>OV702288.1:604431063-605681063 GCA_916181665.1 Avena sativa
ACACACATGCAATGACACTGGTGGATCCATGTGTGGTTCATGAAAAGAACAGACATGCAATCACACAAGGTGGATCCATGTGTGGTTTGTTTAGAGGAACATACATGCAATGACACTAGGTGGATCCATGTGTGGTTTGTTTAGAAGAATAGACATGCAATCACACTAGGTGGATCCATGTGTGGTTCATGAAAAAACAGACATGCAATGACACTGGGTGGATCCATGTGTGGTTTGTGAAAAGAACAGACATGCGATCACACTTGGTGGATCCATGTGTGGTTTGTTAGAGGAACATACATGCAATCACACTAGGTGGATCCATGTGTGGTTTGTTTAGAGGAACAAACATGCAATCACACTGGATGGATCCATGTGTGGTTTGTTTAAAAGAACAGACATGCAATGACTCTAGTTGTGGTTCATGAAAAGAACACACATGCAATGACACTGGTGGATCCATGTGTGGTTTGTGAAAAGAACGGACATGCAATCACACTAGGTGGATCCAGGTGTGATTTGTTTAGAGGAACATACATGCAATGACACTGGGTGGATCCATGTGTGGTTTGTTTAGAAGAACAGACATGCAATGACTCTAGTTGTGTTTCATCAAAAGAACACACATGAAATGACACTGGTGGATCCATGTGTGGTTTGTGAAAAGAACAGACATGCAATCACACTAGGTGGATCCATGTGTGGTTTGTTTAGAGGAACAGACATGCAATCACATTGGATGTGGTTCATGAAAAGAACAGACATGCAATACCACTGGTGGATCCATATGTGGTTTGTGGAAGGAACAGACATGCAATGACTCGAGCTGTGGTTCATGAAAAGAGCATACATGCAATCACACTAGGTGGATCCATGTGTGGTTTGTTTAAAGTAACATACATGCAATGACACAGGTGGATCCATGTGTGGATTGTGAGAAGAACATAAATGCAATGACACTGGCTATGGTTCATGAGAAGAACACACATGCAATGACACTGGTGGATCCATGTGTGGTTTGTGAAAAGAACAGACATGCAATCACACTAGGTGGATCCATGTGTGGTTTGTTTAGAGGAATAGACATGCAATGACACTGGGTGGATCCATGTGTGGTTTGTTTAGAAGAACAGACATGCAATGATACTGGGTGTGGTTCATGAAAAGAACAGACATGCAATGACACTGGTGGATCCATATGTGGTTTGTGGAAGGAACAGACATGCAATGACTCCAGCTGTGGTTCATGAAAAGAACAAACATGCAATGACACTTGTGGATCCATGGGTGGTTCATGAGAAGAACACACATCCAATGACACTGGTGGATCCATGTGTGGTTCATGAAAAGAACACACATGCAATGACATTGGTGTATCCATGTGTGGTTCATGAAAAGAACACACATGCAATGACACTGGTGGATCCCTATGTGGTTTGTGAGAAGAACAGACATGCAATGATACTGGGTGGATCCATGTGTGGTTTGTTTAGAGGAATAGACATGCAATGACACTAGGTGTGGTTCATGTGTGGTTTCTTCAGAGGAACATACATGCAATGACACTAGTTGTGGTTCATAAAAAGAACACACATGCAATGACACTGGTGGATCCATGTGCGGTTTGTGAGAAGAACAGACATGCAATGACACTAGGTCGATCCATGTGTGGTTTGTTTAGAGGAACAAACATGCAATGACACTTGGTGGATCCATGTGTGGTTTGCTTAGAAGAACACACATGCAATGACACTAGTTGTGGTTCATGAAAATAACACACATGCAATGACCCTGGTGGATCCATGTGTGGTTTGTGAAAAGAACAGACATGCAATCACACTAGGTGGATCCATGTGTGGTTTGTTTAGAGGAACAGACATGCAATCACACTGGGTGTGGTTCATGAAAAGAACAGACATGCAATGACACTGGTGGATCCATATGTGGTTTGTGGAAGGAACAGACATGCAATGACTCGAGCTGTGGTTCATGAAAAGAGCATACATGCAATCACACTAGGTGGATCCATGTGTGGTTTGTTTAAAGTAACATACATGCAATGACACAGGTGGATCCATGTGTGGATTGTGAGAAGAACATAAATGCAATGACACTGGCTGTGGTTCATGAGAAGAACACACATGCAATAACACTGGTGGATCCATGTGTGGTTCATGAAAAGAACAGACATGCAATCACACAAGGTGGATCCATGTGTGGTTTGTTTAGAGGAACAGACATGCAATGACACTGGGTGTGGTTCATGAAAAGAACAGACATGCAATGACACTGTTGGATCCATATGTGGTTTGTGGAAGGAACATACATGCAATGACTCTAGCTGTGGTTCATGAAAAGAACAGACATGCAATCACACTAGGTGGATCCATGTGTGGTTTGTTTAGAGGAACATACATGCAATGACACTGGGTGGATACATGTGTGGTTTGTTTAGAAGAACAGACGTGCAATGACTCTAGTTGTGGTTCATGAAAAGAACAGACATGCAATGACACTGGTGGATCCATGTGTGGTTTGTGAAAAGAACAGACATGAATCACACTAGGTGGATCCATGTGTGGTTTGTTTAGAGGAACAGACATGCAATGACACCGGGTGGATCCATGTGTGGTTTGTTTAGAAGAACAGACATGCAATGATACTGGGTGTGGTTCATGAAAAGAACAGACATGCAATGACACTGGTGTATCCATATGTGGTTTGTGGATGGAACAGACATGCAATGACTCCAGCTGTGGTTCATGAAAAGAACAGACATGCAATGACACTGGTGGATCCATGTGTGGTTCATGAGAAGAACACACATCCAATGACACTGGTGTATCCATGTGTGGTTCATGAAAAGAACACACATGCAATGACATTGGTGTATCCATGTGTGGTTCATGAAAAGAACACACATGCAATGACACTGGTGGATCCTTATGTGGTGTGTGAGAAGAACAGACATGCAATGACACTGGGTGGATCCATGTGTGGTTTGTTTAGAGGAACAGACATGCAATGACACTAGGTGTGGTTCATGTGTGGTTTGTTCAGAGGAACATACATGCAATGACACTAGTTGTGGTTCATGAAAAGAACACACATGCAATGACACCGGTGGATCCATGTGCAGTTTGTGAGAAGAACAGACATGCAATGACACTAGGTTGATCCATGTGTGGTTTGTTTAGAGGAACAAACATGCAATGGCACTTGTTGGATTCATGTGTGGTTTGTTTAGAAGAACACACATGCAATGACACTAGTTGTGGTTCATGAAAAGAACACACATGCAATGACACTGGTGGATCCATGTGTGGTTTGTGAAAAGAATAGACATGCAATCACACTAGGTGGATCCATGTGTGGTTTCTTCATGAGAAGAACACACATACAATGACACTGGTGGATCCATGTGTGGTTTGTTTAGAGGAACACACATGCAATGACACTGGCTGTGGTTCATGAAAAGAACACACATGCAATGGCACTGGTGGATCCATGTGTGGTATGTGAAAAGAACAGACATGCAATGACACTGGGTGGATCCATGTGTGGTTTGTTTGAAGGAACAAGCATGCAATGACACTGGGTGTGGTTCATGAGAAGAACACACATGCAATGACACTAGTGGATTCTTGTGTGGTTTCTGAGAAGAACATACATGCAATGACACTAGCTATGGTTCATGAGAAGAACAAACATGCAATGACACTGGTGGATCCATGTGTGGTTTGTTTAGAGGAACAGACATGCAATGACACTGGCTATGGTTCCATGTGTGGTTTGTGAAAAGAATAGACATGTAATCACACTAGGTGGATCCATGTGTGGTTTGTGAAAAGAACAGACATGCAATCACACTAGGTGGATCAATGTGTGGTTTGTTTAGAGGAACAAACATGCAATGACACTGGGTGTGGTTAATGAGAAGAACACACATGCAATGACACTTGTGGATCCTTGTGTGGTTTGTGAGAAGAACATACATGCAATGAAACTCGATGTGGTTCATGAGAAGAACACACATGTAATGACACGGGTGGATCCGTGTGTGGTTTGTTTAGAGGAACAGACATGCAATCACACTGGGTGCGGTTCATGAGAAGAACAAACATGCAATGACACTGGTGGATCCAAATGTGGTTTGTTGAAGGAACACACATCCAATGACTCTAGCTGTGGTTCATGAAAAGAACAGCCATGCAATCACACTAGGTGGATCCATGTGTGGTTCATGAAAATAACAGACCTGCAATGACACTAGGTGGATCCATGTGTGGTTTGTGAAAAGAATAGACATGCGATCACACTAGGTGGATCCTTGTGTGGTTTGTTAGAGGAACAGACATGCAATCACACTAGGTGGATCCATGTGTGGTTTGTTTAGAAGAACGCACATGCAATGACTCTAGTTGTGGTTCATGAGAAGAACACACATGCAATGACACTGGTGGATCCATGTGTGGTTCATGAAAAGAACATACATGCAATCACACTAGGTGGATCCATGTGTGGTTTGTTCATGAGAAGAACACACATGTAATGACACTGGTGGATCCATGTGTGGTTTGTTTAGAGGAACACACATGCAATGACACTGGCTATGGTTCATGAAAAGAACACACATTCAATGACACTGGTGGATCCATGTGCGGTTTGTGAAAAGAACAGACATGCAATCACACTAGGTGGATCCATGTGTGGTTTGTGAAAAGAACAGACATGCAATCACACTAGGTGGATCCATGTGTGGTTTGTTTAGAGGAACAGACATGCAATAACACTGGGTGTGGTTCATGAGAAGAACACACATGCAATGACGCTGGTGGATCCTTGTGTGGTTTGTGAGAAGAACATACATACAATGACACTGGCTGTGGTCCATGAGAAGAACACACATGCAATGCCACTGGTGGATCCATGTGTGATTTGTTTAGAGGAACAGACATGCAATCACACTGGGTGTGGTTTATGAGAAGAACAGACATGCAATGACACTGGTGGCAGGCCTGGTCCTAAGATTTCAGGGGCTCGGGGCAAAACTAAAATTTTGGGCCCTGTTATAGAACTTTTAAATAATGTAAACCATACATGCTATAAATATTTTTTAGAAAGTCTCTTATTTTAATATTTATATCAAATATTTTGAGCAAGCAAGCCGCCTCATTAAAAACCTTCCAGTCCCCTTAGGTACCCTGGTAAGGAAAAGAGTGCGTCTAAAACTTGTTGCTCCAATAGTGCAATTACATATTACCTCAGAAATTTCTTCTCACACTTCTAGATGCGAAGTCATTGATGATGGTATCAATATCAATCTCATTTAATAATTTCTTCTCGATGCATATAGTAGCCAAACCATTTAACCTCTCTTGCGACATTGTATACCTCAGATGGTTCTTCAACAATTTCAACTTTGAAAAGCTCCTTTCAGCCGATGCCACAGTCACAGGTAGAGTAAATAAGATCCGATAAGCAATATAAATATTAGGATAGCAATCGGCTCCTCTGACATACTCAAAGTTTCCAAACCAGTCATTGATTTATTTGGCAAAGCATACCGGAGAACACCTAACTCAGAAATTAGATCGTTTAACTCAACATCACATGCACCACTTTCTAGAGATAAAGTGTGCGCAAGTTTAGTGCAACGATCTTTTATATGAGAACCATCCAATGACTTCAATGCTACCGAACTCATTAAAAACCCAAATATGCTTTGGAAGGCTTGAAGTTCTTCAAACCTACTTTTTAGTGATGTGATTGCCATATTAACCATGACTAGAAAGTAATTAACTTTAAAAGCATCCTCAGCTTGCAAGATTGCTTCATCATAGTCAATTTCATCAAAGTGCTTCTTCCTCTAAGATTTACGCTTTACTGGAAGTGATGGCTCTACGCCCATTTCAGATGCAATTTCCTTCGCAATGATCAAACAAGAAGCAAACCCATCATTTCTAAAATTTCGAAAGTAAGTACGTATACCTTCAATTTGCTGTAAGGTAGAGTCAATGCACATGAATGGAGATTGCAACTTCTTGCTCACTCCATTTACAGCAAATAAAATTTCGTGCCAAATAACCATACCAAATATGAACTCAAAGCTGCCCAGTACTTCAAATAAATTTTTTGCATCTGTTCTATCCTTGGGTTCATTTTCACGATCTTCACTCAACTCATACAAAGCTAACCTCAGTTGACATGGTTGATTTCTAATTGCCTTGACACTTTTGATCCTACTCTCCCAACGAGTATTGGACAAAGATTTCACAGTAAAACCTTCCACATTGCGAAGCAAACAACTCCATCGTTTGGTAGACCCAGCAAATAGAACATATATCTGTTGCACAATTCCAAAAAGGAAACAGCTTTACCACAAGATTTAGCCATATCACACAAAGTGAGATTAAGACTATGACAAGCACATGGCATGTATAAAGCTCTTCGGTTTATTTTTAGCAATCGACTTTGCACCCCTTTGTTTTTACCTTTCATATTAGAGCCATTATCATAACCTTGACCTCTAACATCATTAATATTAAGACCATGGGACTTGATGGATTCAACCAATACATCAAAAAGCCCTTCACCAGATGTGTCATGCACCACCAAGAAACCAAGAAAGAATTCCTCAATTTTAATGCTGCCATCAATAATATGAACACATCGAACCAATAAACTCATTTGTTCTTGGTGACTGACATCTGGAGTATAATCAAGAATAACTGAGAAATATTTGGCCTCTTTAACAATCTTGATAACAGAACTTGTAATGCTAGAACCCATCAGAAAAATCAACTCATTCTGAATTTTATGGCTAAGATAATGATGATGAATCTCTTTGTTCTGAATGCGTCTGATGTGTTCTTGCATTACCAAGTCAAATTCGGCAACCATCTCAACACAAGCTAAGATATTACCATTAAGATCATTGTAAAGCTGCTCACTAGATCCTCTAAATGCCAAATTGTGTTTACTAAGATATTTCACAATAGCAATTATTCTTAACAAAACTAGCCTTATGCGCTCCTTCTCCTTTGTGATCTGGTGTTGTATATCTTTATCTATTGTCTCATGTTTGCTCAATCTAGTTCTCAACTCACTCCAAGAGTTCATATTTGTAATATGCTGTACACTAGCTTCATGTTCTTGCAACCTCTCTGTGATGTGTTTCCAATCTCTAAACCCATCATGCCCTAGTGCACTCTTGCACTTGAGAGGATTGAACAACTTATAGCAAAAACAAAACACTCTTTCAACGTGTTTCGAATATACTAACCATTTGCGATCGCGTACCTCTCCATTGCTCATTTTTCTAGAGTAATGGGCATAAGAAAAATGTCTTAATTTGCGATCTAACCGAAACTGAATATTTTCTCCTCTGATAGGACCCTTCTCCACTAATGTGTTCCTTGCTTTGTTATAAAGACTAGCCCAATTTGCTGGGTCATAAATATCCACACTAATCGGTTCCGCATCAACATTAGCAGGTTGTGTAGGAGATGAATTAAATGCATGCTCAAAATCACTCACATTGTTATCATCCATGTTGATGTTAATGTTTTCCTCTTCCATATCATCATTAGTTTGCTCCTCCACAAGAACTAATGCCAACTCGTCTGGGTTGTTTGAAGTGCATGTGTTATTCTTCAAAAATTTGTCAAGAGCTCCTCTTTGTGATTCGATCAACGCATTTGTTCCTCTTCTCCGTTTCCTTTTTGCACTACCAGATGGACACTTCTTTGGTGGCATAAAGCCCTTTTTAGGTGCCATAACCACGCTAAAAATAATTAGACATTTACTAATCAAATTTCCATTAGCAAATTAGGGTATAGACAACGCAGTGAATTAGAGAAATCGGGCTACCTTCTGTAGAGCAGCGGCTGCGGGCTACCTTCTGTAGAGGAGCGGCTGCTATAGATCGCAGACGAGCGGCTACGGGCGTGCGTGTAAGGAAATGCTGCGGGCGGCTGCAGGCGTGCGTGTAAGGAACTGCTGTGGGTGGCTGCGGGCGGGCGTGCGTGCGGCTGCGGGCGGGCGTGCGCGTAAGGATCCGGGCGGGCGAGACTGCTCCATGAGACTGCGATCTCGACCGTGAGACTGCTCTGAATCGATTCCCAATCCCATCCTTGGAAGTGGAACACGAAGACGAAGCGATCTCGACTCTCGTTCTCGTCCCGTACCGTACGCTCGTCCACGTTCGATCGATCCTGTCTAATTTTTCGCATGGGCTGGGCAGTGGCCGGTGGGCAGCGATCGATCGATCTCGTCCAGGTTTGCGTGAGCATGAGCATGAGCTGCCTTCTCGCCTTCTCGGAACCAGAGTTAGGGGCCCGTTAGCCGGCCCAACTGCTAAACTATATATTTTTTCAAATAGACATATATATGGGCTTCTATACTACACTGGATATACCTGCAGGGGGCCACTGAAAATTTTGGGCCCGGGGCGGCTGCCCCTTCTGCCCCCCCTTGGGCCGGGCCTGACTGGTGGATCCATATGTGGTTTTTGGAAGGAACACACATGCAATGACTCTAGCTGTGGTTCATGAAAAGAATAGACAGGCAATCACACTAGATGGATCCATGTGTGGTTCATGAAAAGAACAGACATGCAATGACATTGGGTGGATCCATGCGTGTTTTGTGAAAAGAACAGACATGCGATCACACTAGGTGGATCCATGTGTGGTTTGTTAGAGGAACAGACATGCAATCACACTAGGTGGATCCATGTGTGGTTTGTTTAGAAGAACACACATGCAATGACACTGGTGGATCCAAATGTGGTTTGTTGAAGGAACACACATCCAATGACTCTAGCTGTGGTTCATGAAAAGAACAGCCATGCAATCACACTAGGTGGATCCATGTGTGGTTCATGAAAATAACAGACCTGCAATGACACTAGGTGGATCCATGTGTGGTTTGTGAAAAGAATAGACATGCGATCACACTAGGTGGATCCTTGTGTGGTTTGTTAGAGGAACAGACATGCAATCACACTAGGTGGATCCATGTGTGGTTTGTTTAGAAGAACGCACATGCAATGACTCTAGTTGTGGTTCATGAGAAGAACACACATGCAATGACACTGGTGGATCCATGTGTGGTTCATGAAAAGAACATACATGCAATCACACTAGGTGGATCCATGTGTGGTTTGTTCATGAGAAGAACACACATGTAATGACACTGGTGGATCCATGTGTGGTTTGTTTAGAGGAACACACATGCAATGACACTGGCTATGGTTCATGAAAAGAACACACATTCAATGACACTGGTGGATCCATGTGCGGTTTGTGAAAAGAACAGACATGCAATCACACTAGGTGGATCCATGTGTGGTTTGTGAAAAGAACAGACATGCAATCACACTAGGTGGATCCATGTGTGGTTTGTTTAGAGGAACAGACATGCAATAACACTGGGTGTGGTTCATGAGAAGAACACACATGCAATGACGCTGGTGGATCCTTGTGTGGTTTGTGAGAAGAACATACATACAATGACACTGGCTGTGGTCCATGAGAAGAACACACATGCAATGCCACTGGTGGATCCATGTGTGATTTGTTTAGAGGAACAGACATGCAATCACACTGGGTGTGGTTTATGAGAAGAACAGACATGCAATGACACTGGTGGCAGGCCTGGTCCTAAGATTTCAGGGGCTCGGGGCAAAACTAAAATTTTGGGCCCTGTTATAGAACTTTTAAATAATGTAAACCATACATGCTATAAATATTTTTTAGAAAGTCTCTTATTTTAATATTTATATCAAATATTTTGAGCAAGCAAGCCGCCTCATTAAAAACCTTCCAGTCCCCTTAGGTACCCTGGTAAGGAAAAGAGTGCGTCTAAAACTTGTTGCTCCAATAGTGCAATTACATATTACCTCAGAAATTTCTTCTCACACTTCTAGATGCGAAGTCATTGATGATGGTATCAATATCAATCTCATTTAATAATTTCTTCTCGATGCATATAGTAGCCAAACCATTTAACCTCTCTTGCGACATTGTATACCTCAGATGGTTCTTCAACAATTTCAACTTTGAAAAGCTCCTTTCAGCCGATGCCACAGTCACAGGTAGAGTAAATAAGATCCGATAAGCAATATAAATATTAGGATAGCAATCGGCTCCTCTGACATACTCAAAGTTTCCAAACCAGTCATTGATTTATTTGGCAAAGCATACCGGAGAACACCTAACTCAGAAATTAGATCGTTTAACTCAACATCACATGCACCACTTTCTAGAGATAAAGTGTGCGCAAGTTTAGTGCAACGATCTTTTATATGAGAACCATCCAATGACTTCAATGCTACCGAACTCATTAAAAACCCAAATATGCTTTGGAAGGCTTGAAGTTCTTCAAACCTACTTTTTAGTGATGTGATTGCCATATTAACCATGACTAGAAAGTAATTAACTTTAAAAGCATCCTCAGCTTGCAAGATTGCTTCATCATAGTCAATTTCATCAAAGTGCTTCTTCCTCTAAGATTTACGCTTTACTGGAAGTGATGGCTCTACGCCCATTTCAGATGCAATTTCCTTCGCAATGATCAAACAAGAAGCAAACCCATCATTTCTAAAATTTCGAAAGTAAGTACGTATACCTTCAATTTGCTGTAAGGTAGAGTCAATGCACATGAATGGAGATTGCAACTTCTTGCTCACTCCATTTACAGCAAATAAAATTTCGTGCCAAATAACCATACCAAATATGAACTCAAAGCTGCCCAGTACTTCAAATAAATTTTTTGCATCTGTTCTATCCTTGGGTTCATTTTCACGATCTTCACTCAACTCATACAAAGCTAACCTCAGTTGACATGGTTGATTTCTAATTGCCTTGACACTTTTGATCCTACTCTCCCAACGAGTATTGGACAAAGATTTCACAGTAAAACCTTCCACATTGCGAAGCAAACAACTCCATCGTTTGGTAGACCCAGCAAATAGAACATATATCTGTTGCACAATTCCAAAAAGGAAACAGCTTTACCACAAGATTTAGCCATATCACACAAAGTGAGATTAAGACTATGACAAGCACATGGCATGTATAAAGCTCTTCGGTTTATTTTTAGCAATCGACTTTGCACCCCTTTGTTTTTACCTTTCATATTAGAGCCATTATCATAACCTTGACCTCTAACATCATTAATATTAAGACCATGGGACTTGATGGATTCAACCAATACATCAAAAAGCCCTTCACCAGATGTGTCATGCACCACCAAGAAACCAAGAAAGAATTCCTCAATTTTAATGCTGCCATCAATAATATGAACACATCGAACCAATAAACTCATTTGTTCTTGGTGACTGACATCTGGAGTATAATCAAGAATAACTGAGAAATATTTGGCCTCTTTAACAATCTTGATAACAGAACTTGTAATGCTAGAACCCATCAGAAAAATCAACTCATTCTGAATTTTATGGCTAAGATAATGATGATGAATCTCTTTGTTCTGAATGCGTCTGATGTGTTCTTGCATTACCAAGTCAAATTCGGCAACCATCTCAACACAAGCTAAGATATTACCATTAAGATCATTGTAAAGCTGCTCACTAGATCCTCTAAATGCCAAATTGTGTTTACTAAGATATTTCACAATAGCAATTATTCTTAACAAAACTAGCCTTATGCGCTCCTTCTCCTTTGTGATCTGGTGTTGTATATCTTTATCTATTGTCTCATGTTTGCTCAATCTAGTTCTCAACTCACTCCAAGAGTTCATATTTGTAATATGCTGTACACTAGCTTCATGTTCTTGCAACCTCTCTGTGATGTGTTTCCAATCTCTAAACCCATCATGCCCTAGTGCACTCTTGCACTTGAGAGGATTGAACAACTTATAGCAAAAACAAAACACTCTTTCAACGTGTTTCGAATATACTAACCATTTGCGATCGCGTACCTCTCCATTGCTCATTTTTCTAGAGTAATGGGCATAAGAAAAATGTCTTAATTTGCGATCTAACCGAAACTGAATATTTTCTCCTCTGATAGGACCCTTCTCCACTAATGTGTTCCTTGCTTTGTTATAAAGACTAGCCCAATTTGCTGGGTCATAAATATCCACACTAATCGGTTCCGCATCAACATTAGCAGGTTGTGTAGGAGATGAATTAAATGCATGCTCAAAATCACTCACATTGTTATCATCCATGTTGATGTTAATGTTTTCCTCTTCCATATCATCATTAGTTTGCTCCTCCACAAGAACTAATGCCAACTCGTCTGGGTTGTTTGAAGTGCATGTGTTATTCTTCAAAAATTTGTCAAGAGCTCCTCTTTGTGATTCGATCAACGCATTTGTTCCTCTTCTCCGTTTCCTTTTTGCACTACCAGATGGACACTTCTTTGGTGGCATAAAGCCCTTTTTAGGTGCCATAACCACGCTAAAAATAATTAGACATTTACTAATCAAATTTCCATTAGCAAATTAGGGTATAGACAACGCAGTGAATTAGAGAAATCGGGCTACCTTCTGTAGAGCAGCGGCTGCGGGCTACCTTCTGTAGAGGAGCGGCTGCTATAGATCGCAGACGAGCGGCTACGGGCGTGCGTGTAAGGAAATGCTGCGGGCGGCTGCAGGCGTGCGTGTAAGGAACTGCTGTGGGTGGCTGCGGGCGGGCGTGCGTGCGGCTGCGGGCGGGCGTGCGCGTAAGGATCCGGGCGGGCGAGACTGCTCCATGAGACTGCGATCTCGACCGTGAGACTGCTCTGAATCGATTCCCAATCCCATCCTTGGAAGTGGAACACGAAGACGAAGCGATCTCGACTCTCGTTCTCGTCCCGTACCGTACGCTCGTCCACGTTCGATCGATCCTGTCTAATTTTTCGCATGGGCTGGGCAGTGGCCGGTGGGCAGCGATCGATCGATCTCGTCCAGGTTTGCGTGAGCATGAGCATGAGCTGCCTTCTCGCCTTCTCGGAACCAGAGTTAGGGGCCCGTTAGCCGGCCCAACTGCTAAACTATATATTTTTTCAAATAGACATATATATGGGCTTCTATACTACACTGGATATACCTGCAGGGGGCCACTGAAAATTTTGGGCCCGGGGCGGCTGCCCCTTCTGCCCCCCCTTGGGCCGGGCCTGACTGGTGGATCCATATGTGGTTTTTGGAAGGAACACACATGCAATGACTCTAGCTGTGGTTCATGAAAAGAATAGACAGGCAATCACACTAGATGGATCCATGTGTGGTTCATGAAAAGAACAGACATGCAATGACATTGGGTGGATCCATGCGTGTTTTGTGAAAAGAACAGACATGCGATCACACTAGGTGGATCCATGTGTGGTTTGTTAGAGGAACAGACATGCAATCACACTAGGTGGATCCATGTGTGGTTTGTTTAGAAGAACACACATGCAATGACTCTAGTTGTGGTTCATGAGAAGACACACATTCAATGACACTAGTGGATCCATGTGTGGTTCATGAAAAGAACATACATGCAATCACACTAGGTGGATCCATGTGTGGTTTGTTTAGAGGAACAGACATGCAATGACACTGGGTGGATCCATGTGTGGTTTGTTTAGAAGAACAGAGATGCAATCACACTAGGTGGATCCATGTGTGGTTCATGAAAAGAACAGACATGCAATGACACTGGGTGGATCCATGTGTGGTTTGTGAAAAGAACATACATGCGATCACACTTGGTGGATCCATGTGTGGTTTGTTAGAGGAACATACATGCAATCGTACTAGGTGGATCCATGTGTGGTTTGTTTAGAGGAACAGACATGCAATGACACTAGATGGATCCATGTGTGGTTTGTTTAAAAGAACAGACATGCAATGACTCTAGTTGTGGTTCATGAAAAGAACACACATGCAATGACACTGGTGGATCCATGTGTGGTTTGTGAAAAGAACAGACATGCAATCACACTAAGTGGATCCATGTGTGATTTGTTTAGAGGAACATACATGCAATGACACTGAGTGGATCCATGTGTGGTTTGTTTAGAAGAACAGACATGCAATGACTCTAGTTGTGGTTCATGAAAAGAACAGACATGCAATGACACTGGTGGATCCATGTGTCGGTCATGAGAAGAACACACATCCAATGACACTGGTGAATCCATGTGTGGTTCATGAAAATAACACACATGCAATGACATTGGTGTATCCATGCGTGGTTCATGAAAAGAACACACATGCAATGACACTGGTGGATCCCTGTTTGGTTCGTGAGAAGAACAGACATGCAATGACACTGGGTGGATCCATGTGTGGTTTGTTTAGAGGAACAGACATGCAATGACACTAGGTGTGGTTCATGTGTGGTTTGTTCAGAGGAACATACATGCAATGACACTAGTTGTGGTTCATGAAAAGAATACACATGCAATGGCACTGGTGGATCCATGTGCGGTTTGTGAGAAGAACAGACATGCAATGACACTGGGTCGATCCATGTGTGGTTTGTTTAGAGGAACAGACATGCAATGACACTTGGTGGATCCATGTGTGGTTTGTTTAGAAGAACACACATGCAATGACACTTGTTGTGGTTCATGAAAAGAACACACATGCAATGACACTGGTGGATCCATGTATGGTTTGTGAAAAGAACAGACATTCAATGACACTGGGTGGATCCATGTGTTGTTTGTTTAGAGGAACAAACATGCAATGACACTTGGTGGATCCATGTATGGTTTGTTTAGAAGAACACACATGCAATGACACTAGTTGTGGTTCATGAAAAGAACACACATGCAATGACACTCGTGGATCCATGTGTGGTTTGTGAAAAGAACAGACATGCAATCACACTAGGTGGATCCATGTGTGGTTTTTTCATGAGAAGAACACACATGCAATGACACTGGTGGATCCATGCATGGTTTGTTTAGAGGAACGCACATGCAATGACACTGGCTATGGTTCATGAAAAGAACACACATGCAATGACACTAGTGGATTCATGTGTGGTTTGTGAAAAGAACAGACATGCAATGACACTGGGTGGATCCATGTGTGGTTTGTTTAAAGGAACATACATGCAATGACACTGGGTGTGGTTCATGAGAAGAACACACATGCAATGACACTAGTGGATCCTTGTGTGGTTTGTGAGAAGAACATACATGCAATGACACTGGCTGTGGTTCATGAGAAGAACACACATGCAATGACACTGGTGGATCCATGTGTGGTTTGTTTAGAGCAACAGACATGCAATGACATTGGCTGTGGTTCCATGTGTGGTTTGTGAAAAAAATAGACATGTAATCACACTAGGTCGATCCATGTGTGTTTTGTGAAAAGAACAGACATGCAATCACACTAGGTGGATCCATGTGTGGTTTGTTTAGAGGAACAGACATGCAATGACACTGGGTGTGGTTAATGAGAAGAACACACATGCAATGACACTTGTGGATGCTTGTGTGGTTTGTGAGAAGAACATACATGCAATGACACTCGCTGTGGTTCATGAGAAGAACACACATGTAATGACACTGGTGGATCCGTGTGTGGTTTGTTTAGAGGAACAGACATGCAATCACACTGGGTGTGGTTCATGAGAAGAACAGACATGCAATGACACTGGTGGATCCATATGTGGTTTGTGTAAGGAACAGACATGCAATGACTCTATCTATGGTTCATGAAAAGAACATACATACAATCACACTAGGTGCATCCATGTGTGGTTTGTTTAGAGGAACATACATGCAATGACACTGGGTGGAGACATGTGTGGTTTTTTTAGAAGAACAGACATGCAATGAATCTAGTTGCGGTTCGTGAAAATAACACACATGCAATGACACTAGTGGATCCATGTGTGGTTTGTGAAAAGAACAGACATGCAATCACACTAGGTGGATCCATGTGTGGTTTGTTTAGAGGAACAGACATGCAATGACACTGGGTGGATCCATGTGTGGTTTGTTTAGAAGAATAGACATGCAATGACACTGGGTGTGGTTCATGAAAAGAACAGACATGCAATGACACTGGTGGATCCATATGTGGTTTGTGGAAGGAACAGACATGCAATGACTCCAGCTGTGGTTCATGAAAAGAACAGACATGCAATGACACTGGTGGATCCATGTGTGGTTCATGAGAAGAACCCACATCCAATGACACTGGTGGATCCATGTGTGGTTCATGAAAAGAACACACATGCAATGACATTGGTGTATCCATGTGTGGTTCATGAAAAGAACACACATGCAATGACACTGGTGGATCCCTTTGTGGTTTGTGAGAAGAACAGACATGCAATGACACTGGGTGGATCCATGTGTGGTTTGTTTAGAGGAACAGACATGTGATGACACTAGGTGTGGTTCATGTGTGGTTTGTTCAGAGGAACATACATGCAATGGCACTAGTTGTGGTTCATGAAAAGAATACACATGCAATGACACTGGTGGATCCATGTGCGGTTTGTGAGAAGAACAGACATGCAATGACACTGGGTCGATCCATGTGTGGTTTGTTTAGAGGAACAGACATGCAATGACACTTGGTGGATCCATGTGTGGTTTGTTTAGAAGAACACACATGCAATGACACTAGTTGTGGTTCATGAAAAGAACACACATGCAATGACACTGGTGGATCCATGTGTGGTTTGTGAAAAGAACATACATCCAATGACACTGGGTGGATCCATGTGTGGTTTGTTTAGAGGAACAAACATGCAATGACACTGGGTGGATCCATGTGTGGTTTGTTTAGAAGAACACTCATGCAATGACACTAGTTGTGGTTCATGAAAAGAACACACATGCAATGATACTGGTGGATCCATGTGTGGTTTGTGAAAAGAACAGACATGCAATCACACTAGGTGGATCCAGGTGTGGTTTTTTCATGAGAAGAACACACATGCAATGACACTGGTGGATCCATGTGTGGTTTGTTTAGAGGAACACACATGCAATGACACTGGCTGTGGTTCATGAAAAGAACACACATGCAATGACACTGGTGGATCCATGTGTGGTTTGTGAAAAGAACAGACATGCAATGACACTGGGTGGATCCATGTGTGGTTTGTTTAAAGGAACAGTCATGGAATGACACTGGGTGTGGTTCATGAGAAGAACACACATGCAATGACACTAGTGGATCCTTGTGTGGTTTGTGAGAAGAACATACATGCAATGACACTGGCTGTGGTTCATGAGAAGAACACACATGCAATTGTTGGGTCCGCAGCATAGAAAACAAAAAATTTCCTACGATGAGAACTAGACGCCAAGATCTATCTACTAGATACAGAGCAATGGGTGGACATACATCCATGGAGAACTTACCCTCGAAGACAACGAGTTTTGTTAACGAGTAGGAACTCGTGGTTGATGTAGTCATACGCTTGCCTATCTCAAGATCGTGTGGAAGTCCGAGCGCCGCAAATCAGCAGCGCATCCGTCCTCGCACACACGTTCAAGCCACCGGATAACCTCCACCTGCTCGCTCCAGCGAATCAGTGGAAGCAGCAACTCCTTCCAGACGCAAGGCCACCGGGAACATGTATCTCGCTAATCCGAGACCATGGGGGAATATCTAGAGGGGGAGAGAGATCCTTCACGAGGAGGTGTGTTTTGTGAGAGGGGAGAGGGGGGCTTTATATAGGAGGGAGGGAGACCCCTCCCCTCCCATAGCCTGCACATGAGCGGGGGGGACTCCTCCCCTCCTTCATTCATGTGGTGAACCTCCACTCACATAAACATGGCCTCCACCCAAAATCCCACTCACATGTATTTAATTTCCACCAAATTAAATGCAACTCTCAATTAATAAAACTATTTTATTTATTTTATTCAGAATTTTGTTAATTACTTTAATTAACAAACATTCACATAAAACCCCTTGCAACATTTCAATATCACACGCAGAACCACTTTCTGCAATTTCACCCGGAACAATTCCGGTTTCTATCGAAATAATTCCTATTTCTATCGAAACATTTCTTGTGCTTTGCAAACCTTTTGTCTGGAACATATGTGCTCCTAAATGGTGTCCGGCAACCCTTAAGTGTGTCACCCTATGGTTCGCGAATAATGCAGACATGATTGAGACACCTCTCAGATCAATAATCCGAAGCAGGACCTGGAGATCCATACCGACTCCTGCATATTCAACGATGACTTCTGTGATCGTGAGAACCTTTAACGTCAGCAATTTAATCCCTTTGTCTCATGATATAATACATGTCCAAGATTCGATCATCGGTATCCAAATACCTAGTTTGATCTCATTACCGACATGCACTCTTTTCTCGCTCCCGTGATATAACATTCTAGTGATCACATCACTTGCTTGCAAGCTATCTTAATGTGATATCACCGAGAGGGCCCAGAGTATATCTATCCGTCATCGGGATTGACAAGTTCCACTCTTGATCCATGAGCCTCAACATAACACCTTCATAGCACTGAACCCACCTTTATGGTCACCCTATTACGGTGTGACGTTTGATGTTATCAAGATACTCTTCCGGTGTTAGCAATTAACATGATCTCATGGTCTAAGGACTAAGACTACTTTGTATGATGTTATAGCAATATAAACATAATGACTTGATCGTAATGCTATACTTCGGATGAATGTTCATCACATCATTTCACAAATGATGTGACCTTGTTATTAACAACATCCAATGTCCATGATCAGGAAACTTTGATCATCTTGTTAATCAACAAGATAGTCTATAAGAGAGGCATAACTAGAAACCCTTTTTGTTTATTAAACACACATGTATTGATGTTTCCTATCAATACAATTATAGCATGCAAAATAAACATCTACCATATACAAGGAATACATAATAACAACTTTATTATTGCCTCTCAAGGCATATTTCCTTCAGCAATGACATTGGTGGATCCATGTCTGGTTTGTTTAGAGGAACAGACATGCAATAACACTGGCTATGGTTCCATGTGTGGTTTGTGAAAAGAAGAGACATGTAATCACACTAGGTGGATCCATGTGTGGTTTGTGAAAAGAACAGACATGCAATCACACTAGGTGGATCCATGTGTGGTTTGTTTAGAGGAACAGACATGCAATGACACTGGGTGTTGTTAATGAGAAGAACACACATGCAATGACACTTGTGGATCCTTGTGTGGCTTGTGAGAAGAACATACAGGCAATGACACTCGTTGTGGTTCATGAGAAGAACACACATGTAATGACACTGGTGTATCCGTGTGTGGTTTGTTTAGAGGAACAGACATGCAATCACACTGGGTGTGGTTCATGAGAAGAACAGACATGCAATGACACTGTGGATCCATATGTGGTTTGTGGAAGGAACACACATGCAATGACTCTAGCTGTGGTTCATGAAAAGAACATACATGCAATCACACTAGGTGGATCCATGTGTGGTTCATGAAAATAACAGACATGCAATGACACTGGGTGGATCCATGTGTGGTTTGTGAAAAGAATAGACATGCGATCACACTAGGTGGATCCATGTGTGGTTTGTTAGAGGAACAAACATGCAATCACACTAGGTGGATCCATGTGTGGTTTGTTTAGAAGAACACACATGCAATGACTCTAGTTGTGGTTCATGAGAAGAACACACATGCAATCACACTGGTGGATCCATGTGTGGTTCATGAAAAGAACAGACATGCAATCACACTAGGTGGATCCATGTGTGGTTCATGAAAAGAACACACATGCAATGACACTGGTGGATCCATGTGTGGTTTGTGAAAAGAACAGACATGCAATCAAACTAGGTGGATCCATGTGTGGTTTGTTTATGAGAAGAACACACATGTAATGACACTAGTGGATCCATGTGTGGTTTGTTTACAGGAACACACAAGCAATGACACTGGCTATGGTTCATGAAAAGAACACACATGCAATGACACTGGTGGATCCATGTGTGGTTTGTGAAAATAACCGACATGCAATGACACTGGGTGGATCCATGTGTGGTTTGTGGAAAGAACGGACATGCAATGACTCTTGCTATGGTTCATGAAAAGAACAGACATGCAATGACACTCGTGTATCCATGTGTGGTTCATGAGAAGAACACACATGCAATGACACTGGCTATGGTTCATGAGAGGAACGCACATGCAATGACACTTGTGGATCCATGTGTGGTTTGTCTAGAGGAACACACATGCAATGACACTGGCTGTGGTTCATGAAAAGAACACATATGCAATGACACTGGTGGATCCATGTGTGGTTTGTGAAAAGAACAGACATGCAATGACACTGGGTGGATCCATGTGTGGTTTGTTTAGAGGAACAAACATGCAATGACACTAGGTGTTGTTAATGAGAAGAACACACATGCAATGACACAGGTGGATCATTGTGTGGTTTGTGAGAAGAACATACATGCAATGACACTGGCTATGGTTCATGAGAAGAACACACATGCAATGATACTGGTGAATCCATGTGTGGTTTGTTTAGAGGAACATACATGCAATGACACTGGCTGTGGTTCCATGTGTGGTTTGTGAAAAGAATAGACATGCAATCACACTAGGTGGAGCCATGTGTGGTTTGTGAAAATAATAGACATGCAATCACACTAGGTGGATCCATGTGTGCTTTGTTTAGAGGAACAAACATGCAAGGTTCATGAGAAGAACACACATGCAATGACACTGGTGGATCCTTATGTGGTTTGTGAGAAGAACATACATGCAATGACACTGGCTGTGGTTCATGAGAAGAACACAGATGCAATGACACTGGTGGATCCATGTGTGGTTTGTTTAGAGGAACAGACATGCAATGACACTGGGTGTGGTTCATGAGAAGAACATACATGCAATGACACTGGTGGATCCATATGTGGTTTGTGGAAGGAACACACATGCAATGACTCTAGCTGTGGTTCATGAAAAGAACAGACATGCAATGGCACTGGTGGATCCATGTGTGGTTCATGAGAAGAACACATATCCAATGACACTGGTGGATCCATGTGTGGTTCATGAAAAGAACACACATGGAATGACACTGGTGTATCCATGGGTGGTTCATGAAAATAACACACATGCAATGACACTGGTGGATCCATGTGTGGTTTGTGAGAAGAACAAACATGCAATGACACTGGCTGGATCCATGTGTGGTTCGTTTAGAGGAATAGACATGCAATGACACTAGGTGTGGTTCATGTGTGGTTTGTTCAGAGGAACAGACATGCAATGACACTAGTTGTGGTTCATGAAAAGAACACACATGCAATGACACTGGTGGATCCATGTGCGGTTTGTGAGAAAAACAGACATGCAATGACACTGGGTGGATCCATGTTTGGTTTGTGAAAAGAATAGACATGCGATCACACTAGGTGGATCCATGTGTGGTTTGTTAGAGGAACAAACATGCAATCACACTAGGTGGATCCATGTGTGGTTTGTTTAGAATAACACACATGCAATGACTCTAGTTGTGGTTCATGAGAAGAACACACATGCAATGACACTGGTGGATCCATGTGTGGTTCATGAAAAGAACACACATGCAATGACACTGGTGGATCAATGTGTGGTTTGTGAAAAGAACATACATGCAATCACACTAGGTGGATCCATGTGTGGTTTGTGAAAAGAACAGACATGCAATTACACTAGGTGGGTCCATGTGTGGTTTGTTCATGAGAAGAACACACATGTAATGACACTGGTGGATCCATGTATGGTTTGTTTAGAGGAACACACATGCAATGACACTGGCTATGGTTCGTGAAAATAACACACATGCAATGACACTAGTCGATCCATGTGTGGTTTGTGAAAATAACAGACATGCAATGACACTGGGTGGATCCATGTGTGGTTTGTGGAAATAACGGACATGCAATGACTCTTGCTATGGTTCATGAAAAGAACAGACATGCAATGACACTCGTGTATCCATGTGTGGTTCATGAGAAGAACACACATGCAATGACACTGGCTATGGTTCATGAGAAGAACACACATGCAATGACACTTGTGGATCCATGTGTGGTTTGTTTAGAGGAACACACATGCAATGACACTAGTTGTGGTTCATGAAAAGAACACACATGCAATGACACTGGTGGATCCATGTGTGGTTTGTGAAAAGAACATACATGCAATGACACTGGGTGGATCCATGTGTGGTTTGTTTAGAGGAACAAACATGCAATGACACTAGGTGTTGTTAATGAGAAGAACACACATGCAATGACACTGGTGGATCCTTGTGTGGTTTGTGAGAAGAACATGCATGTAATGACACTGGCGGTGGTTCATGAGAAGAACACACATGCAATCACACTAGGTGGATCCATGTGTGGTTTGTTTAGAGGAACAGACATGCAATGACACTGGGTGGATCCATGTGTGGTTTATTTAGAAGAATAGAAATGCAATGACCCTAGTTGTGGTTCACGAAAAGAACACACATGCAATGACACTGGTGGATCCATGTGTGGTTTGTGAAAAGAACAGACATGCAATCACACGAGGTGGATTCATGTGTGGTTTATTTAGAGGAACAGACATGCAATCACACGAGGTGGATTCATGTGTGGTTTATTTAGAGGAACAGACATGCAATCACACTGGGTGTGGTTCATGAAAAGAACAGACATGTAATGACACTGGTGGATCCATATGTGGTTTGTGGAAGGAACATACATGCAATGACTCTAGCGGTGGTTCATGAAAAGAGCATACATGCAATCACACTAGTTGGATCCATGTGTGGTTTGTTTAGAGGAACATACATGCTATAACACTAGTGGATCCATGTGTGGTTTGTGAGAAGAACATACATGCAATGCAACTGGCTGTGGTTCATGAGAAGAACACACATGCAATGACACTGGTGGATCCATGTGTGGTTCATGAAAAGAACATGCATGCAATCACACTAGGTTGATCCATGTGTGGTTTGTTTAGAGGAACATACATGCAATGACACTGGGTGTGGTTCATGAAAAGAACAAACATGTAATGACACTGGTGGATCCATATGTGGTTTGTGGAAGGAACAGCCATGCAATGACTCTAGCTGTGGTTCATGAAAAGAACATACATGCAATCACACTAGGTGGATCCATGTGTGGTTTGTTTAGAGGAACATACATGCAATGACACTAGGTGGATCCATGTGTGGTTTGTTTAGAAGAACCGACATGCCATGACTCTAGTTGTGGTTCATGAAAAGAACACGCATGCAATGACACTGGTGGATCCATGTGTGGTTTGAGAAAAGAACAGACATGCAATCACACTAGGTGGATCCATGTGTGGTTTGTTAAGAGGAACACACATGCAATGACACTAGGTGGATCCATGTGTGGTTTGTTTAGAAGAACAGACATGCAATAACACTAGGTGTGGTTCATGGAAAGAACAGACATGCAATGACATTGGTGGATCCATATGTTGTTTGTGGAAGGAAGAAACATGCAATGACTCTAGTTGTGGTTCATGAAAAGAACAGACATGCAGTGACACCGGTGGATCCATGTGTGGTTCATGAGAAGAACACACATCCAGTGACACTAGTGGATCCATGTGTGGTTCATGAAAAGAACACACATGCAATGACACTGGTGTATCCATGTGTGGTTCATGAAAAAAACACACATGCAATGACACTGGTGGATCCATGTGTGGTTTGTGAGAAGAATAGACATGCAATGACACTGGGTGGATCCATGTGTGGTTTGTTTAGAGGAACAGACATGCAATGATACTAGGTGTGGTTCATGTGTGGTTTGTTCAGAGGAACAGACATGCAATGACACTAGTTGTGGTTCATGAAAATAACACACATGCAGTGACACTAGTGGATCCATTGTGGTTTGTGAGAAGAACAGACATGCAATGACACTAGGTGGATCCATGTGTGGTTTGTTTAGAGGAACAGACATGCAATGACACTGGGTGGATCCATGTGTGGTTTTATTAGAAGAACAAACATGCAATGACACTAGTTATGGTTCATGAAAAGAACACACATGCAATGACACTAGTGGATCCATGTGTGGTTTGTGAAAAGAACATACATGCAATCACACTAGGTGGATCCATGTGTAGTTTGTTTAGAGGAACAGACAGGCAATGACACTCGGTGGATCCATGTGTGTTTTGTTTAGAAGAACAGACATGCAATGAGTCTAGTTGTGGTTCATGAAAAGAACACACATGCAATGACACTGGTGGATCCATGTGTGGTTTGTGAAAAGAACAGACATGCAATGACACTAGGTGGATCCATGTGTGGTTTGTTTGGAGGAACACACATGCAATGATACTGGGTGGATCCATGTGTGGTTTGTTTAGAAGAAAATACATGCAATGACACTAGTTGTGGTTCATGAAAAGAACACACAGGAAATGACACTGGTGGATCCATGTGTGGTTTGTGAAAAGAACAGACTTTCAATTACACTAGGTGGATCCATGTGTGGTTTGTTCATGAGAAGAACACGCATGCAATGACACTGGTCGATCCATGTGTGGTTTGTTTAGAGGAACACACATGCAATGACACTGGTGGATCCATGTGTGGTTTGTGAAAAGAACAGACTTGCAATGACACTAGGTGGATCCATGTGTGGTTTGTTTAGAGGAACTGACATGCAGTGACACTGGGTGTGGTTCCTGAGAAGAACACACATGCAATGACACTGGTGGATTCTCGTATGGTTTGTGAGAAGAACATACATGCAATGACACTGGCTGTGGTTCATGAGAAGAACACACATGCAATGACATTAGTGGATCCATGTGTGGCTTGTTTAGAGGAACAGACATGCAATGACACTGGATGTGGTTCCATGTGTGGTTTGTGAAAAGAACAGACATGCAATCACACTAGGTGGATCCATATGGGGTTTGTGAAAAGAACAGACATGCAATCACAATAGGTGGATCCATGTGTGGTTTGTTTAGAGGAACAGACATGCAATGACACTGGGTGTGGTTCATGAGAAGAACACACTTGCAATGACACTAGTCGATCCATGTGTGGTTTGTGAAAATAACAGACATGCAATGACACTGGGTGGATCCATGTGTGGTTTGTGGAAATAACGGACATGCAATGACTCTTGCTATGGTTCATGAAAAGAACAGACATGCAATGACACTCGTGTATCCATGTGTGGTTCATGAGAAGAACACACATGCAATGACACTGGCTATGGTTCATGAGAAGAACACACATGCAATGACACTTGTGGATCCATGTGTGGTTTGTTTAGAGGAACACACATGCAATGACACTGGTTGTGGTTCATGAAAAGAACACACATGCAATGACACTGGTGGATCCATGTGTGGTTTGTGAAAAGAACAGACATGCAATGACACTGGGTGGATCCATGTGTGGTTTGTTTAGAGGAACAAACATGCAATGACACTAGGTGTTGTTAATGAGAAGAACACACATGCAATGACACTGGTGGATCCTTGTGTGGTTTGTGAGAAGAACATGCATGCAATGACACTGGCGGTGGTTCATGAGAAGAACACACATGCAATCACACTAGGTGGATCCATGTGTGGTTTGTTTAGAGGAACAGACATGCAATGACACTGGGTGGATCCATGTGTGGTTTATTTAGAAGAACAGAAATGCAATGACCCTAGTTGTGGTTCACGAAAAGAACACACATGCAATGACACTGGTGGATCCATGTGTGGTTTGTGAAAAGAACAGACATGCAATCACACGAGGTGGATTCATGTGTGGTTTATTTAGAGGAACAGACATGCAATCACACTGGGTGTGGTTCATGAAAAGAACAGACATGTAATGACACTGGTGGATCCATATGTGGTTTGTGGAAGGAACATACATGCAATGACTCTAGCGGTGGTTCATGACAAGAGCATACATGCAATCACACTAGGTGGATCCATGTGTGGTTTGTTTAGAGGAACATACATGCTATAACACTAGTGGATCCATGTGTGGTTTGTGAGAAGAACATACATGCAATGCAACTGGCTGTGGTTCATGAGAAGAACACACATGCAATGACACTGGTGGATCCATGTGTGGTTCATGAAAAGAACATGCATGCAATCACACTAGGTTGATAAATGTGTGGTTTGTTTAGAGGAACATACATGCAATGACACTGGGTGTGGTTCATGAAAAGAACAAACATGCAATGACACTGGTGGATCCATATGTGGTTTGTGGAAGGAACAGCCATGCAATGACTCTAGCTGTGGTTCATGAAAAGAACATACATGCAATCACACTAGGTGGATCCATGTGTGGTTTGTTTAGAGGAACATACATGCAATGACACTAGGTGGATCCATGTGTGGTTTGTTTAGAAGAACCGACATGCCATGACTCTAGTTGTGGTTCATGAAAAGAACACACATGCAATGACACTGGTGGATCCATGTGTGGTTTGAGAAAAGAACAGACATGCAATCACACTAGGTGGATCCATGTGTGGTTTGTTAAGAGGAACACACATGCAATGACACTAGGTGGATCCATGTGTGGTTTGTTTAGAAGAACAGACATGCAATAACACTAGGTGTGTTTCATGGAAAGAACATACATGCAATGACATTGGTGGATCCATATGTTGTTTGTGGAAGGAACAAACATGCAATGACTCTAGTTGTGGTTCATGAAAAGAACATACATGCAATGACACCGGTGGATCCATGTGTGGTTCATGAGAAGAACACACATCCAGTGACACTAGTGGATCCATGTGTGGTTCATGAAAAGAACACACATGCAATGACACTGGTGTATCCATGTGTGGTTCATGAAAAGAACACACATGCAATGACACTGGTGGATCCATGTGTGGTTTGTGAGAAGAATAGACATGCAATGACACTGGGTGGATCCATGTGTGGTTTGTTTAGAGGAACATACATGCAATGATACTAGGTGTGGTTCATGTGTGGTTTGTTCGGAGGAACAGACATGCAATGACACTAGTTGTGGTTCATGAAAAGAACACACATGCAGTGACACTAGTGGATCCATTGTGGTTTGTGAGAAGAACAGACATGCAGTGACACTAGGTGGATCCATGTGTGGTTTGTTTAGAGGAACAGACATGCAATGACACTGGGTGGATCCATGTGTGGTTTTATTAGAAGAACAAACATGCAATGACACAAGTTGTGGTTCATGAAAAGAACACACATGCAATGACACTAGTGGATCCATGTGTGGTTTGTGAAAAGAACATACATGCAATCACACTAGGTGGATCCATTTGTAGTTTGTTTAGAGGAACAGACATGCAATGACACTCAGTGGATCCATGTGTGTTTTGTTTAGAGGAACATACATGCAATGACACTAGGTGGATCCATGTGTGGTTTGTTTAGAAGAACCGACATGCCATGACTCTAGTTGTGGTTCATGAAAAGAACACACATGCAATGACACTGGTGGATCCATGTGTGGTTTGTAAAAAGAACAGATATGCAATCACACTAGGTGGATCCATGTGTGGTTTGTTAAGAGGAACACACATGCAATGACACTAGGTGGATCCATGTGTGGTTTGTTTAGAAGAACAGACATGCAATAACACTAGGTGTGTTTCATGGAAAGAACATACATGCAATGACATTGGTGGATCCATATGTTGTTTGTGGAAGGAACAAACATGCAATGACTCTAGTTGTGGTTCATGAAAAGAACATACATGCAATGACACCGGTGGATCCATGTGTGGTTCATGAGAAGAACACACATCCAGTGACACTAGTGGATCCATGTGTGGTTCATGAAAAGAACACACATGCAATGACACTGGTGTATCCATGTGTGGTTCATGAAAAGAACACACATGCAATGACACTGGTGGATCCATGTGTGGTTTGTGAGAAGAATAGACATGCAATGACACTGGGTGGATCCATGTGTGGTTTGTTTAGAGGAACATACATGCAATGATACTAGGTGTGGTTCATGTGTTGTTAGTTCGGAGGAACAGACATGCAATGACACTAGTTGTGGTTCATGAAAAGAACACACATGCAGTGACACTAGTGGATCCATTGTGGTTTGTGAGAAGAACAGACATGCAGTGACACTAGGTGGATCCATGTGTGGTTTGTTTAGAGGAACAGACATGCAATGACACTGGGTGGATCCATGTGTGGTTTTATTAGAAGAACAAACATGCAATGACACAAGTTGTGGTTCATGAAAAGAACACACATGCAATGACACCAGTGGATCCATGTGTGGTTTGTGAAAAGAACATACATGCAATCACACTAGGTGGATCCATTTGTAGTTTGTTTAGAGGAACAGACATGCAATGACACTCGGTGGATCCATGTGTGTTTTGTTTAGAGGAACATACATGCAATGACACTAGGTGGATCCATGTGTGGTTTGTTTAGAAGAACCGACATGCCATGACTCTAGTTGTGGTTCATGAAAAGAACACACATGCAATGACACTGGTGGATCCATGTGTGGTTTGTAAAAAGAACAGACATGCAATCACACTAGGTGGATCCATGTGTGGTTTGTTAAGAGGAACACACATGCAATGACACTAGGTGGATCCATGTGTGGTTTGTTTAGCAGAACAGACATGCAATAACACTAGGTGTGGTTCATGAAAAGAACAGACATGCAATGACATTGGTGGATCCATATGTTGTTTGTCGAAGGAACAGACATGCAATGACTCTAGTTGTGGTTCATGAAAAGAACAGACATGCAATGACACCGGTGGATCCATGTGTGGTTCATGAGAAGAACACACATCCAATAACACTAGTGGATCCATGTGTGGTTCATGAGAAGAACACACATGCAATGACACTGGTGTATCCATGTGTGGTTCATGAAAAGAACACACATGCAATGACACTGGTGGATCCTGTGTGGTTTGTGAGAAGAATAAACATGCAATGACACTGGGTGGATCCATGTGTGGTTTGTTTAGAGGAACAGACATGCAATGATACTAGGTGTGGTTCATGTGTGGTTTGTTCAGAGGAACAGACATGCAATGACACTAGTTGTGGTTCATGAAAAGAACACACATGCAGTGACACTAGTGGATCCATTGTGGTTTGTGAGAAGAACAGACATGCAATGACACTAGGTGGATCCATGTGTGGTTTGTTTAGAGGAACAGACATGCAATGACACTAGGTGGATCCATGTGTGGTTTTATTAGAAGAACAAACATGCAATGACACTAGTTATGGTTCATGAAAATAACACACATGCAATGACACTAGTGGATCCATGTGTGGTTTGTGAAAAGAACATACATGCAATCACACTAGGTGGATCCATGTGTAGTTTGTTTAGAGGAACAGACATGCAATGACACTCGCTGGATCCATGTGTGTTTTGTTTAGAAGAACAGACATGCAATGAGTCTAGTTGTGGTTCATGAAAAGAACACACATGCAATGACACTGGTGGATCCATGTGTGGTTTGTGAAAAGAACAGACATGCAATGACACTGGGTGGATCCATGTGTGGTTTGTTTGGAGGAACACACATGCAATGATACTGGGTGGATCCATGTGTGGTTTGTTTAGAAGAAAACACATGCAATGACACTAGTTGTGGTTCATGAAAAGAACACACAGGAAATGACACTGGTGGATCCATGTGTGGTTTGTGAAAAGAACAGACTTTCAATTACACTAGGTGGATCCATGTGTGGTTTGTTCATGAGAAGAACACGCATTCAATGACACTGGTCGATCCATGTGTGGTTTGTTTAGAGGAACACACATGCAATGACACTGGTGGATCCATGTGTGGTTTGTGAAAAGAACAGACTTGCAATGACACTAGGTGGATCCATGTGTGGTTTGTTTAGAGGAACTGACATGCAGTGACACTGGGTGTGGTTCCTGAGAAGAACACACATGCAATGACACTGGTGGATTCTCGTATGGTTTGTGAGAAGAACATACATGCAATGACACTGGCTGTGGTTCATGAGAAGAACACACATGCAATGACATTGGTGGATCCATGTGTGGTTTGTTTAGAGGAACAGACATGCAATGACACTGGATGTGGTTCCATGTGTGGTTTGTGAAAAGAACAGACATGCAATCACACTAGGTGGATCCATGTGGGGTTTGTGAAAAGAATAGACATGCAATCACAATAGGTGGATCCATGTGTGGTTTGTTTAGAGGAACAGACATGCAATGACACTGGGTGTGGTTCATGAGAAGAACACACATGCAATGACACTGGTGGATCCTTGTGTGGTTTGTGAAAAGAACACACGTACAATGACACTGGCTGTGGTTCATGAGAAGAACACACATGCAATGACACTGGTGGATCCATTTGTGGTTTATTTAGAGGAAGAGACATGCAATCACACTAGGTGTGGTTCATGAGAAGAACAGATATGCAATGACACTGGTGGATCCATATGTGGTTTGTGGAAGGAACACACATGCAATGACTCTAGTTGTGGTTCATGAAAAGAACAGACATGCAATCACACTAGGTGGATCCATGTGTGGTTCATGAAAAGAACATACATGTAATGACACTGGGTGGATCCATGTGTGGTTTGTGAAAAGAATAGACATGCGATCACACTAGGTGGATCCATGTGTGGTTTGTTAGAGGAACAAACATGAAATCACACTAGGTGGATCCATGTGTGGTTTGTTTAGAGGAACAAACATGCAATGACACTAGATGGATCCATGTGTGGTTTGTTTAGAAGAACAAACATGCAATGACTCTAGTTGTGGTTCTGTCGTGGTGCTGTCACGGCAGATGCCATGGATAGGCTAAAAGTGGGGACTAATACACGCTAGGGGAATCCAGGGAAGGATAGTGGAGTGATTCTCCACACAGAAGATTGTATTGCTTTCCTTTCAAGATTACAAGTGCTCTTAGAGCTGTATTGGCGAGAGGAGGAAGAAGGAGCTCTCTTACTCTCACCCACAGTTCACCCCTAGAACCTTAGCCAAATCAGTATGGAAGAAAACCCAACCCCCTCTACTGAAACCCTAGCCCCCCTTATATAGAGGCGGCCTGGCCTCTCCCTAGGGCATACGTGGAGGCATATTCCTAAGAATATGCCTCCTCTCAAAGTGGTAACCCGACCGGGGTGCTTTTCCCCCACATCACACATGCTTTAGCTATGTGAGCCTCTGTGGTGCCCGCGTCAGCCGACACGGCGTCGTCACCCTTGTCGTCCATGACCCGGTGGTCCTACCCTTGCTTGCTTCGCTCATGCAGTGCGTACCGGGCCTTCTTTTTGACCAGCAAGATTCCTCCCTTCTCCCAGAAGCTAAACAGGACCCGGATCATAGTAGATCCGGCTATACCTGTTCCTGCATATAAGTTAGACAAGCACTTCCGACTTACTTCTTAAGTTGGCTGAGACAATGTTAGGCGACCCCCTGGTTCGGGTTACTCCGTGATCCGGCCTGCCTTGAGGTGACCCGGTCAGCATCTGCTTTGAGCTTGCCGAACCTCGGCTAACTCGGCCTTTATACCCTGGAGTGACCCTACCCGGGGGTATCCCCCCAACATTAGTCCCCGAAGTTGGTGCGGTCTTAGCTGCCTTGGCCACTAAGGCCACATCAGGTTCATTTATGTTCGAGCCTTGGATGTTATTTCCGAGTTAGCTCTTTATCTCGGATTATATGAATTTACGTTCCCTTTGCACGTTCCAAGTTTTCACTTGCCGGCCGGGTTACCACTTTGACTCGGATCTCATGGTTTTACTTTCCCTCTGCACATTCTAAGTTTTTACTCGCTGTCCGGGTTACCATGGTTCGATCCGGGCCTTGTTTCCTTCTTTCATATGCCAACCCACGTGGAGGCTAATCATTACGTCGTCTTATTTTAAGGGCCTGCACAGTAACCGCCGTAGTAATTGTCAGTTATCACTGTGCGAGGGTCACGTCATGCCTGCCTCCTCGTTTACCGCATCAGTGCGTCACGTCATGGGATCGCCTCTGCTCTGTGGCCCTCTGTGTGGCTCCTCACCGATTGGCTGAGGCAGGTGATACACGGCCACACCATGTGGCTCATTCGCAGGGCGTGATCCCACTCACCCTCTTAGGTGGTGGTTAAGTAGCGGAGGGGCGCACCCCTTAGAATTTTTTCCTCTTCTGCGCCCCTCTGCCCGTTGCTCTTCTTCTTCATATTCCTCGCGACCGCGCCGCCGCTAGTGCTCCTATCAGCAGCGCCGCCGCCGCACTTTTCCCCATGCCTCTGCGTCGCAGCCACCGCTGCGCAACTCCCTCGCCACGGGTCCTCGCCAATCCAGGCCTCTGATCCCCGCTGCCGCTAGCGCCAGCAAGGGAAGCGAGTACGAGAAGACGGAGGAGGAGCTCGTCATCGCCGAGCAACAAATGGAGGAGGACACCGCTGCGGCGGACCGTGGAGCGTGGGCCGGGTCATGGGTCTGTCAAGATGACCTTGACTGGCTCTACCGGACCAGACGCATCCCTGCCGGCGTTGTCGCTCGTCTCTCCTCCGCCGAACTGCCCCCCTCACCCAATCCGGGTGAGTTCGTCGTGTTCTTGTCCCACTTCCAACGGGGGTTCGGCTTGCCGGTGAGCGACTTCTTCCGGGATTGGCTTAGCACCTACCACTTGCAGCCGCACCACCTTCCAGCCAACGCTATCACTTCTCTCTCTGCTTTTGCTTCTACGATCGAGGGCTACACTGGACTGTGGCCCATGAAGGAGCTGTGGATCCGGTTTTTCGGCCTTCGTAGTAACGTCATCCCCAACATCCAAGTTAAGTCGGAGGATAAGCAGCTCACCCAATTCGGAGTTGCGTCCATCTCACCCCGGAGGACTTCCGTTTCCCCCCGGGTCACCGGGCTTGACTCCTGCAAAGGATGGGCCCGGACCTTCTTCTATGTCCGGAACACGGGCACTGAAGATTTGATTCGGTTGCTCCCCTATACTTCGGGTCCACCTAACCCGGAATTTTGGGAGGAGATCTCCAAGAAGCCCACGGCTCTGGCCAACTAGGTTAACAAGAGGTTCGCAGAACTGAAGAAACTCCGATTGCGCAACGAGGATGCTATGATCACGTTCGTGCGCAACCGAATCTCTCCCCTCCAGAAGCGCACCCACAAGGTGTGCCACATGAGTTTCGGCCGCGACCCCAACTGAACCTCCTCCTTCGAGCTGAGCAACACGGAGATTTTTCGCCGAGTTAAGGATCTCTTCACCACCCACAAGGATTTCTCCGCTGAATGGACGTGGGGAATTGAGCACTTTTGTCGTGACAGGCTCCCTCCCGCGGTAAGCTTCGCGGGGCAAACTTACTTCGGATTAAATATATGTCGGTTTTTGTTGTATTTTTGACTTTGTTCTTCATTCTTTCTCTTAGCTATTCCTTCAGCAAACCCTCGAGGATGGCACGGATCCGACCATTAAGTGGGCGCCGGACCGAGAAACCCCGGATGAGGAGGAGCCGGACTAGGAGATGTTTCTCCCTATGACCGACGCTACAAAACGACCCAACGGTAAATTCTCTTCTCTTAGAGACTGGCCCGATGATGAGGATGACTCGGATGTCGACGTGATTGAACCTGTTGAGGCTGTCCCTCTTTCTTTTGCCTTTCCGGCATCAGCTAACCCCGGTGGGCATATCCATGAGGATCCTCCGCTTGCTACGGGCGAACCGGTTCCGGTGGCGTCGAAGAAGAGGCGCGGAGCCGCACCAAGTTCCTCCTCCGAACCTTCTCAGCCCACAAAAAGGCGAAAGAAGGCCGGAGACAAGACTGCCTCCAAGCCGGCAGGCAAAGCCCCGGCACGAAGGGCTCGGAAACCCAAGGAGGCCCAAACCTCGGATGCGTAGGTCATTTTTCCTTGCGTAGCTCATTTTTCCTTGCATTGTTGTAATTTCTCTTCTGACATTATTCTCTTCTGCAGGGCTCCGGTGGAGGCCCCTCAGAGCGGATCTAGCATCTCTTCACCACTCCGATCTAGCCCTTCTCCTCCTCGTGACGACGAGTCACGTCCGTTGAGCCCTATTCCAGAGGGTTCTGCGGATGCTCCAGGTTTCGCACTACCTCGTCGAGAGGAATGCAACCTCGGAGCGGGAGAGACCGGCCCAGCCGAGGCGACGCCATCCACAACTTCGGCATCACCGCAACCAGCAGCCACCGAGACTACCTCGACACCAGCACCGGCCCCAGCACCAGTAGCAGTTCCAGTACCAGTGACCGAACCAGCACCAGCACCCGTTCCGGCACCAAGAAAATCAACAACCGCTCCAAGTTCAGCTATAAGAGCTCCAGCGCCAAGTTCTTCCGCCTCGTCCGAGTCATCTCAACCTCGGCGAGGAACTATCCCAGCAGCTCCTAAGGGGAAATCCGCTGCAGTTACTTCTTCCCGGCAAGCCAAAGGCAAAAAAGCTCTAGATGCTACCAAGTCATCATTCATCGAGGCTGGGCAGCGAACCCTAGCGTCAATGCTTCCCAAGAAAGCCCCAGCAGCGAAGGATGCCCCTGCCGAGCCAAATGATGCGCAGCAAATGGTTCTGCATACCAGCCCAGCCCTTGCCTTGGTTGAGAGGAAAGAAGCGCATGCGAAGGGCTTGGTGGCACCCCATATGCTCACCGGTGAGCGGTACCCTCCGAGCCTGATTGAGTTCGTCATGAACTGGAACAAGGCGGAGTTCGTCCACAACGACGATCTCCCGGAAAAGTTCGGCCCCGTAGAATTTTCCGCCCAAATGAACACAGCCGCTAAGGCAATTAACCTCGCGGGGCGGATAATGGAGGTATGTCGCTTCTCCTTTACATGCTGTAGATAATAACCATTAGTCCCCGAGCCTCCGGTGGAGTAATTTGTTACTCGGTCGGATGCTCATTAGAAAACTAACGTAGCTCCATGATAACTCCCAATATGCAGACACCTAGAGCCGGGTTAAGTTCCACTTGGCCCGGATCTTTCACACTTCGAATATGCACACACCTAGAGTCGGGTTAAGTTCCACTTGGCCCAGATCTTGCACACTTCGAATATGCACACACCTAGAGCCGGGTTAAGTTTCACTTGGCCCGGATCTTGCACACTTCGAATATGCACACACCTAGAGCCGGGTTAAGTTCCACTTGGCCCGGATCTTGTACACTTCGAATATGCACACACCTAGAGCCGGGTTATGTTCCACTTCGCCCGGATCTCGTACACTTTGAACATGCATAGACCTAGAGCCGGGTTAGGTTCCACTTGGCCCGGATCTTGTACACTTCGAATATGCACACACCTAGAGCCAGGTTAAGTTCCACTTGGCCCGGATCTTGTACACTTCGAATATGCACACACCTAGAGCCGGGTTAAGTTCCACTTCGCCCGGATCTCGTACACTTCGAATATGCATACACCTAGAGCCGGGTTAGGTTCCACTTGGCCTGGATCTTGTACACTTCGAATATGCACACACCTAGAGCCGGGTTAAGTTCCACTTGGCCCGGATCTTGTACACTTCGAATATGCACACACCTAGAGCCGGGTTAAGTTCCACTTGGCCCGGATTTTGTACACTTCAAATATGCACACACCTAGAGCCGGGTTAAGTTCCACTTGGCCCGGATCTTGCACACTTCGAATATGCACACACCTAGAGCCGGGTTAAGTTCCACTTGGCCCGGATCTTGCACACTTCGAATATGCACCAAGCTAATTTTACGCTTCTGTACTTTTTTCAGGTAACCACCAATCGCCGGAGTGCTGAATTCCAACGGCTGCTGGATACCCACAAGATGCTACGCGCAAAGCACATTGCACTTATTGCAGAACATGAAAAAAGCGGTAAGTTTCTTCCTTTCCGTTTTTCTTCATCTTCTTCTGCCGAACTAATCTCATCATTCGGTTTCTGCAGCTGGGGTGGAGGCTGAGAACAAGATCAAGTGAAAGAACCTGGAGCAGATCAAGGGTAAGTCCTTTTTGTCCGACCCTGCTTTGCTTTCCATCTTCTTTTCTTCTTGTCTCAGCAAACATTCATACCTCGGCTCTGCCGGGTCAACACGTTATTTCAGCATCTCTTGAAGATAGTGTGCCCGTGCCTGACATGATGCTGCATTTTCTCGAACAAGCAGGGCAGCATCAAGCCGAGCTGAAGAAAAAAGATGATGAGCTCACTCTCCTCCGGACCAAGGACAATGAGATTGCCAGGCTCAAGGCTGAGATGGAAAAGATGAAGGCCCAGCACCAAACCGAGCTCCAAAAGGTTGGCCAGAACTTCACATAAGAGCGCGAGCGCCTTACTCTCCAGATCTCTAAGGACCAGGACCTACTCAAAGAATCCGACATCCAGCTTGGATCGGCAAACGCTGAGCTTGAGCAACTTCGCAAGAGACGCGATGACTGCATCAAGGAGTTGACCCGGATTCATAGCCACATTTCACGTAAGTTCCTTTCCCTTATCTGACATAATTCTCCGGGTTACTTCATATGTTTTTTCTTCAGCTTCTTCCTTTGCCTTGTTTCCAGGCCACTTTCCAGAGGGTACTCCTATTGCGAGCGCTACTGTTGCCAATTTCCGCCGAGAGAGGGGTACTCCCATCGCTCTTGACGGTGAGAGCATTCCCTTAGACATGGAGGACCTATTGGTCAGCCTGTCATCTCGCGTGGAAATCATCAAGAACTATGGCAAGGATCTCCTCGACGTTTCAGTCCGAGTTTTCAACACGTTCTGGCCTAGTGAGAGGGCTCCAAAGAGAATCACACTTCTTGCTGAAAAGCTGTCAGATATCGAGACCCAGCTCGACCTCTGGAGGGAGTCCGCTGGGCGTGCCGCAGCTGATACTATCCTTCACCACATACTCACATGGTATGAGAAGATCGACCTCAGCCTCCTTACACGCCGGCGCACCAGATCTAGATGGACTAATGACCCGGAGTGGGTAGCTCGGCGCCAGGCTTGCGCCTACAGCCTCATCGAATATTCTCCTATCCATGAATGGGTTGAAGGACCGAGCTTCCTGGAATCCGCTGGGGACGAGAACACTGAGAACGCTGAAGACGGGTCAGATGAGGACGAAGAAGGTGATGCCTCAGATATTGAAGACAGCGAAGACGACGCCGAACTTCCTCCTCCTGCTGCTCCTTAGGTCAAAAAACTTGAAAAATTATCAGATCTCCGGTATGCCGGGTGCAACTGTATGCTGTGTATATGTGATATTTTGCTACTAAGTTCTTATGCTGGGTTAACTTGGGCGTAGTCCCCGAGTCTCTTTTTCTTGTTCGTCCAATCTTTTGGCTCGGATCGTGTCTACCTTGATTCGGTTTTATGACTTACGAATCCAAGATTGAAAAATTGTCTTAACAATACTAAGAAACTTTCAGACTTAGCTCAAAAAATAAAGCTGCATAATAACTTGAAAATAAATACAGGGTTAGTCCAAAAAACAAACGTTAGCTCGAATAAATTCGTTTCCTTGGTCGCTTTTCATGTGCTACTCAATTCCAAACTTGTTCTCTTGCTTGCCATGAAGCCAATTCTTGTTGGACAGCAGCAAGTCGAAGAGTTGGGTTTTTGGTGCTCACACATTACTAATCCGGGTTAAGTAGAACAACTTATTCTAGCTAACGCACAAGAGACAACAACAATAATTATTAAGGCAGTCCCCGAGTTACTGCTCGAGGCGCTACTATTTCATTGATAAACTCATTGCGGACATACATACCGACATATGAGACGACTCGGATACATACACTTCTTAGCTAAGTGTAGAAAGGACGAAGTAGTGCTACATTCCACGGTCGCTTAGATTCCTCTCCGGACCTGTCCGCCTTGTTCTTTTCCTGTGGCTTTGCATCTATAAGATAGTAAGAATTATTGTGCAATGCTTTGCTCATGATGAACGACCCTTCCCATGGGGGGATAATTTATGCATGCCGGCAGTACGCTGTACCAACTGGAGCACCAGATCGCCTTCCCGAAAGACTCGGGGGCTTACTTTCTGGCTATGATAGCGTCGGAGATTTTGCTGATATATGGCGGATCTGGACAATGCCAGTTCTCTCGCTTCTTCCAGCAGATCAACATCATTTTGCCGGGCTTCTTGCACTTCGGCTTCTGTGTATTGGGTGACCCTAGGCGAATCATGCTCTATGTTGGCTGGTAATATCCCCATATACCAGAAAAAACGGCGTATAGCCTATTGATCGATTCAGAGTTGTTCTTAAACTCCACAGTACCGCTGGTAGTTCTTCGATCCAGCACCCCGCTGATCTTCGCAGCGGCTCAATGAGCCGGGGTTTTATCCCGGATAATACAAATCCGTTGGATCTTTCCACTTGTCCGTTTGATGCGGGGTGGGCTACCGAGGCAACGTCAAGTCGGATCTTCTTGTCTCGGCAGAAGCGCGCAAATGCTCCTTCCGCAAAATTTGTTCCATTATCAGTTATGATACTGTGTGGGTAACCGTATCTCAAGATTATATCCTTGAGAAACGTTACGGCCATAGCCCCATCACATTTCCTTATAGGCTTCGCTTCAATCCATTTTGTAAACTTATCCACCATGACCAAAATGTGAGTCATGTTCCCCCTTGCTGGTTTGAACGGGCCAACCATATCCAAGCACCATACGGCAAATGGCCATGTAATTGGTATGGTCTTGAGTTCCGACATCGGCATATGTGTCTTGGTAGCGTACCTCTGACAACCATTGCATTTTCTCACCAGATCTTCTGCTTGTTCTAAGGCACTTGGCCAGTAGAATCCATGCCGAAATGCTTTTGCCACCAAGGCCCGAGATGAGACATGATGCCCGCACTCTCCTTGGTGTATATCTCGGAGGATGTCGAGACCTTCTTCCGGGTCAACGCATCGCTGGAGGACATTTGTTACACTCCGTTTGTACAACTCGAAATTGATAATCGTGTATGCTTTTGCTCTCCTCTGAGTTTGCCTGGCTAACACCTCCTCAGTGGGTAACGTTCCATCTTTCAGGAATTGGAATATAGGCAGTGCCCAAGCTGGTATTGCTCGTGTAGGGAACACGCCCTCATCAATTTCCATTTGATCCACCGGCATAACTTTAGCCGGATCACATTGAGCAGTCCCCAGGTCCAGCGAGGCAGTCCCCGGGTTTGCTGAGGCAGTCCCCGGGTTTGCTGATGCAGTCCTCGGGTTTCGTGCACTACCTCCCATGTCAATGTCCATCGGCTCAGCTCTGAATTCCGTATCCTCCGGGACATAGATCGAGTCGGTTCCTGGGGACGGCCTGATAGATGGTTTTCTGAGGTGTTCCAATGCTACACCCGGTGGAATTGCCTGTCGGGTTGATCCGAGCTTCGATAGCATGTCGGCAGCCTCGTTTTCCACTCGGGGTACATGGTGAAATTCACACCCCTCAAAGTAACCAGATATCTTCTGCACATGAAACTTGTACAGTGCCATGTTTGGATCCAGGGCATCCCACACTCCGGACACTTGCTGCACCACCAAATCTGAGTCGCCAAAGCATATTATCCGACGTATGCCAATCTCTTTTGCCACTTTAAGCCCATGCACAAGAGCCTCATACTCAGCGACATTGTTTGATGCCGCGAAATGGATCTGTAATACGTATTTTAGTTGGTCCTTCTTTGGCGAGGTAAGCACAACCCCGGCGCCTAATCCTGTTTTGGTTTTCGACCCGTCAAAGTGCATCCTCCAGTAGTTCGGATCTGGTGGCGGTGGTTCGTATTGTACCTCGGCCTAATCTACAAAAAAGTCCGCCATAGCCTGAGACTTGATTGCTTCTCTTCTGTCGTATTGGGGCGCATAAGGAGCTAGCTCAATTGCCCATTTTGCAATTCTGCCACTCGCATCCTTGTTACCCATTATCTCGGATATGGGAGCTTCACATATCACTTTGATCGGGTGCTCCTCAAAGTAATGCTTTAACTTCTTTGCCGCCATATAGACACCATATGCCACCTTTTGAAAGTGCGGGTAGTTCTGTTTTGAGGCAGATAATACCTCGCTCAAGTAATACACTGGCCTCTGCACCGACTTACCCTCTTCATTGCACTCTACTACAATCACTGCACTTACAACTCGGTTGGTTGCGGCTATGTAGAGCAACATTGGCTCCTTTGATAGTGGAGAGGCTAACACTGGTGTTGTGGCCAACATCTTTTTTAAGTGGGCAAAGGCTTCATCGGCCTGTGGTGTCCAAACGAACTTATCCGACTTTTTCATGAGTTGGTAGAGAGGCAATGCCTTTTCTCCCAACCGACATACAAACCGACTCAACGATGCTAGGCACCCAGTGAACTTCTAGACATCGTTAAGACACTTCGGCAGCTCCATTCGTTCAATGGCCCGAATCTTAGTTGGATTAACTTCGATACCTCAGCTAGAGACGAGAAATCCGAGTAATTTTCCACCCGGGACACCGAAGGTACATTTTCCCGGGTTAAGCTTCATCCGGAACCTTCTCAAGTTCGCGAATGTCTGCCTGATGTCGTCAAGGAGCGTTTTGCTTTCCTTGGTCTTGATAACCACATCATCCACGTATACTTGTACGTTTTGACCTATTTGGTCATGCAAACATTTTTGCATACATCTTTGGTAAGTTGCACCTGCATTACGTAAACCAAACGGCATAGTGCGATAGCAATAAGCCCCGTACGGGGTGATAAACGCGGTCTTTATTTGATCATCCGGATTCAGAGGTATCTGGTGGAAACCAGAATATGCATCAATGAATGACAACAGTTCACATCCCGCGGTTGAGTCTATGACCTGATCTATCCTCGGAAGTGGAAATGGATCTTTTGGACACGCCTTATTCAGGTTCGTGTAATCGATACACATACGCCAAACCACTGCCACCTTCGGATCATCCTTCTTCTTTTCTACCAGCACCGGATTAGAGAGCCAATCCGGATATAGTACTTCCATGATAAATCCTGCTGCTATCAACCGAGCTATATCGTCTCCAATGACTTTTCTCCTATCCTCGGCGAAGCGGCGGAGAGGTTGCTTCACCGGCCTTGCTCCGGGTCTTACGTTCAAAGAGTGCTCGGCCAACTCCCTCAGAACACCTTGCAAATCCTGTGTGGACCAAGCAAAAATGTCCTGATTCTCACGGAGGAAGTTGATGAGCTCGCTTTCCTATTTATCAGTTAACTCGACACCAATTGTTACTATGCGCTCCGGGAACATGTCTGTTGGAGATATGCCCAAGAGGCAATAATAAAAGTGGTTATTATTATATCTTTGTGTTTATGATGAATGTTTACATCCCATGCTATAATTGTATTATTAGGAAACACTAATACTTGTGTGTTTTGTAAACATAAAAGAGTCCCTGGTAAGCCTCTTGTTAAACTAGCTTGTTGATTGATTGATGATCATGGTTTCCTGATCATGGACATTGGATGTGATTAATAACAAGGTTATATCATTAGGAGAATAATGTGATGGACACACACCCATAGTAAGCGTAGCATAAGATCAAGTCATTAAGTTCGTTTTGCTGTAAGCTTTGAAATACATAGTAACCTAATCCTTCGACCATGAGGTTATGTTAATCACCATCACCGGATGGGTACTTTGATGACATCAAACGCCGCTTCGTAACTGGGCGGTTATAAAGGTGTCATTGGGTATTCTAAAAGTATGTGTTGAAGAGCATAGACCAAGATTGGGATTTGTCCATCCATATGACGGATAGATATACTCTGGGCCCTCTCGGTGGAATGTCATCTAGATAGCTTGCAAGCATGTGACTAGTTCACAAGGGATGACATAACATGGAACGAGTAAAGAGTACTTATCAGTAACAAGGAAGAACTAGGTATGAAGATACTGACGATCAAACCTCGGATAAGTAGAATGTCGCAAGACAAAGGGAATTGGTTTCGTATCTTAATTGGTTCAATCGATCACGGAGTAATCGTTGAGTATGTGGGAGCCGTTATGGATCTCCAGATCCCGCTGATGGTTATTGATGGGAGAGGTGTCTTCATCATGTCTGCATATTCACGAACCGTAGGGTGACACACTTAAGGTTCGAAGTTGTTTGAAGTAGATATGGAATTTGTGTTGGAGACTGAATGTTGTTTGGAGTCTCGGAATGGATCCGGGACATCACAAGGAGATCCGGAATGGTCCAGAGAATGAGATTCATATACTGGGGATCATTTTCTAAGTTAGGAAATGTTCCGGGGTGTTTGTATGGAGATTCTAGAAGGTTTCGGAATGTTCTGGAAGGTTCTAGAGGATTTCTTGGAGTTTGCTTGAAAACCAAGAAAGGGATCAAAGAAACCAAGTGGGGCAAGACACGGATTCGTGGGGGAGGAGGATTCCTCCCCCCAACCCGCCGGCCCAAGGAGGAGGGAGTCCTACTAGGACTCCCCCTCCCCAGGCGCGCCTTCCTCCTTTAAATAGAAGGGAGGGGGCGCCCCCTCTTGCACCTTGTCTCATAACAATCTCTCTTAGCCGCCTCTCTCCTCCATGTTTCTTCTGCACAGGCATAGGCGAAGCCCTGCAGATTTCTCATCTCCACCACCACCACCATGCCGTCGTGCTGCTGGGATTCCGTGGAGAAGATCTACTACCTCCGCTGCTCGCTGGAACAGGGAGAGGAAGGTCTGCTTCGACTCCGCACATGTGACCGTCTGCGGAAGCACTGCCGGAACGTGGCGCCGGAAGCATCGTCCACATGATCTTGAGATTGGCAAGTGATCGACTACATCATCCACGAGATCTAATCTCGTTAACGCTTTCGGTTCTACGAGGGTTAGTACCGATCTATCTCGTTGCTCATGTCTAGTAGATTAGATCTTGGCTTTTATCTAGATTAGATCTGGGTTTTGTTTGTCCTTGTGGTAGAAATTTTTTGTTTTCCATGCTACGAACCCATCAATGTCATCAACTGGAACCTTCTTGGTATCCTTTGCGGCTTGGAATGAAACGCTACCATGCGGGTTACTCAACGCCGGCATATACTGCTGCACGGACTAAGCTAATCCCGCCACCTCTTGGATTTTTCTTTTCTCTTGCGCAATCACGAGTGACTCGGCTAGGTTAGACCCAGCTGAGGCACACTCAATGGAACGTCGGAAATCTCCGGCAATGGTAATCACTCCATTTGGCCCAGGCAACTTCATCTTCCGATAACTGATGTGGCAGCTTGCCATGAACTTGTTCAATGCTGGCCTACCGAGTAATGCGTGATACGCGCTTTCCAAGTTCACCACCTCGAACTCCAGATTCTCAGTTCGGCAATTATCTCTCGTGCCGAACAATACATCGACCCAGACTTTGCCTATGGGCTCACAAGAAATGCCTGGCACAATACCATGGAAAGTTGTCCTTGTAGCCTGGAGCATGTTCTCCGAGATACCCAACTTGCGCATTGTATCCGCATACATAATGTTGATGCTACTACCATTGTCAATCAGTACCTTGGAGAACCTCACATTAATGTTAGGCCCAATGAATGTCGGGTCTAGCACTAACGCATACGAGCCAGGGCTTGGCATAAGCTTGGGATGATCTTTGATGTTCCAGGTGATTTCCTGGTCCAACCAAGGCATGTACCTTGTCACTGCCGGCATCACTGCATTAACCTCCATATGCCGGTGCTGCAAGCTCTTTCTATCTGTTTCTTCAGTTGTGAACACACAGTAGCTCTAGTGATGTTCTCTGTACTCATTCCTCCCCTCGTTTCCGGGGTACCTCTGATCCGGCTGGTGCTGATTTTCCACCTGATGCACTGCATCCCTTCTCTCATTGTTGTCATACCTCAGCGGAGGGGGAGGCAACTGTTTGCTCTGGAGAGCAATTGCTGCCGGTGTAACTCCTGCCGAGGTTGATCATTCCGGGGTGCCTGAGCATTCCCCAAACCACCTTGTTCTATCTTACGCATCCACTCACATTGCCTCGTTGTGTGACCCGCCGGGCTATTCGGATTTGGCGTGTGAAACTTACACGGTTGGTCCAACATCGACTCATAGGTATACCTCGGACGGTCTTTCTTTTCTTGCCATTGTTTCTTTTGCTCCGGCGTCCACATTTTCTTGCCATCATTTCTTGGAGTCCATTGCCCTCCAGTTTTCTGGCGCTGATTGCTCCCTGCTCCGGGTTGATCTTGATTCACAGCTGCAACTTGTTGTGAACTGTAGAGATGATCCGGTCTATCGTCTCTTCTTTTTCCTCTGTAGTCATTCCTCCGAGATGACCCGGCTCCATTCCTCTGATAGTATTCCTCGTTTGACTCGTTTGACGCGAGCCTAGGTTGAGTCGGATCACCCAAAGCATACGAATCGGCAATCCGGATCATCTCTGCCAACGTAATTGGCATTTTCCTTTGCAACTTCATCCACAGCTCGCTGCCATATCTGCACCCTTGCGCAAACCACGCTATGGCCTGTGACTCTATGACACCCTCACACGAGTTTCTCACGGTACACCACCGGGTCAAGAATTCACGGTCTGTCTTATTAGGTCTTTGCTTGCACATTGCTAGGGTCTGCGGCCTATTCGGCCTCTGATATGTACTTGAGAAGTTGCTGATAAACATTTCTTCAAAATCTATCCAGCAGTTGATGCTTCCGGGTGGCAAATTGTTCAACCATACTCTGGCCGGACCTTCCAACATCTGGGGTACGTATCGTACAGCCCATCTCAAGTTGCCAGTTGCAATTTTCACAGCCGTAGCATAGTTTATCAGCCAATCCTCTGGCTTGGTACTGCCGTCATACGTCTTCGTGCCCCTGGGCAGCTAGAAGTTGGGTACCGGTGGCTCCTTCATGATCCGGGGTCCAAAGCACGCTGGACCCGGTGGACCTTGACATTCGATCTGTTCCAACCTATACAGGCGATCCAGTTTTAACCTGGCGTCATCCGGCATCAAGTCTCTGCTTCCCAACCTTGACCCTATCACATGATAGTCCGGTCTTGGGTACCCCGCGTTCACCATCTCTGAATCACCATCGTTGTATCGGTTTTGCTCTCGTTGCGCACCTCTCTGTTGCATACCTCGGCCGGCGCTTTGCTCTTGCCTTGGTATATTCCGCTGCTGCGGTTGTCCTGCTCCTGCCGAGTTTTGCTGTCTAGCATTGCCGTTGGCAGCGTTCCCTTGACCAGCATTGCCTTGGTCGTGGTTACCTCGGCTCACACTTCGTCGATCATCATTTTTCTATGCTTCTTTTCCTTTTCCTACCCGCGTCGGGTCATACGGGACGATATGTTTGTTCCGTCTAGCAGAGGTTACTACCTATTCTCTCCTTGGAGCACCATGAGGTGACGATGCGGCTCCAGCAGATTTCTCCGGGTTACCCATCGCCGAATGGACGATTTTGGACGCTCCAGCTCTCTCCGGGTTAGCTCTGAGTAGCTCTTCATTCTTTCTATTCACGATCTGAACTAACTCGTTCACCCTATCTTATTGTCTTTGACGGGCCTCACCCGTTAGACCCTCTAACTCGGATGCAGCCGCATCCGCTGCTCTAAGGTTCTTCGCCGGGGTACTGTACCTCGGCAGCCCAACGGACAAACAGTTCTCTGACTCCTCAATCCTAGTATCACCTTCTCTATTCATCTCGCTCATGAGATTTCTCCCTTTTACTTTTACCGTGTCAACTTTGTTTGCCTTTGTATATTCGCGCAGCGTCATGTTCAACGACTGCTGAGTCGCGGCTATTTTATTTGCGCCCTCTAGTATCTTTTGCCTAGTTTCCTCCAGCTCGGCCTGTGCCCGAGTCGGATCTAATGCTGCTACTACAGGGTTTACCAAGATATCCATCACCTCTCTCAGTACATTCTCAGGCCTCTCTAGTGGGGGTCCTCTACCTTTCCTCGGTGCCTTAGGTGTTACCTCTGGGTCTAGTGCTGGATCCTTGCTTGCGCCTGCACCCGACGCAGTCATCATCACTTCAGCACGGTCCGAGGAGCGAGTGATACGCGCCCCGTGAACCAAACTAAGGGGTGGTTCCCCTGCCTCGACGACGCGCCGCGAATGAACACATGATACGTCCACAGTAACGTAGACCTTGTGCGCACCCAACTTGACGAAGAGGCCATTGCACAGAAGTGGGCGCGTGCCGAAGCAGCCTGCGGTTTCGTTGACGAAGTCCAGCGCTCCAAAGCGCTGAACGAGCCTGGAGACGACGCGCTCGCCGGTGGCGATGAAGTTTCCCGTCCGGATCTTGACCCCTGCTAGCGCCGCTAGCCCCATGGTGGGTGGAAACTGTCGTGATGGTGTCACGGCAGATGCCATGGATAGGCTAAAGGTGGGGACTAATACACGCTAGGGGAATCCAGGAAGGGATAGTGGAGTGATTCTCCACACAGAAGATTGTATTGCCTTCCTTTGAAGATTACAAGTGCTCCTAGAGATGTATTGGCGAGAGGAGGAAGAAGGAGCTCTCTTACTCTCACCCACAGTTCACCCTTAGAACCTTAGCCAAATCAGTATGGAAGGAAACCCAACCTCCTCTACTGAAACCCTAGCCCCCTTATATAGAGGCGGCCTGGCCTCTCCCTAGGCCATACGTGGAGGCATATTCGACCGGGGTGCTTTTCCCCCGCGTCACACATGCTTTAGATACATGAGCCTCTGCGGCGCCCGCGTCAGCCGACACGGGCGTCGTCACCCTTGTCGGCCATGACCCGGTGGTCCTGCCCTTGCTTGCTTTGCTCATGCAGTGCGTACCGGGCCTTCTTTTTGACCAGCAAGATTCCTTCCTTGTCCCAGAAGCTAAACGGGACGCGGATCATAGTAGATCCGGCTATACCTGTTCCTGCATATAAGTTAGACAAGCACTTCCGACTTACTTCTTAAGTCGGCTGAGACAATGTTAGGCGACCCTCCTGGTCCGGGTTACTCCGTGATCCGGCCTGCCTTGAGGTGACCCGGTCAGCATCTTCTTTGAGCTTGCCGAACCTCGGCTAACTCGGCCTTTCTACCCTGGAGTGACCCTACCCGGGGTATCCCCCCAACAGGTTCATGAAAAGAACACACATGCAATGACACTGGTGGATCCTTGTGTGGTTTGCGAGAAGAACACACATGCAATGACTCTAGTTGTGGTTCATGAGAAGAACACACATGCAATGACACTGGTGGATCCATGTGTGGATCATGAAAAGAACAGGCATGCAATCACACTAGGTGGATCCATGTGTGGTTCATGAAAAGAACACACATGCAATGACACTGGTGGATCCATGTGTGGTTTGTGAAAAGAACAGACATGTAATGACACTAGGTGGATCCATGTGTGGTTTGTCCATGAGAAGAACACACATGCAATGACACTGGTGGATCCATGTGTGGTTTGTTTAGAGGAACACACATGCAATGACACTGGTTGTGGTTCATGAAAAGAACACACATGCAATGACGCTGGTGGATCCATGTGTGGTTTGTGAAAAGAACAGACATGCAATGACACTGGGTGGATCCATGTGTGGTTTGTTTAGAGGAACAGACATGAAATGACAATGGGTGTGGTTCATGAGAATAACACACATGCAATGACACTGGTGGATCCTTGTGTGGTTTGTGAGAAGAACATACATGCAATGACACTGGCTGTGGTTCATGAGAACAACACACATGCAATGAAACTGGTGGTTCCATGTGTGGTTTGTTTAGAGGAACAGACATGCAATGACACTGGGTGTGGTTCATGAGAAGAACAGACATGCAATGACACTAGGCGTATCCACGCGTGGTTTGTTTAGAGGAACAGACATGCAATGACACTGGGTGTGGTTCATGAGAAGAACACACATGCAATGACACTGGTGGATCCTTGTGCGGTTTGTGAGACGAACATACATGCAATGACACTAGCTGTGGTTCATGAGAAGAACACACATGCAATGACACTAGTGGATCCATGTGTGGTTTGTTTAGAGGAACAGACATGCAATCACACTGGGTGTGGTTCATGAGAAGAACATACATGCAATGACACTGGTGATCCATATGTGGTTTGTGGAAGGAACACACATGCAATGACTCTAGCTATGGTTCATGAAAAGATCAGACATGCAATCACACTAGGTGGATCCACGTGTGGTTCATGAAAAGAACAGACATGCAATGACACTAGGTGGATCCATGCGTGTTTTGTGAAAAGAATAGACATGCGATCACACTAGGTGGATCCATGTGTGGTTTGTTAGAGGAACAGACATGCAATCACACTAGGTGGATCCACGTGTGGTTTGTTTAGAAGAACACACATGCAATGCCTCTAGTTGTGGTTCATGAGAATAACACACATGCAATAACACTGGTGGATCCATGTGTGGTTCATGAAAAGAACACACATGCAATCACACTAGGTGGATCCATGTGTGGTTCATGAAAAGAACACATATGCAATGACACTAGTGGATCCATGTGTGGTTTGTGAAAAGAACAGACATGCAATCAAACAAGGTGGATCCATGTGTGGTTTGTTCATGAGAAGAACACACATGCAATGACATTGGTGGATCCTTGTGTGGTTTGTTTAGAGGAACACACATGCAAAGACAGTGGCTGTGGTTCATGAAAAGAACACACATGCAATGACACTGGTGGATCCATGTGTGGTTTGTGAAAAGTACAGACATGCAATGACACTGGGTGAATCCATGTGTGGTTTGTTTAGAGGAATAGACATCCAATGACACTGGGGGTGGTTCATGACAAGAACACACAAGCAATGACACTGGGTAGATCCTTGTGTGCTTTGTGAGAAGAACATACACGCAATGACACTGGCTATCGTTCATCAGAAGAACACACATGCAATGACACTGGTGGATCCATGTGTGGTTTGTTTAGAGGAATAGACATGCAATGACACTGGCTGTGGTTCCATGTGTGGTTTGTGAAAAGAACAGACATGCAATCACACTAGGTGGATCCATGTGTGGTTTGTGAAAAGAACAGACATGCAATCACACTAGGTGGATCCATGTGTGGTTTGTTTAGAGGAACAGACATGCAATGACACTGGGTGTGGTTCATGAGAAGCACACACATGCAAAGACACTGGTGGATCCTTGTGTGGTTTGTGAGAAGAACATACAAGCAATGCCATTGGCTGTGGTTCATGGGAAGAACACACATGCAATGACACCGGTGGATCCATGTGTGGTTTGTTTAGAGGATTAGACATGCAATCATACTGGGTGTGGTTCATGAGAAGAACAGACATGCAATGACATTGGTGGATCCATATGTGGTTTATGGAAGGAACACACATTCAATGACTCTAGATGTGGTTCATGAAAAGAACAGACATGCAATCACACTAGGTGGATCCATGTGTGGTTCATGAAAAGAAGAGACATGCAATGACACTGGGTGGATCCATGTGTGGTTTGTGAAAAGAATAGACATGCGATCACACTAGGTGGATCCATGTGTGGTTTGTTAGAGGAACAGACATGCAATCACACTAGGTGGATCCATGTCTGGTTTGTTGAGAAGAACACACATGCAATGACTTTATTTGTAGTTCATGAGAAGAACACACATGCAACGACACTGGGTGGATCCATGTGTGGTTCATGAAAAGAACAGACATGCAATCACACTAGGTGGGTCCATGTGTGGTTTGTTTAGAGGAAGAAACATGCAATGACACTTGGTGGATCCATGTGTGGTTTGTTTAGAAGAACAGACATGCAATCACACTAGGTGGATCCATGTGTGGTTCATGAAAAGAACAGACATGCAATGACACTGGGTGGATCCATGTGTGGTTTGTGAAAAGAACAAACATGTGATCACACTAGGTGGATCCATGTGTGGTTTGTTAGAGGATCAGACATGCAATCACACTAGCTGGATCCAAGTGTGGTTTGTTTAGAGGAACAGACATGCAATGACACTGGTGGATCCATGTGTGGTTTGTTTAGAAGAACCGACACGCAGTGACTCTAGTTGTGGTTCATGAAAAGAACACACATGCAATGACACTGGGTGGATCCATGTGTGGTTTCTTTAGAAGAACATACATGCAATCACACTAGGTGGATCCATGTGTGGTTCATGAAAAGAACAAACATGCAAAGACACTAGGTGGATCCATGTGTGGTTTGTGAAAAGAACAGACATGTGATCACACTAGGTGGATCCATGTGTGGTTTGTTAGAGGAACAGACATGCAATCACACTAGGTGGATCCATGTGTGGTTACTTTAGAGGAACAGACATGCAATGACACTGGTGGATCCATGTGTGGTTTGTTTAGAAGAACCGACACGCAATGACTCTAGTTGTGGTTCATGAAAAGAACACACATGCAATGACACTGGTGGATCCATGTGTGGTTTGTGAAAAGAACAGACATGCAATCATAATAGGTTGATCTATGTGTGGTTTGTTTAGAGGAACAAACATGAATGACACTGGGTGGATCCATGTGTGGTTTGTTTAGAATAACAGACATGCAATGAGTCTAGTTGTGGTTCATGAAAAGAACACACATGCAATGACACTAGTGGATCCATGTGTGGTTTGTGAAAAGAACAGACATGCAATCAAACTAGGTGGATCCATGTGTGGTTTGTTCATGAGAAGAACACACATGCAATGACATTGGTGGATCCATGTGTGGTTTGTTTAGAGGAACACATATGCAATGAGACTAGTGGATCCATGTGTGGTTTGTTCAGAAGAACCGACACACAATGACTCTAGTTGTGGTTCACGAAAAGAACACACATGCAATGACACTGGGTGGATCCATGTGTGGTTTGTTTAGAAGAACATACATGCAATCACACTAGGTGGATCCATGTGTGGTTCATGAAAAGAACAGACATGCAATGACACTAGGTGGATCCATGCGTGTTTTGTGAAAAGAATAGACATGCGATCACACTAGGTGGATCCATGTGTGGTTTATTAGAGGAACAGACATGCAATCACACTAGGTGGATCCATGTGTGGTTTGTTTAGAAGAACACACATGCAATGACTCTAGTTGTGGTTCATGAGAAGAACACGCATGCAATAACACTGGTGGATCCATGTGTGGCTCATGAAAAGAACACACATGCAATCACACTAGGTGGATCCATGTGTGGTTCATGAAAAGAACACACATGCAATGACACTAGTGGATCCATGTGTGGTTTGTGAAAAGAACAGACATGCAATCAAACTAGGTGGATCCATGTGTGGTTTGTTCATGAGAAGAACACACATGCAATGACATTGGTGGATCCATGTGTGGTTTGTTTAGAGGAACACACATGCAAAGACAGTGGCTGTGGTTCATGAAAAGAACACACATGCAATGACACTGGTGGATCCATGTGTGGTTTGTGAAAAGAACAGACATGAAATGACACTGGGTGAATCCATGTGTGGTTTGTTTAGAGGAATAGACATCCAATGACACTGGGGGTGGTTCATGACAAGAACACACAAGCAATGACACTGGGTGGATCCTTGTGTGGTTTGTGAGAAGAACATACATGCAATGACACTGGCTGTCGTTCATCAGAAGAACACACATGCAATGACATTGGTGGATCCATGTGTGGTTCGTTTAGAGGAATAGACATGCAATGACACTGGCTGTGGTTCCATGTGTGGTTTGTGAAAAGAACAGACATGCAATCACACTAGGTGGATCCATGTGTGGTTTGTGAAAAGAACAGACATGCAATCACACTAGGTGGATCCATGTGTGGTTTGTTTAGAGGAACAGACATGCAATGACACTGGGTGTGGTTCATGAGAAGAACACACATGCAATGACACTGGTGGATCCTTGTGTGGTTTGTGAGAAGAACATACATGCAATGACATTGGTTGTGGTTCATGGGAAGAACACACATGCAATGACACCGCTGGATCCATGTGTGGATTGTTTAGAGGATTAGACATGCAATCACACTGGGTGTGGTTCATGAGAAGAACAGACATGCAATGACATTGGTGGATCCATATGTGGTTTATGGAAGGAACACACATTCAATGACTCTAGATGTGGTTCATGAAAAGAACAGACATGCAATCACACTAGGTGGATCCATGTGTGGTTCATGAAAAGAAGAGACATGCAATGACACTGGGTGGATCCATGTGTGGTTTGTGAAAAGAATATACATGCAATCACACTAGGTGGATCCATGTGTGGTTTGTTAGAGGAACAGACATGCAATCACACTAGGTGGATCCATGTCTAGTTTGTTGAGAAGAACACACATGCAATGACTTTAGTTGTAGTTCATGAGAAGAACACACATGCAACGACACTGGGTGGATCCATGTGTGGTTCATGAAAAGAACAGACACACAATCACACTAGGTGGGTCCATGTGTGGTTTGTTTACAGGAAGAAACATGCAATGACACTTGGTGGATCCATGTGTGGTTTGTTTAGAAGAACAGACATGCAATCACACTAGGTGGATCCATGCGTGGTTCATGAAAAGAACAGACATGCAATGACACTGGGTGGATCCATGTGTGGTTTGTGAAAAGAACAAACATGTGATCACACTAGGTGGATCCATGTGTGGTTTGTTAGAGGATCAGACATGCAATCACACTAGGTGGATCCATGTGTGGTTTGTGAAAAGAACAGACATGCAATCACACTAGGTGGATCCATGTGTGGTTTGTTTAGAGGAACAGACATGCAATGAAACTGGGTGTGGTTCATGAGAAGAACACACATGCAATGACACTGGTGGATCCTTGTGTGGTTTGTGAGAAGAACATGCATGCAATGACATTGGCTGTGGTTCATGGGAAGAACACACATGCAATGACACCGGTGGATCCATGTGTGGTTTGTTTAGAGGATTAGACATGCAATCACACTAGGTGTGGTTCATGAGAAGAACAGACATGCAATGACATTGGTGGATCCATATGTGGTTTATGGAAGGAACACACATTCAATGACTCTAGATGTGGTTCATGAAAAGAACAGACATGCAATCACACTAGGTGGATCCATGTATGGTTCATGAAAAGAAGAGACATGCAATGACACTGGGTGGATCCATGTGTGGTTTGTGAAAAGAATAGACATGCGATCACACTAGGTGGATCCATGTGTGGTTTGTTAGAGGAACAGACATGCAATCACACTAGGTGGATCCATGTCTGGTTTGTTGAGAAGAACACACATGCAATGACTTTAGTTGTAGTTCATGAGAAGAACACACATGCAACGACACTGGGTGGATCGATGTGTGGTTCATGAAAAGAGCAGACATGCAATCACACTAGGTGGGTCCATGTGTGGTTTGTTTAGAGGAAGAAACATGCAATGACACTTGGTGGATCCATGTGTGGTTTGTTTAGAAGAACAGACATGCAATCACACTAGGTGGATCCATACGTGGTTCATGAAAAGAACAGACATGCAATGACACTAGGTGGATCCATGTGTGGTTTGTGAAAAGAACAAACATGTGATCACACTAGGTGGATCCATGTGTGGTTTGTTAGAGGATCAGACATGCAATCACACTAGGTGGATCCATGTGTGGTTTGTGAAAAGAACAGACATGCAATCACACTAGGTGGATCCATGTGTGGTTTGTTTAGAGGAACAGACATGCAATGACACTGGGTGTGGTTCATGAGAAGAACACACATGCAATGACACTGGTGGATCCTTGTGTGGTTTGTGAGAAGAACATACATGCAATGACATTGGCTGTGGTTCATGGGAAGAACACACATGCAATGACACCGGTGGATCCATGTGTGGTTTGTTTAGAGGATTAGACATGCAATCACACTAGGTGTGGTTCATGAGAAGAACAGACATGCAATGACATTGGTGGATCCATATGTGGTTTATGGAAGGAACACACATTCAATGACTCTAGATGTGGTTCATGAAAAGAACAGACATGCAATCACACTAGGTGGATCCATGTATGGTTCATGAAAAGAAGAGACATGCAATGACACTGGGTGGATCCATGTGTGGTTTGTGAAAAGAATAGACATGCGATCACACTAGGTGGATCCATGTGTGGTTTGTTAGAGGAACAGACATGCAATCACACTAGGTGGATCCATGTCTGGTTTGTTGAGAAGAACACACATGCAATGACTTTAGTTGTAGTTCATGAGAAGAACACACATGCAACGACACTGGGTGGATCCATGTGTGGTTCATGAAAAGAACAGACATGCAATCACACTAGGTGGGTCCATGTGTGGTTTGTTTAGAGGAAGAAACATGCAATGACACTTGGTGGATCCATGTGTGGTTTGTTTAGAAGAACAGACATGCAATCACACTAGGTGGATCCATGTGTGGTTCATGAAAAGAACAGACATGCAATGACACTGGGTGGATCCATGTGTGGTTTGTGAAAAGAACAAACATGTGATCACACTAGGTGGATCCATGTGTGGTTTGTTAGAGGATCAGACATGCAATCACACTAGCTAGATCCATGTGTGGTTTGTTTAGAGGAACAGACATGCAATGACACTGGTGGATCCATGTGTGGTTTGTTTAGAAGAACCGACACGCAATGACTCTAGTTGTGGTTCATGAAAAGAACACACATGCAATGACACTAGGTGGATCCATGTGTGGTTTCTTTAGAAGAACAGACATGCAATCACACTAGGTGGATCCATGTGTGGTTCATGAAAAGAACAAACATGCAATGACACTAGGTGGATCCATGTGTGGTTTGTGAAAAGAACAGACATGTGATCACACTAGGTGGATCCATGTGTGGTTTGTTAGAGGAACAGACATGCATTCACACTAGGTGGATCCATGTGTGGTTTCTTTAGAGGAACAGACATGCAATGACACTGGTGGATCCTTGTGTGGTTTGTTTAGAAGAACCGACACGCAATGACTCTAGTTGTGGTTCATGAAAAGAACACACATGCAATGACACTGGTGGATCCATGTGTGGTTTGTGAAAAGAACAGGCATGCAATCACAATAGGTGGATCCATGTGTGGTTTGTTTAGAGGAACAAACATGAATGACACTGGGTGGATCCATGTGTGGTTTGTTTAGAATAACAGACATGCAATGAGTCTAGTTGTGGTTCATGAAAAGAACACACATGCAATGACACTAGTGGATCCATGTGTGGTTTGTGAAAAGAACAGACATGCAATGAAACTAGGTGGATCCATGTGTGGTTTGTTCATGAGAAGAACACACATGCAATGACACTGGTGGATCCATGTGTGGTTTGTTTAGAGGAACACATATGTAATGACACTAGTGGATCCATGTGTGGTTTGTTCAGAAGAACCGACACGCAATGACTCTAGTTGTGGTTCACGAAAAGAACACACATGCAATGACACTGGGTGGATCCATGTGTGGTTTGTTTAGAAGAACATACATGCAATCACAGTAGGTGGATCCATGTGTGGTTCATGAAAAGAACAGACATGCAATGACACTGGGTGGATCCATGTGTGGTTTGTGAAAAGAATAGACATGTGATCACACTAGGTGGATCCATGTGTGGTTTGTTAGAGGAACAGACATGCAATCGCACTAGGTGGATCCATGTGTGGTTTGTTGACAATAACAGACATGCAATCATAGTAGGTGTGGTTCATGAAAAGAACAGACATGCAATGACACTAGGTGGATCCATGCATGGTTTGTGAAAAGAATAGACATGCGATCACACTAGGTGGATCCATGTGTGGTTTGTTAGAGGAACAGACATGCAATCGCACTAGGTGGATCCATGTGTGGTTTGTTGACAATAACAGACATGCAATCATAGTAGGTGTGGTTCATGAAAAGAACAGACATGCAATGACACTAGGTGGATCCATGCATGGTTTGTGAAAAGAATAGACATGCGATCACACTAGGTGGATCCATGTGTGGTTTGTTAGAGGAACAGACATGCAATCACACTAGGTGGATCCACGTGTGGTTTGTTTAGAATAACACACATGGAATGACTCTAGTTGTGGTTCATGAGAAGAACAGACATGCAATGACACTAGTGGATCCATGTGTGGTTCATGAAAAGAACTGACATGCATTCACACTAGGTGGATCCATGTGTGGTTCATGAAAAGAACACACATGCAATGACACTTGTGGATCCATGTGTGCTTTGTGAAAAGAACAGACATGCAATCAAACTAGGTGGATCCATGTGTCGTTTGTTAATGAGAAGAACACACATGCAATGACACTGGTGGATCCATGTGTGGTTTGTTTAGAGGAACACACATGCAAAGACAGTGGTTGTGGTTCATGAAAAGAACACACATGCAATGACACTGGTGGATCCATGTGTGGTTTGTGAAAAGAACAGACATGCAATGACACTGGGTGAATCCATGTGTGGTTTGTTTAGAGGAATAGACATGCAATGACACTGGGTGTGGTTCATGAGAAGAACACACATGCAATGACACTGGGTGGATCCTTGTGTGGTTTGTGAGAAGAACATACATGCAATGACACTGGCTGTCGTTCATGAGAAGAACACAGATGCAATGACACTGGTGGATCCATGTGTGGTTTGTTTAGAGAAATAGACATGCAATGACACTAGCTGTGGTTCCATGTGTGGTTTCTGAAAAGAACAGACATGTAATCACACTAGGTGGATCGATGTGTGGTTCATGAAAAGAACACACATGCAATGACACTAGGTGGATCCATGTGTGGTTTCTTTAGAAGAATAGACATGCAATCACACTAGGTGGATCCATGTGTGGTTCATGAAAAGAACAAACATGCAATGACACTAGGTGGATCCATGTGTGGTTTGTGAAAAGAACAGACATGTGATCACACTAGGTGGATCCATGTGTGGTTTGTTAGAGGAACAGACATGCATTCACACTAGGTGGATCCATGTGTGGTTTCTTTAGAGGAACAGACATGCAATGACACTGGTGGATCCATGTGTGGTTTGTTTAGAAGAACCGACACGCAATGACTCTAGTTGTGGTTCATGAAAAGAACACACATGCAATGACACTGGTGGATCCATGTGTGGTTTGTGAAAAGAACAGGCATGCAATCACAATAGGTGGATCCATGTGTGGTTTGTTTAGAGGAACAAACATGAATGACACTGGGTGGATCCATGTGTGGTTTGTTTAGAATAACAGACATGCAATGAGTCTAGTTGTGGTTCATGAAAAGAACACACATGCAATGACACTAGTGGATCCATGTGTGGTTTGTGAAAAGAACAGACATGCAATCAAACTAGGTGGATCCATGTGTGGTTTGTTCATGAGAAGAACACACATGCAATGACACTGGTGGATCCATGTGTGGTTTGTTTAGAGGAACACATATGTAATGACACTAGTGGATCCATGTGTGGTTTGTTCAGAAGAACCGACACGCAATGACTCTAGTTGTGGTTCACGAAAAGAACACACATGCAATGACACTGGGTGGATCCATGTGTGGTTTGTTTAGAAGAACATACATGCAATCACACTAGGTGGATCCATGTGTGGTTCATGAAAAGAACAGACATGCAATGACACTGGGTGGATCCATGTGTGGTTTGTGAAAAGAATAGACATGTGATCACACTAGGTGGATCCATGTGTGGTTTGTTAGAGGAACAGACATGCAATCGCACTAGGTGGATCCATGTGTGGTTTGTTGACAATAACAGACATGCAATCATAGTAGGTGTGGTTCATGAAAAGAACAGACATGCAATGACACTAGGTGGATCCATGCATGGTTTGTGAAAAGAATAGACATGCAATCACACTAGGTGGATCCATGTGTGGTTTGTTAGAGGAACAGACATGCAATCGCACTAGGTGGATCCATGTGTGGTTTGTTGACAATAACAGACATGCAATCATAGTAGGTGTGGTTCATGAAAAGAACAGACATGCAATGACACTAGGTGGATCCATGCATGGTTTGTGAAAAGAATAGACATGCGATCACACTAGGTGGATCCATGTGTGGTTTGTTAGAGGAACAGACATGCAATCACACTAGGTGGATCCACGTGTGGTTTGTTTAGAATAACACACATGGAATGACTCTAGTTGTGGTTCATGAGAAGAACAGACATGCAATGACACTAGTGGATCCATGTGTGGTTCATGAAAAGAACTGACATGCATTCACACTAGGTGGATCCATGTGTGGTTCATGAAAAGAACACACATGCAATGACACTTGTGGATCCATGTGTGCTTTGTGAAAAGAACAGACATGCAATCAAACTAGGTGGATCCATGTGTCGTTTGTTAATGAGAAGAACACACATGCAATGACACTGGTGGATCCATGTGTGGTTTGTTTAGAGGAACACACATGCAAAGACAGTGGTTGTGGTTCATGAAAAGAACACACATGCAATGACACTGGTGGATCCATGTGTGGTTTGTGAAAAGAACAGACATGCAATGACACTGGGTGAATCCATGTGTGGTTTGTTTAGAGGAATAGACATGCAATGACACTGGGTGTGGTTCATGAGAAGAACACACATGCAATGACACTGGGTGGATCCTTGTGTGGTTTGTGAGAAGAACATACATGCAATGACACTGGCTGTCGTTCATGAGAAGAACACAGATGCAATGACACTGGTGGATCCATGTGTGGTTTGTTTAGAGAAATAGACATGCAATGACACTAGCTGTGGTTCCATGTGTGGTTTCTGAAAAGAACAGACATGTAATCACACTAGGTGGATCGATGTGTGGTTTGTGAAAAGAACAGACATGCAATCACACTAGGTGGATCCATGTGTGGTTTGTTTAGAGGACCAGACATTTAATGACACTGGGTGTGGTTCATGAGAAGAACACACATGCAATGACACTGGTGGATCCTTGTGTGGTTTGTAAGAAGAACATACATGCAATAAAACTGGTTGTGGTTCATGGGAAGAACACACATGCAATGACACTAGTGGATCCATGTGTGGTTTCTTTAGAGGAACAAACATGCAATCACACTGGGTGTGGTTCATGAGAAGAGCAGACATGCAATGACATTGGTGGATCCATATGTGTTTTGTGGAAGGAACACACATTCAATGACTCCAGATGTGGTTCATGAAAAGAACAGACATGCAATCACACTAGGTGGATCCGTGTGTGGTTCATGAAAAGAATAGACATGCAATGACACTGGGTGGATCCATGTGTGGTTTGTGAAAAGAATAGACATGCGATCGCACTAGGTGGATCCATGTGTGGTTTGTTAGAGGAATAGACATGCAATCACACTAGGTACATCCATGTCTGGATTCTTTAGAAGAACACATATGCAATGACTCTAGTTGTAGTTCATGAGAAGAACACACATGCAATGACACTGGGTGGATCCATGTGTGGTTCATGAAAAGAACATACATGTAATCACACTAGGTGGATCCATGTGTGGTTTGTTTAGAGGAACAAACATGCAATGACACTGGGTGGATCCATTTGTGGTTTGTTTAGAAGAATAGACATGTAATGACACTGGTGGATCCATGTGTGGTTTGTTTAGAAGAACCGACACGCAATGACTCTAGTTGTGGTTCATGAAAAGAACACACATGCAATGACACTGGTGGATCCATGTGTGGTTTGTGAAAAGAACAGACATGCAATCACAATAGGTGGATCCATGTGTGGTTTGTTTAGAGGAACAAACATGAATGACACTGGGTGGATCCATGTGTGGTTTGTTTAGAATAACAGACATGCAATGAGTCTAGTTGTGGTTCATAAAAAGAACACACATGAAATGACACTAGTGGATCCATGTGTGGTTTGTGAAAAGAACAGACATGCAATCAAACTAGGTGGATCCATGTGTGGTTTGTTCATGAGAAGAACACACATGCAATGACACTGGTGGATCCATGTGTGGTTTGTTTAGAGGAACACATATGCAATGACACTAGTGGATCCATGTGTGGTTTGTTCAGAAGAACCGACACGCAATGACTCTAGTTGTGGTTCACGAAAAGAACACACATGCAATGACACTGGGTGGATCCATGTGTGGTTTGTTTAGAAGAACATACATGCAATCACACTAGGTGGATCCATGTGTGGTTCATGAAAAGAACAGACATGCAATGACACTGGGTGGATCCATGTGTGGTTTGTGAAAAGAATAGACATGTGATCACACTAGGTGGATCCATGTGTGGTTTGTTAGAAGAACAGACATGCAATCGCACTAGGTGGATCCATGTGTGGTTTGTTGAGAGGAACAGACATGCAATCATAGTAGGTGTGGTTCATGAAAAGAACAGACATGCAATGACACTAGGTGGATCCATGCATGGTTTGTGAAAAGAATAGACATGCGATCACACTAGGTGGATCCATGTGTGGTTTGTTAGAGGAACAGACATGCAATCACACTAGGTGGATCCACGTGTGGTTTGTTTAGAATAACACACATGGAATGACTCTAGTTGTGGTTCATGAGAAGAACAGACATGCAATGACACTAGTGGATCCATGTGTGGTTCATGAAAAGAACTGACATGCATTCACACTAGGTGGATCCATGTGTGGTTCATGAAAAGAACACACATGCAATGACACTAGTGGATCCATGTGTGCTTTGTGAAAAGAACAGACATGCAATCAAACTAGGTGGATCCATGTGTGGTTTGTTCATGAGAAGAACACACATGCAATGACACTGGTGGATCCATGTGTGGTTTGTTTAGAGGAACACACATGCAAAGAAAGTGGTTGTGGTTCATGAAAAGAACACACATGCAATGACACTGGTGGATCCATGTGTGGTTTGTGAAAAGAACAGACATGCAATGACACTGGGTGAATCCATGTGTGGTTTGTTTAGAGGAATAGACATGCAATGACACTGGGTGTGGTTCATGAGAAGAACACACATGCAATGACACTGGGTGGATCCTTGTGTGGTTTGTGAGAAGAACATACATGCAATGACACTGGCTGTCGTTCATGAGAAGAACACAGATGCAATGACACTGGTGGATCCATGTGTGGTTTGTTTAGAGGAATAGACATGCAATGACACTAGCTGTGGTTCCATGTGTGGTTTCTGAAAAGAACAGACATGCAATCACACTAGGTGGATCGATGTGTGGTTTGTGAAAAGAACAGACATGCAATCACACTAGGTGGATCCATGTGTGGTTTGTTTAGAGGACCAGACATTTAATGACACTGGGTGTGGTTCATGAGAAGAACACACATGCAATGACACTGGTGGATCCTTGTGTGGTTTGTAAGAAGAACATACATCCAATAACACTGGTTGTGGTTCATGGGAAGAACACACATGCAATGACACTAGTGGATCCATGTGTGGTTTGTTTAGAGGAACAAACATGCAATCACACTGGGTGTGGTTCATGAGAAGAACAGACATGCAATGACATTGGTGGATCCATATGTGTTTTGTGGAAGGAACACACATTCAATGACTCTAGATGTGGTTCATGAAAAGAACAGACATGCAATCACACTAGGTGGATCCGTGTGTGGTTCATGAAAAGAATAGACATGCAATGACACTGGGTGGATCCATGTGTGGTTTGTGAAAAGAATAGACATGCGATCACACTAGGTGGGTCCATGTGTGGTTTGTTAGAGGAATAGACATGCAATCACACTAGGTAGATCCATGTCTGGATTCTTTAGAAGAACACATATGCAATGACTCTAGTTGTAGTTCATGAGAAGAACACACATGCAATGACACTGGGTGGATCCATGTGTGGTTCATGAAAAGAACAGACATGTAATCACACTAGGTGGATCCATGTGTGGTTTGTTTAGAGGAACAAACATGCAATGACACTGGGTGGATCCATGTGTGGTTTGTTTAGAAGAACAGACATGCAATCACACTAGGTGGATCCATGTGTGGTTAATGAAAAAACAGACATGCAATGACACTGGGTGGATCCATGTGTGGTTTGTGAAAAGAACAGACATGTGATCACACTAGGTGGATCCATGTGTGGTTTGTTAGAGTAACAGACATGCAATCACACTAGGTGGATCCATGTGTGGTTTGTTTAGAGGAACGGACATGCAATGACACTGGTGGATCCATGTGTGGTTTGTTTAGAAGAACCGACATGCAATGACTCTAGTTGTGGTTCATGAAAAGAACACACATGCAATGACACTGGGTGGATCCATGTGTGGTTTGTTTAGAAGAACAGACATGCAATCACACTAGGTGGATCCATATGTGGTTCATGAAAAGAACAGACATGCAATGACACTGGGTGGATCCATGTGTGGTTTGTGAAAAGAATAGACATGTGATCACACTAGGTGGATCCATGTGCGGTTTCTCAAAAGAACAGACATGCAATCACACTAGGTGGATCCATGTGTGGTTTGTTTAAGGAACAGACATGCAATGACACTGGGTGGATCCATGTGTGGTTTGTGAAAAGAACAAACATGTGATCATACTAGGTGGATCCATGTGTGGTTTGTTAGAGGAACAGACATGCAATCACACTAGGTGGATCCATGTGTGGTTTGTTTAGAGGAACATACATGCAATGACATTGGTGGATCCATGTGTGGTTTGTTTAGAAGAACCGACACGCAATGACTCTAGTTGTGGTTCATGAAAAGAACACACATGCAATGACACTGGTGGATGCATGTGTGGTTTGTCAAAACAACATACATGCAATCACACTAGGTGGATCCATGTGTGGTTTGTTTAGAAGAACAGACATGCAATGAGTCTAGTTGTGGATCATGAAAAGAACACACATGCAATGACACTAGTGGATCCATGTGTGGTTTGTGAAAAGAACAGACATGCAATCACACTAGGTGGATCCAAGTGTGCTTTGTTTAGAGGAACAGACATGCAATCATACTGGGTGTGGTTTATGAAAAGAACAGACATGCAATAACACTGGTGGATCCATATGTGGTTTGTGGAAGGAACAGACATGCAATGACTCTAGCTGTGGTTCTTGAAAAGAACATACATGCAATCACACTAGGTGGATTCATGTATAGTTTGTTTAGAGGAACAGACATGCAATGGCACTAGTGGATCCATGTGTGGTTTGTGAGAAGAACATACATGCAATGACACTTGCTGTGGTTCATGAGAAGAACACACATGCAATGACACTGGTGGATCCATGTGTGGGTCATGAGAAGAACACACATGCAATGACACTAGTGGATCCATGTGTGGTTTGTTTAGAGGAACAAACATGCAATGACACTAGGTGTGGTTCATCAAAAAAATAGACATGCAATGACACTGGTGGATCCATATGTGGTTTGTGGAAGGAATAGACATGCAATGAATCTAGCTATGGTTCATCAAAAGAACAGACATGCAATCACACTAGGTGGATCCATGTGTGGTTTGTTTAGAGGAACATACACGAAATGAGACATGTTGGATCCATGTGTGGTTTGTTTAGAAGAACAGACATGCAATGACTCTAGTTGTGGTTCATTAAAAGAACACACATGCAATGACACTGGTGGATCCATGTGTGGTTTATGAAAAGAACATACATGCAATCACACTAGGTGGATCCATGTGTGGTTTGTTTATGAGAAGAACACACATGCAATGACACTTGTAGATCCATGTGTGGTTTGTTTATAGGAACACACATGCAATGACACTGGCTGTGGTTCATGAAAAGAACACACATGCAATTGACATTGGTGGATCAATGTGTGGTTTGTGAAAAGAACAGACATGCAACAACACTAGGTGGATCCATGTGTGGTTTATTTAGAGGAACAGACATGCAATGACATTGGGTGTGGTTCATGAGAAGAACACACATGCAATGCCACTGGTGGATCCTTATGTGGTTTGTGAGAAGAACATACATGCAATTACACTGGTGGATCCATGTGTGCTTCATGAAAAGAACAGACATGCAATCACACTAGGTGGATCCATGTGTGGTTTGTTTAGACGAACAGACATGCAATGACACTAGGTGGATCCATGTGTGGTTTGTTTAGAAGAACATAAATGCAATCACACTAGGTGGATCCATGTGTGGTTCATGAAAAGAACAGACATGCAATGACACTAGGTGGATCCACGTGTGGTTTGTGGAAAGAACAGAAATGCCATCACACTAGGTGGATCCATGTGTGGTTTGTTAGAGGAACATACATGTAATCACACTAGGTGGATCCATGTGTGGTTTGTTTAGAGGAATAGACATTCAATGACACTGGATGGATCCATGTGTGGTTTGTTTAGAAGATCAGACATGCAATGACTCTAGTTGTGGTTCCTGAAAAGAACACACATGCGATGACACTGGTGGATCCATGTGTGGTTTGTGAAAAGAACAGACATGCAATCACACTAGGTGGATCCATGTGTGGTTTGTTTAGAGGAACAAACATGCATTGACACTGGGTGGATCCATGTGTGGTTTGTTTAGAAGAACAGACATGCAATGACTCTAGTTGTGGTTCATGAGAAGAACACACATGCAATGACACTGGTGGATCCATGTGTGGTTTGTGAAAAGAACAGACATGCAATCACACTAGGTGGATCCATGTGTGGTTTGTTCATGAGAAGAACACACATGCAATGACACTGGTGGATCCATGTGTGGTTTGTTTAGAGGAACACAAATGCAAAGACAGAGGCTGTGGTTCATAAAAAGAACGCACATGCAATGACACTTGTGGATCCATGTGTGGTTTGTGAAAAGAACAGACATGCAATGACACTGGGTGAATCCATGTGTGGTTTGTTTAGAGGGACAAACATGCATTGACACTAGGTGTGGTTCATGAGAAGAACACATATGCAATGACACTGGGTGGATCCTTGTGTGGTTTGTGAGAAGAACATACATGTAATGACACTGGCTATTGTTCATTAGAAGAACACACATGCAATGACACTGGTGGATCCATGTGTAGTTTGTTTAGAGGAATAGACATGCAATGACACTGGCTGTGGTTCCATGTGTGGTTTGTGAAAAGAACAGACATGCAATCACACTAGGTGGATCCATGTGTGGTTTGTGAAAAGAACAGACATGCAATCACACTAGGTGGATCCATGTGTGGTTTGTTTAGAGGAACAGACATGCAATGATACTGGGCGTGGTTCATGAGAAGAACACACATGCAATGACACTGGTGGATCCTTATGTGGTTTGTGAGAAGAACATGCCTACAATGAAACTGGTTGCGGTTCATGGGAAGAACACACATGCAATGACACTGGTGGATCCATGTGTGGTTTGTTTAGAGGAATAGACATGCAATCACACTAGGTGTGGTTCATGAGAAGAACATACATGCAATGACATTGGTGGATCCATATGTGGTTTGTGGAAGGAACACACATTCAAATACTCTAGATGTGGTTCATGAAAAGAACAAACATGCAATCACACTAGGTGGATCCATGTGTGGTTCATGAAAAGAATAGACATTCAATGACACTGGGTGGATCCATGTGTGGTTTGTGAAAAGAATAGACATGCGATTACACTAGGTGGATCAATGTGTGGTTTGTTAGAGGAATAGACATGCAATCACACTAGGTGGATCCATGTCTGGATTGTATAGAAGAAGACACATGCAATGACTCTAGTTGTAGTTCGTGACAAGAACACACATGCAATGACACTAGGTGGATCCATGTGTGGTTCATGAAAAGAACAGACATGCAATCACACTAGGTGGATCCATGTGTGGTTTGTTTAGAGGAACAAACATGCAATGACACTGGGTGGATCCATGTGTGGTTTGTTTAGAAGAACAGACATGCAATCACACTAGGTGGATCCATGTGTGGTTCATGAAAAGAACAGACATGCATTGACACTGGGTGGATCCATGTGTGGTTTATGGAAAGAACAGACATGTGATCACACTAGGTGGATCCATGTGTGGTTTGTTAGAGGAACAGACATGCAATCACACTAGGTGGATCCTTTGTGGTTTGTTTAGAGGAACAGACATGCAATGACACTGGTGGATCCATGTGTGGTTTGTTTAGAAGAACCGACACGCAGTGACTCTAGTTGTGGTTCATGAAAAGAACACACATGCAATGACACTTGTGGATCCATGTGTGGTTTGTGAAAAGAACAGACATGCAATCACACTAGGTGGATCCATGTGTGGTTTGTTTAGAGGAACAAACATGCAATGACACTGGGTGGATCCATGTGTGGTTTGTTTAGAAGAACAGACATGCATTGTGTCTAGTTGTGGTTCATGAAAAGAACACACATGCAATGACACTAGTGGATCCATGTGTGGTTTTTGAAAAGAACAGACATGCAATCACACTAGGTGGATCCATGTGTGGTTTGTTTAGAGGAATAGACATGCAATCATACTGGGTGTGGTTCATGAAAAGAACAGACATGAAGTGACTTTGGTGGATCCGTATGTGGTCTGTGGAAGGTACATACATGCAATGACTCTAACTGTGGTTCATGAAAAGAACATACATGCAATCACACTATGTGGATCCATGTATGGTTTGTTTAGAGGAACAGACATGCAATGACACTGGTGGATCCATATGTGGTTTGTGAGAAGAACATACATGCAATGACACTGGCTGTGTGTTGGGGGGATAGCCCGGGTAGGGTCACGCCGGGGTATAAAGGCCGAGTTAGCCGAGGTTTGGCAAGGCTAAAGCGGATGTTGGCCGGATCACCTCAAGGCAGGACAAATCACGGGGTAACCCGGACCAGGGGCTTCCACCTAACTAGGTCTCAACCGACTTAATCCGTAAGTCGGAATGGCGTGTTTAACTTGTATGCAGGAACAGGTGCGACCGGATCCTCCACGATCCGGGTCATAGCAAGCTTCTAGCAGAAGGAAGGAATCTCGCTGGTCAAAAAGAAGCCCCGGTACGCACTGCATGAGCGAAGAAAAAGAGGGCAGGACCACCGAGGTATGGCCGACATAGGTGACGACGCCCGAGTCGGCTGACGCAGGCGCCGCAGAGGCTCACGTAGCCTCTGCATGGGTGACACGAGGGAAAAGCACCCCGGTCGGTTTGCTATTTTGGGAGGAGGCATATTCCCTGGAATATGGGAATATGCCTCCACGTATGCCCTAAGTGGAGACCTAGCCACCCCTATATAAGGAGGGCTAGGGCCTCTGTAGAAGGGGTTCCTCGATTCTGTTTGATTTTAGGTTCTAAGGGTCTTGTACGGGTTAACCCGTGGGTGAGAGTAAGAGAGTTCCTTCTTCCTCCTCTCACCAATACAGCTCTAGGAGCACTTGTAATCTGTGAAGTGAATCGAATACAAACCTTCTGTGTGGGGAATCACCTCACTATCCCTCCCTGGACTCCCCTAGTGCTATTAGTCCCCACCTTTAGCCTATCCATGGCATCTGCCGTGACACCACCACGACAGTTGGCTCTCACCGTGGGGCTAGCGGTGCTAGCAGGGGTGAAGATCCGGACAGGAAACCTCATCGGCACCGGCGAACACATCGTCTTCGGGCTTGTTCAGCGCTTTGGAGCGCTGGACTTCGTCAGCGACAACACTGGCTGCTTCAGCACGTGCCCACTTCCGCGCAACGGCCTCTTCATCAAGCTTGGTGCGCACAAGGTCTACGTTGCTATGGACGTATCATGCGTTCATATGCGGCACGTCGTCGAGGCAGGGGAGCCACCCCTTAGCGTGGTTCACGGGGCGCGTATCACTCGCTCCCCGGACCGTGCTGAGGTGATGATGACTGCGCCAGGTGCAGGCGCAAGCAAGGATCCAGCACCAGATCCGGAGGTAACACCTACGGCACCGAGGAAAGGTAGAGGACCTCCACTAGAGAGGCCTGAGAATGTACTGAGAGAGGCTATGGATAGCTTGGAAAACCCGGTAGCAGCAGTAGTAGATCCGGCTCAGGCACAGGCCGAGCTAGAGGAAACTAGGCAGAAAATTCTAGAGGGAGCGAAAAAGATTGTTGCGGCTCAGCAGTCGTTGAACATGACGCTGCGTGAGTACGCAAAGGCATATAAAGTGGATGCTGTAAAAGTGAAGGGGAGAAATCTCATGAGTGAAATGAACAAAGAGGGTGATACTCGGATTGAGGAGTCAGAAAACTGTTTGTCCGTGGGGCTACCGAAGTATAGTACCCCGGCAAAAAACCTCAGAGCAGCAGATGTAGCTGCGTCTGAGTTAGAGGGTTTAACGGGTGAAGCCCGTTAGAGACAGCAAGATAGGGTCAACGAGTTGGTTCGGATCGCGAACAGGCAAAATGAGGAACTGCTTAGGGCAAACCCGGAGAGAGCTGGGGTCTCCAAGATCGTTCACTCGGCGGTGGGTAACCCGGAGAAATCCGCTGGAGCCGCATCGTCTCCTCATGGTGGTCCTAGGAGAGAGGAGGTAGTAACCTTGGCCAGGAGAAACAAGCAGATTGTTCCGTATGACCCGACAAGGGCAGGAAAAGCAAAAGAGGTACAAAGAAACGACGATCGATGGAGTGTAAGCGGAGGTGCAAGCTGGCCGAGGTAACCGTGACCAAGGCAATGCCGGTCAAGGAAACGCTGTTAATGGCAATGCCGGACAGCGCAACTCGGCAGGACAACCGCAACAGCGGAATATACCAAGGCAAGAGAAAAGTGTTGGCCGAGGTATGCAACAGAGAGATGCGCCACGAGAGCGAGACCGATATAACGATGGAGATTCGGAAATGGTGAATGCGGGATACCCAAGGCTAGACTATCATGTGATAGGGTCGAGATTGGGAAGCAGGGATCTGATGCCGGACGATGCTAGGTTGAAGCTGGATCGGCTGTATAGGTCGGAGCAGATTCAAAGTCAAGGTCCTCCAGGTCCTGCGTGTTTTGGACCCCGGATCATGAAAGAGCCACCGGTACCTAACTTCCAGTTACCTAGAAGGACAAAGACGTATGACGGCAACACTAAGCCGGAGGATTGGTTGATAAACTATGCTACCGCTGTGAAAATTGCTACGGGAAACTTGCGATGGGCTGTGAGATACGTACCCCAGATGTTGGAGGGGCCAGCAAGGGTATGGTTGAACAATTTGCCGCCCGGAAGTATTAATTGTTGGATCGATTTTGAGGAAATGTTCATCAACAATTTCTCGAGTACGTATCAGAGGCAAAATAGGCCACAGACCATAGCTATGTGCAAGCAAAGACCAAACGAGACGGACCGGGAGTTTTTAACCCGGTGGTGTACCGTGCGAAACTCGTGTGAGGGTGTGATAGAGTCACAGGCCATAGCGTGGTTTGCGCAAGGGTGCATATATGCAAGCGAGTTGTGGCAAAAGTTGCAAAGGAAAACGCTGACCACGTTGGCAGAGATGATCCGGATTGCTGATTCCTATGCTTTGGGTGATCTGACCCAACCGAGGCTCGTGTCAAACGAGTCGAATGATGAGTACTACCAGAGAGATGGAGCCGGATCATCCCAGAGGAATGATTACAGAGGTAAAAGGAGAGATGATAGACCGGATCACCGGTACAGTTCGCAACAAGTTGCAGCTGTGAATCAAGATCAGCCCGGAACAGGGAGCAATCAACGTCAGAAAACTGGAGGGCAACAATGGACACCAAGGAATGATGGCAGGAAAACTTGTACGCCAGAGCAGAAGAAACAGTGGCAAGAAAAGAAGGACCGTCCGAGGTACACTTATGAGTCTATGTTGGATCAGCCGTGTAAATTTCACACGCCAAATCCGAGTAACCCAGCGGGTCATACAACGAGGCAATGTGAGTGGATGCGTAAGATAGAACAAGGTGGTTCGGGGAATGCTCAGGCACCCCGGAATGATCAACCTCGGCCGGAGTTACCCCGGCAACAATTGCTCTCCGGAGCAAACACGCAACAACTAATGTTGCCTTCCCCTCCGCCGAGGTATGATAACCATGAGAGAAGGGATGTAGTGCATCAAGTAGAAAACCAGCATCAGCCGGATCAGAGGTACCCCATAAATGAGGGGAGGAATGAGTACAGGGAGCATCATCAGAGTTACTGTGTATTTACCACTAAGGAAACAGATAGGAAGAGCTTGCAGCGCCGACATATGGAGGTCAATGCAGTAATGCCCGCGGTGACGAGGTATATGCCTTGGTCGGACCAGGAAATCACCTGGAACATCAAAGATCATCCCAAGCTTATGCCAAGTCCTGGTTCATATGCGTTAGTGCTGGACCCGACATTCATTGGGCCAAACATGAACGTGAGGTTCTCCAAGGTACTGATTGACAATGGCAGTAGCATTAACATCATGTATGCGGATACAATGTGCAAGTTGGGTATCTCGGAGAACATGCTCCAGGCTACAAGGACAACTTTCCATGGTATTGTACCAGGCATTTCCTGTGAGCCCATAGGCAAAGTCTAGGTTGACATGTTATTCGGCACGAGAGATAATTGCCGAACTGAGAATCTGGAGTTTGAAGTGGTGAACTTGGAAAGTGCGGACCACGCGTTACTCAGAAGACCAGCATTGAACAAGTTCATGGAGAGCTATCACATCAGTTACTTGAAGATGAAGTTGCCCGGGCCAAATGGGGTGATTACCATTGCAGGAGATTTCCGACGTTCCATTGAGTGTGCCTCAGCCAGGTCTAACTTAGCCGAGTCACTTGTGATTGGGTAAGAGAAAAGAAAAATCCAAGAGGTGGCGTCATTAGCTCAGTCCGCGCAACAGTATATGCCGGCGTTGAGTAACCCGCGTGGTAGCGTTTCGTTCCAAGCCGCAAAGGATACTAAGAAAGTGCCTGTTGATGATATGTTCCCAGAGCGCACCATAGCAATTGGTGCCGGGTTGAATGATAAATAGGAAAGCGAGCTCGTCAACTTCCTCCGTGAGAATCGAGATATTTTTTCTTGGTCCACCCAGGACTTGCAAGGTGTTCCGAGGGAGTTGGCCAGGCACTCTTTGAACGTGAGACCTGGAGCAAGGCCGGTGAAGCAACCTCTCTGCCGCTTCGCCGAGGATAGGAGAAAAGTCATTGGAGATGAAATAGCTCGATTACTAGCAGCAGGATTTATCATGGAAGTACTCTATCCGGATTGGCTCTCTAATCTAGTGCCGGTGGAGAAGAAGAAGGATGACCCGAACGTGGCAGTGGTTTGGCGTATGTGTATCGATTACACGAACCTGAACAAGGCATGTCCAAAAGATCCATTTCCACTGCCGAGGATAGATCAAGTCATAGACTCAACTGCTGGATGTGAACTGTTGTCATTTATTGATGCATATTCTGGTTTCCACCAGATACCTCTGAATCCGGATGATCAAATAAAGACTTCATTTATCACCCCGTACGGGGCTTATTGCTATCGCACCATGTCGTTTGGTTTATGTAATGCAGGGGCAACGTACCAAAGATGTATGCAGAAATGTTTGCACGACCAAATAGGTCAAAATGTACAAGTGTATGTGGATGATGTGGTTATCAAGACCAAGGAAAGCAAAACGCTCCTTGATGACATCAGGCAGACATTCACAAACTTAAGAAGGTTCCGAATGAAGCTTAACCCGGAAAAATGTACCTTCGATGTCTGTCGTTGTATTGGGAATGGCAGTACCTGAAAAGGTTAGATAGAGGTGTGGGGACTAGCAGGAAAGCTATCGACTGCGTCCGCAGGCGAGATTGGATACGAGCGAGCGTAGCGGGACGCAAGAAGTACCTAGGTTCAGGGCCCTCGTGGTGAGGTAAAGCCCCTACTCCTGCCTGATCTGACTATGTGGAATATACGAGCTACAAGTGCTCCCCGAGCTGTATTCTTTAGCTACTGCCTTAAATGAACTGAGACCAACCCTTTCTACTGAGGCCCTCCCTCCCCTTATATAGGAAGAGAGGCAAGGGTCTCACTGGCTAGTCCGACTGGCGGGCCCCACAGGCGGGTCCCAGCCGGCTAGTCATCTACAGTACCCGGCATGGTATGTCACATCGGTGTATGAGCGGTATGGCTATCGTAGGCATAGTGGACGCCGTGCGAGCTCGTCGTCAGCACAGGCCACTGTTCCCCCGTCAGCCACGCCAAGTCTTCGGTATGGGCTGGTGGTTGCCCGTCTTGCCGTCGTACAGGGCGTACCGTGCACTGATACGCACGTTGTCCTGTCCCTCTGATTGGATCCGGCTATGTTTGTTGTATCCGGCTACGTCTTCATGGTCCGGCTACCGGGTGGTAGTCGGTCCATCCTACCCTGTCCGGCTGCGTCTGGTCAGCCGGCCTAGACCCGACTGTCCTGTTTCTTATTCGGGTGGGGTATCCGGGGATCATCCCCCTGACACTAGCCCCCGAGCGCGTGTGGATTCCGCCCTTGGGCGAAATGCGCGCGTGGTCCCTTTTGCTTTTCGAATTTTGATCCGGCTGAGCCTGGCGGTTGCGCTACCCGTGATGTCAGTGCTGACGCCGGCCACGCGCGCATGCGCCATCATTGCTCTGCGGCGGGCAGCGTAATGTCCCGTCGCGCGTCGCCTCGGGGAACTGCTTGCTCGGTGCCTCGGTTTCCGTCCTTGGATCTTCTGCGCATCCCGTCGCGGCACACGGGATCTAGGCGGCAGTTGGGATGTGGGTCGCCCGGATGCGCGCCACGTGACCCCACTGACGGTTGCCCTTCCGGTCCTTTAAAGGGATGCCGCGGGGGAGGCAGTTCTTTTCCTTCACTCCCCCGCTGCAATCTTCCTCTCCTTCTCGCGCGCCGCTGCTCCTATGCTCTTGCCCTCTGCCCCGCCCACTCGCCGCCGTCAATGCTACGGGCCACCGTTACTCCTCCGCTACCGCTCCTTCTCCTCAGCCGGACATGGCAGCTGACCGCGGAGCCTGGTGTGGCTCCTCCATCACCGAGGACCAGATCGCGAAGTACCACGCGACCCGCGTCCTCCCGCCTGCGGAGGAGGTGGCGGTGCCGTTGGCGCCGGTGGGGGAAGAGTCGCTGCATCCGGCGAAGGGGGAGCGCGTGATCTTCCTCTCGCACCTGGCGCGCGGGTTCGCGCTGCCGCTCCACCCCTTCTTCCTCACGTTTCTAGCCTTCTTCGACCTCCGCCTCCACCACCTCGGCACCAACGCCATCGGAACGCTGGCGCACTTCATGGCGTTCTGCGAGAGCTACCTCGAGATCCAACCAGATCTCGGGCTCTTCTGACGGCTCTTCCGAGTCCGGCTACAGGTCCAGTATACGAAGGGCCCTCTAGTCGTCTGCGGCGGCGCCTCCATATACTCCCGCTCCCAATCCGGCTACCCGAAGTTCTTGCTCTAGGACACGGTACGGCTGTGGCAGCAGTCGTATTTCTACGTCAAGAACATCACCGGCGTCGACCGGATAAACCTGCCGGCCTTCCAAGACGTCGAGTCCAGCCGGCAAAACTGGGACTTGAAGGTCTACGACGACAGGGCAGAGACGGACGCGATGCTGGCACGCATGTGCTCCCTTGTCACCTGCCAGCTAACCGGTCGGGACATCACCCTTAGCTGGATGTCCCGGCTGATGATGCCGCTCCAGCAGCGGGCACACGAGATGTGCTTCTACTCCGGCCGGCTGGACCCGACCCGGCTGTCGCGCCGCGATCCCCGTTACCACAACTTGAAGGAGTGGTTGTGGACAATCAGCAAGGAGCGGCTGCCGGAGAACTGGAAGTTCAGCCTGGCGCCCTACAGCTGGGAGAACCACGCCCCCAGGGTAAGTTCTTGTAGCCAGAATTTTTGCTTATTCCCTCTGTTATCTTCTTGCTCTGTCTGACTGACCTTTTGCATTCGCCAGATCTTCCCCTGCATCCTTCGCGAGGAGGGTGACGCTCCTCTCGAGGTGTTCGCGCCGGACTTGCCCGAGCCGCGCGCTGGGCGATCCGGCGAGGAATCGTATGGGGACGGCGATGCCTTCCCCAGCCGGAACGACGAGCCGGACGCCGACCCGCACGCGGTGGTGCACGAGGAGGAGGATGCCGGGCCAACCGCAGAGCCGGCGACGCGCGCCGCGGCGGACGGCGAAGCAGGCGGGAGCGGCTCCGACCATTCCGGCTCCCGCCGGCCTACGACGGAGGAGCTGGCTCCGAAGAGGGGCCGGACTAGTGCCCTGCCGCCAAGCCGGCTTGGCCGGAAGAAAGGGCCGCCCCCGGTTGTGCCGGGGTACCTTTTTTCTCCCCCCCTTGGTGCTTTCTGTTTCTTTTCCTTGTCCTTGTTTGTCTGACTTTAGCCTGTTTTGCTCTTGTCTTTTCCTCTTTCCCTTTAGCGCACTGGTTTCTTTCGGCGCCGCGAGCCCGGCTCGGACGCCAGCCGGGTCGCTGCCTCGCGCCCCGACTGATCCAACCGGCGCCTCCCCTTCCTCCGAGGCACAACCTCCCTCTCCTCCTCAAGCCGAGTCGGCTGCCCCCTCCCAGCCGGAGGGTCCCTAGCCGGAAGGTTCCTCCGCGGGCGCGCGGGGGGCTACTGGCAAGGAGCTTGTCGTGGTAGGCGACGACGACTCCGACGAAGCGCTCGGGGAGGAGTGGCAGACTGCAGTGCTCGCGGCGAAGGAGTCCTTGGCCGTCAATGCCGTGGACGACGACGCCTCTTCCGCCGCCTCGCTGTCGGATCTTTCCACCACGCTCGAGCTGGCGGTGAAGGAGATCCGGCTGCTTGAGGCCACAGCCGGTGGGAACCGGACGCTGGAGCAGAAGCTTGCTGCAGCCAACGGGACCTCCCAGAGTAAGTCTGCCTCATCCGTCTGGCTCTCTCTTTTTTTTTAATAGTCGGCTTCATTGCAGCTGTCCTTGTGTGCGCCCAGCGCGAGATTGATTGCTTGAAGAAAGCGAACGACCGGCTGAGCAGGTCCAACTCCACGCCGCGCTTGCAGAACAAGGACTGGCACGCGCGAGTAGACGGCTTGGAGGCTACCATCAAGGAGCGCGACGCCTCGCTCGCTAGCCGGGCCGAAGCGTTCTCCCTTCTCGAGGCCCAGAACAAGGACCAAGAGAAGGAGATAAAACGGCTAGCGGTCAAGGAGAAGGCGCTGGTGGAGGAGCTGATGCAAGTCGGCCACACTGCCAAAGGTGAGTTCTTTCTTCCGTCTTCTTTTCTTTCCAGATCCGGTAGCCGGATTTGACTCCTCTTTCCTGACAGCCTTTTACCCCGGCATAGACCTGCTGGCCTACAACCGGCTGTAGGAGAACTGGTCAGGAGCATAGCCGACGGCTCAGGAGCTCGTCGTTCTTCTTGGCGAGGAGGCTGTGAAGCTTCGTCAGGCGGCACGGGACATCTTCTCCTTTATGTGGCCGGAGGCTCCGGTTCCGGAGACGATGGCGCAGCTGGCGGCGAAGGTGGGAGAGGTGCCGGCTGCGGTGGACCGGCTGCGGGATCTAGCAGCGCGGGGTGGAGCGGAGATGGCCCTGGTGCTGATGCATTCCTGGTACAAGGATGCTCGCATCGAGAAGATCGATGGGGGCTTCTGCGCCAGAGCCGACCTTGCCGCCGTCCGCCAAGCCCATCCGGAGCTTCGCGGGTTCGCCATCAAGATCGCCGACTATGTGGATCCGGACGAGGTGCTCACCGACTCGGAGTCCCCTGACACTCCGGATGCGGAGTCCTCAGTGCCGCCGTCAGCCAGCGCCGGAGCCGGAACGAGCACTGCGGCTCCACCCCCGCCTCCAGCATCTGCCAGCCAGGAGCGTCCCCACGGCAAAGGTCCTGCCGTTTAGCTATTCCCCGGGATGTCGGGTGTATTTGTCTTGTTTTAGATTATCGTAAAACTTGTCTGTCTGTACCGGCTATCTTTGATGCCGGGTAACTCTCGGGAGCTTCGTCTCCCTTTTGCTTGTTAATATTGAATTCTTGAGTCTTCCTTTATTTGTGTCTTGAGTTTCCCTTTGATATCTTTGCCGGCTCACTTCGCCCGGCTGACCTAGCCCGGCTACACACTTTTAGCCGGATGAACTACACCGCCCTTGCCCTCACCTGGGCTCCGAACTGCCGGCTAAACGCCCTTAGTCGGCCAGGAACTACAAGATTCCACTGGGGGCGCGCGAGCGCACCTAGTGGGTGTAGCCCCCGAGATTCGGAGCGCTTGATGAAGGCAAGGGCTTCGAATCTTATTTCCTTCTCCTGAATTCTGACTCGAAGTAGTCGGAGAAGAACGCACATATGCATACACATACATCTTCATAGGTTAATAGGTTAGTCCGTCAAATCGTAGCCGGGAAACGGCTTATTTTTTCAAAAACTGGCTTGCTCCTTTCTAGGCACTTAGTCGCTTTCTCGTGTTTTCTGCTGTTTTCGCTGCGTCCTTGCCGGACAGCCGGGTTGCGGTCTGCAGCTGAAATCGAAGGGAGCTGACAGTACATTACGCACGGTACTAGCGGCTTAGCGGCTGAATCGGTTTGAGCTAGTTGCGGGGCCGGGACGCCCAATCTGTCACGCCTCTTCCCCGTTTTTCATGTGGGATGCCTCGGGCTTTTGCTCTTGCTAGCCGGACAGCCGGGCTGCGGTCTGTAGCTGAGACGAAGAGTGGGTCTCTGACATCATCGCACACTACTCAGCCGGTTTGTTGGTTTAACAGGCCGGGCCAGCCAGAAAATTTTAATCGGAGAACAGGTACGCACACATTTTCAGAAGGAGCCCCCGAGATTCTCGTGGGAGTCCGCATTTTCATTTATGAGGTTTTCGGGATACATACACTATTTGGCGACTAGGTGTAAAACGGGCGCAGCAGGGCCGCGTTCCAAGCACGTTCGGTCTCCTCGTCCGATTTGTCCATCTTGTTCTTGCGCGGCTGCTGCGCATCGATGAGGTAGTAAGAGTCGTTGGGCAGCGCCCGGCTGATGATGAAGGGGCCCTCCTAGGGTGGTGATAGCTTGTGCATGCCCTTCGTGTCTTGCACCAACCGGAGAACCAGGTCACCCTCGCGGAATGCGATTGGGGCGAATCCGGCTGGAATGGTAGCGGCATAGTCGCTGCTGGTACAGGGCGGATCTGGACAGGGCCAGCTCGTGGGCCTCCTCCAGGAGGTCTACCCCGTCCTCCCACGCCTCCTTGTTGGCTTGCTCGTCGTAGAGGAGCTTGCGGGGGGAGTCGAATTTGATGTCGGCGGAGAGGACGGCTTCCGATCCGTAGACCAGGAAGAATGGCATGTAGCCGGTTGACCTATTCAGTGTGGTGCGGAGGCTCCACAGCACGGCCGGAAGTTCCTCGATCCAGCATCCGGGTGACCGCTCCAACGGCTCGATGAGACGTGGTTTGATGCCGGCTAGCACCAAGCCGTTTGCTCGTTCGACCTTCCCGTTGGACTGCGGATGTGCAATGGAGGCGAGGTCTGGCCGGATGCCTTTGTTGCTGCAGAACTGGGCGAAGGCCCCCTTGGCGAAGTTTGTGCTGTTGTCGGTGATGATGCTATTGGGGTAGCCGAAGCGGTTGATGATGTCGGTGAAGAAGGTAACCACCGTCGCCCCGTCCAGCTTCCGGATAGGCTTGGCCTTGATCCACTTTGTGAACTTGTCCACCGCTACCAGCAGGTGGGTCATTCCCGCGCGAGCTCGCTTGAAGGGCCCGACCATGTCGAGGCCCCAAACCATGAAGGGCCAGGTGATCGGTATGGTCTTGAGCACCGAGGTTGGCATGTGCCTGAGCTGCCCGAAGCGTTGGCACCCGTTGCACGCGCGGACCAGCTGCTCGGCATCCTCGAGGGCAGTGGGCCAATAGAAGCCGTGGCGAAACGCCTTGGCGACTATCGCCCTTGACGAAGCGTGGTGCCCGCACTCGCCCTGGTGGATGTCTTTGAGTAGCCGGTAGCTTGTGTCTACGTCGGCACATCTTTGGAAGATGCCGGATACACTACGCTTGTATAGCTCGCCGTTTATGATGGTGTATGTATGCGCGCGGCGTCGGATTTGTCTGGCCTCCACCTCATCATCCGGGAGTTCGCTGTTGGCGATGTAGTTCATGAAGGGCTGTGCCCAGGATGGCACTTCCCGGATGACGAGGACGCTCCTGTCCTCCGGCTGTCGGGTGTCGGTGGGCCGTCCGGGTGGGATGTCCGGGGCGGCAGCCCCTGAGCCACTGGGCGAGCCGGTGGCCCTCGGGTCCTGCAAGCCGGAGGGCACCACCTGGCCGGAGTTGGCACGAGTTTTCTTCTTTGGTGGCTCCGCTGGCTCCGCCTCCGCTGCCCCGGCTGCCGGACGCTCCCCACCTAGATGATGGAATCTGATTCCAGCGACGGGTTGATGGATGGCTTGCGTAGGTGCTCCAGGGAGACCCCTGGCGGGATGGCCTACCTAGTGGACCCTATCTTGGCGAGCACGTCAGCTGCGTCGTTGTTGGTGCGGGGGACGTGATGAAATTCACACCCATCGAAGGAGGAGCTGAGCTTCTGGATGTGGAACCAGTAGAGGGCCATGTTGGCATCTCTGGCGTCCCATTCCCCGGATACTTGTTGTACCACCAGGTCCGAATCGCCGAAGCACAGGATTCGGTTGACGCCGATTTCCTTGGCTAGCCGGAGCCCGTGCGCCAGTGCCTCGTATTCGGCTACGTTGTTGGAGGCCTTGAAGTGGATCTGTAACACGTACTCCAGCCGGTCTCCCTTGGGCGAGGTGAGCACGATGCCGACTCCCAAGCCCCCGAGCATTTTCGACCCGTCGAAGTGCATCCTCCAGTGGTCCGAATCTGGAACCGGTGGGAGATAATGGGTCTTGGCCCAGTCGACGAGGAAGTCCGCCATCGCCTGTGACTTGATCGTGAGCCGGGGCTCGTACTGGATGGAGTAGGTGGCGAGCTCGATGGCCCATTTGGCGACCCATCCGGTGGCGTCCTTGTTGCCGATGATTTCTGAAAGGGGTGCAGTGCACACGACCTTGATCGGGTGCTCCTAGAAGTAGTGCTTGAGCTTCTTGCATGCTAGGTACACGCCGTAGCACATCTTTTGGTAGTGGGGGTAGTTCTGCTTGGAGAGGGAGAGAACCTCGCTGAGGTACTAGACGGGTCTCTGAACTTCCTGAGCCTTGCCTTCCTCAGGGCGCTCCACCACCAGGACGGCGCTGACGACCCGGCTGGTGGATGCTATATAGAGCAACATTGGCTCCTTGCTAGACGTTGTGGCTAGAACCGGCGTTGTGGACAGCATGCGCTTGAGGTCGTGAAACGCGCGTGTCGGCCTGCGAAGTCCAGGAGAACTTGTCCGTCTTTTTCATCAGCTGGTACAACAGAAGTGCCTTCTCCCCCAGCCGGCTAACGAAACGACTAAGGGAAGCCAGGCATCAGGTGAACTTCTGGACTCCAAGAAGGTTCTTGGGCGGTTGCATCCTTTCGATGGCCGCGATCTTCTCCGGATTTGCCTCGATGCCTCGCTGAGATACGAGGAAACCGAGTAGCTAGCCGGATGGTACTCCGAAGATGCATTTTTCTGGGTTCAGCTTCATCTGGTACTGGCGGAGGTTGCCAAATGTTTCTCGCAGATCCTCGAGGAGGGTGCGCTTTTCCTTGGTCTTGATGACCACGTCATCCATGTAAGCGTGCATGTTTCGGCCTATCTGCGTGTGCAAGCATTTCTGCATACACCGCTGATAGGTGGCGCATGCGTTCTTTAGGCCGAAAGGCATGGTTACATAGCAGAAAGCCCTGTAGAGGGTGATAAATGATGTCTTAATCTGATCAGCCGGGTTTAGCCGGATCTGATTGTATCTGGAATAACAATCTAGAAAAGACAACAAATCACAGCCGGCCGTGGAATCGATGACCTGATCGATACGGCGCAAGGCGAAGGGGTCTTTCGGGCACGCCTTGTTCAGGCTGGTGTAGTCGATACACATGCGCCAGGTCTTGTTCTTTTTCAACACCAGGACTGGGTTCGCCAGCCAGTCCGGGTGGTACACTTCCATGATGAACCCGGCTGCGAGGAGCCGGGTGATCTCGTCACCGATTATCTTTCTCTTCTCTTCTGCAAACCGACGCAAAGGTTGCTTGACCGGCTTGGCATCCGGGCGCACATGAAGTGAGTGCTCGGCGAACTCCCTCGGCACACCCGGCATGTCTTTGGGAGACCATGCGAAGATGTCCCGATTCTCACGGAGGAAGTCGACAAGCGCGCCTTCCTATTTGCTGTCTAAGCCAGCACCAATGGTGACGAACTTAGTCGGGTCGGAGGGGTCGAGCAGGATCCTCTTCGTCTCCTTTGCCGGCTGGAAAGCTCCTTCCCTAGCCGGTTTGCTGCTAGCCGGAATGTCCTGCTGGGCCATGGCCACATTGCGCATGATCGCGCGCTTTTCTTCGGCTATGATGAGGGCCTCTGCTAGTTTAGAACCGGCTGAGGTGCACTCCATCGATCGCCTGAAGCAGCCGGCGACGGTGATCACGCCGTGGGGTCCTGGCATCTTCGTCTTGAGGTATGCGTAGTGGGGGACGGCCATGAACTTGGCGAGGGTGGGGCGCCCGAGGAGAGCGTGGTAGGAGCTCGTCAAATTTACCACCTCGAACCAGATTGGCTCGCGGCGGAAGTTCTCCTCGGTCCCGAAGATGACGTCCAGCTGGATTTTTCCCAGCGGAGCGCAGGCTGGTCCCGGCAGTACGCCATGGAACGTCGTGGTAGTCGGGCACAGGTCGATTTCGCAAATGCCCAGCTTCTCCAGCGAGGACTAGTAGAGGAGGTTGAGGCTGCTGCCTCCGTCGATGAGGACGCGAGAAAATCGGTAGGTGTGCGCGTTGGAGACGATGAGGGGGTCGAGCACCATGGCGTAGCCCCCAGGGGTCGGCAGATGCTCCGGTTGATCTGCCCAGCTCTAGGTGATGGGGGTTTTCGACCAGCTCAGGTATTGGGGGACCAGAGAAACGATGGCGTTGACCTCCTTGGAGCGTCGCCTGCGGCTGTTCTTGTTGTCCTGCTCCGTCTGGAAGATGTGGTAGGCGGCGTGCGGCTGGGGGTAGCCGTTGTTGTTGTTTCCGCCGTTGCTGCCGTTACCAGCATCACCGGCTCCCCTAGCCGGTGGTGGGGGTCCACCCGGTGGGGGAGGCGGGAGACGAGGCTGGTTTCCCTGGTCCTTTAGCTGGCAAGTCCAGCTACAGTTCCGGGTGGTGTGCGTAGCCGGTTTGAAGGGACCGCTATGCCACTTGCACGGGCCATCAATCATCTGGTCAAAGGTGAGCCGGGGCTTCTGCCTTCTTGAGTCGTTAGCCGGTGCGTCGGGCGCACCCTCTACGGCATTGACCTGCCGCGCGTGGTAGCGAGGCTTCGGTTGCCTGTCCTGGCGGTCTCCGTGGAACCGGTTGTCGTTGCCGTGGCGTCTGGAGGATCCGGCTTCACCAGCCGGGTTGCTCGGACGGTCGCGAGCTGGCTCCGTGGGAGTCGGACGGCCTTCCGCGTTTACTCGGAGAGGCTTCTTCATGGCGGCATCTGCCGTGGCGTACTGGTCGGCAACCGTCATGAGCTCTGCCATGGTTTTCGGCTCGTCACACAGTAGCCAGTGGCGAAGCATGGTGCCCTCTCGGCATCCTTCGATGAAGAAACCGATGGCCTGGCTCTCCAGGATGCCCTCGCAAGTGTTGCGGAGCTCTGTCCACTTGGCGAGGTACTCGCGGTCGGTCTCATGGTCGCCCTGGACGCACAAGGCTAGGTCGCGCGGGCGCCCTGGGCGCTTGTACGTGCCGTTGAAGTTGCGGACGAAAACCTTCTCGAAATCAGGCCAGGCGTTGATGCTGTTGGGCGCGAGGCTATTGAGCCAGGTCCTTGCTGACCCGGTTAGCATGAGAGGGACGTAACGCACGGTTGTGTGCTTATTCCCGTGGGCGATGCCGACTGCCGTGGCGTAGTCGGTCAACCAGTCTTCCGGCTTCATGTTGCTGTCGTACTTGGGGGTGTCCCTGGGCAGGGAGAATTTATCCGAAAACGGCTCGTTCCGGATGCAGGGTCCGAAACAAACTGGTCCGGTAGAATCTTCCTCCTCCGTGACGCGTGCTTGAGCGAGCAGCTCGATGCGGTCGCGGGCATCCGGACAATCCGGGTTAGGCGCGCCCACCCGGCCTGAGAGGCGGGAACCGGCTGGCCTGGGTGCTCTGGCTGGTGGGGGTGGAGGTGGCGGGTTGCTGTTGACCGTCTGCTCCTGGCGCGGCTGGCCCCTATTGCCGGAGTTGCGACGCCTGCTACGGGCCCTAGCCGGCTGAGGGGAGGACGCCTGCTGCGTGTCACGTGGTGCGCCCCTGCTGTTGGCGGGTAGCCTACTTCCTCTGGAGTAGCTAAGGTCCTCCTGCGTCTGCCGGTTGGCGCTAGCCTGCTCGTCCGCGACGCGGAGGAGCTCCTGGACACGAGCGTGCTGGCGGGCCCGCTCCTCGCCTTCCAGGCTGGGTAGTTCTTCTAGAGCGGCTCGCACCGCGTGCAAGTTCTTGATGGGCGTGCTGTAGGTGGGTCGTGTAGGAGCAGGCACGGGATCCGGTTCTCCGTCCTTCTCCATCCTGCCGCCTAGCTCACCGCCCCGACGTCGTACCTGGCCGCGCCGGCTTGGCTCTACGGTAGCCGGGGTGAGACCGTGCACGCGGTCATACTCGCTCCTAGCGATCTCCAGCTGCTTGCGGGCTGCTGCCAGCTCCATGGCCTCCTGGAGGAGGATCTGTCTCTCCATGGTGAAGTTGGCCTCCTTCTCCTCCGGGTTGTCCCCGAGGGTAACCGGCGTTACGAGCCGATCAATGGCATCCTCGACCAGGTTCCGAGGCTGCGAGGGAGCGGAAGTTCCGACCTCGTCCACGCCTCGCTCCCGCGGCCGGCAGGGCTGCGAGCTGGACCCGGCCATCATGACCTCCACGCCGCGAGGTACGGCGGAGGTGCCGCCGCCTAAGCATGGCGGCCCTGCGACAGAGACGATTTCCCTAGGGAAACGCTCCGAGACGGTGGCGATGTAGACAGGGAGATCGCCGAATAGCAGAACGGTGCCGTTTGCCGGGAAGGAAGTCCCGGCGAAGCAGGAGGCGTTGTCGATGACACAGTCGAACTTGCCGAGCATGAGTACCAGGCCGGAGGCCACGCGCTCACCGGCTGAAGTGCGGGGTCCCATGCGGAACGTGACTCCGGTCGAAGCCATCCGTCCCACGGTGGGCGCCAACTGTCGTTGTATTGGGAACGACAGTACCTGAAAAGGTTAGATAGAGGTGTGGGGACTAGCAGGAAAGCTATCGATGGCGTCCGCAGGCGAGATTGGATACAAGCGAGCATAGCGGGACGCAAGAAGTACCCAGGTTTGGGGCCCTCGTGGTGAGGTAAAGCCCCTACTCCTGCCTGATCTGACTATGTGGAATATACGAGCTACAAGTGCTCCCCGAGCTGTATTCTTTAGCTACTGCCTTAAATGAACTAAGACCAACCCTTTCTACTGAGGCCCTCCCTCCCCTTATATAGGAAGAGAGGCAAGGGTCTCACTGGCTAGTCCGACTGGCGGGCCCCACAGGCGGGTCCCAGCCGGCTAGTCATCTACAGTACCCAGCATGGTATGTCACATCGGTGTATGAGCGGTATGGCTGTCGTAGGCATAGTGGACGCCGTGCGATCCTGTCGTCAGCACAGGCCACTGTTCCCCCGTCAGCCACGCCAAGTCTTCGGTATGGGCGGGTGGTTGCATGTCTTGTCGTCGTACAGGGCGTACCGTGCACTGATACGCACGTCGTCCTGTCCCTCTGATTGCATCCGGCTATGTTTGTTGTATCCGGCTACGTCTTCATGGTCTGGCTACCGGGTGGTAGCCGGTCCATCCTACCCTGTCCGGTTGCGTCTGGTCAGCCGGCCTAGACCCGACTGTCCTGTTTCTTATTCGGGTGGGGTATCCGGGGATCATCCCCCTGATAGTGTCCCGGCTGGAAAATTACTCAGATTTCTCGTCTCCAGTCGAGGTATCGAAGTTAATCCAACTAAGATCCAGGCCATTGAACGAATGGAACTGCCAAAGTGTCTTAACGATGTCCAAAAGTTCACTAGTTGCCTGGCATCGTTAAGTCGGTTTGTATGTCGGTTGGGAGAAAAGGCATTGCCTCTCTACCAACTCATGAAAAAGTTGGATAAGTTCGTTTGGACGCCACAGGACGATGAATCATTTGCCCACTTAAAGAAGATGTTAGCCACTGCACCAGTGTTAGCCTCTCCACTATCAAAGGAGCCAATGTTGCTCTACATAGCCGCAACCAACCGAGTTGTAAGTGCAGTGATTGTGGTAGAGCGCGACGAATAGGGTAAGTTGGTGCAAAGTCCAGTGTATTACTTGAGCGAGGTATTATCTGCCTCAAAGCAGAACTACCCACACTATCAGAAGGTGGCATATGGTGTCTATATGGTAGCTAAGAAGTTAAAGCATTACTTTGAGGAGAATCCCATCAAAGTAATATGTGAAGCTCCCATATCCGAGATAATGAGTAACAAAGATGCAAGTGGCAGAATTGCAAAATGGGCAATTGAACTAGCTCCTTATGCGCCACAATATGACAGAAGAGAAGCAATCAAGTCTCAGGCTGTGCCTGACTTTTTTGTGGATTGGGCCGAGGTACAATACGAACCACCGCCACTAGATCCGAACTACTGGAGGATCCATTTTAACGGGTCAAAAACAAAAACCAGGCTAGGCGTTGGAGTTGTGCTTAGCTTGCCAAAGAAGGATCAGCCGAAGTATGTGCTGCAGATCCATTTCGCGGCATCGAACAATGTCGCTGAGTATGAAGCACTTGTGCATGGGATCAAAGTGGCAAAAGAGATTGGGATACGTCGGATACTATGCTTTGGCGACTCGGATTTGGTAATACAGCAAGTGTCGGGGTTGTGGGATGCCCTTGATCCAAACATGGCTCTGTACAGATTTCATGTGCAGAAGATATCTGGTTACTTTGAGGGATGTGAATTTCACCATGTACCCCGGGTGGAAAATGAGGCTGCCGACATGCTGTCGAAGCTCGGATCAACCCGACAAGCAATTCCACCGGGTGTAGCGTTGGAGCACCTCAAAAAACCATCTATCAGACCGTCCCCAGGAACCGACTCAATCTATGTCCCAGAAGATACAGAATCCAGAGCTGTGCCCATGGACATTGACATGGGAGGTGGTGCGCGGAACCCGGGGACTGCATCAGCAAACCCGGGGACTGCCTTAGCGAACCCGGGGACTGCCTCACAGGACCCGGGGACTGCTCAGCGTGATCCGGTTGAAGTTATGTCGGTGGATCAGATGGAAATTGATGAGGATGTGTTCCATGTGCGAGCAATACCAGCTTGGGCACTGCCTATATTTCAATTCCTGAAAGATGGAACGTTACCCACTGAGGAGGTGCTATCCAGGCAAACTCAGAGGAGAGCAAAGGCATACACAATCATCAATTCCGAGCTATACAAACAGAGTGTGACCAATGTCCTCCAGCGATGCGTTGACCCGGAAGAAGGGCTTGACATCCTCCGAGATATACATCAAGGGGAGTGCGGGCATCATGCCTCGTCCCGAGCCTTGGTGGCAAAAGCTTTCTGACATGGATTCTACTGGCCAAGTGCCTTAGAACAAGCAGAAGATCTGGTGAGAAAATGCAATGGTTGTCAGAGGTATGCTACCAAAACACATATGCCAATGTCGGAACTCAAGACCATACCAATTACATGGCCATTTGCCGTATGGTGCTTGGATATGGTTGGCCCATTTAAACCAGCAAGGGGAAATATGAATCACATTTTGGTCATGGTGGATAAGTTTACAAAATGGATTGAAGTGAAGCCTATAAGAAAATGTGATGGAGCTACGGCTGTAACATTTCTCAAAGACATTATCTTGAGATACGGCTATCCTCACAGTATCATTACTGATAATGGCACAAATTTTGCTGAAGGAGCATTTGCGGGATTCTGTCGGGATAAGAAGATCTGGCTGGACGTTGCCTTGGTAGCTCATCCTGCATCGAACGGACAAGTAGAAAGATCCAACGATTAGTATTATCCGGGATAAAACCCTGGCTCATTGAGCCACTGCAAACATTAGCGGGTGCTGGATAGAAGAACTACCAGCGGTACTGTGGAGTTTAAGAACAACTCCGAATCGATCAATAGGCTATACGCCATTTTTTCTAGTATATGGGGAAGAAGCTGTATTACCAGCCGACATAGAGCATGACTCGCCTAGGGTCACCCAATACACAGAAGTCGAAGTGCAAGAAGCCCGGCAAAATGATGTTGATCTACTGGAAGAAGCGAGAGAATTGGCATTGTCCAGATCCACCATATATCAGCAAAATCTCCGACGCTATCATAGCCGGAAAGTAAGCCCCCGAGTCTTTCGGGAAGGCGATCTGGTGCTCCGGTTGGTACAACGTACTGCTAGCATGCATAAATTATCCCTCCCATGGGAAGGGCCGCTCATTGTAAGCAAAGCATTGCATAATGATTCTTATTATCTTATCGATGCAAAGCCACAGGAAAAGAACAAGGCGGACAGGTCCGGCGAGGAATCTAAGCGTCCATGGAATGTAGCTCTACTTCGTCCTTTCTACACTTAGCAGAGAAGTGTATGTATCCGAGTCTTCTCATATGTCGGTATGTATGCCGGCAATTAGCTTATCAATGAAATGTTGGCATCTCGGGCAGTAACTCGGGGACTGCCTTAATAATATTTGTTGTCTTTTATTATTTATACGTCAGCTGGAGTGAGTTGTTCTACTTAACTCGGATTAGTAGTGTGTGAGCACCAAAAACCCAACTCTTCGGCTTGTTGTTGTCCAACAAGAATTTGCTTCATGGCAAGCAAGAGAACAAGTTTGGAATTGCGTAGCACATGAAAAACGACTAAGGAAAAGAACTTAATCGAGCCGACGTTTGTTTTTCGGACTAACCTTGTATTTACTTTTAAATTATTATGCTGAAGTATTTTGAGCTAAGCCTAAAAGTTTCTAAGTATTGTTAAAACAATTTTTGAAGCTCGGATTCGTAAGTCGTAAAATCGAATCAAGGTAGACACGAACCGAGCCAGAAGATTGGACGAACAAGAAAATGAAACTCGGGGGTTACGCCCAAGTTGATCCGGCATAAAAACTTAGTAGCAAAATATCACATGAGTACGGGATACAATTCCACCTGGCATACCGGGGATCTGATAAGTTTTCAAGTGTTTTTACTTAAGGAGCAGCAGGAGGAGGAAGTTCGGTGTCATCTTCGCCTTCTTTGATATCCGAGGCATCGTCCTCTCCATCCTCGTCCAAACCATCAACCTCTTTGTCGCCAGCGGCTTCCAGGAAGCTTGGAACCTCAGTCCATTCATGAATGGGAGCATATTCAATGAGGCTATGGGCGCAAGCCTGGCGCCGAGCTACCCACTCTGGGTCATTGGTCCACTTGGATCCGGTGCGCAGGCGTGTCAGGAGGCTGAGATCGATCTTCTCGTACCACGTGAGTATGTGGTGAAGAACGGTCTCAGCTGCAGCATGTCCAGCGGACTCCCTCCAAAGGTCGAGTTGGGTCTCGATCTCCGTCAGGTTTTCAGCAAGAATTGCAATTCTCTCCGGAGTGTCTTCGCCAGGCCAGAACATGTTGAAGACTCGGACTGAAACGTCAAGGAGATCCTTGCTGTAGTTCTTGATGATTTCCACGCGAGATGATAGGCTGACCAATAGGTCCTCCATGTCATAGGGAATGTCTTCACTGTCAGGAGCGATGGGAGTACCCCTATCTCGGCGGAAATTGGCAACGGCGGCGCTCGCAATGGGAGTACCCTCTGGAAATTTGCCTAAAAACGGGACAAGAGAAGCAAGTAATGAAAATACATGTGAGGTAACCCGGAGAAATATGCCGGATAAGGAAAAGGAACTTACGTAAAATGTGGCTGTGGATCCGGGTCAATTCATTGATGCAATTATCGTGTCTTTTGCGAAGCTGCACCAGTTCACCATTCGCCGACTCAAGTTTGACGTCGACCTCCTAGAGAAGTTCTCGGTCCTTAGAAATTTGGAGATTGAGGCGCTCGCGCTCTTCGGTGTAGTCCTGGCCAGCCTTTTCAAGCTCGGTTTGGTGCTGCGCTTTCATCTTTTTCATTTTTGCCTTTAACTTGGCAATTTCATCATCCTTGGTTCAGAGGAGGGCAAGCTCATCATCTTTCTTTTTGAGCTCGGCCTAATGCTGTCCTGCTTGTTCGAGAAAATGCAGCATCATGTTAGGCACGGTCAAACTATCTTCAAGAGATGCTGAAATAGCGTGTTGACCCGGCAGAGCCGAGGTATGAATGTTTGTCGAGCCAAGAAGAAAAGGAGATGGAAAGCAAAGCAAGGTCGGACAAAAGTAGCTTACCCTTAATCTGATACAGATTCTTCCTCATAAGCTTGTTCTCAGCCTCCACCCCAGCTACGAAAACCGAATAACGGATTAGTTCGGCAGAAGAAGATGTAGGAAAACAGAAAAATGTGAAGAAGAGAACTTACCCCTTTTCTCATGCTCAGCGAGATGTGCATTGTGCTTTGCGAGAAGCATCTTGTGAGTATCCAGGAGACGCTGGAACTCAGCGCTCCGGCGGTTAGTGGTCACCTGAAAAGAGTACAGAAATTCAGCTTAAGCCTTGTGCATATTCGAAGTGTACAAGATCCAGGCCAAGTGGAACTTAACCCGGCTCTAGGTGTGTGCATATTCGAAGTGTACAAGATCCGGGCCAAGTGGAACTTAACCCGGCTCTAGGTGTGTTCATATTCGAAGTGTACAAGATCCGGGCCAAGTGGAACTTAACCCGGCTCTAGATGTGTCCATATTCGAAGTGTACAAGATCCGGGCCAAGTGGAACTTAACCTGTCTCTAGGTGTGTGGATATTTGAAGTTGTCAAGGAGCTACGTTAGTTTTCTAAGGAGCATCCGGTCGAGTAACAAGTTACTCCCCGGGAGGCTCGGGGACTAATGGTTATATCGCTAATATCTAGTGCATGCTAAGGAAAAGGTGAAGTAAAGTACCTCCATCATCCGGCCCGCGAGGTTAATTGCCTTGGCGGCCGTGTTCATTTGAGCAGAGAACTCGGCAGGACCGAACTTCTCTGGGAGATCGTCGTTGTAGACGAACTCTGCCTTGTTCCAGTTGTTCATAAACTCGATCAAGGTCGGAGGATATCGCTCACCGCTGAGCATATGGGGCACCACCAAGCCCTTCGCATGTGCTTCCCTCCTCTCAACCTGAGCAAGGGCCGGACTGGTGTGCAGAACAAGTTGCTGCACATTAGCTGGCTCGGCAGGGGCGTCCTTCGGTGCTGGAGGCTTCTGGGCAAGCATGGACACGAGGGTGTGCTGTCCAGACCCGGCGGACGCTGCCCTGGTGGCGTCAGGAGCTTTCTTGCCTTTGAGTTGCTGAGAGGAGGAAGTAGTTGCGGCAGATTTTCCCTTAGGAGCTGCCTGGGTACTTCCTCGCCGAGACTGAGAACACTCGGACGAGGCGGAGGAGCTTGGCGTTGGTGCTCTTGTTGTTGGTGATGGTGCCAGAGTTGGTGCTAGTGCCGGAGTGGTTGTTGGTGCTGGTGTTGGAGCTGGTGCCGGTGCTGAGGTAGTCTCAGTAGTTGCTGGTTGCGGCGGAGCCGAAGTGGTGGATGCCACTTCCTCGGCTGGGTCCGTCTCCCCCGCTCCAAGGTTGCCCCCCTCTTGACGAGGTGGGCTGGAACCCGGAGCAGCCGCAGAACCCTCTGGAATAGGGCTCAGCGGGTGTGACTCGTCGTCACGAGGGGGAGAAGGGCTAGGTCGGAACGGCGAAGAGATGCTAGATCCACTCTGGGGGACCTCCTCCACAACACTGCCGAATCAAATAATGTCAGAAGAGAAACTAAAACAATGCAAGGAAGAATAAGTTACAGAGGGAAAAGAGGCTTACGCATCCGAGGTCAGGGGCTCCTTGGGTTTCCGAGCCCTTCATGCTGGGGCCTTGCCTGCTGGCTTGGAAGCAGTTTTGTCTCCGGACTTCTTTCGCCTTTTAGAGGGCTGAGAAGGTCCGGAGGAGGAACTTGATGCAGCTCCACGCTTCTTCTTTGGCGCTACCGGAACAGGTTCACCCGTGGCAAGGGGAGGGTCCTCGTGGATCTGCGCACCGGGGTTAGCTGATGCCGAAAAAGCATAAGAAAGGGGGACAGCGTCAACAGCTTCCATCACCTCAATATCCGAGTCATCCTCATCGTCGGGCCAATCTCTAATAGAAGAGAGTTTACCGGTGGGTCGCTTGGTCGCGCTGGACATTGGGAGGAACATCTCCGGGTCCGGTTCCTCCTCATCTGAGCTCTCCCGGTCAGGCACGCATTTGAGGGTGGGGTCGGTGCCATCCTCAATAGTCTGCTGAAGGAATTGCTAAAGGAGAAAAAGATAACGGAGTTAAAATACAACATCAACCGACATAAGATCTAGTTCGGAGAAAGTGGGTGGCACGAAGCTTACCACGAGAGGAATCCTATCCCGACAATAATGCTCAATTCCCCACGTCCACTCAGAGGAGAAGTCCTTGTGGGTGGTGAAGAGCGCCTTGACCCGGCGGTAGATTTCTGTGTTGCTAAGCTCGAAGGACGAGGTCCGGTTGGGGTCGCGGCCCCAGCTCATGTGGCACACCTTGTGAGTGTGCTTCTGGAGAGGGGAGATCCGGTTGCAAACGAATGTGATCATGGCGTCCTCGTTGCGCAACCCGAGCTCCTTCAGCTCCTTGAACCTCTTATTGACCTGGTTGGCCATGACAGTGGGCTTCTTGGGGACAACGTCCCATAACTCCGGGTTAGGAGGACCCGGAGCATAGGGGCGAAGCCGGATCAAATCTTCAGTGCCTTCATTCCAAACGTAGAAGAAGGTCCGGGCCCATCCTTTGCAGGAATCCCGCCCGGTAACCCGGGGAAAGATGGAGAATCTCCGGGGTGAAATGGACGCAGTGCCGAACTGTGTAAGCTGTTTATCCTCTGGCTCTAGATCTACATTCGGAATGACATTACGACGGAGACCAAAAAACCGGATCCATAGCTCCTTCGTGGGCCATAATCTGGCGTAGCCCTCGATCGTAGAGGCAAAAGCAGAGAGAGAAGTGATGGCGTTGGCAGGAAGGTGATGCGGTTGGAGTTCATAGGTATTCAACCAATCCTGGAAGAAATCGCTGACCGGCAAACCGAACCCCCACTGGAAGTGAGACAAGAACACCATGAACACACCCGGATTGGGGTGAGGGGGCGAGTTTTGCGGAGGCAAGGCGAGCAGTGACTCCGGCGGGGATGCGTCAGGTGCGGTAGAGCCAGTCCAGGTCGTCTTGGCAGACCTAGGACCCATCCCATGCACCACGGTCCACCGTGGCGCTGTCTTCCTCCATCTCTTGCTCGGCGACGGTGAGCTCCTCTTCTGTCATCTCCAATTCGTTGCCCTCACTGTCGCTAGCGGCGGTGGGGGCAGCGGCCTAGATTGACAGCAACCCGTGGCGGAGGAGGTGCACAGCAGCGACAACGATGCAGAGGTGTGGGGAAGCAGTGCAGCGGCGACGCTGCTACTTAGAAGCAGTGGCGGCGGCACTATCGCGGGGAAGACGAAGGAGAAGAAGAGCTAGAGGCAGAGGGGCGCGAAAGGAGAAAAAGACCTAAGGGGTGCGCCCCTCCCAAATTTAACCACTCCCTCAAGAGGGAAGTGGGATCGTGTCAAACTGGTACGCCACACGGTGTGGCCGTGTATTGCCCGCGTCGACCAATCAGCAGCGAGCCACACGGAACGCCACAGGGTGTAGCTGATCCCATGACGTGACGCATTGATGCGGTTAACGAGGAGGCAGGCCAGACGTGACGTGCGCCACAGTGATAACTGACAATTACTGCAGCGGTTACTGTGGTTGGCCCTTAAAATGAGGCAACCTAATGATTAGCCTCCACGTGGGTTAGCGTACGAGAGAAGGAAAGAAGACCCGGATGAGACCGTGGTAACCCGTCTAGCAAGTGAAAACTTGGAATGTGCCAAGGGAAAGTAAAACCATGAGGTCCAAGTTAGGGTGGTAACCCGGCCAGCAAGTGAGAGCTTGGAACGTGCCAAGGGAAAGTAAATCCAAAGAATCCGAGACAAAGAGGAAACTCGAAGAAATAACATCCAAAGCTCGATAGAATTGAACCTGATGTGGCCTTAGAATCCAAGGCAGCTAAGACCGCACCAGCTTCGGGGACTAATGTTGGGGAGATACCCCCGGGTAGGGTCACGCTGGGGTATAAAGGCCGAGTTAGCCGAGGTTCGGCAAGGCTAAAGCGGATGCTGGCCGGATCACCTCAAGGTAGGCCGAATCACGGGGTCACCCGGACCAGAGGCGTCCACCTAACTAGGTCTCAACCGACTTAAGCCGTAAGTCAGAATGGCGTGTTTAACTTGTATGCAGGAACAGGTGCGACTGGATCCTCCATGATCCGGGTCATAGCAAGCTTCTAGCAGAAGGAAGGAATCTCGCTGGTCAAAAGAAGCCCCGGTACGCACTGCATGAGCGAAGCAAAAGAGGGAAGGACCACCGAGGCATGGCCGACAGAGGTGACGATGCCCGAGTCGGCTGACGCAGGCGCCGCAGAGGCTCACGTAGCCTCTGCATGGGTGACACGGGGGAAAAGCACCCTGGTCGGTTTGCTATTTTGGGAGGAGGCATATTCCCTGGAATATGCCTCCACGTATGCCCTAAGTGGAGACCTAGCCACCCCTATATAAGGAGGGCTAGGGCCTCTATAGAAGGGGTTCCTCGATTCTGTTTGATTTTAGGTTCTAAGGGTCTTGTACGGGTTAACCATGGGTGAGAGTAAGAGAGTTCCTTCTTCCTCCTCTCGCCAATACAGCTCTAGGAGCACTTGTAATCTATGAAGTGAATCGAATACAAACCTTCTGTGTGGGGAATCACCTCACTATCCCTCCCTGGACTCCCCTAGTGCTATTAGTCCCCACCTTTAGCCTGTCCATGGCATCTGTCGTGACACCACCACGACACTGTGGTTCATGAGAAGAACACACATGCAATGACACTGGTGGATCCATGTGTGGTTCATGAGAAGAACACACATGCAATGACACTGGTGGATCCATGTGTTTTTTAGAGGAACAGACATGCAATGACACTGCCTGTGGTCATCAAAAAAATTGACATGCAATGACCCTGGTGGATCCATATGTGGTTTGTGGAAGGAACATACATGCAATGACTCTAGCTATGGTTCATGAAAAGAACAAACATGCAATCACAATAGGTGGATCCATGTGTGGTTTGTTTAGAGGCACATACATGAAATGACACAGGGTGGATCCATGTGTGGTTTGTTTAGAAGAACAGACATGCAATGACTCTAGTTGTGGTTCATTAAAAGAACACACATGCAATGACACTAGTGCATCCATGTGTGGTTTGTGAAAAGATAATTCATGCAATCACACTAGGTGGATCCATGTGTGGTTTGTTCATGAGAAGAACACACATGCAATGACACTGGTAGATCCATGTGTGGTTTGTTTATAGGAACACACATGCAATGACACTGGCTGTGGTTCATGAAAAGAACAAACATGCAATGACACTGGTGTATCCATGTGTGATTTGTGAAAAGAATAGACATTCAACGACAGTGGGTGGATCCATGTGTGGTTTGTTTAGTGGAACAGACATGCAATGACACTAGGTGTGGTTCATGAGAAGAACACACATGCAATGACACTGGTGGATCCTTGTGTGGTTTGTGAGAAGAACATACATGCAATTACACTGGTGGATCCATGTGTGCTTCATGAAAAGAACAAACACGCAATCACACTAGGTGGATCCATGTGTGGTTTGTTTAGAGGAAGAGACATGCAATGACACTGGGTGGATCCATGTGTGGTTTGTTTAGAAGAACAGAAATGCAATCACACTAGGTGGATCCATGTGCGGTTCATGAAACGAACAGACATGCAATGACACTGGGTGGATCCATGTGTGGTTTGTGAAAAGAACAGACATGCGATCACACTAGGTGGATCCATGTGTGGTTTGTTAGAGGAACATACATGCAATCGCACTAGGTGGATCCATGTATGGTTTGTTTAGAGGTGCAAACATGCAATGACATTGGATGGATCCATGTGTGGTTTGTTTAGAAGAACAGACATGCAATGACTCTAGTTGTGGTTCATGAAAAGAACACACATGCAATGATACTGGTGGATCCATGTGTGGTTTGTGAAAAGAACAGACATGCAATCCCAGTAGGTGGATCCATGTGTGGTTTGTTTAGAGGAACAGACATGCAATGACACTGGGTGGATCCATGTGTGGTTTGTTTAGAAGAACAGACATGCAATGACTCTAGTTGTGGTTCATGAGAAGAACACACATGCAATGACACTGGTGGATCCATGTGTGGTTTGTGAAAAGAACAGACATGCAATCACACTAGGTGGATCCATGTGTGGTTTGTTTAGAGGAACAGACATGCAATGACACTGGGTGGATCGATGTGTGGTTTGTTTAGAAGAATAGACATGCAATGACACTAGTGTGGTTCAGGAAAAGAATAGACATGCAATGACACTGGTGGATCCATATGTGGTTTGTGGAAGGAACACACATGTAATGACTTTAGTTGTGGTTCATGAAAAGAACAAACATGCAATGACACTGGTGGATCCATGTGTGGTTCATGAGAAGAACACACATCCAATGACACTGGTGGATTCATGTGTGGTTCATGAAAAGAACACACATGCAATGACACTGGTGTATACATGTGTGGTTCATGAAAAGAACACACATGCAATGACACTGGTGGATCCATGTGTGGATTGTGAGAAGAACAGACATGCAATAACACTGGGTGGATCCATGTGTGGTTTGTTTAGATGAACAGACATGCCATGACACTAGGTGTGGTTCATGCGTGGTTTGTTCAGAGGAACAGACATGCAATGACACTAGTTGTGGTTCATGAAAAGAACACACATGCAATGACACTGGTGGATCCATGTGCGGTTTGTGAGAAGAACATACATGCAATAACACTGGGTGGATCCATGTGTGGTTTGTTTAGAGGAACAGACATGCAATGACACTAGGTGGATCCATGTGTGGTTTGTTTAGAAGAACACACATGCAATGACACTAGTTGTGGTTCATGAAAAGAACACACATGCAATGACACTGGTGGATCCATGTATGGTTTGTGTAAAGAACAGACATGCAATGACACTTGGTGGATCCATGTGTGGTTTGTTTAGAGGAACAGACATGCAATGACACTGGGTGGATCGATGTGTGGTTTGTTTAGAAAAACACACATGCAATGACACTAGTTGTGGTTCATGAAAAGAACAAACATGCAATAACACTGGTGGATCCATGTGTGGTTCATGAGAAGAACGCCCATCCAATGACACTCGTGGATTCATGTGTGGTTCATGAAAAGAACACACATGCAATGACACTGGTGTATACATGTGTGGTTCATGAAAAGAACACACATGCAATGACACTGGTGGATCCATGTGTGGTTTGTGAGAAGAACATACATGCAATGACACTGGGTGGATCCATGTGTGGTTTGTTTAGAGGAACAGACATGCCATGACACTAGGTGTGGTTCATGCGTGGTTTGTTCAGAGGAACAGACATGCAATGACACTAGTTGTGGTTCATGAAAATAACACACATGCAATGACACTGGTGGATCCATGTGCGGTTTGTGAGAAGAACATACATGCAATAACACTAGGTGGATCCATGTGTGGTTTGTTCAGAGGAACAGACATGCAATGACACTAGGTGGATCCATGTGTGGTTTGTTTAGAAGAACACACATGCAATGACACTAGTTGTGGTTCATGAAAAGAACACACATGCAATGACACTGGTGGATCCATGTGTGGTTTGTGTAAAGAACAGACATGCAATGACACTGGGTGGATCCATGTGTGGTTTGTTTAGAGGAACAGACATGCAATGACACTGGGTGGATCGATGTGTGGTTTGTTTAGAAAAACACACATGCAATGACACTAGTTGTGGTTCATGAAAAGAACACACATGCACTGATACTGGTGGATCCATGTGTGGTTTGTGAAAAGAACAGACATGCAATCACACTAGGTGGATCCATGTGTGGTTTGTTTAGAGGAACAAACATGCAATGACACTAGGTGGATCCATGTGTGGTTCGTTTAGAAGAACACACATGCAATGCCACTAGTTGTGGCTCATGAAAATCACACGCATGCAATGACACTGGTGGATCCATGTGTGGTTTGTGAAAAGAATAGACATGCAATGACACTAGGTGGATCCATGTGTGGTTTGTTTAGAGGAATAGAAATGCAATGACACTGGGTGTGGTACATGAGAAGAACACACATGCAATGATACTAGTGGATCCTTGTGTGGTTTGTGAGAAGAACATACATGCAATGACACTAGATGTGGTTCATGAGAAGAACACACATGCAATGACACTTGTGGATCCATGTGTTGTTTGTTTACAGGAACAGACATGCAATGACACTGGCTGTGGTTCAATGTGTGGTTTGTGAAAAGAACAGACATGCAATGACACTAGGTGGATCCATGTGTGGTTTGTGAAAAGAATAGACATGCAATGACACTGGGTAGATCCATGTGTGGTTTGTTTATAGGAATAGACATGCAATGACACTGGGTGTGGTTCATGAGAAGATAACACATGCAATGACACTGGTGGATCCTTGTGTGGTTTGTGAGAAGAACATACATGCAATGACACTGGCTGTGGTTCATGAGAAGAACATACATGCAATGACACTGGTTGTGGTTTATGAGAAGAACACACATGCAATGACACTGGTGGATCCATGTTTGGTTTGTTTAGAGGAACAAACATGCAATGACACGGGGTGTGGTTCAGGAAAAGAACAGACATGCGAAGACACTGGTGGATCCATATGTGGTTTGTGGAAGGAACATACATCCAATGACTCTAGCTGTGGTTCATGAAAAGAACAGACATGCAATCACACTAGGTGGATCCATTTGTGGTTTGTTTAGAGGAACGGACATGCAATGACACTAGGTATGGTTCATCAAAAAAACAGACATGCAATGACACTGATGGATCCATATGTGGTTTGTGGAAGGAACAGACATGCAATGACTCTAGCTATGGTTCATGAAAAGCACAGACATGCAATCACACTAGGTGGATCCATGTGTGGTTTGTTTAGAGGAACATACATGCAATGACACAGGGTGGATCCATGTGTGGTTTCTTTAGAAGAACATACATGCAATGACTCTAGTTGTGGTTCATGAAAAGAACACACATGCAATCACACTAGGTGGATCCATGTGTGGTTTGTTCATGAGAAGAACACACATGCAATGACACTTGTGGATCCAGGTGTGGTTTGTTTAGAGGAACACACATGCAATGACACTGGTTGTGGTTCATGAAAAGAACACACATGCAATGACACTGGTGGATCCATGTGTGGTTTGTGAAAAGAACAGACATGCAACGACACTGGGTGGATCCATGTGTGGTTTGTTTAGAGGAACATACATGCAATGACACTGGGTGTGGTTCATGAGAAGAACACACATGCAATGACACTAGTGGATCCTTGTGTGTCTTGTGAGAAGAACATACATGCAAAGACATTGGTGGATCCATGTGTGCTTCATCAAAAGAACAGACATGCAATCACACTAGGTGGATCCGTGTTTGGTTTGTTTAGAGGAACAGACATGCATTAACACTGGATGGATCCATGTGTGGTTTGTTTAGAAGAACAGACATGCAATCACACTAGTGGATCCATGTGTGGTTCATGAAAAGAACAGACATGCAATGACACTGGGTGGATCCATGTGTTGTTTGTGAAAAGAACAGACATGCGATCACACTAGGTGGATCCATGTGTGGTTTGTTAGAGGAAAATACATGCAATCACACTAGGTGGATCCATGTGTGGTTTGTTTAGAGGAACAGACATGCAATGACACTGGTGGATCCATGTGTGGTTTGTTTAGAAGAATATACATGCAATGGCTCTAGTTGGTTCATGAGAAGAACACACATGCAATGACACTGGTGGATCCATGTGAGGTTTGTGAAAAGAACAGACATGCAATCACACTAGGTGGATCCATGTGTGGTTTGTTTAGAGGAACAGACATGCAATGACACTCGATGGATCCATGTGTGGTTTGTTTAGAAGAACAGACATGCAATGACACTGGGTGTGGTTCAGGAAAAGAACAGACATGCAATGACACTGGTGGATTCATTTGTGGTTTGTGGAAGGAACTTACATGCAATGACTCTAGCTGTGGTTCATGAAAAGAACAGACATGCAATCACACTAGGTGGATCCATGTGTGGTTTGTTTAGAGGAACAGACATGCAATGACACTAGGTGGATCCATGTGTGGTTCATGAGAAGAACACACACTCAATGACACTGGTGGATCCATGTGTGGTTCATGAAAAGAACACACATGCAATCATACTGGTGTATCCATGTGTGGTTCATGAAAAGAACACACATGCAATGACACTGGTGGATCCATGTGTGGTTTGTGAGAAGAACAGACATGCAATGACACTAGGTGGATCCATGTGTGGTTTGTTTAGAGGAACAAACATGCAATGACAATAGGTGTGGTTCATGTGTGTTTTGTTCAAAGGAACAGACATGCAATCCCACTAGTTGTGGTTCATGAAAAGAACACACATGCAATGACACTGGTGGATCCATGTGCGGTTTGTGAGAAGAACAGACATGCAATGACACTAGGTGGATCCATGTGTGGTTTGTTTAGAGGAACAGACATGCAATGACACTAGGTGAATCCATGTGTTGTTTGTTTAGAACAACACACATGCAATGACACTAGTTGTGGTTCATGAAAAGAACACACATGCAATGACACTGGTGGATCCATGTGTGGTTTGTGAAAAGAACAGACATGCAATGACACTGGGTGGATCCATGTGTGGTTTGTTTAGAGGAACAGACATGCAATGACACTGGGTGGATCCTTTAGAAGAACGCACATGCAATGACACTAGTTGACGTTCATGAAAAGAACACACATGCAATGATACTGGTGGATCCATGTGTGGTTTGTGAAAAGAATAGACATGCAATCACACTAGGTGGATCTATGTGTGGTTTGTTTAGAGGAACAGACATGCATGACACTGGGTGGATCCATGTGTGGTTTGTTTAGAAGAACAAACATGCAATGACACTAGTTGTGGTTCATGAAAAGAACACACATGTAATGACACTGGTGGATCCATGTGTGGTTTGTGAAAAGAACAGACATGCAATGACACTAGGTGGATCCATGTGTGGTTTGTTTAGAGGAATAGACATGCAATGACACTAGCCGTGGTTAATGAGAAGAACACACATGTAATGACACTGGTGGATCCTTGTGTGGTTTGTGAGAAGAACATACATGCAATGACACTGGCTGTGGTTCATGAGAAGAACACACATGCATTGACACTTGTGGATCCATGTGTGGTTTGTTTAGAGGAACAGACACGCAATGACACTGGTTGTGGTTCCTTGTGTGGTTTATGAAAAGAACAGACATGCAATCACACTAGGTGGATCCATGTGTGTTTTGTGAAAAGAACATACATGCAATCACGCTAGGTGGAACCATGTGTGGTTTGTTTAGAGTAATAGACATGCAATGATATTGGGTGTGGTTCATGAGAAGAACACACATGCAATGACACTGGTGGATCCATGTGTGGTTCATGAGAAGAAAGCACATCCAATGACACTCGTGGATTCATGTGTGGTTCATGAAAAGAACACACATGCAATGACACTGGTGTATACATGTGTGGTTCATGAAAAGAACACACATGCAATGACACTGGTGGATCCATGTGTGGTTTGTGAGAAGAACATACATGCAATGACACTGGGTGGATCCATGTGTGGTTTGTTTAGAGGAACAGACATGCCATGACACTAGGTGTGGTTCATGCGTGGTTTGTTCAGAGGAACAGACATGCAATGACACTAGTTGTGGTTCATGAAAATAACACACATGCAATGACACTGGTGGATCCATGTGCGGTTTGTGAGAAGAACATACATGCAATAACACTAGGTGGATCCATGTGTGGTTTGTTCAGAGGAATAGACATGCAATGACACTAGGTGGATCCATGTGTGGTTTGTTTAGAAGAACACACATGCAATGACACTAGTTGTGGTTCATGAAAAGAACACACATGCAATGACACTGGTGGATCCATGTGTGGTTTGTGTAAAGAACAGACATGCAATGACACTGGGTGGATCCATGTGTGGTTTGTTTAGAGGAACAGACATGCAATGACACTGGGTGGATCGATGTGTGGTTTGTTTAGAAAAACACACATGCAATGACACTAGTTGTGGTTCATGAAAAGAACACACATGCACTGATACTGGTGGATCCATGTGTGGTTTGTGAAAAGAACAGACATGCAATCACACTAGGTGGATCCATGTGTGGTTTGTTTAGAGGAACAAACATGCAATGACACTAGGTGGATCCATGTGTGGTTCGTTTAGAAGAACACACATGCAATGCCACTAGTTGTGGCTCATGAAAATCACACGCATGCAATGACACTGGTGGATCCATGTGTGGTTTGTGAAAAGAATAGACATGCAATGACACTAGGTGGATCCATGTGTGGTTTGTTTAGAGGAATAGAAATGCAATGACACTGGGTGTGGTACATGAGAAGAACACACATGCAATGACACTAGTGGATCCTTGTGTGGTTTGTGAGAAGAACATACATGCAATGACACTGGCTGTGGTTCATGAGAAGAACACACATGCAATGACACTTGTGGATCCATGTGTTGTTTGTTTACAGGAACAGACATGCAATGACACTGGCTGTGGTTCAATGTGTGGTTTGTGAAAAGAACATACATGCAATGACACTAGGTGGATCCATGTGTGGTTTGTGAAAAGAATAGACATGCAATGACACTGGGTAGATCCATGTGTGGTTTGTTTATAGGAATAGACATGCAATGACACTGGGTGTGGTTCATGAGAAGATAACACATGCAATGACACTGGTGGATCCTTGTGTGGTTTGTGAGAAGAACATACATGCAATGACACTGGCTGTGGTTCATGAGAAGAACATACATGCAATGACACTGGTTGTGGTTTATGAGAAGAACACGCATGCAATGACACTGGTGGATCCATGTTTGGTTTGTTTAGAGGAACAAACATGCAATGACACGGGGTGTGGTTCAGGAAAAGAACAGACATGCGAAGACACTGGTGGATCCATATGTGGTTTGTGGAAGGAACATACATCCAATGACTCTAGCTGTGGTTCATGAAAAGAACAGACATGCAATCACACTAGGTGGATCCATGTGTGGTTTGTTTAGAGGAACAGACATGCAATGACACTAGGTATGGTTCATCAAAAAAACAGACATGCAATGACACTGATGGATCCATATGTGGTTTGTGGAAGGAACAGACATGTAATGACTCTAGCTATGGTTCATGAAAAGCACAGACATGCAATCACACTAGGTGGATCCATGTGTGGTTTGTTTAGAGGAACAGACATGCAATGACACAGGGTGGATCCATGTGTGGTTTCTTTAGAAGAACATACATGCAATGACTCTAGTTGTGGTTCATGAAAAGAACACACATGCAATCACACTAGGTGGATCCATGTGTGGTTTGTTCATGAGAAGAACACACATGCAATGACACTTGTGGATCCAGGTGTGGTTTGTTTAGAGGAACACACATGCAATGACACTGGTTGTGGTTCATGAAAAGAACACACATGCAATGACACTGGTGGATCCATGTGTGGTTTGTGAAAAGAACAGACATGCAACGACACTGGGTGGATCCATGTGTGGTTTGTTTAGAGGAACATACATGCAATGACACTGGGTGTGGTTCATGAGAAGAACACACATGCAATGACACTAGTGGATCCTTGTGTGTCTTGTGAGAAGAACATACATGCAAAGACATTGGTGGATCCATGTGTGCTTCATCAAAAGAACAGACATGCAATCACACTAGGTGGATCCGTGTTTGGTTTGTTTAGAGGAACAGACATGCATTGACACTGGATGGATCCATGTGTGGTTTGTTTAGAAGAACAGACATGCAATCACACTAGTGGATCCATGTGTGGTTCATGAAAAGAACAGACATGCAATGACACTGGGTGGATCCATGTGTTGTTTGTGAAAAGAACAGACATGCGATCACACTAGGTGGATCCATGTGTGGTTTGTTAGAGGAAAATACATGCAATCACACTAGGTGGATCCATGTGTGGTTTGTTTAGAGGAACAGACATGCAATGACACTGGTGGATCCATGTGTGGTTTGTTTAGAAGAATATACATGCAATGACTCTAGTTGGTTCATGAGAAGAACACACATGCAATGACACTAGTGGATCCATGTGAGGTTTGTGAAAAGAACAGACATGCAATCACACTAGGTGGATCCATGTGTGGTTTGTTTAGAGGAACAGACATGCAATGACACTCGATGGATCCATGTGTGGTTTGTTTAGAAGAACAGACATGCAATGACACTGGGTGTGGTTCAGGAAAAGAACAGACATGCAATGACACTGGTGGATTCATATGTGGTTTGTGGAAGGAACTTACATGCAATGACTCTAGCTGTGGTTCATGAAAAGAACAGACATGCAATCACACTAGGTGGATCCATGTGTGGTTTGTTTAGAGGAACAGACATGCAATGACACTAGGTGGATCCATGTGTGGTTCATGAGAAGAACACACACCCAATGACACTGGTGGATCCATGTGTGGTTCATGAAAAGAACACACATGCAATCATACTAGTGTATCCATGTGTGGTTCATGAAAAGAACACACATGCAATGACACTGGTGGATCCATGTGTGGTTTGTGAGAAGAACAGACATGCAATGACACTAGGTGGATCCATGTGTGGTTTGTTTAGAGGAACAAACATGCAATGACAATAGGTGTGGTTCATGTGTGTTTTGTTCAAAGGAATAGACATGCAATCCCACTAGTTGTGGTTCATGAAAAGAACACACATGCAATGACACTGGTGGATCCATGTGCGGTTTGTGAGAAGAACAGACATGCAATGACACTAGGTGGATCCATGTGTGGTTTGTTTAGAGGAACAGACATGCAATGACACTAGGTGAATCCATGTGTTGTTTGTTTAGAACAACACACATGCAATGACACTAGTTGTGGTTCATGAAAATAACACACATGCAATGACACTGGTGGATCCATATGTGGTTTGTGAAAAGAACAGACATGCAATGACACTGGGTGGATCCATGTGTGGTTTGTTTAGAGGAACAGACATGCAATGACACTGGGTGGATCCTTTAGAAGAACGCACATGCAATGACACTAGTTGACGTTCATGAAAAGAACACACATGCAATGATACTGGTGGATCCATGTGTGGTTTGTGAAAAGAATAGACATGCAATCACACTAGGTGGATCTATGTGTGGTTTGTTTAGAGGAACAGACATGCATGACACTGGGTGGATCCATGTGTGGTTTGTTTAGAAGAACAAACATGCAATGACACTAGTTGTTGTTCATGAAAAGAACACACATGTAATGACACTGGTGGATCCATGTGTGGTTTGTGAAAAGAACAGACATGCAATGACACTAGGTGGATCCATGTGTGGTTTGTTTAGAGGAATAGACATGCAATGACACTAGCCGTGGTTAATGAGAAGAACACACATGTAATGACACTGGTGGATCCTTGTGTGGTTTGTGAGAAGAACATACATGCAATGACACTGGCTGTGGTTCATGAGAAGAACACACATGCAATGACACTTGTGGATCCATGTGTTGTTTGTTTACAGGAACAGACACGCAATGACACTGGTTGTGGTTCCTTGTGTGGTTTGTGAAAAGAACAGACATGCAATCACACTAGGTGGATCCATGTGTGTTTTGTGAAAAGAACATACATGCAATCACGCTAGGTGGAACCATGTGTGGTTTGTTTAGAGTAATAGACATGCAATGATATTGGGTGTGGTTCATGAGAAGAACACACATGCAATGACACCGGTGGATCCTTGTGTGGTTTGTGATAAGAACATACATGCAATGACACTGGTTGTGGTTCATGAGAAGAACACACATGCAATGACACAGGTGGATCCATGTGTGGTTTGTTTAGAGGCACAAACATGCAATGACACTAGGTGTGGTTCATGAAAAGAACAGACATGCAATGACAATGTTGGATCCATATGTGGTTTGTGGAAGCAAAATACATGCAACGACTCTAGCTGTGGTTCATGAAAAGAATAGACATGCAATCACACTAGGTGGATTCATGTGTGGTTTGTTTAGAGGAACAGACATCCAATGACACCGGGTGGATCTATGTGTGGTTAGTTTAGAAGAACAAACATGTAATGACTCTAGTTGTGGTTCATGAAAAGAACACACATGCAATGACACTGGTGGATCCATGTGTGGTTTGTGAAAAGAACAGACAAGCAATCACACTAGGTGGATCCATGTGTGGTTTGTTTAGAGGAACAGACATGCATTGACACTAGGTCGATCCATGTGTGGTTTGTTTGGAAGAACAGACATGCAATGACTCTAGTTGTGGTTCATGAAAGGAACACACATGCAATGACCCTGGTGGATCCATGTGTGGTTTGTGAAAAGAACAGACATGCAATCACACTAGGTGGATACATGTGTGGTTTGTTTAGAGGAACAAACATGCAATCACACTAGGTGTGGTTCATGAAAAGAACAAACATGCAATGACACTGGCGGATCCATATGTGGTTTGTGGAATGAACATACATGCAATGACTCTAGCTGTGGTTCATGAAAAGAACATACATGCAATCACACTAGGTGGATCCATGTGTGGTTTGTTTAGAGGAACAGACATGCAATGACACTGGATGGATCCATGTGTGGTTTGTTTAGAAGAACAGACATGCAATGACTCTTGGTGTGGTTCATGAAAGGAACACACATGCAATGACACTGGTGGATCCATGTGTGGTTTGTGAAAAGAACAGACATGCAATCACACTAGGTGGATCCATGTGTGGTTTGTTTAGAGGAACAAACATGCAATGACAATGGGTGTGGTTGATGAAAAGAACAGACATGCAATGACACTGGTGGATCCATATGTGGTTTGTGGAAGGAACAGACATGCAATGATTCTAGCTGTGGTTTGTGAAAAGAATAGACATGCAATCACACTAGGTGGATCCATGTGTGGTTTCTTTAGAGGAACAGACATGTAATGACACTGGGTGGATCCATGTGTGGTTTGTTTAGAAGAACAGACATGCAATGACTTTAGTTGTGGTTCATGAAAAGAACACACATGCAATGACACTGGTGGATCCATGTGTGGTTTGTGAAAAGAATAGACATGCAATCACACTAGGTGGATCCATGTGTGTTTTGTTTAGAGGAACAAACATGCAATCACACTGGGTGGATCCATGTGTGGTTTGTTCAGAGGAACAAACATGCAATGACACTATTTGTGGTTCATGAAAAGAACAGACATGCAATGACACTAGTGGATCCATATGTGGTTTGTGGAAGGAACAAATATGCAATGACTCTAGCTGTGGATCCATGTGTGGTTTGTTTATAGGAACAGACATCCAATGACACTGGGTGGATACATGTGTGATTTGTATAGAAGAACAGACATGCAGTGACTCTAGTTGTGGTTCATGAAAAAAACACATCCAATGACACTGGTGGATCCATGTGTGGTTCATGAAAAGAATAGACATGCAATGACACTGGGTGGATCGATGTGTGGTTTGTTTAGAGGAACAGACATGCAATGACACTAGGTGGATCCATGTGTGGTTTGTTTAGAAGAACAGACATGCAATGACTCTAGTTGTGGTTCATGAAAAGAACACACATGCAATGGCACTGGTGGATCCATGTGTGGTTTGTGAAAAGAACACACATGCAATAACACTAGGTGGATCCATGTGTGGTTTGTTTAGAGGAACATACATGCAATGCCACTGGGTGGATCCATGTGCGGTTTGTTTAGAAGAACAGACATGCAATGACTCTAGTTGTGGTTCATGAAAAGAACACACATGCAATGACACTGGTGGATCCATGTGTGGTTTGTGAAAAGAACATACATGCAATCACACTAGGTGGATCCATGTGTGGTTTGTTTAGAGGAACAGACATGCAATCACACTCGGTGTGGTTCATGAAAATAACAGATATGCAATGACACTGGGTGGATCCATGTTTGGTTTGTTTAGAGGAATAGACATGCAATGACACTGGGTGTGGTTCATGAGAAGAACAGAAATGCAATCACACTAGGTGGATCCATGTGTGGTTTGTTTAGAAGAACAGACATGCAATGACTCTAGCTATGGTTCATGAAAAGAACACACATGCAATGACACTAGTGGATCCATGTGTGTTTTGTTTAGAAGAACATACAAGCAATGACACTGGCTGTGGTTCCATGTGTGGTTTGTGAAAAGAACAGACATGCAATCACACTAGGTGGATCCATGTGTGGTTTGTTGAGAGGAACAGACATGCAATGAAACTGGGTGTGGTTCATGAGAAGAACACACATGCAATGACACTGGTGGATCCTTGTGTGGTTTGTGAGAAGAACATACATGCAATGACACTGGCTGTGGTTCATGAGAAGACCACACATGCAATGACACTGGTGGCTCCATGTGTGGTTTGTTTAGAGGAACAGACATGCAATGACACTAGGTGTGGTTACTGAGAAGAATAGACATGCAATCACACTAGGTGGATCCATGTGTGGTTTGTTTAGAAGAACAGACATGCAATGACTCTAGGTGTGGTTCATGAAAAGAACACACATGCAATGGCACTGGTGGATCCATGTGTGGTTTGTCTAGAAGAACATACATGCAATGACACTGGCTTGCGTTCCATGTGTGGTTTCTGAAAAGAACAGACATGCAATCACACTAGGTGGATCCATGTGTGGTTTCTGAAAAGAACAGACATGCAATCACACTAGGTGGATCCATGTGTGGTTTGTTTAGAGGAACAAACATGCAATGACATTGGGTGTGGTTCATGAGAAGATCACACATGCAATGACACTGGTGGATCCTTGTGTGGTTCGTGAGAAGAACATACATGCAATGACACTGGCTGTAGTTCATGAGAAGAACACACATGCAATGACACTGGTGGATCAATGTGTGGTTTGTTTAGAGGAACAGACATGCAATCACACTGGGTGTGGTTCATGAGAAGAACAGACATGCAATGACACTGGTGGATCCATATGTGGTTTGTGGAAGGAACACACTCTAGCTGTGGTTCATGAAAAGAACAGTCATGCAATCACACTAGGTGGATCCATGTGTGGTTCATGAAAAGAACAGACATGCAATGACACTAGGTAGATCCATGTGTGGTTTGCGAAAAGATAGGACATGCGATCACACTAGGTGGATCCATGTGTGGTTTGTTAGTGGAACAGACATACAATCACACTAGGTGGATCCATGTGTGGTTTGTTTAGAGGAACAGACATGCAATGACACTGGGCGGATCCATGTGTGGTTTTTTTAGAAGAACAGACATGCAATGACTCTAGTTGTGGTTCATGAAAAGAACACACATGCAATGACACTGGTGGATCCATGTGTGGTTCATGAAAAGAACAGACATGCAATGACACTAGGTGGATCCATGTGTGGTTTGTTTAGAGGAACAGACATGCGATGACACTGGGTGGATCCATGTGTGGTTTATTTAGAAGAATAGACATGCAATGACTCTAGTTGTGGTTCATGAAAAGAACACACATGCAATCACACTGGTGGATCCATGTGTGGTTTGTGAAAAGAACAGACATACAATCACACTAGGTGGATCCATGTGTGGTTTCTTTAGAGGAATAGACATGCAATGACACTGGGTGGATCCATGTGTGGTTTGTTTAGAAGAACAGACATGCAATGACTCTAGTTGTGGTTCATGAAAAGAACACACATGCAATGACACTGGTGGATCCATGTGTGGTTTGTTTAGAAGAACATACGTGCAATGACACTGGGTGTGGTTCCATGTGTGGTTTGTGAAAAGAACAGACATGCAATCACACTAGGTGGATCCATGAATGGTTTGTGAAAAGAACATACATGCAATCACTCCAGTTGTTGTTAGTAAAAAGAACAAGAATCCAATGACACTAGGTGTGGTTCATGAAAAGAACAGACATGCAAAGACACTGGTGGATCCATATGTGCTTTGTGGAAGGAACACACATGCAATGACACTGGTGTATCCTTATGTGGTTTGTGAGAAGAACTGACATGCAATGCCATTGGTTGATCCATGTATTTCATTGTACATGACACTCACTTTCCATTTTTATACTACTCAGTTTTGCCCTTGGTTTTTTGACACTACTCAGTTTTGCCCCCTCTCTCTATCTTTCGTAGAAGGCCAAACCTGTGCTCACTCTGTCTGCTACTCCCTGATTGGTTGTCGCAGTTGTCACGCGGATCGTGCGCACCAACCGTTGATTCTATGCGATCCAACGATGATCGTTGCACATGTCGTGCCCTTCACAGTACAGCGTGAGACATCACGGACGTCTCCCTCGGCGAGACTTCTACAAGAAGGAACACGAAGTCGTCCATTGAAAACGTCGTCGAGCGGTCATGTCATGTTTAATCAAGTCTGAAAAGCCTACTGCTGCTACAACTACGCCACAACACATGCGTCATCGAGTGCAAGGTCGTCGATTCACAGCTGCAATTTATTGCCACTTGATTTTAATAAGACATATCCCATTTTTTACGTAGCGGCTCTCAATCTCACTTCCAACTGGGGCCCACCGTCAGAAGCTTGCACGCGCTAGCCGGAGGCCGAAGAGCTGATATCGACGATACCTAACGTCTCCGCCTTCATCGAGTCCCTCGCAACTATCAACACATCCCTCTACCCGATCTAGCACAACCCCATAAATCTTGCCGTACAGCCACCTACCTTCCCCTCTACATTTCCACTTTTAACTATCGCCAATTTTAGGGCCGTGTCAAAATTCATACATAGAAATTGTGTATACGCCCTTTGCATTTGGCTCAATACAGAACTTCCATGCATGGCCCGGGAAAAAAACGTGACGTATCGTGCGCGTGTCGCGGTGCACGGTGCAGTAGGCTACGCGGCGCGTTGCACGGTGGTGCAACGAAACGTGCCTTGCTTCCATCCACCTTAACTATAGATCCCCTCTCCACACACCCATTCTCACTCTCGCTCACTCTCCCCACGCAACCCTCTCCACTGTCCCACCAGCACCCGCATACTCCTGAGAATACCCCGTCCGTGCCGATGATGGCGGAGGAGGATAAGGCGGCCATCGTCGCCTCCGAGGCCGCCGGCGAGGAGGCCCCCATCTCCTCGCCGGTCCTCCTCGGCGCGTTGAAAGCAGCCGCCGTCCCTGTCCAGGCCCCAGTCGAGCCATCGATGGCAGCCGCCGTTCAAGTCCAGGCCCTCGTCCCTGCTACTGATGGGGCCGCCGAAGAGGAGCCCCCCGCCGGCGAGGAGGCCCCCGCCAGTCACAAGCATATCAAGCATTTCTTGGTCACCTACGACCCAGATAAGTACATCGCTCCGCTGAACCCCTACGACATCGGCATCGATGACCCATGGTCGGAGGTAACTAGGGTTTGCTCCCCTCCCTGGTTCTTCTACCGCTGCCCCTTCTGCAAGGGGATCGCCTTCGGCTGGGTGAGTCTCCTCGGCACCAACTTCAACTCCTTACTGAAGCATGCAGAGGCCCTAGGCTCTGGCATCCATGAAGGCGGAGAGCGCGAGAGCGTGAACATCAACACCTACAACGCTGAACACCGGGCTCTCGGCATTCACCTCCGAAACCTCCAGCGGGTGGCCATCAAAGAGGGTCGCATGCCTCCAATCAGGCCCAAGGCCCCCAAGATCAAGGGACTGGGCAGCAAGAAGTGGAGGAAGCACCGGAGGGAGGAGGCGAGGCACGGGTGCTTGCAGGATGTGCCTGCAGCTACGGCTGCTGCTGCTGCTAAGCAGCTTCTTTCTAGCTATATCCTATTTCTGGCTGAATGCATCGAACCTCGTTAAGCAACCTACTTTCTATCGCTATATCCTATTTAGCTGCGCACAGCTATATCTACATTTGTTTATTTTATGAATGAATGTATTCTGTCTGGTGTGATTTGCTGCTCTAGATTTGCTACCTGATCGGAGGCAAAAAGAGGTCCAAAAGGGAACAAATTATCGAAGTGAGAATCTTCTCTAGATTTGCTACCAATTTGGGAAAAATGAAACATATCTGTTTAGCGAGAGAGGAAAAGGGCACTCTTTCAAACTGCCAGTTAACGAGCTACCATCTTGACAAGCTACAAGACACATACACAAGCATAACACAAAGAGGGTTAAATTTATTTTACTACTATCACTTGAGGCGCTAGACATCTTGACAAGCTAGCTGAGTTCCACAAAACAGAAACATAACACTAACAAGTAAAATTTAATTCACTTCTCATCAGACCACTTGAGGTGCTTACCATCGTTCCTAGGCGACCAACTGCGACCATTCCAGGTACTCCACATCTCACGAAATGCTTCGTCCCACCTGGGATCTAACTTGGCTTCCCTATCTTCAGCGTCCTGCGACACAATTAGCGGTGCATCACAGGCCTGATTGTTGCCTCTAGAAGATGTTGCCTCTCTGTTTGCTGCTTCAGCTACAACCTCTCTGTCAGATGCTTCTGCTTCAGCTGCAAGCTCTTTTTCAGCTGCTTCTGCAGCCTCTCTGTCTGTTGCTTCAGATGTAGCCATTTTCTTTGCATATGCAGCTTGAAACTCAGCTATTCTGCATTTTCTACAAAGGGCTCCCCTAAGCTCGTCTTCCCTCTTGAAAATAGGGCAAAACACGAGGTAACTTAGAAAAAAATGGATCTTCTTGTACAGCTGGTAGGTCATGTAAGCATCTATGGCTACATACTTCAGGTTTATATCAGACAACGGCCACTCATCCTAGAAATCGCGCCTATCCGTAGGGAAATCTTCCTTCATTTTGTCGTACGACTCATCGAGGATTCTAGTTGCGAGTGATGCCATTCCATCCTTCCTCGAGGCCCCTAGGATCTTGACAAGACTCTGAATATCGATCTAGTTGTGCACAGGAATTATAATTCCCTCTTGATAAAATTTCGAAAAATTAGTTGTTTTGTCGATAGTGCAGAAAACAATTCCCTTTTCTACAAGGAACTGGCGCAGCACCGGACAATTCCTGTCAGTCCTAAAAGTATGTAGTTTGTCATCACCAAAATTTGTAACTACAAATATTTTGTCAATGCAATACATCATATGAATATAATTTTGAAAAGTTTAGTAAATGCAAGATCAAGACTCTCAACATTGTCTTGTCATAATTTATTTGGTCCTAAATAAAATCCAGTAGTTGCAAGATGAGCTTAGGGATAAAGAACAAGAGGAGAAAACCCTAAAAGAGGTTCGCTACAAAGAGCAGATCTACAAACCAGGCGAGGTGGTAGACGAGGACGTGTTTCCTCATGGCCAATTAAACAACGGTGATTTCACTCCCTTCATATGGGTGCTTCAGGGTGTACACGAGGTCCAATCCCACAAACTTGTCCTCGTCTATCCCAAGCCAACCCTCGTACATCCCCAGGACATGCACCACTGTCTCCTCCTTGTTGGTGTAGACAACGTCTATCTTATTATTGTCATGGATAGTGAAGCTTGTCTCTAGAGTGCGACGACCTTCCATGGCGGCAAGAGAAGACGGGAAGAAGACAGATGACAGGAAGAAGAAGAGTGGTTTCTGTGAGGCAGGGGAACGGTGGAACCGTCAATGCGCTTTTAAGGTAGTGGTTAACGACGGGGACGGAAGTCCAAGGAGAGACGCGTGGTGGTGGCCGTTCCAGCTTCTGGGTAAACAAAAAATAATTATAACCCCGATACATGTGCCCTGTTTTGTCACGTTAATACACTGGGCGGGTGGTGGGCAGGGGGTGTTGTCCTATCCACTGTGCCAATGCTACAAGCCAACGTGACAGCCACCCTGCCTAAGCGACGGGAGCGACATAACAACGAGAACTGACAGGGGGCAACTTGACGGCCATTAGCCTGATTTTTTGTATTGAAACGTAAAGTTGAATTCGTGCCGAAAAAGACCCTCTGAGTATTTGGCACACCAACTGTAGTCATCCTGGCTGATTTTAGGGAACTTGGGTACCACGTTGCCTGGACACCCCAACTTTCGGGCCGCAAAATGATATTTTCGAAAAAATTGTAGTCCAACTCTCCATAGTATGGAGGATGGCTTATTGGATGATGATGGAGAAAACACAAACATTGCAGAGTCATCAGATTATCTCCTAATGGTTATTGTATCAAGAAGAGAAGGTCATTTTATTACGAGGACATCCCTCAGGCGTGGGTATTAATCTATGAAGTTTGACCCTTTTGCTATGTTCCACATCAAGCAAGCAATTTCCCATGGTTGGAAAAGACCTCAGTGGGATAGGCCATGATCTACTAAGATATTTGCAAATAGAGATCTAGAGTAAGTTCATAATATGAGTTCAATCCTAATTGAGCTCCCACTAAAATTGTCATCCCCTAGACGATTTTAGTGATCACACGATCCCAATCCGCTATACCACCCCCGATCGTCATGGCCAGCAATGCAGTTTCAATGGTAGATATTCCCCAATGCCAATCACATCAACCATGTGACTCATGCTCGACCTTTCGGTCTCTTGTGTTCCGAGGCCATGTCTACACATGCTAGGCTCGCCAAATCTAACTTTTGTGTATTTGCAGTGCAACATGGATTACACCCACTGTATGCGAACGCAGATACGTCTGACACCCGATCGTCATGGACTGCCTCATAATGGAGAACTTTATTGTTGGTGCACACACACAAGGGGAACACTATCATTGGAATTACTTAGGGATTATCTTATTTGCTACTGTTGAGTATCTGATACTAGCATATAATAAGATGTAAAACAGGTATCAACATCACATGTATATTGTGATATGATATGGTCCTTCTTCTTGCGCCTTGATCCCTATCAAGCGCTCCAGCATGATCTCCATCTTGCCCCTGGTTTGATGCCAAGTCCATGATGCCACCAGTAGGTCGTCCATCGGAATGATGACTATTACTATACACTTAGTAAAAGAAAAGTAAACTACTTTAACTTCGTAACGACCAATACCATATCATAACACAAGCCCTCCTATAAAACAAAGTTAGACGCCTCTACTTTATCTTTTGCAAGTTTTACGTGGTTGTCAGGGCTTTCGCAATAGAACTATTTCTAAACTACGAACTTTCCAACCACAACATGGATCCAACAGTTGTCTCTACTGCACCCCTTTCGGGGACCTCCGTTGTAAATGCCATATCAACCATTGAATGAGAGATAGACGCCCGCTAGCCACTTATATGGGACAAGCCGTATGTCAAGCGTGGAACCAGTCTCGTGTACGAATACGCGTAAGGTCGATCAGGGCTGCTTCATCAAACAATACCGCGATATAAACAAGTACACGTTGGAGGGTAACAACTAAGGGATCAATGCCCGCACAATACTTGTGCGTACTAGCCTTACAACAATCCTACGGATAGATCGGCTCTGATACCACTGAAGGGTTCCACAGAAGAAAACAAAAAATACTACGAAGGAACTCCCTAACACCAAGATCTATCTATGTAGTAATGTAGTAACTACCGGAGCATATAGAATACATACCCTTGTAGACCGTACGGGGTTGACGTTCCGAGAGGAACGTGGTTGAAGTAGTCGTACTCGTAGCCTACCTCAAGGTCGTGATGCTCCTCGCAGGTCACCCCTTGCTCCATCTTCATCGTGCAGCAACTCCAGCTCACGACATCCAAGATGCCCTCGTCTGAGGCACCCTCGAGGTTTTGTACACATATGATATATGATGATGACCTCCGACTCCTTGATCCTTGCCGGGAGTGCAGAAGTAGATCTCCGTCTTGGAATCCCTACAGCACAACGACGTGTTGCAAGTGTGACATCTCTTGCGTGTACAGTCCTTTCTTGGGACCGCACCAACATAATGAGACAATGAGCGAGAGAGATATTGAAGAGGGAGGGAGGAGGCGCATGGAGGAGGGATGAGATCTCCCAACTCGTGCCCTTTTGGTGTGTCCTCCCTCCTCCAAGGGGGTGTCCTTTATATAGGGGTGGAGGGGGCAGGCTTGCCCCTCCCCAAGCCTTCCAGGCAGCAGCCAAGGGAGGGAGGCATCCCTAGGGAGCCCCAAACCATAACCCTAGCTGCCGGCCAAGGGTGGGCAGCCCTAGGCGCCCCCAAAACCCGAGGCGCATGGGCTTGGCCCTTCCCTCTTGCGATTTCCCTCATGTGACGTTTTTCCCTAGGAAGTTTGGCCTATTAGTGGAATACCCCTTCAAATTAGGTTTTAATATTATATTTAATATTAATTACATTAATTAATATGTAAATACATATTACAAAATCTGATTTGACCCGAAACACCTTCCCCTTCCCCTTCGATTTCCTCTGAATGACTTCGGAACTTTCCCAGAACGATTCTAGTTCTCTCACGGAACTTTTCCAGTTTCCTTTTCTCTTTCATATGATGATTCCAACTTACAGAGGATCTCTAGCTCATAGTACCCTTATGTGTATTTATCCACGGCTCAGGAATGGTGCAAACATGATCTCCATCAATGATCAATAGTGGGACTGGGATACCTATAATAACCCCTGTGCATTCCACGATGATAATGTCATTTGAACCGTAAACATCGTTTCCCATTCCCTTTGCCACTCGATACCTAGTTCACTCGAGATTTGATCTACGGTATCTCCATACCTTCGTTCGATCTTGTTACCAATGAACATGTTTTATCTTTCCCATGTTGCATTCCGTGACCAAGTCACACGCGTGCAAGCTTCGTTAATGCAACGTCACCGAGATGGCCACACATGTATATGTCTGTTACATGGATGGACAAATCCTGGTCTTGATATGTAGTCTTCTACACGCCCCTTTGGGAAACATGAGTGGCACCTTTTTGATCATCCAGTCACGGTATGATACTTGATACCATCTAACCTCCCTCTAGAACGGTGATTTGCATTATCTCACGGTCTAAGGATCAGGTTGTGAGGTCTTCTTAGTTTATTATTAATGGTGAACTTTGTAACTAGATATCATTATGATACAACTTGTTGGGCTGTTTGTCTATCACATCATTCAACTAATGACATGACCTCATTGTCAAATGGCATAAATGCTCATGATCTCGAAACCCTAGATCATCCTCATGACCAATGAAATAGCTCACTAGAGGTAACTAGAGACTTGGTTTGTTCATATACCACACGTGTATTAACGTTTCGTATTAATACAGTTATAGCATAATATGAAATGTATTATGAACATAAGAGATATATCAAACAATACGCTTTATTATTTGCTTCTAGGGCATATCTCCTTCAGTGAGGTGGTGGTTGGGCACCTTCGACAGCACCGACCTGGCGGTTCGGGTCTACGCCACACTGCCAGGCAGCAGCAGCAGTCGCTCGATGACATGCGCATGGTCCAGCTTGCCCATGACCATCCGTAGCAGCAGCAGTCACTCGACAACGCGAGGAAGAAGACAGCTGATGGTGCCGGGCCATCCAATGCCGCGCCGCTGCCCGTAGTCCCCGTCCCCAGCGACTCGGACTCCGACCTCGATTCCGACTTTTGGAACGAGTCGGACGACTCCGATTTCAGCTGGCCGTAGATTTAGCTCAAAGTGATTTTGTTAAATTCGCTATGTGTTTTCGAATCGCATGAACTATGTACTATGAAGTGTTACTGTTGTGTGCCTTTGCTTGAATCGAAAACCATTTTGCGGCAGCTGCTAGAGAGTGAGGTGTTGCAAAATGCGATAACTGGTAAAGCGGTCGTCGTCTTCATGCCACAAAAAAGGCAAAACAGCTGCCGCATTACCCAAAATAGCTGCCACATTTTGTAACACTTGTTAGAGTTGCTCTTATGCTCAACAGTTCCGTTGTCTAGTTTCCGTGGAGCTTTATCTAGAAGATCTAGGGCTTTTTTGGCAGACCCATGACTTTGGTGAGTTTTTTAGATTGAGGCAAACCATATTAATTGGAGGCACTTCCTTTTCTGGTTAGTGTTTGCCGCGATGACCTAGACTCTTTGGAACTTGTGTAACAATATCCTTGATCAGAAGACTTTTCATTCTTTCCCCACCCAAGTTAAGCTTGTTATGGTATGTTGTATTTTGCACAACTGGTGACATTGGTATGACCCATAAAGTGGTTATTATCTTATTCCATGTTTATGATAAATGTTTATTTTGCATGCTATAATTGTATTAATTGGAAACGTTAATACATGTGTGTTTAATAAACAAAATACAAAGTTCCTAGTAATACCTCTCATATAAACTAGCTCGTTGATTAACAAGATGATCAAGGTTTCCTAATCATGGACTTTGGATGTTGTTAATAACGAGGTCACAACATTGGTGGAATGATGTGATGAACATTCATCCAAAGTATAGCATTACGATCAGAGTCATTATGTTTATATTGCTATAACAACATACGAAGTAATCTTAGTCCTTAGACCATGAGATCATGTTAATTGCTAACACCGGAAGAATATCTTGATAACATCAAATGTCACACCGTAACAGGGTGACTATAAAGCTGGGTTCAGTGCTACAAAGGTGTTATGTTGAGGCTCATGGATCAAGAGTGGGATTTGTCTATCCCGATGACGGATAGATATAGTCTGGGCCCTCTCGGTGATATCACATTGAAATAGCTTGCAAGCAAGTGATGTGATCACTAGAATGTTATATCACGGGAACGAGAAAAGAGTGCATGTCGGTAACGAGATCAAACTAGGTATTTGGATGCCAATGATCGAATCTCGGACATGTAATATATCGCGAGACAAAGGGATTTAGTTACGACGTTAAAGGTTCACACGATCACAAGGGTCATCGTTGAATATATGGGAGTCAGTACGGATCTCCAGGTCCCCCTGCTGATTATTGATCGAAGAGGGGTCTCGATCATGTATGCATTATTCGCGAACCGTAGGGTGACACACTTAAGGGATACTGACACCATTTGGAGCAAATATGTTTTAGATAAAGATTTAAGAAAGCGCTGGAATCATTTCGATGGAAACCGAAATTGTTTCGGGTGAAATTGCAGAAACTAGTTCTACATGTGATATTGAAATGTTGCAGGGGGTTTTATGTGAATGTTTGTTAATTAATGTAATTGACCAAATTCTGAATAAAATAAATAAAATAGTTTTATTTAATGAGAGCTTGCATTAAATTTGGTGGAAATTTAATGCATGTGTGAGTGGAATTTTGAGTGGAGGCTTTTTATGGGAGTGGGAGCTCCACCCACATGAATGTGGAAGAGGTGGGGGAACCAACATGGCTGCCACGCCATGGCCCTTGGGTGCCTCCCTCTCCTCCTCAAAAACCACACCTCCTCGTGAAGGATCTCTCCCCCCTCTAGTTATTCCCCATGGTCTCGGATTAGCGAGATACATGTTCCCGGTGGCTTTATCTAGAAAGGAGTTGCTGCTTCCGCTGCTTTGCTGGAGCAAGGGACGGAGGTTGTCGGGGTACCGGACGTGTGTGCGATCACGGATGCACTGCTGCTTTGTGGTGCTGGACTTGGTGATGCTAGACTTGCTGGAGCTGGATCTGATGGACATGCTGGAGCCGGACCTGCTGGACTTCATCACAATCTTGAGATCGGCAAGTGTACGACTACATCATCCACGAGTTCCAACTCGTTAACAAAGCTATGTTGTCTTTGAGGGTAAGTTCTCTATGGATGTATATCCACCCGTTGCTTGTATCTAGTAGATAGATCTTGGCGTATAGTTCCCATCATAGGAATTTTTTTGTTTTCTATGTTGCGAACCCATCAGTGGTATTAGAGCCTGATCTATGCATAGGTGCTTTGCACGGGTAGTACACATATGTTTTATGTGGGCGATGATGATCATGTTATTGCATCTTCTATGTATTTTGGATATTGGTGGCATAGTGGGATGAAGCGGCCCGGACCAACCTTACATGTCATCGCACATGAGACCGATTCCACAACTGACATGCAACTAGTTTTGCATAAGTGGCTAGAGGGTGTCTGTCTCTCCTACTATAGTCAATATCTGATTTACAACAAGTTGCTAATAACTTGGTTATCCTTGTTGTGGTTCATGTTCGTAGGTAAGACCGGTTCTATCTCCGAAAGCCCTAAGCCACGTAAAACTTGCAATTGATAAATTAGAGGCGTCTAGTTTAGATCGTTGCTGGGCTAGTGTATTGATATGGTATTGTTGTACGTAGATGTATGATAGATACTCTTACAACACACTTAACGTGTAAGTTCCATAGACCTTGGCCTTACACATAAAGGAATGATAGAGATCATACCACGATGCATATGATGGTGATCAAATGCAAGGACCATATCATCTCACTTTACACATTAGATGTTTGCATCTTATATTGCTTGTTTGGCGTTTTTAGTAGCATTATAAGATGATCCCTCATTTAAATATCAAGATAAAATGTGGTCTTCCTTAAGTATGCACCGTTCTATGGATCGTGTTTCAAGACATCACGTGATGATCGGGTGTACTCGACTCTACGCTTTCATCCAACGGGTGTAAGACAGTTTTACACACGCGAATACTAAGGTTCTTACTTGGCGAGCCTAGCATGTACAGACATGGCCTCGGAACACGGACCGAAAGGTTAAGCATGAGTCATATAGTTGATGTGATGACCATATTGATGCTCGCCTTTGAATCTACACCAACTCACGTGATGATCGGATTTGGTGTAGTGGATTTGGTTCATGTAATCACCAAAAAGGCACGAGGGATGTCGTTTTTGAGTGGGGGTTCATTTCTAATTTGGATTAGTCGAACTCAATTTGTCATAAACTAAATCGAAATGAATTTGCATAATTTTTTGTAGTCATTGGCATCTGTTCACTACCTTATGATTAGTTTTAATTGAGATAATAGAACTATAAAATTCTGGATATTTACTTTACGAACTGGTATCGTATTGTTTTGAATGTCAATTTAAAGTTTAGAAGTCCTATTGCAAACTTTCAGCAAACTCTATTTACTCCATGAAGTTTAATAAGTAGTATTAAATCAAGAGTAAGAATTCCAATGTTAGTATCTAAAGTATCATGTTTGCCTCCATGATTATTGATATTCAAAAGTTGTTTTAATATCAAGATTATCTAGGAGCTGAAAATTTGTTTCAAAAACGATCATGTGTGGAAGATATTATGATATCTGAAACAATGTTTTTGGCTACATTATGATAGAGTATAATTTAGCAAAATACATGTTCTCATATTGTATGAGAATTTGTGAAGGATGGAGATGCTAGGCATCCGGATCTCCCAAAAAGGTGTTGGGAACTAACATTATACTCACAATTCATCCTTATAGGCTATAGTAGCTTGATCATGAAAGTTGTCATGATAAGGATGAATAGAAGATGTAAGTAAAATGTTTACTACACTAATAGATTACTAAAGAATGGATTTTTGAAAGAACACCAAACATTTGATGATGGTGATCTACTTCAAAGTGCAAGTCCAAAGGTATTAGTATTTGACTATATACGCTTTGTACTATGTGTCGTGTAAATGACACCACTATTGATGTTGATAGATTCTTTTAAAAGAAAAGGAATTGTTGAAAGAGAATCTATAAAATATTTGGCAGAAAAGAAAAGGTTGGAGATGTCCAACTTAGGTATATAGAAGATATACATGTTATGGTTGTATTCCTTGCTTGTTAAACAATGTGGTTCTGAGGTATTGGATACCGGTATTGGATACCGAATTGGTTGGTGTGAATTGTCATACAGAACAACACAATTCATGAACTGCAACGGCCTAAGCAACTGGCAAGATAATAAGTGTTGATGTTCATCGAAAACAAATAAAGTGTTATTGTGTTTTTCATTGTCATCAAATCTAGCCTTCAAGATTTGTTTTAATAATTGTTATTTTGTTCCGGTATTACGAGAACAATGGTTGTTCAAATACTTACCGCATTCCTTAAAGGATGGATGAACTTTTACAAGTCTAGTTAGAGAAATCACATCCATAAAAATTATTGCTAAATTGTCGTAAGACAAATGATTGGAAGATCACTTATGAAGTGACATCGTTGTTTGAATTATATTGGAAAGTAAACATGAAGAAACTCCATGTTGATGGATTTTTGAAGTCTTTTGATTTTGATCAATTGACACTTGTGAAACTTTTTCCCCGAGATAACTGAAATTCCGTTCATAGGCCAAAGAGGAACATATGACTAGCTTATTGGAAATTGTGCATGCTGATGTGCATAGTCCATTATGTGTAGCCATATGCGATGTATCTTTTTGCTTCATATGCTTTCTCCAGAAATTTGAGTGAATATATTTATATATTTACTTAATAAGGAAGAAGTATGAAACATTTGAAAATTGTTCAAAGACTTTCAAGATGAAGTGAAAAATCATTGAAACAAGAAAATAAAAGAGTTTATGATTTGATCATAAAGGAAGATATTTGAGTTACAGGTTTAGCAAAACACCTAAGATTTCAGGAATTGTTCCATGAATTTGCATTTCCCGATAAACCACAGGAGTATGGTATGTTCAAGAGATCAAATCAAACGTTGTTTGACATGGTAAGATCAAAGGTGTCATTTGTAAAACTGCCATTATGTTTTAAGGATTAAAGCTTTAGAGACTACCGATTTTACACTAAAAAGAGAACCATCGTGATCCGTTAAAATGACACCATATGAGTTATGGTTTGGGATAAAACCCTAAATGTCTTTTCTTAAATTTTGGTATGCTATGTATAAGTAAAATGTTTACAACCAAAGTCGGATAAGCACGTCTTTGTAGGTTATCCCAAAGAATTTGTTGGGAATTCCTCCATAACACCAAGGACAAAAGAGTTTGTCTCTTGGAACGTCAAGTTTTTTGAAAAGGAATTTTTCGTGAAAAGTTAAGTGGGAGGACAATAGAACTTTGATAAGGTTGTTAAACCTTAGCTATATGTGCTAAGTAGCGCAGCACCGGAAAGTGTCCCGGTGGCGGCCACAATGCTCATGGCTCCCGTGATTACAAAGGGTGTGATCTTGGAGATTAGAGTTCCTATTGAACCATGTGGATCGGTAAGAATCAAATAGTAAGATTTGAAACAGAAGTCGTTATTGTTTTGACAATGATGAACTGACTGCATGCAAAGAAGCGATGATGGGCCCTGACTCCATAAAATGACTAGAAGTCATAGAATCCGTGATAGTATCCATACACGAGAAATCAAGTTTCTAAACTTGGAAGACCCTTCGGAAAGGCATGAAGCCTATCGGTTGTGTTTGGATCTATAAAGAAATAGAACTGGATGTTTAACATCTATGAAATAGTCGACATGTCAGAAAGAAGTTTACGACAATGTTCAAGGAGTTGACAATGACAAGATTTGATCTTTCATAGCGATATTTAGTCTTGACAGATTAATGTAGCAACCACTACATATAATTTGGTATATGGTAGTTGAATAAACAAAACAAGGTTCTTCTAATAGAATAGTTACCTAGGACGTGTACATGACACGGTCCGAAGGGTTTTGTTAATTCAAAGGGTGCTAAAAGGGCATGCAAACTTCAATAGTTGAAGTGAGCATAGCGGAGTTGGAATCTTCACCATGATGAAAATGTTAAAGGAGTTTAATTTCATTGGAGATGATGAAGATGCTTACTGATACATTGCAAATGTATCTATAATTTTTTGATGTTCCATGCTTGGTTTTATCTCCTTTCTTGTGTTTTGTCCACACTTTGGAGTACTTTTCATATGATTTCTTGGACTAACCTATTAACAAGAGCCACAGTGCCAGCTTCCTATTTTTTGTTGTTTTTGGTTCCAGGAAAGTCAGAAAATGAATATTCTCGGAATTGGACGGGACAAAAGCCAAAGTGCCTATTTTTCCAGAAGACTCCAGGAGCCAGAATATGAGACGGAGGAGGGCCAGGGGCTGGCCACACCCCCCCCCCCAGGCGCGGATGGGCCTGGCCACGCCAGGGCATGGTGTGGTGGCGCCAGGCACCCTCTCGGTCTCCCTCTTCGCCTATAAGAAGCCTTCTGACCTAAAAACTCCGGGGGGTTCGACGTTTTTCCAGAAGGAGTTCCGGTCCGCCGCCACCACCAGATTCCACGAAACAGCACTAGAAACTCCGTTCTGGCACCCTGTCGGGACGGGGAATTGGAGGAGATCGTCGCCATCATCATCACCATCGCTTCTCCATCGACCATCCATGTTTCCCCCATCTATGAGTGAGTAATCCCCCGCTATAGGCTATGGGGACGGTAGGGATTGGATGAGATCGTTCATGTAATGGCATCAGATTGTTAGGCCATGGTGCCTAGTATCTTTTATTAGTGCTTTATGACTTTGTTGCGACTTGTTGGGCTTAATGCTTGTCACTAGGGCCCGAGTGCCATGATTTCAGATCTGAACATGTTATTGATTCATTATGATAGTATTGTTTTTGGTCTTATCTGCAAGTTGTGTACACACGTTGTCTGGAACCTATGGCCCCGAAGTGACAGAAATCGGGATAACCGGAAGGGAATGGCTTTGATGTGAGGATCACATGTGCTCACGGAGTGTTAATGCTTTGCTCCGGTGCTCTATTAAAAGGAGCACCTTAATTGCCAGTAGTTCCCTAGAGGCCTCGCTGCAAACGGGCTGGGAGGACAAAAGATGTTGTGCAAGTTCTCATTGCGAGCACGTATGACTATATATGGAACACATGCCTAGGATTGTCTAGTACTTGGATGCTTTATCTTATTTATCTGCAATTGCCCTATGTTCTGATTGCTATGTGAATTGTCTTGTCCATGCAACGCCCGTCTATCCATCCCTATGCCTACCGCACTCGAATCCCACTGTTTACTGCTTTTGTTACTACTATCTTTGCTTTACTACTGCTGCTACTTTACTATTCCTACTACAAAACGGTTGCTACTGATAAACTGCTGTGAGCAAGATTTGTTTCCAGGTGCAGCTGAATTGACAACTCAGTTGTTAAGGCTGATAAATATTCTTTGGCTCCCCTTGTGTCGAATCAATAAATTGGGTTTCACTTCCCTCGAAAATACTGTGATACACCCCCTATACTTGTGGGTCATCAAGACTATTTTCTGGCGCCGTTGCCGGGGAGCATAGCTTTATTTATCAAGTTCACTTGGATTCTCTATTGTTCGCTGCTATCCATCCATCATGGGTAAGTCTTGTGATGGCAAAGTTCCTATTTTACCATCCACTACAAGAAGAGGTACGGTTCTGAACACCTCTGCTGCTCTTGATTCACTGTCTATTTTGAGTAAGTTCCTTACACCACCACATACACATGCTACACACACTGCTACTACTGCTGAATCTGAAACTTCTGATGCTTATTATGCTGCTTCTACTGTGCTTGATAAGAGTGGTTCATTAGGTCCTTTCCTAGATGCTACGATTGCTAGAACTATAGTTGGAAATACTGAAACTCCTAATGAAGACACTACCACACCTGTTAGCTCACCTGAGTCTAGTGAGAGTTATGATATTGAAGATGGTTATGTTGAGATTACCGATGAATTTATTAAAGAATGTAAAAACACCCATGATAGGAGCGCTGCTAAGAGTCTCCTTGAGAGGCGTACTATTAGACCCAAATTGTCTCCTGATGCTAAGTTTGATGCTTCTCGCATAAACATTATAGATGAAGATTATGATTTCTCTCTCGATCTATCTGACATAGTTATTATCGAGAAAGAACCTTTTTGTGGGACTAAGAATGAAAGTGCGGTAGCACATATGAATGAACTTTCTACCATGAGTGGCTTGTTTTCTGATGATATTAAGATGCGTACTTACTTTGTTGCTAAGATTTTCCCCTTTTCACTAACAGGAGAAACTAAAACTTGGTTTAGTAATTTACCTCCTGGATCTATTGATAGCCCTGAGTGCTTGATTAGTACTTTCCTGCAGAAATATTTTCCTCCCAGTACTAGACATGCTATTTTGCAGGAACTTTTTGATTTTAAACAGGGAGAAAAAGAGGTATTGCCTGAATCTTGGGCAAGGTTTTGTGCTTTCATTCATGCACAAGCTAGAAGTCCATTACCTAATGAGCTTCTTGATATATTTTATAATGGACTAACAGAGGAATCTAGGACATACCTAGATAGTTGTGCTGATTGTGTTTTCAGGAATAGGACTCCTAAGGAAGCTGAGGAATTAATGGCTAAAATAAGTAAGAACTATGAAGATTGGACTCCTCCTAAACAAGCTATACCTGAAGTAATTGTACCTGAACCATCTATTTCGGTGCCTATTGCAACATCAAAGAAGAGGGCAGTTATTGAATTAAATGATGAAGTGATGAAGGAAGCTAAGAAATGTCTTAAGGAGAAGGGAATTAAAGCTGCAGATGTCAAGAATTTACCTCCTATTGAAGAATTATGTAAGCCTATTCCCTACTCATCCACTATTGAGGTACACTCTCGCCAACACTTTGATGAAGGTGATATCCCTTACTCTAAACCTCCTGATCAATGCTTAGAAGAATTCGATATCTTTATTGTTAAGCAAGATAACTTTAATAAAAGGGTGCAAAATCATCTAATGGAAAACACTAGAGCTATTGTTGAGTTGAAAGATATTGTGGAAAGAACCTCTAATGATGTTAAAATGATTGTTAAACACTTTCAAATGGTTCAAACTCAAATAGATTAACTCGTTAAAGTGCAAAATGACTTGCTAGTTAATGTTGCTAAAGAAAAACATGCTTATGAAATTAGAACTAGAAGTGGTGCTGCTACCTAGGATCCTCTATATCCTGAGGGGCATCCCAAAAGAATTGAGTAGGACTCTCAACAAGCTGAAAATAGTTGTTCTACTCGTAAGAAAAGGAAAAAGAAACATAAAACTGTTGTAGAACCCTCTGAACCTGCTATAGATCCTAATAGTATATCTATCTCTAATGCTGAAAATGAAAGTGGTAATGAAGAAAATGAAGTTCCTAATGAAGAAAAAGTTGAAGAAGAACCTAAAAACCACACTAAGAATACTAAATACACCAAAGAAGATTTTATTGCTAAGAAACATGGTAGTCAAAGAGAACCTTGGGTCCAAAAACCTATGCCTTTCCCTGATAAGAAACACAAGTCAAAGGAGGATGAACATTATAATAAGTTTTGTGAGTGGATGAAACCTTTTTTCCTGCAAATTCCTTTGACTGATGCTATTAAATTGCCTCCTTACTCAAAGTATATGAAGGACATTCTCTTGAATAAAAGGAAGATCCCTAATGAAGAAATTTCTACTTTGCTTGCTAATTATTCCTTTAATGGTAAGGTTCCTAAGAAACTTGGAGACCCAGGGATTCCAACTATCCCTTGATCTATTAAGAATAGTTATGTTAGAACTGCTTTGTGTGATTTGGGAGCTGGAGTTAGTGTTATGCCTTTCTCTCTCTATAAGAGGCTTCAGCTTGAAAAATTGATACCAACTGATATATTTTTGCAAATGGCTGATAAATCTACCACTATTCCTGTGGGTATATGTGAGGATGTACCTGTTCAAGTGGCTCATAATTGCTTGATATTAACTGATTTTGTTGTGCTTGAAATGCCTGAAGATGATAATATGTCTATTATTCATGGGAGACCTTTTCTTAATACTGCAGGAGCTGTTATTAATTGTAATCAAGGAAAGGTGACTTTCAATGTTAATGACAAGGAACATACTATCTATTTCCCCAAGGAGATTGAAAGGACTTATGGTTTGAATTCAATTGAACATGTTGAGGGCATTCAAGTTGGAGAAATATATTGTCCCATACCAAGAGAAAAATTTGAAACTATTATGATTGGGACCATTGCTATCAAGGTTGAGGTAACATAATCATTAGTGGAATACAAAGTTTTGTCTCATATGAAATTGTTTTGGTAACAAGACCAGATCAACCTTGTAAACAAAAGGATTTCATTGAACAAAACAATGTTTTCACCATGATTATCTCCGCTTACTTCTAGTCTATGCATTTTAGTTTTTGCTTATGCCTAACTTAAAGGCGTTAAAGAAAAGTACTTATTGGGAGATAACCCAAAAGTTTTAGATGAGTCTTGGAAGTTATTACTTCAGTAATAACCGCTCTTTATCCTTTTTATTTGCTTTTTCTGCCAAGAGTAACCTCTAATGAGAGAGAAGTAATGATTGGGAAAGTTGCTGTCCTGAAACAGATTTCTGTGCTTCACCTTAAACATTCATGTAAAATCTCTGAACGTCTTTTTGAGGCGTGAATTTTTGTGCTTCTGCCCCAGGTTATTATCTAACTTTCGTTAGTTCAACACTTTTTGATTTGAGCAATAGAAGGTCTTCAAAAAAATTCGCCTTTACCTGCTGGTCTGTTTTGACAGATTTCTGCCATTTTCTGCATTTGCTTCTTGTTGGTTCCTTTTTGAGTTCTTTTGGGGAATTGAGCTTTTTGAGGGAAGTGCTACAGTAGCTAGTGTTCTAATGGAAGTTTATTTGGTGTTAGAACTGAACCTTAAGACCTATTATCTTGAGTGCACTAATGTTGCTAATAAAGATTGTGTGAAGTTTTGTATGAAGAAAAAATTTCAGGTGTATGGAAGGAATGAGTAATGCGATAAAGGATGGACTAAAGCTCAAGCTTGGGGATGCCACGCGTGTCACCCCAAGAAATATCCAATAAGTACAAGTGTCAAAGCTTGGGGATGCCCAAGGCATCCCCTTCTTCATCAATAAAAATTCCAGGTTTCTTCCAAACGCTTCATTTTTATTGTTTCATGCACAGTTGTGTTGTTCTTGGAGCGTCTTCTTTTTCGTTTTCATTTTGGTTTTCGTTTGCTTTTGTTTGCTTAGTTTTCCGAATAAATTGGTCAGACCCCCTCTTTCATACATTGGTGTTCAAATAGTTTGGTTTGGTTTGGAAAAGAGTAGGAAAGCTCATGCTTATGTGGTGAAAAGAGCTCGTTTTTGACCATGGCCTATGCTTTGTTATGCCATGCTTGATATTGTTTTGGCTTTATGCTTAGTATTCTTTGATGTAGCATGACTTGTTATAAACAATTGAGATTGCTTAATGTGCCTTGGATGAATCATGTGTTGTTTTAGCATATTAAAGCATAGTATAGTGGTATTCTCCATTGATGCTTTATTTGGGTTGACTTGGCGCATGCTCACACCATGTTATGACTATTTCAAGTCACCATAAGCCTTTATGATCCTTTAGTTTTCAACTTGTAGTATCATTTTATGCTTTGATCAATGATGTTTTGTCGCTCTGCATGATTATGGCCATTATTGCTCTCTCGTTTGTCGCTCCCTTACTATTGCTAGCCTTCACTTACATTGAGTATGTTTTACTCAAGTTTCCAACTCCCTAAACCAAATATTGACAAAGTGTCCACATACCTACCCATTAGCATCATTTGCTACTTCCGTGCATATTCAATATGCCTTGTTTTCTTCCGAATAAAATGTTTGCTTGTTATGAGAAAGTTAGTTAGTAAAGCTCTCACGAACTTGATGGCACACTTTATTTCCTGCACTTAATAAACCTGAACCATTGTGAACTCTCCATGAAAGTTATATGCTTGCTAATTATAGGCTGGGGATTAGCAGAACCGTGCTGTCACGGGGAACGCTTTCAACACTTGTAAATATATACCCAGTTGATACCTTGCTCTTTTGTTTGCGGATGTCGTCGGTGTGAAATAAAAGGGGAACTTGTAAGTCCATGGAGTTATGTATGTGTGTTAGAGAAACGCCTGGGCCGCTGGTCTAATCCATGCTGACATGGTGGAAACCTGCAGCATAACCATAATGATATCTATGAAGCATTCTTCTTATAAAAAAGAAGAGATGTAGCTATTGAGAAAAAGAAAAAAAAGAGATTTATGAAAAGAGGAAAGAGAGAAAAAGCACCATTTTCCCATGGTAAATAAGAAGATTGTTGGGATACTCATTGTCTGCTTGCCTTGTCATTTTGATATGGGGATTCTTCCATATCATCGGGCAAGGGGTACTCCGTTGGCGGTTCTCAATGATACGCACATACTTACGATGACAAGAACTTACCAGTAACTAAAGTTGAGTAGCATGAGGAGCGGCCCTCATACTCAAGGGACTTGGGATTTTCAGTTTATAGTCTGTCAAGCATATAACTCAGATTGGACCTCACTTTCACCTTAACCATAATAAAGATGCTTATGATAGGGGCAATGAGAGCTCAAAGCTAACAAGTACCATACTTTCAGCATTTGGAAGCCTTTCAAATTATTCAAAAACCTTTTCTTTTGCTTGTTGAGTCTTCACACATTCTATGAGCACTTTCTTGAGAGCATAGTGGCCATTCTTAGTTCTATGTGCATTGTCCCAAGACTTGTTGATTGATGCATACCTTGATATTGCTTGTTTTAAACTATTTGTATCTAGTCACTCTTGTAAACTTTGAAGGTGTCCTATGCATTTATGTTTGCTACTCTATGAGGGACAAGCCGAATGCCATTATGCTATGTTTTCTGTGTGTGAAACAAACAAACGTCTTGCAAAGCATTGTTATTCATGAATCTTTTGTTTGTGCCTTTTCATGTTGCATCATAGTTTCTTTGTCTTATTGCTAGAACTTTGTCTTTCATGTTATGATTGAAGTACTATGATCCCAGCTTTGAATGTTTACAAATACTCTGATCAAGTCTTTGATGGTGCATGTCACCTCAAAAATTATTCTTTCTTTTTATCACTTACCTACTCGAGGACGAGTAGGAGTTAAGCTTGGGGATGTTGATCATTGCAAATGTATCTATAATTTTTGATGTTCCATGCTTGGTTTTATCTCCTTTCTTGTGTTTTGTCCACACCTTTGGAGTACTTTTCATATGTTTCTTGGACTAACCTACTAACAAGAGCCACAGTGCTAGCTGCCTGTTTTTTGCTGTTTTTGGTTCTAGGAAAGTCAGAAAATGAATATTCTCGGAATTGGACGGGACAAAAGCCAAAGTGCCTATTTTTCCAGAAGGCTCCAGGAGCCAGAATACGAGACGGAGGAGGGCCAGGGGCTGGCCACACCCTCCCCCCCCCAGGCGCGGGCTGGGCCTGGCCGCGTCAGGGCATGGTGTGGTGGCCCCAGGCACCCCCTCGTTCTCCCTCTTCGCCTATAAGAAGCCTTTTGACCTAAAAACTCCGGGGGGTTCGACGTTTTTCCAGAAGGAGTTCCGCTCCGCCGCCACCACCAGATTCCACGAAACAGCACCAGAAACTCCATTCTGGCACCCTGCCGGGACGGGGAATTGGAGGAGATCATGGCCATCATCATCACCATCGCTTCTCCATCGACCATCCATGTTTCCCCCATCTATGAGTGAGTAATCCCCCGCTGTAGGCTATGGGGATGGTAGGGATTGGATGAGATCGTTCATGTAATGGCATCATATTGTTAGGGCATGGTGCCTAGTATCTTTTATTAGTGCTTTATGACTTTGTTGCGACTTGTTGTGCTTAATGCTTGTCACTAGGGCCCGAGTGCCATGATTTCAGATTTTAACATGTTATTGATTCATTATGATAGTATTGTTTTTGGTCTTATCTGCAAGTTGTGTACAAACGTTGTTGTCCGGAACCTATGGCCCCGAAATGACAGAAATCGGGATAACCGGAAGGGAATGTCTTTGATGTGAGGTTCACATGTGTTCACGGAGTGTTAATGCTTTGCTCCGGTGCTCTATTAAAAGGAGCACCTTAATTGCCAGTAGTTCCCTAGAGGCCCCACTGCAAACGGGCTGGAAGGACAAAAGATGTTGTGCAAGTTCTCATTGCGAGCACGTATGACTATATATGGAACACATGCCTAGGATTGTCTAGTACTTGGATGCTTTATCTTATTTATCTGCAATTGCCCTATGTTCTGATTGCTATGTGAATTGTCTTGTCCATGCAACGCCCGTCTATCCATCCCTATGCCTACCGCACTCGAACCCCACTGTTTACTACTTTTGTTACTACTATCTTTGCTTTACTACTGCTGCTACTTTACTATTCCTACTACAAAACTGTTGCTACTGATAAACTGCTGTGAGCAAGATTTGTTTCCAGGTGCAGCTGAATTGACAACTCAGTTGTTAAGGCTGATAAATATTCTTTGGCTCCCATTGTGTCGAATCAATAAATTGGGTTTCACTTCTCTCGAAAATACTACGATACACCCCCTATACTTGTGGGTCATCACTTGCATTTGCAAGAAATTAAGTGGGAGTGCTGAGACATATTTCTAATACATTATGTAGAGGACATGGTGTTGATTGGAAATGATGTATCTTGTATTGACATAAGTTAAGAATTTCATTAAAATAGGATTTCGATGAAAGACTTGGGCAAAACCGGAATATTTGGCATCAATGTCTATATGGATAGATTAAGGCGCTAATATGGTTATGCCAGACGTACATATATGAGATATTGAAAGGGTTCAATATGGAAACAAAAAGAAAGGTTCTTGCTGCATGGAAAGGATTGTATCAAGATTCAAGTGTTTCAACACTTGGTGAGTAAAATCACATGAATACTTTGATCGATTATACCGTGATATGTATATATCCAGATATGTCCTATACTCTAAATGTTATGAGCACATACCAGAATGATTCATAAGATGATCATTGGACGATAGTAAAGATATTCTTATGAGCTTTGGAAGAACTAAGAATATATCATGTATAAGTGACAAATAGTTAAAGGTAGTTCATTGTAAAGTGTTACATTGATACTAGTTTTGTCACAAGATACAAATTAAATTTATCTCAATTTAGACTATGGGTGGCACAATGTAATGGAAAGGATGTTCCATGATGGATTTGGATGAGTTCCAAAGTTGAGACATTGTGACGGATACTACAACAAAAGGCTAAGTATATGACTGCTATAGTAGCAGCAAAGGAGGGCATTTGTGTTAAGTAGTTTGTTATCAAACTAGGTGTGGTTCAAAGTGGGGTAATACTATGAAGATATATTGTATGACAATAATATCAACATATTTTAACCCGAACGAACTAAAGGTCTCACCAAAGGACCAAATTTATACAATGCCATCTCATTTGAGAATGAGTGATGCGTAGAGACGCAAAGACATGCAAATACACACGGACATGAAAATGTCAGATCCGGAGATTATGCTAACCACTAGCAATCGCGTATATACAACACCAGAAAGCCATAGGTGTTCAATACGCAAAGTCTTTCAAACTAGATTATTGACTCTAGTGCAAGTGGAAGACTGAAGGGAATATGCCCGAGAGGCAATAATAAAGTGGTTATTATCTTATTCCATGATTATGATAAATGTTTATTTTGCATGCTGTAATTGTATTAATTGGAAACGTTAATACATGTGTGTTTAATAAACAAAATACAAAGTTCCTAGTAATGCCTCTCATATAAACTAGCTCGTTGATTAACAAGATGATCAAGGTTTCCTAATCATGGACATTGGATGTTGTTAATAACGAGGTCACAACATTGGTCGAATGATGTGATGAACATTCATCCGAAGTATAGCATTACGATTAGAGTCATTATGTTTATATTGCTATAACATCATACGAAGTAATCTTAGTCCTTAGACCATGAGATCATGTTAATTGCTAACATCGTAAGAGTATCTTGATAACATCAAACGTCACACCGTAATAGGGTGACTATAAAGCTGGGTTCAGTGCTACGAAGGTGTTATATTGAGGCTCGTGGATCAAGAGTGGGATTTTTCCATCTCGATGACGGATAGATATACTCTAGGCCCTCTCGGTGATATCACATTGAAATAGCTTGCAAGCAAGTGATGTGATCACTAGAATGTTATATCACGGGAACGAGAAAAGAGTGCATGTCGGTAACGAGATCAAACTAGGTATTTGGATGCCAATGATCGAATCTCGGACATGTAATATATCGCGAGACAAAGGGATTTAGTTACGACGTTAAAGGTTCACGCGATCACAAGGGTCATCGTTGAATATGTGGGAGTCAGTACGGATCTCCAGGTCTCGCTGCTGATTATTGATCAGAGAGGGGTCTCGATCATGTCTGCATTATTCGCGAACCGTAGGGTGACACACTTAAGGAATATTTACACCATTTGGAGCAAATATGTTTCAGATAAAGATTTAAGAAAGGGCTGGAATCATTTCGATGGAAACCAAAATTGTTTCGGATGAAATTGCAGAAACTAGTTCTGCATGTGATATTGAAATGTTGCAGGGGGTTTTATGTGAATGTTTGTTAATTAATGTAATTGACCAAATTCTGAATAAAATAAATAAAATAGTTTTATTTAATGAGAGCTTGCATTAAATTTGGTGGAAATTTAATGCATGTGTGAGTGGAATTTTGAGTGGAGGCTTTTTATGGGAGTGGGAGCTCCACCCACATGAATGTGGAAGAGGTGGGGGCACCACCATGGCTGCCACGCCATGGCCCTTGGGTTCCCCCCTCTCCTCCTCACAAACCACACCTCCTCGTGAAGGATCTCTCTCCCCCTCTAGTTATTCCCCATGGTCTCGGATTAGCGAGATACATGTTCCCGGTGGCTTTATCTAGAAAGGAGTTGCTGCTTCCGCTGCTTTGCTGGAGCGAGGGACGGAGGTTGTCGGGGTACCGGACGTGTGTGCGATCACGGATGCACCGCTGTTTTGTGGTGCTGCACTTGGTGGTGCTGGACTTGCTGGAGCTGGATCTGATGAACATGCTGGAGCCGGACCTGCTGGACTTCATCACAATCTTGAGATTGGCAAGTGTACGACTACATCATCCACGAGTTCCAACTCGTTAACCAAGCATGTTGTCTTCGAGGGTAAGTTCTCTATGGATGTATATCCACCCGTTGCTTGTATCTAGTAGATAGATCTTGACGTATAGTTCCCATCATAGGAATTTTTTGTTTTCTATGCTGTGATCCCATCACCACGGGTACCCTCGATGAGCCTATACGGTTTGGCCCAAGAGGAGCCCACGGGACAATTGAATCCCACCAAAGATTCGGGCGACCCAGGCCCAAGCAACTCCTTGAAGAACACGACAATGAATAGATAGCAATTTAAAGGAAAAACCCTAATCTATAACCGACTCGGCCTGTTATCCCGAGACCTGGCCTCCCTATATAAAGGATAGGAGGGAACAACGAGAAGGATAATCGCAACCCTAGTTACACACCCCCTGATTACGTCTGCGCACCCCTTGTAACTTTCAACTCCTCGATAATCCAATAGCAGACAAGCAGGGCTAGGGTCCTTTCCGAGGGCCTGAACCTAGGTAAACCGCGTGTCCCTGATGTGCTTGTTTGCTAGCCGATCGATGCCTCCAACGCTCCCCAATTCCTATAACCCAAGTCCATCAACGATGGGCATTGACGAGTTACCCTCGTCAATTGGCGCCGTCTGTGGGGACTGGGAGTGCTGATGTTGCGGTTTCCTCGGCCCCATCAACTGTGATCTACAATTCTATTGCAGTGGAGAATCACCTCCTCTTCAGCACCTTCGACTTCACCGTCCACTCGCCGGCGACTTTCCCGGACTTTGAGTCCGTGGGCGACGGAATCGGCATGTCAATCGTAAGCTTATGCTTCCAGGTCGGCCAGATCGGGATTCTCCGCTTCCCCGACCACTCGCTGGCACCTTCGATTGCACCTGCCTTGTGGTTCCCACCACCAATCGGCACCCTGAGCGAGCTCAACATGTCGGGCTCGGCCTACCACCCAACCCGCCCATCCCGCCTAACCCCGACAATTAGGCGCGGATGAATACTTTCCGAAAGAGGAAGATGTTTTTTCCTGACGACAATGACACTGATGTTGGCCATGGTGTTGCACATAGCGATTGTGCTGCTTGAAGAACATGACAATGTAGTGGGCCCTCGACATGTGGACAACGAGAGAAAACTATAGGATCTGAAGATGAAGAAGTGAAGAAGAAGGACTGATGAAGTGGTACCGTTGTGTTCCATAAACAACCCCTAATGTGAGTGTAAAACAATCATTCGTAGTAGATAGGTTATATTGTGTTGAACTGTCATTTGCTAGTAGCTAGGTAATATTTTCGTGGACTGTTATTTGCTAGTAGTTAGGGTTCTAATTTTCTAATGCTAGTTTAATTTGCTGCATATTTACTCTTGCGTGGTAACATCACCACCTGCGAGAAGTGGTGACCACAACACTATCACAGGTGTAACCAAACATGCATGTTTTTGCATCGAACGAGCCATAATTAAAGTTGTTGGCAAATAAAAAACTAGCCAAAATTGTAGAAAAACTAGATGTGAGCTACCAAATAAAGTTCCAAATTTGACCCGAGCCAAATCTGATCCTTTCTTTCTCGTCCACTCCAGGGGGTGCGGGACACATCTGCGCGGATTACAGGAGACGGTTACAAGAATGGCGGGGAAGTGAAAAGTACCCGACGATATTCAAGGATGAATGTAGACCCATCAGGCGGGGATAATTATTCCAGTCCCTGGGAGAGGTGGCGACACCAGTCTGAGCCGAGGGAAGCCAGCCAATTGAGTCACTGAAACGACCACAGGAGGCGCACCTTAAACCCAACTTCTCGGAGCTGCTATTGTGAAATACGGCTTTCAAGTAGGAAAAACGGGAAATTTGGTCCCTAGAAAACAAACACGCCCTATATGTTTTGACATCGTTGTCTTAAATCCTTTTCAAAAACACGACAGAGCCTATTTACTGATCTTCCTTTTCTCCCGTTAAGGCATTTGGCATCAAGATCGACTATGGCCTACTTTTTTTTTACAACAGAGAATCTCTATTACAAGCATGGTCCATTTCGAAAAAAATATTACAAGCATGGTTCTGATAAGGGTACAAACAGTACGGCACCACATGAGAGTTGCCCCAAATTATCTCTTTTTACTACAAGACAAGAGTGTGAAACTGGTGGAAATTCAGTTTCACGTACACCACGGCCATGGCCAACTTTATTCAGGGATTGCCACATGAACGTAAATAAGAATAAATAAAAGCGAGAAAGTAAAGAGAGAAAGCAAGCGCCTGGCTTCCATAGTACAGGACCAAAGCATCCGAGCATCTAACATCCTTTCGGCAACCGCACGCTACCCTGCTAGCTAAGCTATCCGTAGTTGAGCCGGAAGATGTCATTCTGCACGAAGAAGCTTCCCTGCTCGTTGGGCACCAGCTGAAACATCTGTACCCACAGGTAAGAAGATCACATCAAAATCCCCAGCTCAGATTGCAAAATCAGGTGTGACCGAGATCACGCTGCAAGCAGGTCCTAGACGGGATTTTACCTGGCTGAACCTGAGCTGGTGCTCCTCGCCGCCGAGCTGGAGGTTGCCGCTGACGAAGACGAGGATGCCGCCAGGGAAGGACGGCGTGGGCTGGCAGTCGACCGTGCAGATGGAGTGCCGGCATTGCTCGAAGGGCAGCTGGGCCAGCTTCAGGCAGATCTCCGGGGCACCGGCGACGAGGTGGCCCTCGAAGGAGAGCATGGAGGTGCTGCCGTAGAGCGCGGCGAGCGCGGTGCGGTTGGTGTCGAAGGTCTGGTAGTAGTAGTCCACGAAGGCCCTGGCCACCACGTCGTACTCGCTCCCCGCTCCCCCGCTGTGATTGTGGCCACCTCCCTCGTCCTTCCCCTCCCCGTCGTCCATGACTCCTCCGCTGCGCTCACGCTGCTCGACCTCTCGCGTTCTTTGAGCTGCGTGAGATGCAACGGAGAGCACGAGCACTTCGGGCCGTCCCGCGGGCTATTTGTAGACGCGGCGGCCTTGCGCGTTGCCGTATCACTGTATGGGATGAGCGATTTTCTGCAGTCGAAAGAACTGCTGTCTAGCTTTGCCTTTATTCCGATCGCGTAGATCGCACGCCCGAACCGGGCCTTCCACTCCGGGTGCGTGGACGCAAGGGCGGAACAGGAGGAAAGGTAGAGGGGCTTAGATAGAAGAACAAAGCAGGACCAGCCGACCAGGGAAGAAGGTGGAGCAACGCAAGGAATCACCTTTCTATGTTAGCTACTTAGCTGTTTTTCTTTGTCATCTGAAATGGGCTGTTCATGACATTAAGTCATATAGTTGGAACAAAAGTACCGATCCTTGGGCACAGGCACGCATATAGCAACCCTAATCCTCCCGGGTCGCCTCCCTCCCAGGAAGCTCCGGAGACGCCTTCACCTCCATCCTCTAGGCCCGGCTGAACTAGAAGACGCGGCCGCCGTTGCCGCCAGCGTCGGCGGTGGTGGCAGCGCCCATCCGGTCGGAACGATGGTGGGCGGAGTTAGGCGCTCGATCGCGTCGCGCGGGAGACGGAGTGGCATGGATTGAGGGAGCAGGGCGGCACGGCCTAGGCGGGGCCGATGCCTAAGGCCTCTAGTGGAAGGACGGCGGCGTGGAGGCGGCGGCGCGCCGCCCGTGTGGCCGCCGGTGATGGCGCTGAACACTGGTGCGACCGTGATTTGGGCCTTTTGGCCCTTGATCGGGGATGGAGGAGCCCGGGTGGGGCTACGGTTGTTGCCCATTGTCTTCATGCTGGAGGGGCTGGCGGCGTGGGGGCCGTCGAGTCTCGCGAATAACGGCAGTGGTCCTACAGATTTCTCCCGTGCCAGGACGAAGATCTGGTTGATGATGTCTGCCCTCGTTGATCTGGTCGGACTTTCGAGTTCCGGAAGGCTCCGTCGACGAACTCTCATGGGCGAATATGCCCGGAGATTGCCGGATCGGATTGAATTCGATCGGATGTACCCATGTGTTTGTTTGTCCGTTTGGTTTCAGCAGAAGCGTTGTGAAGCTCTGATATCTGTTACCGTCATCACTACTAGGAAACAGCCTATAGATAGACAAGATGTTCAGTGGCGCATATGCCAAACTATGCGCCACAAAAAAACATCAATGGCGCACCAGAACGCATGCGTCACAGAAGATTGGAAGTTCTGTGGCGCATTGTCTAGAACATGCGCCACAGAAGTTTGGTGGGACCCGCCGGCGGGGGGGGATGATCCAAGTTCCTTGGCGCATTCTGAAATATGTGCCACAGAAGAGGCAACTTCTATGACGCATATTTCCTCATGCGCCACAGAACATGGAGGGGGGGCCACCATAGAATCTAATTCACCCAAGTTATGTGGCGCATGTTGACATATGCGCTACAGATGTGTTTTACTTCTGTGGCGCATAAGTCCAACATGCGCCACAGAACTTGGAGGTGGGCCCCACACAGGGAATCTTATTCACTCACTTCTGTGGTGCATATGGACTTATGCGCCACAGAAGTTTCAGCATCTGTGGCACATTTCCTCCATGTGCGCCACAGATGAGGGCGTCTAGATCCATGTCAAAAAGGTGACAAGAGCTAGCTTTCTTATCTATCTATCCACCACCACCCATTTTATATCTGTACCTCCTCCCAACTCGTCTTCCTCCTTCCTCACACCCCATCTTGGCCATAGTTTGTCCATTTTCTTATATCTAAACCTACTTTAATCCATAGATTGGTAAGTGGAAGCTTCACTCCAACTTTTAGATCTAAAAGTTCCTTACGTGGGACGCCTACACTAAATATGCATCTGTATCTCGGGCTATTGAGAGAGGAGTTAGCCAGCTTGTGGGAGACGCCGACCCGTGCGTGGGACGCCTACACTAAAGAATATTTTCATCTGAGAGCCGCGTTGCTCACGACCGTGCAGGACTATCCTGGTTACGCATATGTATCGGCCCAGGTGAACCACGGACACAATGCATGCGTCAAGTGTATGGATGAGACACCGCATCTCCAACTACCAAGGGATCCCGGGTCTTCGAAAACCGTGTTCCAAGGTACTCGAAAGTGGCTCCGCATGGATCACCCGTGGAGAAAACGTGGTGACCTGTTCAATGGTAAGGACGAGCTCAAAAGAGCCCCGCGTCTGAGGAGCGGCGAAGAAATCAAGGAGCTTTTGAATAATTGGGTAGATTGCCCTACGCGTGGAAAAAACGACCGAGGACAAAGCCGCTGCTAGGTGTATGGAAAGCAAGGTCTGTTTTCTGGGACCTGTCGTATTGGAAGGTCCTTCACACTCCCCATAGCCTCGATGTAATGCACATCACGAAGAACGATACCGAGAGTCTGCTTGGCACTCTACTGAACATGCCGGAGAGGACCAAGAATGGGCCGAAAGCAAGAAAGGACCTTAAATTGCTTGGCATAAAGAAAGATCTTCAGTACACTGATAGTGATGATGATGATCATCAGGAAGGGACTCAAGGTCGCCGCAAAAGAGTTAAGAAGAATGAGGTGGTGCTTCGCGCTGCCTGCTTCACTCTGAGTCTGGAGGAGCTCGAGCAGTTTTTCAAGTGCCTCTTAGGAGTGAAAGTTCCTCACGGTTACTCGGGGAAGATAAGCAGATATCAGGACGTGGCGAAGAAGAGGTTCAGCGGTATGAAGTCTCACGACTGTCACGTGCTGATGACACAGATACTCTCCGTTGCGATCCATGGGATAATGGGCGAGCATGTCCGTGAGACGTTGTTTGGCCTCTGTAACTTTTTCGACGTCATATCTAGGAAGTCGATCGGTGTGAAGCAGCTCGACAGGCTACAGGAAGAGATCGTGATGATACTATGCAAGCTTGAGATTTACTTCCCGCCCGCATTCTTCGACATCATGGTGCATCTGCTTGTACATGCGTGGACGACATCATCCAGCTCGGGCCGACATTCCTGCACAACATGATGCCATTTGAAAGGCTAAACGGTGTCATCAAAGGATTCGTTCCCAACAGGTCTCGTCCAGATGGAAGCAAAGCCAAGGGCTTTTTGATCTACGAGTGCATCTCCTTCTGCCAGAATTATCTAACCACCGAGAACGAGGATGTTGGAATACCCACAAAGAAGCACCTCGGCAGGCTTGGTGGATATGGTCACCGCGAGGGCTGCCGCTCACTACATGTCGGCATTGATGGTCGACGCACTGATTTTGAAAGGGCACACCGAGTCGCGCTACAACACATTGAAGTGGTCGTCCCTTGGGTCGAAGAGCACAGAAGCTTAATCGAGCAGGAGTACATCGACCAGGGCCGGCCGAGGAAGAAGGGAGACGTAACCAGAGAGCACAACTCCAGCTTCACAGGTTGGTTCAAGAAAAGGCAACTGGACAATCCCCACAGACGCCTTCTACGGAAGATCAAAAACTCATATTCTCCTTGTCGCAGGGCCCAGGGCACAACCTAAGGACCTATCAGTCATACGACATAAACGGTTACAGATTCTACACCGAGGAAAAGGACAAGAATAGTGAATATCAAAACTCAGGAGTAACTATGTTATCCTTTGCTGATGACAAGACTACTGTGATGGAAAGATTCTACGGAAGGATCGAGGAGATATGGGAGCTCGACTACTTTGGAGAGATTGTACCGATGTTCCATGTTAGATGGGCCAAGAACATGGAAAAAGAAGGCTGCTATTTCACCACAATGGTTATACCAGATGCCAAATCAACAAAGAACGCCTCCGCAAAAAATGAGTCTTGGGTACTCGCTAGCCAAGTTGATCAATGCTTTTTTATTATCGACCCGTCAAAGCCCAAACGTGTTGTAGTTAGGAGGGGCAAGAGGAGCATCATCGGAATGGAAGGAGCCGCCAACGAGCAAAACTTCAACAAAAACGGCGACCCGAAGATCGAAGAGGAATTCGACAAGTACTTCGATATGCCTACTACTACTAAAGTAAGAAGGAAGACCACACTGCCTACTAAAGGTTATCCATTTACAAGAAGAAATCTCAAAGTGCACGAGCTAAAATATTCAACCGCGATGAAAAAGGGCAAGAAGATTGTGAAGAGACACTAGCTCGACACATCACATGATTGTATATGTTCGGAGAGAGAGTTTTTTGAATAAATATGAATGTTTGTATATGTTCTTGCTTCATTTTAGACATATATATAATTAAAAACACATTACATGATTGTATATGTTCAGGGAGAGAGTTTTTTGAATAAATATGAATGTTTGTATATGTTTTTGCTTTATTTTAAACAGATCTATATTTAAAAATATATTTTAAAAAAATAAAAAAGTGTGAGACAGCCAGGATTCGAACATGGCTGCCTCAGGTTTAGAATGGCACAAGCAAGCAGCAGAGACCACTAAGGCAAGTGTGTGATCTTGTCATACTACCACGCACGCCGCGTTTTGTACTAAGTCCACAGGTTCTGTGGCGCATTTCGGCATGCGCCACAGAACCTCAGGACTTAGCGAAATAAATGGTTCGGTCTGCTTCACCCCTTCTCCCCATTCTCAGTCACACCGCCGCGCGCTAGCCCTAGATCGACGACACTGCACACCGCTGCTGCCGGAGCCGCTACCGCCCTAGCCACCGCCGCGCCGCCCGGTGAACCAGTGGAGGAGGAGCCGCCTGACAAACTAGTGGAGGAGGAGCCGTCGCGCCCGCCCGGCGAACTAGTGGAGGAGGAGCCGCCCGACGAACTAGTGGAGGAGGAGCCGCCGCGCCCGCCCGGCGAACCAGTGAAGGAGGAGCCGCCGCATCGTAGCCCGCCACCCTCGTAGTCGTGGACCACCGCAGCAGCAGCGCGGACGGTTCGTCCCCCCACCCCCCCCCCCCCCACCCTCCCTCTGAACCCTAGTTCTCACTATGCTGCAGATGCAAATTCACATTGAAGAAAATTCTCACAGAAAAATCTTAGCAACCTGCTTGCTTTGAAGAAAATACTCTAAACCTTAAAGAAAATTGGCAAATTCACCGATCCATTTCAATATGCTCCAAGAAAATTCAGTAACAACAGACTGCTTTCTGAATCTGTTTCTCAAATAGATCATAATCCTATTTGTGTGTAAAAGAACCAAAATATGCAGAACCAATATTTAAAATGATTATGCATTTGTGTTTTTTCTTTCTTCTTGCTTTGTGTGAGGATTTGCTTCCAGATGCAAAAATTATTTATGACAGCAGATCAAAAAACATGAATGTATGACTTCTTATCCTGATTTGAAAAAATGCTTGGAATTTTGTGTGAGTTCACGGTTAATCTGAACTCATCATGGACGTTGGGTATGACATGGTAAAAGGGATCATTCTTTTTTTAATCTGTATGTATGAAATGGTCAGGACCAACAAGTCTTCACTTTAACAGCAATTCCTGTACTAATTGCTTTCATGTATTTGGTTAATCTCTTCCTGTAACATATTTCTCCCCAACTAAAATATAGGAGTTGTGTAATTAGTATGCGATAAAAGCATGCAGTTCTAAAATGAGAACTAATCTATAAGTATTGGTATAGACTTACATATCCAATTAACTTAGGTAGAATTGAGATGGCAATTGATTCAGAGTACTCCATAATTTCAGTTAGAAGTCTCCGGTAATAAGCAACATGATGGTACTCCATAATTTCTTCAGATGGTCATGCCAGAAACATAAAATTGGAGATTAACACAGGATGGACGCCATCTAGATAAGCACTTATAAAGATTCAGACACAAGAAATAAGATCGGAATGTACTCCCTAGACATGAATGTACTCTCTGTATCATTGGTTTCTTAAAGAAGGAAGTTGTTCAAGAAATATTTCAATTTCTTCATCCTCAACAATATATCCTCAAGACAGAGCATGGCTAGTACCATTTACAGTTTCATGAACCTGATTGTATGGTTTAGTTTAGCTCCTACTAACACTCCTATATTATATAAGCAAACAAGCATTATGGTACGGTACTACTTCCTCTGTTGTATGCAAACAAGCATACAGAGATTTGAAAGTGTACAAACCTAAATTTCTTAAGGCCAGTACCCTACATCAGGGTCGTCACTCAAGAAAAAACCCTGCAATATTGCTCCCAGATGACAACATTCACCCTGCAACATTTTCCTAAGTTTTGTGTACTTTGTCACCACAGGATGTCACTGAAATACTGCAGTACTTAAATATTTTATTTGTTCAGCATTAGTTTAAGTACACTATGTGATCATTTTGTATTGAACTATGCATTGCTGAAGGACATGTATTGCTGCTGTATATACTGATTATTTCTGCAGATTTGCAGATTTCTGAGCACTATAGAATTCTGTTTATGATCATACTATTCTGTCTTGTATGAGAAATACTAGGCATTCTAGTTAATATCTGTTATCAATGTTGTATGGGGATGATGGTACCTGCTGTTGAAATGTACTGTGGATGATGGATGATGGATGATGGATACTGGGGTCAATGCATGGGGGAATGGGGTCTTTTGTCTTGCAGGGATATATTTCTTTATTTGAGTTGCCCATTTCCCCCGAAGTGTCGATTCACTTCCGTTTCGGTTGAGAAATGGGCACTCCTAGGTCAAAAAATTAGCAAAGGTCATGCCAAATTTTTCAGCCGAGATTTGTGCTAACTTTTTGCCTCTTTTAAATAGAGTAGTGCAAACATGTCGGACAACAAGGAGTCTGGCCCTTCTAAGCACATGATCACCGTCGAAGAACAAGCTAGACAGGCCAACCAGTCATTCTGACAAGGGTCCCAACAGGAGGAGGAGGAGGAGGAGGCGATGAGGATGACACCACCACCGGAGGAGGAGGCGACCGTCGCCAGAGCTGCTGGGGCCAATGAGGGCGGAGATCCTGATTACGAGGGGGGCGAAGATGACTACGATGGAACTAGTGAAGGCGGCGGCGAAGAGGATGACACCATCGATGGCGGCGCCCACACCGATGGCGGCGAGCACACGAATGGCGGTAGCGGCAACCTGGCTGCTTCTCAGAAGAAGAAGAAGAAGAAGAAGAAGAAGAAGAAGAAGAAGAAGAAGAAGAAGAAGAAGGAACAGAAGGAGCGGAAGGTGCCAGTGCTCGCCACCGTCTGCGATGAGTTCACTGAGGTCACAGAAAGTGGCCAACCCATTGCGCCAGAGGCGATTGCTAAAGGGTACTGCTTGCAACTCGGGTGCATCGTCCGGGAAAGCATGTCGATCAACACGAAGTACATCAGACATGCTGACCATGCAGCTTTGGTCGATAACCTCCTTAAGAAGCTTCACAAGCGATACAGATTCCCAGAACAGTTTAGAAACCTCGAGAGAAAGAACCCGGTGAACAAACTAGCCCTCACGAAGATGAGCAACGCCTTGAGCAGCTGGAAAACCCGGGTGAAGAATAGCATTGACAAAGGTGAAAGCTGGGAGGTTATTAGTAAGAAAAATCCGATGCTCGACGAAGAGGAGTTTAGGATATTCAAGGCGTATATAGCTACCGCTAACGCTATAAAATGGACTCAATGGGGAAGGAGTATGTGGGAACAGAACATAGGTAACCACCACCTTGGAAGCAGCGGTTACAAGGGAAACAGGCCATTTGGGACAAGGAGGACGCCGAGCTTGAACGCCTTGGTAAAGACAACCTTGGCTTAAAATCACGGACTTGCAGCTTAGGCAATTTGTTTGGGCCCGCTACTACCTGGACAAGGAAACAGGGGAGTTCATCACCGACGATCCGGAGGTGAAGGAATTCGAGAAGAATTTGGTAAGTAATTTATCGCCGATCTCAAGTCTATTGCGTTCTAATTAATATAATGAAGCCAAGAATCTAAATGGGTTCACCTTTCCTTGTCTCTGCAGGAGGAGAAACTGAACGCTACTGCCACAGAGTCGTCCCAGGATTTGACGGAGCCATGGGACACGGTTTTCAACAGGGCGACCAATGCTTACAAGAAGAGGGACAAGGGGTTGCCGCCGTCCTCAGCTGGCCGTGTGTCCGGCTTCGGTACGAGCATGAAGTTCAAGGAGTTCTACAAAGAGGACGCCAAGAAAAGAAGGGAGAGGAAGAACCAGATAAAGCCGTTGTTGCAGAGCTAAAGATGAAGGTGCAGACACTGGAGGAGAAGGCGGTGGACCAGAAAACGGTGGACAAGTTAGTAAAAGAGAATCTCCGCTCGATGATCCCCCCTGAGTTTTTCGAGGGGCTTACTGCTTGGAATGCGGGAGGTCGACAGGGGCCGATACATCTGCCTAGCTTAAGCGGCAGCAACTCGGGCATCAATGTTACCGTGTAGTCGGACCTGGTGACCCCGCCGGCCATCAACGTCAGGACACAGCCCCTCGTTTTGGTCACACCGACGCCCCCTCCTGCCAAAGATACCAATAAGGCGCAGTCGACGGCGGTGGTGCTTCGTGAGGCACCCGAGCGGGAGATTGCAGATGATGATAGGCCGGCCGCCGGCATCGGCCATGTCTCTACATTAGCCGAGATTCATGCCATCACCAAGGTAACTAATTAGTTAGTGCACGTCATCTCCTTTATGCCTTTGATGGATGACTGTTGCCATCTCATGACGCCCAACAACATGTTTTTGCCTCAGGACACTTCTTGAGTACTCCTGCTTAAAGATGTCGGCGGTGAGTTGAAGGATGTTGCCAAGGGCACTCTTATACAACCGGCGAGCCGCATGATGCACAACAATCTAATGGATGATGACGTGATGAGGGTCAGGTTGGCTCGGGTGTTGCCAGGGTGCGACGACATGGACCCCCCTTTCAACCTCAGGGAGCCAACGAACACAAGACCCTTGGGGAATGCTACAACTGGCCCTTGACATGGCCGAAGACCCAGATTCGTCTTGCGGGAGGAGCACCGGCGCAACCTCTCGACCGATCATCGCCCGGCCACTACCTCGGAAGCTAGTAGCCGCCATTGTCGCCACCACCAGCCGTCACCATCAACTCTTGGCAGCGTGTGCACCGCCACATGGCAAAGACGTTGTGCCGCAACCGCCGTCGCCCCCGCTACCACCACCACATGATGGCACCCATGAAGATGATGATGAATTGGTCAACGTTGACGACTTCATCAACACCGACACCGCCAAAGGATTGTATATGCCTTCTATGGATGAAGAACCCTTCGCAGCTCGCGATGACCATCAAGCTGGTCGGCCCAATACATGCACACAGCGCCTGGTCTTCCATGGTCTTTCTCAAGAGACGCCTCCGGCCGCCGATCCACCACAAGAGAAACCGGGATTGGTTTTCAGCCCCAACACACTCCGAAAGGCGACTGATGAGCAGATGGCAGTGGCTGACACTGTTGTGAAGAAGAAGCACTACAGGAAGAGAGGTAATAATAATAATAAGAAGGGTGCGAGCCAGCCTCTTCCGAAGAGGATCCGGGGTCAGGACGCCGTCGTCGTACCATCCACACAATTTGGCTTGCCCCGAGTGCATGTAGCTGGTGATCCGATATTGACTCCGGATATGATCCACATTGCGGTTGGAGCCATGTTAACTTTGCATGAGGGTGTCAAGACACTAGAGGCCCTCCTTCTTAAAGAGGACGATCCAAATTACCCGGTTTTCACGGCCAAGGTGCCATTGGACATGGGCTTCATCGATGAACCCCCCGCGGATATATTCTTCATAGCGTTCGAGGACATATTCAAGCCGTTTCTCACGAAGCGGCTGGACTATAACTTGTTCCGCCTATACGCGCTCAATCTGGCGCTCACAATCAAGAGAGAAAGTACCCCGGAAATCGCGATAGTGGATCCCTACTACATGCGGGATAGCCAGTTGGTCGAAGGATCAGAGACACGGACCAAGGCGACGGCGTACCTCGAGAAGTTCATGGTGGACAACAAGAGGAAGGGCACACTTCTTTTGCCTTTTTTTCTCGAGTAAGTACACACACTCGCTCATCGTCACCGTAACTTATGCATTTCTTATAGATTTCTTTCCTTTGCTCTTTTTCCAACATTCCGTTCCAATTGTGTTGCGCAGAGACAAATACTGCACACTCATCGTCCTTGCCCTGAGGTATTCGATAGCCACGTATTTCGACTCGGGGAGTTTGACGAAGAAGAAAGACTACACCAGAATAAGGGGTGTTCTCAATGAGGCTCTCGAGGGCTACACTAAGAAGGGATGCACCTTCGTAGATAGGAGGGAATGTATCAAGGATGGCAAACACGTGTTCAAGCACGTGCTCGACTTCCCCTGCCTCAAGCAGTCGACTGTTGGTGCCAAGGAGGCCTTCTATGTCCTCCATCACCTTAAAGGCTATGTTCGGGATTGCCATAACCTAACGCTGCCATCTAGTCTCCGAGGATGGGCCGAAACTTTGGCGAAAATCAAAGACGCTGATCTTAGAGAAGACTTCCATCGCATTCAAATGAAGTTGTCGCAAATCATCATTGAAGATGTCAACACAAGGGGCGGTGCCCTACAACAAGCCAGAGGGTTGAGTAAGAGGGAGATCGAAGAACGCCTCCGTAAGCAGGGTGACACAAGGACGTGGATGACGAAAGAGGGCTATCTACCGTTCCCGAAGCCGTGCCAGAAGAGGAAGTCTTCATCATGATCGATGTGTGCCTCTAGCATGATCCAGTGTGTGTATATTCTTGATGGACGCCTTCTGTATTAGTGTGTGTGTGTCATAAACTTTACTATCTCATGGTCGAAATGGTCATTGTTGTTAGACTTAAACTACCGTGTGGTCGTGCTGTTGTTGAACTTATTGCTTCTATGATGATCTAACTTTTAGGTTTATGGATCCTTTGTTTTATATTCTATGAACATATATATATATATATGGATGTGAACCCTTTATTCATTCTTTTCATTGTATTTTTACTAATATGCCTTGTCGTCTATAGAGATGGCGACGAGGTGGTATGTGGTGTACATGGGTAGGGTTCCAGGAGTCTACGAGGAGTGGGAGGATTGCCACAAACAAGTGAACAAGTTCAGCGGCAATATCTACAAAGGATACGCGACTAGAGAGGAGGCGATAGCCAAGTGGAGGAACCACTTGTAGAAGAAGAACCGGATGAAGATATTGGTCGGGCTAATGCTCTTGCTCACCATTATCACAGTTGTATTCTATTTGATCCTAGTGTAGGCGGCGGTGGCCACTTCATATTTGTAATGTGAGATGATATGAACTTTGTATATGGCGCTTGTGTAAAAATTTGGCACTTGACACTATATATGTTTCTCGATCGGGCTCTAAGTGTTTGTATTATATATATGTCGGTTTTCATGCATCTACTACTTGTGCAATGTATTTTATAATTATCTGGATAAATACTATATAAATACCTGATTATACACCAGGAAAGTATTTTACTTCGAATACATGTTACACAATCAGTGGCGCATATAATTATATAGTTAGTGGCGCATGGCATATCTGTGGCGCATACACGTAAATATGCCACAAAAGTTATTCATGTGGCGCATATGAAGGAATGCGTCACAGAAGTCTGGAACTTCTGTGGCGCATATCCATATGCGCCACAGGAAGTAGTTATCAGTGGCGAGGTAACAGTGGCGACAAAGATATGCGCCACAGAAGTTCCCTTTTCACGCGCCACAGATAGGATGTTTCCTAGTAGTGCATGTGTCATGTTTTCGATGATCCACGAAGAAGTCAGATGCAGAGAATGTCAGGAAAGCTAGAACATCAGGTAAGCGATGGTGATTTGAGTTTTTGTGGTGACGAGGAACTGGCTGCATGATCTGTGACTCGCAACAGCGAATGTTTGTGGGGGCGACCAACACAGGAGGAATTCTCAGTCTTACCTTGCAGCGTGAAAATCCAAGGTCTGGTCTTAATTAGTTGTGTCTGTCAATGACCTTGTTGAAGGCATTGGTTTGCGAGTAAGGACTTTCTCCAAGGTGAAAACCTATGATCTTTGATCGGGCGAAGATGGCGCTTGTGTACTGTTTCCTTCTTGAAGGCGTCGCTATTGGAGTGGTTGGACTACTGGTGTTATTTTGGTGGTGTTAATGTCGTTGATTCGAAGAATCATTCTCTGTAGCGGGACTTTTCTTTTTGTAATTCTTCTTCTTTTTTCTGGGTTGTGTGTATCCGTAAGACCACTAGCACATGCTTTGTTGCAGAGGCTGAATGTAATTGCTATCTTCTGATATTAATATATACTCTTTTCTAAAAAAAAGGGCCAATGGTGGCAGAGCAGATCTCAAAAAGAAAAAAAAACGGTGGCAGAGGGCAGAGCAAATATTGAGATGAAATCCCGTGATAATAGAAAAAACTACTCCGTAGCCTGTTCCAAAGAAAACTTGTAACCTAAAATAAGTGAGTTGCATATATCTAGATTTATATGTATCTACGCAAGCCACTTATTTTGTGACGGAGGAAGTATTTTGCTAAACAAACAGATGGTATGTATGAACTAAACACAATGCTTTTCCAAGACAGGATTGAGCTAAGCAACACGGATCGCATATTAACCCTGACAGCTAATCGCAAGTCGGCGGTTGCTTTCGGCGAGTGAAATGCGATCCGGCGTCATCCTCGCGTGGTTGCACATGAGGCGCTTTCACCGACCGAACCAAATGACATTCCACATTTGCACCGTTGTGTGCCGCCGCATGAGACACATTTTTTTGGTTGAGAATCATTCTTTTTAGGACAATCTACTAGACCTTTATTAATCAGACACAATGTTTATAGAGGTACTGAGGTAGTATCAGAGTACGGGATACTAAGCCAGGTGGCGCCAAATATCATTCGGAATCATATGCTTAGCTTGATTGTGTGTTTCAAAATTTTAAGCTCTACTTTCATGAGAAAACGAACTAAAAATCGCAATTCTGAACCTAATCTCTGAGATAATCAATCTGTAGCTTCCCATCGAGCCATCATTTATACCTGAGATGGCCGTCTTGCAATCTGAAACGACGACAATTGAGCTCATCATGAGATCCTCCGCCAATGCTAATGCTTCACGACAAGCTAGGGCACCCAAGGTGGCAGGATCAGTGATACCACTGAAAACTATTGTTGATGCACCAAGATAACGACTAGTATTACCACGGCAAAACTCTGCTGCTGCCCCACCATCTTCAGTTTTTGACACAGCCGCATCTACATTTATTTTCAGAATAGCTCTCGGCGGAGCTACCCAGCGTGGTTGCCCTGTTGTCAGACACAGCTAGTGATCTCAACTCATCCAAATAGGAATTAACAAAACCATGAGTATATAGGGAGCATCGATAAATGTCCTCATGGATTTGGACTGCTTTGCGCCTCGCCATCCAAATCACCCACAAAGGTAATGTCATACGTGTGAATTGATCATGAGACAGAGACTCAAGTAGATTGAAAAGCCAGTTCTTAGCATTTGCTTCACCGACCACGCTCATATGATTGACCATCAGATCATCTGACTGAGCCCAGACACTCTGCGCCATGTTACAATCAAAGAGGGAATGTCTCCGTCTCCGTTAATCGGTAGCTCCACAAAAAGAACCATAAGATCGGTTTATGAGAATCACCTGAGATACTGGTCGTAAACATGGTCTGAAGTTGCCTTGTTAATTGAACAGCCTGGGCCTCATTCGTTTCAGCAAAGAGAAACTATCATTACCTATACATGCATGTGGCCTCGCAACACCTTTGCTAGGCCTACGCCCGAAGCAGATTTGGCACATGTTCGAAGCCTCTTGAGTGGTGGGCTGACCCAAGTGTCACTGTTTGAATGTATTTTCTAGTTTTAATGTTATTTGTTTATTTTTCGTGATTTTTTGCTTCACTTTATTTTTCTACCTGATTATTTTCTATTTGTCATTTTCTCCTTAAATTCATAAACCTTTTTTTGACCTGGTATATTTCAACCTTGTTTTTTATTTTTTCTTCTTCTACTTTATTGTTATTTCTTAATTATTCTGATTATACATTTCTTTTTAAATTCCATAGGGAATGCCCTTAGGGCAGGTTTTTGAAAAATAAAAAAAAAACCCAAATCCGAGTTTGTGAGAAGTTGAACCTGGATGGTTGAGTAGTACATCCACTTTCCTAACTAAGTGAGCTACGCTCACTTCTTTCGTGATAATACATGAACTACTCGCTCGGTTCACTTAGAGGATGCACATGTTTTTGAGACGATCTTTGACTATAAAGATTGAGCAATAATATAAAAATTATTACGTACAAATTAATATTGCGAGATTCTGATTAAAGGATACTTTTCCAATGATATAACTATTTATCAAATAATCTCCAGCAACTAATACTAATTCTTGGCCAAACAAAAAACTTGAAAACATCGTGTGCCTTATAAATGGGAATGGAGGGGAGATTTTTATTTATCTTGAACAGTGCAAACATATATTTGAATCCTATGAACCATTACTTTAAACCATATGAACATTTTTCTCATGAATAATTGATAAGATATTTTTGAGCTTTATTTTAAAATGTATAGATTTCAAGATGTATATAGAAAAATTGTACCTGTTGCGGTAGATGCTAACCATGTTGAAACACTTCAAGCATCAAGCCCTATCTGAAAAAGTGTAAGCTTGATTTAAGAGTATAAGCCATACGGAATTTCAATATTTATATTCAAAGATACAAATTACACTATTGTATAAGAGTATAAGCAGCAAATAAGAGCTCCCCTAAACACTATTGTATTCAAGGGGATGATATTCATTATGTTCCAAGTTATTTAAAAGTTTATGTCAAACATCTCTATACTTTTTTTGATAAAGAGAATATATTAATATTGCAAAGATACAAATTACACTTAGTGAAAGGACATAAATACTGCCTAGAGCAGGGTGAATAGATGGTTTAATTTTTTTATGAGATGGGTCTAACAAATACGGAATAAAACTAGTGTTTACTATATCAAGCACACCACCTATATATACTATGGTTCACCTATGTGCACCAATAACTTATGCTAAGTAAGACAAGCAACAATGTGATAGCAAGATATTGAAGGAGATATGCCCTAGAGGCAAAATAATAAAGGGGTTTATTGTCATATCTCATTAGTTTATAATAGTTTTATATCATGCTATAATTGTATCAAGTGGAAACATTGATACAGGTGTGATGTATAAACAAACCTAGGTCCCCAGTAACCTCTATTCAACTAGTTCATTGGGCAGCTGATGATCAAGGTTTCCTGATCATGGTGCTATAAAAGCCAACTGACAATAAAGCCATATCATCTGGATTGATGTGGTGGACATTTTCCACCAATGATTGTTGCAACACGATCATGTCACATAGTTCACAGTTGCAATTATCAGAAATAGAGTGTCCTAATCCTTAGACCGTAAGATCATATTAATCACTGTTACTGGAGGATTGCTTTGACTGCATCAACCATCATTTCCATGACTGGGTGACCATAAATGTGCATGTTGGGTATCCGAAGGAGCATGTTGAGGCCTATGCATCAAGTGGGGCCTAATATCCTCCTTTTATATGTCGTGGTAAGTGGTCAGGGACCAAAAAACGTTAGTTTGTTCTCCCAATCAAGCATGAACTTGAGGGGAGACTTTGTCTTCCTGATTCCTCCCCTAGTTAATCAAGCATGAACTTGAGGGGAGACTTTGTCTTCCTGATTCCTCCCCTGATTTTTTACAGCCAGAGATAATTTTGAACAACTTCCCTTTCATATTTATTTTTTTGGCAACTTAATATTATGAGTTAAAGATGAATGTGAGACTGTGGAGGGACAAAGGTACAAGAGAAGTCCAGAATATGCCACACTATGAATCGTTGATTAGAGTTGGGGTGCTGATACTAGGGTCTGATCATTGTCCGTTAATTCTGGACTCTTTAAACCCAAATGCTTCTTCTTTGAGAAATAGTGGCTTCAGTTCTGTGAGCTCCCTAGCCATGTCTCTGCACTGTGGCAAAAGGCATTAATGGACCCACCATGTTCATATGGCCCTATCTGCGACCAAGTTGATCTTTGACAACATTTTGTTCACCTTTTGCGATCTAACCTTCATGGCTGGGGAGCCAACCTTGACCGCGCTCTACGCAAGAGAAAGGCTAATATTTTGGGAAACATTGAATCCTTGGATGATAAAGCCGATGCAGTAGGTTTATCAGAGTTAGAATGGGGCTCTCGTTACCTCCTTTAACAAGAAATGGTGTCCATTCTTAATTGCGAAGATAACTACTGGCGACGAAGGGGCAGCCAACAATGTACTGTGGAAGGTGATCCCAATATTGCCTTCTTTCATGCAATGGACAATGGTAGGCATCATAGGTGTCATATTTTGGTCTTGAATGATGGACAAAACTTGATCTCGGACCAAGTCATATCCAAGAGCATATGTATAGTCTCTATAAAGATCTGTTAGGATCCTCAGGTAGAGGAGGGACCTCCATAGCCCAGAACATTTGTTCCTCCACGTTGGTGTCACAGGCGGACAATCTAGTTCTCACTGCCCCTTCCTGATGTCTGAACATAAGTTGGCCATGAACTCAACTAAGTATAACACCGCTCTAGGCCCTGACAACCTTGCACTATTCTTGTACAAAAAAAATTGGCCGTTAGTCAAACATCAACTTTTTCTATGACTTGATTTGTTCTCGAGGGTGAAAAGGATACAGATGCCGCCTAGAGGGGGGGTGAATAGGCGGTTTAAAACTTTTACGATATGGGCTTAAAAAAGGCGGAATAAAACTAACGTTTACTTTGTCAAGCACAAATCTTATATAAACTACGGTTTACCTATGTGCACCAACAACTTATGCTAAGCAATACAAGCAACTATGTGATAGCTAGATATAACACTTCAAGCACGAAGGCTATCACAAAGTGAAGTGCATAAGTAATAGCTCGGGTATAGAGATAACCGAGGCACGTGGAGACGATGATTTATTACCGAGTTCCTCCCATAAAGGGAGTACGTCTCGTTGGAGGGGTGGGCGGTACTAGGACCACCACGCCACAAAAGGCCTCACCCTATTCTCCTGTGAACCTCGCCACAAGAGGCCCGATTCAGTTCTTCACTATCAGTGCACTTGTCGGTGGCAATCCGTAACCTCTCACAAAGATTAGGGCACTTCTCCACAACTTAATTGGAGGCTCCCAACAAACAAGCTTGGGGAAAGCTCCACAACTTAATTGGAGGCCCCAAGTAATCCACAAACCTGCAAAACAACTCAACCGTCTAGGGTTCCAAGAACCCAAGAGTAAAAAGCTTCTCACCTTTCACCCAATCAAATACTCACCAAGAACTCAAACCTATGCACCAAATGCAATGGCAAGAACACAAGAAGTGCTCAAGTCCTTCTTTCCCAAATCCCACCAAAGCTACAAAAGCTAGTGGGAGAATAAGAGAGGAAGAACACAAGAGGAAATCCACAAAAGAAACCCGAAGATCTAGATCCAAATGTGTTCCTCTCACATAGAGGAGAGATGGATTGGTGGAGTTGTAGATCTAGACCACCCCTTTCAAATCCCCCAAAAAGATCCAAGAAATATGGGAGGGATTGAGAGAATTTGCAAGCTCTTGAAGGTCAAAACAATGGAGGAGAGAGAGAATGCAAGCCACCAGCCTAAGGAGGAAGAAGGGGTCTATTTATACCCCTCCCCAACGAAATATGACCGATTGGGACCTCCCAGGCCGGATAATCCGCCCCTCCCCCGGATATTCCGGGTTCCCCGGGCCAAAATATGGCTAAGGACTTCGCGGCGCGACCCAAAATATGACCGTTGCTAGCTGAACGTTGGCAGGGCGCACTACCGGTGCCAGCATCAACGTGTAGACCTGCACAACATAACCACAGAACTCTGTCCCCAACTTGTGATGAGGTTGTCAATCTCACCGGTTTTGCTGAAAACAAAGGATTAAACATATCGAGTGGAATAAAGTAATAGTTTGCAGAAAGTAAACACAAAGCAGTAAACAGTTGATTGTAGATTGAAAGTAAAAGAAAGAACCATGGTCCATAGTTCACTAGAGGTGGCTCTCCTTAAGATAGATAACATGCTGGGTGAACAAATTACAGCGGGGCAATTGACAAACATCGAGAAAGCATACAAGCATATACTAATCATCTTGACTCCTTTGAGACTTGATTGGGCATTACAACATTATACATAGACCGCCATCCAACTGCATCTATGACTAATAATCCACCTTCAGGTTATCATCCGAACCCCCTCTAGTATTAAGTTGCAAGAAACAGATTATTGCATTACGAATTGCGTGTAAAGTAAACAATATGATTGTTCTATGAACAAAGGATTGTTGTTTTCTCCCTACTAGCAACAACACATCTAGTACCTTAGAGATTTCTGTCACTTCCTCAGATTACCAGAGGCATGAAACCACTATCGAGCATAAATACTAACTCTTGGAGTTGCTAGCATCTACTTGGCCAAGATAGCTACTAACAACGGAAAGCATGCAAGATCACAAATAACAAAGACATAATAGAATCAATAATCAATCTGAAATAGCATCTCAATATCCATCGGATCCCCACAAACATAACATGCAGAATTATAAATAGATGATCTTGATCATGAACGGAGCTCACAAGATCTAAACATGATAGCACAAAGGAGGAGAACCAGCCATCTAGCTACTACATGGACCCGTAGTCTAGAGATGAACTACCCACGCATCACACCGGAGGCTTGCATGATGATGAATAAGGCCTCTAGGGTGAACTCCCCTCTCCGGTAGGGTGCCGAGAAGAGCTTCAGATCCCTCCCGATCCAGGGATGGAGATGACATCGACTACAGACTCTTTCGTGGATTTTTTGATCGGGTACTTAGGGTTTCCGTATCAGAGGCAATATATAGGCGAAAGGAGAGGCCGAGGGGGTGCCTGGGGCGGCCAGACCACCCCCTGGCGCGGGCCAGGCCTGGCCGCGCGGCCAGGTGGTGTGGCCAGGCCCCAGCCCCTCTCCGTCTCGTATTCTGGCTTCAAGTGTCCCCCGGTAAAATAATAACTTTGGCTTTTGTCCCGTCCAATTCCGAGAATATTCATTTTCTAACTTCCTGAAACCAAAAATAGCAGAAAACAGGCAGCTGGCACTGTGGCTCTTGTTAATAGGTTAGTCCAAGAAATCATATGAAAAGTACTCCAAAGTATGGATAAAACACAAGAAAGTAGATAAAACCAAGCATGGAACATCAAAAATTATAGATACATTTGCAATGTATCAACATCCCCAAGCTTAACTCGTGCTCGTCCTCGAGTAGGTAAGTGATAAAAAGAAAGAATAATTTTTGAGGTGACATGCACCATCATAAAGTTGATAAAAGTATTTGTAAAACATTCAAAGCTGGGATCATAGTACTTCAATCATAACATGAAAGACAAGGTTCTAGCAATAAGGCAAAGAAACTATGTTGCAACATAAAAAGGCACAAACAAAAGATTCATGAATAACAATGCTTTGCAAGACGTTTGCTTGTTTCACATAAAGAAAACATAGCATAGTAGTATTCATCTTGTCCCTCATAGAGTAGCAAACATAAATGCATAGGACACCTTCAAAGTTCATAAGAGTGACTAGATACAAATAGTTTAAAACAAGCAATATCAAGATATGCATCAATCAACAAGTCTTGGGACAATGCACATAGAACTAAGAATGGCCACTATGCTCTCAAAGTAGGTGCATAAAGATAGAAGGTGGAGACTCAATATAATGGTGGAAGAAAGGCCTTCATAGAAGGAAGCAGAGATTCAAGTTTCATAAAGTGCTTCCAAAAATTATGGTACTTAATAGCTTTCAGTTCTCATTGCCCCTATCATAAGCATCTTGAAGTGATTAAGGTTAAAGTGAACAAACTATGGTGTACATGCTTGACGAAGTATAAGTTAGAAATCTCATGTCCCTTGAATACGAGGGCCGCTCCTCATGCTACTTAAGTTTAGTCACCGGTAAGTTCTTGTCATCGTAAGTACATGTGTATCATAGAGAACCGCCAACGGGGTACCCCTTGCCCGATGATACGGAAGAATCCCCATATCAAAATGACAATGCAAGCACAGAACAAGCATCTCATCAATCTTCTTATTTACCATGGGAATATGGTGCTTTTTTCTCTCTTTCGTCTTTTCATAATCTCTTTTTTTTTCTTTTTCTTTTTTTCTCAATATAGGACTCTTTTTTTATAAGAAGAATGCTTCATAGATAGCTCATTATGGTTACACTGCAGGTTTCCACCATGTCAGCATGGATTAGACCAGCGGCCCAGGCGTTTCTCTAACACATATACATAACTCCATGGACTTACAAGCTCTCCTTTTATTTCACACCGACGACATCCATAGACAAAAGAGCATGATATCAACTAGGTACAAAGTACTCGTGCAATGTTGAAAGTGTTCCCCATGACAGCATGGTTCTGCTAATCCCCAACAAATAAGTGCAAGCATATACAACATACACGACACAATGGTTCAAGTTTATTAAGGGCAAGAAAAGTAAAGTGTGCCATCAAGTTCGTGAGAGCTTTAATCACTAGTTTTCTCATAACAAGTTTAATTTGGAAGGTAAACAAAAACATGAATATACTTGGAATAGCATATGCTAATAGGTAGGTATGGTGGACTCTTTGGAATAACTTGGTTTAGGGATTTGGATGCATGAGAGGAACTCATACTTGGTTGCGGAGGCTAGCAAAAGACTGGGAGCGACAAACTAAGAGAGCAATAATGGCCATAATCATGCAGAGCGACAAAACATCATTGATCAAAGCATAAAGTGATACTACAAGTTGAAAACTAAAGGATCATAAAGGCTTATGGTGACTTGAGATAGTCATAATATGGTGTGAGCATGCGCCAAGTCAACCCAAATAAAACATCAAAGGAGAATACCACAATACTATGCTTTAATATGCTAAAACAACGCATGATTCATCCAAGGCATATTAAGCAATCTCAATTGTTTATAACAAGTCATGCTACAACAAAGAATACTAAGCATAACGCCAAAATAATATCAAGCATGGCATGACAAAGCATAGGCCACAGTCAAAAACAAGCTCTCTTTACCACTTAAGCATGAACTTTCCTACTCTTTTCCAATCCAAACCAAACTATTTGAAAACCAATGCATGAAAGAGGGGGTCCAACCAATTTATTCAGAAAACTAAACAAACAAAGCCAACGAAAAACAAAAACAAAAATGAAAAAGAAGACGCTCCAAGAACAACACAACTGTGCAAGAAACAATAAAAATAAAGCGTTTGGAAGGAACCTGGGATTTTTATTGATGAAGAGGGGGATTGCCTTGGGCATCCCCAAGCTTTAACGCTTGTACCTCTTGTATATTTCTTGGGGTGACACGCATGGCATCCCCAAGCTTGAGCTTTAGTCCATCCTTCATCTAATTACTCATTCCTTCCATACACCTGAAATTTTTCCTTCATACAAAACTTCACACAATCTTTATTAGCAACATTAGTGCACTCAAGATAATAAGTCTTTAGGTTCAGTTCCAACACCAATAAAACTTCCATTAAAACACTAGCTACTGTAGGACTTCCATCAAAAAGCTCAATTCCCCAAAATAACTCAAAAAGGAACCAACAAGAAGCAAATTTAGAAAATGACAGAAATCTGTCAAAATAGAACAGCAGGTAAAGACGAATTTTTTAGAAGACCTTCTGTTGCTCCAATCAAAAAGTGTTGAACTAACTAAAGTTAGATAACAACCTGGGGCAGAAGCACAAAAATTCACGCCTCAAAAGGACATACAGAGATTTTACACGAATTTTTACGGTGAAGCACAAAAATCTGTTTCGGGACAGCAACTTTCCCAATCATTACTTCTCTCTCATTAGAGGTTACTCTTGGCATAAAAAGCAAATAAAAAGGATAAGGAGCAGTTATTACTAAGTAATAACTTCCAAGACTCATCTAAAACTTTTGGATTATCTCCCAATAAGTACTTTTCTTTAACGCCTTTAAGTTAGGCATAAGAAGCAAGAAAAAGGATCAAGTGTTTGAAGAAGCATCAAAACCAAATTTCTTGCCCTTGCCTCTCTTACTTTTATTCTTAACCTTGGGAAACATATGATTTTTTGGTGGAGAAGCAAGGTGCATGGTCCCCTTTCCCACATCTATTATTGCTCCAAGGAGTTCTAATAGGGACCTTCCAAGTGTAATTTGTCCTTTTCCTGCACATTCAATAACAAGATAATCAGTAGAAATCATTTTCCCAAGGATCTTTATAAACACTCCTTCAGCTATTCAAATAGGTAATATTGTAGCATTATTAGCAAGAGATATTTCTTTTCCTCCTTCAGAAAGCCCCCAAAGATTCAAAGATTCATAAATATCTTTGGGCATAAGACAAAATTCAGACATGATATCACATCGAGCTTGAAAAGTTTCATTATTTATATCAATCTTTACTATGGGGAGCCACTTTGATGGTTCAGAATTTATTGGAACATAATTATGATGCTTCCTAAGCGTATTATAGCAATCTTTCAAACTAGCAGTGCTGGTCTCAAGAGTGTTCAATCTAGCAAATATGTTTGTGAAAGAAATATCAGTTTTGCTAGCCAAGTTGTAAGTAAAGACCAATTTATTTATAGCATTAATAGCATCATCCTCATTGCATTGGAGGACATCTCCTCCCACAACAGCATCTAAAGCATATATATAGCAAAGAGCAATTCCAAGGTAAAAACTGCTAAGGAACAAGCTTTGAGTCATTTTAGACTCAGTTTTTTCATGTAGAGCAAAGATTTTAGACCAAGCTTCCTTGAAGCTCTCCTCAATTCCTTGTTTAAAAGTGAAAATCATTTCCTCAGGTGACATAGTGATTGGAGCAAGGCTAGACATAATGACAAGTTAAGATAGGAACTATTTTTTTTTGTGTTTTCAATAAAGAAAGCAAACTAGTAAAACTATTTTGTGTGTGTTTTTGATAAAGAAACAAGCAAAAAAACAAAAAGAAACTAAGCAAAACAAAAATAACAAAGTAAAGAGATTGGTTATGAGGGACTCCCCTTGTGAAGATGTCCTTGACTCCCCGGCAACGGCTCCAGAAAAAGAGCTTGATGGCCCAAAATATATCGAGCTTGTTGGGGAACCCCAAGAGGAAGGTATGATGAGCACAGCAGCAAGTTTTCCCTCAGTATGAAACCAAGGTTATCAATCCAGTAGGAGCAAGGAAACACCCCAAAGATGTTGCTAGCTGAACGTTGGCAGGGCGCACTACCGGTGCCAACATCAACGTGGAGACCTGCACAACATAACCACAGAACTCTGTCCCCAACTTACGATGAGGTTGTCAATCTCACCGGTTTTGCTGAAAACAAAGAATTAAATGTATCGAGTGGAAGAAGTAATAGTTTGCAGAAAGTAAACACAAAGCAGTAAACAGTTAATTGTAGATTGAAAGTAAAAGAAAGGACCAGGGTCCATAGTTCACTAGAGGTGGCTCTCCTTAAGATAAATAACATGCTGGGTGAACAAATTACAGCGGGGCAATTGACAAACATCGAGAAAGCATACAAGCATATACTAATCATCTTGACTCCTTTGAGACTTGATTGGGCATTACAACATTATACATAGACCGCCATCCAACTGCATCTATGACTAATAATCCACCTTCAGGTTATCATCCGAACCCCCACCATTATTAAGTTGCAAGCAACATATTATTGTATTACGAATTGCGTGTAAAGTAAACAATATGATTGTTCTATGAACAAAGGATTGTTGTTTTCTCCCTAGTAGCAACAACACATGTAGTACCTTAGAGATTTCTGTCACTTCCCCAGATTACCAGAGGCATGAACCCACTATCGAGCATAAATACTAACTCTTGGAGTTGCTAGCATCTACTTGGCCAAGATAGATACTAACAAAGGAAAGCATGCAAGATCACAAATAACAAAGACATGATAGAATCAATAATCAATCTGAAATAGCATCTCAATATCCATCAGATCCCCAAAAACACAACATGCAGAATTACAAATAGATGATCTTGATCATGAACGGAGCTCACAAGATCTAAACATGATAGCACAAAGGAGGAGAACCAGCCATCTAGCTACTACATGGACCCTAGTCCAGAGATGAACTACTCACGCATCACACCGGAGGCTTGCATGATGATGAAGAAGGCCTCCAGGGTGAACTCCCCTCTCCGGTAGGGTGCTGAGAAGAGTTTCAGATCCCTCCTGATCTAGGGATGGAGATGACGGTGGCTACCGACTCTTTCGTGGATTTTTTGATCGGGTACTTAGGGTTTCCGTATCAGAGGCAATATATAGGCGGAAGGAGAGGCCGAGGGGGTTCCTGGGGCGGCCAGACCACCCCCTAGCACGGGCCAGGCCTGGCCGCGTGGCCAGGCCCCAGCCCCTCTCCGCTCGTATTCTGGCTCCAAGTGTCCCCCGGTAAAATAATAACTTTGGCTTTTGTCCCGTCCAATTCCGAGAATATTCATTTTCTGACTTCCTGAAACCAAAAACAGCAGAAAACAGGCAGCTAGCAATGTGGCTCTTGTTAATAGGTTAGTCCAAGAAATCATATGAAAAGTACTCCAAAGTGTGGAAAAAACAGAAGAAAGTAGATAAAACCAAGCATGGAACATCAAAAATTATAGATACATTTGCAATGTATCAATAAGGACAAACAAAAATACCATATGGTGAAGTGGAACAAGATTTGCACCCCGAAGGAGGTGGGTGGGCTAGGATTCACAAACACCAAATTAATGAATGAATGTATAATGGATAAATGGGCCTGGAAGTTTTTGAATGACAAGAGGGTCTGTGACTAGACATTATGAAAAAAGAAGTATATGCAAAGAGCTAGTCTCGGAGCCATCGGGTCCAACCATGGCTCCCAACTTTGGAAAGCTGTCCTTCGTGGTAGATAACTACGTAGCATTGGTGCCAGGCACCTTGTGGACAATGGTCGGAATACTAGGTTCTAGATTGGTAGATGGATCAATGAAGAACCCTTGTCTCTTGTTTATCCTCAGCTATTCGCTATCTACCACAACCTTGATATTCTGGTGGCCACCGTCTGTTTGAGTAGGGATGGGGACCCTTCTTTTTTAAAGAACTTTGGTCTGGTTGAAAGAGAGCAGCGGGTTGAGCTGAGCTAAGCATTGGGCAGCTTTCAATTCTCGGACGTAGAAGACAGAATGTCCTAGTTGCTTGAACCATATGAGGTCTTCTCGATCTCCTCCCTATATTCTTCCCTACATAAAGGTGCTTGAGTTTTTCATTTCCATGAGTTTAGGACCTTAGGATTGCGCTGAAGATCAGGTACTTCTTATGGCAGTTCGCTAGAGGTAAGATCCCTAGTGGGGACTAGGTGCAGAAACAACATGGCCCTGGTGATGGCCTTTGCCTTTGGCAGAATTCCTGATGATCAAAACCATGTCTTCTTCAATTGTACCCTCGCTAAATTTTTCTAGGCTTATTTTCGAAAAATTCTAGGGTGTAGCTGGGCTCCTAAATCGTTTGCTCACTTCTTTTCCCTGGTGCAAGGGGTGAGTGGACAGTCCAAACGCTTCCTTTGCACTATGTTTGTGGCCATGTCTTGGGCCTTGTGGAATATTAGGAATAAGGCTTTAACTGAGGGTGTCTTTATTAGAACTCCTCCTGATGGCTTTTATAAAATTGTTGTCTATCTGCAGCTAGCAACCTCCAAGCCGAAAGAAGGACCGAGATGCATCCACATGCTTGATTGATGTCATCAAATGAAAGATCGCCGAGCTCCTTCTACAGCTGGAGTAGATGGACTCCTTCCCTATGATGTTGTGTTTCCCTCCTCCGACTGTTCCCTTCGTGGTGGTCCCCGTTTTAGCATGCGCTTTGTGCTGGTGTTGCACCTTGAACACTATATGTGTTTTTGGTTTTTTAGGGAATAAACTCATTCATTAACCAACTCGTTTGAAAGAGTATGAGTTTGGCGGAATATGATGGATGTATTATTGAGCCTCATGGGCGAGTATATATAGGCGTACAGAGGATCATCTTGGAGTATGATTCAAGTTAAAACTGTATGTAAACAGATCCTAACTCTGTCTAAACTACCATAACAACCGTATATACCTAATACTCTAACATCCTCCCGTAGTCGTAGCAGTAGCGTCGTGAACGGTCAGACTGAAGATAAACTGAAGTAGAATCCAGTAGGCTGACATCCCCCCCGTAGTCCGAGCGGGAACGTCATAGACGATGTCACGCCGCGGTAGCTTGGACTATAGAGGAAGCTGATTATGCTCAAGTGAGGTGGTAGCCCTTATGCCGATGTCGAGGGAGCCAAGAGCGTTGGGAAGTGTCGTGGTCGAGGTAGCCATGCGAGGGGTCGCCGTGGTCTATGTCGTGGTCAGGGATGCCGGTGTCGAGGTAGCCGCACATGAAGCCGCATGCGCATAGTGCGCGAGGAGGATGACGGAGAGGCGTCGAGGTAGTCGTCGTGGGGCCGTGGCAGCTTGCCGAGGGTCCGTGGAGGCTTGACGAGGGTCCGCGGAGGCTTGACGAGGGGGGCATGCCGAGGGTCTGCGGAGGCTTGCCGTGGGGCTGTGACAGCTTGTTGAGGGGTGTGGATGCCGAAGTCGATGCAGTCCGAGTCGTCGAGGACGAGGAGCCGCCATAGATTTGCCAGAACTAGGTGCACGTCGGGGAAGAACACACACTCCGGTTTTGCCAGAACCGAGTACGCGAAGAAGAGCTTGTCGGTGACGCGGTCGAGGCAGTCGTAGAGGAAGGTGTCGATACCGAAGAAGACTTTGTCGAGACTGACGAAGACGAGGCGCCCTATCCTAGATTGCCAGGCTCGGGGACGCGTCGGGGACGAAGGCACACACCGGTGTTTCCAATACCGGGCACGCAAGGGCAGGGACGAAGATGTAGAAGGTGACGAAACCAACAATGGCCTGGAGTGGTCATGTTGGATGCCTAGATTGGCGTAACGGTGGTACTCGAAGTTGGCGAAGAAGAATCCGGTGTGACGAAGACCATGCGAAGATGTAGGCGACCCGCAACGTGGGAGGTGGCGTGGAGATAGCCTAGGGTGTCGGTGCGTGGGGACGGCGATGTAGACTGCGTGCAGCGATGCTACGACCTGAGGGGGCGGCATAGCTTCAGGGCGCAAGTCGGTGCAGCGGCTAGACCACCCGCAACATACACACCAAGGAAGGCGTGTCGGAAGCCGGTAGCGTGGACCAAAGGCGGCGGCGCTGCGGTCCGAAGGGGCAATGCAGCGGTAGCCTATAGCTCGATCGGTGGTAGGTGCGTGCTTGGGGACGTGCTTGGCGTAGACAGGCGCGGGATCGGTTGATCAGACCGACGGTGCACCGTATGCGCCATGGCGTGGATGACGCGTAGATCGGAGTCGATGGCGGCGTAGTCCCGGACGATGACGATGAAGACGGTCCGAGGGGGGCAGCCGCAACAGCCTTCTGAGGAAGGTGTAGCAGCCGTCCACGGTGCACGGCAGTCTGCCGTGAGGCCGCGACAGCCTACGGGGACATGCGCGACATCGAGAGGGCGGGCGCACAGACGCGATGTAGATCGTCGATGCCGATGATCAAAGTAGAGACGCGAGTGGACGACGACGGTGGGCGATTCAATCCGATCTAAAATCGGTAAATCAAGAAAAAAAGCCAATCAAGAGATCGGAAAAAAAGACGTACAGGGCAGCCGATCACGGATCGGCGAACGAACCCTGCGTACGGGTTGCGCAGCCACCGGCGGAGATCATGGAGATCGACCTCCCCGGGAGCAGCACGGCGGAAGCGTGCCGACTGCGGCTAAGATTTGGGTTGGTTTAGGCTGATACCATGAAAGAGTATGAGTTTGGCGAAATATGATGGATGTATTATTCAGCCTCATAGACGAGTATATAGGCGTAAAGAGGATCATCTTAGAGTACGAGTCAAGTTAGGACTGTACGTCAACATATCCTAACTCTGTTTAAACTACTATAATAACTGTATATACCTATAATACTCTTATAGCAGAATCTATTACTGTACACAGAGGTTAGAAATAAACGAAAGAACTGGGGGCAGCCACACTTTGCTGCTCCCGTCAGATCTTGCAAACTTAGCAAGGTGATGGGCAACCTGGTTATACGACCTTTTAGCGGCTACTGGAAGCGCACGTAATAGGTTTGTTGGAAGCTGCAACAGCATTTGCACAGTCTGATTCAATCAAGCCCGGTAACAAGTTGTGGTCCAGGCCTAGCTTGAACCACTCTCTTATGGCACATGCTTCAGCTTCTTCCGCATCACATGGTGATTAGTCCTTGGTGGTCTCTGCCAACAACATCAACAGTAGTCTGGCCCGAGGCTGGGTTGAACGACGCATCACGGCTTCGTATTCCCATTTTTCCCGCACAAGAACGACGAGCACAAGCTTCGGCACCACTCGCCACCACCTGAGCTCTCCGCCGCCAAGGCTCTCCGCTGCCTCCAAATCCCTAGCTCGGGGAAGGGGAAAGGGGACCAAATACCTGGTCTGGCTTAGCCAAGGACGCACCACCCCGTGCGCTCGGGTCTGGCTCCACCCGGCTCGGCCTACCGGCCTGATTAAACCGGTTTGCTTAGTAGGCCACGCCCACCAGAAAATCACGTCCTATTTAGCACTGCCACGTCGGACTAGGAGTGGGATCCACCTGTTAGGCCCGAGTAAATTTTAGAAAAGGGTAAAAGGTGGAAGAAAGTTTGTTAAATGGGGTAGTTTTGAGTTTTTTTTGTTAAATGAGATAAAAGGTGTCACAAAATTGATCTTAGGGAGTAAAAAGTGGAATTCACTCCAAATTAAATTCCAGACATACTTCACGGGACTTTTGCCAGCAGTTTACACTGGCGTGTTCATTACTGTCCAAATAAAAAGTGGCACAAGATGAGTTAGTCTCAGGTAAGAGCAAACTAGCAGTGGTACCTTTGCAAGTAGTGGCGATGGTCAGCAGGTCTGGGTCATAGCTGAGTAAGAAAGAAGATCTGGAAAAGTGTTTTTGGTTTGTTCTGGCATACTCTTTTCCTGGTCGATGTTGTAAGTAACCTATGATAGTCAAGAGCAAAGGTTTCTACCCCAGATTTCATCTTGCAAACTCCAAACTAATGATTTACTACTAACAAAGACCGTTTGAGAAAGTCGACAATGTTAATGTATGGGTTTTGAATTTCGACCTAGATTTCCGAAATTTCGCCGAAATTCGGCCATTTCGGCCAGGATCGGTACGAGAATTTACCGAACGAAAACTTCGTAATTTTTAGGGATTTTTTGTTAAAATTTTGGTTCAATTTCATCCAAATTACGTTTTAAAATTTAAATTTTGGTTTTCGCATTTAGTCCGAGATTTGACTGAAATGCACCTGAATAGCCGAATTTAGGCCATTTTGCTTGAGTCGGGTAAAAAATCAAAACCGAAATCCAAAACCTTAAACACGAATCAAGCGCTAGCTGTGATTTGTCCCAGACTTTAATTCCTTAGGGTACATGTCTGGCTTTTGACCACATAATTAAGCTGGTGTGCTCAGAAGTGTGGGAGCCCCGCACGTGCCACCCACGCATGATAATCCGATGACAGCGAGTCGACAACGATTATACAGTATTATGTGTGGACGTGGACAACCATCCACATTTATCTTCATATATTATTATAAACACAGCCACAGATTACACCACGACGACACTTTATCTTCATTATTAGACAGCGACAAGTCACACCGCGACGTTGAAACATCATCGGTCTGAATTGATTGCAATGAAATCCCTGGAAACGTAATGGACTGGACAAACCAACTCGATCGGGCATGTAGACAGAAGCAGTAGGTGCGATGAATCAAGGGCCACACCACCGTCATCAAGCATACTTCTCGGTGATATCCTCGAGGCAGCTCGCGAGCTCGGCCGGCGTTGAGAGCAACGCCATGTGGTCCGCGCCGTGGATTTCCTTCACCTCATCGACGGGGTAGTTCTCTATCATCCACCGCTGGAAGCCCTCGACGATGGCGCGGTCGTCCTTGCAGACTACGAACACCTTGCGCACCGACCCGTAGCGAGCCGCGGTGTACGGCTGCTGCAGCCTCAGGTCGTCCACGAACATCGAACCCACACTACGGGAGAACCAAAAAACGCCGACGGCCTAATCCTACGTCGACGGCAAAAGGTCAGGACCGTCGGCGAAGGTTTCCGGGCTCGTTAGCCGGGCAAACAGGCCGTCGGCGTAAAGCCAAATGCCCTGACGGCAGCCGTCGGCGTACAGATCCCGTCGGCGTACGCAGAGTCTAGACCGACGGCTGCCGTCGGCCCTAGATATACCGTCGGCTCAGCAAGCTACTTAACGGTCCACCTGACGGACCGGCCCGCGGCGTTAGTCGTGTATATACGCCGACGGCCTGATCGTCGACCTATCTAGGCTCCAACTTCTACGTCGACGGCCTGACTGTCGGCGTAGGTGTTTTTTTTTATTTTTTGTGTGTACCTTGTTTATTTTTTCCCCACTAAAATTTTAACATATATGTACTTTTTTCATAAATTGGTGATTGTAAAATAAACAAGCGAATCTTCGGCATCCTGCCACACCCACATAGAATAACGACGCGCACACATCTCGATAATATCTTATTTCAAGTTCTGGACTAATACATCTCGATAGTATCACTAATACATCTCGCTCAATCAAACTAGACTTTCTCGCGCACGATAACACCGGTTCATACCGGCCGTGGTTCTCCTAGTGCTTCCGCTGCTGCTTCAGGTGGTGGTGCTTTTACTTCTGATGCTGATGCTTCTCCTTCTACCGGTCGTGGCGGTGCTACTCCTCCTTCTTCCGGTGCTGGTTCGACGGCGGCTGCTCCACGTCGTCCTACGCCTGACTTCACGCGGGGAGACATGGGTCTCTCTAGCTCTCCGGATGTGTATGGAACTTTTGTATCGATACTATCTATGTGGATGATCTACATATCATGTACCTATATGATATTTTGATGATGATGATGACCTTATGTTTGTCTTTATGTGTATGTGTTGAATGCTTTAGGTGTATGTTTTGAATGCTCTGCCTGGAATTTGGATTGTGGGAGTTTTAAATGTGCAGGAAATGAAGCAAAACAGAACCAAAAAGATAAAACTGGGCAACCTCTACGCCGACGGCAATACCGTCGGTGTAGAGATGACCATATGGCGCATAGTCAACCTGGGCCGACGACATTGCCGTCGGCGTAAGGTCTTGCGTGGCCCAGTAGTCATGCTGGGCCGACGGCAATGCCGTCGGTGTAGGGTGCAGCGTGGCCCAGTAGTCAATCTGGCCCGACGGCATTGCCGTCGGCGTTAGTACCACGCATGGCTGCATGGACGGACACGTGGCAAGCTGGGCCGACGGTGCGGCCGTCGGTGTATAGAAAAGGGGGTTGACGGACGTTACCTGCGCTAAATGGGCCCCGCGGAGGCTACGCCGACGGCGCGTGCACCGACGGCTCGAACTTACCGTCGGCCTAGGTTGTACGCCGACGGGTTTTCGTACGCCGACGGGATCCGTCTATACGTCTACGGGGTGGTACGCCGACGGTTTTACACCGACGGCCACCGTCGGCCCAGCTTACGCCGACGGTATACGGGGTGTACGCCGACGGGGTCCAGCCGTCGGCGCTAGGCTTGTTTCCTGTAGTGCCACTCTCATCAGGGACATTCCGAGCGTGAGGTCCTGCCACATACGATTCCGACATGCAACGTCTCAGTTCTGGTGTGTAACTCTATGCATATGAACATCATCACGGAATTTCCATATGTTTCTCTTAATTTGGTCAAACTCAATGTACAGACTAGAAGGAACATTTGATTGATTCTCATACGTTATGTGTGCTAATAAGTTCCGGTCATAGTTAACGTGATGTTGGAAGTTCGATCAGAAGACTAGACATGCACAGATAGCAAAGTGACAGGTACGGGGCCGTACGTACCTCCGGCGAGCACAGCTTGTAGAAGTTTGCTCGTGTGACCAGTGGCCCGAACAGCATGGAAGTGGGTAGCTTGCCCTCAGGATCTTGAGGCTTGAACTCCGTGTCCATCCAGTCCAGGGTCCTCCCCTCCACGAACTTTATATAGGAATGAAAAATAGATATCTTGTCTATGTTATTTATGATCTTGCATGCTTTTCGTTGTTAGTAGCTATCTTGCCGAGTAGATGCTAGCAACTCCAAAAGAAAGTATTTATGCTCGATAGTGGTTCATGCCTCTAGGAATCTGGGGAAGAGAGTATGATGAAATTTCAGCCTCTACACATCGGCTGAAAAATGGGGCGGCGCCGCCGGCTCACGCTCACGCCCGGCGATCTTCTCTGGTCCTCCGCATCTCCGTCTAGCCATGGTTCGGGTTCGAGGTTCCACTGCCTCAGATATGAGACCGGGTCGGATGGGGAGGAGGCGCTCGCGGAGAGGGAGGCTTTGGAGGCGTTGGAAGACGCCGACGTCGGACTTGGATGGACTTCGGTTTCGCGTCGGCGGTGGCTGACGGACGAGGAGCTGCGGCAAAGCTTCTGGGAGGAGATGGGCTTTCCGACGAAGGCGTCGAGGTTCTAGGAGATGGCCGGATCACCGGCGGGCGTCGTGTCCCCGCCGCGGCCTTCTCCGAGGTCGTTGCCGGGGCCAGTCATGGGGATCAGAGCCCGGTGGAGTGTGCGACGTCCGGTGTCGGCCTCGCCGGCATCACCGAAGCCTTGGCGCAGGCCTCTACCGCGCCGCCGTTCTTCTGTCTCGCCGCTGTTGGGGCGGCTGATCGAGGCGGCGCTCGATCGCCCTTGGTCGGAGGGGTCAGACCGCTCAGTGGGCCACGCGGCTGGCATCGGAGATGGGCCCACAGTGCCCGTTTCGGGCCCGGATGGACCAATCGATGCGGAGCCGACTCGAACTCGGATCGGGACCGGTTCTCCTGGTTTGCGATCGCGAGGCGCTTTAGGGCGGCGTGGACGCGCTCCATGTCGACCGATCGTTCTACGCCTCGCTCCGCCTCGGACTGCGCTCCCTGCCGCGTCGTCTGCTCCTCGCCTCGGTCTGCGTTCCCTGCTGCACCGCCGATCCTCCCGGCCACACGGACACCGTCTCCTCCAAGGCGCTCGTACGCGGCAGCCCTAGCCTCTCCGCCGGCTGCCATGGCGGGGTTGAATCCTAGAGGTCCCCATGCTGCGGCCTCGGCACTGCGGCATCCTGCTATGGGCGCGCCCCCGCCTTGGGGCCCCTCTACCGCGACTCCTCCAGCGATGGCCATGCCTAGGCCTGCTCCGACGCCTGCTGGTGCGCCGGTTCCGGCGTTCGCGGGGCAACCCTCTGCGCCGACATCCTTCGTCGGACCACCGGTTTTCCCGCCCGAGGTTCAGTTCCGTCCGCCGGATGCCTACTTTGCTGCTGCTCAGATGCCGATGCAACCTCTCTAGGCACCGTACTGAGGCCCGAATCCTGTGGCATTTGCTGGAGGTCCGCCCCATGGTTTCGTTGGAGGCACATCTGGTGTGGCTCCGACCTCTGGAAAGTTTGGGGCTACCCACACAACGTCCTCGGGAGGGGGACCGCAGTTTGGTGCGACTGTTGGCATAGTGTTGAACGTTGCGCCGAAGAGGAAGAAGAAGAAGAAGCCTCCTGGGGTTACTCAGCCACCGATGCAGCCTGGATCTTTCGATAATGGGTCTTTTGCAGCCACGCCACCACAGTTTATGGGCCAGCAGCAGGGTGGTTTCTTGTAGGTTCCTGGTTCTGGTGCCCAGCAACATTACCAGCTATGGTGTAACAGTATGCTTCTCATGCTGGGGGCTTGGAGGCCACGGCTGTTCCGAGTCCTGTGGTGGTCCCAAAGAAGCCTAAGAAGGCTGTCAGATGTTGGAAGTGTGCATCTGATTCTCATGCCACCAAGGATTGTAAGACCGTGCACTACTGTTACATTTGTGATGTTTCTTCCCACCCAACATTGCGTTGCCCTGTGCTTAAGCAACCTTGACCGACTGCTTACATGGTTGGGTGTGGCCATGATAAGACACTATTTGCGCAAATACCTGATAGTGTGGTTCGTGATGATATGGGACCCAGTCAGATTCCCATTGCTTTGGTCCAGGTTTCAGGAGAGGCGGTCACTACAAAAGTGGTCCAGCTACAGATTGCACGAAGATGTCAGGTCAGGCCGAACTGGAAGTGGGAAGCTATGCCACATGGGGACAATGCTTTTCTGGTTAGTTTCCCTTCTTTCGAGGACTTGGATAGAGTGGATGGGAGTCAGTTTTCTATGCCGTTGGGCAAGACCCAGCTAGCTGTTTCTGCTTACAAGACCCAGGAAGTGCCGCACAAATGTGAATTACATCAAGTTTGGCTGCATGTGGAAGGGGTTCCGCACTCCCTTCGCACTTTTCTTGATTTGTGGGCGGTTGGTTCTCTTTTGGGTATATACCCCTGGACGTGGATTTATTGTCTTTGTGGAGGAGGGGTGTTGTTCACATTTTGGTTGGTACGTTTGATATTACGGTATTCAGGAAACATGATGCTTTGGGTTCCTTTCTTACTTCTGATGTTGTGGTTAAGCTGAAGGGGTATGAGCTGAGGTTCCGGTTGGAACCTGCGGGGTATGTTCCGGAGCCAGATTTTTCACCTTTCTTGTGGAAGAGGCCGCATGATGACTCTGAGGGAGATGGTATGGGGAACAATGGAGATGACGTGATGGACACTTCAAACACTGCTACTCCGCGGCAGGGGGACGTGTCTTCTTCTGGGCAGCCCTCCAGTCAGGGGGGTCCTTCTTCTTCCTCGACACGGCAGGTTCCTTCGACAGTTTACGCGGTTACTCCATTTAATGCTTCTCCTTCGACCCCGCGTGGAAAGGAACTCCTGGATGCTTTGCCGTTGGATTCACCGCTGCATGGGAGTGGCTTGTCTGCTGGTTCGCCGCGTGTTTTGTCTACCCAGTTACAGGAGGCTCTTCGGTGGGTCAAGAGGTCTTCTACTGTTTTGGTCGCACGTCTTGGGTCGGTCTATCCCTAGGACAGAGCCGGTGCTGGAGGAGGTTTCTACTGAGGTGGTGTCCGATGGGCTGGCCCAGGCGGGGCTGGTTGACCGATTGTGTGCTGGCTCTATGCCAGCGGATTCGTCCCCATCACGGATGGCCACGTGGCGGAGCCGCGGGCGGGGCTGGTGGCCACGACCACGGGGACTCCTGGGGCGGTGGTGGCAGACTCGGGGGCCCAGGCGGGGCACCTGATGATGGACGCCCAGGTGGGGCAGCTTGTGCGTGGGGACCTAGCCCAGGAGGAGTTGGGTTCCCCCACTCTTGTGTCGCCTTGTAGCCCAGGCGGGGCTGCAGGTGGCCATCGTGTGCCTCCGGTGGTGGAGGTTCCGGCGCGCAGGAGCTCCAGGCATGGTACTGATGCACTTGGAGCGTCGGCCACGGACGAGGATTCATTGGCCAAGGCCATGTGAAGGAAGGCTGAGAAGAATCTGGATTCTCATGGTATATTGAATTCATCCCCATCTTTCCTTTCTTTTTCAACCCCTGTTATTGTTGATAAGCTTGCCAATGTTGGTATTAGCATGGGTAGATCTGTAAAGGAAATTAATTTTTCTAGTTCTGTTCTAAGACATATGGAGGTTGACCGTCTAACGGTTACTCCTAAGGTCCCAGTTGTTCATGATGCTTTATCAACGGAGGAGGAGGAGTTGCATGCCACAGTAGATGGCCAACTCCTTGCTCACTTAGTTGGTGAAGTGTCAGACGTGGGTTATGATGTGACAGAGCTGGGCGCATTATATGAGCTAAAAGCTTCTGGTCAAAAATCTAAAAACCTGAAGTCTCGCAAAAGGACTCGTGTATCCAAATCTACTATTGTTTCTCAATGAATGGCATGTTCTCAAATAGCAGAGGTCTTCGTGACTTGGCTAAACATTTGTTTTTTCCGATTGTGTGAGAGATTATAAGTTGGATTTTTTGGGTATTTCTGAGACCGGTAGACGGGATTTCTCACTTGCCCAACTCAATTGACTTTCTGGTGGAGTGGACTTTACGTGGGTATCACGTCCTCTGCGAGGTAGATCTGGGGGAATTCTATTAGGCGTCAAAGATGAGAGTATGGAAGTCTTAGCTAGTTCAAATGGTGACTTTTTTATTAAGCTCCATATTCGTAACAAAGCTGATGATTTCATATGGTTTCTAGTCGATGTTTATGGGGCTGCCCAGGATGTTTACAAGCCTGACTTTTTGCGTGAGTTGGTTAATCTTGCTCAGGATAATCCGTACCCTATTCTTATAGGGGTGATTTTAACTTGCTACGATTCCCTCATGAGAAAAGTCGGGGTCGTTTCGATGAACATTGGCCTTTCATGTTTAATGCTGTCATTGACAGTTTGAACCTGAGAGAGGTTACGATGTTAGGACGACAATAAACCTGGGCTAATAGTCTTCCAGAGCCTACATATGAAAAGCTGGATAGAGTGCTTATGGATACTGAATGGGAAGATAAATTCCCTATGGTAACTGTTCGCGCTTTAGAGCGTATTGAGGCTCTGTCTGATCATGCTCCTTTACTACTCTCTGTTGGAACACCAATACGAAAGACCAAACACAGTTTCAAATTTGAACTTGGATGGTTGGATCGTGATGGTTTCTATGATTTAGTTAAGGCTATTTGGGAGAAAACTGTTAGTGGTCAGACGCTGATACAACGATGGAATACTAAAATGCGCGCCTTGCGCAAGTACTTTCGTGGCTGGGCTAGACATACTGCTGGAATCCTAAAAAAGGAGAAATTACACCTTGCATCTATTATTAATGATTTAGAAGCTGCTGCGGAAGTAAGGCTGTTAACTGCACAAGAGATTGTGATTAAAACACAATCGAATGCAGATATAGCCAAACTTCTCCGTGAGGAGGAACTCAAATGGTATCAACGTTCTAAAGCAAAGTTTATTCTTAAAGGAGATGCGAATACAAGATACTTTCATGCTGTTGCCAATGGCAAGCATAAAAAGAAACTTATTCACTCTCTTGTTCAGGATGAAGGTACCATTGAGGGTCAGGAGCAACTGAAATCCTATATTACTGCTTATTACAAGTCTCTGTTTGGGGCATCGCATGAGAATTCATTCTCTTTGGATGAGTCCCAAACAGCTGATATTCCTAAGGTTTCTGTTGAGGAGAACAAATTTCTAACGGCCCCCTATACGGAGGAGGAGGTCAAGATAGCGGTTTTTCAAATGGAACATAATAAGGCGCCAAGACCCGATGGCTTTCCAGCGAAATTCTACCAAAAATTCTGGGAAGTCATTAAAGGGGACCTAATGCCCTTTTGAGTTTTTACATGCTGGTCAGTTAGACATTTTTACTCTTAATTTTGGCAACATTATTTTATTACCTAAGGTTAATAATGCGGAACGAATACAGCAGTATCGTCCAATCTGCCTTTTTAACGTTAGCTTTAAAATCTTCATAAAAGCTGCTACGATTAGATTAAATTCGGTTGCTGATCATGTTGTACGCCCATCTCAAACTGATTGTATGCAAGGAACAAACATCCTAAACGGTGTAGTAATCCTGCATGAAACAATCCATGAACTACACTCCAAGAAATTAAATGGGGTATTGTTCAAGATTGACTTTGAGAAGGCTTATGACAAAGTTAATTGGTCTTTTCTCCAGCAAACACTCCGCATGAAAGGTTTTTCGAAGGATTGGTGTGCTCTCATTCAGTCTTTTGTGTCTGGTGGTAGTGTTGCTATAGATGTCAATGGCGACACTGGCAAATATTTCCAAACAAAAAAGGACTAAGGCAAGGGGATCCACTATCGCCTATACTATTTAACATAGTGGCAGATATGTTGGCAATCCTTATCGAGAGAGGCAAGGCTGATGGCCAAGTTGAAGGTTTAGTTCCCCATCTGGTTGATGGAGGTCTATCTATTCTTCAATACGCAGACGATACAATTTTATTTATGGAACATGATCTAGAGAAAGTCGGGAATCTGAAGTTAATTCTATCAGTATTTGAGCAACTATCTGGATTAAAAATTAATTTCCATAAAAGTGAATTGTATTATTTTGGCGAGGCCATTAACGATGCCCAACTATATGCTGATCTTTTCGGCTGTGGTCTGGGGCAATTTCCTATCAACTATCTGGGAATACCGATCCATTATCGGCGTCTCACGATTGCGGAATGGAAACTCGTTGAGGAAAGACTACATAAACGTCTAAATAGTTGGAAAGGCAAGTTGCTATCCCTTGGTGGAAGACTAGTACTCATAAATTCAGTACTCACCAATATGGTACTGTATATGATTTCATTCTTCCAATTGCCGAAAGGGGTCTTGAAGAAAGTGGACTATTTCCGATCAAGATTCTTTTGGCAAGGGGATAGTGAAAAAAGAAATATCGACTGGCCAAATGGAATGTGGTTTGCCGACCTAAAGAGTATGGTGGACTGGGCATACATGATTTGCAAGTCAAAAACACCGCACTATTGAGTAAATGATTGTTTAAACTACTTACTAAAGATGGTGTATGGCAAACCATGTTGTGGAGGAAGTATGTTAGATCCAAAGCGGTGTCTCGGATGGTTTGGAAACCGGGAGATTCACATTTTTGGGTAGGACTCATGGCTTCCAAAAAACACTTCTTTTGTTTTGGTACTTTTAATATTAGGGATGGTTCACAGATTCGTTTCTGGGAAGATAAGTGGCTTGGCCAATGTACTCTTCGGGAACAATATCCAGCTCTTTACTCGATCGTTAGACACAAAGGAGATACAATTTTCACGGTAATGGAAAATAATACTCCTAGTGTGACTTTCAGACGAAGTCTAATTGGCCCCAGACTACTATCGTGGAACAATCTTTTAGTTTGATTAGCCACGATACAGTTGTCGGAGGGTGTGGACGAGTTCAAATAGAATTTACTAGAGAGTGGTAAATTTTCTGTGGATTCGATGTATAGAGCTTTGATTCAACCTGATATTCCAGTCGATAATAATAGTAAAATTTGGAAGATGAAAATACCCCTTAAAATGAAAATATTTGCATGGTATCTTCGTAAAGGGGTAATTCTCACAAGAGACAATCTTGCTAAGAGGAATTGGCACGGAAGTACACAGTGTGTTTTTTGTCATCAGGACGAGACAATTAAACATATATTCTTCTAATACAAATTTGCTCGCTCTATATGGTCAATCATCTAAATGGCCTCGGGTTTATCGCCCCCCTCGATCGGTTGCCAATGTCTTTGGTAACTGGTTATATGGGATACATGATAAATATGGGACTGTGTTTAGGGTGGGAGCGCTTGCCATTATTTGGTTGCTTTGGCTATGTAGGAATGACAAGATTTTCAATAACACTGTGTCTTCTTCTTTGCAGGTCATCTATCGAGCTACGACTATTCTCCGATCATGGACTACTCTTCAGCGTATGGACCTCCGCCACTTATTTGTGGAGGGGTGTACGCGATTGGAGGACACAACGAGGGATATTTTGTCCCAACATGGATGGCAATGTGATCTCCGTATAGATCAACATTAGCTGGAGGTACTTTTTTCTTATCACTATAATTTGTAATTTTATTTTTTACCGTTGGACCTAACGTATGTGGTTGAACGGCTGTGTGCATCCTAGTTATGCAGAGGCTGGGTGTAAACATTGCTTTGAGTAATATATGCGCCCATTTCTAAAAAAAGGAATCTGGGAAAGTGACAGAAATCTCTAAGTTACTAGATGTGTTGTTGCTACTAGGGAGAAAACAGCAATCCTTTGTTCATACAACAATCGTATTATTTATTTTATACACTTTGCTTAATGCAATTATATGTTGCTTGTAACTTAATACTGGAGGGGGTTCGGATGATAACCTGAAGGTGAATTATTAGTCATAGATGCAGTTGGATTACGGTCTATGTATAATATTGTAATGCCCAATCAAATCTTATAGGAGTCAAGATCATTAGTATATGCATGTATGCTTTCTCGGTGTTTGGCAATTGTCCCGCTGTAATTTGTTCACTCAACATGTCATCTACCTTAAGGAGAATCACCTCTAGTGAACTATGGACCCGGATCCATTTTTTACCATCAATCTACAATCTATTTACTGTTTTATGTTTACTTTCTACAAGAAATTACTATCTTCCACACAATACGTTTAATTTGTTTTCAGCAAAACCAGTGAGATTGACAACCTCACTGTAAGTTGGGGGCAAAGTTCTGTGGTTGTGTTGTGCAGGATTCCAAGTTGGAAACAACACCTTGGAGGTGTTTCCTTGCTCCTACTGGTTCGATAACCTTGGTTTCATAACTAAGGGAAAACTTGCTATTGTGCTCATCACACCTTCCTCTTGGGGTTCCCTAACGAGATCGACGTGTTGAGTCTCATCATCAGGGGTCCTCGAGGCGTGCGGAAGAGAGGGGTGTGAGACGTACGGTATTCCGGGACGGTGAGCACACAAGTTTACCCAGGTTCGAATCCACCGGCTTTGGACGGATCCTACTCCTGCTAGCAATCCAGTAATATGGCAGAGCCAGAATATGGGTTACAAGGGTTTCGCCTGTGCGAGTTGAGATTATAGACTATTGTGAGGTGTCCTAAATGCTCTCCTTAGGATGGTTTATATAGATATCCGACCTACGGTTTTACAGGAGAGACCTATCCGGCTACGACTAAGAGTCGGTTACAGAGTATATCTTAAACTACAAGTAACACTATGGGCCTATCTCGGTAAGTCGTCTGGGCCTTCCCGTAGCCGAACTGGACTCCGTCTCTTCTCCCTGACTAGGCCGCCCGTGAAGCAAATCTCTAACCCGAAGTGGGCCACCCTGGTCAGTGAGGAACATTGAAGATACCCGGAAAGTATATCCCCAACAGCGTTCCCTGCGACGATGGTGTCGGCTTGACTGGTGGCTGTCGGTTTGCCCGCTTGGGTGAGCATCGGTCTAACAATAAGCCCGTCCGACTTCTCCTCCTCCCATGCGTAGTCTACTGTAATGGTCGCCGAGCAGGGCCGGCTCTATGTGTTTTGGGGCCCTACGCGAAGTCGACCGCATGGCCCCCTAAAGCTAATGTATATGTAGGTATATCTAGAAAAATATACATATATGTATCCCTACTTTCACTTCTAAAATAAAAACTAACATCCAACCATACATTTTAGTGACAAATATAAGGAGTAGTATTTGCTACTAGTTTGATTACCTAAAATAAGAAATAATTTCAATGAGACCAATGATAATAATGCTTCATCCTCTGTATCATGCTTAGTAACATCAGATCTACATTTAAATTCAAGAAACTACATTTAGTTACTAAATTCCATCCACAAAAATCGAAATTATTTAGTTACTTACCCACATCCAATGACTGTTCATTGACCTAATCATCAATATTTGAATTATGACCATCATCTTGTCCGGGTTCAGATTCTTGATTTTGATTATCGTCATTAACATTAACACTACTTGCTGGCGGAAAATACCCTTTTAAAGCACCTTTTTTGTGATTCAATAAGCTCAATCTCTCGCTTTCTTTTATTCCTTTTCGTAGCACTGGACTTTTGTCTCGGTGCCATATCACCTAAAATTACAAAGGAATCGACTACATCCTGTAAATAATTAAAGATAGAAATAGAAGGCTAAAAGACAAGAAGAAAAGACACACAAACCGCAAGCAAGAAATTTAATATATCTGGGCCCCGGGGTATCACCGCGTCAGGAACCTGGACCAATCTTCCTGCTTGGCTGCTTCCCTACCTCCCTGCGTGGCTGCATCGCGTCACCGTTCCGTGCGTCTGTCGACTTGTCGCCAGGGCGCCGAAGGGGAATGGGAGAACGAAGAAAGGAGATGAGACGACAGACGAGATCGTTAGAATAGATCATGAGTTAGCGACGTGTGGGTCGTGCCTCGATCGCGACGCGTCACGCATGGGTCGTATCGGCTGCCGCTTGCGCTTCCAAAGTCGTGGCATGTCGTTCGCTAGGCCTTTACAAGATCTTTTTAGCAGACGTACATAGCACGGATATAATATTTTTAGGCCCTCCATGGCATGGGCCCTGGCCGTTGCCGGGGTCGCGTAGGCCTAGAGCCAACCTGTCGCCGAGGGTTTCACGCTTCCGGTTGTAGTTCCCTAGAGAGGCCCGTTCCTGTGTGAGTTTGTGGTACTTCCTTGTAAACTGGGTTGAGTACTCTCCACGTGTTTCGCTGTTGTTGGCGTTATTAATTTAACGTCGGGACTTATGGCCTAAACAGGCCTAAGTGGGTGTGCTCCGAAGTCCGCACGTGCTATCCATGCATCATAATGGGGTGACAGCTGAGTCGACAACGATTATATTATGTGTGGTCGTAGACGATCATCCACGCTTATCTTCATATATATATATATATAGGAAACATACTTCTTACTTCCGGGTGTAATTACACCCACATCTCATATACTACCTTACGGAAGTATTTCTAATACTTTATCTATTTGAGTATGTTTATATATTATATCTAAGATACTTACAACCAAGTTAGGTGAAAAAATTGCAAGTGCACCCATAGTTTGCACTATATATATAAAATACCGTCATATTTGTATGTATAAAAGAAGTATGTGAATAAAAATTACATACTATCAAAAAAGTAGTATATATACTGCCCAAATATTCTTATATACTTCATACTACACGTACATACCTTCCGGTATGGTAGATACTGCCTATATAGTGTGAAACACATATGAGTGTAACTACACCCGGGTGTAGTATGAAGTATATATGCAAATTTTAGCCTTTTCCGCCAAACCCGCATAGAAACGATTCAAGGACGCCCACCAGGCACTTTCGTGCGGGTGGAAAACGAAGTAATAACATTACATAACAGTCCTCGATAAGACCCACAGAACAGATATATACATCAACGACTCCATGAGTCAAGAATACAGATATATAATACAAAGGTCCAAATCACCTTGGAAACGATAGAGCGTCCGACTACGGACAATATGCAAATGGGGCTAAGAGCCCTGAAGAATAACCAATGGCGTCCATAACCCTGCCCAGGCCAAGCCGGGAAGGTAACCCTGCTAACGACGTCGACCTCAAACCTGCTAAAACAAAAGGGGTGCCGACAAAGGGCAAAGGAAAAAGAGGAGCGTCAGTACTGAGGCCAGTACATGGCGAGGCTAGAATTCGGCGGCTCTCGCCTACATAGGTATGGTGGGCTGAAGCGGCAGCGCAGTGACACTAAACAACCTATAGAGACTCGATACAACTGGCGGTTATCATAGAGGGAGAAGAAAGACCTATTCCGATCCAACCTGATGCTAACACCAAACATATCCATCCTGGCATTTTCCCCTCGAAACCCAACAATGAAGTCAAACCGAGGAACTCACACGGTTGGCAGTTTTATTCATTCCATTATAGTTGCAGCAGTTACTAATCAGATATAGATAGCATGAGTCATCATGATAGCATAAGTAGTGGGCAATTTTAATCACCATTCCGTTGTAGTGGAAACATTTACTAGTCAGATATAATAGTCCTGAGGAATCCCAAAACCCAGCAGTTGTTGGCACTTTTATCACATTTCATTGGAGTTGCAATACTTACTAGGCATATATAACAAACAACCCAGATCCACCAGTGGTTGGCATTTTTAACATCCATTCCGTTATAGTTGCTTCTGATTACTAGTCACATATTAAGTCAAATTTATAGCACTACTTTAGTTATGCTTGTCTATGATCGAGATACTGTGCTCCAAGTCGTCCATAACCGCGGACACGGCTTTCAGAAAGTTTTACCCTGTAGGGGTGCACAAATAGCAACACACACTCGATCAACCTCGGAAAAACCAACTCAAAACCCAACGAGGCATTCACGACAAAGCGATCACAGGATTCAGAAATATTTCAGGGGGCCACCCCACTAAGCTACCCGCAATGAAGTTGGCCGGCTCCGGAACGGACTCAGGGTTTGCGTCAATGGCTGTAAACGACTGGGAACCCGAAAGTGTGACTGGGCTTGTCGATACCGCGAAAACACTCCGCAATCCTAAACAGTACAGGTGCTCCTCGCACAATCTTAAATAAAGCAGTGAAGCATGGCATAAGTACAGGATAGTAATAAAGTCCCAAACTACTTTGTGGCCCCAAGAAATAGAAATGAATCAAGCTCTGGCTCAGGGGGGTCCATAAGGCCTCCCGGATGTGGATAGTGCGAAAAATCAAGGAACAGGTATCAAGTACTCGGGGTCCTACGGGACACAAGTGAGCGTGGAAGAACCAAATAACATCTATTGCCCACCGATGCCTCTGCATTAGTTATATCTAGCATTTTAATAGTTGGATTTAAAGTCATGATCATCTGCACCATTAAGCATCTCCAACAATAAGCATCTGCCAGCATTTCAACAACTGTGGTACTTGACAAGACGAGGTCGCACCTGAGCACGCAACTACGACTCGCAAGGCCAGCTATCTACCAAACACAGGTAATAGGAGGTGTCCAAGGCAATATAGAGGCTGCACGGGATATAACTGGGGTACGAAAACTAAAGCATCGCGACACGGATAGCAATAGATCAACAGGAGGAAATAAAGACTATAAATGCAAAATAGGTAGAAGGGGAAGGGGTGCTCGCCTGGGAAAACACTGCCGAAGAATCATATCCGGAGAACTTGTCGATACTCGTATCCACTCATCGGCCTAATTTGCGAAAAAGCAAACACTAGAAGAAACACCGAATGACATATTTAATACTACGGCAGAAGATCCGGCATGATTATGATATGATGCAGATGCGGTGCAATTAGACAGTATTAAGCGGAACCGGGGTCCCGACAATTAGTTAGACGGTTCAAGTTATTTAGATACCCCGCAATTTAAATGTTGTCTTAACAAGGCAAAACATGGCATCGGTTTGCTATGCAATTTAAATGGAGTCCGGAATAAGACTAGAATAGCCCGCATATAGACTCCATATTTAATTATGAGGTTAATCGGCATAATGCCCCCATACCCACAAACACGTATGCAAGCATGGTCAATTTAATATGCAACAAGTATATGTTGTTTATTATAAAATAGGGGGTCTCGGAAAAGGGGTCACACATGTGGGTCCGGAAGATCTTGGGTTCCGGGGGTTCGGGGTTCGACAGGGTTCGACGGGATCAGCGGGATCGGATACAAGATGGAGAACTTGTCGTGACATGCCGAAGATCTTGGTTCCAAGCGGTCGATCTTGTCGTTGATGGTGAACTTGAGCGGATCGGGACGATCTTGTCGTAGTTCTCGAGTGATGGTGTTGGAAGATCTTGATATCCGTGTAGTAGAACTTGTTGCATCCGTGCCGAAGGGCTTGGCGTTCCGTGTCGATCTTGGCGGTCGTCCTCGGGCATCGGTGCGGAAGAAGGTCTTGGCGTCCGGGTTCTCGAGCATCGCATCCGGGAAGGAGTACTTGTCGCATGTGGCCTTCGGGTCGAAGAACTTGGCGCGCCTGGGTTCGGTGTTCGGGTCCGGCCATCGGATCCAGGATGGAGAACTTGTTGTTCCGAGGGTTCAGCGTCGAGGGTTCATCGGGTTTGGGCCTCGGACTTCAGGATCGGTCTCCGGGTTTGCCACCATGGCGGGCTTGTCGAAGCGAATCTTGTTTGGTGGTTCAGAGCTGTCAACACAAAGAGGCAAATACCAAGTCTAGAGCGACAAACAATATCGCTCTACCTACCGGATCCTCCTGGCAGCAGATATCCACAGATTGGGCGGGCTCGCTCGCGAGCAGCGATGCAGGAGGGCAATGAGGCGATGAAGCTCGCGCGGTAGCATAGCACGCACGGGATGGAGCAGACCGACGGAAGGCGCGTAGGTGAGGCTCCGTGCGGCGGGGGTCGCGGAGCAGAGACTAGGGAGCGGCGGTGGTACTCGCTGGCGGGAGAGGCAGGACGAGGCGGTGTTGCAGAGCCCCGACGACGGGGTGCAGAGAGGGCGCAGGGAGAGCCATAGAGGAACGCGGCCGGAGCGGCTCGGGAGGCGCGGGGTGGACGGGACGCCGGCGGCGGTGACTCCGGTGGAGGGAGGGGAGGCGGCCGCGGGCGCCTGGGAAGCTGCAGGAGGCGGGGTGAACCACGGCTGTGGCGGCCTTGACGGGGAGGAGGGGAAACAGAGCCCAGGACAGCGAGCGCGGTGGTGAAGAACTGGGCTGGCGCGGTGGTCGACGGCGTCAACGGCACGGGGACGGACCGGTACGCGGGGAGGAGCGACGCGCAAGGACGGGCGCAGGCGGGGAAGAGGGGCCCCCTCAGCGGCCGGCGAGGCGGTCCTGGCGGCGGCAGGCGCGCGGAGGCAGAGGAGGGGAGAGAAGCAGGCGCGGGGCGTGTCTGCGGGAGAGAGGAAGGGAGGCGGCGGGGACAGGTGGGCCAGGGGTGGGACCTGGTACGGGGATGCGGGGCAGGTGGGGTTTTGTCGGCGGCAGGTGGAGTGGATGTCGCGGGGTGGAGAGCCCGAGGCGGAAAGGCGGCTCGCGGGCGTGGGCGGGAAAAGAAGGGTGTGGGGCCAAGCGGTTGTTCAGGTGTGTGTGGTGTGTGTTGCGTGAGGTGTCAAACAGGGATTGGCCAGAGTGATGTGGCAGGGGCTGGGTAGATTAGGTTTGGGTGGAACCGGGTAGGTAGGATTTTTATCTGGAGGTGGCCGGCTGGGCTCTCGGGCCTGGCTGGCTGCCTCCCAAAAATAATTAAATATTTTATTTAATAAAAACGAGGCTTTTGCAAACCGTTGATAGACAAAACAAAATAATCCGGAGACCCGGGTTTTGATTTGAATAAAGACGGAAATATTTAGAAAACAAAACAGACGTTTCGAAAATAGTTTAGACTAAAACCATGCATGATGATGACGATGCTCAAATGCAATGTGGCATGATGACATGAGCATGCGGTCATGACGATGCAATGCACAAAAACAACGCGATTTTCTAGTAGTGGTTTTTGCGGGGCACCACAATTCGACACCACTAACAATGGATCTCGCCCTCGAGATCCGCCTCATGGTACCGGGAAGAAGGCCGGCGACCTGAATCTTCACGCTTCATGTAGATCCTAACGACACCACTAACAAGAGGTCGTTGTCCAAGATCGTCGAGAGAACACTCCGGGAAAACAAAGGACGAAGGTAAAGGTATCCACAAATAAAGCCACCTCTAACTTCGATAGAAAGAGGGAACCGATGCATTCTCATCCACTTCAATGTACACGAGAAAATAGAGTGAGTAGTCGGCATGGGGGCCAATCCATCACGCACCCAAACTATTACTCCGCACAATCAGTCGAAAAGCGTGCAACCATTCTTAGAATTGGACTGAAGATCTCGACAATCGAGGTTCGGAATAAGGGACTGATGCGGCCTTGCATCGGATCTGGCATAGATGATGTCGTCGCGTCGGAAAACACCGGAAGGCACAACAAGGAACAAAGAGACGTCCAACAGATGAACATTCCTTAGATAGCATGAAGTCCGGAAGTAGAAGCACTGTTACCAAAGAAGGAAGCGAAACCCTGAAGGTACGACGGAACCCAACCACGAGAATCCTGGACTTGAATAAAGGTAAGAGAGCAGTTTTAAAACACGCAGAGTGGTATCAGAGCCCAGCAGTTGCGATACCCCACAAGTCCAGCCTGTAGGATAACCTAGCTAACGGCCGAAGTAGATTGTCAAAACTATTTTGGAAAATCGGTTGGATAGATCTGATTAGGTCTGTTTTTACTCCTTATCCCTCTTCTTTACGCCAGAAGGAAACTATCTCATCTTAAATTCGATCAACTTAAGCCACACTCTGAACTTCTAAATACTCTGGTATCTGCCCAACCACCTCAGCCTGGAATCCACTTTCCACTTGTCCTCCATATGCTCGGGTCTGCTGTTTGACCAGTATCTAATGCTATTTCTTACTTCGACCAGACGGGCACTAACGCATTACGCAGTGAGATCGCCTACTCCTCTCGAGGTCTATACCTTTCCTAGTGGTGGGCAGAGCCCTCGTCCCATCAATAACCGGCTCACCTGAGACTGGAATTCCTATTCAGAGACAAGCCGTAGTTTCTTTAGTGATCGAACACTATCTTGCCTCATGCAGCCCCCAACCAAGCTCAATAGTTATAGATAATAAGAGATAATTTGGTTTGCACTTTCCATTACTACCACTTCTAAAATAATTTATAAATTCGATGTAGTCACCTGAGGTCAAGACCTATTCTCAATAAAAAGCGATGGTCGGAGAAGCCCCCCCTAGTATTGAGAATGAAAAAGTGGATTCATTCCCCAGGCGTGTGTGTGTGCTTTCCACGGGCCTGATCTCGATTTCTTCTTAAGCTGTTATGTCCTCCGAAGTGAAGTGGATTGGTCGGAAGCTAGACTCCAACATCATCGATACTCAAATAACTGGCTCTGATACATGGCTTAGTCTACTACAAAATTCCCAGGGCGAAGACCAAGAGCTGGAGATAAGAACGGAAGAGGAGAAGGATCGGACTGATCGATTGGAATAATTGGTCAAAGCCTTAATGCATATGCTCGGGTCATGCCTTATGGTTTACCTGGGGCTGGGCTGATGGATCGCATGCTTATAGGATTTGTTGATAGCATGGCTTGCCTCACTACATAAATGGTTGATGGATTCAGGTTAGCCACATACTAAGGTTAGCTAGAACAAGAAGCGGCGAGTGGTCAAACAAGTTCTGTCGAAAAAGATAGCTCGGATTCGATCACTACCTTCGTGGCACAAGCACGAACTCTAAACTTCTTTGCTTCTGGTAAAGAAAAAGAAGGAAAACTAAGCCATTATTAATCAGTCAACTCTGCGAAGGGCAGCTAAAACATGATTGCAACTACGACAAACCTAAGACCAGCTTTTCTTACTTCGTCCAGAGCCATTTGCTTTTCCTTCGAACCGTCTCCAGAACCAGAGCCCCAACCCTTTGCTCCCGCTCGCGCATTCCCTTTGTTCTAAACCAATCTAGAATCGAATTTCATTCTGTACAATCAAAATAGACTAGCTTTTCCACTTGGATCTCGTCTTGCTTGCTCGGAGAGAGGAAGCTCACGGACCACCTTTTCAAGCCAGATAGCTAGCGATCACTCTGCAGTGATACCGGCAGACGAAGTACCTATCCCTATTTTTCGTTCTATTGAAATCCTGCGTCGAGCCGATGTTTCATTGATCGATACCGGGCACATCCATCACATCAACTATTGCACTTTTCATACGCATTTATTGACGGACCGGTAAACTAGACCCCAAAAACTCCTATTTTGAAAACGAAAGACCCATCTAAGATGGCGCAACGCTATGACGAGCGTTCTCACAGGCCGGCACCTCGATGCATCCGTCTCCAGAGTTGTACACCTCTTTATTTCATAGGAAGGCCGTGGCCCTTTTCAGAACCAGCCCATGATAGCAGGATCCTGACCTAACCCGAAGCCTGAAGGTCCAACGACCCACACAAAATGGCTGATCAAAACACGGAGTGGCCGTCTCTTGAAAAGAGGCTCACTTTTTCCCTATATCTAGAATGGAAAGAACTACTATTTTAGAGACAAGCAATGACGGGACTCTTAGGCTCAACAGGAAGGGGGGGTAGAGGTGGAAGCACTCACCACCATAAATAGGCATGAATATTGAACAAAGAAATGTCAATGCTATCGGTTTCGATCTTGACTTCTTTCTTGGATTTCGTGTTTATTTTCCACACAGTCTAGTGGATCTCAAAGTTGGATAAGGAAAGGATTGGTTTGATTCTTTTCCCGCAAGAGGACTGGTTTTATCCAGATCTATGGATTTCGGCAGACTTCAAGTTTTTTCCTCTTCCCGGGCCCTTTGTCATTCAAAGATATGGTAACCGAACACAATTGTTCGAAAAACCTTGCGCCATCCTTCGGTAGAGCAAGGCAAGCAAGGACACTGGGCTCAAAGCATTTCCCGACCACGGATAGGTACCATGTGTTACCATTCATTTGTCACTTATTCGATTCTATCTCAGAGGAAGAGTGTTCGTTCGGGCTAATGAAAGATCTAAGAGGGACTCTTACCTCAACAAGAGCTTTTACGCAAGTTATCGACATATAGGAATTCGACTACCTCATCACCGTGTGAAGGAAAAGGTTCAGGAAGCTTGTGATGCTCGGGATGGACTGACTCCATATGCACGAAAGAACTGAGATCTTCAACGAAAGCCCCCCAATTTCATCGACCCTTACTTAATGACTAGTGATGGCGATTTATGCTTTTATTGCCTCCCATACTTCTCATTCTTACTTAATTAAGCTTAAGATCGGGACAGAATAGTTGGGCACAGGCATTCTCACAGGCTATTGTAAGAGGAGAGAATCACACCTTTGCTAAAAAAAAGTCTTTACAAGTAACAAAAATCCCTCCTATGATTGGCTTTACCTTTTAGAAAGAAGCCCTACACAACAACTGGGACTGGGACTAGCGAACGAGCTTGTAACTCTCACAAGAACTGGCAGGCATCGAGAACTAGCTCGAAAGGGTAAAAACTTCTATTAGATAGATGTCGGGTTCTTTACTTGAAGACTGGACTTTAGATCCCTTTCTCTATGAAAGTCTAGTTCAAGTCTCAATCGCTTGTGTATTGGAGTACGAAATGAAGTGAAGGCCAAAGGTCTCCTAACAAGGGAAAAAGCCTCCACTGCATACACAAAAGGCACCGATAAACTCTTTCAATACTATCGCACCTTTCTGGAATCTCTTCCATGACATACTAGTAGAAGGCAAAAAAGTGTGTGACACATGTCCTAACCATGAAAAAGGAATCTGCCTTTAGCTCAACCCAATGAACATCGAGCCTTATTGAAGTGAAGGCGCCGAGCTACGTATCTTTTCCAAGGCTATCTTCCCAATCGTTAGGCGACTTTCTCTCTTGCAGACCCAGAAATCGAACTAATTAGCGCAACGGCTTATCAATCCTGGCGAAAGACGAAGGCGGTAAGCGAAGCGAGCTACACCGGTCCTCCGGAGGGGAAGTCGAAACCCGTGTTCAAGTAAAGGAGATACTGATTCATTCATTTTTTTTTGACAGGCAAAATGCCGCTGACAATGTGTTGAATTGGCAGGTTACCTGATGAAGAAGCTGGGAAGGTACCAGCGCGTGGTGTTAAACCAAAATGCTAAAGAGAGCGAAGGGGAAATCATGAACTACGTTTCATGTAATGTAGTACACTATAAGAGAGTTATAGTACTGCAGTGGACACAATTCCAAAATCACCTTAAAGAAAAGGCTTATATAAAAGAAAGCAAAATGCCAAACAAGTTAATAAGCTCGCATCGGGACCAGAAACTAACGAATGAAAACATGGCAATGGCACTATTTATTTGAAATACGATGGCAATCGGCTCTTTTGGGGTAATTATTTTGAGATAGGACAACTTGTTTCAGGAATTGTCCCTGCTACAAATAAAGGGTTCCGGGTTCGCCATCAATGCTAGTTTAGGTTGCTTTGTATTATCAAATAGAGCTCTTCTTCTTTAGTTAGGCCTGACCCACCTAAGAACTGATCGAATTGGATTAGTCACAATCAAGATCGCAGGCTTTCTTTGCTTCTAAATCGATAAGGATTCGAGACCAGGACTCGAGTAGGAGAAATTCCCTCCTATGGGCACTAAAAGTAGAAAAAAGTAGAAAGAAAATCCATTCAAGTGGGGAGATTCCAGGAGCCGAAGGCGTCATATGAATTAGTTGACAACCGTATCAATACCCAAGGAAAGGCCCCGTCTTCTTCATTCAAATGCTTTTATCCTAATTCCCAATGGACATATCGGTATCTTCTGGAATGAAAGTATGATAAACAATCAGAAGTTATACACCACGGTGCCCTGCTTAGTTCGAGACAGATCGGCGTATTGTGAGACAAACCATTCATAATCAACCAAGTCTTTAGCTAGACCCTTGTGCTTTATAATTATATCACCAGTGGGTGTAAGTAACGTATAACTTTTTGGTGCTAAGAAGTATGCATTCTTTACAATGTGCTCCTGTTTTAACTTACCCAATTCCATAGATGAGATTTCATCTTCAAGAAGAGGATTTCCTAGAATAGCGGAGTCTGTATCTGTGTAGTAACAGTCAGGTCTGCTAATGTATTGGTACATATGAATACGAGCACATGCTGTAATAGCCGCTGAGATTTGAACAGCTGTGTTAGTAGGAAGATTCCAGTCAGATGAGTTGTCAACATGTCCTGTTTTGCTATTCTAACTGACCATATAGTAATGATCGCTTAGCATGTCACCTGAGATGAAATTGGAGTTCTATATCAAATACTCATATCGTTCCTTTTTTCATACCTCCATTATAGTACTTTCCGGATTTATACCCAATCTACCGTATAGCGAGTTCATGAGAATCTTGTAAACATATGCCATAGCATCATCACCACTTTTCTTAGCTTCTTGTCTACTGGCGAAGAGGTCTGACACAAAGCTTTCGAAAGGACTAATCATCTCCTCAAACAAGTAACCCCTGAGTGGTATAATCTGATAACCCAAATCGCGGGCATACTTCAGCTCTTCGCTGTAATATACACCAAAAAATTTCCCCGTTGGGAAAAGTAGTGTATTATTTTGCTTTTTGTATGGCAAGAATGGGCGAGTAATAGTAGTAGGACAAACAACATAAGCCTCAATAAACCCAAACATATCATCCAATTCCAGGCCTTCCAAATTACCATGCAAGACAGGTTTTCCACCAGGTATAGCAAATGTTTTCATTACATATGAATATAAAGAGTTGACGTCATAATAATAAATATTTGCACCATATGGCTTGTACGTATCAGCATGACCTCCATAGTAACCATGCCGAATGAATGCATCCTGGTTACTACTTGGAATATAGATAGGGCTATCATTTTGATCCTAATAATTCATTCGATATATTATCATTGCTAGCGATGACAATGTCAAACACTACCCGATATCCACATTGTATTTTTTCCAATCAATTTATTGAGCCCGAAGCATCACACCAGCTAAAAGACGGATATCTTGTTCCATATAATCCAACAATTGGGCCCTATTATCCTTCAGAGAAGACACTTTCATGTACTATTGACCCTTTTGAACCTAAGTGCGGACATAAAGTCTTAGCCAATGTTTCTACTCCCTAATAGAAACATTACGGCCAAAGCTATAATCGTAGTCTCCTGACATCTGAGGTAAGGTTCTTGAAAATCCACTCCAGCTATTCTCAAGCCCAGATGTGGATCCTTGAAATACTCTCGATCAATCAAATCTTCTAATCTATACCAAGACTGATAGAAGTGATCTTTAATCATCTTCAATCCTTTTCGGGGACTATAAGTCGTTTTCTTACCCGCTTTATTTTAAAGTAAACCAGAAGATGCCCCATTCTCAATGCTATCATCATATGTCTCGGAACAAGAAAATGGAACCTGCATACTTTTATTTGTTACCCTTACTAAACCACAGTAAGGATACGAATACGACTTAAATAAACTACTATAAGGATCAGAATAAGTACTAATGCTCTGTATAATACTTTTCCCCGAGCGATGGTTTAGCGGATTCGGAATTGTAACCAAGCATCCTGGGTTCTATACCCGATTCAACACTAGAGCATGCAGCCGATCCTGGATACATAACTATATAAAGTGTGCAGTGAGGGATCTTTATTGGTAGCCAGTCTTTCACTTCTACCTCTCTACTCCCATGCCTTTCTTGGTCGGACCAACCCAACCGGCGATTTCCGACAAGTCTTTCTGCTTAGAGCAAGAAGCGGAACCAAAATAAATCTTTCTTTATTTTCATTTATGGATAACCAATCCATTTTCCAATATAGTTGGGAGATTTTACCCAAGAAATGGGTACATAAAATGAAAAGATCGGAACATGGGAATAGATCTTATACCAATACTGACTACCCATTTCCATTGTTGTGCTTTCTAAAATGGCATACCTATACAAGGGTTCAAATTTTGATCGATATTTGCGGAGTGGATCATCCCTCTCAAAAACGAAGATTTGAAGTTGTCCATAATTTACTGAGTACTCGGTATAACTCACGCATTCGTGTACAAACAAGTGCAGACAAAGTAACACGAATATCTCCGGTAGTCAGTCCATTTCCATCAGCCGACCGGTGGGAGCGAGAAGTATGGGATATGTCTGGTGTTTCTTCCATCAATCATCTGGATTTACGCCGTATATCAACAGATTATGGTTTTGAGGGTCATCCATTACGAAAAGACTTTCCTCTGAGTGGATATGTGGAAGTATGCTATGATGATCCAGAGAAACGTGTGGTTTCTGAACCCATTGAGATGACCCAAGAATTTCGCTATTTCGATTTTGCTAGTCCTTGGGAACAGCGTAGCGACGGATAATTCCGAATCTACATAGGTCTAGTCCAGGGGACAAATCAATAGGAAATGCTATTTGCTTCTTAAGAAGAATCACTTTTTAGAAATGAAAGAGTTTCCACGGGCGTCGGATATCATTTCTTCAAATAAGGAAGAAGTGTTATCGATGGATTTCCTTCCATTCTTCCTAGTATGGAAGAAGTAAAGAAAAAGTACTGCGTCTCGATCTATACGAAAGGGCACTGGTTTTTTGCTTTCGGTTTCATTGATAGCAGAAGAGTACGCTAGCTAGCGGAGCCAGAAAACGCTTGCTTGCGGCCCAACCCTATGGAAACGATTGCCTACGCTTGCAGCTCGCTCAGTGTCAGTAGAAGGGAAGAAAAGATGGTCACTCCTTTTAGGAACATGGCGAGCCTTACTTACGACTGTTGCACTTCACTCGCTGCTCGTTCATTCACTTTCTCATGAACTCGCTGCTTCGCCAGAAGCGACTAGTCGCCTCCTTTACTCCGCTGAAAGATGCTTAGCCAGAAGCGGCGAAGGCGGGGAGCTGGGGAAGGCCGACGATGGCAATGAGGGGGAAGCTGTCGTAGAAGCTTTGCCCCTTGCTTTACAAAAATTGTTATGAACTTACTAAATGACCTTATTTATTCTCCCGGAACGCTAGCAAATCTAATAGTTCCATCTGCTCTTCTTAACTTAAGAACGAAGGCCGCCATCCTTCTTATTCAGGAACCCTTTGTTTGAGGGCCCCGGGAAGGGGAGAGTGGCCGAGCGATCAAAAGCGACAGACTGTAAATCTGTTCAAGGTTTTCTACGTAGGTTCGAATCCTGCCTCTCCCACTTGTTGTAGACTTAAGAGAAGAGAAAGTAGGCGGAAGCCTAGGAGGGCCAACCGAGCTAAGCTCTTTTTTTGCCGTGCCGTGAAGTGCAATTTTCTCGTATGCGTTTTAGAGAGGTTGTCGAAAAAAAAGACGATCTATAGAGATTCCCCATCTATATCCAATCGAGAATAGAAGCGACTCGCTTCCGGCGTCGGCTTGTAGTCTCTGCAGTCGGCACACGCACGCGCCCGCCATCATGCCTCCTTGGTTTGGGACGAAGCCAAGCGAGACATACGATAGACGAAGGAAGCACCCACCCAGCAGGAGGGCTAAAACCTGTAGTTTTGAAGTTGCAAACTCCAGCTTCGAAGCTGGAGTGCTTTAGCCCCTTAGTTTTGAAGCAAGAATCACCGTCTTGAGCGCCTTGCACGCTCAAGAACAAGCAAGGGATGAGTGCTTTGTTGCTAAAGCGGATACGTTTTCTTGCTGGGGAAGGCTAGTTTGATCGAGGATTGGAGAGGAGGGAGAGGTGGAATAAAAAGCTCGGGATGGATTTTGGAGTCTTTGTGCGAGCCTTATGCGGTGAGAGTCGCAGGGGGTTCGCGTCTATACGTGTAGTGTGGTGGTTGGGCCTACCCACCCTATTTGTTCCATGATCTATGGGTCTACTGGAGCTACCCACTTCAATCAATTAGCCAAGATTTTGACCGGATACGAAATCACTGGTGCTCGATCTAGTGGTATTTTTATGGGGATTCTTTTTATCGCTGTAGGATCCCTATTCAAGATTACTGCAGTTCCTTTTCGGGCGGCTGTAGGATGGACGGACCCCTATAGGTAGTAGGGTAGGGTGGGTGGTACCGCTCAGATAGCGGCCAATCCTCCTAACTGCGCGCGGGCCGGGCTTAGAGAGCGTGAAACTCATCACTACCTCGTAAGGGCGTTGAGACCATAGCATGTTACACAAAAGCGCCGCTTTCTCAGGAGTGTTGTCACACAGCTTCCCGACTAGAAGAGCTACTTGCTCTGTAGTGTTGTCACACAAGATAAGCACGCCGCCCGCCTGCTGGCCGGGCGAATCGAAGTTATCTTCCGGTCAACTGTTCACCCAGTCAAGTGCAAAAAACACAGTGGAATCATGCAACGCACGCTGCTGGTGTGCTTCCTGCCCACGAGGAAAGAAGAGCGACAAGGTTCAGATTTGACTGTTTGCAGCATGGGAGCTGATTACCCAAAAAATACCTGGGAAAAAAGAAAAGGTATCTCGGTAACGAAAACCATAGGAGGCTGTATTGGCGAGATCCAAGGGTTCACAGCAGCCCAAAAGAAAAACCGCCTGGAAGTCCGAGGACCTTTAGTACCGTACCGAACCAGCAGCCTTCGCGCCAAGCGACGACCGCCCTTGTCCCTTTCCTTTTTCCATTCAGCCTACTTCTTAGCTTTGTTCCGTCAGTCTAAGGCAAAGCTTAAGTGGTTTGCCTACCTTACCCACTTGATGAAAGGGAACGAACTTCGTTTCCTTGGCGGCTTTATGGATGGATTCAGTCAGCCTCACTCCTTCCTTTTGAAAAGTGACGCTTTGCGTCTTCGCTTCCGAGGGTTAGGGTATAGGCCGTTTCGAGCAAGCTTTCGCTTTTTCTCCCGGCTTTCTACAACTTTCGCTTTAGCTTCCAAAGGCGACCCAATGACCTTTCCGGAATTGGAAGTATTCGTCGCCCTACCCTAAGAAAGAAGTCACTAGAAAACTGCTTGCCCTCCAGAAGTACCAAAGGTGCGCGGAGCCCGGTGAAAATGAATATGTTTGCTACTGAACTGCCTATTGACTAATATTCGTCTTTAGAATGAAACTATCTATGAAGCCCAATCTACTGTCGATTCAAAAGGGGGCATAGTCATATGGGTGGGGTGTTTGTGGGGAGCTGCCTTGGATATGAGGAATTCCTAAAAAAAGCAAAAATAGAACAAAGGCAAAGTCCGTGACGAAGATCTTTCTTTTCTATCTAGATAGGAATGAGTGTTCGTTATAGGGGATAGGATCCATCTGCTCTCTCTCTCTCTCTATTTTCTGTTTTGCAATTTCGAGAGAAAGAGCAGTGCGAACTAGAAAAAAAGAGAATCGGGAGATGATTAAAAAAGAGATACATAGCCATATAAAGTAAAGGGATGTATATATTATTCCTATATATATCATCTATCTATGAAAAAAGTAAACAAAGTTCATTTTTGGGTTCCCCGAAGCCCCGAATGGATTGGATCGTTTTTGCTTCTGCCAACGAAATGAAGGCCTCGCCCCTTCCGAATGCTTCTCCGATCCAGAAGTTCTCGCGAAGAGAATAAGATGCAGCTCCCCCTCCCTCTGTCTTTTTCCGCTTTGCTAATCTTCCCCTCTTACGCGGGTCGGGCTTAGGCGGGCGCGGGAGGAAGAAAGAAAGTCGAAGAGCGTCTTCTCCTTTGTCGTTTTTTCAGTGCAACACAGGAAAGCACCCTCTTTTTGTAATCCCCACTGCTTCCTAGAGGCTTTTTTTGTATTGAACGCATGGCGTAGCTAGGACCCCTCCAATCATGTTTGAGCCTATGTTCACCCGGGGCCCAAAAAGGAGAATTCCGGAATGCCTGCCGACGTTCATATAAGGTGCATATCCCTTACCACTAAAGGAAAGGCTCGACGAGGGGGGGATATTAGCTGGGTAAGGAAAAAGCTTTCGGAGATTGAGATGTCGATTTGTTTTTTCATCGAAAAGGAAGAAGGCCGAGGGGATAGCAGCCTTCCTTCGGGCTTTGCCTGCCAACGTTCTAATAAAGAATTCCGGCTCGGCCCGGGAAAGCGCTGGCAACAACATAAAGAAAGGGGTCCATGTAGCTGCTGCGCCCGCCCACTGAGCAGCAGGTTCGGCATCTACTACAAAAGAGAGAATCCACTTCAGATAACCACGTCTATGCTAGGCAGCGTGTGGAATGGCCGAGAGCGGACCAAATGGATATATAATCCAAGCGGAGAGTGGAGTTACGTGAACAGCCGTATGATGGAAAACAACTTTCACGTTCGGTTCAGAGAGCACTTTTTTCGTTGAGAATAAGTCCTTCCCTTTTGTGTGAATTCCCCAGCGGCGAATTAACAACTTATGGGGCCCTATCTATTCAATCTCTCGAGCCCCAAGAAAACCCCCCTCTCCCTTGGACTCAATCTCTCTTTTGACTATATATGTGGGCACCTGATATCTATGAGGGTTCACCCACCCCGGTGACAACATTCCTTTCTATTGCGCCTAAAATCTCTATTTCTGCAAATATGTCACGTGTTTCTATTGTTGCTTCCTATGGGGGTACATTACAACAAATCTTCTTTTTCTGCAGCATTGCTTCTATGATCTTAGGAGCACTGGCCGCCATGGCCCAAACGAAAGTCAAAAGACCTCTAGCTCATAGTTCGATTGGACATGTAGGTTATATTCGTACTGGTTTCTCATGTGGAACCATAGAAGGAATTCAATCACTACTAATTGGTATATTTATTTATGCATCAATGACGATAGATGCATTCGCCATAGTTCCAGCATTATGGCAAACCCGTGTCAAATATATAGTGGATTTGGGCGCTCTAGCCAAAACGAATCCTATTTCGGCTATGACCTTCTCCATTACAATGTTCTCATACGCAGGAATACCCCCGTTAGCCGGCTTTTGTAGCAAATTCTATTTGTTCTTCGCCGCTTTGGGTTGTGGGGCTTACTTCCTAGCCCCAGTGGGAGTAGTGACTAGCGTTATAGGTCGTTGGGCGGCCGGAAGGTTGCCATGAGTAAGGTTAGGAGACCGAAGGCAGTTTTCCATGCACCGGACACGTAGCTTACCGAATCAGTTGCAACACAGATGGGAATGCATGCTACGAAAGACAGGGTCGAGTCTGATACATCAACCGTCGACTCCATATCCTTGTACGAGTCCACAATCACTACACGAGATGAACCTGGGTTTGGTGAATGGAAGTTGGCCTTAGGTGTAATAGGACTCCCAGTTACTGCGCGTGATCATATACTGAGGTGCTCCCCGTCGGTTGTTGGAACGACGCGAGCCGGTCCGGGCCTCAATTCCTTTCAAAAAGATGAAGGGACAGAGGTGACTAATTCCCCATCTCATTTGGGGCGGAAAACGAATCGACATCTCGATGTGATACAGCCCTTTCCATTTTCGTTGGGAAAGAACGGCGAAGTCCATCCGAACCCTCCAATGAAGAAATAAGAGGAGAGCAAAGCGCCAATGGCGCGCGAAGCGCATGCAGAAGGGGCACGGAGAAATAAAGAAGTGTGGAGGAGAAGCAGCCGAGCTCATTCCCTTCGCTTCCTGGGCCCAAAGCAGTGCTTTGTTTCCTGGCCAAACCAAGGATTTGGGGCTGATTGCAAAAGATATCTGAATAGAAAGATAGATCCATCCATCTATCCAGATATCTAAAAAAGAATCGATTTCTATTTCATGAAACCTTTGATTCAAAGAACTGCGCTTAGCCCCCCCCCCCCCCCCCCCCGCTCATGAAACGGCTCTACTGCAATGGATGGCAGAGGGTCCGTAGTACCCGAAGCACTGGAGTGATCCAGTAGCCGGGAAGGGGCCTAGAAGTGCCTACTACTACACCACACTACACTTGGCTCTACACATTTACAGAGCTTACCCCTGTCCAGTGTCTGGCAGAACGTTGGGGGCTTCAATCGTCGACTCGTTATCCCCATCTCAGCCCAGGCTAACGGAGCCTGACTTATTCAGGGGAGAGAGTGGAGCCTATCGAAGCACTCTTGAGAGTAAGATCCTTGGATCCTCTTCATTCTCTACAGGGGTCTCTGCCCACATGGAAGCGGGGCAGAGATGGGTAAGATCAAACACGGGAATAAGAAGCATTTGAAATGCCTTTTCGATCATTTTGATAGAGGGGTATGGATAAAGTGGGCAAAACAGACTCACATTTTTCAATCGAGGTTCCTTTTTCGTCTCGACAAAGAAAGAATCATCTTGAAAATGCTCCTAACCCCTTCGTAGGGCCGTGTATAGTAAGTGATCCGAACCTGCCCAGAGCGAGCCCCCCTTAGAGGCAAGTGAAGTTGGTGAGCCGTATGATGGGCAACTATCTCCTGCGGTTCGGAGAGGACTCAGCTGTTAGTTAGTACCCCCTTGGTTTCGGGGTGGACCCTTTCACTCTATTTTATTATATACGCTTAGCGAAAAGAATGTTTTTTGATAGACCTAGGACATGGATTCTATATGAACCAATGGATCGTGACAAGTCGTTACTACTAGCAATGACTTCCTCTTTCATTACTTCATCCTTTCCATATCCCTCTCCCTTGTTCGATCTTACTCATCAAATGGCACTCAGTTCATATCTGTAAGTTCGTTCGATCATTGACAAGGTTCAAAGAAAGGGTGGGCCATTCACCATGAAGGCTAAAAGCGAGATAGGCTGGACTTACAAAGGCGAAGACAATTCCGCGTTTTTTCAGCCGATTCTCCGAAATTGAAGATCCTCACTCAAACTTAAAAAAATCCTTTTTTCTTTTTCTGATGTCAATTCTGTCTGTCTCCTTTGTCCTTCCTAACGCTAGTCTAGTCTCCTTCGTTCCACTCGTCCTTGCTTTTTTGTCTTCTTCCTATCGGTCCCAAGGTCAAAGAAATAGGTTCAGTGGTTCGACCTCCCAAAGGTTAAAGAAAGACATCGATATTAAGACCACTCCCTCCGGATGATGATATGCCCCAACCATCTATAGCCCATGGTTCGTTACTCGGGAATTCAGAGAGGTCAGATGAGATAAATGGGTGTGTTCCAAATGGAATGATCCCCTTTTCTCATGTTTGAATTTCTATTGTCTACAAACAAATAAAGAGTCTGAAAAGACGTACGCATAACAGACTCGGTATCTAGGTCAATGGGTTCAGTGGAGAATTGTGTTACTGTAATAGCGAAGGTATCTATGAAATGCAGTACCAAGGTCAATGAAATTGAAAGGCACCTCTGACAACAGAATCAAAAGGGATTTGGCGGCTATAGACGACTCAGAGGGGTTTTCATAAAGAGAAGCTTTCGCGCAGTACACCTATTTTTCTATAGAAGTGAATGGCCCCGGCTAGTCTGATCAATCGGCAGGCTCAGCCTCTACGTCGTATTCTGATATAGAAAGAAAAGAACCGAACTCCTGGAGGGTGAAAGAAGAATCTCAAGTTGATACTCTGCCAAGGGATCTGTCCACAACTGGTACTTCACATGCCTTAGAAGTAGATTTGAATGAGAATGAATGAAATGAGCAAACGTTACTAGGAAGGTGAACTCGCTATCAAACTACTGCCTGCGCTAGGGGAAGCGCGAAAGAAAAACCAGTTTCAAGATCTGATACCCTTGAAGGACTCCCAGGAATGAGAGAGCAAGTACAAGGACAATCTTATTTTCTAAGGATAGGCGGTATTCCATAATTAACATAGTTCGGTTAGAGTGGATTTGAAAATCTAGAGCAAATCGATAGAAAGTTGCTAATTTAGCTAAGTCAACTCCACTACGGAATCTAGCTCTCCATAAGAGGGTATTCCCAATGAGAAAAGTAGTTTATCGAAGGGACCCTCTGTCTGATTGTAGTCCGGATTTCTCGGAATAGAATAATGGAATAAGCAGGTGCAGATGGTCAATCTCCATCTTGAAGCCGAGTCTCTCTGTCTTCTTATTTGATATAAAGATATAGAGAATAACTCGATCGATCGTAGAATGATTTTGTGATCTGATCTTGGGCGACGGAATGTGTTTTACAATAGTTCCAACGTTTGAGTAATTGAACTTGCTTCTTCACGGAGCTCCACACTTTCTTTTCTTGACTCGCAGCAACAAATAATGCAGTAATAGGTAATGTTTGAAATCCTATAAGTACTTTACTGAGTTAGGACTCTCAGCTCTTAGTTTAGTCTCGGTGCTGTTTTAAGCCATTATACAACAATTCTGGACCCACAGCAGGAACAACTGCATGTGGCCTCGGATGTAGATACCAGTCCCCTAGCCCCAGGAGTAGTAAGCCCGAACCGAAAAGTAGAGAGGCAGTGTCAGCCAGCGACACACCAAACAGAAACCTGCTTTCTGAGCCATAGATTGCGAGATCCTTGCTGCTGTAGAAAAAAGAGTAAGACGATCGGGCAGAACGAATGGTCATGCCAATGGTTAGCTTAAGTGAAAGACGGATACCAATGAAAAGCCAAGAAGTCAAAGCGGAGAAGGAGTGACTCGCATGAGTCAACACTTACTACTCAGGTCCGGTAGAGCAATCTCCAATTCTCATATAGAAATGTTAATGTTATGATTTCGGTATTGATCAAAAGGTGCTGGGACCTTGGGGGATACATTAGTGCCATGTTCTATTGCGGAACGGTCATATCCTGGTAACCTAGCCCCCGTAAGAGCTCTACCTAATCGTTGACATAATGGGTAGAAGGCTGTGCTTATTTATCGGCAAATCGCTAAGTCGACACCCCGAGGTAGCAACTCAAGTCTTCGTAGATAAAAACAAATGTTCAGTGCTCTAGTGTGGTCCCTTTCATCCAGAGGTTAGGATATCGTCTTTTCATGTCGAAGACACGGGTTCGATTCCCTTTATACGCGATGTGGCGAAAAAGACTGATTCAACGAAATATGCCATGCCAGCTTTCAGATTTAAAACGTGTCGTCTACTTCCAGGAAATGTTCGGAACAGAGAACTTTCTCTAATCCAACGCCGCATTCTCCGAAGATTGAGGAACAAGAGGAGATCCATTAAAAGAAATCTTTCTCAGAGAGAAAATCTAAACAGTAACATCAAATCACAAACTACACGAAAGTTGTCCATTTATTATGGGGATTTACCCATAAGGGAGATGCACAGAGGAAGAGAACGAACTTCATATGTCCCTTTTTTACTAAATCAAGAAACAAGATCGGACGTGATTCCGGTTCGTCTCCATTTTAGTGACACTCTTCCTCAAGCAAGGCAGCCGATAAGTCATCGAAGGGTTTGTTTGAATAATGGACTGGTAACCATTACTCATTGAAAGTTTCCCACGGTGATCTAATATCTTTTAAATAAAATGACGCGAGAACCCGCGGTGAAGAAATAAGGAGATCTTTCTATATCGACATATCAGTTGGAAAAATCATAGGCAAATTCCTACCGGACAAAATCTGGAGAAGAACAAAAACGGAATGCTTCCGCTTACTCATCACAACTCAGAGGGGATGCCACTTACTACTCCAATCCTTGTTTTTGCAAGATTTGCGTTCTTATATGCAAGAAGAAGACTTGGAAAGAACAAAGAAGTTTGGATCCGCAAAAGTATGCTTAGGCAGTTCCTTCGCTGAGCACAACAGAATGAAGAGGAATTTGTTTCATTTCAGATACTTCTTCTTATTGAAAAGAGGGAAGGAGAAAAACCAAAATCTTCCTACTCGAACAATAAGTCCTTTTGTTTACAAGTCTTCTTTATATAGTAATTCGACCTATTGCTCCGGATCCCCATTTACTAGGAAGGTAAGAATCAAAAGGATCGAACTACCTACTCATTATTCGGAGGTGAATCATAGAACACTAAAAGCTGTGGTATCTTATGGACCTAACATAGGTCACATCCTCACGACATAAGATTGAAAGATCCAAACCTTCCTCTTCGGAGCAGAAATGGACGTGGCCAAAACATATAAAAAAAGATCGGCCTAGTCGCTCATAGGGACATATCTATCCGGATAGAGGATAGTCTAGATCAATTTTGATCCAAATCTCTATCTATATAGATAGGTATCTCTGTGTGGATAGAGATAAAGATAGGGATCCCTATAAATCGAAATATATGGAAAAAGTGCACTTTTTGACTACTACTACTATTTCTTATACTTTTTCAAGGAAACATCGTTTTTCGATTTTGACTGAATTGGTCGGAGCGTAGACGAGCAAGTAGAGCCCAGGAAAGAGGTCAGATCGTCATAGAGCAGTCGACTATAAGTATAAGACTGCTGGCCTGAGAGAAGGCAGTCTCTCTCGGGAAACATGGCCCAATTTCTCTTCTTTCTTTTCACACGGGCAACAATGGGGAATAAAACAGACCATGAATATGAGTCTCAAATGTAAAAAAGTCTGAAAGACTTATTCTTTTTTTAGGAGGATAAGAAAATGTAAAGATTATTTGTTGATGTTATTATGTGTTATTTACTACCTTTGGCTTTGGGAAAAGTTTTCTACTTTGGAAGTTCTTGACAAGTCCCAAGTGGAGGAGATTAAGAGGTCATTAAAGAATTCTTCCTTTTAGTTCTCTTCGATGTATCGATCATGCATTCCTAAACCACATAAGCCGGGGGAGATGCGCCCCATTAGACAGCCTCATAAGGCAGACATCATTGTCATGGATACGGCTTTTGAACATCGTTTTTGAAGACATCTTTCTAACGTACTCCCATGGGTTTCGAAAAGGGAGAGGAGTCATCCCCTTTTTCGCTCATGTTCCAAAATTGGGAAAGGTTGATAGACTCATTCAAGCAGATATAGTAGGTTCTTTTTTGAATATTAATATTCATATTTGCATTTCAACATCAAGGCGCATATTGGGCAAGGTAATGATGCCTTCTGTAATCTGATTGAAGCTAGTGATATCAAAGATCAGAACCGATCAAGTTATGCATTCTTTTTTTAAGGAATACATCGGGTAAGCCCCTTATCTCCAGTTCTTTTTGAATATATTCTTACATCAACATATCATGTTGATTCATAATTTTAGTCAAAAGAAGGAATTTATTGTTGTTATATATGCAGATCACTTTGTATTTGCTATTAAGAAGGGGCCAGAGTCATAAAGAGTAAGCCAAAGCTTCCAACAGATGTTGATCAAGTCTTTGCACAATTCGCCTCTGCTCTCGATAAAACAAGTCAGAATCAATTGGCAAGGGGTCGACGATTAAGGGAATTGCTTAAACAATTCCAGGCAAATCCTCTCCCAGTGGAAGAGCAGATAGCTACTATTTATACCGGAACGAGAGGATATCTTGATTCGTTAGAGATTGAACAGGTAAATCAATTTCTGGATGAGTTACGTAAACACCTAAAAGATACTAAACCTCAATTCCAAGAAATTCGATCTTCTAGCAAGACATTCACCGAGCAAGCGGAAATCCTTTTGAAGGAAGCTATTTAGGAACAGCTGGAACGGTTTTCTCTTCAGCAACAAACATCAATTTTGCATGTCTACTCTTGTTAGTAGAAGAAGAATCGTTGAGAAAGATTTTGCATTTGATCATTTGAATCATGCAAACAAGTTTTCTTAGTTTTTAGTATAGTTATTTAAAGAATAGATAGAAATAAGATTGCGTCCAATAGGATTTGAACCTATACCAAAGGTTTAGAAGACCTCTGTCCTATCCATTAGACAATGGACGCTTTTCGTTCATATTTGATTCTTTCTTTTACCCCGTTTCTTGTTCCGAGAAAAAACTGTGAAACCGAAACCCTTTTAGGAAAGAAAAAAAATCCATATACAAAAATGAGTATGGAATGGGTAGTGGGAATCGAACCCGCAACCCCAAAGGTATGAGCCTTGTGAGCTACCAAGCTGCTCTACCCTCTGAAACTAAAGAGGGGGAACTAGTGGATAAAAGAGGGTTGGATACGCCCCTCTACCATATCTATACAAATAGAATAGTCCATTTATACATAATGGTAAAGAGGGCTCTTCTACGATCATCAATTCCAGAAATCCATACAAATACGAAAGGGTATTTTATCCTTCCCAACTGGATCTTGTTGCACCCGGTAACAAACATTCATAAACCATTTCTCGAAGTACGTGCCCGGATAGCCCAAAGTCTCGGTAGTTAGCTCTAGGTCTTCCGGTCAAAAAACAACGTCGATGAAGACGTGTAGGTGCACTATTACGTGGTAGGGATTGCAATTTTTCTCGCATTTTCGTTTTTTTCACTCAAACTCAAGGGAGAAACTTTGCTTCTTATCTTTTTTTTAAAGATTGATGAATCAAATGATATTTATGTTCTTCCATCAAGAGGAGATAGTTATCGATAAAGCTAAACTAAACCTGTTGACATAGAATGAAATCGAAATAGAGACAAGTAGGCGAAAAAAAGACCTAAAACAATAATAAACTTCTACTCCCTAGGTGGTTATTTTCCTCATAAGACAGCGGTGGAAGCTGAAGGAAAGAGTGGGCTTTGAATCTAGGTATGCTTTCTAAGGATTGTGCTGCGCCTAGCCAAGCCAATGCAGGTCAAGCAAGTCTTGGCAATGCACATGCCCAACCTAACACTGCGCCACACGAAGAACACCAACATGGATAGTACGACGCAATCGTGGAAGATGACTTTTTTATGACCTAAGAGAATTTGGATTACGAGGCGGAAAAAATCTTGGGACTCGATGACAACCTTGACGAGGACTTGTTGGACGACTATTATCACCTTTCCTATCCCGATGCCGCGATGGCAGACAAGATGAAGATGGACAAGCACGGGGCTGACAACTAGCCCGCACGACCGAAGTCTCAATGGTTACGTAGTTTAGGAGTCTCCTAGGTTTAGGTGCACTTTTGTGTGAGATGACTTTTGGGTATTTAGAGTACTTTGCTTTTCTTGATTTCAGATGTTAACAAATGGAACTCTTTTTTCTTGGGATGATGAAAAATGCAAAGTTGTCAAAGAATCCCTCATAGAAGCGCGATGCGCTATTGTATGTTCAGAAGAGAGAAAATGGAACACCCATTCCCTTTTTCGTTTAAGGAAAGTTTTTCCCGATTATTACGCAAATCCCTCTTTTAATGACGCTAACAACTCCGCGGGTGGTACGTTAATAGCTTGGAACCCCGCCCACACGACAACGTACCAAAGTTCCCAAACCTTCACTAACACCGTCATCCTAACCAACTCTTCGGGATTTACTTTTATGCTAACCAATGCAATGCATATAGGCCAATTGACTCCGACAAAAAACTTGACTTTCTCGTTAGGAGTATAAATGACCTACCATGGATTCTTTTAGGAGACTTTAACCTCTTGCTTTTGATCCCCATCAAAAGCTACGGGTGAATTCAGGTCCATACATCACACCATCCTCTGAAATAACATGATTCAAGAACTGCAATTGAATGACGTACCCCTACTAGGCCGACTCTTCACCTACTCGAACAAACGTCCTAGCCCAACACTTTCCAAATTAGACAGGATCTTGTTTTGTTGTCACACCACAGGTACGACGAACAGTTCTTCTCCTTTATAGCCCAGTTATCTGACCTACCGAAAATGAAGATGGGGAAGAAGATTGAAGTTGTGTAAAGCAGCACTTGCAGGCTAGAGTTGCGTAGTGGTCGAATCTTCTTCCTCCATGATGTCCTATTGGAACATGATGCTCAACGGAACTTGGTCTTTGCTTTAGTCCGGCCTAGAATTTGGAATCTGTATCTACTTTTTTTTCAGCTTTCTCTTCTTTCAGCTTCCAAAATAGATGGTCTTAACTCCTCTAACCGTCGATCTCGAGCAAACAAAGCAAAGAAAACTCTTTCGAGAGCCAAGTAGACAAATAAGACGAACTTGTGCTAGGGATGACCCTACCCAACGACATGCGTCCGGACGTCAGATACCCTTCTTGGAAGATCTTCCTATATATATTATATTAGTTGGTAGTCAAATCAGAAGTAGTGGAATGCGCCCGGGCACACACTATAGACCCCAAGCTTATATCTTTCTCTTCAAACTCTATGTCTTCATTAGAAAGTTCTCCGATTACCAGATCTGTTTTTGGTAGAGGTTTGTCTTGAGAGGTACCGATACCAACTTTCTAACTCAAATTGGTCCGTCCGGAAAAGGAAAAATGGGAGTTCCGATACGGATCCTTGCTAATTTACCTTGGACTTATTGCCTTATTGGGAAGGGATCATCATAGATGGGATAGGTTTGCACTCTCAAACTAGATAGAAAGCACACTCTCTTCTCGATGCTATACAACAAAGGTCCACAAAAGACGTAAAAAATACTGACATAGTCTGACAACAAAGTGAGGAAGATCAGACGAATGAGTGCCTTGGATGGAAGAGAAAAGCCCGAAGCAAATAATTGATGAAAGCTTTAATGCATATTGATGTACACAGGAGTCACTTTTCGACTTCTACTTATCTGCTTTGCTTATGAACTGAACTTGCCTACTTCACAAGCAAGCCAACCAATGGTATATGGATTTGCGTGGTCTTGAGTTTCAAGGTTTAGATGATTAACCAAGTTTTCAGAAACGAAATTCTCGCAACTGCAACTATCAATTACCAATTTGCATACCTTGCCATTAACAGTGCATTTGCTTTCAAATATCTTCTTCCTCTGTGTCTCTTCTGGTTGCATGGTTTAGGATAAAAGACGTTTGACCACACATACTACTTCTTCTCCCTCTTCTTCACATAGGTCTAGTTCATCTTCACGATCAGATCCTTCCACCTCTTCCTCATCACCTTTTCACAGCCGACAAGCGGCGCATTTAAGCCCACTCATCAAGTTCTGCTGGTAAAACAGCTTATGTTGTAAGCCCGAGAAGACAAGCTTAAACATAAACTCTGACCTACTTCCCCCAAGACTATATGACCCGCCCCACATATTGCTACTCATGAGCCTCTCTTTCTTACTTTGCTTATCTGATAGGAAGGTTAGTCACAAGAAAAGCCTTTATTCTTTCTCACATGAAATGAATCATTATTCCCCCTCCCTATATTCCATTTAGAAATCACCGGTCTGTGCTTGCTGCCAGCACACTCGATGGAGACACCCTGGGTTCTTATTCTAGAGCTTTCTTCCAATTGTAAGTTGCCTCTCTGTCTATGGCAATTTCCTTAGCCTACGAAAGAGAAGCCACCGATGATGCCAAGGGTAGATAGAAAGCAAACTGCCCTTCTGTGGACCTTGCTTTCTTCTTGAGGAACTCGTTCATCCAAGGGCTCGGTATCAGTATTCTGAATGCACTTTCAAGTAGTATCAAGACTAGGCCTTATTTTTCTTAGTTTCAGAAGTCTCCCTTTTCCGAGTGAATTAGCAAGAGCACGACTCACGACCTCTTATTCTGCGACATCTTCCTTTTGTCGCCTAATCTTCCGTTCCTCTCTACCTATGAGCTTCCAAGTAGGTCATTCCAGGCCGTCCATTTAGAAAGGGCACCTCCCAGGTTCTCATAGCATCTTGCTTTCCTGGTTCACTCTGCCAAGATGAACTCTTTCTTTGTTCAAAGTCAAAGTCCACGTCAAGCCCTCCATTGAGGTAATCTCGGCCTGATTGTCTTTTTTATTCTCTTCCCAAGAAAGAATTTCTTTCCTAAAGAGGAAGTTACATTTGTAGCAGTCCAAGAATAATCAACCTTTTGCCAATTGGTTCCCCATGAAAATCCTTGTTTGGAATTGTAGGGGCAGGGAATGCAACAAATCTTTTCTTTTCAGTAGATTATCGATGTATGCGTCCAGAAAGGGGAAGCAGCACCGATACGTCCGGCTCATCCACAGCTCTCTCTATCGACTCCTCCTTCCCGGGCATAGAAGATAAGGTCAACGAGTTATGGTCTAAGCCCTTTCTTCTTCCCTAATCCAAGTAAGGGCAATACAAGGCAGAGTACCGCCATTCCCTCCTAGCTTCGGATGCCAGTTCAGAGCTTTAGAGAGAAGGTTTCCCGCTTGCATTGCTTAGAAGAAAGTAGATAACTCCCTGTGCCTAGTGACAAGAAACTAAATCAACTCACTAAAGTGAAGTGCCTGGTTGTCTTAGTATCATATTAAGAATTTGAATGCTATATAGCTATCTCGGAAGAAACAAAGGAAGGATCTACAAGAGATTCCACTACATTTCAAGGCCCCATGGTAAAGTTCAAAAGATTGAGATGCGGTTTCGGCTCCCATAAGAAGAAGTGTTTTTCTTTCCGGCGCTGCATTCTACATAAACTAATCGATAGAATCTCAGATATCATTAATACTGTGAATAGGTGATATTCTACTAATCGATAGAAGAGGAGATATGACAGGAAAAGCATGAGATCGAAGAGGGGATTTCTTCGTCCCATCTCTTGTATACCCCACCTTGACTTGCCATCATGGCTACACCCATTTCATCAATTGGAGTAGACACTGTTGTTTTCACTTGATTTCACAGAGAAAGCGGATAACGGGGGATAGCTAGGTCCACTAGAGTCTACATATTATAGGATCAGCGGATACGAGATCCGAGTTCGCATATCTCTATCACCTCTTCCCTTCGAGTCAACAAGTCTCAGGAGCTCTCCCTCCAATTTATACTCGAAGTTTTAAAAGATTCAATGCTAATCTTGCGCTCGAAAATGATTGCACAGGTTGGTTTCCTGTGCAACGGCTTTCGTAGGGCAACCGTTCCTGAAGCTCGCTTTGCGCTTGCTTCAAAGGACTCAGCTGTTATACCCCTCCGTTTTCATCAAAACAAGGGGTACTTAGTTTAATAATGATACTACTCATACGAGAAAGCCTTTGCTTCGGTTGATAAGACAGATCGGTAGGCCCCCCTTTGCTTCTCCACAGTAGAAACACATCCAAGAGGTATGAATTGAATTGGTTGAGCATACCACTACTATCTACAGGAAAAGCTGGATGCACACATTGCTAGAGACGAAGAGGAGAGCCCAAGGATAACTAGAAGAGGCGAGTCCCGCTGAGGATAAGGTGTCGTATTGCTTGTTTAGGGGGAGTCTTGCTTGTTTTCTATAACCTTAGGAATGGAATGAGTTTTGTCTCACTCACCTTCAAGTCCGAGCATTCCGTAGATGACGCCCTTGCAGTCACACCATAAGTGCTAGTGCTCCTACTAATACAGGGATACCTTGATATCAGTTAGTCAAGGGCCTTTCCCAATAGATAATTTCTTGTCTGTTCAATGCTGTCTCCGATCGAGGTTTAGTTGTCTGTTCTGTTAAGTCAGATCTAGATATGAACCAGCGGCAAGATATCAGAAGAGTTGGTCAAGAAATGACGTATTCGTTCTCAGCAAGGGGGACCAGCACGCACTATTTACGCAGTCCAAAGAGAGAGTGGAACCCACACAAAGCGAGGACTTGAGTTTTTAAGTTCTAGCTTAGAAGAGAAGGCTGGGAGAATGATGGTTGATGAAAGAAAGGGGTCCTGCCCCGGCTACTATTATGAATCTGGTATCGGGGTTTGGTTTCACCGAATGTGCAATCAAGCTCAGAGACAGCAGCTCAGGGGTCATTCCAATGAAATACGAATGGAGTGGTTGGTTCCGTTTTAGTTGGGGCATTCTAGGATCTTTTTCTAATGGGCTTTCATCCCTTCGCCCTAATCTTACTCTCCTTGGAAGGATGAAGCAGCCGCTCTGCCATCGGATCCGCTCCACTGAGGTTTAGCTAGGGGCGAATGAGCCTTAAGTTCTAAACAAATCTGAGCAGGAGGGCCCATTTGATCATTCCAACGGTACATCCCTTCCATGGGTAGCAAAAGTGGGTTCAGGGCTACAAATTAGGGCATACAACAAGGCTTCCAGATTCCATTCACTGGGCAGGAGAAGGGAGAAGTTCTACTGGCTTTAGCTTATCACTAAGTGTAGAGCAAGCATGCTAATGCTTGCGGAGAGTGGGGTTTCGGGAATCCATCCTGTCTGTCTTGCGTGTGTTAGCTTCCATCTATGCCCCCTCGAAGGAAGCGGATAACTTGGATAAGGAATCCTTACAACTATTTCACTTTTCATACGCATTTCTTTGATTGTTTTCAGCCACGGAGAAAAGAGAAAGGGCGGTCATCTGGTTCTCCAGCAGAAAGAAAGGGTGTGTATGCTCAGGATAACTTCTTTCAAGTCCTAGAATGTGGGTCAGCGTAAAGAGGAAAAGCATGGGGCTGCATCGACAATAGTAAGTAGGATTTTAGCTAGCCGGGGCTTTACACCACCGAGTTTGACATGAGCTTATTCCTACACTCCCTTGCTCCACCCATCCAGAGCACAAGGATGTCGCATCCAAAGCAGCATTGTAAGAAAGATTGGATCCAGCTGCTGCTTCCACTTCTGTATTGTTGTATTCTGCTGGGATGTACAGAGACCGAAAGCTAAGCTATTATAAGCTCACTTAGTTGAAGTGAAGGAGGGAAAAGAAAGACTGAATAATCCATGATCGCTATGCGAAAGGTCAAACATCAGATGATGACTGAACTGAAACCAAAGTAGGTTCCGGTGGAGAATGGTAGGTCAGTCACATGCATGCCCAGGACTTTATTCTTATTTTGCTTACGACTCCCATGAGAAGATCGTTGGTACGAAAAGCACGCACTAGAGGTTCTGACTCCGCTCTACCCACCCAGGCGAGCTTTCTTCACTAACCTCTTATTGCAATTACCCATTCCCGGCCAGATACTTTAAAAAGAAAGAGTAGTAGTTTCCAGATCGAAGAAAAATCAACCAAGACTTCCCCCTCCTGAATGAACAGAATACCAGTATCTTTGGGCAGCAGATCCAAGACTATAGGAAAAAGGAATAGGTAACTTGTTCATGAAGTGATATACCGAAATCGTCGTTTAACTACTCCGCAAGGGTATCGCATTCGTACAAACAAGGCTTAATCCACCTTCAAATGCGGATTTAGATATAAGAGAACGAGCTTTAGGACGGACTTAAAACAGAGAGATAGTGTAAAACCAATACATGGGGGGTAGCGACAGCTTATTAAAAACACAGGACTCCGCTAAGCGGTTCCGATGAATAGAAGGCGAAGCACTATTGCTATAAGGTTGCAATTCCTATACGTGAAACACTGGTTTGATCTTTTTGTTATTGGTGCATGAATCATTCAAACCATAAGGTTTCAGTTAATTGTACAGGATCAGGTACTGATTCGATTCTATTTGAATCGATAAGTTAAGCACGAAATTGAGTCTTTTTCCTTTTTATATTCTAAAGCCGTTGAATTGAAGTACTTCTACTTCAACGGGCCTCTATCTTTTTTTCCCTTCGACTTCGGCTATGACCCCAAAGTCTACTATGGAAATTCTTCGGGAAGAGAGGTGCTTTGTATCAAAGACAATTCCTGGTCTAGGCGAGGGAAAAGTTTGGGTATCTTTTATTGAATATGCCTCGAATAGATAGCGAGCCAAGAGACGCCATGCAGTGCTAGTTTTGAAGAGAGGAGGGCACGCTCAAGCTCTTTTGATCGGTTACCGACGACGGGTTTGGGGTTAGTTTCCAAGTATCTATCTAAGAGTTTAGACGAGAGTTTTATCGGGTAGCCCATTTTCACTAGGCGCGAGAGAGCTTTCTCTTTTTTAGTCTAACTTGTGAAAAAAAAGTGGATTAGTCCGATCTGGCAGAAGTCTTTGAAGTCGTCCGCATAATGAACATAGCAGATGTAGAAACGGAAGGCGCAAAAGAACTAAGGTATCTAACTAAGTGCGTGAGCACATCTTATTTCTTGCTCAAAAGAACTGTCGGGGTGTTGGATCACTCGCAAACAATGCCTTAAGTTAGGAATGTCACTCCTTTCCGTCCAATTGAGGAAGGTTGTGAATCCCACTAACCAATCCCTTCTAAGATCGTAGCAAATAGGAAACATCAATTGCTCGTGGCAATGACTCATTTTTTTAGAAAGTAGTAACTTAACTCAGTTGGTAGAGCTCTCATACGTTAACCACTAATGAAATCACATAAAGGATAGGTTATGCACCCTTCTCGTTAGTGCGGTAGACGAAACTTCTTGTCACCTTCTTTAAGCCTTTCCTTCCGCTTCCATCGAGAAATATAGATAAGCTTGGAGAAGCGATTAAGGTGTTTCCACTCTTAGGTTGTTCAATATACGAAGACCGTGTCAATCACTACACCAGTGATACGAAAAGCAAGCATTCTTCTCCAGCTGACGTATCGACGCCTCACTACTACTTAATTAGTGAAAGATACGTTGGGATGTTTTCAATTCTCCATCAAGAGGCGGGCAACTATCTCATTTGACACTCACTAGACTGTGGATCGCCTTCTATCTCTCTCATGGGACTATTTCCATCTCCTTTACATGCAGCCCCATATTAACAATTAGCCTGGTAGAAAACCATTGCACTAAAAAATGGTAAAAAGCAGGCCCCGGATTCCGAAGTACCAGTTAAGAAGGCATAGGAGATTCTTCATATTTATTTGTAGGAGAGAGATGGAAAGGGAGATGGAGGGATTGACGGATATTATCGAGCTCGAGAAATGCCTATTTTCGGGGTCAATATTTAGGAATGGGTGTATACAATCTGTCGTTAACCTCCGGAGCTCGCGTAGAAGTTTGCTATCAAAGACCGAAGATCGGAGTCGTGAACATTTTTCGGTTAGGCCGAGAGGAAAGAAGCTTGTTAACCACGCAGAGTAGACATTCGTCTTATCAATAAAAGTTAGGGCTGAAGTGTTATGCAGAGGGATTTATCCAATGGATACTGATACCTACAATAATAAAATAGTGACGATAAATCTGGCAGGTGGAAGATTGAATGGTAGGGAAATGACGATCCTTTCTAGCTAACTTCACTAACAACTCTTCTATATGTGGCCACCAGAGCAACACAAATGCATTGATAAGTAGTTTGCCTATCCCCAACCTGGTAATCAAATCGGAGTGAGAGTTCCACCCATGTGTGTGTAGTAAGGTCACTTATCTATCTTTATGTCAAACAAACCTTGGCCCCACGGGAAGATTTAGCGGGATAGCTTCTTTTTCGCTGAACAGAAGAGAGAGAAATACATGTGACAAGAAGGTGCAACTCACGTTCTACACGAGCCCGGAAGAAAGAAGTGCCGTGCCAGGAACAAGACAATAGGTCGCTTTTATACTGACCACGAGAATAGTCGGCTAAAGATGGATACACAGGAGAGATACGCAGGGCAGAAGAACCAACTTGAATCGCGGAGAACAGGTAGCTCCGGCATGTGAACTTGTCGAACCATTCAACTATACTGTATATCGATTGGCCACATCAATGCATTTCACCTCGGAACTTGTACTTGGAATAGAGCCAGCCTTGAGATCCGCCACATCTTCCTTCAAGTCAGAGAGTTGAGATAGAACAGCTTCGCCTTTGACCGGTTTGCTGCTTTCCTTTATACACAAGCCCCTATTATTAAGGTATGGAGGTTTTTTCTGGAATGACCAAAGAACAAGAGAAGTTCAATGAGGTGCAAACGCAAGAATTAAAGCAACGAGGACAAGTGCTAGGATAGGATCCCGAAGGATGGCATGCCTATTCAGCAACGTGCAGAAAGGATGGCTTCACGCAAGAATCTTGATGAACCAGGTATGTCTTCTACTAACAGATATGCTATTTGCAATTCCATTGATTCTGCTAGTCTAGTAAAATCTGCTGTAGATAGTGGTCTAGTGTTGGGCAGTACACAGGAGGAAATTGACAGGTCTATAAATTCTATTAAAGCAAGAGAACTTGCTCAAGCATTGCTTTATGAAGCTGCTCAGAAAAAGAAGTTAGCTTCTCATGAGAAGGAGCAGTCTTCCAGTGTCGAGTTAAGCTCTGATTCAGAGAATGAGGATATTACTCAGATTGTTGAAGAGTTAGATAATCACAGTACTTGTATACCAGTTGGTGACAAGAACACTACGAGCAGAGCTAAGAGGAGGCATAACAAAAAACAGATACCGCCATGAAGACACTAATCTTGAATGTGAGGGGCCTGGCCAGGTAGAAGGGGGCAACCTTCTGAAGTGATAGAGTGGGTGGACATAGTTTGTGTGCAAGAAACTAAGAGAGAACAGTTCTCAGATAAAGAGTTAATGGCAATTGGTGGCAGAAAGCTTTTCAAGTGGTTTTGCAAGCCAGCCAGTGGCAGTAAAGGTGGAATGCTTATTGGAGTCAATCTGGATGTCATGGATGCAGACCTCATTGGGGAGGGTCAATTTCTCCATGGTGTTTGAGTATAGAGGCTTTGTGATAATTGTGCTTGGGTGGATGTTTATGGTCCAACCAAATAGTCTTTAAGAGCTATGTTTTTGTCAGAGCTCACTAACTTTGTGCAGAGTGTTGATCTACCTTTGCGGGACATGATCAGATTTGCTCATGAAATAATGGCAGAATACATATTAATAGGATGGAAGCTTTTAATGCTTTCATATCTGAAACTGAACTACAAGAACTGAGAAGGGTTGGTGGCCTGGACTAACAAACAAGACAGGCCAGTGAGAGAAGTTTTGGATAGAGTTCTGGTTTCTTCAACTTATGAGGATTTATTTCCTAAGTTTTACTATCCCTCTTGCAAGCTGGGTCAGATCATTGTCCTTTACTTCTAGAAAATGGGGAAGATAGGGGCTGCCACTAAGTTTTGTTTTGAACCATCCGCAAGAAGGGTTTAGAGATATGCTGTTACAGAAATGGCCTACAAGAACTGCTGCAAATGTTCCATTCCTGACTATTGGCAACAAGTGTCTCAGGGCTTCAGGAAGTTCTTGAGAGGGTGGAAGGCAAATGATGCTACTGACAATAGAAGAAGTAAATCCAATCTAATTACTGCTATATGTCTGTCATTGATAGCAAAGCTGAAACTACAGAGCGAAATCCTAATGAATGGAGGCTAAGATATGAATTGGAAGCTCAATTGGTCCAAATTTGTGAGATGGAAGAGTTATATTGGCAGAAAAGAGGAGGTGAACAGTAGAGTGGCTGCTATAGGGACACTGCTTATTTCCATAAAAAAGCAAATGGGAGGAAAAGAAAGAATAGCATTTCTATCAAGGAAGATGGTGATAAATCTATACATTCTCCAAAAGAGCTAAGAGAGCATATCACTTCATACTAGAAAGTGGATTTGGGAGAGTAGAGTGAAGCAATGTTCACTTACGGCATGATATCTGGGATATCACTGGGTGCTTATCTAATGAAGAAGCTGAGGCCCTCATTCAACCTTTTAGTATGGAGGAAATAGATAAGGTGGTGAAATGCAAATCAGGAACAGAATACCGAGTAAAGGTGGATACAGAGAAAGCAGATAGAAAGCTTTTTCCTTTCCTTCACTTTCACTTCCCGAAGGGTAAAAAGTTCGAAGCACCCAATCAAGGGTACTTCTCTCTAGCTTACAGAAACAATCACTTAGGCTGACGATGAGAAGTGTGGTTTTGCCCCATGGCGAGTCAGAAGTTTTCCAATCCATGGGACGGGCCTTAATAAAGCAAGTATAGCAGCGTTATTTACCAAATTGCATTTGCTTATTTCTCTAACATCTCCATTCTTCAGATCCCCACACTTTGATTTTGCAATCAAATACTCCTAACCATGTGGATGAGTATAAGTCTGATATAATGCCCCACCTCTAATCCAAATGGAAAATAGGAGCACAATGCATTTATGAGTTATTGAACACAATGAATTTACGAGTAATTGAATACAATGAATTTACAAGCTGATGAGTTTGCACTCTACTTTGAATACGAACAGGAAACTGATACTAAGGATAAAGGGAACAAAGCGACCGATAACAGAGAACCGAGGAGGAGTTAAAAAAGCGAAAAGCAGATAAGATAGATGAATATACTATTTATTAGATTTGTTTCTCAATCTTCAAATTGGTTAATAGGAAGTGCGCACTAGCACGCTTCATATTTCTATACACAAGGGCCCTTAGAAAAGCTTGTTTGGCCGTCTGAAAGCAGATACAGATATCGGGGAGCTATATATATCTCTTTAGATGGTCGATCTCGGTTATTTGAATTGATCCTGGCCTATCTCCATAGCGCTCACCCAGAGGGAATTCACTCAGCTCTGGGCCGCATCCATCTGGTTGGCATGTTGAATAATCAAATTCCTTCCTTGGGCCAGATCTCCGTTCCGGGATTTCAGATCAAAATGATCCCAAACGAATGGATTTAGCTTGCCGAAATCATTCAATCGGTACAACCCAGGAATATTTGGACAATGTTATCTTATTAAAAAGAAAGGAAATGTTTGTTCGGTAGAACGCCTTGCTTTTCTTTCACATTGGGGTTTAGTGGCAGCAAGAGGCAAGCAACTCTCTTCCGGCAGAAGATAGCTTTGTTTACACGCTTACCTTTCTCTCCATGAATGTAATGAGCCCTATTTAGTAAGTGGGGCAAGTCAGGCAGTAGATAGCTAATATGAACGGATCTTGCAATTTCATATGCCAGAGTGAACTATTTCATCTTTTTATTGTAATTCAAAACGCATTGGAAATACGCATCATCGATGTGAAAAGCCATTTAAAGTGACTCGCACAAGTCCTTTCTTTTTGAATAAGGAAAAGAGGCGCATAATCGATTCCGGATTTAAGGTGCCGACTTCCTTTCTTAAGCCAATGCACGCGGGACAGCTGCGCGAGCTCGAGGGCTTTCCCTTTCCTACTCCGACGATGCATCAACAGCGGGTACTTGCCTGTTTACATTCTGTGCTCCTTGAGTCGCAACTCATCCTTGCCGTCCTCATGCGCCGCACTCGCCGTCTGAAGCGCCTACTCATTTATTGATAACAGAGGGGACCCTAGGCACATGGAATGGAATTGAATTGATGGAAGCTCAGGATTTGCTTCCTAATCTGCCACTTTAGGAGTTTTCTTTTCCGTAAGCCAATATCGGCCTAGAAGATCGCACAATCAGTGGGATAACAAAGATCGAACCCTAGGCTTCCGTTCCAGTACAAGTTTTTACCGTTAGAATAGGAAAAGCCGGGTCAAGAGGGAAAGGAACCGTGGCACTTCACGTAAAGAGAAGCTTTGTCTGAGCTGAGAAACGCTCTGGCTAAACACCTTCCTCCGAGCAAACGCAGACCTATGAATTCGCGTGGCTTAAGAAACAGGAAAAGCACGACCAATTGGGGTGGGGTAGGCACGGCAGCTTCTCTAAAGCACGGCAGCACTGAAGCACATTTCTCGCGGGTTCACATATAATATTTGTAGGGTCACCAGACCTAACGAGTGGAGTCATGGTTCCGCTTGACCTGAAAGAATGGTTGAGAGCCCCTAGCCGAATGAAACAGATCACGCATTCTTTTCCAACTTCATGTGCACTTTTGGCTGTTAAAGTATCAATTCACCACTGGCCATATGAAAAACTTCACTATCTTGAGCTTGAGCTCGACAAAGACTATTTCTAGGAGATAGACGCTGTTTTGCCTCACTTTGATCCAGTTGGTTCCTGAACAGGAAGGGGGATAGGTAGGTGGAGGATGCAACGAAAGGTGTCACTGGCTGGCACCAGGAGGAGATATTGAACGAAGAAGTGGTGATTAGAGAAGAATGGCAATGGCGTAGATCATTCTGAATTCCATCTTTGAACCCTTCCGCATCCCCTATTTAGTAAGTGGAGAGAAATACGAATTTATATCCGGTAAGCGCTAAGAAAGTAAGAGCGACCTAAACCCTATCATTTCTTTTTTAGAGTAAGAAACACCGGTTTTGAAAGAATCAATGGTTTCACAATCCATTTCTGCTTAGGTCAAGTTTCCTCAACATTATGGGTGAGGTGGAAGACCAGCAGCATCAAGCTCGGTGACAATCAGGTAACAAACAGCTCGTAGTCATGTCTCTAAGCAGGGATCACCTGATAGTATTATGAATATGGTACCTACCCCTATTTAATGCAGTCTACAGAGAGATCGGAGAAAGCTAGCACTAGAGCTGGTAGAAGAAAAGACTGGACTGCCAGGACTTGATTTATCTCTCCATGTTTATCTATGTCAATTCGATAGCGCTTAGTACTGGATTAGAGGAAAAGGGGCTGCTGAGGCTGGTGGATAAGATCAAGCCTTGCCTTTTCCCTTTTTAAAGTGGGCATCCTCTTTGGAAAGTAACTAGACAAGACCTGGCGAAAAAGAAGGGTTGGTTTGGTGAAGTTCGTTATTCTAATTGTGAAGATCAAAATGATGGTTTGGATGAGCAATTGGGAAACACACACGGGGTCATGGACTAATGTTAGATGCATGCATTTTAGATAGAATGTCACACTGGCTCTGGAGTGCCCGGGTAATATAGAAGGAAGGGAACATCGTCTGCGAGCTCTCTATAATAATCCACTTGATTATTGCAAAGGCTCCAACAGAGCAAAGTTGTACAAAAAGAAGTATGCATATTAAAGGTCCCCTTCGAATTCAAATGGAAAGCAAGGGTCCCGAATGAAATGATAGAGAAATCCTTGTTATTCACGGAAATAGGATCGGAACAAGAAGGAAGAACACGACAAAGCTGGTTGACAGCTGTGCTCTATCAACTATCCAAGTGGAAGATTTTCTTACAAGGCAGTTGGAATGCTAATTGGATGATCGGGCCGAGGGATAATTAGTTGGTATGGCCCAGCTATCATAATTCCCACTGGAATAGGAGAGTAATGGCGCGGCGCGTACTAAGGTTTGGTGCGTGGCCAGGTTGTATAATTCGAGCTGACACGAGTGGGGCATTCAAGACTAAGGAAAGCAATCGTGGTACGATTCTATCAATGCTTTTAGCATGCTAGAACCCGAGTTAGGGTAGGTCGACGAGAGATTGTACACAAAGACTACCTAAGACAGTCCTGGCGCTAAGAATTGATTGAGCAAAGAAGTTTTGTAAGCTGCTATCATAGCATTCCCTCGATAAGGTATTTTAAGGTTGTTTTCACCTTTGTTAGAAGGCCACTACTCTTTTCCAAAGGTCCATGAGTCGAATCAGTAAGATTTCATCTTAAAGATTTCTCACCATAGTGGCGTGCTATTTCATTGTTTTGTTATCTAGCCGGGCTATATTTTAGCTATCTAAATCATCAAACAAAGAAGCCAAGGACTGGTCAAAAGAGAGGAGGGATCTTGTGTATAGAATCCACTCATTCCAAATGCCCCACCTCTATCAAATTGGTATTCATCTCGAAGGAAAATAAGAGAGTTTTGTTTTGCCACAATGAGTAAACAACTAGTTTGATTTTGAAAAAGCCCATTTCACGAAGGCAAAGCGGACAACGGGAAAAGCTTTCAACCTCGTTTCAGTTGATTTCTACCAATGAACCTTCCCTAAAGACATGTATTTCTCCTTCCAATTCACCTTCATGTTCCCCAGCGGAGTATTCAACCAATCCATTCCTAGCACCATGTCATAGGCAACCAGTGGCAACAGCCTCAGTTTAGCTTCAAATTCCACTCCTTGCACCTTCCAGGTACCCCCTCCGATACACTGCTTTACTGATTATGTTCTGACCATTAGCAACCATAACCACTATGGGAAATGTTTGTACCAGCATGGCTTTGATTTCTTAACCTAAAGTTTCCTTCCCTCAGAAACCAGCAATTCCCAGATCAGAAATCCTATTTCCAGCTCCTCTAGTTTTCTTAAACCAGGACTTTTTATTTATCCAGCAGGGATATTACCGAAAAAAGGGCTTCCGTTCAAAGCTGAAAGAAAGAGACTGGTCCTCCCTCTTTGCCTAGCGGTTAAGTAGATAGTAGGTCCCCCCTGGCCCCGCAACCAAGAGTCACTCGTCGAAAGCTAACCAGGAAGACAATAACTGCTATTTCAAGATAGCAGAAAGACAAGGCAATAGGAAAACAATCATACCTTGGATAAAAAGGGCTTTTCTATGTGTTATGCCCTATGTTACATTCACCTTATTTATCTGCATTCTCTTCCGCAACGAGCTAGTATGCCCAAAGCCGGCAGTGCGTAGGAGGTCACTGATCGAGCACTCTTGCGCCGACGAATCCGGTCTTAGATAGAGTGAATAGGCGAAGAAAGGACAACCTGCTAGTAAGAAGGTTTCTTTCTGACTTATGGAAAGCCTTACCTCTTTCTTGGACACGTTTTCGCTGCGCGCCTCTATGATAAACGAAATGGCAGACATGAACAAAGCATATAGTTGGTATGATGAGATATTCTTCTTTCCCGACGGAACTACCTTTCGGCTTCGCTAAAAACACCTAGGCTATTCCTCAAAGTCTCAACACTGGCCCGGAGGAGAACACTAATCTACGCATAAATCAAATCTCTGTTCATTTTTGATTCAACTGACCGAGACTAGCAAATTAATCCTTTTGAAGCACTCAGCTTTCAGACAAGTCTTCAGACTGCCATGTTTTAGCTTACTTACCTTTGACTGCCAACGCTAGAAAAGCTAGCTTCCTTGTTTGTGGTACCAGGAATGTGTCATCTTGATCAAGGAGTCTGGAAGTCCATGCTGGGGATGTAGGAAATGATATTCGTGCCGGTGAATCGACGAAACTATGTCCTTTGCAGCTTTTTGTGCAATGTCATATGTCGTAAAAGAAAATGTTGGTGCAAGCTGTCTTCGTATGCTTTTTAAAAAGCAAGAATTACTACTATTTATTGACTTTATGAAAAGAAAGTAAATTGACACTTTATGTCTCTCTTTCGAAATTGAAACTTGAAAATAGTAGGAAACGGAAAGCAAGAACGAAGTAGGCGAGTAAGGATTCTCATTCCAGCATTCTTGGGTCTAGTTTTGTTTGGACTTGGGCTTAGATGTAGTGGGTTCTTGGGCCACTGCTTTACCTTTATCAACCTTAGAAGGAGCATTAGTCTTTGACACATCAATCAACCTTAGTAGGAGCATGGGATTTGGACACATCAGCACCAAACCTGTTGTTGAAGTCGAGTATGAGATTCTATCCAATCGAAAGAAGGAGCAAAGGCTTTTCGCCTTATCTTTGCATTTAAGTTCTCGAAAGGAGAATCGGAGGCTTTACACCTATCTTTTCTACTTGCTTTTCGTTTTCTAAAAACAAGAGATGTAGGAAATGAAAGGAATTCATTATCGATAAGTTGTGGGTAGAACAGCACAACGATAGAAACATGAGGAAAATCGTCTTCATCAATTGATATTTAGCAATTTTGTCTATTTTCTAGGCTGGGAAGAGATAAGATATTGTTACTGGGCTAGGATGTTCATTTGGGAAGGATCTCGGATGAAGCTCCAGAGTTCTTGACCAGTGGAGTCAACTGGAGAAGGCGTTACTTGATAGGAAAGCAGATTTTTTTAGCAGGAATTGTTGTTGTTTCAGCGCGGTAACGAAGGATGTCTTTCTACCTGCACTTGACCCCGGAAAGTTGTGGTGTTTTCTATCTTAGAGGATGAACCACGCCTTTATGCAAAGGCAATGCCTAAGAACATAAGCGGTTGTTTAAAGCAGTGGCGGCGCATCCGCCTCTAGAGTCTTTCTAGGTTTGTTCAATATCATTTATATGTCATATGCCAAGGGCTAAATATACGGTAGCCGATTATATACTCCGCGTAGGGCGAAGTTTGTCCCAGTTGGTAGTTATATATAGGTATAGCTGGAGCCCTAGACAGTCTAGCCATATATCAGAATATCATATCATGGGTTGTGGGCTACTCTGGAAGGAGTGGTGACCCAGCGCGATAGGTTGCTTTTACTATTACAAGACTGGCTTCCTGGTCAAGTCAGCCTCCTTGAGTTTGTCTTACGGACGGAGTGGGCTTTTCCCCAGGGGGTCTAGTTTTAAGGCAAGTGGGCCTATTGAGATGCATATAACTACTTTTTTCATCTTATCACCCCGCCTAGCGACTTTGCAAGCATTAAAGGCTAGGCACCTAACAACGGTTATTCCTCCAACAGGTTATTCTGGGTTACGCTAAACCTTCAAGCCTTCTACCAGCAGATGAATACTTAATATATCCCCTCTGTGCACGAAAAGGGAAAGCTACTCTTCCAGAGTATATGCCGAAAATCCTATGTTTGGAGTGACCATGAACACACTGCTTGAGACCCTTCTTTCGTGAGAGTTGTGATTCCGCTTTCATGTTTCGGATTGAGCTTTGTCACTCTTTATATGCCACTTTATTTTTCTTGGAGGACAACACACACGCGGCGCTAAGGTTCCCGTGGCAACTAAACTAGGATTCGAAGCCAGGATGAGCGGATCTACCGCTCCAGGTCATTTCCTATTCTTATACTAATATGTGCAAGTTCCTTGCATTTAGAACAAGAATGTGAGGCATAGTAATGGCGCATGTGTGATATTCTATTGATCCTGTTTAGGCTGCTTTAGGAAAGCACTCAAGCAGGAATGGAGAAAATGTCTTCTGCTGCTATCTTATCTGCTAAAATGGACAAAATCTTCTCTTCTTCTCTATGTCACTAATCAGAGTCGGAGAGACCCATGAGACTTTCTTTTCTCCCGGCAGGCTCTAGCGCTACGGCAACGCTTATGGCTGCAATCCTAACTACAATGGCCCTCGCGGATTTAGTGCACCCAATCCATTAGGGGTTCCTGATAGTGAGATTCCTCTAGTCAAGTCTAAGGATTGAGTATGAGGGATTTCATCCAGTCTGTTTCCATTCCAAAATGTATGGTCACAGAATAGACTCATGCCCCGGCTTATAGTATGCTGCTTGGAAGGCCTTGGATTCACACGTCTGGTGCTGCCCCGTCTTCTCTGCATCAAAGAGTCAAGTATGCTGTTGAGGGCCATGTGGTAACTGTAAAAAAGAAACTTTGTTCTATCTACTGGATCATTCCCGTATATTGAAGCCGCTGAAGAAGCTATTGATACTTCCTTCTAGACACTCGAAATTTGGAATGCTAATTCTGTTTCTGAGGGTTCCACTATGCCCAAAGATGTCTGAAGCTTCGAAGATGGTAGCAAGATTTATGCTGAACAACCCATATCAGAAAGGCAAGGGATTGGGCAAGAACTTGCAACGAATATTCGCCCCAGTGGAACTCCCTTCTGCTGATGAGAGATTCGGGCTAGGATATGAGCCCAAGAAAGGAGACAAAGAGAGAATCATTCAGGAAAGAAGAGATAAGCGATTGGCCCATCTAGAGGGGAAGGGAACCCCAACACCAGCTACATCTGCAAACAATAAGGTCCTGAGAGGTGGAGGAGGGCCATCCCAGACATGCAACATATCCTCCATTTCTGCTCCGGTCAAAGAAAGGGTTCAGGTTTGTAAAAAGGACTGTTCGCCGGTCGGGCTATCTTATAGGCTGGTTTCTCATTATACTACATGATTACTCCTTTCACAATAGAAAAGAAAAAGAAGGCTCGGGTTTCATAACTAAATCCGAATCGGGATCAGGTTTAGCAGATGTTGTGGTAAAGTCAAAAGATAGGAATTAGTTCACAACCTCAATATAATAAGGATCGGGCTCGGGAACAGCTTATCTAGCAGCGGATGCAAAGGACGAAAGCAAAGACGTGGCCTAGACCGAAGCTGAAAGGAACTTGATCACCCGGAGAAGATTTATTTTCTTTGCTGATTCCTCTCAATGAAATTTGCCATGTTGCACTAAGTTACTTACGGATGTATGCATGCAGTCCAGGAACACTTTGGGGTGAACACCCATCCGAACAAGTAGGGTCAATAGTTCAGCATTTAGGCCATAACATTTAGCAAAAAATGAATCTTAAACCCAACAAGTGCTCTCCGAACCAAGCTAGATAGTCTCCTATCACTAGGCTCACCAACCAACCTGGACTTTGATTCTTTCTTATTATTCTAACCAGATATAAAAACCATAAGGATTGTTTCCAGCCAAGAGTTCCCATATGACATAAGCGCTCTTGGGTGAGGTGGGCCCTCATTTCCCAGGTCTTTGAGTGCCCGTCGTACCATGTGGTTGGTACACTAGGCTGATAGATACTTTACTTTCAGGATCTGGCACCTTCACTAGACGGAGAGTAAGCGACTTCTATTAGCACCGGACCGCCGAGTCGAATTTCTCGTGTCATGTGCAACGCCCATCAATGGTGGTTCATTAATGTCCATAGATTTAGACTCCTTCCCCCTTCCCTTATACGCAAAAGATCGAGAGGGGTCCGAACCAAACCGAGAACGTAAACAAAATTCGACTCACTCTCGTATGGCTCGCCCTCGAGCCCTGGGCGAGTCGGCCGGGTCTTTCCCTCTTGTTCTGTTTCTGCCACGATAAAGACGCACGGAAGAACTATGGTATGCCCAGCGCGTGGAGGATCCGTTGAGAGTGTCCCTTGTCTCGGTAGGGAACATTACCTATTGTCTTGAAAAAAAAAGTAAGTGCTACGGTCCCCTATTGTTTGATCCAATATTGATCGGTGCGGATCACGTTCTACTACCTCCGGTCCATGTTTCGACCTCCCGTAGTGGTCCTTGCTTTTCTTTTTGAAAGCTCCGCGGGGCCAATTTTGCGTACTTGCTCAGCGTGCCCTCCTTTCGTCGAGTGCCCCGCCCGGTTCACATGGCTGTTGGCCTACCAAGCAAGCACTTGCCCGCTACTCCTGCCGCCTGCCAAGTGGGCTCCGCGCTCGTTATCCTGACTGTTCTCTCTGCTGGGCCCTTTCCTATTGCTCTAACCATAAGCTATGGCAATTCCAGCTCGCACCCACTCTGGCCCGCCCAGCGAGGCCTGAGTGAGCTCAGTGGTCAGCCCCTGACGTTAGGGGTCTTTCGCTTTTGCTAGATCTATAGAGATATTACGAGTCCTCTGTCCTAGATTCCCTCGCCGCGGCCATCTGGTTCACCGGTACTACCAAAAAGTCTCATGCTTACGTTACTGTGACTGATATATAAGTATGATCTCGGACTACGAAGACCTAGTAGTGCTTATGGTTTCCATTCTCATCATCATATTGAAGGAAACTCCTCGTGCTCTGCCATAAGAACTTGGAGTCCGTATCATGGTGAAGGTAAGGTAACGCTGTGATTCTTGCTCAAAAAACTGACCGAACACGTTCGAGTTATTGGCTCGTCCGACCCGGCAGCATTCATGAGTCGCTCGTTCAACTGTCCCTCGGGGACACGGTCGAGAAGTGCCATGCATGGTCCCCCCCCGTCCTTTCTTTCTCTCGGTCCCACCAGGGTGGGCCCCTTTGGGGTAATAAAGAAATGGATAAAAAAAGGGGACTTCTGCTACGGGCTATGCCACCCATTACTTATGAGGGAAGTCGCATCCGTCCCATCGCAAGCACCTACAATGTCATGATCACATTGGTTTACCATTTTTTGGTAGTTCAACGGACTGTCGCCCCTCCAACAAGAAAAGGTAGAAATATGGAAACTTCTCTGCCATTTAGATCAGAGAATTTATAGAGGAAATCGGGTTTTAAATTTCCAGAAACCACACGATTATATAGCCAAAGGGAATACGCCGCGCCTAAAATCATCCCAAGCGCAGCTAATGTGGCTACTAAGCTATTTCTTTGGAAAGCTCCTACTAAGATTAGAAATTCCCCAATAAAGCTGCTAGTGCCGGGTAAACTCATATTGGCTAAAGTGAAAAAGAAGAAAATGGTAGAGAAATTCGGCATGGTGCTCACTAAACCTCCATAATATCTAACAAGTCGAGTCTTATGTCGGTCATATAGAACACCAACACATAGAAAAAGGGCTGAAGAAACCAGTCCATGACTTAACATAAGTAAAATGCTACCTCCAATTCCCTGTATGTTCGATAGAGCCTAATATTCCCCCAGAGTACGCCGCTTACCCCCCGAACCGTACAAGATAGTTACCACCTATCATACGGCTTTCTAACTCCACTTGTTTTTCTGGTCGTTCCGCTCTGTCGGATCGATGGTAGTCTCAGAGATCTGGTAACCTCCGACATTTTTGACAACACGCTTCCTGCTTCCGTTTTGAGTTGCGCATCTTTCTCCCCGGGGCATACTATAGTATCACATCGTAGACCCCTACCCCAACTCTATCTTCCTTATTAGTGAACCGGAACATAGTGCATAGGTACTCTTCGATGCTGCGAGGGCGAGACGAGGTGACATACTACGATCACGCACTGAAGTTCTGCCCTTCGGCTTTAATATGGAACCTCTCAGCTGCTCCCTCGGGATAGGTAGGCCCATCCCCCACCCCCCCCTTTCCTGAGAGGCGGTCGGGCTGTGTTTCCCCTGCGGCCACCCAGCGGCGGCAGAAAACGAAAAAGGGTGGGCTCCGCGCGGTTCGCGTTTTATTGTAAAGAGAGAGCTTTTTATTCTCTTATAGAAGCCCACGCGGGTAAAGCCCAGCGAAACTGCAGGGAGCACTAAGCAATGGGGGGATGAGGGCGACTCCGCCCATGGGTTGGACCACACCACAGGCAAAAGTCCTTCCACGGCAAGAGAAGGGTGACCGGAACAAGAAAAGGGAGCTAGTCGTTGGAGGGAAGACAAGGCTCGTTCCGTGCGACTCCACAGAAGAGTACGCGCGCTAGAAAAGGCAACCAGCTTAAAAACGCTAGCTAGTTTTGTAGCCTTATTTAGTTTGGTTGCCTACGCTTGCTCTCCGGCGCGCTACGACAAAACCCCCTGCTTGCTTCTTTCTGTTCGACGCGGAGCTCGCAGCCTCCCCACCCTTGCTTAGCGTTCCACTTGTCGATACTCGCATCAACTCATCGGCCTAATCCGCGAAGAAGCAAACACTAGAACAAACAACGGATGCAATATTTAATACTACGCAAAAGATCCGGCATGATTACGATATGCATGTGAGATGAACAATTATTATGCAACAGGTTTTATATATAGCATTTATAAAATAAGGGTTCGGAAAAGGTTCACACATCTAGGGTCGAAGGTCTTGGGTTCTGGGGGTTCGGGGTTCGACAGGGTGGGACGAGATCGGGGGTTCGGTTCGACGGGAACGTTCTCGAACAACGAAGGGAGAGCTTGGCGTTCCGAGAATAAGGACTTGATTCGGCGTCGGCGGCTCATCGGTTTCGCCCTGGTCGGTGTCGATCTTGTCATCACGAAGATCTTGTCGGGTCCGTGCCATCGAGTCGGTCTTGGCATCCGGGGTGAAGTACTTGGCGTATCCGAGATGAAGCGCTTGTCGTTCCGTGTGGCGATGTTGGCGGTCATCGGGTCCGAGAAGAAGACCTTGGCATCCGGTCCTCGGGCATCGGTGCAGGACAAAGGTCTTGGAATGTGTCGCGGGTGGTTGTGGTGACATCTGACTGTCTTGTCAGGCTTGTCGATCTGGATGTGCTCTGAAGTTCTTGTTGTGGGCTGCACATGCACCATGCCACCACCACATCAGTTCATTCCTGCAGGGGAACGTCTTGGTGTTAAATCGACAACGGTAGCAACTGCCAAAAGCACTACTGGAGGTCGTCATGCTTTCAAGGGCTTGGTGCGAGGGCGACGGGTAACACGGCGGCGTCAGCTTGACACGGAAGGCAACCAACGGCGACAGAGGAGGCACCAGCACAGAGACGATTGACGGCGAGCGGATGAGGCCACGCGCAAGACGAGGGAGGCTCGGCGGCGGGAGGCAGAGCGCTGCGCGGACGCGCGAGAGGCGCGAGGATGGAACTTGGGCCTGGATACGGCGATGAGGTGGCCGGGCTCGGCCGGAGCAGAGCAGGCCCGAGGCGGTGGGGCGAGGATCCAGAGGCCGAGGCGGCGCAGGCGGTCGCCTGGGGGCCGCAGGAGGCGAGGTGAACCGCGGTGGCGGTGCAGAGGAAGAGGCCGGCGGCGAGAGGCGGAGGCCGGCGTGAGGAGAGTGGAGATGGGCCACGACGCGGTGGTGGAGACGGGCGGAAGAAGAAGGGGAGGCGACGGCGGGGACGCGGGGCACGTTTGGTCGCTGACGGCCGGTGACGGGACGGCCGCGCGGTGGCGGGATCTGGCGGCGGGGAGGAAGAGGCGAGGAGGGCGGTCGGCAAGGCGGGGAGGAGGACCGAGAGGTGTGGCCGGCCGGGGAGTAAGACGCAGGGGAGAGAGAGAGGGGGGAGCGGCACGTGGGGCGACCGCGTCTCCCGCGTGGGCCCGGGGTGGGAATCGAGGCGGACAACAGGGGAGCGTGGGCGGGATGGTTACGGCGCGGGGATCGGGGTACGCGCGTGGCGTGTGGGCCAAGGCGGCTGTCCGCTTGCGAGTTGTGGGGCAGCCGCGCGGCTGGGCGGGAAAACTGGCCAGGTGGCGGCTGGGTGGCGATGGTTGGTGGGCAATCGGGAGGGGCTGGGTGAGGTGGAGGGAAAAAAGAAAGGGATTGGTCAGGGGGATGAGGTCGCGGGATGCGATTGGCCGGGGTGAGGTGGAGGGGGCTGGGTAGGAAAAAGGGGTAGGGTATTTGGTAGAAAAGGTTTGGGTGTTCTGGGGTAGGTAGGGTTTTTATCTGGAGGTGGCCGGCTAGGCTTTCGGGCCTGGCTGGCTGCCTCCTATAAAAAAAATATAAATTTTGTTTAACTAAAACGGGGCTTTTGAAATCCGTTGGTAGACAAAACAAAATATTCCGGAGACCCGGGTTTTGATTTGAATAAAGACGGGAATATTTAGAAAACAAAACTAGGCGTTTCAAAAATAGTTTAGACTAAAACCATGCATGATGATGACGATGCTCAAATGCAATGTGGCATGATGACATGAGCATGCGGTCATGATGATGCAATGCACAAAAACAACGCGATTTTCTAGTAGTGGTTTTTGTGGGGCGACGCTCGATCTAGATCTCCCGGCAGACAAGAGTATCAGAGTGAACAAGGGCCAAGCACCAAAGGACGGGATGAGGTCTACACCGACAAGAACTTCTACACGAAGGACGGGCATCATCGAGATGGAACCCAACCCCGACACCGAACTAGAGTTCTCCGAACGAGCTGACGACACGAAGATCTACTTCACGGAACCGATGCCTGAGAACCGGAACGCCAAGATCTACCACACGCAACCGAAGACTGATCCCGAACCCTTGAAACACCAAGATCTCCAATCGGAATCCGAGGATGCCGAGACCCTGGACGACAAGTCTCCTTCCCGTAAGCGTCGACACCGATACGATAAGACCTTCTTCCCGCACCAAGGCCTGAACCCAATGACCGCCAAGATCGCCACCGGAACGCCAAGTTCTCCTACACGGACCCGAAGACCCCGGTCCCCGTTCCATTCAAGTTCGCCATCGACGACAAGATCGACCGCTTGGAACCCAAGTTCTCCGTCACGACACGCCAAGCTCTCCATCTTGTATATGAACCTCGTCGACCCCCGTCGAACCCTGTCGAACCCCGAACCCCCAGAACCAAGATCTTTGGAACCACATGTGTGAACCTTTTCCGAGCCCCTATTTTATAAATGCTTTATATAAAACCTGTTGCATAATAATTGTTCATCTCGCATGCATATCATAATCATGCCAGATCTTCTGCCTTAGTATTAAATATTGCATCCGGTGTTTCTTCTAGTGTTTGCTTCTTCACGGATTAGGCCGATGAGTTGATGCGAGTATCGACAAGTTCTTCGGATATGAATCTTCGACAGTGTTTCCCAGGCGAGCACCTCTTCCCCTTCTACCTATTTTGCATTTATAGTCTTTATTTCCTCCTGTTGATCTATTGCTATCCGTGTCGCGATGCTTTAGTTTTCGTACCCAGTTATACCTCGTGCCGCCTCTATATTGCCATGGACACCTCCTAATACCTGTTGTTTGGTAGATAGCTGGCCTTGCTAGTCATAGTTGCTTTCTCAGGTGCGATCTCGTGTTGTTGAATACCACAGTTGTTGGAATGCTGGCAGATGTTTAAGGTGGAGATGTTTATTGGTGGAGATGATCATGTCTTTAAATACAACTATTAAATTGCTAGGTATAACTAATGCAGAGGCATCGGTGGGCAATAGATGTTATTTGGTTCTGCCACGCTCACTTGTGTCCCGTAGGACCCCGAGTACTTGATACCTGTTCCTTGATTTTTCGCACTATCCACATCCGGGAGGCCTTATGGACCCCCTGAGCCAGAGCTTGATTCATTTCTATTTCTTAGGGCCACAAAGTAGTTTGGGGATTTATTACTATCCTGTACTTATGCCATGCTTTACTGCTTTATTTAATATTGTGCGTGGAGCACCTGTACTGTTTAGGATTGCGGAGTGTTTTCGCGGTATCGACAAGCCCAGTCACACTTTCGGGTTCCCAGTCGTTTACAGCCATTGACGCAAACCCTGGGTCTGTTCGGAGACGGCCAACTTCGTTGCGGGTAGCTTAGTAGGGTGGCCCCCTGAAATATTTCTTTATCCTGAGATCGCTTTGTCGTGAATGCCTCATAGGGTTTTGAGTTGGTTTTTCCGAGGTTGATCGAGTGTGTGTTGCTATTTGTGCACCCCTGCAGGGTAAAACTTTCTGAAAGCCGTGTCCGCGGTTATGGACGACTTGGAGCACAGTATCTCGATCATAGACAAGCATAACTAAAGTAGTGCTATAAATTTGACTTAATATGTGACTAGTAATCAGAAGCAACTATAACGGAATGGATGTTAAAAATGTCAACAACTGGTGGATCTAGGTTGTTTTTTATACATGCCTAGTAAGTATTGCAACTCCAATGGAATTTGATAAAAGTGCCAACAACTGCTGGGTTTTGGGATTCCTCAGGACAATTATATCTGACTAGTAAATGTTCCAACTACAACGGAAGATTAACCAAAACTGCCCACTACTTATGCTATCAGGATGACCCATGCTATCTATATCTGATTAGTAATTGCTGCAACTATAATGGAATGAGTAAAATTGCCAACTGTTTGAGTTCCTTGGTCCGACTTCCTCGTTTGGTCTCGAGGGGGAAATACCAGGATGGGTTTGTTTGGTGTTAGCTTCAGGTTGGATCCGAATAGGTCTTTCTTATCCCTCTCTGATAACCGCCAGTTGTATCGAGTCTCTATAGGTTGTTTAGTGCCGCTGCGCCGCCGCTTCAGCCCACCATACCTATGTAGGCGAGAGCCGCCGAATTCTAGCCTCGCCGTGTACTGGCCTTAGTACTGACGCTCCTCTTTTTCCTTTGCCCTTTGTCGGCACCCCTTTTGTTTTAGCAGGTTTGAGATCGACGTCGTTAGCAGGGTTACCCTTCCGGCTTGGCCTAGACAGGGTTATGGACGCCATTGGTTATTCTTCAGGGCTCTTAGCCCCATTTGCATCTTGTCCGTAGTCGGGCGCTCTATCGTTTCCAAGGTGATTTGGATCTTTGTATTATATATCTGTATTCTTGACTCATGGAGTCGTTGATGTATATATCTGTTCTGTGGGTCCCATCGAGGACTGTTATGTAATGTTATTACTTCGTTTTCCACCCGCACGAAAGTGCCTGGTGGGCGTCCTTGAATCGTTTCTATGCGGGTTTGGCGGAAAAAGCTAAAACTTGCATGCGTTGCTACGGCTTGACTTTTATTTTGACATGGCATAGGTCTCGTGTAGCACTTAACGGGTAAAATACTCGATCCCAAAATCGATCAATACACATAACACTAACCAGGGGCTGCCGCTAATTCATAAGTAAAAACACAAGGGAATGAAAAAAGATTTGTCTGGGTTTGAGAACTCGGCAGTTTGGCTGCCAGAGACCTTGTTGCACCCTCGTCCTCAGGTGGAATAAACGAAACCTCCTGCAATGAACATGTAAACTAACTGACATGTTTCATATGCAGTTATTTGTGCTCCCCAGTAAACAATCGTTGGTCGAAGATAATCAACCGTACATACATACATGGGTGGGTTCGAGGCTCCCCTGCAACTCGACTGACATGGCGCTCTTCAGAGCATCCACGAGAATTACTCTGGAGAATGGTGAAAAGGCCTCTTTTTGGCACGACAACTGGAGCGACTTAGGCCCCATCAGTCAGTGGGCACCTGACCTGTATAGGATTGCAACCAGGAAGAAAAGGACTATTGCAAAGGAACTTCGCAACAACAACTGGATCCGCTCCATCGCTCGACTAAACACTCCCATCCAGTTGGCCCAATACCTGCAGCTATGGGACCTCATCCAGGACACCACGTTGTCCACGCTCCAGCCTGATTCTATTAGATGGACACTCACGGCTGATGGCATCTACAGCGCTAGCTCTGCCTACCACGTGCAATTCCATGGATGTTTCTCGAAGTTCAAAGCACAGAAAATCTGGTCCGCTCATGCAGAGCCGAAATGTAAACTATTCTCCTGGCTCGCCCTTCACGAAAAGCTGCTCACCGCGGACATGCTCGCCGCTAGAGGATGGCCTCACGACCCAAACTGCTCTCTTTGTGGTTCTGCCCCCGAATCTGCCGCCCACCTGTGCAAAGATTGCCCCTTCACGGCGGCGGTATGGACCACCATCCAACATTGGGACAACGAGGCTGTGGGTAATCGGGGCCAATCTTTTGCCTCCATCTCCGAATGGTGGGATGACCTGATCGATAGGAAGACATCCAAAGCACAACAGCGCCTCAGCGGCCGGCTGCTCTATGTCCTCTGGAACGCCTGGAAGGAAAGAAATCGAAGAATTTTCACTGGAAAACGCCTTACCTACTTTGAGGTGGCCACCATCGCTCGGGATGACATTCAACAGAGGGAAAGAGCCTACGGCAACTTCATGCAGGCTATTCCCGCTGAGCCGGATTAGGCTCTTTATTTCTTTCCAGTCCTCATGGTGGTTTTCTGGCATTTTCCCACCATAATCTAAAAATGTTCTCTGTAAAGTGTGTCCTGGTTTGATTTCTCCCTTCTAATAGAAAAGGCAGTGCTCCTGCCGGTTGCCCCAAAAAATAGACACCTTTGATGTTTATTTTAAGGTACACCAATCAGTTTATTTAAAATAAAATCAATATAGACCTAGTGCATGGATATCATTTATTTTTTATCGGGCAAAACGTGTTAGACATGGCAGCCGGTATAGCTAGACCAGTTTTTTTCTTTTTAGGATCAGCCAGACACAAATCATGGCTACAAACACGGTCTCCTTTTACCCGTCATAACAAGTCCATAACGATATGTTGCGTTCGAATTTCGTCGTCTATATACATGCCATACAATTTTTTTTTCAATCGTTGCCCCAACCTATTAATTAAGGAGAAATTTTATAAGCAAAGAAATGCGATCAAAAATATTACAAACCGCTACTCTCGCGGCATCAAATCGCCCAAATGTTTGGCGCCTGCAATCACCCACAATCGGCCTTCACTCTTAATCTTATTGAGAACAACTAAAGGCGGAGCAAATTTGTTTCTAAAAACCTGAGCATTGCACTCACTCCAAACTTCACAAGACACCAACATGGTGAGGGAAGCCATCGCCATACGGCTCAAGCTTTGGCCACTCGCTAATCTAAACCACCATTCAGTAATTGAGAGGCCCGTCCAAAGATTAGGGTGGATCCCATATAGGCCCACCCACTCCTTGATAGGGCTCCAAAGTCTAATGGTATACCGACAATGAACAAAGGTGTTCGACCGATTCTGTTGCTCACTTGCATAGGGCAAATCCCACAATTAGGCCAACCTCGCTTCTCCTACCGTTTGGTCGTCCAAATCCTCATAGCCCGAAGCCGCGCAATTTTGATATAACAACAAACATGATATATAGTAGGTCAATCTTCTTAGTCTTATATCTAGCGTCAGATATTCCTTATGTGATGACATACATCGTTGCTAAATGATCATCTCCAATATTTATTTTCTTCATTTTTTCCGTTGCTAGCTTGCATAGGACAAATCCCACAATTAGACCAACCTCGCTTCTCCAACCGTGCCTCGCTACGGGTTCACAAAACATTGTTTTAGTGTCTAATATAACTCTCGCTCCTTTCTTGTTTTAAATAAAACATTAATTTGTAATTGATTTTTTCCATTTTTGAAAAAACATAAAGAAAAGGAATTAGTTTTTAAAAAAATAAAAGAAAAAAGGCCCTATGTAACCTGCTCCTTATCTTATCAAAATCCTCCTCCCTCTATTTTTCTAAAATTTTAAAATTAAAAGAAAACAGTTTTAAAATAGAAATGAAGAAAAATCCCCAACTGGCCATGCCCAAAATATCCAGCCGGCATCCCAAACCTCTGCCACTCTGACGCACTTCAATACATTGTGTTCCCCATCAGCCTAGCGAGCAGAGGAGCACGGGATCAGGGCAGGCATGAGAATTGAATCAGACCGGGGCTTTGTCCCAGCCTAAGCGTAGGACCAAAGGTTGATATAAAAATGTTTAAGAGTTTATATTATAACTGCCAAATCGATATAACACAGAAATTAACAATAGTTCATATAACAGATAGCATGTACATATTAATAATTCAAACGTGTTTCAATTTTATCAATAATATTAGATTCACTCTTCTTTATCTTTTATTGCATATTAATAATTCAAATATGTTTTGATTTTATCAATAATATAAGATTCGCTCTTCTTTTACCTGTTATGTATTCTATACTTTCTGCCATGCGGCACATTATATGTGTCGCGACTACTTCATAATCTTATAATGCTTGGTAAAGATTAAAGTTTTACAAGGGAAAATTTGTAGAAGGAGATGAACACCTTTGATGACGTCGCTCAAATCTGAAGATGGATAGATTTTGTACACTTTGATTTGGCACATGAGAATAATGGGATGGGAAGGAGCGCCTTTGTATGTTTGTCAAATGGCTGAAAAATTGCATAAATAATCAGATAAATAATACTTTCTTCGTCCAAAAATAAGTGGCGTGGACTTGTCTAGATTCATAACACATCTAGGTACATGCGAATATAGATAAATCCAAGTCAATTATTTTGGGAAGGGGGGAGTAATTGTATCAACAAGGTTAATCATTTTTCTCTTTTCTAAAAAATCAATTGATATGGCGTGCTTGCTTTATTAGCCAGGTTAAATGTCCATCTCATTTTTCTTATCGTTACATCACCGCCCTTCTTATATTTCCTTGTTCGAGTTGAATAAGCAGAACAGCATCGCTAGTGGTCTCCTCTGCCTGGAACTTTACGCAGCATCAATTAACTGGATCCTTCACACTTGAAAGGATATCTGAAATCGACCACTCTCTTAGGCCGTCTTCTTCTATTCTAGTCCGATGACTGATGTCGCCCATGGTGCTGCCCTCTCCAATTCCTACCTTCTTCAGTGCCCTCTCCAATTCCTACCTCCTTCAGGATCCTCTTCTTCCGTCGGATCCGTTTCCATGATCAATTTGGAGGATTGTGTCTCTACTCTCAAGGCAAGATCTCTATAGTCTATCCCAACATTGTCAGCCTCGGGAGGACAAAGGAGTCAGGATAGCTACGAGGGAGGAAGTCGACACAGATCGACCTGGGACAAGGCTGGAGGAAGGCCGGAGATCAGGGGAGAAGGGAGAGCGACGGCCACGGAAACGAACCCACGCTGAAAGAAGGAACTCAGGTTGGTGGTGTCCCACGTTCATTGTCCTGCTGCTCGGTGGAGTCTGGGGCGTACCTCCAGAGAGGAGAGAAATGAGATGCCGCGTTGTCGGGACGCCGGGAGCTCGGGAGAGCGCCAGGGAGGGTTCCGTGTGTAGCCGGAGGAGGAAGGCGGGAGGGCGCCATGGTACCTGTGCAGGTCGTGCAGTGCGTTCTCTAGTTCGGTCAGGGTACGAAGAAGCGAAACACGGTCGTGGCCGCCTGCGGGCTGTCGGCGGCCACCTCGGGCACTGAACACGGCAGGGGGCGGGCCGGGGGGGGGGGGGGGGGGGCACATCTGGCCCTGCCACTGGATGGGGGCATCGGCGGAGGGCGAGCAGGGGCGTGACTTCCCGGTCGTCTCGAGGGGAACGGGGTCGTGGGGACGAAGGGAGTGGGGCGCAGAAAAACGAACCGTTAGGTTGACTTGGCAGGGGCAGACGTTGTAACAGGTCCGAACTCGCAGGGACAAAGTTGTCCAAAAAAAATCGGACGGAAATCCTATGCTGACAAACCTACCTGAGAGAAAATTATAGTATAGATCATAAACAGCCACAGTTTACACCACCACGACACTTTATCTTCCTTACTGTATTAGACAGCGACAAGTCACACCGTGACGTTGAAACACCACCGTCTGTATTGATTGCAATGAAATCCATGGAGACTTAATGGACGGGGCGAACCACCTTGAGGCCTTGTTTATATTCACTAGCGTATTTGCGGGAAATAAAGTAGATTGTTCCAATTCTCGCAAAATCCTGTCCGTTTATTATTTCAGGTTTGGCCAGAATAATCCTGAATATCCCGCAAATCCTTCTAACTCCCTCCGATCCAAATTAGTTGATTTGGTTTTGTCTAAATTCGGATTTATCTAGCATTAAACAAGCCTAGATATATTCGAATCTAGACAAATCTAAGAAGTATTTTGCATCGGAGGGAGTATTTTTGTCTAGATTGAAAACTCTCCTACATGGTAGAGTATTTTCGAGAAAAGGTATTTACGGGGATTGAAGACTATTAGGTGAACACCAAATCCTAACATATTTCTATAACTCTAGTGGATAAAAATACGAGAGAAGTAAATAAGGCCTGACCGGGCATAATGTAAGACAGAAACAGTAGGTGCGGCAAATCACAAATGTCGGTATCAAGATGCTAAACCGATAGATCAGCATCCAACGTACGGCCACACCATCATCATTCATCAAGCATACTTTTCGGCGATATCCGCGAGACAGGTCGCGAGCTGGGTCGGCGCCGAGAGCAACGCCATGTGGTCGGCGCCGTCGATTTCCTTCACCTCATCGACGGGGTAGTTCTCTATCATCCACCGCTGGAAGCCCTCGACGATGGCGCGGTCGTCCTTGCAGACTACGAACACCTTGCGCACCGACCCGTAGCGAGCCGCGGTGTACGGCTGCTGCAGCCTCAGGTCGTCCACGAACATGGAACCCACTCTCATCAGGGACATTCCGAGCGTGAGGTCCTGCCATCATACGATTCCGACATGCAACGTCTCAGTTCTGGTGTGTAACTCTATGCATATGAACATCATCACGGAATTTCCATATGTTTCTCTTAATTTGGTCAAACTCAATGTACAGATTAGAAGGAACATTATTTGATCAATTCTCATACGTTAGGTGTGCTAATAAGTTCCAGTCATAGTTAACGTGATGTTGGAAGTTCGATCAGATGATTAGACATGCACAGATAGCAAAGTGACAGGTACGGGGCCGTACGTACCTCCGGCGAGCACAGCTGGTAGAAGTTTGCTCGTGTGACCAGTGGCCCGAACAGCATGGAAATAGGTAGCTTGCCCTCAGGATCTTGAGGCTTGAACTCCGTGTCCATCCAGTCCAGGGTCTTCCCTTCCACGAGCTATTTAACGGGAAAAATAGATCGAGCAATCATTCAGTATACTAGTAAACATTTTGGGCAAGAAGCTGTTGTTGGTCGGGAGCGTCAGGTTACTTGTTTCGGCGTCCGAATCTAGACTTCTAAGTTCTAACAAGAAAAGATCAAGCACTCCGGATGTAGAACTACATACCTTTTCAAGCACGTACGACGGCGGCGACCTGTCGTCCGGCATGAAGGCGGTGAGGAACACGGCGACGGCGACCTTCTCCGGGAACAGCTCGGATGCCAGGGCGATGTTCACTCCGCCGAGGCTGTGGCCAACGAGCACCACCTTCTCCCCGGACGGGAGCGACTCCAGGAGGTCCAGCAGCGGCTTGGTGTAGTCGCGGAACGTCGGCACCTCGCGCAGCGGCCTGGGGTCGACGCCCGACGCCGCGAGGTCCGGCATGCTGACGCGGCGCCCGGCCGACCGGAGCCGCGTGGCCACCTTGTACCAGGACCAGCCGCCGTGGCATGCGCCGTGCACCAGAACGATGTGGCTGCTGCTTGCAGCTTGGCCCGCCGGAGCCTCCATGTGCATGCGTGGAGAGGTCTTGGTGTGTGCTGACGCTCTGTGGCCGCAGCTGCGGGGATTTTATAGCTGCTTTCGACGGTTTGGCGTGTCAAACTATATGAAAGCTCATGGAAGGAGCTTATGGAAACTTTTATGGGGGATTTTCTCTGGATACGTGTAGAAAGTCGAAGGATTTTTTCAACAAGGCTGGACTTTTTGATTACTTGCAGGTGATCAATATGACAACACAGTGGTGATTCATGCACTTGTGGTCATACCTCCTCGTGTGTGATCATCCGAACCTTGTGGTTTTTGGTTGCAACAACCGTCCGACGATGGTAGGTTACACATGATATCTCCCGGTACAGCCGCTAAGCTCATTTTGCGTTTCCAACATGTTTCACATGATTCACCTGCAACTGAGTAAACAGGGGGAAGGCACACAAACCATTTCGGTTCAACATGTCTAAAGAATGGAAACACCTTCTTCTATTTGAAGAGTGAGCTTTTTGCAAGCAAAGATCTAAAAAAAAAGGGGCTATTATCCCATAAATCTAATAAATATAAGTGAGGCACCAAACGTGGGCTTACGATAGACTATTTAGTGCATGTATTATAAGTTATATGCTTCCGCTTGTTGATTCAGAAGTAGGGTTCACAGCGACAGAAGCAATAAATCGTGGACGCGCTGCGAGGAAGATCCCGGTTAGGCTCGGTGAGGCAGATCCTGCAGGTTGCCAGCGAGTGGCGTGGGGCTGCTAGTCTGGTTTTGAATAAAGGGGGTCTGGTCCTAGGATCCCTCCCACACCAAGACGAGGATCTACTTGATGCTGGTCTTCCTCCCTTTGGCTAGAGCGTCGAGTTCCGGAAGGCTCCATTGGTGAATTCTAATGGACGACATGCCGGAGTTCGCCGGATTGAATGGGTTTTGGTCATGCGTAACCATGTTTTTATCTGACCGTTTGGTTTCAGCGGGAGCGACGTGAAGCTTTGAAGTTATATGCTTCCACTTGTTGATTCAGAAGTAGGGTGCACAGCGGCAGAAGCAATAAATCGTGGACGCGCTGCGAGGAAGAAGATGGGCTGGGTAAAAAACAGAGAATGTTGTAATACTTTGAAGGCTAAACTTCACAATATAATTTTGTTGCACGCTGCTGGAGGCCGGTGTTTTTCTTAATGGAATGGATTTATTTATGAGTAAACGACACCATTAATATATAGATTTAATTAACCTAAAGTACACTCAAGTCCATTTAGTGGCTACTACATGTGCACCTGAGTCTGTTAGAACATCTGAGTGTTACAATTTGGTCCAAACACATTTAAATGTACACACGGACTCGGGTGTACACTTCCTCTAGTTCTCCGACTAAATTCTACTTTTGGTCAGAGTTCATGGACCAATGGTACCGGAAATGAGGGGTGCTATCTAGAGGGGTGGGGGTGAATTAGTCAATTTGATACTGGAATTGGGATCACGATGTCTAACCTCGCGAAAAACAGCGGCCGTCTCCCCTCGCGAGCACTCCCCAGGGCACCGCCGGGGGCAGATCCCTTCGCGTCGCCCCGTCGCACCTACTCCCGCGCCTCTCGCCGCCGCTGCCGTCGTCCCTAGCCGCGGTGGTGGTGGGCCCGACTGACGAAGTTAGGCCTAGGCGTGATGGTTGCCGTTGACGGCCGCCGGGGCTGCTGGGCGGAAACGGCCGGCGCGTTGGCGAGCGACGGCCAGGGCGACGCCCCTTGGTCGGGTGGTGGCGGAGGTCCTCCTAGGCGGCGCTTGTCCGGTGTTGGGGGTTTCTTCGGGTCGGCAAGGGACGAACCCTAGATCTTTGATCCGGGTGGTTCTCCTGTCGTCTCCACATATCTTCCTCGCTGTGTCATCGACGGATCCGGTGAAGGACCGACCCTGCACTGCCGTCTCCTTGCGCGTGGTTGGCCAAGACCATCGACTGGGCTCGGTGAGGCAGATCCCGCAGGTTGCCGGCGAGTGGCGTGGGGTTGCTGGTCTGGCTTGGAATAAAGGGGGTCTGGTCCTAGGATCCCTCCCACACCAAGACGATGATCTACTTGATGCTGGTCTTCCTCCCTCTGGCTAGAGCGTCGAGTTCCGGAAGGCTTTGCTGGTGAACTCCAATGGACAACATGCCGGAGTTCGCCGGATTGGATGAGTTTTGGTCATGCGCAACCATGTTTTTATCTGGCCATTTGGTTTCAGCGGGAGCGACGCGAAGCTTTGCAGTCTGTTGCTATCAAGGACATGTCTTTAGTCCCATGATGAAGTCAGTCACGGAGAATGACATGGAAGCCGAGGTCAGGGAACTAGTAATGGTGGTTTGAATCCTGGTGGCGTTGAGGTTTTGGCTTGGTGATCTGGGTCTTGGAGCAGCGGAATCGTAAAGTGGGGGCGATAGTATAAGAGGATTCCAGAGTTTAAACTTGCAGGGTGAAAATCCAAGGTCTAGCCTTAATTGGTCGTGTCTGGCAATGACACATTGTTTTGTGAGCATGGACATTCTCCGGGGTGAAGACCCATGATTGTTGATCAGGGCCATGATAGTGCTTGTGCACTGTTTTCTTCTTGAACGCGTCATTTTTGGAGAGGATGGTTTTCTGATGCTGTCTCGGTGGTGTTTGGTCCGTTGTTGTAAGGCATAGATCGCTATAGCAGGACTTTTTTCTGTAATTATTCTTTTCTTTCTTGGTTGTGTGCATCCGTAATGCTAATAAGATAATGTGTTGTTGCAGAGGCTGGGTATAATTGGTATCTCGCGATATTAATATATGCTCATTTGCAAAAAAAAAGTCAATTTGATACTTTTACGATAATGACTTAAATAAAAATAGAATAAAACAACACTAGTACAAAAGAGGCCTTTGGTTCGGAGCATCACACGTATTAGTTCTTTTCACATTGCAGTTTCATTGAGTACATTTGCTACATTTTCGTAGTGGAGTGGGATGAAAAAACACTGACCGCCTCGTTAACTGGGCACGAGAAAGAACATGAATACTGCATAGCTCCGTTGCAGTTTTAGGGATTTTGTGAAGCTCTTGAATTTTAAGAACGAGGTTTCTTTGTGGCCGATGTCATCGTTGTCCCTTACTACCCTAGACAAAAACGTTAAACGAGAAAGAGTAGATGAGCTGAGGACAACAAATAAAAAACAAAGGATTGAAATCGGCTAGGTTGGAGATACTTATCATGGTGGTAATCGGGCAAGTCCGCCACACACCTTTGAGCAGTCCAAATCGTCGGAGGAGTAAAAGATCGAATCCATCATACCATGGATCCACACGAAAGGTTGGTCGCACCTCCATCACTGACAGATCACACAGCTTGCAGAAGAAGTAGGCGGCTGCCGGCATGCTCGTGGGAAGGGAAGAGGGAGCGACAGCTGATCGCGGCGCTGCAGCGCCTGCACCTCGAGCTAATTATGGCCGGCTGCACCTCAGTACATGGGCTTTAGTGGAGTTTCTGGCCCAGTTAAACACAACATATCAATTTAACAACCAAAGAAACGTCCCTCATGGACAGTCGGCTCACTGGTGGGTACAAGGCCATCCAACGGTCAGGAACTATGTGGAAGAGTGATCGGCAAAATATGATCAGATCGTGAGACGCTTTATGTTTGTCTTAGTTTTAATGTCCCTAACTAGATCATGCTGGCGCGCGTTGCAGCGCCCATCCATTAGAACTATAGAATGTTAGAAATTGATAAAAATATATTTAGATTTTATATGTGAAGTTTTATGTGTTTAAAGTTGTAGCCGTTAGACCACAGAGAATAATTTTCTACACCTTGCTTTAGTTGAGAAAAGAAGAGACTATTAATTCTTAATCAATCCCCATACACGTTGGGCAAAGAAAAAAGTGATGCATGAACTAATTATTTTATGATTCAATAAGAGGGAACTGATAGGAATCTAATCTCAGAACAGTGTGCTTGAGATATATTCTATACACACGGTTAATAGAGCTAATATAAGCATTATATCATGTACATTTTGTTTAGAGAGATGAATCAAGTGTTAGTACAATTCTTGTAGAAGGTAAAGAGTGGCCCTAGACCACCTTGGCATCATACCGAACAGAAGACGAACACTATGTTCATTAACTGTCAAAAGTAGTGACTCATTTTCATGCTATGAAAGTTGTATACTGCTGCCACTATTGGAGCAGCAAAGAGGATTTCAGAATAAGCCAACAATCATATAAATCATGTAAAAACAAAGATATATAGTTTTTACATGTCAGAGGCTGGCAAGTACAACGTTACAAACATAGTTGTTTGTGCAGGCATGGCACATTTGTGTGTTCCTGGCAAGGAATAATAGTAAACCTATTGGTGAAGCATATGGGCACATGAAAAGGTATTTATAACCACATATACTTGCTACTTTCAACACAAATATTTGAGTGCCAAAAAAGTAATTCACACATTTCAATAGTCATATATATTTGATATCTACATCATGACCTGATCTGGGACTAATTTTAAAAATACCTATCAATTGATATATGGTTCCTAGATCCAGCATGTGGTCAATTTATCTAAAAAACGAACTGCATCAGACACAATCACTGAACCTTCATAGCTCCAAAGAACAACATCAACGGTAGATAGGGAAAATGGAAGGTAATGAGGCATGAAAACAAACCCACATTCGTACCTGCAAAGCAAATGGTTCAGTGAGTGAGATGGAATGAAGCACATGCATTTTTTTAATTTAAGCGCAAAAAAAAAACGAGTCAAAGATATAAGAAGCAAAGACCAGAACCAACAACGTTCCTCAGGCCTAGCGTATCACCTAGGAGTGGGTAAGGTCTTCTGACACTTGCTGAATCAAGGGACACGCTAGGTGCTACTCTTCCATGGTGCAAACAGCAGGAGGTGGATGTTGTGATCTTTCATAACCTGAGATCGGCAGCAGAATCCTCCCCCCTCCAGTTTCCAGTTCCCGATTTATGCCCTAGACAGGATGTAACCGTATGAGATCTTGAGACCCAAAACTGCAACTTATAATCGAAATCAATTAACAACTGCACAAGAGCTGGTTCGAATGGAGACTGCGATGTAGAAGAAGCATACCTGAACTGCTCCAATGTCCACATCGAAATCACGATAACTGCATCGAGATCCGCTCGCCCCGATGGTCGTCAACGGAACCACACCCTGCCGCCCGGAGACATCAGGGTCCCTAGGTCGCCATAGCTTGAACAACCATGTATCCCACAAAGCGGCGGCCACGCTGTATCTAGGTTTCGTCCGTTCGGGAGAGGTGGGTGCAGGATGCGGTGGGGGTGGGGGTGGGGTGGGTGGGATGCAGAGGGACGAATGGTGGGCACCGATTTTTTGATGCCCTGTACCTGTATCGATTTTTGATGCCCTGTACCTGTATCGGGACCGTACATCGGCAATGGAACGGAAGATCTTCGATTTGACCTCCAGAGTAGCTGGTTGCGAGATATCTGGCCCACGAGCGGCTCACTCGGGAGCAAATGACACATCAAACGGCTACGGAACAGTCTGAGGCAACTACTCCAATGTCCACATCGAAATCACGATTATTGCTTCGAGATCCGCTCGCCCCAATGGTCGTCAACGGAACCACACCCTGCTGCCCGGAGACATCAAGGTCCCTAGGTCGCCATAGCTTGAACAACCATGTATCCCACAAAGCAGCGGCGACGCTGCATCTAGGTTTCGTCCCGTTCGGGAGAGGTGGGTGCAGGATGCGGTGGGGGTGGGGTGGGGTGGGTGGGATGCAGAGGGACGAATGGTGGGCACCGATTTTTTGATGCCCTGTACCTGTATCGATTTTTGTACCTGTATCGGGACCGTACATCGGCAATGGAACGGAAGATCTTCGATTTGACCTCCAGAGTAGCTGGTTGCGAGATATCTGGCCCACGAGCGGCTCACTCGGGAGCAAATGACACATCAAACGGCTACGGAACAGTCTGAGGCAACTACTCCAATGTCCACATCGAAATCACGATTACTGCTTCGAGATCCGCTCGCCCCGATGGTCGTCAACGGAACCACACCCTGCTGCCCGGAGACATCAAGGTCCCTAGGTCACCATAGCTTGAACAACCATGTATCCCACAAAGCGGCGGCGGCGCTGCATCTAGGTTTCGTCCCATTCGGGAGAGGTGGGTGCAGGATGCGGTGGGGGTGAGGTGGGGTGGGGTGGGTGGGATGCAGAGGGACGAATGGTGGGCACCGATTTTTTGATGCCCTGTACCTGTATCGGGACCGTACGTCAGACGAAAGATCTTCGATTTGACCTCCAGAGTAGCTGGTCGCGAGATATCTGGCCTACGAGCGGCTCACGCGAGAGCAAATAGCACATAAAACGGCTACGGAACACTCCGGCGGCTAAAATAGGTGATGGCGTGGAATGCCTCTTTTTTGTCTCGGTTATAATATCTCTAATAATTAAGCAGGTGTGCTCAGAAGTGTGGAAGCTCCGCACGTGCCAGCGAGTCGACAACGATTGTACAGTGTTATGTGTGGACGTAGACAACCATCCACGTTTATCTTCATATTATTATAAACACACAGCAACAGATTACACCACGACGACACTTTATCTTCATTATTAGACAGCGACAAGTCACACCGCGAGGTTGAAACATCATCCGTCTGAATTGATTGCCATGAAAATCCCTGAAACCGTAATGGACTGGACAAAATACATCGATCGGGCATGATGTAGACAGAAAGCAACGTACATAACAGGATGCTATACGGATAGATCAGCAAGCAACGTACGGGTACGGCCACACGGCCATCATCAAGCATACTTCTCGGCGATATCAGCGAGGCAGGTCGCGAGCTCGGCCGGCGTCGAGAGCATCGACATGTGGTCGGCGCCGTCGATTTCCTTCACCTCATCCACGGAGTAGTTCTCTATCATCCACCGCTGGAAGCCCTCGACGATGGCGCGGTCATCCTTGCAGACTACGAATACTTTCCGCACCGACCCGTGGCGAGCCTCGGTGTACGGCTGCTGCAGCCTCAGGTCGTCCACGAACATGGAACCCACTCTCATCAGCGACATTCCGAGCGTGAGGTCCTGCCATACGATACCAACAAGCAAAGTCTCATCACGGAATTTCCATATGTTTCTCTTAATTTGGTCAATCTCAATGTACAGATTAGGAGGAACATTTGATCGATTCAATGTTTTACGTTCCGGTCATAGTTAACGTGATGTCCGAAATTCGAACAGATGATCGATTAGACATGCACAGAGATCAAAGTGGGGCCGTACCTCCGGCGAGCATAGCTGGTAGAAATTTGCTCGTGTGACCAGTGGCCCGAACAGCATGGAAATAGGTAGCTTGCCCTCAGGATCTTGAGGCTTGAACTCCGTATCCATCCAGTCCAGGGTCTTCCCTTCCACGAACTATATTTAGGGGAAAAAATAGATTAAGCAATCATTCAGTAGTACAAAATATGTAAACATTTCGGGCAATCTACTAGTAGATTTCTTGTGTCTGTCGTTGTTGGTCGGGAGCGTCAGCTTACTTGTTTCTGCGTCCGAATCTAGTAGATTTCTATAACAAGAAAAGATCAAACACTCCGGATGTAGAACATACCTTTTCAAGCACGTACGACCGCGGTGACCTGTCGTCCGGCATGAAGGCGGAGAGGAACACCGCGGCGGCGACCTTCTCCGGGAACAGCTCGGCTGCCAGGGCGATGTTCACGCCGCCGAGGCTATGGCCAACGAGCACCACCTTCTCCTCGGACGGGAGCGACTCCAGGAGGTCCAGCAGCGGCTGGGTGTAGTCACGGAACGTCGGCACCTCACGCAGCGGCCTTGGGTCGACGCCCGACGCCGCGAGGTCAGGCATGCTGACACGGTGCCCGGCCGACTCGAGCCGCGTGGCCACCTTGTACCAGGACCAGCCGCCGTGGCATGCGCCGTGCACCAAAACGATGTGCTCGCTGCTTGCAGCTTCGCCCGCCATGTGTGCTGCGTGGAGAGGTCTTCCTGTGTGCTGTGGCTGCAGCTGCATCCGCGGGGGTTTTATAGCTGATTTCTGCTACTAGACGATCCGGTGTGCCGCTCGCGCCGAGGCCGGAGTCTAGACAGTATTTCAACCATAAAATTTCACTAGTAAATGTACCTATGCGATGCTACGGGCTTTTTTTCTATTCTTTTTCATGTCGCTGTCTCGTGTAAAACTTGGCGCCTAGAATACTCAACTCCTAATCAGTCGACATCCGTAATCCTAATGGTTTCCCATTAAGAGGAATAGCGGTTTCTCTTTTTATAGAGAATCCAATTAATTGAAGCAGAAAATTTATTTCTCTGTATATACTTTTGGATAGCTGTTAAAAATTTGCTGCTAGTAGTATTTGCACCGACATTCCAATGGAACCCGGTTCTCACTCTATACATTCCACCAATCTATTTTTCTTTTGCGGGGATATTTATTTTTATTTTTTGTAACTACCAAATTGGTATACACACTACAATTCACACGTACAATACAATAATAGTTCATATAACTAATAGAAATTACAAATATTAAATTATTAACAATTCAAGTATTTGCTAAATAATTTATTATGAGTTAGAATAATTATTTATCTTTTTTATTTGATATAATCAGCAACAAAGTATTGATCTTTCCTCTAGTGTACATTATTACCTTCAACACTACTATGAACGACATCATAGTGTATAGAATAGCCAGGCTTGCCAATGAGAGTATGCCTCCAGCTCCTCACCAAAACCAAAGTGTAAATATTCATACGGACCCATCCTTTTCAGAGAAACTGTTTCAGGAACACAGCCCGGCCAGCATAACCATGCAGGAGCATGGCACATATACAAGCAGGTGCCATGCTCTGGAACCTGCCTATCCCGCGCAACCGGTGGTTACGAGCTGAGACAGAGATGCTGGTGGTGAGCTTGCAGAGAGCAACTTCGTATAGCACCTCAATGTGGCGGAAAGAAATCTTATGCGACCCGGGTCGTACCGCCCAGGCCGGCGACCATCTTTCGCCGCCGACACGCCATCCGACTGCAGGCTGTTTAACAGTCTATATATTTGTTGTATATGTACTTTGTAATCTGTACGTATTTCTTGATACCCCTATATAATAAGGTAAGCCACGTCCCAGAGCGTTGAGCCAGTTTCGCCCAAAACATCCCGTGTCTATTGTTTAACATGGTATCAGACTTGGTCAAAAGTTTCTACCCTAGCCGCCGCCTCATCCCACCCCTGGCCGCCGCCGCACCCCTCTCTGGCCGCCGCCGCTGCTCCCTTCGGCCGCCGCAATGACTGATCTGGGTGCCGCCTCGGTCTCCTCCGTTGCCCTACCCGCCACCACGGCCACTATGCTGGTCCCCGACGCCTCGACGGCCCCCTTCATCCCGCCGTCCCTAGCGGCGCTGCTCGCCTCGACCGCCACGAGCACCATTAGCCATATGGCTCCTCCTCCTCCTTGCGCCCTCTTCACCACGGTACGGCGGCTATCTCCGGCAGGTTTTTCCCGCCCTCGGCGCCCCTAGTGTCATCCGCCCCCGTGTCATCGGCCACATCACCATCTACGCCGCCGGCTCCGTCGGCCAACCTATCCGGCCTGTGCTGACTCGTGTACTAACGAGCTCGTTGGGGAACCCCAAGAAGAAGGTATGATGAGCACAGCAGTAAGTTTCCCTCAGTTATAAAACCAAGGTTATCAATCCAGTAGGAGCAAGGAAACACCTCAAAGGTGTTGCTAGCTGGACTTTGGCAGGGCGCACTATCGGCGCCAGTAGCAACGTGGAAACCTGCACAACACAACCACAGAACTCTGTCTCCAACTTGCGATGAGGTTGTCAATCTCACTGGTTTTGCCGAAAACAAAGGATTAAACGTATCGAATGGAAGAAAGTAATAGTTTGCAGAAAGTAAACACAAAGCAGTAAACAGTTGTAAATTGATGATAAAAGAAAGGACCGGGGTCCATAGTTCACTAGTGGTGGCTCTCCTTAAGATAGATGACATGTTGGATGAACAAATTACAGCGGGGCAATTGACAAATATCGAGAAAGCAATACATGCATATACTACTCATCTTGACTCCTTTGAGACTTGATTGGGCATTACAACATTATGCATAGACCGCCATCCAACTGCATCTATGAATAATAATCCACCTTCAGGTTATCATCCGAACCCACTCCAGTATTAAGTTGCAAGCAACGGATAATTGCATTATGAATTGCGTGTAAAGTAAACAATACGATTGTTCTATGAACAAAGGATTGTTGTTTTCTCCCTAGTACCAACAACACATCTAGTACCTTAGATATTTCTGTCACTTCCCTAGATTACCAGAGGCATGAACCCACTATCGAGCATAAATACTAACTCTTGGAGTTGCTAGCATCTACTTGGCCAAGATAGCTACTAACAATAGAAAGCATGCAAGATCACAAATAACAAAGACATGATAGAATCAATAATCAATCTGAAATAGCATCTCAATATCCATCGGATCCCCGCAAACACAACATGTATGAATTACAAATAGATGATCTTGATCATGAACGAAGCTCACAAGATCTAAACATGATAGCACAAAGGAGGAGAACCAGCCATCTAGCTACTACATGGACCCGTAGTCTAGAGATGAACTACTAACGCATCACACCGGAGGCTTGCATGATGATGAAGAAGGCCTCCAGGGTGAATTCCCCTCTCCGGCAGGGTGCCGGGAAGAGCTTCAGATCCCTCCTGATCTAGGGATGGAGATGACGGCGGCTATAGACTCTTTCATGAAATTTTGATCGGGTCCTTAGGGTTTCTGTATCGGAGGCAATATATAGGCGGAAGGAGAGGCCGAGGGGGTGCCTGGGGCGGCCAGACCACGCCCTAGCATGGGCCAAGCCTCGCCACGCGGCCAGGTGGTGTGGCCGGGCCCCAGGCCCTCTCCGTCTCGTATTCTGGCTCCGGGTGTCCCACGGTGAAAAACTGACTTTGACTTTTGTCCCGTCCAATTCCGAGAATATTCATTTTCTGACTTTCCTGGAACCAAAAACAGCAGAAAACAGGCAGCTGGCACTGTGGCTCTTATTAATAGATTAGTCCAAGAAATCATATGAAAAGTACTCCAAAGTGTGGACAAAACATAAGAAAGTAGATAAAACCAAGCATAGAACATCAAAAATTATGGATACGTTAGCAACGTATCAACATCCCCAAGCTTAACTCCTGGTCGTCCTCGAGTAGGTAAGTGATAAAAAAGAAAAAATAATTTTTGAGGTGACATGCACCATCATAAACTTGATCAAAGTACTTGTAAAACATTGATAGCTGGGATCATAGTACTTCAATCATAACATGAAAGACAAAGTTCTAGCAATAAGACAAAGCAACTACGTTGCAACATGAAAAGGCACAAACAAAAGATTCATGAATAACAATGCTTTGCAAGATGTTTGTTTGTTTCACATAAAGAAAATATAGCATAGTGGCATTCAGCTTGTCCCTCATAGAGTAGCAAACATAAATGCATAGGACACCTTCAAAGTTCATAAGAGTGACTAGATACAAATAGTTTAAAACAAGCAATATCAAAGCTATGCATCAATCAACAATTCTTGAGACAATGCACATAGAACTAAGAATGGCCACTATGCTCTCAAAGTAGGTGCATAAAGATAGAAGGTGGAGACTCAACATAAAAGTAAAAGAAAGGCCTTCATAGAAGGAAGTAGGGATTCAAGTCTCATAAAGAGCTTCCAAAAATTATGGTTATTATTAGCTTTCAGCTCTAATTGCCCCTATCATAAGCATCTTGAAGGTGATTAAGGTTAAAGTGACACAACTAAGAGGATATGCTTGACAAGTTATAAGCCAAAATCTCATGCCCCTTACTTACGAAGACCGAACCTCATGCTACTCAACTTTAGTCACAAGTAAGCTCTTGTCATTGTAAGTAGATATGTATCATAGAGAACCGCCAACGGGGTACCCCTTGCACATGATACAAGAGCTATCCTATAATCAAAATCACAAGGCAAGCAGACAATGAGCATCTCAGCGATCTTTTTATTTGCTATTTGCATAGGTTTTTATTGAGGATGCTTCATAGAGTGCTCATTATGGTTATGCGGCAAGTTTTCACCATGATTAGGCAAGGCTTAGGCTAGCGGCCCAGGCGTTTCTCTAACACAAATACAAACTCCATGATCTTACAAGTTCCCCTTTTATTTCACACCGCCGGGATCCATAAGCAAAATAACATGATACCAACGGGGTACAAAGTACATGTGCAATGTTGAAAGCGTTCCCCATGATACATGGTTCTGCTAACTTTAACTTATAAAGCGCAAGCATATACGCAACAAAGATGGACGCAATGGTTCAAGTTTATTAAGTGCAAGAAAGTAAAGTGTCCCATCAAGTTCGTGAGAGCTTTAATCACTAGTTTTCTCATAACAAGTTTAATTCGGAAGGTAGACAAAAACATGAATATACTTGGAATAGCATATGCTAATAGGTAGGTATGATGGACTATTTGGAATAACTTGGTTTTAGGAGTTGGATGCATGAGTGGAACTCATACTTGGTTGCGGAGGCTAGCAAAAAACTGGGAGCGACCAACTAAGAGAGCAATAATGGCCATAATTATGTAGAGCGACAAAACATCATTGATCAAACCATAAAGTGATACTACAAGTTGAAAACTAAAGGATCATAAAGGCTTATGGTGACTTGGGATAGTCATAACATGGTGTGAGCATGTGCCAAGTCAACCCAAATAAAGCATCAAAGGAGAATACCACAATACTATGCTTTAATATGCTAAAACAACGTATGATTCTTTCAAGGCACATTAAGCAATCTCAATTGTTTATAACAAGTCATGATACATCAAAGAATACTAAGCTTAGAGCCAAAACAATATCAAGCATGGCATGACAAAGCATAGGCCACAGTCAAAAACAAGCTCTCTTTATCACTTAAGCATGAACTTTCTTACACTTTTCTAATCCAAACCAAACTATTTGAAAACCAATGAATGAAAGAGGGGGTCCAACCAATTTATTCAGCAAACTAAGCAAATCAAGCAAACGAAAAACCAAAACAAAAACGAAAAATAAGACGCTCCAAGCACAACACAACTGTGCATGAAACAATAAAAATGAAGTGTTTGGAAGAAACCTGGGATTTTTATTGATGAAGAAGGGGATGCCTTGGACATCCCCAAGATTTGACGCTTGTACTTCCTGGATATTTCTTGGGGTGACATGCATGGCATCCCCAAGCTTGATCTTTAGTCCATCCTTCATCTCATTACTTATTCCTTCCATACACCTGAAATTTTTCTTCATACAAAACTTCACACAATCTTTATTAGCAACATTAGTGCACTCAAGATAATAAGTCTTTAGGTTCAGTTCCAACACCAATAAATCTTCCATTAAAATACAAGCTACTGTAGCACTTTCCTCAAAAAGCTCAATTCCCCAAAAGAACTCAAAATGGAACCAACAAGAAGCAAATGCAAATAAAGGCAGAAATCTGTCAAAACAGACTAGTAGGTAAAGACGATTTTTTCGAAGACCTTCTGTTGCTCAAATCAAAAAGTGTTGATCTAACGAAAGTTAGATAACAACCTGGAGCAGACGCACAAAAATTCACGCCTCAAAAAGACGTTCGGAGATTTTACATGAATTTTTACGGTGAAGAACAGAAATCTGTTTCGGGACAGCAACTTTCCCAACCATTAATTCTCTCTCATTAGAGTTTACTCTTGGCACAAAAAGCAAATAAAAAGGATAAGGAACGGTTATTACTGAATTAATAACTTCCAAGACTCATCTAAAACTTTTGGGTTATCTCCCAATAAGTACTTTTCTTTAACGCTTTTAAGTTAGGCATACGAAGCAAGAAAAGGAATCAAGTATTCTCAGACGAAGAAGCATTAAAACCAAATTTCTTGCCCTTACCTCTCTTACTTTTATTCTTAACCTTGGGGAACATATGATTGCTTGGTGGAGAAGCGAAGTGCATGGTGCCCTTTTCCACATCTATTATTGCTCCAAGGAGTTTCAATAGGGATCTTCCAAGGGTGATTTGTCCTTTTCTTACACATTCAATAACAAGATAATCATTAGAAACCATTTTCCCTAGGATCTCTGTAAACATTCCTTCAGATATTCCAATGGGTAATATTGTGGCATTATTAGCAAGAAAAATTTCTTCTCCTCCTTCAGAAAGCTCCCAATGATTCAAAGATTCATAGATATCTTTGGGCATAAGACAAAATTCAGACATGATATCACAGCGAGCATGAAAAGTTTCATTGTTTATAGCAATCTTTACTGTGGGAAGCCATTTTGAGGGTTCAAAATTTATTGGAACATAGTTATGATGCTCTCTAAGTGTATTATAGCAATCTTTCAAACTAGCAGTGCTGGTCTCAAGAGTATTCAATCTAGCAAATATGTTTATGAAGGAAGAACCAGATTTGCTAGGCAAGTTGTAAGTAAAGACCAACTTCTTTATGGCATTAACAACATAAACTTCATTGCATTGGAAGAAATCTCCTCCTACTACAGCATCCAAAGCATATCTATAGCAAAGAGCAATTCCAAGGTAAAAGCTGCTAAGGAACAAGCTTTGAGTCATTTTAGGTTCAGTTTTTTCATGTAGATCAGAGATTCTAGACCATCTTTGAAACTCTCTTCAATTCCTTGTTTAAAAGTGAAAATCATTTCCTCAGGTGACATAGTGATTGGAGCAATGCTAGACATAATGGCAACTTAAGGTAGGAACTAATTTTTTTGTGTTTTTAATAAATAAAGCAAACTAGTAAAACTATTTTTTTGTGTTTTTGATAAAGAAACAAGCAAACAAAACAAAAAGTAAACTAAGCAAAACAAAACAACAAAGTAAAGAGATTGGATATGAGGGACTCCCCTTGTGAATATGTCCTTGACTCCCCGGCAACGGCGCCAGAAAATCACTTGCTGGCTCGTGTACTAACGAGCTCGTTGGGGAACCCCAAGAGGAAGATATGATGAGCACAACCATAAGTTTCCCTCAGTTATGAAACCAAGGTTATCAATCCAGTAGGAGCAAGAAAACACCTCAAAGGTGTTGCTAGCTGGACTTTGGCAGGGCGCACTACCGGTGCCAGCAGCAACGTGGAAACCTGCACAATACAACCACAGAACTCTGTCCCCAAGTTGCGATGAGGTTGTCAATCTCACCGGTTTTGCTGATAATAAAGGATTAAACATACCGAATGGAAGAAAGTAATAGTTTGTAGAAAGTAACCACAAAGTAGTAAACAGTTATAGACTGATGATAAAATAAAGTAGCGGGGTCCATACTTCACTAGTGGTGGCTCTCCTTAAGATAGATGACATGTTGGGTGAATAAATTACAGCATGGCAATTGACAAACATCGAGAAAGAAATACATGCATATACTACTCATCTTGACTCCTTTGAGACTTAATTGGGCATTACAACATTATACATAGACTGCCATCCAACTGCATCTATGACTACTAATCCACCTTCAGGTTGTCATCCGAACCCCCTCCAGTATGAAGTTGCAAGCAACGGATAATTGCATTACGAATTGCGTGTAAAGTAAACAATACGATAGTTCTATGAACAAAGGATTGTTGTTTTCTCCCTAGTAGCAACAACACATCTAGTACCTTAGACATTTCTGTCACTTCCCAGAGGCATGAACCCACTATCGAGCATAAATACTAACTCTTGGATTTGCTAGCATCTACTTGGCCAAGATAGCTACTAACAACGGGAAGCATGCAAGATCACAAATAACAAAGACATGATAGAATCAATAAACAATCTGAAATAGCATCTCGATATCCATCGGATCCCCGCAAACACAACATGTATGAATTACAAATAAATGATCTTGATCATGAACGGAGCTCACAAGATCTAAACATGATAGCACAAAGGAGGAGAACCAGCCATCTAGCTACTACATGGATCCGTAGTACAGAGATGAACTACTCGCGCATCACACCGGAGGCTTGCATGATGATGAAGAAGGCCTCCAGGGTGAATTCCCCTCTACGGCAGGGTGCCGGGAAGAGCTTCAGATCCCTCCCAATCTAGGGATGGAGATGACGGCGGCTACAGACTCTTTCATGGAATTTTGATCGGGTCCTTAGGGTTTCTGTATCGGAGGCAATATATAGGCGGAAGGAGAGGCCGAGGGGGTTCCTGGGGCGGCCAGACCACCCCCTAGCGCGGGCCAAGCCTGGCCACGCGGCCAGGTGGTGTGGACGGGCCCCAGCCCCTCTCCATCTCGTATTCTGGTGCTGGGTGTCCCACGGTGAAAAACTGACTTTGGCTTTTGTCCTGTCCAATTCCGAGAATATTCATTTTCTGACTTTCCTGGAACCAAAAACAGCAAAAAACAGGCAGCTGGCACTAGGGCTCTTATTAATAGGTTAGTCCAAGAAATCATATGAAAAGTACTCCAAAATGTGTACAAAACATAAGAAAGTAGATAAAACCAAGCGTGGAACATCAAAAATTATGGATACGTTAGCAACGTATCAACATCCCCAAGCTTAACTCCTGCTCGTCCTCGAGTAGGTAAGTGATAAAAAAGAAAGAATAATTTTTGAGGTGACATGCACCATCATAAACTTGATCAAAGTACTTGTAAAACATTGATAGCTGGTATCATAGTACTTCAATCATAACATGAAAGACAAAGTTCTAGCAATAAGACAAAGCAACTACGTTGCAACATGAAAAAGGCACAAACAAAAGATTCATGAATAACAATGCTTTGCAAGATGTTTGTTTGTTTCACATAAACAAAACATAGCATAGTGGCATTCATCTTGTCCCTCATAGAGTAGCAAACATAAATGCATAGGACACCTTCAAAGTTCATAAGAGTGACTAGATACCAATAGTTTAAAACAAGCAATATCAAAGCTATGCATCAATCAACAATTCTTGGGAAAATGCACATAGAACTAAGAATGGCCACTATGCTCTCAAAGTAGGTGCATAAAGATAGAAGGTGGAGACTCAACATAAAAGTAAAAGAAAGGCCGTCATAGAAGGAAGTAGGGATTCAAGTCTCATAAAGAGCTTCCAAAAATTATGGTACTTATTAGCTTTCAGCTCTCATTGCCCCTATAATAAGCATCTTGAAGGTGATTAAGGTTAAAGTGACACAACTAAGAGGATATGCTTGACAAGTTATAAGCCAAAATCTCATGCCCCTTACTTACGAAGACCGAACCTCATGCTACTCAACTTTAGTCACAAGTAAGCTCTTGTCATTGTAAGTAGATATGTATCATAGAGAACCACCAACGGGGTACCCCTTGCACATGATACAAGAGCTATCCCATAATCAAAATGACAAGGCAAACAGACAATGAGCATCTCAGCGATCTTTTTATTTGCTATTTGCATAGGTTTTTATTGAGGATGCTTCGTAGAGTGCTCATTATGGTTATGCGGCAAGTTTTCACCATGATTAGGCATGGCTTAGGCTAGCGGCCCAGGCGTTTCTCTAACACAAATACAAACTCCATGATCTTACAAGTTCCCCTTTTATTTCACACCACCAGGATCCATAAGCAAAAGAACATGATACCAACGGGGTACAAAGTACAGGTGCAATGTTGAAAGCGTTCCCCATGATACATGGTTCTGCTAACTTTAACTTATAAAGCGCAAGCATATACGCAACAAAGATGGACGCAATGGTTCAAGTTTATTAAGTGCAAGAAAGTAAAGTGTCCCATCAAGTTCGTGAGAGCTTTTAATCACTAGTTTTCTCATAACAAGTTTAATTCGAAAGGTAGACAAAAACATGAATATACTTGGAATAGCATATGCTAATAGGTAGGTATGAAGGAATCTTTGGAATAACTTGGTTTTAGGAGTTGGATGCATGAGTGGAACTCATACTTGGTTGCGGAGGTAGCAAAAGACTAGGAGCGACCAACTAAGAGAGCAATAATGGCCATAATCATGTAGAGCGACAAAACATCATTGATCAAAGCATAAAGTGATACTACAAGTTGAAAACTAAAGGATCATAAAGGCTTATGGTGACTTGGGATAGTCATAACATGGTGTGATCATGTGCCAAGTCAACCCAAATAAAGCATCAAAGGAGAATACCACAATAATATGCTTTAATATGCTAAAACAACGCATGATTCTTCCAAGGCACATTAAGCAATCTCAATTGTTTATAACAAGTCATGATACAGCAAAGAATACTAAGCTTAGAGCCAAAACAATATCAAGCATGTCATGACAAAGCTCTCTTTACCACTTAAGCATGAACTTTCCTACTCTTTTCTAATCCAAACCAAACTATTTGAAAACCAATGAATGAAAGAGGGGGTCCAACCAATTTATTCAGCAAACTAAGCAAATCAAGCAAACGAAAAACCAAAACAAAAACGAAAAAGAAGACGCTCCAAGAACAACACAACTGTGCATGAAACAATAAAAATGAAGTGTTTGGAAGATACCTGGGATTTTTATTGATGAAGAAGGGGATTCCTTGGACATCCCCAAGCTTTGACGCTTGTACTTCTTGGATATTTCTTGGGGTGACATGCGTGGCATCCCCAAGCTTGAGCTTTAGTCCATCCTTCATCTCATTACTTATTCCTTCCATACACCTGAAATTTTTCTTCATACAAAACTTCACACGATCTTTATTAGCAACATTAGTGCACTCAAGATAATAAGTCTTTAGGTTCAGTTCCTGTCGTGGTGGTGTCACGGCAGATTCCATGGATAGGCTAAAGGTGGGGACTAATACACGCTAGGGGAATCCAGGGAGGGATAGTGGAGTGATTCTCCACACAGAAGTTTGTATTGCTTTTCCTTCAAGATTACAAGTGCTCCTTGAGCTGTATTGGCGAGAGGAGAAAGAAGGGGCTCTTTTACTCTCACCCACAGTTCACCCCTAGAACCTTAACCAAAACCCAATGGCCTAAAAAAAAACCTCCCCCTCTACTGAAACCCTAGCCTCCCTTATATAGAGGGGGCTCGGTCTCTGCCTAGGGCATACGTGGAGGCATATTCCTAAGAATATGCCTCCTCTCAAAGTGGTAACCCGCCCGGGGTGCTTTCCCCTCGTGTCATACATGCTTTAGCTACGTAAGCCTCTGCGGCGCCTGCGTCAGCCGACATAGGCGTCGTCACCCTTGCCGGCCATGACCCGGTGGTCCTGCCCTTGCTTGCTTTGCTCATGCAGTGCGTACCGGACCTTCTTTTTGACTAGAGAGATTCCTTCCTTCTCTCAGAAGCTAACCGGGGACCCGGATCATAGCAGATCCAGCTATACCTGTTCCTGCATACAAGTTAGACGGGCACTTCCGACTTACTCCTTAAGTCGGCTGAGACAATGTTAGGCGACCCCCTTCCTGGTCCGGGTTACCTCGTGATCCGGCCTGCCTGGAGTTGACCCGGCCAGCATCCGCTTTGGCCTTGCCGAACCTCGGCTAACTCGGCCTCTATACCCCGGAGTGACCCTACCCGGGGTTATCCCCCCAACATTAGTCCCCAAAGCTGGTGCGGTCTTGGCTGCCTTGGCCGCTAGGGCCGCATCAGGTTCATTTATGTTCGAGCCTTGGATGTTATTTCCGAGTCAGCTCTTTATCTCGGATTATATGGATTTACGTTCCTTTCGCACGTTCCAAGTTTTCACTTGCCGGCCGGGTTACCACTTTGGCTCGGATCCCATGGTTACCATGGTTTTATCCGGGCCTCGTTTCCTTCTTTCATACGCCAACCCACGTGGAGGCTAATCATTACGTTGTCTTATTTTAAGGGCCTGCACAGTAACCGCCGCAGTAATTGTCAGTTTTCACTGTGCGTGGGTCACGTCACGCCTGCTTCCTCGTTTACCGCATCTGTGCGTCACGTCACGGGATTGCCCCTGCTCTGTGGCCCTTTATGTGGCTCTTCTCTGATTGGCCAATGCAGGTAATACACGGCCATGCCATGTGGCTCGTTGGCACAGCGTGATCCCACTCACCCTCTCAGGGGGTGGTTAAGTAGCGGAGGGGCGCACCCCTTAGCATTTTTCCCACTTCTGCGCCCCTCTGCTCATTGCTCTTCTCCTTCGTCTTCCTAGCGACCGCGTCGCCGCCAGTCCTTCTAGCAGCAGCGCCGCTGCCGCACTTTCCCTGTGCTTCTGCATCGCAGCCACCGCTGTGCAACTTCTTCGCCATGGGTCCTCACCAATCCAGGCCTCAGATTCCCGCCACCGCCAGCGCCAGCGAGGGTAGCGAGCACGAGATGATGGAGGAGGATCTCACCGTCGCCGAGCAAGAAATGGAGGAGTACGTCGCCGCGGCGGACCGTGGCGCGTGGGCCAGATCATGGGTCTGTCAAGATGACCTTGACTGGCTCTACCGGACCAGACGCATTCCTGCCGGCGTCGTCGCTCGTCTCCCCTCCGCTGAACTGGCCCCCTCACCCAATCCGGGTGAGTTCGTCGTGTTCCTGTCCCACTTCCAACGGGGATTTGGTCTGCCGGTGAGCGATTTCTTCCGGGATTGGCTTAGCACCTACCACTTGCAGCCGCACCATCTCCCAGCCAACGCTATCACCTCTCTCTCTGCTTTTGCCTCTACGATCGAAGGCTACACCGGACTATGGCCCACGAAGGAGCTGTGGATCCGGTTTTTTGGCCTTCGTCGCAACGTCATCCCCAACATCCAAGTAGAGTCGGAGGATAAGCAGCTCACCCAATTCGGAGCTGCCTCTATCTCACCCCGGAGAATTTTCGTTTTCCCCCGGGTCACCAGGCTTGACTCCTGCAAAGGATGGGCCCGGACCTTCTTCTACGTCCGGAATGCGGGCACTGAAGATTTGATTCGGTTGCTGCCCTACGCTCCGGGTCCACCTGACCCGGAATTCTAGGAGGAGGTCTCCAAGAAGCCCACAGCTCTGGCCAACCAAGTTAACAAGTGGTTCGCGGAGCTGAAGAAACTCGGATTGCGCAACGAGGATGCTATGATCACGTTCGTGCGCAACCGAATCTCTCCCCTCCAGAAGCGCACCCACAAGGTGTGCCACATGAGTTTCAGCCACGACCCCAACCGAACCTCCTCCTTCGAGTTGAGCAACACGGAGATTTTCCGCCGGGTTAAGGCTCTTTTCACCACCCACAAGGATTTCTCCGCCGAATGGACGTGGGGAATTGAGCACTTCTGTCGTGACAGGCTCCCTCCCGTGGTAAGCTTCGCGGGGCAAACTTATTTCGGATCAAATATGTGTCGGTTTTTGTTGTATATTTGACTCTGTTCTTCATGCTTGCTCTCAGCTGTTCCTTCAGCAAACTCTCGAGGATGGTACGGATCCGACCCTTAAGTGGGAGCCGGACCGAGAAATCCTAGATGAGGAGGAGCCGGACCAGGAGATGTTTCTCCCTATGACCGACGCTACAAAACGACCCAGCGGTAAATTCTCTTCTCTTAGAGACTGGCCCAATGATGAGGATGACTCGGATGTCAACGTGATTGAACCTGTTGAGGCTATCCCTCTTTCTTTTGCCTTTCCGGCATCAGCTAACCCCGGTAGGCATATCCACGAGGATCCTCCGCTTGCTACTGGCGAGCCGGTTCCGGTGGCGTCGAAGAAGAAACACGGAGCCACACCAAGTTCTTCCTCCGAACCTTCTCAGCTCACAAAAAGGCGAAAGAAGGCCGGAGACAAGACTGCCTCCAAGCCGACAGGAAAGGCCCCGGCACAAAGGGCCCGGAAACCCAAGGAGGCCGAAACCTCGGATGCGTAAGTCATTTTTCATTGCGTAACTCACTTCTCCTTGCATCGTGGTAATTTCTCTTCTGACATTATTCTCTTCTTCAGGGCTTCGGTGGAGGTCCCTCAGAGTGGATCAAGCATCTCATCACCACTTCGATCTGGCCCTTCTCCTCCTCGTGACGACGAGTCACGTCCGCTGAGCCCTATTCGAGAGGGGTCTGCGGCTGCTCCGGGTTCCACACTACCTCGTCGAGAGGAACGCGACCTCGGAGCAGGAGGGGTCGGTCCAGCCGAGGCGACGATGTCCACCACTTAGGCATCGCCGCAACCAGCAGCCACCGAGTCTATCTCAACACCAGCACCAGCAGTAGTTCCAGTACCAGTGACCGAACCAGCTCCAGCACCTGTTCCGGCACCAAGAAAACCAACAACAGCTCCAAGTCCAGCTACAAGAGCTCTAGTGCCAAGTTCTTCCGCCTCGTCCGAGTCATCTCAACCTCGGCGAGGGACTACTCCAGCAGCCTCTAAGGGGAAATCCACTGCAGTTACTTCTTCCCAGCAAGCTAAGGGAAAAAAGGCTCCGGATACTACCAAGTCAACATCCGTCGAGGCTGGGCAGGGAACCCTATCGTCGATGCTTCCCAAGAAAACTCCAGCAGCGAAGGATGTTCCTGCCGAGCCAACTGATGCGTAGCAGATGGTTCTGCATACCAGCCCAGCCCTTGCCTTGGTTGAGAGGAAAGAAGCGCACGCGAAGGGCTTGGTGGCACCCCATATGCCCACCGGTGAGCGGTACCCTCCGAGCCTTATTGAGTTTGTCATGAACTGGAACAAGGCGGAGTTCGTCCACAACGACGATCTCCCGAAAAAGTTCGGCCCCGCAGAATTTTCCGCCCAAATGAATACTGCCGCTAAGGCGATTAACCTCGCGGGGAGAATGATGGAGGTATGTCGTTTCTCCTTTACATGCTATAGATAATAACCATTAGTCCCCGAGCATCCGGTGGAGTAGCTTGTTACTCGGCCGGATGCTCATTAGAAAACTAACTTAGCTCCATGTGAACTTCGAATCTGCACACACCTAGATCCGGGTTAAGTTCCACTTGGCCCGGATCTTGTACACTTCGAATATGCACACACCTAGAGCCGGGTTAAGTTCCACTTGGCCCGGATCTTGTACACTTCGAATATGCACACACCTAGAGCCGGGTTAAGTTCCACTTGGCCCGGATCTTGTACACTTCGAATATGCACACACCTAGAGCCGGGTTAAGTTCCACTTGGCCCGGATCTTGTAAACTTCGAATATGCACACACCTAGAGCCGGGTTAAGTTCCACTTGGCCCGGATCTTGTACACTTCGAATATGCACACACCTAGAGCCGGGTTAAGTTCCACTTGGCCCGGATCTTGTACACTTCGAAAATGCACCAAGATAATTTTACACTTCTGTACCTTTTTCAGGTAACCACCAATCGTCGGAGCGCTGAATTCCAACGCCTGCTGGATACCCACAAGATGCTACGTGCAAAACATGTTGCACTTATTACAGAACATGAAAAGAGGGGTAATTTTCTCCCTCGGCACTTCTCTGTTTTTCTTCACCTTCTTCTGCCAAACTAATCTCCTCATTCGGTTTCTGCAGCTGGGGTGGAGGCTGAGAACAAGATCATGCGGAAGAACTTGGAGGAAATCAGGGGTATGTCCTCTTTTGTCCGACCTTGTAGTTTTTTTCCATTTCCTCTTATCCTTGGCTCGGCAAACATTCACTCCTCGGCTTTGCCGGGTCAACATACTATTTCAGCATCGCTTGAGGATAGTGTGCCCGTGCCTGATATGATGCTGAATTTTCTCGAACAAGCAGGGCAGCATCAAGCCGAGCTAAAGAAAAAGGATGATGAGCTCGCTCTCCTCCGGACTAAGGACGACGAGATTGCCAAGCTCAAGGCTGAGATGGAGAAGATGAAGGCCCAGCACCAAATCGAGCTCCAAAAGGTTGGCCAGAATTTCATAGAAGAGCGTGAGCGCCTTACTCTCCAGATCTCCAAGGACCAGGACCTACTTAAAGAATCCGACGCCCAGCTTGGGTCGGCAAACGCTGAGCTTGAACAACTTCGCAAGAGACGCGATGACTGTATCAAGGAGTTGACCCGGATTCACAACCATATTTCACGTAAATTCCTTTCCCTTATCCGACATAATTCTTCGGGTTAGTTCATATGTCTTTGCTTCAGCTTCTTCCTTTGCCTTGTTTCCAGGCCACTTTCCAGAGGGTACTCCTATTGCGAGCGCTGCTGTTGCCAATTTCCGTCGAGAGAGGGGTACTCCCGTCGCCCTTGACGGTGAGAGCATTCCCTTAGACATGGAGGACCTATTGGTCAGCCTGTCATCTCGCGTGGAAATCATCAAGAACTACGGCAAAGATCTCCTCGACGTTTCAGTCCAGATTTTCAACACGTTCTGGCCCAGTGAGAGCGCTCCGAAGAGGATCACACTTCTTGCTGAAAAGCTGTCAGATATCGAGACCCAGCTTGACCTCTAGAGGGAGTCCGGTGGGCGTGCCGCAGCCGATACTATCCTTCACCATATTCTCACATGGTACGAGAAGATCGACCTCAGCCTCCTTACATGCCGGCGCACCGGATCCAGATGAACCGATGATCCGGAGTGGGTAGCTCGGCGCCAGGCTTGTGCCTACAGCCTCGTCGAATATTCTCCTATCCATGGCTAGTCGAAGGACCGAGCTTCCTGACTCCGCTGGGGACGAGCACGTTGAGAACGTTGAAGATGGGTCGGATGAGGACGGAGAAGGTGATGCCTCAGATATTGAAGACAACGACGACAACGCCGAACTTCCTCCTCCTGCTGCTCCTTAGGTCAAAGAACTTGAAAATTTATCAGATCCCCGGTATGCCGGGTGCAACTGTATGCTGTATATGTGATATTTTGCTACTACGTTTCTATGCCGGATTAACTTGGGCGTAGTCCCCGAGTTTCATTTTCTTGTTCGTCCAATCCTCTGGCTCGGTCCGTGTCTATCTTGATTCGGTTTTACGACTTACGAATCCAAGCTTCAAAAATTGTTTTAACAATACTTAAAAACTTTTAGGCTTAGCTCAAAATAATTCGGCATAATAACTTGAAAATACATACAGGGTTAGCCCGAAAAACAAACGTTAGCTCGAATAAATTTTTTCCTTAGTCGTTTTTCATGTGCTACGCAATTCCAAACTTGTTCTCTTGATTGCCATAAACCAATTCTTGTCGGACAGCAGCAAGTCGAAGAGTTGGGTTTTTGGTGCTCACACATTACTAATCTGGGTTAAGTAGAACAACTTATTCCAGCTAACGTACGAGAGACAACAACAATAATTATTAAGGCAGTCCCTGAGTTACTGCTCGAGGCGCTGCTATTTCATTTATAAGCTCATTGCCGACATACATACCGACATATGAGACGACTCGGATACATACACTTCTTAGCTAAGTGTAGAAGGGACGAAGTAGTGCTACATTCCACGGTCGCTTAGATTCCTCTCCGGACCTGTCCGCCTTGTTCTTTTCCTGTGGCTTTGCATCTATAAGATAGTAAGAATCATTGTGCAATGCTTTGCTCACAATGAATGTCCCTTCCCATGGGGAGGATAATTTATGCATGCCAGTAGTACGTTGTACCAACCGGAGCACCAGATCGCCTTCCCAAAAGACTCGGGGGCACACTTTCTGGCTATGGTACCGTCGGAGATTTTGCTGATATATGGCGGATCTGGACAATGCCAGTTCCCTCGCTTCTTCCAGCAGATCAACATCATTTTGCCGGGCTTCTTGCACTTTGGCTTCTGTGTACTAGGTGACCCTAGGAGAATCATGCTCTATGTCGGCTGGTAATACAGTTTCTGCCCCATATACCAGAAAAAACGGAGTATAGCCTGTTGATCGATTCGGAGTTGTTCTTAAACTCCATAGTACCGCTGGTAGTTCTTCTATCCAGCACCCCGCTGATCTTTGCAGCAGCTCAATGAGCCGGGGTTTTATCCCAGATAATACTAATCCGTTGGATCTTTCCACTTGTCCGTTCGATGCGGGGTGGGCTACCGAGGCTACGTCCAACCGGATCTTCTTATCTCGGCAAAATCGCGCAAACGCTCCTTTAGCAAAATTTGTGCCATTATCAGTTATGATACTGTGAGGGTAACCGTATCTCAAGATAATGTCTTTGAGAAATGTTACGGCCGTAGCTCCATCACATTTTCTTATAGGCTTCACTTCAATCCATTTTGTAAACTTATCCACCATGACCAGAATGTGTGTCATGTTTCCCTTCGCCGGTTTGAACGGGCCAACCATATCCAAGCACCATACGGCAAATGGCCATGTAATTGGTATGTCTTGAGTTCCGACATTGGCATATGTGTCTTAGTGGCATACCTTTGACAACCATTGCATTTTCTCACCAGATCTTCCGCTTGTTCTAAGGCACTTGGCCAGTAGAACCCATGCCGGAATGCTTTTGCCACTAAGGCTCGGGATGAGGCATGATGCCCGCATTCTCCTTGGTGTATATCTCGGAGGATGTCAAGCCCTTCTTCCGAGTCAACGCATCGCTGGAGGACGTTGGTTACACTCCGTTTGTACAACTCGGAATTGATAACTGTGTAAGCTTTTGCTCTCCTCTGAGTTTGCCTGGCTAACACCTCCTTAGTGGGTAACGTTCCGTCTTTTAGGAATTGGAATATAGGCAGTGCCCAAGCTGGTATCGCTCGTGCAGGGAACACGTCCTCATCAATTTCCATCTGATCTACCGGCATAACTTCAGCCGGATCACGTTGAGCAGTCCCCGGGTCTAGCGAGGTAGTCCCCGGGTCTGCTGAGGCAGTCCCCGGGTTTGCTGATGCAGTCCCCGGGTCTCGCGTACTACCTCCCGTGTCAATGTCCATGGGCTCAGCTCCGGATTTCGTATCTTCCAGGACATAGATCGAGTCGGTTCCTGGGGACGGCCTGATAGATGGTTTTCTGAGGTGTTCCAATGCTACACCCGGTGGAATTGCCTGTCGGGTCGATCCGAGCTTCGACAGCATGTCGGCAGCCTCGTTTTCCACTCGGGGTACATGGTGAAATTCACACCCCTCAAAGTAACCAGATATCTTCTGCACATGAAACTTGTACAGTGCCATGTTTGGATCCAGGGCGTCCCACACTCCGGGCACTTGTTGCACCACCAAATCCGAGTCGCCAAAGCATATTATCCGACGTATGACAATCTCTTTTGCCACTTTGAGCCCATGCACAAGAGCCTCATACTCAGCGACATTGTTTGATGCCGCGAAATGGATCTGCAATACGTATCTTAGCTGGTCCTTCTTTGGCGAGGTAAGCACAACCCCGACGCCTAATCCGGTTTTGGTTTTCGACCCGTCAAAGTGCATCCTCCAGTAGTTCGGATCTGGTGGCGGTGGTTCGTATTGTACCTCGGCCCAATCTACAAAAAAGTCCGCCACAGCTTGAGACTTGATGGCTTCTCTTCTGTCGTATTGGGGCGCATAAGGGGCTAGCTCAATTGCCCATTTTGCAATTCTGCCACTCGCATCCTTGTTACCCATTATCTCGGATATGGGAGCTTCACATATCACTTTGATGGGGTGCTCCTCAAAGTAATGCTTTAACTTCTTTGCCGCCATATAGACACCATATGCCACCTTTTGAAAGTGCAGGTAGTTCTGTTTTGAGGCAGACAATACCTCGCTCAAGTAATATACTGGCCTCTGCACCGACTTACCCTCTTCATTGCACTCTACTACAATCACTGCACTTACAACTCGGTTGGTTACGGCTATGTAGAGCAACATTGGCTCCTTTGATAGTGGAGAGGCTAACACTGGTGCAGTGGCCGACATCTTTTTTAAGTGGGCAAAGGCTTCATCGGCCTGTGGCGTCCAAACGAACTTATCCAACTTTTTCATGAGTTGGTAGAGAGGCAGTGCCTTTTCTCCCAACCGACATACAAACCGACTCAACGATGCCAGGCACCCAGTGAACTTCTGGACATCATTAAGACACTTCGGCAGCTCCATTTGTTCGATGGCTCGTATCTTAGTTGGATTAACTTCGATACCTCGGCTGGAGACGAGAAATCCGAGTAATTTTCCAGCCGGGACACCGAAGGTACATTTTTCCGGGTTAAGCTTCATCCGAAACCTTCTCAAGTTTGCGAATGTTTGCCTTATGTCGTCAAGGAGCGTTTTGCTTTCCTTGGTCTTGATAACCACATCATCCACGTATACTTGTACGTTTTGACCTATTTGGTCGTGCAAACATTTTTGCATACATCTTTGGTACGTTGCACCTGCATTACGTAAACCGAACGGCATAGTGCGATAGCAGTAAGCCCCGTACGGGGTAATAAACGCAGTCTTTATTTGATCATCCGGGTTCAGAGGTATCTGGTGGAAGCCAGAATATGCATCAATGAATGACAACAGTTCACATCCCGCGGTCGAGTCTATGACCTGATCTATCCTCGGCAGTGGAAATGGATCTTTTGGACACGCCTTGTTCAGGTTCGTGTAATCGATACACATACGCCAAACCACTGCCACGTTCGGATCGTCCTTCTTCTTTTCTACCAGCACTGGATTAGAGAGCCAATCCGGATACAGCACCTCCATGATAAATCCTGCTGCTAGTAACCGAGCTATCTCGTCTCCAATGACTTTTATCCTATCCTCGGCGAAGCGGCAGAGAGGTTGCTTCACCAGCCTTGCTCCGGGTCTTACGTTCAAAGAGTGCTCGGCCAACTCCATCGGAACACCTTGCAAATCCTGTGTGGACCAAGCAAAAATGTCCCGATTCTCACGGAGGAAGTTGACGAGCTCGCTTTCCTATTTGTCAGTTAACCCAGCACCAATTGTTACGGTGCGCTCCGAGAACATGTCATCAACTGGAACCTTCTTGGTGTCCTTTGCGGCTTGAAATGAAACGCTGCCATGCGGGCTACTCAACGCCGGCATATACTGCTGCGCGGACTGAACTAAAGCCGCCACCTCTTGGATTTTTCTTTTCTCTTGCACAATCACGAGTGACTCGGATAGGTTAGACCCGGCTGAGGCACACTCAATGGAATGTCGGAAATCTCCAGCAATGGTAATCACTCCATTTGGCCCGGGTAACTTCATCTTCAGATAACTGATGTGGCAGCTTGCCATGAACTTGTTCAATGCTGGTCTTCCGAGTAACGCGTGATATGCACTTTCCAAGTTCACCACCTCAAACTCCAGATTCTCAGTTCGGCAGTTATCCCATGTGCCGAATAGCACGTCGACCCGGACCTTGCCTATGGGCTCACAAGAAATGCCTGGTACAATGCCATGGAAAGTTGTTCTCGTAGCCTGGAGCATGTTCTCCGAGATGCCCAACTTGCGCATCATATCCCTGTACATGATGTTAATGCTACTGCCATTGTCAATCAGTACCTTGGAGAACCTCACATTGATGTTTGGTCCAATGAATGTCGGATCTAGCACTAGCGCATACGAGCCTGGACTCGGCATAAGCCTAGGATGATATTTGATGTTCTAGGTGATTTCCTGGTCCGACCAAGGCATGTACCTTGTCACTGCTGGCATTACCGCATTGACCTCCATATGTCGGTGCTGCAAGCTCTTTCGATCTGTTTCCTCAGTTGTGAACACACAATAGCTCTGGTGATGTTCTCTGTACTCATTTCTTCCCTCGTTTCCGGGGTACCTCTGATCCGGCTGTTGCTAATTTTCCACCTGATGCACTGCATCCCTTCTCTCATTGTTGTCATACCTCGGCGGAGGGGGAGGCAACATTAGCTGTTGCATGTTCGCCGCGGAGAGCAATTGCTGCCGAGGTAAGTCCTGCCGAGGTTGATCATTCCGGGGTGCCTGAGCATTCCCTGAACCACCTTGTTCTATCTTACGCATCCACTCACACTGCCTCGTTCTGTGACCCGCCGGGCTATTCGGATTTGGCGTGTGAAACTTACACGGCTGGTCCAACATCAACTCATTGGTATACCTTAGACGGTCTTTCTTTTCTTGCCACTGTTTCTTTTGCTCTGGAGTCCATGTTTTCTTGCCATCGTTTCTTGGAGTCCATTGCCCTCCCGTTCTCTGGCGTTGGTTGCTCCCAGCTCCGGGTTGATCTTGATTCACAGCTGCAACTTGTTGGGAACCGTGGCGATGATCCGGTCTATCATCTCTTCTTTTTCCTCTGTAATCGTTCCTCCAAGATGACCCGGCTCCATCCCTCTGATAGTATTCCTCGTTCGTCTCGTTTGATGCGATCCTAGGTTGAGTCGGATCACCCAAAGCATACGAATCTGCAATCCGGATCATCTCTGCCAACGTAATTGGCATTTTCCTTTGCAACTTCATCCACAACTCGCTGCCATATCTGCACCCTTGTGCAAGCCATGCTATGGCCTGTGACTCTATGACACCCTCACACGAGTTTCTCATGGTACACCACCGGGTCAAGAATTCACGGTCCGTCTCGTTAGGTCTTTGCTTGCACATTGCTAGGGTCTGCGGTCTATTCGGCCTCTGATATGTACTTGAGAAGTTGCTGATAAACATTTCCTCAAAATCTATCCAGCAGTTGATGCTTCCGAGTGGTAAATTATTCATCCATACTCTGGCCGGACCTTCCAACATCTGGGGTACGTATCGTACAGCCCATCTCAAGTTGCCAGTGGCAATTTTCACAACCGTAGCATAGTTTATCAGCCAATCCTCCGGCTTGGTACTGCCGTCATACGTCTTCATGCCTCTGGGCAGCTGGAAGTTGGGTACCGGTGGCTCTTTCATGATCCGGGTTCCGAAGCACGCTGGACCCGGGGGACCTTGACATTCGATCTGTTCCGACCTATACAGGCGATCCAGCTTCAACCTGGCATCATCCGGCATTAAATCCCTGCTTCCCAATCTCGACCTTATCACATGATAGTCCGGTCTGGGGTACCCCGCGTTCACCATCTCCGAATCGCCGTCATTGTATCGGTTTTGTTCTCGTTGCGCATCTCTCTGTTGCATACCTCGGCCGGCACTTTGCTCTTGCCTTGGTATATTCCACTGCTGCGGTTGTCCTTCTCCTGCCGAGTTTCGCTGTCTGGCATTACCGTTGACAACGTTCCCTTGACCGACATTGCCTTGGTCATGTTTACTTCGGCCAGCTTCACCTCGGCTCACACTCCGTCGATCATCATTATTCCGCGTTTCTTTTTCTTTTCCCGCACACGTCGGGTCGTATGGGACGATCTGTTTGTTCCGTCTGGCCGAGGTTACTACCTCTTCTCTCCTTGGACCACCATGAGGTGACGATGCGGCTCCAGCGGATTTTTCCAGGTTACCCATCGCCGAATGAACGATTTTGGAAGCTCCAGCTCTCTCCGGGTTAGCTCTGAGTAGCTCTTTGTTCTGTCTGTTCGCGATCCGAACTAACTCGTTAACCCTATCTTGCTGTCTTTGACGGTCCTTACCCGTCAGACCCTCCAACTCGGATGCAGCCGCGTCCGCTTCTCTGAGGTTCTTTGCCGGGGTACTGTACCTCGGCACCCCAACGGACAGACAGTTCTCTGACTCCTCAATCCTAGTATCATCTTCTCTATTCATCTCACTCATGAGATTTCTCCCTTTTACTTTTACCGTATCAACTTTGTTTGCCTTTGCATACTCACGCAGCGTCATGTTCAGCGACTGCTAAGCCACGGCTATTTTCTTTGCGCCCTCTAGTATCTTTTTCCCAGTTTCCTCTAGCTTGGCCTGTGCCTGAGCCGTATCTACCACTGCTGCTACCGGGTTAGCCAAGCTATCCATAGCTTCTCTCAGTACATTCTTAGGCCTCTCTAGTGGTGACCCTCTACCTTTCCTCGGTGCCTTAGGTGTTACCTCCGGGTCCGGTGCTGGATCCTTGCTTGCGCCTGCCCCCGGCGCAGTCATCATCACTTCAGCACGGTCCGGGGAGCGAGTGATACGCGCCCCGTGAACCACGCTAAGGGGTGGTTCCCCTGCTTCGACGACACGCTGCGGGTGAACGCATGATACGTCCACCGCAACGTAGACCTTGTGTGCACCCAACTTGACGAAGAGGCCGTTGCGCGGAAATGGGCGCGTGCCGAAGCAGCCAGCGTTGTCGCTGACGAAATGCAGCGCTCCAAAGCGCTGAACGGGCCCGGATACGATGTGTTCGCCGGTGCCGATGAGGTTTCCCGTCCGGATCTTCACCCCTGCTAGCGCCGCTAGCCCCACGGTGGGCGCCAACTGTCGTGGTGGTGTCACGGCAGATGCCATGGATAGGCTAAAGGTGGGGACTAATACATGCTAGGGGAATCCAGAGAGGGATAGTGGAGTGATTCTCCACACAGAAGTTTGTATTGCTTTTCCTTCAAGATTACAAGTGCTCCTTGAGCTGTATTGGCGAGAGGAGGAAGAAGGGGCTCTCTTACTCTCCCCCTCTACTGAAACCCTAGCCCCCCTTATATAGAGGGGGCTCGGTCTCTGCCTAGGGCATACGTGGAGGCATATTCCTAATAATATGCCTCCTCTCAAAGTGGTAACCCGACCGGGTGCTTTTCCCCCGCGTCATACATGCTTTAGCTATGTAAGCCTCTGCGGCACCTGCGTCAGCCGACATAGGCGTCGTCACCCTTGCCGGCCATGACCCGGTGGTCCTGCCCTTGCTTTCTTTGCTCATGCAGTGCGTACCGGACCTTCTTTTTGACCAGAGAGATTCCTTCCTTCTCTCAGAAGCTAACCGGGGACCCGGATCATAGCAGATCCGGCTATACCTGTTCCTGCATACAAGTTAGACGGGCACTTCCTACTTACTCCTTAAGTCGGCTGAGACAATGTTAGGCGACCCCCTCCTGGTCCGGGTTACCCCGTGATCCGACCTGCCTGGAGTTGACCCGGCCAGCATCCGCTTTGGCCTTGCCGAACCTCGGCTAACTCGGCCTCTATACCCCGGAGTGACCCTACCCGGTGTTATCCCCCCAACAGTTCCAACACCAATAAAACTTCCATTAAAATACAAGCTACTGCGGCACTTCCCTCAAAAAGCTCAATTCCCCAAAAGAACTTAAAAAGGAACCAACAAGAAGCAAATGCAAATAAAGGCAGAAATCTGCCAAACAGAGTAACAGGTAAAGATGATTTTTTTTGAAGATCTTCTATTGCTCAAATCGAAAAGTGCTGATCTAACGAAAGTTAGATCACAACCTCGGGCAGAATCACAAAAATTCACGCCTCAAAAGGACGTATAGAGATTTTACACGAATTTTTATGGTAAAGCACAGAAATCTGTTTCGGGACAACAACTTTCCCAATCATTACTTCTCTCTCATTAGAGTTTACTCTTGGCACAAAAAGCAAATAAAAAGGATAAGGAGCAGTTATTACTGAATTAATAACTTCCAAGACTCATCTAAAACTTTTGGGTTATCTCCCAATAAGTACTTTTCTTTAACGCTTTTAAGTTAGGCATAAGAAGCAAGAAAAGGAATCAAGTATTCTCAGATGAAGAAGCATTAAAACCAAATTTCGTGCCCTTACCTCTCTTACTTTTATTCTTAACCTTGGGGAACATATGATTGCTTGGTGGAGAAGCGAAGTGCATGGTGCCCTTTTCCACATCTATTATTGCTCGAAGGAGTTTCAATAGGGATCTTCCAAGGGTGATTTGTCCTTTTCTTACACATTCAATAACAAGATAATTAGTAGAAACCATTTTCCCTAGGATCTTTGTAAACATTCCTTCAGCTATTCCAATGGGTAATATTGTGGCATTATTAGCAAGAAGAATTTCTTCTCCTCCTTCAAAAAGCCCCCAAAGATTCAAAGATTCATAGATATCTTTGGGCATAAGACAAAATTCAGACATGATATCACAGCGAGCATGAAAAGTTTCATTGTTTATAGCAATCTTTACTGTGGGAAGCCATTTTGAGGGTTCAGAATTTATTGGAACATAGTTATGATGCTCTCTAAGTATTTCAAACTAGCAAACTAGCAGTGCTAGTCTCAAGAGTATTCAATCTAGCAAATATGTTTATGAAGGAAGAATCAGATTTGCTAGGCAAGTTGTAAGTAAAGACCAACTTCTTTATGGCATTAACAGCATAAACTTCATTGCATTGGAAGAAATCTCCTCCTACTATAGCATCCAAAGCATATCTATAGCAAAGAGCAATTCCAAGGTAAAAGCTGGTAAGGAACAAGCTTTGAGTCATTTTAGGTTTAGTTTTTTCATGTAGATCAGAGATTCTAGACCATCTTTGAAACTCTCTTCAATTCCTTGTTTAAAAGTGAAAATCATTTCCTCAGGTGACATAGTGATTTGGAGCAATGCTAGACATAATGGCAACTTAAGATAGGAACTATTTTTTGTGTATTTTTAATAAATAAAGCAAACTAGTAAAACTATTGTGTTTTTGATAAAGAAACAAGCAAATAAAACAAAAAGTAAACTAAGCAAAACAAAACAACAAAGTAAAGAGATTGGATATGAGGGACTCCCCTTGTGAATATGTCCTTGACTCCCCAGCAACAGCGCCAGAAAATCACTTGCTGACTCGTGTACTAACAAGCTCGTTGGGGAACCCCAAGTGGAAGGTATGATGAGCATAACAGTAAGTTTCCCTCAGTTATGAAACCAAGGTTATCAATCCAGTAGGAGCAAGAAAACACCTCAAAGGTGTTGCTAGCTGGACTTTGGCAGGGCGCACTACCGGTGCCAGCAGCAACGTGGAAACCTGCACAACACAACCACAGAACTCTGTCCCCAACTTGCGATGAGGTTGTCAATCTCACCGGTTTTGCTAATAATAAAGGATTAAACGTATCGAATGGAAGAAAGTAATAGTTTGCAGAAAGTAAACACAAAGCAGTAAACAGTTGTAGATTGATGATAAAATAAAGTAGCGGGGTCCATACTTCACTAGTGGTGGCTCTCCTTAAGATAGATGACATGTTGGGTGAACAAATTACAGCGGGGCAATTGACAAACATCGAGAAAGCAATACATGCATATACTACTCATCCTGACTCCTTTGAGACTTAATTGGGCATTACACCATTATACATAGACCGCCATCCAACTGCATCTATGACTAATAATCCACCTTCAGGTTGTCATCCGAACCCCCTCCAGTATTAAGTTGCAAGCAATGGATAATTGCATTACGAATTGTGTGTAAAGTAAAAAATACGATTGTTCTATGAACAAAGGATTGTTGTTTTCTCCCTAGTAGCAACAACACATCTAGTACCTTAGACATTTCTATCACTTCCCCAGATTACCAGAGGCATGAACCCACTTTCGAGCATAAATACTAACTCTTGGAGTTGCTAGCAACTACTTGACCAAGATAGCTACTAACAACGGGAAGCATGCAAGATCACAAATAACAAAGACATGGTAGAATCAATAATCAATCTAAAATAGCATCTCAATATCCATCAGATCCCCGTAAACACAACATGTATGAATTAAAAATAGATGATCTTGATCATGAACGGAGCTCAGAAGATCTAAACATGATAGCACAAAGGAGGAGAACCAGCCATCTAGCTACTACATGGACCCGTAGTCCAGAGATGAACTACTCACGCATCACACCGGAGGCTTTCATGATGATGAAGAAGGCCTCCAGGGTGAATTCCCCTCTCTGGCAGGGTGTCGGGAAGAGCTTCAGATCCCTCCCAAACTAGGGATGGAGATGACGGCGGCTACAGACTCTTTCGTTGAATTTTGATCGGGTCCTTAGGGTTTCTGTATCAGAGGTAATATATAGGTGCAAGGAAAGGCAGAGGGGGTGCCTGGGGCGGCCAGACCACCCTTGGCGCGGGCCAAGCCTGGCCGCGCGGCCAGGTGGTGTGGCCGGGCCCCAGCCCCTCTCTATCTCGTATTCTGGCTCCAGGTATCCCTCGGTGAAAAACTGACTTTGGCTTTTGTCCCGTCCAATTCCGAGAATATTTATTTTCTGACTTTCCTGGAACCAAAAACAGCAGAAAATAGGCAGCTGGCACTATGGCTCTTGTTAATAGGTTAGTCCAAGAAATCATATGAAAAGTACTCCAAAGTGTGGACAAAACATAAGAAAGTAGATAAAACCAAGCATGGAACATAAAAAATTATGGATACGTTAGCAACGTATCAACATTCCCAAGCTTAATTCCTGCTCGTCCTCGAGTAGGTAAGTGATAAAAAAGAAAGAATAGTTTTTGAGGTGACGGGTTAAATCCCAAAGTCGGTCCCTAGAGATATGAGTCAGGGTTGGTTTACCAGGGGCGCCATCTACCCCAAGCAACCCCGTCCATGCTTACCTACCTGTATGAATGCACCTCCTTCACCGCCTTTGAGAAGATCCAGAATGCATGTCGAATGGAACGCCCGAAATATGTGACTCATGGAATCTACTAGGCAAGTTAGTCAGCGGAGGGGTCCCCATAAACCCCGTGTGGCTGTACGCTCGTCTTAGTCCAAAGGCAAGAACTCGTTTCCTAGTGGTGGCGAGCATGGGACTACAAAAACCACATCCCACCGTGGCCTCCCATACAATCCTTAGCATGTTTAACCTTTACCACTGATCTTACCTCATCTATATACCTCGTTAGCCTGTTATATTAGATTCTCTGCATTTGGTACATCTTCTGGATGAACCATCACTGACAGTTATGCATGGCTAAGAAGGACACAGATATAAGCTCTAGCAGTGCACACAAGCCAAACCTAGGTATGCTGGGAGCAGTGGATCAGGTAATATAAGCTCAAAGGGAGTAATGCAACAGATAGGATACTCTATCTATCGATAAAATACCACAATAGAATCGTATGCATCATGGCGAGAATTGAAATGCTTTCAAAATCATAGGATTGCATAATGGTGAGGCTATGCTTGCCTTGTTTGTTGATACCTAGGAATAGATCTTCGGAAGCCTTGTACTTGACTTAATTAAAGTTAGTCAAGTATTGTTCATCGATCTTCGATGGTGTTGATCTCCGTCTTTGCTCTCGATATCGTTATCGTGTTCTACCGGACAGAAGCAAACACCGAAAAGAAAGGGGGAACAACAATCAACACAAGGCATCGATGCAATGCTCAAGCAAGTATGATGACATGACAAGTTAAATAGTATTGACATGAAACCCTAAAGCATGCTTGGAAATATAAGCAGGATCTGAAGGATGCAAACTCTAATTCAGGGGAGACCTCAGAATCACCTGCAGGGGTTCACTTTGTTCTCTAATTAAAATTGACATTTTAGTTGTTGAACAATGCATGATTTTGATTCTATGAGGTAGATCTCATTTTTCTGAACATTTTGATATATTATACATATTTTTCTGACTTATAAATAATTAGATATTGAATTTATAAGATTTTAACCTTTTCTGAAATTATTAAAACAATTTAAAACCTTTACTGCGTCAGCATGACACACGGCTGACATCATCACAACATCTAACACTTTCCCACCCGAGGCAGATACACCCCATGTCACTGACCTGTGGGCCATATGCCCACGCCAGCATCCACGGTGGCGGTCAATAGGTCAACAGGGTCCACGACCACGTCATCACGACATCACGGTGACGTCATCGCGGCACCCACCATCAGGTGGTCACCAGAGACGACGGAGGGGAGCACGCGCGGGGCTGTGGTTTGGCTAGCTCGAACCGGGAGAGCTAGGCGAGGCTAATAGGAGCGGCGCCGCTATGGTTGGGTCGCCGGAGCACGGGGTTTGGCGGTGGCCGGCGGCGGTAGCGGCAGGTGCTCGGGGGGAGGACGATACATCGAGGGAGGGAGACAAAGGAGTGGTGCTGGAGCACCAGTGGCTCACCAGGAGGCCGATGGAGGGTGCGGCGAGGCCGGAGGAGGCCGAGTGCTGCCGGAATCAGTGGAGAACGTGACGGCTGGAGTCAGGGACGGTGGGGTCGATTGCGGCGATGGAGTCCTTGCCTGCTCGCGCTGAATGGGGCAATCGAAGGAGACAAGCAAGGCAAAGCTTTGAGGCATCACGGTGAGACTCGGGGCGGCCGGAAATGACGGCGACGGATGGCTCTGGCAGGAGCTAGGGTTCGGCCATGGGGGAAAAGCAAGGAAGAGAAAGACAGAGGCGTGCTAGGGCTTCTCCACGGTGGCGTCGAGGTACTTGTAGGCGTCGGACGCGTCGGTGGCGCGTATCTTGGCGCGGTACGATGGTGGACGGTGAGCGCAGTGCCAGCGAGCTGCTTCGGCGTCACCGTCGAAGACGAAGAAGCGGGGAGAAGGCCGAACCGGTACGAGGCCAGGAGCGGGCTACAGATGGGCCAAGGTGGGCCGCGGAAAAGCTTGAGGAGAGGGAGAAGTTAGATGGGCTGCAACCCAGACTGCTCTCTGGCTGCATTTTTTTCTATAAAACATTTTCCAAATCTGTTTTCTTATTTCTATTTGTATTTGAATTTCAAATCTGTTTTGTACTACTTGAAAAATACTAGAAGGTTTATAAAGTGTATGAAATACTCAGGGTTTGTAGTTTTCGAACAAACTACTTTGAATGTGTTTGAAAGAGAGAGGGAAAATAGCTAGGGTTCAGGGTTTTACTTATTTTCTTTGCATGCAATTTTAAAGATGATGCACATGAATGCACAAACAAACCCTAATTAATATTAGCTAAAACTGGGGTGTTACAGCTCTATCCCCCTTACGAGAATCTTGACCCGAGATTCCGCGGGTAGGAAGAAGGAAGAAAATAGGGTCACTTCTAAGGATAAGAAGGAAACACAATGACAACACACAGAGTATCTCATGGTCAACTCATGAAAGGAGTGTTCAGAAACGACTCTAAGATGACGACATGAAACACATCAAGGTAACGAAGGAAACAAGAGGAGATGGTTTCAAGGTGACAGATAACTGGTCTTCATAAGGATTGAGACCATGGAGCTTCAGAAGAGCTTAAGCTTCTGAAAAGGAAAAGCTTACAACAGAAAGAGCATTACCACAGACTTCGAGAGTGGAAACTCTACTAGACGGCTTAGGTAGAGCTTTTAGGGATACAGAGATACGGATAACCAAACTGTTGATCTACTTTTGATACAGAAGGATCACTCTTTGTTCAACAGAAGGTTAAGACAGAAGCGTGTTTTGTGGAGATGACTCGTAAGAGTCACAAGGAACATGTATCAAGAGGAACTGCTGATTATCAAAGTCACAGTCACTCTATGAACATGGTTGAGAATGAAGGAAACTCTTTATTCATCTAGGGTTATCAAAATCTTTGCCAAAGATCGTGATATCACTTTACACCACCAAGATGATTAAGTAAGAGGATTCCTGATGACACGAGGAAAAAGAAACTTCATTCCCAGACTTCAATTACTTGGCATAACAGATTGCCAACATAAAGGGTCTGGAGGATCGACCGAGAGACGTTTAGCAACACTACTTTAAATGTTCTCCTTGATGTTCGAGTCACGAGACATTAGGTAAAAGTTGGACTTCTGATACAAAGGATACCATAATCACAAGTCCTATAATAAATCATAGAAGAAGCCTCATGAAGATTGGTTGTTATTTGTTGAATCAAGAGAATATGGAAATAGGTCTTCCTACTAATTGTGTCAACCATTACATCAATCTTGCCGGATTTACAAAGATACCTATGTCAAAACCTTGGAGAACACCAACCATCATATCTGCTTGAGATTTAGATTTGGTTAGGTGAAATTATACTTCATACTCAGCATGTCCGAATAGAAAGTTTGCAACATTTACCACAAAGGTAAAGTTACTGGATTCTCAAGACATGAACTTCAGTGTTATGCTCCAATAGACTGAGCTAGATTGCTAGACCCATGTAATAAAAACTTGTCAGAGAAAAGCTGCACATACATCAAGTACTTGCAATGAAATGCACATGTGTCCTTAAGGAACAAAAATAACTCTTCTCCAATCCACGGTGACATCTTTCAACATTTGCACATGAATCGGAGAAGGTTACTTCTAACATCCAGAACACATACTTCGAGATAACCCGAAGATGGTTCTCAAAAATTTTCCAACATTAATGCCAGCTGTTCCATATGAATCTATTCTTGCATGGAGAAGATAATGATGTTATTGATGGGCTCAATAACAAACTTATCGAGGTACTCCAAGACATTAGACTCATATGTGATATGAACGAGGCAGAGTATTGGTCAGACCAAAGAACACGAGGATGTACTTAAGTGAAACATCACGAGTAGCAACACCATCAAGATAGTCCTTGGAACTAAGTTTGATTTGACGATAACCCAAATCAAATCAAAAGCGGGGAAGATAACATATCCAAGGAGGAGATACTATCTTTCTTCAGCACGAGCAAAACTAGACATCCCTTTAAGAAGGAACATAGTCATATAGAACTTTTGTCTTACAACTCTCCAAGTTGTTGTTTAAGCTCAACCAACTAGTTCAGGGGTATCCAGTACGGATCCTTGGAGAAAGGAGCAGTTCGGAGAACTTGCTTACTCAAGAACTTGACAACACGGTCATGTGGCGACATGGTGATACTTCTAGAAAGACATCTAAGACATCACGAACCACCGATATGTCACTTAGTTCGAGAGGAAACTTTCTTGGTGAGGCAAGAAGACATAGTCTCAGAGCTGTGCACAAGCCTAACTCTTTGACCGAAGAGAGTGTACCAGACTAACGGACTTGATAGCAAAATCCTCCATCGCTTAGTGATAGGGTTAACCATCACGCTAGGAATGACACAAATGTCCTTGTTGAGGTCCAAAGCATTCGAGATTGCTAAGAATCTCAGATGACCACATTATTTACGCACACGCATCATTCACGAGCACGAAAGCTCGGAGGAAGGGTGGGTAAATATGTGTAAGAGCATCACTTCATTAAGGGGTCATGAAACTCAGCACAACCTCTTAGCACATAAGAGTGTGATATCTTAGGGTAGAACATGTAGAATCTAATCAATGCCTCTTAATCTGCTGACTACAACACTTTGACCTGATCCTAGATATGACGAGGTATGGGAGTTTGTTTCTCCTGATGACATGGGTATACCCTACAGGTACTCGAGCTTGGTATATACGGTCCAAATACATACAAGCCCACGGTGTCGCCAAGGCCCGAATAGAGGGACTCGAGTAACCTACGGACTCTCGATTGCTTGAAGAACAAGAAGAAGCTGAAGATAGAAAGATTAAAGGGAAAACCCTAACTTGTAACCGAATCGACCTGCTACCCGAGACCTAGTCTATCTATATAAAGGCTAGGAGGGGCGGCGAGAAGGACATACGCAACCCTAGTTTCCACAACCTTTGCCAGATTACATCTGCGCACCATTGTAACTTTCGACTCCCTCGATAATTCCACGAGCAGACAAGTAGGAGTAGGGACCTTTACGAGGCCTGAACCTGGGTAAATCCTTTGTCCCCTGTGTGCTTGTTTGCTAGCCGATAGATGTCTCCAGCGCTCCCTCCTTCTCCAAAACCCAAGTCCATAACAATGGGCATTGACGAGTTAAACCCTCGTCAATTGGCGCCGTCTGTGGGAATTGGGAGTGCTGATGTTGCGGATTCTTCGGCCCCATCAACTGCGATCTACAACTCTGCAACAGCGGAGATTCGCTTCGGTGCCTTCGACTTCACCGTCCACACGTCGGCCACCCACCCGACCTTCGAGTCTGTGGGCGACGAAATCAGCCTGGCGATTGGGAGCTTCCGCTTCCAAGTTGGTCAGATGGGCACGCTTCGCATGCCTAATCAGCCGACAACACCAGCGATTGCCCCGACATCATGGTTCCCTCCATCGATTGGCACCCTCAGCGAGCTCAACGCTCCGATGGCAGTCGAGAACACGGTTAGCGATAGCAGTCGCGACTCTGATCTAAGCGATCTGGCCACTGAAGATGGAACCTACGGTTCCAAATCTGAAAGTTGTGGAAGCAACAGCTTCCCCAATCACTTCATGTGCGCCGTCATCAACGCAGGCGACACCTCCGCCAATCGCGGCAACGGCGGTAACACCGGCAACGGCACCGATCCACCCAATCGCGGCAACGGTGGTAACACCGGCAACAGCACCGATCCACCCAACACCGGCAACGGTGGCAACGGCGGTAACGGTGGCAACGGAGGAGCAGTCGAACCTCCTAGCATGATCAACGAGTAAACCGGCGAACACGTCGTGATCAGGCTCAACGAGCAAGAGTGGGATCGCTGCTGCGAAGCCCTACGAGGTGCACCTCTACCCTTCGGGTCCCCACAGAAACTGCTGATGGGCTACCACTGGCTCCTAAAAGAGGAATTCAAGTGCCAAAAACAAGCAATCGCGCAACTTGAAGCGCGTAAAAAGGCAGCGGACGAATCAAGCCTTCGTCGTGCTGGGCTCTCCTCCTACGGAGGATCCTCCTCAAGAGGCAATGAGTACCTCGCCAAGAAGAGGCAGTCGCGGATGGCTCACCTCACCGAACAAGAGCGCATAGAGGCCGTGAAAGTCCTCGACTTCGGCTCTATGACAGTCGAAACGAGAGGCAACATGGTTCCTAGGACACCGCAAGCCGCGGTGACAGCAGCCACCATGTACCTCCTCAATAACCAGCCGCCAGCTGGAGATCCCTGAACGGCCATGCACCGATCTATGATCGCGGGCTTGGGGCTAATCGAGGCTGCCCTCGACAAGGAGCCGGTACCAGACCCAAAAAAGGGCAAAGCTCTAGCAAAGCGCTACTCCTCGCCCTCGTCCAGCGATGACAGTCATGACCTGTCTCGATGCCGCCGCTCATGGCGACACGATCGCGACTACGATGCGCGCAATGACCTCACACAACGCAAGATCGACAAGTCAAGGGCACGACGTGCTCGGTCGACTGACTCGGAAGAGGAAGACGGGGAGATTTGCAGCGCCAGATGCTTCAGTAGAGCCATTAGGCAGAAGCAAATGCCTAAAGGGTTTAAACTCCCATCAGATAACCCAAAATTCGACGGTCTACAGGACCCTAAGATCTGGCTGGAGGACCACATCTCCTGCGTCAGGCTACACGGAGGCAGTCGAAGTACTGCCATGCAATGCTTGCAGCTACAGCTGCAGGGCGCCGCCCGGGCATGGCTCAATAACCTCCCACGCGGATCCATTCGCAGTTGGGATGAGCTGGTCCATAGGTTCGTGCGCAACTTTAAGGGCACGTACAAACGGCCCGCCTCAATCAAAGAACTGAGATGCTGCCAGCAAAGATCTGGCGAATCGCTGCGCTCTTACATCCAAAGGTGGTCCATCATCAAGAACTCCACGGAGAACATCTCGGAAGACCGCGTGATTGATGCATTCAACGGTGGTGTCCGCTGCATGGAACTCAGGGAGGAGCTAGGCCGCTCAAAGCCCCCGACCATCGACCACCTGATGGAGATCGCAAATCGGTGGGCTGATGGAGAAGATTCGGTGAAGAATCACGGTCACTCCGATGAGGAGGCAGAACTCGAACGCAGACGCGACCACCGGGGCAAGCGTCGCATGCACGTCTACGACGATCGCGATGACATTAACATGGTCGCAGCCGGCTACGCCGATAGACGTGATGATAACCGCAACAGCGGATACCGCAGCGGCGGATACCACAACTCCGGGAAAACCACGCAAGTATGGCAACGCCCCACTCGCGATGAGGCACCCGCGACCTCCATCGAGGACAAACTGTCCGGTCCATGCACGGTACACTTCTACATTGACAAGCATGATGGCAAGAGAAAGTCCAGCCACCTCCTCAAGGACTGCCACGAGTTCCTCAAGCTATATGAGGGATTGGTTCGGATGAACCGCAACACAGTCGAAAGAGGCTACGGAGCCGCTCCAGGTGCCGTGGCACATGGCACACTACCACCACCACCTGGGCCACCCCCGAACGGAGCTGCACCGGACCAGCACCACGTGGGCAAACCGTACCCACGAGCCATGGGTACCATGATGATCCAAAAGAGGCGCCCCTCCAACAGGGTGCAAAAGTCCATCACTCGCCAAGTCAACTTGGCCATACACTCGCCACCATCCACCACTTAGTACCTCAGTGGCAGTGAGTCGTGCATTACCTTCGACAAACAAGACCACCCGCCTTAAGTACCTCGCCCAGGTCATTGCCCCCTCGTACTCGAGGCGCAAATTGGAGGCTTCGACATGAGTCGCGTCTTCATGGATGGCGGACGCGGCATCAACCTCATATTCGCAAGTACCTTGGGAGCAATGAGGATCCCTCTAACCTGCTTGGAGGCATCGGACACAACGTTCCACGACATCGTCCTAGGGAAAGGCGTATACCCCTTGGGCAAAATCAACCTCGACGTCATCTTTGGCACGCCGAAGAACTTCCGGCGCGAGCGCATCGACTTTGAGGTCGTCGACTGGCCCTCACAATACCATTGCATCCTTGGGCGCGTCGCATTCGCCAGGTTCATGGCAGTACCCCACTACGCCTACCTGCAGATGAAAATGCCAGGTCCCAACGGCGTCATAACGATCAATAGGAACTTTGAGCGATCTGACGCTTGCGAAAGGGAATTCAACAGAATCTCCCAGTCCTTCGGCATGCAGGAGGAACTCGCAAGACTGAAAGAGACGACAGACAACAGTCTACCTCCCTTGAGTAGGCCAAGCTCACCTGATCTCTCCTTCGGCTCATCCGTGCACACAAAGAAGGTGCAGGTCCATCCATCGGATCCCGCCAAGACGACCCTCATCGCCAACAACTTGAGTCCCGCATAGGAACTCGCGCTCGTCGAATTCCTCCATGAGCACTGGGAAATTTTTGCCTGGTGTCCTGCGGACATGCCAGGAGTTCCCAGGGAATTCGCCGAGCATGCACTCAACGTCAACCCCAACGCAAGGCCAGTCAAGAAAACAATCAGGCGATTGTCTGAGCCACGAGCGCAGGCAGTCAGAATGGAGATCAACAGACTCCTCGAGGCCAAGTTCATATGCGCGTTCAAGGAAAACACTTGGCTCGCCAATACGGTGCTGGTACCAAAAAAAGACACAGACATCCTACGGATGTGTGTGGACTTCACCTCTTTAAACAAGCACTGCCCAAAAGATCACTTTCCGCTGCCACGGATCGACCAGATCATCGACTCCACCGCGGGATGCGAGCGCCTCTGCTTCCTCGACGCCTACTCAGGCTATAATCAAATTCGAATGAAGGAGGAAGATCAGGAGAAAACAGCGTTTACAACGCCCTTTGGTGTGTTCTGCTACAACACAATGCCCTTCGGGCTAAAAAACGTGGGAGCCACATACCAGCGATGCATGCAGGCTTGCCTCAAGGAACAACTAGGTCGCAACATTCAAGTCAATGTCGACGACATAGTAATCAAGACCAAGGAGGAAGCCTCTCTAATCGATGATTTGTGCGAAACCTTTGCCAACCTCGATCGCTACCGGATCAAGCTCAATCCAGACAAATGCGCCTTCGGCGTACCATCTGGGCAGCTACTCCGATACCTCATCTCCGCGAGGGGGATCGAGGCGAACCCGAAGAAGATAAAAGCCATACTGGCCATGGAGAAGCCGAAGAACATAAGAGGCGTCCAGCAACTGGCCGAACGAATCGCGGCCCTCAGTCGATTTATCAGTCGGATGGGTGAAAAGGCACTGCCCTTCTACCAGCTCCTCCGCAAAGCCGAAAAATTCGAGTGGACCAATGAAGCACAAGAAGCATTCGAAGATCTCAAGCGCTTGCTATCCACCTCGCCAGTACTGGTGACTCCACGAGAAAGGGAACCACTGTTGCTGTACATCTCTGCCACCAACCAGGTGGTCAGCACAGTGCTCGTCGTCGAGCGAGCAGAGGAAAACAAAGTCCACGGCGTACAACGCCCGGTATACTACCTCAGCGAGGTCCTCACGCCAACAAAACAGCGGTACCCGCACTACTAGAAGCTGGCGTACGACATCTTTATGACTGCCCGACGACTGCACCACTACTTCCAGGAACACCCAATCGTGGTAGTCAACGATGCCCCGTTGGGGCATATCCTCAATAACCCCGACGCCACGGGGCAAGTCACGCTTTGGGGAATAGAGCTGTCTGCACGAGACATCACATACGAAAAACGCGACGCCATCAAGTCGCAAGTGCTCCCTGACTTTCTCATGCACTGGATGGAGAACCAGCTCCCGGACAAGCCACATATGTCCTACCTCTGGACAATGCACTTCGATGGGTCCAAACGGAAAGACGGAGCAGGCGCAGGTGTCATATTGACATCACCTCAAGGGGACAAGCTAAAATATATCCTGCGAATGCAGTTCACAGCCTCAAACAACGAGGCTGAATACGAGGCCCTGTTACATGGGATGAGGATGGCAAAAGACTGTGGCGCCAAAAGGCTCATCATATATGGCGACTCCAAGTTGGTCGTCAACCAAACAATGCACGAGTGCGACGCACTGAACAACAACATGATCGCGTACCGCGACCTCTATGATACACTCGAAGGAGACTTTGATGGTTGCGAGTTGCGACACATAGGTCGCGAAAGCAACGAGGAGGCGGACACACTCGCCAACATAGGCTCTACCTACGCCCCCATACCACCTGGGATATTTCTCGAGCGCATATGCGAACGCTCCATCAAGACAAAGGCCGCAGACAAGAAAACAAGCACAGCAACGGACTCGGGGGGCTACGCCACCCAATGAGCCAATGGCACTCGATGACGTGGAGCTGGACAGAGGACTCGAGGGACCAATGAGCATCATGATGATCGAGCAATCTTGGACGCAGCCGTACATTACGTACCTCCTCAGCAAGAGACTACCGGACGATCCGACAGATGCACGGCACATCGCACGGTGCTCCAAGGCATTCGCTGTTATCAATGGTGAACTGTATAAATGCAGCATCACATGAGTGCTACAACGATGCGTCTCCATGGCTGACGGAAGAGCAATACTCCTCGACATCCATGAAGGGACATGCGGGCTCCACGCAGGCAGTCGCTCCCTCATCGCCAAATCTCTACGAGATGGATTTTACTGGCCCACGGCCATGCGCGACGCCAAAGACATAGTCCAAAAATGCAATGCTTGCCAGCGATTCGCGGACAAGCCACATGCACCAGGCGTAGAGCTATGGCCTATTCCATTGGCCTGGCCCTTCGCACAATGGGGGCTTGATATGGTTGGCAAGCTGCCAAGATCCTCGCGTGGAGGCGACGTCTACCTCTTGGTGGCAGTCGACAAATTCACCAAGTGGATCGAGGCCATGCCAATGACCAACCAATCAGGGCACAGCGCAGTCAAGTTCTTCGAGTCCATCGTTTACCGCTTCGGCGTGCCGCACAGCATCATTACCGACAACGGGACGAACTTCACATCCAAGGAGTTCCAAGAATTCTGCGAGAAACTAGGGATCAACATCAGCTACGCCTCAGTAGCGCATCCACAAACCAACGGTCAGGTGGAAAAAGCAAACGGGCTCGTCTACAGCGGCATCAAGAAGCGACTCCTGCGACCACTCGAACAAGCGGCGGTTTGCTGGCCAGGTGAGCTACAATCCGTACTCTGGAGTCTACGTACAACTCCAAACAGCGCCACGGGCTACACGCCATTCTTTATGGTGCACGAAGCAGAAGCAGTACTACCCGGCGAGGTACGGTACAAGGCGCCGCGCGTGGTCGCCTACAGCGAACAAGAGTCATCCCTTGCACTCGAAGACTCCGTCGACCTCCTCAACGAAGCAAGAGAAATCGCCGCAAAAAGATCTACGATCTACCAACAGAACCTGCACAACTACCACAGTAGAAGGCTTCGCCCCAGATCCTTCGTCGAAGGCGACCTGGTCCTACAACTGAAGCAGCAGGGACATCTCAAGCTCGAGTCTCCCTGGAAAGGACCGTACGTGATTACAGAAGTAATCCCAGGTGGCGCCTACCACCTTTAAGATTTAGAGACAGGAGTCGCATACTCCAACCCTTGGAACGCCGCACAACTGCGATGCTTCTACCCTTAGTCGTATTTTTTAATTTTACATCGCAAATAAGGCTATTCAGCCAAGGCTACTTAGCCACACATTGTACTTCGTACTATTCTTCGAATAAATAAAAGCTAAGTGCCCTGAAACTCTGTGTTCTCCTTTACTTTGTTAATTTTCATACTCGGGGGCTGCGCCACCCTATACACATATGTTCTTCGAACCAAAACACGACATCCTGAGTAGCTGGCACATCAATCGAACCCCTTAACACAAACTCAACCCAGCTGCAACGCACCTGACAGGTTGACAAGGAAGTGAGATAAAAGGATGGCCAGGCTAACGAAAAGGACTCGCATAGTGCAACGCACCTCAAGCTCACAAAGCTCCTTATGCACATTCGACAATAAATTATATACAACATCTATACGAACTTTACAACACAAGTACACTTATGTGCAGGATACATATTTGTCTACCCTTGCAGTAGAAGAACATTAGTTTGTTCCTCGAAGAAGTCGACGATCTCCTCGGCTGGGCGGTCCACCGCCTGATAGTGCGGCACCATATTCCAGGAAGATCCTGCTGGTGGCGCCGGTGGCCCAGAGGCAATGGCGGCAATATCCACGTCAGGCCTGTGCAAACGCACCATCGAGAGGGCAGCCTTGGCACCAGCTACCAACTGCTGCCTCACGCAATCGCGAACCATGGACAGATCTTGAAATTTGGCATGAAGAGCCAGCAGGCTTGACGGAGCGTCGTCCAACGGGAACATAGCCCGATAAATGCTTTTCAAGCACGACTACGACTCTTCAGGAAGAGTAGCACTCGCGATGCGCGATCCTGCAGGGTCGCCAACGCAGTCACACGATCATGATCTACCCAGAAGTATCCACTCTCTTGAAGTTGTTCCTGGGTGAGATCATGAAGGCGGATGTCAATTCTATGCCTCTCCTCCTGCGGATGGTGCGCGCTAACAACTACACGAAGCAGCATCAATAGCATGAGTACAACGTACCTCTGCAAGTGACTACAAAGGAAAAGACGAGGAAAAAGCAAACTAACACTTAAACTGGTCGCCCAACTGTGTCACCTCGCCAAGCAAATATTGCTCGCGGGCGGCGGATTTTTCAGCCTTCGACTTCCACACGTCCGCGCTACCACGGATCACGGGCAACTCATGCTCCAGCTGCTTAACGCGATCACGAAGTCGCGAAAGCAAGGACAGCTCCTCTACCCTGGAGTGCGGAGGTGCCACTGTATCTTCAAGAAATGGCGAGTCCTGGGTTCCCCCCACAGGATCACTTGATGTACCCTACCACAAAGTCAAGACAGAGGCAAATAAGGCGACCAACTTAACACAAAGGCAAAAGTAACAGATGCATTCAAGATCAACATAAAGTATTCACAAACACACTCGCCAGCAGGCATGTTCTCTGACCAAAAGGGCAATTCATTAACTATTACAAAAAAACTAACTACGGAGCAGCTGGCTTCTTCGACTTCGACGGCTTCGGGGGCTTCATCAAGTCTGTGGCAGTATCAGACGCCACTGACTTTCCACCGGCCCCTGAGGCCGAATCTTTCGCCGCCTTCTTCGCACGTTGGAGCTCCTCCGAATACTTGGCAACGGTATTTATCAAGGAATGGCCATATTTGGCACAGGCAGTCGTGAAAGGAGCGAAGACTACCTGCTGACCGTCCGCACCAACAGGCATCGCCTTCAACACCGTAGAGGGATCTATCTCGACTCCGTGGGCTTGCACCATGGCGAGTGACATGGTCGTGCCAGCCGCGCGGAGGGAGTTCTTGTAGGTGGCAGGCACACCCGTGGCGAATGACTCTACCAGCTCGTCCACATTATCAACCAGCTCCGCCTTCGGCATCAACTCCTCCCGGAGGCGACTAAGGGTGACCTTGTCCTTGGAAAATGTACTTTAGACAGCGGCGCTACGGTCCTTGACTGCAGACACCGCGCCTGCCAGAGCATCATCGCGACGAAGGGCCTTCGGGTCAAAGCTCAAATCACCAGCATCTGCACAGGAAACCCACACCTGGATGAAATCTCTAGCGCCGCCGGCAAAACTCCAGATGAAGAGAAGGACACAATAAAACATCTATCAGCAAAGGTACCTAAGAGGGCCTTGGCGACTGAGAACAGTTGCTCTTCGAACAACTTTTCCCTAGCTGCAAAGTAGGCACGCAGATCCTCTTCGCGCTTCCGTGCATCATCACGAGTCGCGATTGCCTCGTCGCGCCCCTTCACAGCCACGGCTAATGTCTTTTCCAAGGTGGCGACATTGCGCAGTAAAGCGTTATGCTCAGCTACATGGCAACCAAAAGCTGACTATTAGTCGACTATACCAAGAAGGAGGAGACGAAAAGAATAAGTGTAGAACACTCACTTTTGACCACGCGGTGACGCGTTTCTAGCATTGCATGCTGACGACCAATCGCCATCACCTGCTCCGCCACTTGCGCGGCTACCTTTTTAAGGAGCCGTCGCACAAACAAGGAATCAAAGAGAGCAACAGAGAGCGTCGACTGCCATACTAAAAGAAGGAAAGATATACTGACATGATCCTCCAGCGACTCCGAAGAAGTTTGCTGAATGGTCATCCGAGCAACCATTCGATGTTCCCCTACGTGAGGAGATCTCTAAGAGTTGTGCCCGGAGTGGGCCGCCGCTGGAGGGGAAGGAGCGTGCTCGACCTCTACCTTGGCCCTTGAGGTCGCGACTCCCGATTCTTTCAAAAACTCGACGTCGCCAGAAGATGACGACGCCTCTTGACTACAAGATCAAATCCACATTGAGAAATGGCAAACTCCAGAGCAAAGTCAACAAGAAGAAAACAGAAAAGAATGAATGATCTAGCAAACTTACCAGTCAAACTTGTCAAGGTCAAATGTGGCCGCCGCTGACTCCGACGAAGACTCCTTGGGCACTCGCATCTTCTTGCGAGAGGACGGTGCGATAGCCCTCATAGGAACGGCTAGAATTGGCGACTCCGCACCAACAGTCGTGCCTCCTGGAGTCGAAGGAGTTGATTTGTTGGAATCCTCGCTGCGCGAACGCTTACGAGTATCCGGGCTCTCGGACTCGGGGGCTTCCTCTTCCACATCAGAAGGGACAGTCGACTCAGACTCGTCCTCTTCCAAAGCTTCGTGAGGAATAATCCCCTCAAGGAGAGGAGGCATACAAGGCGACACCGCCCAATCCTGCATACAAACAGAACAAGTAAGAAAACAGAAAAGCAATCGTGAAAATAAGCTACTGCGTAGCACAACTATACCTCAGGAGGAGGATTCGAAGCATCAAAAGGAGGAACAACTGGCTCACTTGGAAGCACATCCTTGATAGTGCACTTCGTGACCAGTCGAATCCTCTTATCCACCTCACTCGCGGACATGGCATCGGCAGACACGCGAGCGCCACTCCATTGAAACATGGGATGGACTCTAGCTTGGAGAGGTTGGACGCGACGGTGCAACCAAGTTCTGATAAGAGCGCAGCCTCCCTCTTCTGCGCCTATGCGAATTTCGAGGTCGCAGACGCGCTGATACAGCACGTCCGTTTCCGTGAGTTTGCCAGGCATAACTACGTTCTTCCAAGAACGCATCTTCTTGAAGGGAGTCGCTGGATCGAAGGGCGCGAGTCCAAAGTGCTCATCTTTGGCCTTCTGATCGCGGACATAGAACCATTTGTCCCTCCATCCCTGGACGGACTTGGTAAGCTTGATGTCGAAGTAGGTGGCGGATGGGTCGACGTGGATTCCGCAACCACCTATGTCATAAACTAAAGAGCCAGATGCGGACTGACGCTTCAATTTAAACAAGCGTTTGAAAAAACCAAAGTGTGACTCGATTCTGAACCAGCACTCGCAAAGGGTGATGAAGCAGGTGATATGGAGAATTGAATTTGGGGACAGCTGATGGACCTGGAGCCCGTAGAAGCAAAGACCCCTAAGAAAGGGGTGGAGAGGCAAGGAGAGACCACGAATCACGAATGCGAGAAACATCACTCGAAAACCAGCGGGAGGAGAAGGAATGGTCTCACCGCCGGGGACGCGCGCATCAGCGACTGCCGTAGAGATAACTCCATCCTGGCGAAGAAGACGGAGATCCGACGCCTTGATGATGGAGGGGCGCCATGCACCATTTGTCACACGGGTGCCTGCGACCTTCTTCTTCCCGCCGCCGGCGGCGCTGGTGCTCGCAGCAGCGGAGCCACCTTTCTTCTTCGTCGCGGCAACGGTGGCCGCGGAATCAGCTGTAGCGCCTCCTTTCTTCTTTCCCACTGTGCGGCGGTGATGAGAGCGCAGAAAGTAACTTGGAAACGAACGGAGGTGGTCCAGCGCTATGGAGGAGACGAGCGCAGGAAAGCAGAAGAACAGCAACAATGGCAATGGCAGCGAGGACGAAAAAGCGCAGATGAAAAACTACTGCCGCAGCACCGCTACTTAACCCCTGGGAGATGCAATCCAACAGCTGACAAAAACCCTATTGGACGCGTGGCACGCATCGCGTTGGACACATGGAGGAGAGGAAGCGTGAACCATCCCCCCACTTCTACCATTACGCGTGGAAATCGAGGAGGCGCAGTTAAAAATAAGATTACGCATGCCCAGTCAAATCAAAGTCAGAAAGTGGGACCCACCGCTCGTCACGTCCCGTCAAACTCGCTCACCCAGGCAACTGAGGTTATACAAGCGTCAGCACTGACGTCACCAAGGCTACGCAGTGGAAAACTTCGACTATTTTTAGTCCTTGCTGGAGTCTTCGACTCCACCAAGCACTCGGGGGCTACTCCCATAGGGAGCGCTGGCCGCGTATCCGACGACTTTTTCTTTTCTTGTTGTAGGAATGTGGACAATCAGAAAGCAAACCCAACCACTCGAAACACAGTTCGATTACGGACATGGGTTACTCCCATAGGGAGCGCCGGAAACAAATTCGACTGAAACAAGCAGGCAAGAGACGACAGCAGTCGTAAAAGTGTTTTAGTCCCTGCCTGAGTCTTCGACTGAAACAAGCAAGCAAAAGACGACAGCAGTCGCAAAAATTCTTTAGTCCCTGCCTGAGTCTTCGATTCAACCAGGCACTCGGGGGCTACTCCCATAGGGAGCGCTGGTCGCGCACCCTATGATTATTGGCACAAAAACTATGTGTTGATAACATCAGAACTCGCAACCCTTGGCGACACTGCCTCACAAATTTTCCCTACAAAGAGACTACGCCTCCTGGGACGCCCGAATCGTCTCCGCGATGATAAAATTTGGATGCCGCGCTTACGGCGTGAAGGTAAGACCTGAATAAGGCTTGGCAACGCATTTAACTGCGCACTACCAGAAATGTATCCGTGCCTACAGGCACGATGAACATGCCTTGATGGATGCGTCGAGTGCTCACACCCATATAACTGGAATTCGACTCCTGTAAGACCTCCGCGGCCTGAGTCAAATTACACCAGCACTTTTCTGGATTCGAGTCCGGGGACTCGAATTTGAGTAGATTGCGTTGTTTCACCCTAAGGTGGTTAACTGATACCGATACTTCGGTTATATCAGGCACGTATATCAACAATCCCTATGACACAAATAAAAGCAATCGAAATGTACTCATTTAGGCACTCGAAGGCTTCAAAAGTCCCCAGTCGAATTTGCGATTCCACTGGACACTCGGGGGCTACTAACATGGGTATACCCTACAGGTACTCAAGCTTGGTATATACGGTCCAAATACATACATGCCCACGGTGTCGCCAAGGCCCGAATAGAGGGACTCGAGTAACCTACGGACTCTCGATTGCTTGAAGAACAAGAAGAAGCTAAGGATAGAAATATTAAAGGGAAAACCCTAACTTGTAACCGACTCGACCTGCTACCCGAGACCTAGTCTATCTATATAAAGGCTAGGAGGGGGCGGCGAGAAGGACACACGCAACCCTAGTTTCCACAACCTTCGCCAGATTACATCTGCGCACCATTGTAACTTTTGACTCCCTCGATAATTCCACGAGCAGACAAGCAGGAGTAGGGACCTTTACGAGGCCTGAACTTGGGTAAATCCTTTGTCTCCTGTGTGCTTGTTAGCTAGCCGATAGATGTCTCCAGCGCTCCCTCCTTCTCCAAAACCCAAGTCCATAACAATGGGCATTGACAAGTTAAACCCTCGTCACCTGACATCCCAAAATGGTTTGTCTTGATGGACCACAAGAGTATCTTGTATCGGAAGACACCAATGCACAATACCACTTGGCTAACAAGTAATAGACAAAGGTCGGAAACAACAAGGGGAAAGGAACATGCTTAGGATAGAATCCCGAGATGTGGACGCATAGATTATCATTCTTCCGAAAACCAATGCACAGAAGAGGTAAGGTGTGGCAGAGTTACGAGTATAGGTGCGAGACTCACAAGGAGTATGATGACCCACAAGTATAGGGGATGTATCACAGTATTTTCGAGGGAAGTGAAACCCAGTTTATTGATTCGACACAAGGGGAGCCAAAGAATATTTATAAGCCTTAACAACTGAGTTGTCAATTCAGCTGCACCTGGAAACAATCTTGCTCATAGCAGTTTATCAGTAGCAACAGTTTTGTAGTAGGAATAGCAAAGTAGCAGCAGTAGTAAAGTAAAGACAGCAGTAACATAGCAGTAAACAGTAGGATTCGAGTGCGGTAGGCATAGGGATGGATGGACGGGCGTTGCATGGACAAGACAATTCACATAGCAATCAGAACATAGGGCAATTGCAGATAAATAAGATAAAGCATCCAACTACTAGACAATCCTAGGCATGTGTTCCATATATAGTCATACGTGCTCGCAATGAGAACTTGCACAACATCTTTTTTCCTGCCAGCCCGTTTGCAGCGGGGCCTCAAGGAAACTACTGGCAATTAAGGTGATCCTTTTAATAGAGCACCGGAGCAAAGCATTAACACTCCATGAACACATGTGATCCTCACATCAAAGCCATTCCCTCTGGTTATCCCGATTTCTGTCACTTCGGGGCCATTGGTTCCGGACAACAACGTGTGTATACAACTTGTAGATAAGACCATAAACAATACTATCATAATGAATCAATAACATGTTCAGATCTGAAATCATGGCACTCGTGCCCTAGTGACAAGCATTAAGAACAACAAGTCACAACAAAGACATAAAGCACTAATAAAAGATACTAGGCACCATGCCCTAACAATCTGATGCCATTACATGAACAATCTCATCCAATCCCTACCATCCCCATAGCCTACAGCAGGGGATTACTCACTCATAGATGGGAGAAACATGGATGGTCGATGGAGAAGCGATGGTGATGATGATGGCGATGATCTCCTCCAATTCCACGTCCCGGCAGGGTGCCAGAACGGAGTTTCTGGTGCTATTTCGTGGAATCTAGTGGTGGCGGCGGAGCGGAACTCCTTCTGGAAAAACGTCGAACCCCCAGAGTTTTTAGGTCAGAAGGCTTCTTATAGGCGAAGAGGGAGACCGAGGGGGTGCCTGGGGGGACCACACCACCCCCTGGCGTGGCCTGGCCTGGCCCGCGCCACCAGGTGGTGTGGCCACCCCTGGCTCTTCTCCGTCTCGTACTCTGGCTCCTGGAGTCTTCGGGTGAAATAGGATTTTTGGCATATTTTCCGGGATTTTTCCTGATAGTTGATTTTCTGCACAAAAAGTAGACACCAAGGCAATTCTGCTAAAAACAACGTCAGTCCGCGTTAGTTGCATTCAAATCACACAAGTTTAGAGGAGAAACAGTAGCAAAAGTGTTCGGGAAAGTAGATACGTTTTGGACGTATCAACTCCCCTCAAGCTTAGCTTATTGCTTGTCCTCAAGCAATTCAGTTGAAAACTGAGTGCGATAAAAGAACTTTCACGAACACATTTGCTTCATATGATGTAAATATTCTCAGCATGTGATCCACTACTTAGACAGTTCATAATAAAGAGTATGCAACTAAGTTAACTCAATAGGCATTGCAAGCTATGAAGAGATTCCAACTCAAAAATAATAAGTAGCATGAAGCATAAACATAAGCAACATTACAATGCTCATAAAAAGGTATGATAGCGTGGTATCTCGCTTGCCTTTGATTATGAATGTCAAGGCACCTCTGAAATTCAAGTGATGACTAGAAGTAAAGATATCAAAGATACAAGCATCAAAGTCATAACACAAATAATCAAGTAATGAGACAAGCACAAAGAATGACAACTATGCTCTCAAGAAAGTGCTCGGAGAATGTGTGGAGACTCAACAAGAAAAGGTTTTAAATAATTTGAAAGGCTTTCAAATGCTGAAAGTATGGTACTCGCTAGCTTTGAGCTCTCATTGCCCCTATCATAAGCATCTTTAAATGGTTAAGGTTAAAGTGACACAACTAAGAGGATATGCTTGACAAGTTATAAATCAAAGTCTCATGCCCCTTACTTACGAAGACCGATCCTCATGCTACTCAACTTCAGTCACAAGTAAGATCTTGTCATTGTAAGTATATACGTATCATAGAGAACCGCCAACGGGGTACCCCTTGCACATGACACGGGAGTTGTCCCATAATCAAAATAACAAGGCAAGCAAACAATGAGCATCTCAGCGATCTTTTTATTTACTATGTGCATAGATTTTTATTGAGGATGCTTCACAGAATGCTCATTATGGTTATGCTGCAAGTTTCCACCATGATTAGGCATGGCTTAGGCTAGCGGCCCAGGCGTTTCTCTAACATACATACAAACTCCATGATCTTACAAGTTCCACTTTTATTTCACACCGCCGGGATCCTTAAGCAAAAGAACATGATATCAACTAGGTACAAAGTGCCAATGAAGTGTTGAAAGCGGTCCCCATGATACATGGTTCTGCTAACTTCAACTCATAAAGCATAAGCATATACTCAACAAAGAAGGACGCAATGGTTCAGGTTTATTAAGTGCAAGAAAATAAAGTGTGCCATCAAGTTCGTGAGAGCTTTACTAACTAACTTTCTCATAACAAGCAAACATTTTATTCGGAGGAAAACAAGGCATAATGAATATGCATGGAAGTAGCAAATGATGCTAATGGGTAGGTATGGTGGACACTTTGGAAATATTTGGTTCAGGGAGTTGGAAACATGAGTAAAACACTCGGGGGAAATGAAGGCTAGCAATAGTAAGGGAGCGATAAACGAGAGAGCAAAAGCTGTCATAATCATGCTTGCAACAAAATAGGACTACTCATGGCATGAAAGTGATTCAAGATCCACAAGGCAAAATAATTCATCAAGGCTTAGCTGATTATTACAGTCATATGCATGCGTGAGCATGTGCCAAGTCAATTCAAATGAAACATTCAGAGGAGGATACCACGGTGTCATACCAATTTATGAACAGAGCAATGCAAGCAAACACTCATATGACATGCTACAAACTATTAGCGAGCTAGAGCTAATCATACGAAAGCAAGAACTACTAAGCATCCAAAGATAACATACACCCTCCATGAACGGACTAAGCATGCCCACAGTGATGAGTATATGTACAAAAATGAAAACAAATAGAGTTTGTTACCAGCCTCTTACCACGCCTCAAGTTGTCATTAATCCTCATTATTGCTCTTCACTTGTGTGGCTTGAATAATAATATGAAACCAATATTCCACTGAGGACTGCTGAACCCTATAGCAAACTCACAAAACCAAAGAAGAACGACAAATATTTTTGTTGTTTTCGATTTTAAAACAAGAACCAAAAAGGAAAAACAAGCAAAGCAAAATCTTTTTGGGTTTTTCGAATAGTTAAAACAAAGCAAAAAGGGAAAAACAAACCAAGGCGAAAAGAAGAAGCAAACAAACCAAAGAGAAACAACAGAAATATTTTTGGTCTTTTTGTGTTTTAGAAAGCAAAAGCAAAGGAAGAATGAAAACTAAAAAGAGAACGAAACATGAATATACAAAGTACCGACGCAACATGATATGGAGATGAGTGCGGTGCCGGCGTACCTCCCCCCAAGCTTAGGCTTTTGGCCTAAGTGGGTATCAATCCAGATACGGGTAAGGGTTCCAAGCAGGAGGATCATGATAAGAGTGATCGTAGTTGGGCCCATGGGAAGAAGAAGAAGCTCCCCAGTCATAAGCAGGCTGCTGATATGAAGACTCCCCCTCATTCGAGGGCTGGACCGAATCATCCGTGACCTCCCTTCTAGTGTCCTGCTCCTGTTGGGAGAGCTCTCCCAAGTACGTGTCAAGCTCCTCCTCAGTGAGGGACCATCCTTCCCTGTTATCAAGGTTAAATAAAACAGGTGCATGCAAAAGAACAACATGCTCGGACTTGCTCTTTCTCCAACCAACTTTGATAAAGGTTATTTCATAAGATAACTCACTCATACTAGTCCACGAGGAAACAAATTTATGCTGTATCATGGAATTAAGGTCAAGCCTTTCTATGGGAAACTGTAGGTCTAGATGATGAGGCACTAAACCATGCAATGCTAGTAAATGAGAAGCAATGAGGCCTCCACAAATTCCACCTTTCTCACGATTAGCAGCAAGATGGAAAGCTATCAAAGCACCTAAGTTGTAAGACATATCTCGTTTAAGAGCAGCAGAGATAAATGCTAGATCATACGAAGATAACTTATTGGCAATTTTCCTAGCAAGAACACACTTGGCAATAAAGTAGGCAAAGTAGCGAATGGAGAGAAGATGAATGTTATGGATTTTTCCACTCTCCTTCGAGAAACTGCTCCCTTGGCAAATTTCTGCGCATAAATCCATGAGTGGTTCAGGTCGCTCCTTAATCTTTCTACATGATCCCCATTGAGGTACCTTAATAGCTGCACAAAAATCATCAAGAGAAAGGTCGACAGCAATATTGTAAATTTTGTAATGGACCATGGGGTTAGGCAAAGAGTGACTAAATTGGAAGTCCTGCACCACAGACATGGTTAGCTTCACAAATTGACCAGGTTCATCTTCCAAAAAGTGCTCTAACCCTGCATTAGAAACCAAAGTGTGGAAATATTGGAGAATTCCTGCAGCTCTCATGAACTCAGAGCATGGATAAATGGAGGGAAAAACTTCCTCCTCCCGGTGGACCTTCATGACCTCAGGCACCCATAGTTCATGTTGGTTTAGTTGATGCTCATTCATCTTCTATTCTGAAATTTAAACACCTATTAAACAAGTGATTGGAAAGTGAATAAAATGAAGGATTCTACTCATAGGGACTTGTAAGAGGCCTAAACATGCATCAAAACTATATCTCTAATCATCAAACAAGCTTACAAGCTCTCATAACCTGTCACCTACAATAGCAAAATACTCAATAAATAATCCACCAAACACAAATCTACTTGGACAAGGAGAGGAGTCACATACCAGGGAACAATTGCTCCAAATTTTAGCAAGAAAGATGGGCTGAGCAAGGAGATCAAAAAAATCTAGAGCAAGCACAGCAAGAACACGATTTTGAGCAATGAACTGGAGCTTACTCGAGAGAGAGAAAATGTGGCAGGTGAGAGAGTTAGTGGGGGGCCAGGGGTGGCCCACCCCAGGGCATGGCGCCACCCAGGGCAGGCCACGCCACCAGGTGGTGTGCCTGCCTGGTGGGTCCCCCTGGTACCTCCTAGGTACTCCTCTACCCCTTTTTCATGTAAAAATTTAATATGAATTTTCTGGAATTTTTTGAGACACTTTATTTTTGGGCATTTTCTAGCATAGAAGAATTATTTTCTGACAGATAGATTTTTTTTGACATGATGCAAGGACAAAACAAAGCTAGAACTACAGAATTTCTAAGACACTCTAACATGCAAGCAACTAACAACAAAGAAAACTAAATGAAAACAAAAACTAAAATGCATAGAATAGAAGTAAACGGAGATAATCATAGTGAAAACATTGTTTTGTTCAATGAAATCCTTTTGTTAACAAGGTTGATAAGTTCTTGTTACCAATACAATTTCATATGAGACAAAACTTTGTATTCCACTAATGATTATGTTACCTCAACCTTGATAGCAATGGTCCCAATCATAATAGTTTCAAATTTTTCTCTTGGTATGGGACAATATATTTCTCCAACTTGAATGCCCTCAACATGTTCAATTGAATTCCAACCATACGTCCTTTCAATCTTCTTGGGGAAATAGACAGTATGTTCCTTGTCATTAACACTGAAAGTCACCTTTCCTTGATTACAATTAATAACAGCTCCTGTAGTATTAAGAAAAGGTCTCCCAAGAATAATAGACATATTATCATCTTCAGGCATTTCAAGCACAACAAAATCAGTTAATATCAAGCAATTATGAGCCACTTGAACAGGTACATCCTCACATATACCCACAGGAATAGTGGTAGATTTATCAGCCATTTGCAAAGATATATCAGTTGGTATTAATTTTTCTAGTTGAAGCCTCTTATAGAGAGAGAAAGGCATAACACTAACTCCATCTCCCAAATCACACAAAGCTGTTCTAACATAACTGTTCTTAATAGAGAAAGGGATAGTTGGAACCTTACCATTAAAGGAATAATTAGCAAGCAAAGTAGAAATTTCTTCATTAGGGATCTTCCTTTTATTCGAGACAATATCCTTCATATACTTTGAGTAAGGAGGCAATTTAATAGCAGTCAAAGGAATTTGCAGGAATAAAGGTTTCATCCACTCACAAAACTTATTATAGTGTTCATCTTCCTTTGACTTGTGTTTCTTATCAGGGAATGGCATAGGTTTTTGGACCCAAGGTTCTCTTTCACTACCATGTTTCTTAGCAATAAAATCTTCTTTGGTGTATTTATTATTCTTAGTGTGGTTTTCAGGTACCTCTTCAACTTTTTCTTCATTAGGAACTTCACTTTATTCATTACAACTTTCAGTTTCAGCATCAGAGATAGATATACTATTAGGATCTATAGCAGGTTCAGAGGGTTCTACAACAGTTTTATGTTTCTTTTTCCTTTTCTTATGAGTAGAACCACTATTTTCAGCTTGTTGAGAATCCTGCTCAATTCTTTTGGGATGCCCCTCAGGATATAGAGGATCCTGGGTAGCAGCACCACTTCTAGTTTTAATTTCATAAGCATGTTTTTCTTTAGCAACATTAACTAGCAAGTCTTTTTGCACTTTAACGAGTTGATCTATTTGAGTTTGAACCATTTGAAAGTGTTTAACAATCATTTTAACATCATTAGAGGTTCTTTCCACAATATCTTTCAACTCAACAATAGCTCTAGTGTTTTCCATTAGATGATTTTGCACCCTTTTATTAAAATTATCTTGCTTAACAATAAAAATATTGAATTCTTCTAAGCATTGATTAGGAGGTTTAGAATAAGGGATATCACCTTCATCAAAGTGTTGGAGAGAGTGTACTTCAATAGTGGGTGAGTAGGGAATAAGCTTACATAATTCTTCAATAGGGGGTAAATTCTTGACATTTGCAGCTTTAATTCCCTTCTCCTTAAGACATTTCTTAGCTTCCTTCATCACTTCATCATTTAATTCAATAACTCCTCTCTTCTTTGATGTTGGAATAGGATCCAGAATAGTAGGTTCAGGTACAATTAGTTTAGGTATAGCTTGTTTAAGAGGAGTCCAATCTTCATAGTTCTTACTTATTTTAGCCATTAATTCCTCAGCTTCCTTAGGAGTCCTATTCCTAAAAACACAATCAGCACAACTGTCTAGGTATGTCCTAGATTCTTCTATTAGTCCATTATAAAATATATCAAGAAGCTCATTCTTAGGTAATGGACTTCCAGCTTGTGCATGAATCAAAGCACAAAACCTTTCCCAAGATTCGGGCAATACCTCTTTTTCTCCCTATTTAAAATCAAAAAGTTCCAGCAAAATAGCATGTCTAGCACTAGGAGGAAAATATTTCTGTAGGAAAGTACTAATCAAGCACTCAGGGCTATCAATAGATCCAGGAGGTAAATTGCTAAACTAAGTTTTAGCTTCTCCTTTCAGTGAAAAAGGGAAAATCTTAGCAACAAAGTAAGTACGCATCTTAATATCATCAGAAAACAAGCCACTCAGTGTAGAAAGTTCATTCATATGTGCTACCGCACTTTCATTCTTAGTCCCACAAAAAGGTTATTTCTCGACAATAGCTATGTAAGATAGATCGAGAGAGAAATCATAATCTTCATCTATAATGTTTATGGGAGAAGCAGCAAACTTAGCAATAGGAGAAAATTTGGTTCTAATAGTACGCCTCTCAAGGAGACTCTTAGCAGCGCTCCTATCATGGGTATTTTTACATTCTTTAATAAATTCATCAGTCATCTCAACATAACCATCTTCAATATCATAACTCTCACTAGACTCAGGAGAACTAACAGGTGTGGTAGTGTCTTCATTAGGAGTTTCGGTATTTCCAGCTATAGTTCTAGCAATCGTAGCATCTAGGAAAGGACCTAACGAACCACTCTTATCAAGCATAGTAGAAGCAACATCATAAGCATCAGAAGTTTCAGATTCAGCAGTAGTAGTAGTGTGGGTAGCATGTGTATGTGATGGTGTAACGAGCTTACGTATAACAGATGGTGAATCAAGAGCAGCAGAGGTGTTCAGAATCGTACCTCTTCTTGTAGTGGATGGTAAAATAGGAAACTTCCCATCATGAGACTTACCCATGATGGATGGATAGAAGCGAACAATAGAGAATCCAAGTGAACTTGATAAATAAAGCTATGCTCCCCGACAACGGCGCCAGAAAATAGTCTTGATGACCCACAAGTATAGGGGGTGTATCGCAGTATTTTTGAGGGAAGTGAAATCTAATTTATTTATTCAACACAAGGGGAGCCAAAGAATATTTATAAGCCTTAACAACTTAGTTATCAATTCAGCTGCACCTGGAAACAATCTTGCTCATAGCAGTTTATCAGTAGCAACAGTTTTGTAGTAGGAATGGCAAAGTAGCAGCAATAGTAAAGTAAAGACAGCAGTAACAATAGCAGTAAACAGTAGGATTCAAGTGCGGTAGGCATAGGGATGGATGGACGGGCGTTGCATGGACAAGACAATTCACATAGCAATCAGAACATAGGGAAATTGCAGATAAATAAGATAAAGCATCGAACTACTAGACAATCCTAGTCATGTGTTCCATATATATGATGGGTTCGTAGCATGGAAAACAAAAAATTCTACCACAAGAACGAACAAAACCCAGATCTAATCTAGATAAAAGCCAAGATCTAATCTACTAGACATGAGCAATGAGATAGATCGGTAGAAACCCTCGTAGAACCGAAAGCGTTAATGAGATTAGATCTCGTGGATGATGTAGTCGATCACTTGCCGATCTCAAGATCGTGTGGACGATCCTTCCGGCGCCGCGTTCCGGCAGCGCTTCCGCAGACGGTCACACGTGCGGAGTCGAAGCAGACCTTCCTCTCCCCGTTCCAGCGAGCAGCGGAGGTAGTAGATCTTCACCACGGAATCCCAGCAGCACGACGGCGTGGTGGTGGTGGTGGAGATGAGAAATCTGCAGGGCTTCGCCTATGCCTGTGCAGAAGAATCGTGGAGGAGAGAGGCGGCTGAGATTGGGAGTTATGAGACAAGGTGCAAGAGGGGGCGCCCCCTCCCTTCTATTTAAAGGAGGGAGGCGCGCCTGGGGAGGGGGAGTCCTAGTAGGACTCCCTCCTCCTTGGGCCGGCGGGTTGGGGGGAGGAATCCTCCTCCCCCACGAATCCGTGTCTTGCCCCACTTGGTTTCTTTGATCCCTTTCTTGGTTTTCAAGCAAACTCCAAGAAATCCTCTAGAACCTTCCAGAACATTCCGAAACCTTCTAGAATCTCCATACAAACACTCCAAAACATTTCCTAACTTAGAAAATGATTTCCAATATATGAATCTTATTCTCCGGACCATTCCGGATCTCCTCGTGATGTCCCGGATCCATTCCGAGACTCCGAACAACATTCGGTCTCCAACGCAAATTCCATATCTACTTCAAACAACTTCGAACCTTAAGTGTGTCACCCTATGGTTCGTGAATATGCAGACATGATGAAGACACCTCTCCCATCAATAACCATTAGCGGGATCTGGAGATCCATAACGGCTCCCACATACTCAACGATTACTTCGTGATCGATTGAACCAATTAACATACGAAACCAATTCCCTTTGTCTCGCGATATTCTACTTATCCGAGGTTTGATCGTCGGTATCTTCATACCTAGTTCTTCCTCGTTACTGATAAGTACTCTTTACTCGTTCCGTGTTATGTCATCCCTTGTGACCTAGTCACACGCTTGCAAGCTGTCTAGATGACATTCCACCGAGAGGGCCCAGAGTATATCTATCCGTCATATGGATGGACAAATCCCAATCTTGGTCTATGCGCTTCAACACATACTTTCAGAATACCCAATGACACCTTTCAAATACTTTCAAATATGAGTTTGAGCTCCTTAATGATTTCAAATGGGTCATGGTGCTCAAAACGCTTTTGAAGCTCCGATTCTAAACCATACAGGATGGCACACTGAACTGTGGAGTGGTGATGTTTCCGAGTGGCGTAAACATTCTTTATATCATCGGTGGCATCTTCTGCAGGTGGGTCTCCTAGCGGTGATTCGAGCACATAGGTCAACTGACCAGCCCTGAGGACGATCTTCAGTCCACGGAACCAGTCCGTGAAATTGCTTCCATTGTTCTTAAGCTTTTCTTTCTCTAGGAACGCATTGAAATTGATGGAAACGTTTGCCATAATCTACAACAAATTTGCAAGTAATTTAGATTAAGTTTATGATAAATAGTGTTCAAATTTAATTCTTAAATCAACTAGGTGAACTCCCACTCAAAACAACATCCCTCGCAGTTGTTTTAGTGATTACACGAACCAAATCCACTACACCAAGTCCGATCATCACGTGAGATGATGTAGCTTCATCGGCGAACAATCTTCATGTTCATCATATCAATCATATGACTCATGCTCTACCTTTCGGTATTCCGTGTTCCGAGACCATGTCTGTACATGCTAGGCTCGTCAAGATTAACCTTAGTTTCCGCATGTGCAAATCTGGCTTGCACCCGTTGTATGCACACGTAGAGTCTATCACACCCGATCATCACGAGATGCTTCGAAACGACGAGTCTTAGCAACGGTGCCAACTAAGGACGAACACTTTATTACTTGATATTTAGTGAGAGGGATCATCTTATAATGCTACCGTCGCGATCTAAGCAATACAAGATGCATAAAAGATTAACATCACAGGCAATTCATAATTAGTGTGATATGATATGGCCCTTTCTTCTTATGCCTTTGATCTCCATCTCCAAAGCACGGACATGATCTCCATCATCACCAGCATTGCGTCAAGGTCCGTGGCGCCACTTCATGGTTGTTCATCTTCACTAGCAACTATTACAACTACTTGGAACAAAGCTATTACAAGATGAATAGACACGCAGGTCTTAACAGAATTAAAGACAACCATTAGGCTCCTGCCGGTTGCCATATTTCAACAAGGATCATTGCATACATCAAATACAATCACAATCACATGTAGGCCATATCACATCACAAAACCCCTGCAAAAACAAGTTAAACGCCTCTAATTTTCTCTGCAAGTTTTACGTGGCTTGGGGCTTTCGACTAAGAACGCATCTTTCCTACGAAACTGAACCACAACATTGATACAGGTGCTAACAAGTGCAAAGTGTAGATTTGATCTATACTATGATGGGAGAGACAGACACCCGCAAAGCCACTTGTGCAATACGAGTTGCACGTCAAGCGTGGAGCAAGTCTCATGTACGATGACATGTAATGTTAGCCCGGGCCGCTTCATCCCACCATACCGCAAGATGCAAAGTACACACATAGCAAAAGACGGCACGAGCACCAACGCCCACAACCTCATTGTGTTCTACTCGTGCAACAGATCTACGCATAGACAAGGCTCTGATACCACTGATGGGTTCGTAGCATGGAAAACAAAAAATTTCTACCGCAAGAACGAACAAAACCCAGATCTAATCTAGATAAAAGCCAAGATCTAATCTACTAGACATGAGCAACGAGATAGATCGGTACTAACCCTTGTAGAACCGAAAGCGTTAACGAGATTAGATCTCGTGGATGATGTAGTCGATCACTTGCCGATCTCAAGATCGTGTGGACGATCCTTCCGGCGCCGCGTTCCGGCAGCGCTTCCGCAGACGATCACACGTGCGGAGTCGAAGCAGACCTTCCTCTCCCCGTTCCAGCGAGTAGCGGAGGTAGTAGATCTTCACCACGGAATCCCAGCAGCACGACGGCGTGGTGGTGGTGGTGGAGATGAGAAATCTGCAGGGCTTCGCCTATGCCTATGCAGAAGAATCGTGGAGGAGAGAGGCGGCTGAGATTGGGAGTTATGAGACAAGGTGCAAGAGGGGGCGCCCCCTCCCTTCTATTTAAAGGAGGGAGGCGCGCCTAGGGAGGGGGAGTCCTAGTAGGACTCCCTCCTCCTTGGGCCGGCGGGTTGGGGGGAGGAATCCTCCTCCCCCACGAATCCGTGTCTTGCCCCACTTGGTTTCTTTGATCCCTTTCTTGGTTTTCAAGCAAACTCCAAGAAATCCTCTAGAACCTTCCAGAACATTCCGAAACCTTCTAGAATCTCCATACAAACACTCCGGAACATTTCCTAACTTAGAAAATGATTTCCAATATATGAATCTTATTCTCCGGACCATTCCGGATCTCCTCGTGATGTCCCGGATCCATTCCGAGACTCCGAACAACATTCGGTCTCCAACGCAAATTCCATATCTACTTCAAGCAACTTCGAACCTTAAGTGTGTCACCCTACGGTTCGTGAATATGCACACATGATGAAGACACCTCTCCCATCAATACCCATCAGCGGGATCTGGAGATCCATAACGGCTCCCACATACTCAACGATTACTTCGTGATCGATTGAACCAATTAACATACGAAACCAATTCCCTTTGTCTCGCGATATTCTACTTATTCGAGGTTTGATCGTCGGTATCTTCATACCTAGTTCTTCCTCGTTACTGATAAGTACTCTTTACTCGTTCTGTGTTATGTCATCCCTTGTGACCTAGTCACACGGTTGCAAGCTATCTAGATGACATTCCACCAAGAGGGCCTAGAGTATATCTATCCGTCATATGGATGGACAAATCCCAATCTTGGTCTATGCGCTTCAACACATACTTTCAGAATACCCAATGACACCTTTATAACCACCCAGTTACGAAGAGGCGTTTGATGTCATCAAAGTACCCATCCGGTGATGGTGATTAACATAACCTCATGGTCGAAGGATTAGGTTACTATGTATTTCAAAGCTTACAGCAATACGAACTTAATGACTTGATCTTATGCTACGCTTACTATGGGTGTGTGTCCATCACATCATTCTCCTAATGATATAACCTTGTTATTAATCACATCCAATGTCTATGATCAGGAAACCATGATCATCAATCAATCAACAAGCTAGTTCAACAAGAGGCTTACTAGGGACTCTTTTATGTTTACAAAACACACAAGTATTAGTGTTTCCTAATAATACAATTAAAGCATGGGATGTAAACATTCATCATAAATACAAAGATATAATAATAACCACTTATATTATTGCCTCTTGGGCATATCTCCAACAATATAGTCATACGTGCTCGCAATGAGAACTTGCACAACATCTTTTGTCCAGCCAGCCCGTTTGCAGTGGGGCCTCAAGGGAACTACTGGCAATTAAGGTGCTCCTTTTAATAGAGCACCGGAGCAAAGCATTAACACTCCATGAACACATGTGATCCTCACATCAAAGCCATTCCCTCCGGTTATCCCGATTTCTGTCACTTCGGGGCCATTGGTTCCGGACAACAATCTGTGTATACAACTTGTAGATAAGACCATAAACAATACTATCATATTGAATCAATAACATGTTTAGATCTGAAATCATGGCACTCGGGCCCTAGTGACAAGCATTAAGCACAACAAGTCGCAACAAAGTCATAAAGCACTAATAAAAGATACTAGGCACCATGCCCTAACAATCTGATGCCATTACATGAACGATCTCATCCAATCCCTACCATCCCCATAGCCTACAGCGGGGGATTACTCACTCATAGATGGGGGAAACATGGATGGTCGATATAGAAGCGATGGTGATGATGATGGCGATGATATCCTCCAATTCCCCGTCCCGGCAGGGTGCCAGAACGGAGTTTCTGGTGCTATTTCGTGGAATCTGGTGGTGGCGGCGGAGCGTAACTCCTTCTAGAAAAACGTCGAACCCCTCGAAGTTTTTAGGTCATAAGGCTTCTTATAGACGAAGAGGGAGACCGAGGGGGTGCCTAGGGGGCCCACACCACCCCCTGGCGCGGCCTGGCCTGGCCCGCGCCACCAGGTGGTGTGACCACCCCCTGGCTCTTCTCCGTCTCGTACTCTGGCTCCTGGAGTCTTTAGGTGAAATAGGATTTTTGGCATATTTTCCGATATTTTTCCTGATAGTTGATTTTCTGCACAAAAAGTAGACACCAAGGCAATTCTGCTGAAAACAGCGTCAGTCCACGTTAGTTGCATCAAAATCACACAAGTTTAGAGGAGAAATAGTAGCACAAGTGTTCGGGAAAGTAGATACGTTTCGGACGTATCAGAGTACTCTTGTCGTGATCTATTTGGTTCCTTTAAAGAACATCTGCCATGGCTAGTGGTAGGGGAAGTCCTTAATTGTCAAGATACAATCGTGACAATATCCACAAGCTTGAAGGCTAGAATTGTAGTACTAGCCATCCTAAGGTAATGTGTGAACATTAACAACAGGGGACACAGGAACGGATCTTGGGTTAAAGATCAACTTCATGTACAAGATTCACAACAGCAGAATCCAGCACAATCAAGGATATTTGGTTCAAGTCCAAGGGTTAAAACCCGAGAAAGAAGTAGCTACTACTTGAGTGACATAGCATACACTGCTAGGTAGAAATCACGAGGTAGCTTCCAAAAGAAGAAATGACTTCTGAAGTACCCAAACAAATAAAAAGGAGGCACACGAGGCGAAAGGAATCCTCGAAGCCTAGAACAGGACACTATGGATCCTACAATATAATATTGTGGGCCCATAGTGTAGAGAGATCTTGATGAAAAGGAATCTCTCAGACTAAGCAAAGCAAAGGGGACACAAGGATTTCACAACACATGCAACTCTAGAGAACTCAACACTAGGTCAACTGGTTGAGAAATGACCTGCCTAGAAGGCACCTAAGCTTTGAAAGACTAGAAGAGATATCAAAACTTTTTAAAATGAACACAAGATAAGATGACCCAGAGTTAAGAGCAATGCCAAGTAAGAAGAAAAAGAAGCATACTAGAGTTTCGCAAATACTTTTCATCTTTGAAATAGTTTTCTCAAGCACTAGACTCAACATCGACCAATAGCAAGGTTTTCCTGCGGTCGGTACTGCTCTGATACCAAGAACTGTAACACCCCTGGGATCAGGGTTAAACAAATCTAGGCCTTAGCCTGACATAAGCTTAACCTAGAGCTCGAGGATATCCAGTGAAGAATTGGTAACACAACAGTAACCCTGCGACACAAAAATTATTACAGCAAGCTCATAACTGAGCGAAGAACCAAAAATATTACAAGCAGAGGTCATTGACCACAAACATCAAACAACGGAAGGCAAATTATGCTATTAAGTATAGCAAACTTAGCAAATAGCCTAAGAGGCCTGAAGCATAACAATGATGTCCCAGCCCATAGATTCCTGGCTGCCGGCCAGGAACCCCAAGCTACTCATCGGTGTCGATGTAGTATGGCACTCGTCTTCAGGGGAACACTTACTCTGCTACAAAAGTATCAACAAAGTAAGGTTGAGTACAGGGTGTACTCCGCAAGACTTATGGTTGGTGGGGTTATTTTGCATAAAGCCATCTTTGTTTATAAATCAAGAGGGAGAAGAAGCTCATCTAATCAGAATATTTTAAAAGGGGATATGAGAGCGACATCTCCGAAGAATTGATCATCATCTTGATATCCACCAAAGTAATCCTCATCTCACAACTAGGATCACCCCCTCGTACCCAAGAGGAAGCATCCTTAAGCACACGTTGAACCGCCAAGTTTTATGATTAGGTTAAAGTTCTCTATGATCTCAGAATTCGGTCACCAAGCGTTCATAACCGTGAACACGACTTTTCGAAAAGATTTAACCATACAGGGGTGTACAACTTTACCCACACGTACCAACCGACTCTTAATGCCAACGTATTATCCCTCTTCCTTGGAAGGCCAGCAGAGGGTGGTTGGACACGACCTCTACCTTGCTTTTGCCGAGACCATGAGTCACGCCCTAAGGATGGTTCCATCGTAACAGGTCAAATCCCAAAGTTGGTCCCTAGAGATGTGAGTCGGGGTTGGTTTACAAGCCCTGGCCACACTTACCTACCTGTATGAATGCACCTCCACCGCCTTTGAGAAGATCCAGAATGCATGTTGAATGGAACACCCGAACTATGTGACTCATGGAATCTACTAGGCAAGTTAGTCAGTGGAGGGGTCCCCATAAACCCCGTGTGGCTGTATGCTCGTCTTGGTCCAAAGGCAAGAACTCGTTTCCTAGTGGTGGCGAGCATGGGCTAAAAAAACCACATCCCACCGTGGCCTCCCATACAAGCCTTAGCATGTTTAACCTTTACCACTGATCTTACCTCATCAGTATACCTTGTTCGCCTGTTATACTAAATTCTCTGCATTTGGTACATCTTCTGGATGAACCAGCACTGACAGCTATGCATGGCTAAGCAAGACACAGATATAAGCTCTAGCAGTGCACACAAGCCAAACCTAGGTATGCTAGGAGGAGTGGATCAGGTAATATAAGCTCAAAGGAAGTAATGCAACAGAAGGATACTCTATCTATCGATAAAAGACCATAGTAGAATCGTATGCATCATGGCGAGAATTGAAATGCTTTCGAAATCATAGGATTGTATAATGGTGAGGCTATGCTTGCCTTGTTTGTTGATACCCAGGAATAGGTCTTCGGAAGCCTTGTACTTGACTTAATTACAGTTGGTCAAGTATTGTTCGTCGATCTTCGATGGTGTTGATCTCAGTCTTCGATCTTGATCTCGTTGTCGTGTTCTACCAGAAAGAAGCAAACACCAGAAAGAAAGGGGGAACAATAATCAACACATGGCATCAATGCAATGCTCAAGCAAGTATGATGACATGATAAGTTAAATAGTATTAACATGAAACCCTAAAGCATGCTTTGCTATTTAAGCGGGATCCGAAGGATGCAAACCCTAATTCAGGGGAGACCTCGGAATCACCTACGGGGGTTCACTTTGTTCTCTAATTAAACTTGACATTTTAGTTGTTGAACAATGCATGATTTTGATTCTATGAGGTAGATCTCATTTTTATGAACATTTTTATATATTATACATATTTTTCTGACTTATAAATAATTAGATATTGAATTTATAAGATTTAAACCTTTTCTAAAATTATTAAAACAATTTAAAACCTTTACTGCGTCAGCATGACACAGGGCTGGCGTCATCACATCATCTAACACTTTTCCCACCCGAGGCAGATCCACCCCATGTCACTGACCTGTGGGCCATATGCCCACGCCAGCATCCACGGTGGCGGTCAATAGGTCAACAGGGTCCACGGCCACGTCATCACGATGGCACGGTGAAGTCATCGCGGCGGCCACCATCGGGTGGTCACTGGAGACGGCGGAGGGGAGCGCACGCGGGGCTGTGGTTTGGCTAGCTCGAACCGGGAGAGCTAGGCGAGCCTAATAGGAGCAGCGCCGCTACGAGAGGGTCGCCGGAGCACGGGGTTTGACGGTGACCGGCGGCGGCAACGGCAGGTGCTCATGGGGAGGACGATACAGTGAGGGAGGGAGACGAAGGAGTGGTGCTGGAGCACCAGTGGCTCACTAGGAAGCCTATGGAGGGTGAGGCGAGGCCGAAGGAGGCCGAGTGCTGCCGGAATAAGTGGAGAACGCGACGGCCGGAGTCGGGGACGGTGGGGTCGATTGCGGCGATGGAGTCCTTGCCTGCTTGCGCTGAATGGGGCAATCGACGGAGACGAGCAAGGCGAAGCTTCCAGGTATCACAACGAGACTCGGGGCGGCCGGAAACGACGGCGACGGATGGCTCTAGACGGAGCTAGGGTTCGGCCATGGGGAAAAGCGAGGAAGAGAAAGACAGAGGCGTGCTAGGGCACCGTCGAGGTACTTGTAGGCGTCGGACGCGTCGGTGGCGCGCATCTTGGCGCGGTGCGACGGCGGACGGCGAGCGCGACGCCAGCGAGCTACTTTGGCGTCGCCGTCGAAGACAACGAAGCGGGGAGAAGGCCGAACCGGTACGAGGCCGGGAGCGGGCTGCAGATGGGCCAAGGTGGGCCGCGGAAAAGCTTGAGGAGAGGGACAAGTTAGATGGGCTGCGTCCTAGACTGCTCTCTGGCTGCATTTTTTTCTATAAAACATTTTCCAAATCTGTTTTCTTATTTCTATTGGTATTTGAATTTCAAATCTATTTTGTACTACTTGAAAAATACCAGAAGGTTTATAAAGTGTGAAATACTCAGGGGCCTTGTATTCAGTTTGGGCTCCAAACATTTTGTAGTTTTCGAAATTCAAACTAATTTGAATGTGTTTGAGAGAGAGGGAAAATAGCTAGGGTTCAGGGTTTTACTTATTTTCTTTGCATGTAATTTTAAAGATGATGCTCATGAATGCAAAAAAAAAACCTAATTAATATTAGCTAAAACTGAGGTGTTACATATCTTCTCATTAAGGACCGAGTTACGCAGGAGGCTCTGCTTAGAGGTCGGGTCCACCCGGGCATGTACGTGTTGGAGGCGTCGCCGGGCCCGGAGGTCTCCAGTGGTGTGCGCTTGTCACCTGCCCATTGGCATGTGCGTCTTGGTCATCCTGCGTCTACTATAGTGAGCCATGTTCTTCGTTGCCATGAGCTCCCTACATCGTCTAGTAATAAAAGTCTAGTAGTGTGATGCTTGTCAGCAGGGAAAAGTCACCAGCAACCTTTTGTTTTGTGTACTCTGTGTAGTCAATAATCCACTTGAATTTGTTTATTTGGATGTATAGGGCCCTATCCAAAACTATGTCAGTGGTCATAATTATTATGTCGGTTTCATCGATGCCTACAGTCGGTTTACGTGGCTCTATTTGCTGATGTGTTTAATATTTTTTTGCAATTTCAATTGCATGTCGAGTGTCTTCTCAAGCATAAGATTATTCATGTTCAGTAGGATTGGGAGGGGCGAATATCGCAATCTCAACACCTTCTATACCTAATAATAAAAGCACTAAGGTTTCTCTTTCGGTCCGTCATGTTTGTGCTTTGGTCCGTCGGCTTGGGCGTCGTCCTATGTAAGGATATGCTCGAGTTAAGGGCATGTACTATGCAGACGTTTAAGGAAGGCGCTAGGATCTCTTTCCTGCCAGTTTTGATGAAATCCCGGTTGATCCCAGTATTTTCCTTAGCGTCGCCTCTTTTCTTGCCGCCAGGCGCTAAACTAACAAAATTTTGTGGCGTGATTCTAGGAAACACCAGGCGCTATTTTCAGCTGAGTTTACGGGCGACAGAACCCAGCGTTGCTAGCTAGACGCAAGTAAATCGCTAGCGTTCCACGTTGGACGGACCGGCGCTTACCAAATTTCGTTAGCTATCAAACAAACGCCCAGCGTTGCTAGCTAGAGCGCTTAGCTGATTATCTGATTTTCTGATATATCTTTTCCCCAATTAAGCGTCCATATAAACGTCTAGGGGTGTACGTGCAGACTGCTCTCTGGCCCACTTGGTCCGATCCCATATAAAAAATGTTTCCTCGTGCCGATCACAAACAAAAAAGGTGGATGCAAAAACACAACGAGGAAACCGTGCAGCCCTTAGCATCTTAGACTGCATCCTACTTGAATTGTAGGACTATATCGAGTCATCATCTCCCTAAACGGCGGGTGACGTCCATGCGCGGTTGTCGATCCATCCATTTTGCGCATCGAGACTAGCCAATGCATCGCAATACCGGGAAGGGTGAATACACGGGGCTCTGCCACCCTGACGGCGTCTAGGCTATCGGTGTCTGTGTTTCTACACTATCTTATCGTGAAAAAGCTGGGGAAGAAAGAGTTGAGCGCCGTGTACATGTTCATCGCCAAGGGGACTACGAGGAAGCCTGGCCCAAGTCCAGATCATGCACTACATGTCCGAGCAGCGCAACGTGATCTGCAACACAATGTAGGCTCATGTTTTTTGTTGCTTGAGCTTTACATGATCTTTGTCCATTGATCTGAGATGAGATCCAAACTAGCTCAATATATTTTTTCTGGCTGATTTTTAGGTTTGGTTTTGCTGCTTATTTCCGAGCATTATCAAATACTCCAAGTATATCTTGAAGTTACATGATTAGGTATGATTAGGTTAGGTTGGTTGCTGCATGGACTCTTAATCTATTTTTGTTCAAGTGATGCTAAAACTATCTGAATGTTGCTAACTTTATTAAGGTGACACGAAAGTTCATAATAATCAACTAATCACATTAACTGAACTCTGTATGACATTTCTCTAATTTGTGCTGGTGGCTGCAAAGCCGATAGACAAGTTGAAGGAATATGATCTCCCGTTGCAACGCACGGGTATGTTTGTTCTATGTATATAGATATAATTTGTTCTATGTATAATTTGTTTGTTCTATGTATATAGATATTGATCTCCCATTGCAATGCACGGGTATGTTTCCTAGTCTTTAATAAACTTGGGATCTCGCATTGTGTCTTTTGTCCACATACACATCAGCAAAACGGTGTTGTTTGATGGCTCTGTGTATGGCGCCAGAAAAATGCTGGAGCGTGGTTGATGTAGAGCTCGTTGGGAACCCCAAGAGGAAGGTATGATGAGCACACCAGCAAGTTTCCCTTAGTATGAAACCAAAATTTAATCGAACCAGTAGGAGCAAGGAAGCACCCCAAAGGTTTTGCTAGCTGAGCCTTGGCAGGGCGCACTACCGGTGCTAGTAGCAACGTGGAGACCAACACAACACAATCACAGGACTTTGTCCCCAACTTGCGATGAGGTTATCAATCTCGCCGTGTTTTGCAGAAAACAAAGGATTAAACGTATCAAATGGAAAGAAGTAAAAGTTTACAGAAAGTACACACAAAGCAGTAACAGTTTATAGATTGTATGTAAAGAAAAGGACCGGGATCCATAGTTCACTAGAGGTGGCTCTCCTTAAGATAGAAAACATGCTGGGTGAACAAATTACATCGAGGCAATTGACAAACATCGAAAAGCACTACATGCATATACTAATCATCTTGACTCCTTTGGAACTTGATTGGGCATTACAACATTATACATAGACCGCCATCCAACTGCATCTATGACTAATAATCCACCTTCAGGTTATCATCCGAACCCCCTCCAGTATTAAGTTGCAAGCAACAGATTATTGCTTTACGAACTGCGTGTAAAGTAAACTATACGATTGTTTTATGAACAAAGGATTGTTGTTTTCTCCCTAGTAGCAACAACACATCTAGTACCTTAGAGATTTCTGTCACTTCCCCAGATTAGCAGAGGCATGAACCCAGTATCGAGCATAAATACTAACTCTTGGAGTTGCTAGCATCTACTTGGCCAAGATAGCTACTAACAAAGGAAAGCATGCAAGATCACAAATAACAAAGACATGATAGAATCAATAATCAATCTGAAATAGCATCTCAATATCCATCGGATCCCCACAAACACAACATGTATGATTACAAATAGATGATCTTGATCATGAACGGAGCTCACAAGATCAAAACATGAAAGCACAAAGGACGAGAACCAACCATCTAGCTACTACATGGATCCATAGTCCAAGGATGAACTACTCATGCATCACACCGGAGGCATGCATGGTGATGAAGAAGGCCTCTAGGGTGAATTCCCCTCTCCGACAGGGTGCTGGGAAGAGCTTCAGATCCCTCCCGATCTAGGGATGGAGATGACGGCGGCTATAGACTCTTTCGTGGATTTTTGATCGGGCACTTAGGGTTTTCGTCCCGAGGGCATATTATAGGCGGAAGGGGAGGCCGAGGGGGTGCCAGGGGCCACCACACCACCCCCTGGCGCGGGCCAAGCCTGGTCGCGCGACCAGGTGGTGTGGCTGGCCTCTGGCCCCTCTCCGTCTCGTATTCTGGCATCTGATGACTTCCGGAAAAATAGGCACTTTGGCTTTTGTCCCGTCCAATTCCGAGAATATTCATTTTCTGACTTTCATGTAACCAAAAACAGCAGAAAACAGGCAGCTGGCACTGTGGCTCTTATTAATAGGTTAGTCCAAGAAATCATATGAAAAGTACTGCAAAGTTGGAACAAAACACAAGAAAGTGGATAAAACCAAGCATGGAACATCATAAATTATAGATACATTTGCAATGTATCAACATCCCCAAGCTTATATCATGCTCGTCCTCGAGTAGGTAAGTGATAAAAAGAAAGAATAATTTTTGAGGTGACATGCACCATCAAAGACTTGATCAAAGTATTTGTAAAACATTCAAAGCTGGGATCATAGTACTTCAATCATAGCATGAAAGACAAAGTTCTAGCAATAAGACAAAGAAACTATGATGCAACATGAAAAGGCACAAACAAAAGATTCATGAATAACAATGCTTTGCAAGACGTTTGTTTGTTTCACATAAAGAAAACATAGCATAATAGCATTTAGCTTGTCCCTCATAGAGTAGCAAATATAAATGCATAGGACACCTTCAAAGTTCATAAGAGTGACTAGATACAAATAGTTTAAAACAAGCAATATCAAGTTATGCATCAATCAACTAGTCTTGGGATAATGCACATAGAACTAAGAATGGCCACTATGCTCTCAAAGTAGGTGCATAAAGATAGAAGATGGAGACTCAATATAATGGTGGAAGAAAGGCCTTTATAAAAGGAAGTAGGAATTCAAGTCTCATAAAGAGCTTCCAAAAATTATGGTACTTATAGCTTTCAGCTCTCATTGCCCCTATCATAAGCATCTTTAAGGTGATTAAGGTTAAAGTGACACAACTAAGAGGTTATGCTTGACAAGTTATAAACCGAAATCTCATGCCCCTTACATACAAATACCGATCCTCATGCTACTCAACTTTAGTCACAAGTAAGCTCTTGTCATTGTAAGTACATGTGTATCATTAAGAACCGCCAACGGGTACCCCTTGCACATGATACGGGAGCTTTCCCATAATCAAAATGACAAGGCAAGCAGACAATGAGCATCTCAGCGATCTTTTTATTTGCTATTTGCATAGGTTTTTATTGAGGATGCTTCATAGAGTGCTCATTATGGTGATGCTGCAAGTTTCCACCATGATTAGGCATGGCTTAGGCTAGCGGCCCAGGCGTTTCTCTAACACACATACAAACTCCATGATCTTACAAGTTCCACTTTTATTTCACACCGTCGGGATCTGTAAGCAAAAGAACATGATATCAACAGGGTACAAAGTACAAGTGCAATGTTGAAAGCGTTCCCCATGAAACATGGTTCTACTAATTTCAACTTATAAAGCGCAAGCATATACGCAACAAATAAGGACCCAATGGTTCAAGTTTATTAGATGCAAAAAAGTAAAGTGTGCCATCAAGTTCGTGAGAGCTTTAATCACTAGTTTTCTCATAATAAGTTTAATTTGGAAGGTAAACAAAAGCATGAATATACTTGGAATAGCATAAGCTAGTAGGTAGGTATGGTGGACTCTTTGGAATAACTTGGTTTAGGGAGTTGTATGCATGAGTGGAACTCATACTTGGTTGCGGAGGCTAGCAAAAGACTGGGAGCGACAAACTAAGAGAGCAATAATGGCCATAATCATGCAGAGCGACAAAACATCATTGATCAAAGCATAAAGTGATACTACAAGTTGAAAACTAAAGGATCATAAAGGCTATGGTGACTTGAGATAGTCATAACATGGTGTGAGCATGCGCCAAGTCAACCCAAATAAAGCATCAAAGGAGAATACCACTATACTATGCTTTAATATGCTAAAACAACGCATGATTCATCCAAGGCACATTAAGCAATCTCAATTGTTTATAACAAGTCATGCTATAGTAAAGAATACTAAGCATAAAGCCAAACCAATATCAAGCATGGCATGGCAAAGCATAGGCCACAGTCAAAAACAAGCTCTTTTTACCATATAAGCATGAACTTTCCTACTCTTTTCCAAACCAAACCAAACTATTTGCAAACCAATGTATGAAAGAGGGGGTCCAACCAATTTATTCAGCAAACTAATAAAATCAAGCAAACGAAAAACCAAAAAGAAAACGAAAAAGAAGACGCTCCAAGAACAACACAATTGTGCATGAAACAATAAAAATGAAGCGTTTGGAAAAAACCTGGGATTTTTATTGATGAAGAGGGGGATGCCTTGGGCATCCCCAAGCTTTGACGCTTGTACTTCTTGGACATTTCTTGGGGTGACACGCGTGGAATCCCCAGTCTTGAGCTTTAGTCCATCCTTCATCTCATTACTCATTCCTTCCATACACCTGAAATTTTTCCTTCATACAAAACTTCACACAATCTTTATAAGCAATATTAGTGCACTCAAGATAAATAAGTCTTAAGGTTCAGTTCTAATACCAAATAAACTTCCATTAGAACACTAGATACTGAAGCACTTCCCTCAAAAAGCTCAATTCCCCAAAAGAACTCAGAAAGGAACCAACAAGAAGCAAATGCAGAAAATGGCAGAAATCTGTCAAAATAGACCAGCAGGTAAAGACGAATTTTTTCGAAGACCTTCTGTTGCTCAAATCAAAAAGTGTTGATCTAACGAAAGTTAGATAACAACCTGGAGCAGACGCACAAAAATTCACGCCTCAAAAAGACGTTCGGAGATTTTACACGAATTTTTACGGTGAAGCACAGAAATCTGTTTCGGGACATCAACTTTTCCAATCATTACTTCTCTCTCATTAGAGGTTACTCTTGGCACAAAAAGAAAATAAAAAGGATAAGGAGCGGTAATCACTGAAGTAATAACTTCCAAGACTCATCTAAAACTTTTGGGTTATCTCCCAATAAGTACTTTTCTTTAACGCCTTTAAGTTAGGCATAAGAAGCAAGAAAGAATCAAGTGTTCTCAAATGAAGAAGCATTAAGATCAATACCAAAAATATTTTCAACAAGGCAAGGTATATCATCCAAATAAGTTCTAGAGGATCCTTTCTCAATGCTCTTAGGTTCACTATTCTCATCAAAAGGGTTTGCAGGAACAATCCAATCAAGATTCTTTTCTATGGCATCATGTATTGCTACTAGTTTGAAGGGTATTGGTATCTTAGGTTCCTCCACATTAGGTTCGGTTTTGTTCATCTTTTATCGTGTACCAACAGCATCTAGACATGAGCCTAGCATATTGAAACATTCAAAGACTTTCCTAGCTTCCTTGGCAACATCATAGAACTCCTTAAACAAAGTTTCTAGAATAAAATCCCTCTTTTCAGGGTCTTCAATTTCTTTAAGCTTAAGAAACATTACTTGCATTAAGGGGTTGAGGTTAACAAACCTAGCTTCTAACATGTGAATTAAAGAAGCTGCAGCAATCTCATAGTTTGGAGCAGGTTTTGCAAGGGATCTATCCTCAGTATCTTCATACTTACTAACATGATTGAAGAATTCTTCAATATTATCTTTCCCAATTATAGAACCACTACCAATTGGAAGGTCTTTCGGGGTGAATTTGGGGACCAACATGGTGAGCTAAGGAAGAGGCAACAACTAAAGGGGACTTAATTTTTTTGTGTTTTTGAAATAAGAAAGCAAACTTGTAAAACTAATTTTTGTGTGTTTTTTATAAAGAAACAAGCAAACAAAGCAAAAAGAAACTAAGCAAAACAAAAATAACATAGTAAAGAGATTGGTTATGAGGGACTCCCCTTGTGAAGATGTCCTTGACTCCCCGGCAACGGCGCCAGAAAAATGCTTGATGGCTCTATGTATGGCGCTAGAAAAATGCTGGAGCGTGGTTGATGTAGAGCTCGTTGGGAACCCCAAGAGGAAGGTATGATGAGCACAGCAGCAAGTTTTCCTCAGGATGAAACCAAGGTTTAATCGAACCAGTAGGAGCAAGGAAACACCCCAAAGGTGTTGCTAGTTGAGCCTTGGTAGGGCGCACTACCGGTGCTAGTAGCAACGTGGAGACCTGCACAACACAACCACAGAACTTTGTCCCCAACTTGTGATGAGGTTGTTAATCTCACTGTGTTTTGCGGAAAACAAAGGATTAAACGTATCGAATGGAAAGAAGTAAAAGTTTGCAGAAAGTAAACACAAAACAGTAACAGTTTATAGATTGTATGTAAAGAAAAGGACCGGGATCCATAGTTCACTAGAGGTGGCTCTCCTTAAGATAGAAAACATGCTAGGTGAACAAATTACAGCGGGGCAATTGACAAAAATCGAGAAAGCAATACATGCATATACTAATCATCTTGACTCCTTTGGAACTTGATTGGGCATTACAACATTATACACAGACCGCCATCCAACTGCATCTATGACTAATAATCCACCTTCAGGTTATCATCCGAACCCCCTCCAGTATTAAGTTGCAAGCAATAGATTATTGCTTTACGCACAGTGTGTAAAGTAAACAATACGATTGTTCTATGAATAAAGGATTGTTGTTTTCTCCCTAGTAGCAACAGCACATCTAGTACCTTAGAGATTTCTGTCACTTCCCCAGATTACTAGAGGCATGAACCCACTATCGAGCATAAATACTAACTCTTGGAGTTGCTAGCATCTACTTGGCCAAGATAGCTACTAACAACGGAAAACATGCAAGATCACAAATAACAAAGACATGATAGAATCAATAATAAATCTGAAATAGCATCTCAATATCCATCGGATCCCATCAAACACAACATGTATGATTACAAATAGATGATCTTGATCATGAACGGAGATCACAAGATCTAAACATGAAAGCACAAAGGAGGAGAACCAGCCATCTAGCTACTATATGGATCCGTAGTTCAATGATGAACTACTCACGCATCACACTGGAGGCTTGCATGGTGATGAAGAAGGCCTCCAGGGTGAATTCCCCTCTCTGGCAGGGTGCCAGGAAGAGCTTCAAATCCCTCCCGATCTAGGGATCGAGATGACGGCGGCTACAAACTCTTTTGTGGATTTTTGATCGAGCACTTAGGGTTTTCGTCCCGAGGGAATCTTATAGGTGGAAGGGGAGGCCGAGGGGGTGCCAGGGGCCACCACACCACCCCCTGGCATGGGCCAAGCCTGGCCGCGTGGCCAGGTGGTGTGGCCGGCCTCTGGCCCCTCTCCGTCTCGTATTTTGGCATCTGATGACTTCCGGAAAAATAGACACTTTGGCTTTTGTCCCGTCCAATTCCGAGAATATTCATTTTCTGACTTTCCTGGAACCAAAAACAACAAAAAACAGGCAGCTGGCACTGTGGCTCTTGTTAATAGGTTAGTCCAAGAAATCATATGAAAAGTAGTCCAAAGTTGGAACAAAACACAAGAAAGTGGATAAAACCAAGCATGGAACATCAAAAATTATAGATACATTTACAATGTATCACTGTTGAGCGTAAACACCGTCATATTGTTAAAACTGCTCTCACTTTACTTGCTCATGCCGCTGTGCCCTTTCGTTTTTTGAGTGATGCTTTTTTACTGCCTGTTTTTTGAGTAATAGAACTTCCACTAGAGTACTAAACATGAAGACACATCTTAAACTTTTGTTTAAGGAACTTTAATAAGGTTGAGTTTTGTTCTAAAAAGTGTGTCTTCCTTAGGTATAGTGCTCTCCACAAAGGCTACAAGTGCTTACATGTTCCTAGTAATCGTGTTTATATCTCTCATGACGTTGTCTTTGATGAGAATCTGTTTCCTTTTTCGAATATGTCATTGTCTCCTTCTGTGCCACCCACAAATGCTCCTCCTGTTAGTTCTAGCCAATTTGATGATGCTGCATATTCGCCTTTTGTAGCATCCCAATTGTCTAACAATTGTAATGCTACTTGGTCTAGTATTATAATGGCTACTTCCTATATACAATTGTTGCATCATAATTATATCATGCTCATGTCATCATGCCACCTTGCATTTGAGCATCATATAAAACCCTTTTCAATTTGGATCTCCTCTCATATGCATCATTAATTGTATTTGCCTCTTGATATTGTATTTGGTTATTGATATATTGTTTAAATGCCCAAGTTGAGTTGGGGGCATATCTTTTATTCCACTCCACCACCCTTTCTTTCACCACCTTATAATTCCACCATCCCATTATCCATGAGCTTGTATTTTATTTTCTTTTGGTATTTAATCTAGCTCATGGGAGATAGGATGGATCTACATTCTTTCAATCCTTAGCTTGGCCCTTACTCCATCTTTTGAGGATGCACATAAATAATGCCATATCATCATTATTTTGTTTTCACAAGATTAACACATGGCATTAAATACTTGCATGGGCCATGCAACCATCTCCATCTTTTGTCCTCCTTTATTTTTATTTTTATTTTTGAGTGGATCATCTCCCATCTCTCCCTACCCCTCTTCATGCTTGATCTTGTTTGGTTCATGATAAAAACCCTACAACCATCCCCCCATCCATGCAAGCCATGTGTGGGCATATTCAATCCTTAACTCTAAACCCTAAGCCATCTCTCTCTCTTATCCTCTCTCCAAACACCTAACACCTCATCTAAACCCTAAACCCCCTCTCTCTTTTTCTATCTCTAAACCCTACCACCACCATGATCTACCCCACCTACCCCCTCTCTCCAAAACCCTAAACCGAGCCCTCCCTAGCTAACCCTAGCTCCCTCTCTCTCGGCCTCTCTCCCTTCCCCTGGCCGAGCTACCCTCCAACCCCAACCCTAGCACCAGCCCTAACCCGAGCCCACCCCATCCAACCCTAGCTCCATGCCATACCCCCTCTCTCCCTCTCTATCCCTGCCAGGCCGACCCCACAACCGAGCCAGCCACCTTGGCCTCTCCCTGACCCCACCTGGCAGCCTCCACCACCCTACCCTGCCCTGCCGGCCAGCCCGAGCACGTGCTCGAGGAGAAAAAGGTGGCAACCGAGCCACCCTATCTACCCCATGCCCACACGCTGCCGCCTCCCTCTCCCTCCTTTTTCCTCCTTTCCCACGGCTTCTCTGCCTCTCCCAGATCCGCCCAGCGCCCTGCCCTCCTCCCCTTCTTCTGCTCCGACGCCCACCAGCAGCCGACGTCGCCCGCCGCTAGCACACCGTCGCCCTCGTCGAACCAGCCGTACAGCGCGACCGTGAAGCGGCCTGGGAGATCGAGGACGTCCCCCCTGCTTCGCCCTGTACCCGCCAGCGAGGAGGAGAAGCACTAGGCTCGCCAGTACCGCCGCCACCGACGCCAAACCCTAGCCCGTCGGAGCGTCTGCGACGACGACGATCCGCCACGCCCCTGCCCGATCCACCTTCTCCGATCTCTCCGCGGTAACCCCTTCTCCCTCTCTGACACCCTTTGCCTCGACGCCGACCCCTAGCTCCGCCGTTACTTTTGTCGAACGCCCTCAATGCACCGCCAGACGCTGGTGTCTGCACGCCCCGCGCCGCGCGTAGCCTCAATTGGTCGTCTAGCCCCCACCTGACACCAAGCCTAAGCCACCGCAGCGGCTTGGCCCTCCGCGCGCACGCCCAGGTCGCGGGTTCGAGTCCTCCGCGTGCCGCGCTCTGCCTGTTGCACACGGACCTGACCGTGGAGACGAAGAACAGTACGGGCTCTATGGAAGTTTACGAATAGCCCCCTCTTTTATCTCCCGCTCAACCCGCGCTCCTCGAGACCCCACCTATCCGTGCCTGTGGCGTTTTTGCAAAAACGCACCCGCAGTTTTGTACCCTTAACCCGCGCTCCCGCACGCTACCCACCTGTCAGCCTCTGCCGGTTCACCCACTGGCACCTCGACCCTAGCCAGCTGGCCCCACATGTCATTCACAGAGGCTAGGAAAGACCGCGGTAAGAAAACTCTTTTCTGTGCGCGCTGTGTCGCCCAGTCAGCCTGGCCCCACTTGTCTGTGGCTGTGGCTAGATCTGGGTGAGTAGCAAACGGTTTTCTGTCTTTCTGTTTTAATTTAAACTTTTCAAATTTGTTTTAAATTCAAATTTAAATCTGTTTTCAAATATCTTTTAAAATATAATTCCAAATTAAACATGTAATATATGTTTTGAGATCAAAAAAATATGAGGAATTCAAATATGCCCTTCAAAATATATTTTGAACACTTTAATTTTCGAGTTGATTAAAATTACAATAAAATGCCCTTTGCCTTAATTAATTAATAACTTTTGTTTTATAACTTCAAATTTGACAAATAATATGTCTAAATCTATCAGCGCGACGAGCCCGTTCTATCTATGCAGTCCATGTTCTGAATTGCAGCATGCATCATGTAAATATAAAATATACAGCAACTTATTTGAGGATAAAATGTGACTAAAACTCAACAAAATGCTTTATTCTTGTATTCCACACCTCACCCATGCCATGCTACATTATTGCCATGCAAATTGTGCATCATTCATCATGGCATGATTGTTTGCTTGTCGCATTTTATTCATATGCTTGTGCACTTTATTTATGTTGGCCCTTGTTTGTTTGGTTCTTCTTCGAATAGACGCTGAGCAGGGGATATATCAAGAAACCCAGGAGCACTACCCAGATCCTTCTCTCGCTTCAACTGAGCTGCCAGGCAAGCACTACCACATGCTTGCATACATATTGTACCTATTGCCTCTATCTTATTCTTGCATCATTGAGTCGCGATTGCATTAAACTGAATCCCAAGTACTACATAGCCTTTACTTTTAAACCCCACCGAAGCTTGTTCCTCCATCCCATGAGCCATTACTACATGAGTTGTTTGAGCCATGCGGGTCGTAGAACAGCATGTGTAGGGTATGTGAGTGTCTGATGGATAACGAGGTACCTAAACAACTTAACCTGAGTAGTAATGGGATAACTAATGAAAGTGGCACCAGTGAGCAATATCTGCTATTTGGTTTTTCATGCTCACTTGTGTCCCGTAGGACCCCGAGTACTTGATTCCTGTTCCTTGAATATTCGCGCTATCCACATCCGGGAGGCCTATGGACCCCCCCTGAGCCAGAGCTTGATTCATTCTTATTTCTTGGGGCCACAAAGTAGTTTGGGGCTTTATTACTATCCTGTACTTATGCCATGCTTTACTGCTTTATTTAAGATTGTGCGAGGAGCACCTGTACTGTTTTGGATGCGGAGTGTTTTCGCGGTATCGGCAAGCCCAGTCACACTTTCGGGTTCCCAGTCGTTTACAGCCACTGACGCAAACCCTGGGTCCGTTTTGGAGCCGGCCAACTTCGTTGCGGGTAGCTTAGTGGGGTGGCCCCCTGAAATATTTCTGAATCCTGTGATCGCTTTGTCGTGAATGCCTCGTTGGGTTTTGATTTGGTTTTTCCGAGGTTGATCGAGTGTGTGTTGCTATTTGTGCACCCCTGCAGGGTAAATCTTTCTGAAAGCCGTGTCCGCGATTATGGACGACTTGGAGCACAGTTTCTCGATCATAGACAAGTATAACTAAAGTACCGCTTTTAATTTGACTAAGTACCTGACTAGTAAATAGTGCAACACTCATGGAATGGATAATAAAACCGCCAACGGATGGGGGGCTGTTCGTCCGCTTCCTCGTTGGTAAGCGAGGAGGAGGATGGATCTGTTAATATTACTGTTTTAACTGTTGTTATTAATTCACGGACATCCGTCTATCTTTGGTTAGGCGGATGGTTAGCGAGTATCTATAGAATTGTTAGGTATTATCTTTTGCTGCAATTGCGTCACCCCAGGATGTGTTCCCTTTAGAGGCATAAAGACTTGCTGAGTATCCCTAGGGTCTCACACGATAAATTGTTTGATTCAGATGAACAGGTAAACTCGCAAGATGGATACTGGGTGGAGGATACGGATGATGTTGGCAACGATCACTCGGTGTAGAGATTCCGGGAACGGGGATCCGTGAGATCTGTGGGCGGGATGTGTTTATTTATGGGGCATCTTATGCCGATTTGCTTCTTATCCGTACTCGGATCTTGTTTTCCGCTTCCGTCTGATACTCTGATGTTTGATGTATGAGGAGCTATCCTAAACTATTATATCTATCTAGGATATTTGGATCTTGCCGTATGGCGTTGCAATATTTCTATTTCTTTTAGAGGGAATGGCTCTGAGGACTATTGTATGGTGGCTTGCATACATACTCATTTGTGTATGTAGTTGATCCCTTCACCTGCCGATTACGCCGCTCGTTCTTGTCCCGATGTTTGGAAATGGTTAGGACGGCCGAAAGGTCTACCTGTGAGTGGCATTTGGCCCCACCGTACTATTTTAACCATTTCCGCTCATCCAGGCATGTAACTAAGAGCGTAATTCACCGAGGTAGTTACACCTTTGTTATTGTCTAACCACACTGTAGGTACTAGTCGTGGAGCCCGTCTGGAGCTCCTGGATGCCCCTGTCGACGCCGACATCGACCGATGCATGGCCCATGCACTTGCGCCGCGCCCCGAGGCACCTCCGCCTCCTCCAGCTACCAGGCCGCCCACGCCACCGCCTGCTGGGCCGACCGGCGCGACTCCCGCGCGGGACGCCCTCGCCTCTGCCCGCGGATGGGCCGCCTGAACCTGGGACACCGCCCGTCTCCATGCCTCCTGCTAGGCCGGAGCTGCCCTTTGCGTCGCCCTGCGCGTCGCCCGCGTGCTCCGCCCCAGATGGCCGCCATCACCTGGGACGACGTATGCGTCGCCCGCATGCTCTGTCACACCTCCCGATTTTGGGTCACCGTCTCCGGCTGCACCGTCGCCGTCGTCTGCTTCGAGCGCAGCTTCTGCCCCGCCACCTCCTGCCACCGTCGTGTTGTGTCCTCACACTCGCAGTCGCAGCAGTATTCACCGGCCAAAGGAACGCACCGATGGCAACGTTGCCTGGATCGCTGCCTGCTTAGCTCAAGTGTAGTTCGATCCCTCTGTCGAGCCTCGTCACTACCAGGCTGCGATGAGCATTCCGCACTAGCGTGCTGCCATGGATCTTAAGTTTTAGGCTCTTCGTCAGAATGGTACCTGGCAGCTGGTTCCTCCCCGTCCTGGTGTCATCATCATTGACTCCAAGTGGATCTTTAAAGTTATGAAGCACGCTGATGGTTCTAATGAGCGGTACAAGGCTCGACTGGTTGCTAAAGGCTTCAAGCAAAGGTATGGGCTTGACTATGAGGATACTTTTAGTCCTGTGGTCAAACCCACAACTATTCGGCTACTTCTTTCACTGGCTATTACTCGGGGTTGGAATCATCATTAGTTGGACGTTCAGAATGCTTTCTCCATGGTGTTTTGGAGGAAGAGGTTTACATGCGCCAGCCTCCTGGCTTTGTTGACCCTACTCGTCCTCACCATCTTTGTTGCTTGGTGAAAGCGCTCTATGGTCTGAAACAGGCCCCTCGTGCCTGGCATGCATGACTTGGCACTGCACTCCGCACTCATGGCTTTGTGCCCTCTACAAGTGACACTTCACTGTTCCTTCTTCAACGCCCAGAGGTCACTATCTATCTTCTGGTTTATGTTGATAATATTATTCTGGTTAGGTCCTCTGCTGCAGCTACGGATCGTCTCATTGTGACTCTGGGTTCTGATTTTGCAATCAAGGATCTGGGAAAGCTACACTATTTCCTTGGGCTGGAGGTCACGTATCCTGGTGATGGCCTTCCTCTCTCTTAGCAGAAGTACTCTTAGGATATATTGCGTCGTGCCGGTATGCTTGAGTGAAAGGCTGCCACTACGCCTATGTCTGCCACTGAGACTCTGTCTGCTACTGATGGTACTCTGCTGTTTGCTGATGATGCTACTGAGTACCGGAGTGTTGTTGGGGTCTTAAGTATCTCACCATCACTCGGCCTGATGTTTGCTATGCAGTTAACTATGTTTGCTAGTATCTTCATGCACCATGGGATACTCATTGGTCTGTTGTTAAGCGCATTCTGCGTTATGTTTGTTCTACTCTCGCATATGGTCTTCACCTTCGGCTGGCACCCTCTAGTGTGCTCTCGTCCTTCAGTGATGCGGATTGGGCTGGTAACCCAGATGACTGGCAATCAACGGGGGGCTATGCAGTCTTCTTCGATCCTAATTTGATCGCCTAGAGTGCATGTGCGCAAGCTATAGTTTCTCGATATAGTACTGAAGCTGAATACAAGGTCGTTGCCAATGCCACCGTGAAGCTCATTTGGGTCCAATGTTTGCTGTGTGAGTTGAAGATTGCCCAAGACCGGTCGCCTGTCCTTTGATGTGACCACATCGGTGCTATGTACCTATCCTCAAACCCGGCATTCCATGCCCGAACGAAACACATCGAAGTTGACTATCATTTTGTGAGAGAACAAGTTGCATAGAAACTTCTGCAGATCAAGTTCATCTCCTCTAAGGACCATCTTGCTGGTATCTTCACCAAACCATTGTCGCTTCCGTTGTTCATAGGATGTAGACGCAATGTTAACTTACTGAATTCTTCAGGCCACAGTTAAGATTGAGGGAGGGTGTTAGACTGTATATTTCCTGTATATGTACTTTGTAACCTATACTTACCTCTTGGTACCACTATATAATGAGATAGGCCATGCCTCAGAGCGTTGAGCTAGTTCCACCCAAAACATCTTATGTCTATTGTTTAACACAGGCATATGTGTCCACCGACTGGCTGGGTGGCTAGTGCGACTTGGTCGCATAGGATTCTTTCCGATTGTGGCACGATCGGACGCTAGGTGGCCAGTAAGCGCGCACCCACCATCCTCGAGTTGGAGCAGAGCAGTAGACACACCCGCATAGCCACTATTGTCTAAGAGCAGCTCCAACGGTAACTATAAAAACACGAACTATATAACGTGTTTATAGTTTATGGAAAATAGCTTTTACAGTTCGAAAAGAGCTTGTGCAGAACGGTGCATGTAAATCGGAGCTGCAAATTTGAAAATATGCGAACATGGGTAAATTGAGCGACGAACACGTGTTTGATAAAAGTTCCTAACGAGGGCTAACCTCGGCAATGCTCATGGTTATGGACTTAGGGTTTCGTGGAAAAGAGACCGCTAGGATTTCGTCGAATCTCAGACAAACAAGAGAGTTGAAGTCGTTTGATTATCGATGAACAATACTATTACAGATTGCTAGGTAGTTTTTTCGATACCTCTTCGCTGGCTCCTCCTAGCCTATATATAATAGGTTTGATCTTGACGCCGTGTACGGATAGGTTACATATTTATGATTACAACACCAATATAATGTCAGTTTCTATTTCCTTATCTAGCAGAACTATGACTTCTGTCAGATGCTTCCTGGGCCTTCTTCTTTGGTATTCATGGGCCGTGAGCTTTTCTGTAGCTAGGGTAACAAAACATAAGCATCCAAGGAATCATATCCATTTCAGTTCCTGATTGCGATTCATACATATATTTACATAGATTAGCAGCGAATCAAAAGTTGCGCGGTTTGGGATTAATACTACAGGGCGCTGCCACGTCCTAGACCAAAAATGAACCCCTCAGCGGGGTTGTGGGGCGCTGCGGCGTTGTGGCGGCGAGGACCTCACTCGTCGGTGAGGTCGATGAGGTCGCCGAGCTCGACCTTGATGACGGCGGCCGTGCTGCTGCTGGCCTCCCTCTCCCTGGCCTCGTGTGCTTCGATGAGGGCGATGGCCCGACGCTGCTGGGCTCGCTCGATCTCGAGCTCCATGGCGACAATGAGCTCGGACTCATGTACCATGAGCTCCATGGCGATGCGGTCCTCGTCGCTGACGTAGGTGTAGTCCGTTGTGCCTATGACGGTCGCGGGAGGAGGGGACAACGAGCTGAAGCCGTCGGAGGAGGAAGGGAAGGGAGAAGCTACTCCGCGCGAGGATCCCTCCCCGATGTGCGCGTACCTGGCGGCGAGCTGCTCATGGCCCCGGTCGTCCCTCGCCACTAGCCACCACGTGAGTGCATAGGCGCGGAGAGACGGTGGCGGGGACACGTCGCAGTTCACCCCCCTTGGGGGCGGTGGGCTTCTTTGCGCCCTCCGACCGTACGAACTTGGCTTGAATGTTGTCGGCGATGCGGCATGGAGGATGGGTGCCGCTGCCCCTCCTCCGCATCTCCCTCCGCCAGCCCCGCAGCTACCTCTACGTGAAGACATATCCTTGATCTCGCTTGGGTGCGCGCGTGATTGTTCGCCGGAATTCGAGTTGGCAGCGGCATCGCTAGGGTTGGGAGGGGCGGAGAAAACGGGTTCGGACTCCTACTCGCTGATGCGGCCTCTATTTGTACAGGTCGAGCTGGGCGGTTAACGGTCCACTGTAAAAAAATACAGGTCGAGCTGATTTACGGCTCCGTTAGAGAGGCCAATTTTGCGCAGGCTCATAAATCTGCCGGAATTTTACAGTTCTGGCGGTTTTACATTTACTGCTCTATCAGACTCTTATCCTTCCCAAAACCATAAAATAAGCGTCACTTTATGGTTTCTGTTGGAAAAAGTGGTCAGCTAGACATCACAAAACACCCCGGCCTACAATTTTTTTACGGGGGTCGAGAAAAACACCCCCGGCCATAGATACACGATTTTCACCTCTGACACGGCGCCGACCCGAATCAATAGAAACCCTTGGCAGGAGGGACATTTCAGCTCGTTCCCCTCTGCCCGCTGCGAACCACCGCCGCCACCGCCTCGCACCACCATCGAGTTGGGCCACGCCATCCCGATTCCTCCCGAGCAGAAGTTCGCCACCGCCCGCCGCCCCGGTTCCCCAGTCACCGCCAACCGGTGGGTGCCGCTCAACGCAGATCCCGCTCGCCGCCTGCCGCCCAGGCCCAGGCCTAGCCCCGTGTCCCGCCTCCCGTCAATGGTAAATTCATCCGCTTGTGCATCCGCATGTGTGTGGTCACGCAGACAGATTGTCCCCTAATTTAATTGTTATTTGTAGAAGAATTTGGACCCTTCCGAACACTTTTTGTTCGATGATTCGTCGTCTCTGACGTCGAGACACTGCTTTTGAACCACCAGCAGCAGATGGTGGTTGCCCTTCTCACCATCAAGGAGGCAGAAGACGACATGAGTAAGAGGTGGCGAGGTTCCAAGGTCGGCGGCCTTTGCATCCCTCAAAACCGCAAGTTGGGAAACGATATGCTCACACGTGATTATTTCGCCAAGGTACCTACATACCTGCCTCACCTCTTTTGTAGACGCTATCGGATGGGGCGATCTCTATTCATCAAGATAGTGCAAGCTTGCGAGGCCAATTCTCGTTACTTCACCCGCCAGAGAAATGTTGCGGGGCTGCTTGGGTTTAGTCCATACCAAAAAATGTTGCGGGCTGCTTGGGTAGTAATATGCGGTCTAGGAGAGGGCAAATCTGTCCAAAAAGTGTTGGACGAACAAGAAACCTTGCGTATTTTATTATCATCAGGTAGGTAGGTATAGATAGATATAGATTTGGCTTGCCAAGCTATATGAAAGCGAGGAGTTTATGAAACTTTTATGGGGGATTTTCTATGGATACGTATAGAAAGTCGAAGGAATTTTTCAACAATGCTAGAGTTTTAGGTTATCACTATGACAACGCAGTGGATTCACGTGTGATCATACCTCCTCCTGTCATATCAGCGGAACCTTGTGGTTTTTGGCTACAACCGTTTGACGATGGTTGGCTGCACACATGATATCTCCCGGTACAGGGTACAGCCGCTAAGCTCATTTCGCATTTCCAACTTCCAAGTGTAACCCGGGGCCAAGGTGAGCGCATCCGTATGGGCCTATTGCTCTTGACCTCTTCAGTTGTGCAGGCACAAAGGTGAGCGCATCCGTATCAGATGGTTGTCTAAGTTCGTTCTTGACGATCCCCACAAGCTTCTCTTATCTACTCCTGCCGTTTCAAAATATAAAAAGATATAAAAGGGATAGATCTAGATATATTCGCTTCATAAAGCTAAAACATTTTATTAACTATAGACTTAAGTTTGCTAAAAAAGAAGCACTCTCAAGCCATGTGAGAGTATGTGCCTATGGCTAGTGGGTCCAGGAAGAAAAAGATTAAACAGGGCCAGCTTAAAAAAAAATGAGTAATTAACCAAGGTTTGCCTGGAAAAAAACCAAACAAACGTAGTTAGAGCATCTTCAATATATATTAAGACGGAGGGAGTACTTGAATGCAAAGAGGAAGTCGCAATGCATTTTTAGACTTCTTTAAAGAATAAAAGACACAAGAGACATGGCTAAAGAATGGAAACACCTTCTATCCGAAGAGTGAGCTTTTTGCAAGCAAGATCTGGGAAGAGGGCTATTGTCCCATAAAACTAATAAATACACACTCTGTACAAAAATAAGTGAGTTAGCTTTTTCTAGATTTACATGTATCTATACTCTAAAACACGTATATATTCATGTGAATATAGACAAATCCAAATCACTTATTTCTGAACGGAGAAAGTATAAATGAGGCACCAAAGGCGGGCTTACGATAGACTATGTAATGCATGTGCTATAAGTTATATCTTTCCACTTGTTGATTCAGAAGTAGGGTTCCCAGCCACGGCAGAAGCAATGACTGTGAGGAAGAATATGGGCGAGAAAAAAACAAAATCTTGTAATACTTTGAATGCTAAACTTCACAATAAAATTTGTTGCACGCTGACTAATGCAGAGGCTGGTGGTATGCTCGACTTTTCGAAACAACTGGTCTTGGCACTCAGATCGGTACTGTGTGTTCGCGCGGGGAGGGGGTGTTAAGTTTTTCTTATGGAATGGATTTATTTATGAGTAAACACCACCATTAATCTATAGACTTAATTAACAAAAAGTACACTCAAGTCCATTAAGTGGCTACTACATGTACACCTGAGTCCGTTAAAACATCTAATTGTTACAATTTGGTCCAAAAATATTTAAATGTACACATGGACTATGTGCATCAGCGGGACGGCATGGACTTTACGGGCTTGGCTGGGCCTGCTAGGCCTAGTTTGTCCCAGTTGTCGCGGCCGGTCAGCACCCGCCGATGGAGGGTGGAGGACGTCCTCTAGGTGGCGATGCTGCTGCCGCTCTCCGGATCCAACCCTCCCACCTCCTCCGACTCGCAGGTCACGCGATGGACCTTGCTACACGTGTGTGAGTTCGCGGATGCTGGGGCGGCGGTCCCGAAAGGTGGAATGCACAGGTGGCTTGACAACAGGTGACGTGACGGTGGTGATGCATGGTTGTCTCATGGGGCCATGAGGGTGGCGAGAAGTGGGCATCGAGGGCTCCTAGTGTTGGAGGCGTCTCGCATTGTCAGTGCCTAGATCGTGTGTTGGAATCTCGGCACGGGGACGGCTCGTAGTCTTAGGTACCAGATGTGGCGAGGGGGTTTTTGGGCGAAATCCCAGTTCTCCAGAGCCAACAACGGCGATTCCTGCAGGCGTTGTGAACCTCTTGAGGGCGTCGTTGTGGATACCCTCTCCGCATTAGGGCTATGGGTGAAAACCTTGACGCATGTGGTCTCGGCGACCGCGGCGTTGGTTGCGTCATCACCTCCTTGGTGGCGTTGTCGCGGAGCTCAGGTTTCCTTAGTCTCACGGCGACTTCGTGGCAAGCTCGATGCTTCTTAGTTTTTGAGTTGAAATTTCTCGTCACTGCTTATCGATTTGGCCATTTGGTTAATGCATCGACAGCGAGTTGACAATGATTATATCCGCGTGGATGTAGATACCAATCCACACTTATCTTCATTATTAAGCAGCCACAAGTCACACCACGACAGGCACTTATCTTCATTATTAGACAGCGACAAATTTACAGCGCGGCCTTGAAACATCACCCGTCTCAAATCGATTGCAATGAAAGCGCTGGAAACAAATTTCGGAAACATAATGAACGGGACAAATCCCAAAAGCAGAAGCAGTAGATGTAGAGCTGACAAATCACAAATGTCGGTAGCAGGATAGATCAGCAGCAACGTAATCACTAAGCGTACTTTTCGGCGATATCTGCGAGGCAGATTGCAAGCAAGGTGGGCTTCGAGAGCATGGCCATGTGGTCTGCACCGTCGATTTCCTTCACCTCATCCACGGGGTAGTTTTCTATCATCCACCGCTGGAATCCCTCGACGATGGCGTGTTGCAGACTATGAACACCTTACGGACCGACCCGTAGCGAGCCTCGGTGTACGGATGCTGCAGCCTCAGGTCGTCCAGGAACATCGAGCTCACCCTCATCAGGGATCTTCCGAGCGTGAGGTCCTGCCATTGCCATACGATACCTGTAACGTTTAATTTCTAGTACTGTACAACTGTATGAACTACAGTACATGCCAGCATTTCTAAAACATTATCTGTTGTCAATATCAATGAGCAATATTATGTAGTATTTCCTCTGTTCCAAAATATAAGATGTTTTAGATGCCTTTTATGGGTAGATTCAATCCGAACATACATAGCAAAAATCATCTAGATATATTTGATTCACAAAAGATAAAACATCTTATATTTTAAAATGGATGAAAGTACGAAAATCTTATATTATAAAACGGAGGGAGTACTAGTCAACGTGATGTCGAACAGTCGATCAGGCATGTACAGGTAACAAAGCGACAGGGTATGGCTGTACCTCCGGCGAGCACAGCTGGTAGAAGTTTGCTCGCGTGACCAGTGGCCCGAACAGCAGTGAAGTAGGTAGCTTGCCCTCAGGATCTTGAGGCTTGAACTCCGTGTCCATCCAGTCCAGGGTCCTCCCCTCCACGAACTTTATATAGGAACCAAAAATAGATAGACGAATCATTCAGCGGTACAAAAAAAGGTACCCGGGAATCTAGATTTCCAGACAAGGACAAGCACTCCTGATAGTCACGAAATACCACTACTCCAGTACCAATCATGCAGAGCCTACGCAGATGCGATAATGTCACGCTGTAAATACCTTATCAAGCACGTACGACGGCGGCGAGCTGTGGTCCGGCATGAAGCCGGCGAGGAACACCGCGGCGGCGATCTTCTCCGGGAACATCTCGGAGGCCAGGGCGATGCTCACGCCGCCGAGGCTATGGCCGACGAGCACGACCTTCTCTCCGGCCGGGAGCGACTCCAGGAGGTCCAGCAGCGGCTTGGTGTAGTCGCGGAACGTCGGCACCTCGCGCAGCGGCCTGGGGTCGACGCCCGACGCTGCGAGGTCAGGCGTGCTGACACGGTGCCCGGCCGACCGGAGCCGCGTGGCCACTTTGAACCAGGACCAGCCGCCGTGGCATCCGCCGTGCACCAGAACGATGTGGCTGTCGCTTGCAGCTTCGCCCGCCGGAGCCTCCATGTGCACGCCTGGGACTTTGTGATTCTTGTGTGCTTGACGCTTACTCTCTCTGGCTTTGAAGTTTTGGTGCCGATGCAGCTATCGGATTTTTATAGCTGCTCTCGACGATTTGGCGTGGCAAACTATAGGAAGCTCGTGGAAGGACCTTATGGAGATTTATTAGGGAAGTCAAATATACAGGTCAGATGGTGACAGGGAGGGCTGTGAACAGTTGTATTCAGCTCAGAGCAAACTGTGATTTATTAGTGGATGATTTGTTTTTTCATTTTTTATTTTTGCGAAGGGCTTTTTGATTTATTGAATGTGAGACTTGAGAGGGAAGGGAGTGAGACATGGGCAGCCTAGGGCATCCTCTTTGTTTTTACAAGAGTTTATTATGATTGTGTCCTTAATTCACCTGAAAATTAGGACCGTGCCACTACGAATCAGCTAATTGGAAAATGTTACCAACCGACGCGATTTCATTATGTCCGTGTCATGGACAGACATGATGTTGGCTGCCGTTATGTTGTTTTACTCACTGTCTGTTTGACTCGTTTTCTTACATTTAGGACCTTCTCTTTGCCGCGTTAGTAGCGATACAAATAAATAGATATGTTGCCTTCCGACATGTGAGACCAAGCACACAACCCACCAACGGAGTATAAATAATTAGATTTGTATTCCTTCTGATGTGTGGGGCCCACCTCTTAGCACTGTTAGCATTGGGAAAATAATGGTCAACAAAGTTTTGAAGGGTTTCGCATCATAGTAAATCAAAATTTTCTACGGAAGCGAACAGAGGGAAAGCCAAGATCTAATCTAGGAGATGCAAACAACGAGAGAGATTGGATTAGATCTTCATACCCTTGAAGATTCGCACAGCGGAACGTTCGTCGGAACGTGGATGATGTAGTCGTACTCGCTTCTCCTCCTCGCGATCCGATCCGATCTAGCACCACAAGTGGCGGTGCCTCCGTGAGATGCACACGTGCAGCACCTCGACGTCTCCTCCTTCCTCGGACCAGCAAGTAGGGTGGAGAGATAGATTGGATCTACAACACGACGGCGTGGTGTATATGGTGGAGAATTTCTGCAGCAGGGCTTCGCCTACAAACAGTCGGGAGGGAGAGAGGAGGGCAGCAGGGCAACTAGGGTTTGGAGGAAGGTGTAGGTTGGGGGGAGGGGGAGCACCAGCCCTCTATATATAGAGGGGGGTGCGGCCAGCCCTTGCCCATCCTCCAAGCCTATCTCTAGTTTAAACGATTTAAACTCTCCCTTCTAGAAACCCTATCTTATCTCTAGTTTAAATGATTTAAACTTATCTAGGATCGGCTGGGCCCTATGGGGCCTTGTGCCCCTGGCCCAATGCGGCCAGGACACTCCCTCATAGGCCCATGCCCCCTCCCGGAAGGTGGGGCCACGTTGGTCCCCTTACGGAAGGTTCTAGAAGATTCCGGTACAATACCGATTAACCCCGAACATTTCCGAACTCCAAAAACTGCACTGCCTTATATGAATCTTATTCTCCGTACCATTTCGAAACCTCTCGTGATATCCCGGATCCCATCCGAGACTCCGAACAAAAATTCATAAACCAAGTATCCAATCTATCCTAGCGTCGAGACACGTTAAGTGTGTGACCCTGCGGGTTCGAGAATATGCAGACATGATCTTCTATCAATAATCAACAGCGGGGTCTGGGCACCCATATTGACTCCCACACATTCATCGATGATCATATCGGATGAACAACGATGCCAGGATTCAATCAATCCCATATATATATTCCCTTCGTCTCGCGATATTTTACTTGCCCGAGATTCGATCGTCGGTACCGTCATACCTAGTTCAATCTCGTTCACAGCAAGTACTTTACTCGTTCCGTAATCCGATATCACTTTGTGATTAACTCCTTAACCACATGCTTGCAAGCGGTGTTGATATCGATTACCGAGTGGGCCCGAAGTATATCTCTCCGACTTGGGAGGGACAAATCCCATCTCGATACATACAACCCAACAGATACTTTCCGATCACCTGAGAGACACCTTTATGATCACCCTCTCATAGGATGACGTTTGATGACCTCAAAGCTTTCTTCCGATACCAGGGAGTTGCATTATCTCATGGTCTAAGGAATACAATATTTGACATAGGAAAAGCTTCGCAAAGATGAACACAATGACACGATCTAATTGCTTCGCTTAGTTTGGGTCTGTCCACCATATCATTCTCCCAATGATATGATCTCATTATCAATTGACAACTCATGTCTATGGTTAGGAAACCTTAACCATCATTGATCAATGAGCTAGTCCATAGAGGCGTACTAGGGACACGGTGTTGTTCACAAACCACACAAGTATTAAAGTTTCCGCTTAATACAATTCTAGCATGGAATATAAACTTTATCATGAACAAGAATTATAATAATAACATCTTTATTATTGCCTCTAGGGCATAATTCCAACAGTCTCCCACTTGCACTAGAGTCAATAATCTAGTTTACATTTGGCAACAATCTTACACCCATGGCACTGAGGTGCTGATCATGTTTTACACGTGGAAGAGGTTTAGTCAATGGATCTGCGACATTCAGATCTGTATGTACTTTGCTGATCTTCAGATCTCCATCTGCTATATAATCTCGGATTATATGAAACTTGCGGTTGATATGCTTGGTCTTTGGATGATATCTTGGTTCCTTAGCGAGTGCTATGGCGCCAGTGTTGTCACACAATATCTCCAGTGGGTCCAATGCACTTGGAACCACGCCAAGCTCAGTGATGAAGTTTCTGATCCAAACTCCTTCACTTGACGCTTCTGCAGCAGCCATGTATTCCGCTTCTACTGTAGATCCCGCGATCACGCTTTGCTTGCAGCTTCTCCAGCTCACAGCTCCTCCATTCAAAATATACATGTATCCTGTCTGAGATTTAGAATCATCCTTGTCGGTGTCGAAACTAGCATCGGCGTAACCTTTTACGACGAGCTGTTCATCACCCCCATAGACTAAGAACATTTCTTTAGTCCTATTTAGGTACCTTAGGATGTTCTTCACGGCTGTCCAGTGTTCCACTCCTGGACCACTTTGATATCTGCTCGTCAAACTAAGAGCATTGGACACATCCGGTCTAGTACACAGCATGGCATACATGATGGAACCTATGGCCGAGGCATAAGGCACTTTGCTCATAGCTTTCCTATCATTTACCGTAGCTGGACACTGAGCCTTGCTCAATATCTTACCTGACAACATAGGCACTGAACCTTTCAATGCCTTATCCATTCTGAACCTTTTCAGAACTTTGTCTAGGTATGTACTCTGGCTTAAAGCTATCAGGCGTCTTTGTCTATCTCTATAGATTTTGATGCCCAATATATAAGCAGCTTCACCTAGGTCTTTCATTGAAAAACACTTGTTCAAATAACTCTTCACATCATTAAGCATGTTGATGTCATTTCCAATAATCAATATGTCATCCACATATAGTACCAGAAACGTCACCGAGCTCCCACTCACTTTCTTGTAGATGCAAGCTTCGTAGCAATTTGGAACAAATCCAAAACTCTTGATCACTTGATCAAAACGAAGGTTCCAACTCCGAGACGCTTGCTTCAGTCCATAAATGGAACGCTGAAGTTTGCATACTTTATCAGCATCCTTAGGATCGACAAAACCTTCGGGTTGCATCATATACAACTCTTCATCAATGTTGCCATTGAGGAAAGCAGTCTTGACATCCATCTGCCATATTTCATAATCATGAAACGCAGCAATTGCTAATAAAATCCGAATGGACTTAAACATCGCTACGGGAGAGAAAGTCTCATCGTAGTCAACACCTTGAACTTGTCGAAAACCTTTCGCAACAAGCCGTGCTTTATAGACGGTAACATTACCATCCGCGTCCGTTTTCTTCTTGAAGATCCATTTGCACTCAACGGCCTTTCGGTCGCTAGGAGGGTCCACCAAAGTCCATACTTGGTTTTCGCTCATGGATCCCAATTCGGATTTCATGGCTTCTAGCCATTTCTCAGAGTCTGGGCTCATCATCGCTTCCTCATAGTTCGTAGGTTCGCTGTCTTCTACTAATAAGACAGTCAAGACAGGGTTGCCGTACCACTCAGGAGGGGCACGCGACCTTGTCGACTTGCGATGTTCAGTAGCAGCATCGTCCGAAGCTTCATGATCCTTGTCATTAGCTTCCTCTATTGTTGGTACAGGCGGCACTGGAACAATTTCAGGTGCTGCGCTACTCTCCAATTCAAGAGAAGGTTCAATAACCTCGTCTAGCTCTACTTTCCTCCCACTCACTTCTTTCGAGAGAAACTCCTTCTCAAGAAAGGAACCGTTCTTTGCGACAAACACTTTGCCTTCGGTTCTGTGATAGAAGGTATACCCAATAGTTTCCTTAGGGTATCCTATGAAGACGCATTTCTCCGCTTTGGGTTCGAGCTTGTCCGGCATCAACTTCTTGACGTAAGCTTCGCATCCCCAAATTTTAAGAAACGACAACTTAGGTTTAGCACCAAACCACAGTTCATACGGTGTCGTCTCAACGGATTTAGATGGAGCCCTATTTAAAGTGAATGCAGCGGTTTCTAATGCATAACCCCAAAATGATAACGGCAAATCAGTAAGAGACATCATCGATCGGACCATATCTAATAGGGTTCGATTCCGGCGTTCAGACACACCATTGCGCTGTGGTGTTCCGGGTGGCGTGAGTTGTGAAACGATTCCACTTGCTTTGAGATGTGTGAGAAAATCATAACTCAAATATTCGCCCCCATGATCGGATCGTAGAAACTTAATCTTTCTGTTACGATGGTTCTCCACTTCATTCTGAAATTCTTTGAACTTTTCAAACGTTTCAGATTTATGTTTCATTAAATAGATATACCCATATCTACTTAAGTCATCGGTAAAAGTGAGAAAGTAGCGATATCCACCGCGCGTCGAAACACTCATCGGTCTACATACATCGGTATGTATGATTTCCAACAAGTCTGTTGCTCGCTCCATCATACCGGAGAACGGGGTTTTGATCATCTTGCCCATGAGGCATGGTTCGCATGTGTCAAATGATTCAAAATCAAGAGACTCCAAAAGTCCATCAGAATGGAGTTTCTTCATGCGCTTTACACCAATATGACCTAGACGACAGTGCCACAAATAAGTAGTATTATCACTATCTACTTTGCATCTCTTAGCCTCAATGTTATGGATGTGTGTTTCATCCCTTTCAAGATTTAGAAGAAATAAACCATTCACAAGAGGTGCATGACCATAAAAGATGTTACTCATATAAATAGAACAACCATTATTCTCCGATTTAAATGAATAACCGTCTTGCAATAAACACGATCCAGAAATAATGTTCATGCTCAACGCAGGCACATAATAACATTTATTAAGGTTTAAAAATAATCCCGAAGGTAAAACTAAGGAGAGCGTGCCGATGGCCATTACATCAACTCTTGATCCGTTGCCAACACGCATCGTCACCTCATCCCTCGTAAGCCGCCGTCTATTCCGTAGCTCCTGTTTCGAGTTACAAATATTAGCAACTGAACCAGTATCAAATACCCAGGCACTACAACGAGGGCTAGTAAGGAAAACATCAATAACATGTATATCAAATATACCTTTGATGGTGCCAGCCTTCTTGTCCGCTAAGTACTTCAGACAGTTGTGCTTCCAGTGACCCTTGTCCTTGCAATAGAGGCACTCAGTGTCCGGCTTAGGACCAGACTTGAGCTTCTTCTCAGCAGGGGCAACGCGCTTGCCGCCGCCTTTCTTGAAGGGCTTCTTTGCACCTTTACCTTTCTTAAAGGAGGGCTTGTTGACCATCAACACATGATTATCCTTCTTGATGTCCACCTCCGCAGCCTTCAGCTTTGCGAAGAGCTCGGTGATCGTATCAGTGGAACCAATCTGATTATGAGTCACTACAAAACTTTTGTAGCTGGGAGGGAGTGATTGCAGAACCCTGTCAATCTTGAGCTCCTCTGGAATCTTGCAGTCCAGTTGCTCAAGGCGTTGAGTGTAGCCCGACATCTTAATGGCGTGCTCACTAACGGAACTCCCTTCCTCCATCTTGCAGTTAAAGAACTTCTCAGAGATCTCATATCTCTCAGAACGGGCCTGAGTCTGAAACATGGTTTTCAGCTCCTCGAGAATCTCAAAGGGCCTGGGATAGTTTTCAAAACGATTTTGAAGTTCTGGTTCCATAGCAAACAACATGGTGCTCTTAATCACACCATAATCATCTTTGCGCGACTGATAGACAGCTTTCTCATCAGCCGGCGCAGTTGCAGCAGGGGGGTCACCTAACGCTTTCCCAAGGACATAGTCCTTTTGACCGCCAGACAGAATGATTCTTAGATTGCGGAACCAGTTGGTGAAGTTAGACCCATTGTTCTTAAGCTTTTCTTTCTCAGCAAAAACGTTGAAGTTGAAGTTGGACTTGGCCATGTGATCTACAGTATTTGCAAGTACAATTTAGATTATGTTCATGATAAATAGTTCAACTTAATCAAATTACTAGATGAACTCCCACTAAATTCAACATCCCTCAAGTTGTTTAGTGAACACGATCCAAATTCAGCACACCTAATCCGATCTTCACGAGAAGAGATGTGGTTTCAATGGTGGACAACGAAGTGTCGATCATATCATTCATATGACTCATGCTTAACCTTTCGGTTCTTGTGTTTCGAGGCCATGTCTGTACATGCTAGGCTCGTCAAGTAAAACCCAAGTATTTCCGCGTGTGCAAAACTGGCTTGCACCCGTTGTATGTGAGCGTAGAGTCTATAGCACCCGATCATCACGTGATGCTTGGACACGACGAACTTTCGCAACGGTGCATACTTGGGGAGAACACAGTTTTATCTTGATCTTTAAGTGAGGAATCATCTTATAATGCTACCGTCGCGATCTAAGCATAATAAGATACATAAAAGGATAAACATCACATGCATATAACTTTATGTGACATGGTATAGCCAATCTTCGCGCAATGATCTCCATCTTGTGCGTTTCGGCATGATCTCCATCACTCCACCATGATTGCCTCCACCACGAATAGCAACTACAACTATTGCTAACTACTTAGCGATAAAGTAAAGCTATTACATGGCGTATAAGAAGTTGACTCGCAGGTCATACACAATTATAAAGACAACCATATGGCTCCTGCCGGTTGTGTACTCATCGACATGCAAGTCGTGAAACATTACAAAACATGATCATCGCATACATTATACACATCACATCTTGGGCCATACCATATCACAGAAAACACTCCCTGCAAAAACAAGTTAGACGCCTCTACTTTGTTGTTGCATGTTTTACGTGGCTCATGGGAGTAGATGCTAAGAACGATTCTTACCTACGAAAAGCCACAACGGTGATATTATGGTTGCCAAACTCCGGTGTTAATCCCATGACAACTATAGTGAGAGAAACTGACATCCACCAGCCGCATGTGTGGTACAAGCCACACGTCAAGTGCGGAGCTGGTCTTGCGAACGACGTCGCGTAAGGTTGGCCTGGACCGCTTCAATCTCACTATCCCGCGTCATAAGAAGAACACAAACAAGAGGCTTGCAACAGAAAACATCAACACCCGCAACAACCATGTTGCGTTCTACTCGTGAATCACATCTACGCATAGATCTAGCTCTGATACCACTGAAGGGTTTCGCAGCATAGTAAATTAAAATTTTCTACGGAAGCGAACAGAGGGAAAGCCAAGATCTAATCTAGGAGATGCAAACAACGAGAGAGATTGGATTAGATCTTCATACCCTTGAAGATTCGCACAGCGGAACGTTCGTCGGAACGTCGGTGATGTAGTCGTACTCGCTTCTCCTCCTCGCGATCCGATCCGATCTAGCACCACAAGTGGCGGTGCCTCCGTGAGATGCACACGTGCAGCACCTCGACGTCTCCTCCTTCCTCGGACCAGCAAGTAGGGTGGAGAGATAGATTGGATCTACAACACGACGGCGTGGTGTATATGGTGGAGAATTTCTGCAGCAGGGCTTCGCCTACAAACAGTCGGGAGGGAGAGAGGAGGGCAGCAGGGCAACTAGGGTTTGGAGGAATGTGTAGGTTGGGGGGGAGGGGGCGCACCAGCCCTCTATATATAGAGGGTGGGTGCGGCCAGCCCTTGCCCATCCTCCAAGCCTATCTCTAGTTTAAACGATTTAAACTCTCCCTTCTAGAAACCCTATCTTATCTCTAGTTTAAACGATTTAAACTTATCTAGGATCGGCTGGGCCCTATGGGGCCTTGTGCCCCTGGCCCAATGCGGCCAGGACACTCCCTCATAGGCCCATGCCCCCTCCCGGAAGGTGGGGCCACGTTGGTCCCCTTCCGGAAGGTTCTAGAAGCTTCCGGTACAATACCGATTAACCCGGAACATTTCCGAACTCCAAAAATTGCACTGCTTTATATGAATCTTATTCTCCGGACCATTCCGGAACCTCTCGTGATATCCCGGATTCCATCCGAGACTCCGAACAAAAATCCATAAACCAAGTATCCAATCTATCCTAGCGTCGAGACACGTTAAGTGTGTGACCCTGCGGGTTCGAGAATATGCAGACATGATCTTCTATCAATAATCAACAGCGGGGTCTGGGCACCCATATTGACTCCCACACATTCATCGATGATCATATCGGATGAACCACGATGCCAGGATTCAATCAATCCCATATATATATTCCCTTCGTCTCGCGATATTTTACTTGCCCGAGATTCGATCGTCGGTACCGTCATACCTAGTTCAATCTCGTTCACAGCAAGTACTTTACTCGTTCCGTAATCCGATATCACTTTTTGATTAACTCCTTAACCACATGCTTGCAAGCGGTGTTGATATCGATTACCGAGTGGGCCCGAAGTATATCTCTCCGACTTGGGAGGGACAAATCCCATCTCGATACATACAACCCAACAGATACTTTCCGATCACCTGAGAGACACCTTTATGATCACCCTCTCATAGGATGACGTTTGATGACCTCAAAGCTTTCTTCCGATACCAGGGAGTTGCATTATCTCATGGTCTAAGGAATACAATATTTGACATAGGAAAAGCTTCGCAAAGATGAACACAATGACACGATCTAATTGCTTCGCTTAGTTTGGGTCTGTCCACCATATCATTCTCCCAATGATATGATCTCATTATCAATTGACAACTCATGTCTATGGTTAGGAAACCTTAACCATCATTGATCAATGAGCTAGTCCATAAAGGCGTACTAGGGACACGGTGTTGTTCACAAACCACACAAGTATTAAAGTTTCCGCTTAATACAATTCTAGCATGGAATATAAACTTTATCATGAACAAGAATTATAATAATAACATCTTTATTATTGCCTCTAGGGCATAATTCCAACAAGTTTATCCCCGGGGCCTCGGAAGCCCCGATACAGCCGCTCTGAGCATGTCGAAGGACTATACAATCATGTTGGTCACGTTCTGTTGATCTCGTTATCATGATACGGTTGATCGAGCCTAGTTGGAAGCACACGTCTATTGATACACGAACATTATATCCATAGAAAAAACGAGTCTGAGCTCAGTTTAGAGTGTATGTGAGTAATGCATTCTAGATATTTGTCGATTGAAGTAAATAGGACCGCGGGACCTGAGGGACCCAGCACATAGCCACGTTAGCAGCGTTGAAAGAATGCTCAAGAAAGTTTATCCCCGAGCCATTCCAAGCCTCGAAGTGGACGCTCTAGGCGTGTTGAACGGCTACACAGCCTTGTCGGTCATGTTCTGCTGATCTCGGTATCACGATACGTTTGATCGTACCCACTCGTAGTGGCGGAGCTAGCCCAAGGTCAATGGGGGGCGAAACAAAAAAGATGAATGTTTGGGGGGAAATGAAACAAGTTTTTCTCATCTAAGTCCCTCAAATTATTTTCTTCAGAGAGTTTGCCAAGTCTGGAGCGGTGGCCCCCTAGCTTACACATAGCTCTGCCACTACCCACTCGGCAGCACGCGTCTGTTGGTATAGGCACATTAGAACCATGGAAAGAAAATATTTGGAGCCTAGTTTTGATCCAATGTGAGTATTGCACGTTAGGTGTTTGATGGCAAATTATATCAGAACTAAACGAATCGATCTTAAATTTATCGATTTATTAAACCATCACAGATACAAATTCAATGATTATATGAAAATACACATTGTCTCTGATGGATATGTGCCTGTCCATCTTCAGATTCTACAACAAACTGATTTATATACTTTGTACGTCTCTCTTTGTTACTCGCTGACAGTATGTGGCCATGTCCTCTAGACACGTGTGGCGGACTACTGAGGTCGTCGGCGACAAGAATGGTGACCCAATTCTTCAACGCGATCGGCGGTCCATTTAAGTCGGGGACAATGTCGAGCTCGTACTTCTTTGGGAGGTTCCCGGGTCCTGAAGTCAGGCCTTCACCTGGAAGAACTGGCTGGGGCAGCACCTCTGGCACCACCCCGCCAAAATTGCCGAGGATCTGGTTCAACGCTTCCGTCTTCATGACTTCTATAGGAAGGCCTTCGAAGCAAAACTTTCATAGCCTAGGATTAACTTCGCCCATGGCGTGGGTCTAGAGATTTTGGATGTGTATGTGAATATATGGGTGTCAATGACAAGCATATTGTTCGAATTGGAAAGGAATAGTTAGTAAAAGAGAAGCATCTGGCGGATGGCAAGCTCAACGGCTTGTTTTTTTTGAAGTGACGTAGAGCTGGATTCAAGGGGGTCACTGAGAAATAGGAGGCGAATTAGGTGGTACTATTCATTATTTTAGAAGTGCGTTAATGGGACAGAGGATTAGAAAGGTAGAGAAAATTTTAATTTGCCTAGATCTCGGGTGCAAGTCTGTTGCCATTTGACGCCAAGAGGCCAAGTTCGTCGGTATTTGACGCTAACAGACCAAGTAGATGTGTGTATGATTATAATGGGATCAAGTTCATGTGTGTTTGACTATCATCTTATGACAGAACTGGAATAAAACAATGTCTGCGTTTATCTCATGAAACTGAAATATAAGATCACGAATAGAACACTACTCGATCATAACCTAAAACATGAGTTTTCATTATTACGACATCAATTTACAATGCAGATAAATGATTACTCGATACTAGCAGAGCTGATTGTACACCCGTCAGCTCTTCACTACTACTGGTTTGACACTGCCGCCACCTCATCCATCACCACCTCCAGCATGATGCAGTAGATGAATCTTCCGCCATTGGGGAACTAGTCCTAGTAGTTAATGTTCTTGTTGGTGTAGGTGAACACCACCATCGCGTGGCCGCATGGTAGACGTGGCCATAGAGAAGTGTGGCGTCCTTGGGGTTGACGAGGCGGACCATCAGCATCGAATCTGAATTTTGCTTGAGGTCATACATGTGGCGATTGTAGCGGACCATCAACATGGAGTCAGAATTTTAAAAAACATAGTTTTAGAGAATACTTCAGTTTAAAACCGTATTATTTGTTAGAACCAAACACTGAAACGTATTTAATAGTTTAGTTTATTCAGAAATCAACATATTTTCTAAATAATTTAAAAATACTTTGATGCCAAACTGAGCCTTAATATCTGAACCGAGCCAATCTGAGCCACGGATGATCAATATTTATAGATGCCAAATGGCCAAATGGGGCCTTAATTTCTGAATTGAGGCAGTTTGGACTATGGATGATCATCGATGTGCCTGTCGGCCTTTGATTTTAGGGAGTACGGCTTACCAATTTACTACTACTTGGACTATACATAAATCTAAATTTTGTCGAGCGAGAAATTCTCCCACTATCCCCGAAATATTTCGCGCCTCAATATTTCAAACATCTTGGTATTCCCCTTCGACCCCTAGTGAAGTCAGTTCATTAGGGATTTTATCGTATTTTTCCTATTCAGTACCTCTATAGCCCCGCCCCTCCCACCGATACCCCCCCACACACAATCCTCGCCCCTAGTTGCCCAAGCCCTGCGGAAAACCCTAGATCTACCTTCACCCCCTTAGATCTGATTCACCATCGTCACTGTGCACTGCACCAGATCTGCTTCACCGACCCACTCTCCTAGCGCGCCGAACACATTCCCATCGCCAGGAATCTGCTTCTTTGTCGGTGTCGTTGATGACCCACAAGTATAGGGGGTGTATCGTAGTATTTTCGATAAGTAAGAGTGTCGAACCCAACGAGGAGCAGAAGGTGCTGTCGAATGGCTAGGAGCAGGAATTCTCTATAAATACTTAGCAAACGAATTTTAAGGGGTTTTGATAATGCAGGTAAATAAAATACGAGTAAATAAAAGACAAGAAGAATAAATGCAGCAAGTGGCCCAATCCTTTCTTTAGCAAAGGACAAGCCAGTTGTATTACTTAAGATGACCAAACATTCCCGAGGACACATGGGAATATCGTCAAGTGCTTTCGCTTCATATAGTTGATTAATCTTCTTTAGTTTGCTAAGTGTTGTGTGGGTGAACCTATGCTAATGTACCGACCTTCCTAGAACTAATACATACTTGTGATTATACCTCTTGCAAGCATCCACAAGTACAAAAAAGTAATTAAGGTAGAAACCTAACCACAACTTTAAACTCTAAGACCCTGACGTCCCTTGTGCAATGGTTTCCTAACAGGGGTTCATGTTTCTGTCACTCCGGCAATCCCTACGATTATAGCCAAATACACAATGTATTCCTCTAGGCCTATATAGGTGAAGTGTCATGTAGTCGACGTTCACATGACACCACTAGAAGAAATACATCACAACTTAAATATTAAACCATTGAATCTTTCTCAACACAACTCCACTACTAACAACATGAATTCTCCCATGTCCTCAAGAACTAAACGAACTACTCAAAAGACATCATATGGATCAAGATCAGAGATGATATAATGATATGTAACAATCTAAACATAAGCGATAATTTAATGGTTCACTCAACAGCATCAACTACAAGGAGTAATCAACACCGGGAAAGTATCCCCTAAGAACTATACAAGATTCAACCCAATTGTTACAGCGGTATGGAGTGGTGATGATGGTGGTGATGATGATGATGATCCCGATGAAGTCCAGTGATACATTGCAAATGTATCTATAAATTTTGATGTTCCATGCTTGGTTTTATCCACTTTCTTGTGTTTTGCTCCAACTTTGGAGTACTTTTCATATGATTTCTTGGACTAACCTATTAACAAGAGCCACAGTGCCAGCTGCCTGTTTTCTGCTGTTTTTGGTTCGAGGAAAGTCAAAAAATGAATATTCTCGGAATTGGACGGGACAAAAGCCAAAGTGCCTATTTTTCCGGAAGGGATCAAGTGCCAAAATACGAGACGGAGAAGGGCCAGGGATCCACCACACCACCTGGCCGCGCGGCCAGGCTTGGCCCGTGCCAGGTGGTGGTGTGGCCGCTCCCGGCACCCCCTCGGCCTCTCCTTCCGCCTATATATTTCCTCCGATACAGAAACCCTAAGTACCCGATCGAAAATCTACGAAAGAGTCTGTAGCCGCTGTCATCTCCATCCCTAGATCGGGAGGGATCTGAAGCTCTTCCCGGCACCCTGCCGGAGAGGGGAATTCACCCTAGAGGCCTTCTTCATCACCATGCAAGCCTCCGGTGTGATGCGTGAGTAGTTCATCCTTGGACTACAGATCCATGTAGTAGCTAGATGGCTGGTTTCTCCTCCTTTGTGCTTTCATGTTTAGATCTTGTGAGCTCCGTTCATGATCAAGATCATCTATTTGTAATTCATACATGTTGTGTTTGCAGGGATCCGATGGATATTGAGATGCTATTTCAGATTGATTATTGATTCTATCATGTCTTTGTTATTTGAGATCTTGCATGCTTTCCGTTGTTAGTAGCTATCTTGGCCAAGTAGATGCTAGCAACTCCAAGAGTTAGTATTTATGCTCGATAGTGGGTTCATGCCTCTGGTAATCTGGGGAAGTGACAGAAATCTCAAAGGTACTAGATGTGCAATTGCTACTAGGGAGAAAACAACAATCCTTTGTTCATAGAACAATCGTATTGTTTACTTTACACGCAGTTTGTAAAGTAATAATTTGTTGCTTGCAACTTAATACTGGAGGGGGTTCGGATGATTACCTGAAGGTGGATTATTAGTCATAGATGCAGTTGGATGGCGGTCTATGTATTATGTTGTAATGCCCAATCAAGTCTCAGAGGAGTCAAGATGATTAGTATATGCATGTATTGCTTTCTCGGTGTTTGTCAATTGCCCCGATGTAATTTGTTCACCCAGCATGTTATTTATCTAAGGAGAGCCACCTCTAGTGAACTATGGATCCCGGTCCTTTTACTTTTCATACAATCTACAATCTTTTACTGCTTTGTGTTTACTTTCTGCAAACTTTTACTTCCTTCCATTCGATATGTTTAATCCTTTGTTTTCCGCAAAACATGGTGAGATTGACAACCCCATCGCAAGTTGGGGACAAAGTTCTATGGTTGTGTTGTGCAGGTCTCCACGTTGCTACTAGCACCGGTAGTGCGCCCTGCCAAAGCTCAGCTAGTAACACCTTTGGCGTGTTTCCTTGCTCCTACTGGTTCGATTAAACTTTGGTTTCATAACTGAGGGAAAACTTACTGCTATATTCATCGTACCTTCCTCTTGGGGTTCCCAACGAGCTCTACGTTGAAAGTAGAGCGCATCATCCAGCTTGATGGTGGTGTTGATGGCGACGATCTCCCCTCTACGAGAAGGAATTCCCCCGACAGAATTCTATTTGCTGGAGAGATCTTTCTCTCTCGGTGTTTTCCGCCCCGTAGAGGCGACGAAATCTTTCTGTGGTCGCTTCCCGAGTCTTAGGGTTTCGGGAGGATAATATACGCCAGAGGGGAGAGGCTGGAGTGGACCAGGGCGGCCACACCACCTGGTGGCGCGGCCTGGGGTGGCCCGCGCCAGGGGTGGTGTGGACCCCTGTGGCCCATCTCCACTTCCCCTTATGGCATTCTTCGTCTTCTCGAAAAATAGGATTTTCCATGTATTTTCTGATCTTCATGAATTTTGCCTCCAAACAGCACCTTTTCCATCAGAATCCTGACTGCAGTGGTCCATGCTCCAAAAGTCATCAACCATGCAAAAACATATGAAATAACATAAGTATCATCTCTTAATATGAAATATATCAATGAATAACAGTAAATTATGATATAGAATAGTGATGCAAAATGGACGTATCAACTCCCCCCAAGCTTAGACTTCGCTTGTCCCCAAGCGTAACTGAACTCAATAAACATGACCTCAGGTTTAGGGAGTGAAGAGTCGATAAAAGAATACGGGCAAGAAGCATCACATTCATCAATACATAAGTCGTAATAGAAGACAACTCACTATTATATAACTTAACTTGCAATAAGTAAAGGAAACACAATAAAGATGCATAAAGTAAATCATAATTGGTAATGGCAAACTTAGCTCTCGGTCGAAGAATAGTTGACAATTTGCTGGAGTTCACAAATAACTGAGTTTCAATGATAGCTTTCAGAGTAGTAGACACTAAGATAAGAGCAATGTGCAAAACAAGGAACATAAGAGACATGATTGAATAGATCATCATATGAATGAATGAAACACAACAACTCAAAATACTTGCTGAGATAGAAGGGAATAGGTTTACTGACTCAACTAAAAAGTAAAAGATAGGCCCTTCGCAGAGGGAAGCAGGGATTTCAAGCTTCATAAAGAGCTTGCAAAAATTATGGTACTTATTAGCTTTAATATCTCACTGCCACTACATAGGCATCTTTAGTTGATTAAGGTTACAGTGATCAAATATGACGATATGTTTGACAAGTTGCAAGTTGAAAATCTCATGTCCCTTGAATACGAGGGTTGCTCCAGATGCTACTGAAGTTTAGTCACCGGTAAGTTCTTGTCATAGTAAGTACATGTGTATCATAGAGAACCGCCAACGGGGTACCCCTTTCCCGATGATACGGAAGAATCCCCATATCAAAATGACAAGGCAAGTAGACAACCAGCATCTCAGCAATCTTCTTATTTACCATGGGAATATGGTGCTTTTTTCTCTCTTTCCTATTTTCTCATCTCTTTTTTATTTTTCTCTTTTTCTCAATCTCTATATTTTTTATAAGAAGAATGCTTCATAGACAGCTCATTATGGTTACGCTGCAGGTATCCACCATGACAGCATGGATTAGACCGACGGCCCAGGCGTTTCTCTAACACACATACATAACTCCATGGACTTACAAGCTCCCCTTTCATTTCACACCGACGACATCCATAGACAAAATAACATGATATCAACTAGGTACAAAGTACCGGTGCAATGTTGAAAGTGTTCCCCATGACAGCATGGTTCTGCTAATTCACAACTTACAAAGCGCAAGCATATACACAACATAGATGGGCACAATGGTTCAAGTTTATTAAATTGAAGAAAGTAAAGTGTGCCATCAAGTTCGTGACAGATTTAATCACTAATCTTCACATAAGAGGTTTAATTCGGAAGGTAGATAAAAACATGAATTTACTTGGAATAGCAATAGTGCTAGTAGGTAGGTATGGTGGACACAAATGGCATAGGTTTTGGTTTAAGGAGTGGATGCATGAGAAGCATTCCCTCTCAGTACAGGTTTTTTGCTAGCAAGGCTGGGTAGTAAGCATAAGAGTTGAAGGAAACAAACAAACATACAAGTGATAAAAACAAACATGCAATATTCCTTGGAAGCACAAAAGATCTTAACTAGAGAATACTAAACTTATGAGCAAATCAAGAAAGAAAGATGATGAAATTATATTTCTTTAAAGTACTTCTATCTTTTTCATTCAATTCTCAAAATAGTGTTGCTATTGACCGAGCCAGGTTTGCCAAAACCAACTAAATTAACTCAATGATCCCAAAGTGATACCAATACTAACAACAAGATCAATCATATAACCATGAATTGAAAACTAATATAAGATATGCAAAAGAGTAGATGATAGAACTTCTCATTAATATTCCATAACGGCAACTCACACAAGGGGATACATAGATATCTAACGAGAGGGGGGACACTTCCATAATGCAAACCATCCTACCTGATAACTTCTCTATTCATGATATGACTCTACTAAAAAGGTAAAAAGATAGAAGATAGTGATGTGATACCGCGGCACTCCCGCAAGCTTGGAACAAACCAACGGGATGCCAAAACCTGATGACAAATTACTCCTTCGGTGGTGGTGGTATTCTCTCGTCATCGTCTGACTTCCAAGGTAAGGGCTCCTCATCAACAAAAGACGTCGTGGTCTCCAACATCCTGAAACTTGCAGCATCAGCGTTTAAACCTAACCTCGTACTCACAGTTTTGATTTTGAATGTCGTAGACCTGTGCTTGCAGTTGGTTGGTTGTTTGGTGGAGTGAGAGAATTTCATCCTTGAGCTCAGCAGTCTCCTTTTGGTTGTCGGCGATGAGTTCGGAACAAACCTTATGGATGATATCCACTTCGCGTGCCGCCATCTTTTTGTACCTAAAGACTTCTTGCTCCAGCGCTTCCATCCTGTCCTCTAGACTTCCTTCACCTTTAGGGCCTAGAACCTCTTTTATCCGTACCTCCCCATCTTCAAGCAACAACTCCTTGGGATGAATCTTCAACTCCCGCATGTATGGGTTGATGATATCCACTGAAGAATCTTCCTTGGCTGATCCAGAGGAAGACACTGTGGCTCCAAGTCTGGGACTCTACCTGTCAGAAATAGATCAAAACGAAAACACGATGAGAACACGATATACGAACCTCGGGGGATCCGGGGGATTATATATTACGAAGTTTTACAACAAAAGGAAGGTATTGGGAGGGGCGGCCACACCACCTGCTAGCGCGTCCAGGGGGCCCGCACCAGGGGTGGTGTGAGCTACCCTGGCTCTGTTTCCGTCCCTCTTTCGCTTCGTAGCTTTCCTTGTTGGATAAAAACTGTAAAAATATAACTAGATAGAATTTTCGCGGAACTTTTCTTACCAGAACTATTACCTATTCGAAAACAGACTCTGCGGGTCTCTGAATTTGGTCTTTGATAAATTTTTCCAAAGTTACCACTGGAATAACATCAATATCTTCATCTTCATACTCATATTGCTCGAGTCATGAAACCTTTCACTTTCTTATTACACCATTTTCTCCGATACCCTAGAAATTTCTTTCACACAAAACTTTACACAATTCTCATTAGCAACATTAGTGTAAGAGAGGTAATAAACCTTTTAAGTTCAATTTCAAATGAAATCCATCAAATCATAAGCTACTGTAGCAACTCCTTCCGAAAACCCAAAGATAATTCAAAAAGGAAATCGATTAAAGAAGCAAATGCAAGAATGGCAAAATCTGTCAAAACAGACCAGCAGGTAAAGATCAATTTTTTCGAACATATTATGTTGCTCAAATCAAAAAGTTCAAAACTAACGAAAGTTAAATAACAAGCTGGGGCAGAAGCACAAAACATTACAGCTCAATCCGACATACATAGATCTCTCACGAATTTTTATGGTGAAGCACAAAAATCTGTTTTGGGACAACAATTTCCTCAAAGAAACCAAACAAAAAGGATAAGGAGAGGTTATTACCGAAGTAATAACTTCCAAGACTCAAAGAAACAAAAACAAACTGAAAGCAAGAATGTATTAGGTTGTCTCCCAAAAATCTCTTTCTTTATAGCCATTAAGATGGGCATGATAATTTCAATGGTGCTCACATAAGATATATATTGAAGTAAAAGAGAGCATCAAGAAGCAAAAATACACATGTTTAAGTCTAACCCACTTCCCATGCAAGGGAATTTTGTAAAAAAACAAGTTGTTGAAACCAGAGGCTACAAGCATAGGAAGGCAAAACAAGTGCAACATAAAAACTTTCAGCATAAAACGAGGAAACTTGATATTATTGAAATGCATAAGAACAGTCTTCCCTCTCTCATAATAACTTCCAGTATCATGCATAAACTTAATGATATAGCTATGACGAGAACCATTGTAGCAATGATCACTTGTCCTAAGAAAACACAGGACACTAGCTCTCATAACACTACTTTCTGAAACAATATTAGGGATATCCTTACAAAGGATAGTGTGTCCCTCTTCTACATATTTAGTGACAAAGTCTTTCACATTTGCTATTATAGGTTCATCATCCATTTGTTTATCAGGTTCAACGACTTTATTTGTACTTTCATTAACCATACTAGCTACCATAGAATGTTCCTTTATCTTACCTGGGAAAGGCATTTTCTCAATATAAGGTTCAGGTATAACATGAATAGCAGTATAAACTTTAGTATTTCTTGCAGGAACACACTTAGCAACATCTTTATAAGGTTCATGGTACTTATTCCACTTCTTTTTAGGAACTTCTATATAGGAAGCAAAAGCCTTAAAATAAGTTGCAATAGCTTGAGAGTCTAGACCATAAGCATTTTTAATATTTTGAAAGTCATCAGTTCCCATAAAAGATTCAATGCATTCATAATAATAATTTATACCTGACTTTCTTCCTTTGTCATTCTCCCATGCTTCAGCATTGTCTTGAATACAATCTAGAAGATCCCATTTAGCTTCTTCCATGCATGTGAATGATCCAGCACAAGAAGCATCCAATAAATCCTTATCATGAAGAGAAAGCCTTGCATAAAAATTATTGATAATAATATTGTTGGGGAGCTCATGAATAGGACATTTGAGCATTAGTAACTTCAATCTCCCCCCAGCTTGAGCTGTACTCTCTCCATCAAGAGGCCAAAAGTTGTATATTTGATTCCGATCTTTATGAATCTCACTAGGAGGATAAATTTTTGAATAAAAGAGAGGTACTATTTCCTCCCATTCAAGATCTTGACCATTCTTCAGCAGCTTATACCATTCCTCAGCTCTTCCTTTCAGTGATAATGAGAATAATTTCTTCTTAACTTGATCTGTAGTAATACCTGCACACTTGAACAACCCGCATAATTTGTGTATAAAGAGCAAATGATCACCAAGATGGAAAATTCCATCTCCAACATAATAGTTATCCATAACATGATTAATAATTGTTGTAGGTATTTTAAAAGTATCATTCTCAGCAGGTGGTGGTTCATCTACTACCTTAGCAGTGGTAGTAGCATTACGAAATAAGAAGCTCAGCGAATTATCCATATTAAATAAAGAAACTAACAGAAGTAAACAATACTCATAGTAGAAGTTTCCTTCACTAGTTCCACTCTCCAGTAGCGCTTCACTCCCCGGCAATGGCGCCAGAAAATAGTCTTGATGACCCACAAGTATAGGGGGTGTATCGCAGTATTTTCGATAAGTAAGAGTGTTGAACCCAACGAGGAGAAGAAGGTGTTGGCGAATGGCTAGGAGCAGGAATTCTCTATAAATACTTAGCAAACGGATTTTTAGGGTTTTTTGATAATGCAGGAAAATAAGTACGAGTAAATAAAAGACAATAAGAATAAATGCAGCAAGTGGCCCAATCCTTTCTTTATTAAAGGACAAGCCGGTTGTATTACTTAAGATGACCAAACGTTCTTGAGGACACATGGGAATATCGTCAAGTGCTTTCGCTTCATATAGTTGATTAATCTTATTTTGTTTGCTAAGTGTTATGTGGGTGAACCTGTGCTAATGTACCGACCTTCCTAGGACTAATACATACTTGTGATTATACCCCTTGCAAGCATCCGCAAGTACAAGAAAGTAATTAAGGTAGAAACCTAACCACAGCTTTAAACTCTAAGACCCTGATGTCCCTTGTGCAATGGTTTCCTAACGGGGGTTCAAGTTTCTGTCACTCCGGCAACCCCTACGATTAGTAGCCAAATACACAATGCATTCCCCTAGGCCCATATAGGCGAAGTATCATGTAGTCGATGAAGGGTTTCGCAGCATAGTAAATCAAAATTTTCTACGGAAGCGAACAGAGGGAAGCCAAGATCTAATCTAGGAGATGCAAACAACGAGAGAGATTGGATTAGATCTTCATACCCTTGAAGATTCGCACAGCGGAACGTTCGTCGGAACGTGGGTGATGTAGTCGTACTCGCTTCTCCTCCTCGCGATCCGATCCGATCTAGCACCACAAGTGGCGGTGCCTCCGTGAGATGCACACGTGCGGCACCTCGACGTCTCCTCCTTCCTCGGACCAGCAAGTAGGGTGGAGAGATAGATTGGATCTACAACACGACGGCGTGGTGTATATGGTGGAGAATTTCTGCAGCAGGGCTTCGCCTACAAACAGTCGGGAGGGAGAGTGGAAGGGCAGCAGCGTGGCTAGGGTTGGAGGGGAAGGTGTGGGGGGTTGGTGCACCCCCACCCCTCTTTATATAGAGGGGGGCATAGCCCTAGCTCCTCCTCCAAGCCTATCTCTAGTTTAAACGATTTAAACTCTCCCCTTATCTAGAAATTCTGTCCCTAGATTTAAACGAGTTAAATCTATCCAGAATCGGCTGGGCCCTATGGGGCCTTGTGACCCTGGCCCAATGCGGCCAGGACACTCCCTCATAGGCCCATGCCCCCTCCCGGAAGGTGGGACCACGTTGGCCCCCTTCCGGAAGGTTCTAGAAGCTTCCGGTACAATACCGATTAATCCGGAACAATTCCGAACTCCAAAAACTGCACTGCCTTATATGAATCTTATTCTCCGGAGCATTCTGGAACCTCTCGTGATGTCCCGGATCCCATCCGAGACTTCGAACAAAAATTCATAAACCAATTATCCAATCTATCCTAGCATCAAGACACGTTAAGTGTGTGACCCTGCGGGTTCGAGAATATGCAGACATGATCTTCTATCAATAATCAACAGCGGGGTCTGGGCACCCATATTGACTCCCACACATTCATCGATGATCATATCGGATGAACCACGATGCCAGGATTCAATCAATCCCATATATATATTCCCTTCGTCTCGCGATATTTTACTTGCCCGAGATTCGATCGTCGGTATCGTCATACCTAGTTCAATCTCGTTCACAGCAAGTACTTTACTCGTTCCGTAATCCGATATCACTTTGTGATTAACTCCTTAACCACATGCTTGCAAGCGGTGTTGATATCGATTACCGAGTGGGCCCGAAGTATATCTCTCCGACTTGGGAGGGACAAATCCCATCTCGATACATACAACCCAACAGATACTTTCCGATTACCTGAGAGACACCTTTATGATCACCCTCTCATAGGATGACGTTTGATGACCTCAAAGCTTTCTTCCGATACCAGGGAGTTGTATTATCTCATGGTCTAAGGAATACAATATTTGACATAAGAAAAACTTCGCAAAGACGAACACGATGACACGATCTAATTGCTTCGCTTAGTTTGGGTCTGTCCATCATATCATTCTCCCAATGATATGATCTCATTATCAATTGACAACTCATGTCTATGGTTAGGAAACCTTAACCATCATTGATCAATGAGCTAGTCCATAGAGGCGTACTAGGGACACGGTGTTGTTCACAAACCACACAAGTATTAAAGTTTCCGCTTAATACAATTCTAGCATGGAATATAAACTTTATCATGAACAAGAATTATAATAATAACATATTTATTATTGCCTCTAGGGCATAATTCCAACAGTCTCCCACTTGCACTAGAGTCAATAATCTAGTTTACATCTGGCAACAATCTCACACCCATGGCACTGAGGTGCTGATCATGTTTTACACGTGGAAGAGGTTTAGTCAATGGATCTGCGACATTCAGATCTGTATGTACTTTGCTAATCTTCAGATCTCCATCTGCTATATAATCTCGGATTATATGAAACTTGCGGTTGATATGCTTGGTCTTTGGATGATATCTTGGTTCCTTAGCGAGTGCTATGGCGCCAGTGTTGTCACACAATATCTCCAGTGGGTCCAATGCACTTGGAACCACGCCAAGCTCAGTGATGAAGTTCCTGATCCAAACTCCTTCACTTGACGCTTCTGCAGCAGCCATGTATTCCGCTTCTACTGTAGATCCTGCGATCACGCTTTGCTTGCAGCTTCTCCAGCTCACAACTCCTCTATTCAAAATATACACGTATCCTGTCTGAGATTTATAAATCATCCTTGTCGGTGTCGAAACTAGCATCGACGTAACCTTTTACGACGAGCTGTTCATCACCCCCATAGACTAAGAACATTTCTTTAGTCCTATTTAGGTACCTTAGGATGTTCTTCACGGCTGTCCAGTGTTCCACTCCTGGATCACTTTGATATCTGCTCGTCAAACTAAGAGCATTGGACACATCCGGTCTAGTACACAGCATGGCATACATGATGGAACCTATGGCCGAGGCATAAGGCACTTTGCTCATAACTTCCCTATCATTTACCGTAGCTGGACACTGAGCCTTGCTCAATATCTTACCTGACAACATAGGCACTGAACCTTTCAATGCCTTATCCATTCTGAACCTTTTCAGAACTTTGTCTAGGTATGTACTTTGTCTTAAAGCTATTAGGCGTCTTTGTCTATCTCTATAGATTTTGATGCCCAATATATAAGCAGCTTCACCTAGGTCTTTCATTGAAAAACACTTGTTAAAATAACTCTTCACATCGTTAAGCATGTTGATGTAATTTCCAATAATCAATATGTCATCCACATATAGTACCAGAAACGTCACCGAGCTCCCACTCACTTTCTTGTAGATGCAAGCTTCGTAGCAATTTGGAACAAATCCAAAGCTCTTGATCACTTGATCAAAACGAAGGTTCCAACTCCGAGATGCTTGCTTCAGTCCATAAATGGAACGCTGAAGTTTGCATACTTTATCAGCATCCTTAGGATCGACAAAACCTTCGGGTTGCATCATATACAACTCTTCATCAATGTTGCCATTGAGGAACGCAGTCTTGACATCCATCTGCCATATTTCATAATCATGAAACGCAGCAATTGCTAATAAAATCCGAATGGACTTAAACATCGCTACGGGAGAGAAAGTCTCATCGTAGTCAACACCTTGAACTTGTCGAAAACCTTTTGCGACAAGCCGTGCTTTATAGACGGTAACATTACCATCCGCGTCCGTTTTCTTCTTGAAGATCCATTTGCACTCAATGGCCTTTCAGTCGCTAGGAGGGTCCACCAAAGTCCATACTTGGTTTTCGCTCATGGATCCCAATTCGGATTTCATGGCTTCTAGCCATTTCTCAGAGTCTGGGCTCATCATCGCTTCCTCATAGTTCGTAGGTTCACTGTCTTCTACTAACAAGACAGTCAAGACAGGGTTGCCGTACCACTCAGGAGGGGCACGCGACCTTGTCGACCTACGACGTTCAGTAGCAGCATCGTCCGAAGCTTCATGATCCTTGTCATTAGCTTCCTCTATTGTTGGTGCAGGCGGCACTGGAACAATTTCAGGTGCTGCGCTACTCTCCAATTCAAGAGAAGGTTCAATAACCTCGTCTAGCTCTACTTTCCTCCCACTCACTTCTTTCGAGAGAAACTCCTTCTCAAGAAAGGAACCGTTCTTTGCGACAAACACTTTGCCTTCGGTTCTGTGATAGAAGGTATACCCAATAGTTTCCTTAGGGTATCCTATGAAGACGCACTTCTCCGCTTTGGGTTTGAGCTTGTCCGGCATCAACTTCTTGACGTAAGCTTCGAATCCCCAAACTTTAAGAAACGACAACTTAGGTTTAGCACCAAACCACAGTTCATACGGTGTCGTCTCAACGGATTTAGATGGAGCCCTATTTAAAGTGAATGCAGCGGTTTCTAATGCATAACCCCAAAATGATAACGGCAAATCAGTAAGAGACATCATCGATCGGACCATATCTAATAGGGTTCGGTTCCGGCGTTTAGACACACCATTGCGCTGTGGTGTTCTGGGTGGCGTGAGTTGCGAAACAATTCCGCTTGCTTTAAGATGTGTGAGAAAATCATAACTCAAATATTCGCCCCAACGATCGGATCGTAGAAACTTAATCTTTCTGTTACGATGGTTCTCCACTTCATTCTGAAATTCTTTGAACTTTTCAAACGTTTCAGATTTATGTTTCATTAAATAGATATACCCATATCTACTTAAGTCATCGGTAAAAGTGAGAAAATAGCGATACCCACCGCGCGTCGAAACACTCATCGGTCCGCATACATCAGTATGTATGATTTCCAACAAGTCCGTTGCTCGCTCCATCATACCGGAGAACGGGGTTTTGATCATCTTGCCCATGAGGCATGGTTCACATGTGTCAAATGATTTAAAATCAAGAGACTCCAAAAGTCCATCAGAATGGAGTTTCTTCATGCGCTTTACACCAATATGACCTAGACGACAGTGCCACAAATAAGTAGTATTATCACTATCTACTTTGCATCTCTTAGCCTCAATGTTATGGATGTGTGTTTCATCCCTTTCGAGATTTAGAAGAAATAAACCACTCACAAGAGGTGCATGACCATAAAAGATGTTACTCATATAAATAGAACAACCATTATTCTCCGATTTAAATGAATAACCGTCTTGCAATAAACACGATCCAGAAATAATGTTCATACTCAACGCAGGCACATAATAACATTTATTAAGGTTTAAAACTAATCCCGAAGGTAAAACTAAGGAGAGCGTGCCGACGGCCATCACATCAACTCTTGATCCGTTGCCAACGCGCATGGTCACCTCATCCCTCGCAAGCCGCCGTCTATTCCGCAGCTCCTGTTTTGAGTTACAAATATTAGCAACTGAACCGGTATCAAATACCCAGGCACTACAACGAGGGCTAGTAAGGAAAACATCAATAACATGTATATCAAATATACCTTTGATGGTGCCAGCTTTCTTGTCCGCTAAGTACTTCGGACAGTTGCGCTTCCAGTGACCATTGTCCTTGCAATAGAAGCACTCAGTGTCCGGCTTAGGACCAGACCTGAGCTTCCTCTTAGCAGAGGCAACACGCTTGCCGTCGCCTTTCTTGAAGGGCTTCATTGCACCCTTACCTTTCTTAAAGGTGGGGGGCTTGTTGACCATCAACACATGATTATTCCTTTTGATGTTCACCTCCGCTACTTTCATTTTAGCAAAGAGCTCAGTGATCATATCAGTGGAACCAATCTGATTGTGATCAACTACAAAACCTTTTGCAGCTAGGAGTGTCAATCTTGAGCTCCTCTGGAATCTTGCAGTCCAGCTGCTCAAGGCATTGAGTGTAGCCCGACATCTTAATGGCGTGCTCACTAACGAAACTCCCTTCCTCCATCTTGTAGTTAAAGAATTTCTTAGAGATCTCATATCTCTCAGAACGGGCTTGAGTCTGAAACATGTTTTTCAGCTCCTCGAGAATCTCAAAGGGCCCGGCGAACTCCTCAAAACGATTTTGAAGATCCGATTCCATAGCATACAACATGGCGATCTTAATCAAATCATAATCATCCTTGCGCGACTGATAAACAGCTTTCTCATCAGCCGGCGCAGTTGCAGCAGGGGGGTTACCTAACGCTTTCTCAAGGACATAGTCCTTTTGTCCTCCAGACAGAATGATTCTTAGATTGCGGAACCAGTTGGTGAAGTTAGACCCATTGTTTCTAAGCTTTTCTTTCTCAGCAAAAACGTTGAAGTTGAAGTTGGATTTGGTCATGTGATCTACAGTATTTGCAAGTACAATTTAGACTATGTTCATGATAAATAGTTCAAGTTAATCAAATTACTAGATGAACTCCCACTAAATTCAACATCCCTCAAGTTGTTTAGTGAACACGATCCAAATTCACCACACCTAATCCGATCTTCACGAGAAGAGATGTGGCTTCAATGGTGGACAACGAAGTGTCGATCATATCATTCATATGACTCATGCTTAACCTTTCGGTTCTTGTGTTCCGAGGCCATGTATGTACATGCTAGGCTCATCAAGCTAGACCCAAGTATTTCCGCGTGTGCAAAACTGGCTTGCACCCGTTGTATGTGAGCGTGGAGTCTATAGCACCCGATCATCACTTGATGCTTGGACACGACGAACTTTCGCAACGGTGCATACTTGGGGAGAACACAGTTTTATCTTGATCTTTAAGTGAGGAATCATCTTATAATGCTACCGTCGCGATCTAAGCATAATAAGATACATAAAAGGATAAACATCACATGCATATAACTTTATGTGACATGGTATAGCCAATCTTCGCGCAAAGATCTCCATCTTGTGCGTTCCGGCATGATCTCCATCACTCCACCATGATTGCCTCCACCACGAATAGCAACTACAACTATTGCTAACTACTTAGCGATAAAGTAAAGCTATTACATGGCGTATAAGAAGTTGACTCGCAGGTCATACACAATTATAAAGACAACCATATGGCTCCTGCCGGTTGTGTACTCATCGACATGCAAGTCGTGAAACATTACAAAACATGATCATCGCATACATTATACACATCACATCTTGGGCCATACCATATCACAGAAAACACTCCCTGCAAAAACAAGTTAGACGCCTCTACTTTGTTGTTGCATGTTTTACGTGGCTTATGGGAGTAGATGCTAAGAACGATTCTTACCTACGGAAAGCCACAACGGTGATATTATGGTTGCCAAACTCCGGTGTTAATCCCATGACAACTATAGTGAGAGAAACTGACATCCACCAGCCGCATGTGTGGTACAAGCCACACGTCAAGTGCGGAGCCGGTCTCGCGAACGACGTCGCGTAAGGTTGGCCTGGACCGCTTCAATCTCACTATCCCGCGTCATAAGAAGAACACAAACAAGAGGCTTGCAACAGAAAACATCAACGCCCGCAACAACCATGTTGCGTTCTACTCGTGAAACACATCTACGCATAGATCTAGCTCTGATACCACTGAAGGGTTTCGCAGCATAGTAAATCAAAATTTTCTACGGAAGCGAACAGAGGGAAAGCCAAGATCTAATCTAGGAGATGCAAACAACGAGAGAGATTGGATTAGATCTTCATACCCTTGAATATTCGCACAGCGGAACGTTCGTCGGAACGTGGGTGATGTAGTCGTACTCGCTTCTCCTCCTCGCGATCCGATCCGATCTAGCACCACAAGTGGCGGTGCCTCCGTGAGATGCACACGTGCGGAACCTCGACGTCTCCTCCTTCCTCGGACCAGCAAGTAGGGTGGAGAGATAGATTGGATCTACAACACGACGGCGTGGTGTATATGGTGGAGAATTTCTGCAGCAGGGCTTCGCCTACAAACAGTCGGGAGGGAGAGAGGAAGGGCAGCAGGGCGGCTAGGGTTGGAGGGGAAGGTGTGGGGGGTTGGTGCACCCCCACCCCTCTTTATATAGAGGGGGGGCGCAGCCCTAGCCCCTCCTCCAAGCCTATCTCTAGTTTAAACGATTTAAACTCTCCCCTTATCTAGAAATTCTATCCCTAGATTTAAACGAGTTAAATCTATCCAGAATCGGCTGGGCCCTATGGGGCCTTGTGCCCCTGGACCAATGCGGCCAGGACACTCCCTCATAGGCCCATGCCCCCTCCCGGAAGGTGGGACCACGTTGGCCCCCTTCCGGAAGGTTCTAGAAGCTTCCGGTACAATACCGATTAATCCGGAACAATTCCGAACTCCAAAAACTGTACTGCCTTATATGAATCTTATTCTCCGGAGCATTCTGGAACCTCTCGTGATGTCCCGGATCCCATCCGAGACTCCGAACAAAAATTCATAAACCAATTATCCAATCTATCCTAGCGTCAAGACACATTAAGTGTGTGACCCTGCAGGTTCGAGAATATGCAGACATGATCTTCTATCAATAATCAACAGCGGGGTCTGGGCACCCATATTGACTCCCACACATTCATCGATGATCATATCGGATGAACCACGATGCCAGGATTCAATCAATCCCATATATATATTCCCTTCGTCTCGCGATATTTTACTTGCCCGAGATTCGATCGTCGGTATCGTCATACCTAGTTCAATCTCGTTCACAGCAAGTACTTTACTCGTTCCGTAATCCGATATCACTTTGTGATTAACTCCTTAACCACATGCTTGCAAGCGGTGTTGATATCGATTACCGAGTGGGCCCGAAGTATATCTCTCCGACTTGGGAGGGACAAATCCCATCTCGATACATACAACCCAACAGATACTTTCCGATTACCTGAGAGACACCTTTATGATCACCCTCTCATAGGATGACGTTTGATGACCTCAAAGCTTTCTTCCGATACCAGGGAGTTGCATTATCTCATGGTCTAAGGAATACAATATTTGACATAGGAAAAACTTCGCAAAGACGAACACGATGACACGATCTAATTGCTTCGCTTAGTTTGGGTCTATCCACCATATCATTCTCCAATGATATGATCTCATTATCAATTGACAACTCATGTCTATGGTTAGGAAACCTTAACCATCATTGATCAATGAGCTAGTCCATAGAGGCGTACTAGGGACACGGTGTTGTTCACAAACCACACAAGTATTAAAGTTTCCGCTTAAGACAATTCTAGCATGGAATATAAACTTTATCATGAACAAGAATTATAATAATAACATATTTATTATTGCCTCTAGGGAATAATTCCAACAGTCGACGTTCACATGACACCACTAAAAGAAATACACCACAACTTAAATATCAAACCATTGAATCTTTCTCAACACAACTCCACTACTAACAACATGACTTCTCCCATGTCCTCAAGAACTAAACGAACTACTCAGAAGACATCATATGGATCAAGATCAGAGATGATATAATGATATGTAACAATCTGAACACAAACGATAATTCAATGGTTCACTCAACAACATCAACTACAAGGAGTAATCAACACCGGGAAAGTTTCCCCTAAGAACTATGCAAGATTCAACCCAATTGTTACAACGGTATGGAGTGGCGATTATGGTGGTGATGGAGATGATGGTCATGATGATGATGATGATGATCCCGATGAAGTCCAGCTTGATGGTGGTGTTGATGGCGACGATATCCCCTCTCCGGGAAGGAATTCCCCCGACAGAATTCTGTCTGCCGGAGAGACCTTTCTCTCTCGGTGTTTTCCACCCCGCAGAGGCGACATAATCTTTCTGTGGTTGCTCCCCGAGTCTTAGGGTTTCGGGAGGATAATATACGCCAGAGGGGAGAGGCTGGAGTGGACCAGGGCAGCCACACCACCTGGTGGCGCGGCCTAGGGTGGCCCGCGCCAGGGGGTGGTGTGAGCCCCCTGTGGCCCATCTCCACTTCCCCTTCTAGCATTCTTCATCTTCTGGAAAAAATAGGATTTTCCATGTATTTTCCCGGATTTTCTGATCTTCACAAATTTTGCCTCCAAACAACACCTTTTCCCTTAGAATCCTGACTGCAGCGGTCCATGCTCCAAAAGTCATCAACCATGCAAAAACAGATGAAATAATGTAAGTATCATCTCTTAATATGAAATTTATCAATGAATAATAGTAAATTATGATATAGAATAGTGATGCAAAATGTACGTATCAGCCGTCCAACCCTCGGAGGAACCTAATGAATCCAAAATTGATGCATATTTAAGTATAAAATTTATTCATATTTTCACTCATTACATGTTACATCTTTCTATAACTATGCCTATTATGTTTGATTTTTAGTTTTCATTCATTTCCACATGAGATTTGCACAATATTAGTTTTATTAGGGTTTTATTACCTTTTTCTTGTCTTTTATATATGTGTAGGTGCTATGGACAATCATGGATAAAAGGAGCAAAGAGGATTCAATATGGAGGAGTTGCAGGCACCAGACTTAGCCATTTGAGGGGAGGAAGAAGTGAGTTTTTTCACCAACTCCAAATGAATATCCAAGGACATGGTGTTGAAGCCCTCGTCCATACGAATCCAGCAAGCCAAAGAACACCTCAATCGGAGTCTGTATGAAGAAATGGCGTCCAAAACACTAAGGAGTACTACGCGCGTCGCGACCACTGGTACGGTCGTACCACCCTCCGACGGCTTCGTTTCGTCAAATGGAACGACATTTGTGAAGGCCTAATGGGCATATTCGGCCCCCATCTTCAACGGTTCGCGAAACCGATGTTCAGATGCCTATTTAAAGAGAGGAAAACCCTAGATGAAGGCAAAGAGCACACGCCTAAGGGGCGGAGCCCTGCCGCTCGACCGCCTCCATAGCCGCCGCCCACGAGATCTACACCACCATACCACTCAAGGGAGAGAGGAGTCTTGCATCTCAAAGGGCTACACATAGATCTTCATCGCCATCTTCATCATCATCGTCTCCAACTTCGATCCCCTTTGTTTACTTTGTTGTAGTCCAATCTCTATTGTGGATTTGCACTTGTATTCAATTGTACCTTCATATTTCATCCATACAATTGCCATGATGTTGATCCCCTTCATGTATGAGTAGTTGCTTTGTTCCTAGGGAGAGATGGTGAAACCCTAGTACCACTACGAACTTGTAATAAAGATGATCTTTTCTTGTGTCCATATGAATTGCTTGTCTATGATATAATTATGATTTGTGTTTTGATTTCTCCCTTTAGATGATATGTGAAGTCAACCACATATCATTTGCCTTCGGGACTAAAGGGAGGAAGAGCCCCTTTGGACGTGTTGTGGAAGCGTGCCCGGAGTGCCCCGTGACAGATTAGCGCCGGCTCGTAACCCACACGGTCAAAGGGGGATTAAGAGGGAATCCCTAAGCTAATTACGATATCCATGGGGAAACCCTTAATTGTGGTGGCATGTATGGGTGATTGCTCTCAGGCATTGCAGTGGTTATTTAGAGGTGACCTCACACTTGGCTCAACAAAGTGGCTTCCTACGAGCCTTATCATGAACATCTTATTATGGGGCTCTCTCCACACACATGATGACACAAGAAGTATGTTATCTTCATTACATATAATATTAGTACTATGCTAGCGGTGTATCCTATACTCCTTGATAACCCCTTAACCATATCACACAACACTTCATAGACACTCTCTTGTTTTAGTTTACTTTTGTTATTTACTTTGTTCTTGTTTACTTTGGCACTTAATCAGACACACTCTTTACACACCCTTTAATTGGAATTAAAGATAACTTACAAGTACTTTCTATTGAATAGTAACGAGGGGCATAAAGACCTTTACCAATAGCTCTCTGTGGGTTCGATATCTTTACTTCGAAACTAGCTATAATTGATCTATGCACTTGCAGTCATCAAGCTATTTTCTGGCGCCGTTGCCAGGGAGCTAAGTGCTTTTGGTCTTTGTCTTTAGTTGCTAATTTATTGTTGTTGTACTAAAAGTTATTAATGAGTTTCAAGATATTTCCTTTTATTACTTTTTACTTCTTTTACTTATTTGAAAAGAACAAAAAAAATAGAACCAAAAACCCATAAAAATTTATAAAACAAAAACTATAAAAACATTTGATACTAATCATGTCTTTCGAGATTGCTATGTTTGAACAGATGAAGCTCGCAATAGAGGAGAAGAAATTTGGAACTTTCAAATTTTATATGAAGAGGGAAAAGGTATTAGAAGAATGGGTGAGTTGTTTGAAAGGCTATTCATCCACATTATGTACCTCGTACAATTTTACTTGTGAATGATGTGGGTCCAAAGATCGTTTCATTTATCAATGTAAGAATAATACCTTTGATATCAAATTAGCGCTTTATAATGGGAATTGCGTATTCTCTGCTAATGTAGAGGTTTATGAGAGAGTACTTTTTACCAGTTGTTGTGAGTTGATAGCTCGCATGAGTGATATGAAAAGAGAAGATGAAGTACTCGATAAGATATATGGAATAGTATACCTTATATACTCTTATTGTATTGATAACTTTTGTGATAATTCATTAGTGATTTCTCACAAGCAGATAGCTGTGGAAGAGGCTAACCTTTTGCAGGACTCACAGAAGAAAGAAGAAGAGGATATACACCACGGTGAAGATACTACTGCCACTGGTATGGGTTTGTTTAACTTGTATGACCTGCTATATCGTTGTGCAAAATCATTTTATAATTCATATCATGAGATTCATGATAAATGTATGGAAGTTGGCCACCTTAGTTTTCAATGTTCCATTACTCTTGAAGAATCCCTAGTATCTTACACTAGAGTTGAAGTCTTAGAGTATTTGGTTTATAAAGGTGTCCATGATCTACTCTCAAAAGATTTAATTATGATAAAGAGTAGTGATAGTGTGCTTCTTATGCAACTTCCCAACTTGTTACCAAAGTTACAATCTTATTGCCAAGAACATCTTAGTGATAATCCACTTGTGGTAGAGAGTAAGGCACGGTCTAAAACCGTAGTGCCCGAAGATAATCATTTGCAGGAACCACAAGATAAAAAGGAGGAACAACAAAAAGGTGAGGTTGACAACGATTGGCACATTACAAATACTACATTTGTTTATGATGCCTCTCTCTCTAGTAATGATTCTTATAATGCTAAAACTAATTTTAATTTATTTGCGGAGGCCTTGTGCCTAGACACTCATGAGGAAAGCATTACTAATGATGAACTAGAGATAGAACCTTGCTGTGAATCTTTTGATGCTAATATGCATGGACCTGATTTACTCCCTGTTGCAAAGGAAGAATATTATGAAGTGTTCCCCTACAATGGTAACCAAGGTAAAAGTTCAGTAATTATATATCAACCTCTAATCCTCTTGTTGCAGCTATATAAGGAGGAATGCTCACCATACTGGGTGCATCCACGCTCGCTTGGAAGCGAGAACCTATTCATCTACATGATGTCGATGCACCGCAAGAGGGTACGACTTCGATTGCACTCTACTATGAGATGATCCAACCCTTTGTTGGAGGTAAGTACAATCACACGTCGAATTGATATCCCCTGGGATCCAGGTGGATAATTTAATGGTGCATCTAAGCTTGGCTATATGGCTTTAAAGAAAGCGCTTCCCAGAAGGCAACCCGGAAGTTTTTAGATATCTTGATTCTAGTTGCATTCATGTTGCATTGGCACTTGTATATATGCATGATTTCCTATTAGAGTTGGCTTGGGACTATTTTCCATAGGTAGAATTATTTGTTGCTCTAATGATGCATTTCATATCTTGGTTAAATACTCTTATCAAAAATATATGTTTGCTTTGCTTGGATGCTGGACTAATGTTTTAGGTCCTTCGTAAAAAAATTGGGGAAAATAAATCGTTCTGGAATTCACTACAAGCATAAAGAGCAGCAGTATGGGCGGACATGTCCGTACCGTGTGCCTGTACCGCCCATGTGACACATCGGAAGAAATAGAAAAAATTTCAGAAAAGCTACTGCAAGCTTAACGAGCACTGGTACAGTGGGACGCGTCCATACCGTCCGTCCGTACCGACCTTGTTACCAGGCGAAGGAAACATGAAGAGCACTCAGAAGTTTTAACGACCACTCGTATGGGCGTATCCCGCCTGTACCACCCGGTCGTACCAACTTCGACGGAAACCTTCAAAAAAAAGACGAAGAAGACAAGGTTTAGTACGGGCGGAGCCCATCCATACCATGCACCCGTACCAAGGAGCAACATCGCACAGTAAGGACAGGGACGAGTACAAAAAGGTCATAACCCCTATAATCTTTTTTATTTTGACAATCTCAGGTCAGTGGGTTACCTTCTACATGTTCCTTTATACTTCATTTTATTTTACCTACCTTCGAAACTCCCTAGCCTATAATTCTCTGTAATGTTTCGTGTTTCTTTTATTTTGTTCTCACTATTGGGTGCACAAACTCCATCCGTACACCGAATCATTTGCTTTTACTTTGTTTGTTATTTTCGCAGGGAATTGAACCTTGTGCGATGACGTGCATGGTTTGTACCAGCCGTGTAAATACTTGCACAAGCCACTTGGTTGATTCAACTCAACACTTTAATAAGGAAGTATTCATTGAACCAAAGGTCCATGTCCATCAAAAGTGAGGTTATTCGTACCTCGACGGTAAAGTGTATAACACTTGTTTTATTCAAGCTTGGGGAGGTAACCACTTCTAACACTCTCTTTTGATAACCGCATTTTCTCTTTTATTTTTGGTAATCTATTCAAGTATGGTTCTTACAAAAGTTCTAGCTTGGGGAAGTTACTTCTGCATGTGTAGTGTCTTGTGCAATGTTCTTGTTAGATGAAAAAATTTGTGCAATCATGTATCCCAATGTTTTTGAATGCTTGCTTAGGTAAGTTATGTTTCATGTTTATATAATGGATGCACTTGCTTTTATTGGGATTCATAAGAGTAAGTTAGAGCTTGATGAATGTTGTTAATATCTTTATCCGGCTTGGGAAGAATATTGTGATCCTCTAAAAATACATTGTCATGATTTCTACACTTAAAACCTTTGTCTCCCACTTTTGAAGTTTGAATTATTTATCTTAGTTGGTTGATTTGTGAAGGTGTCATGCTACTGGGAGTAATTCAAAATAGTTAGAGTAAAGCTTTTTATTGGTATGATGATTAGTTGTTGAAGCTCTTGCCCTAGTTCTTTTAGTTACTGAGTCTTGCCTTGGAAATAATAATGCCAAACAAGTACAATAAGAAAAACTCTGAAATTTACGACTTGTTTGATGAATGATTGTCTTGAGAGTATACCTTTGATGATACTTAATCCCATAGATATTTTGATAGTCTCGATGACACTCATGAAAGGAGTTGTTTGATTAAAATAAAGTCTAGTGGTAATTGTAATGCATGCCAAAGCTAACCTTGTGGATCAAACCACGGTACTAGCTCAAAAAAAGAGAAAGAGAAAGAGAAAGAAGTGAGACAACTTTGTTCTATGTCTCTAAAGCACACCTTTGGGATGCCAACAACTCCGCTAGCTTTTGAACGATCTATGGTATAACCCCGGATTTCGTCTATAAGTTGATGACATGAGTGGCATTCGTGTCAATGTATGGGCAAAAGTATTGGTACTCTCAAAGGTTGTGCAAACACTTGCAAAAGAAACAATCAGCGATCCTTGAAAAATAAAAGAAATAAAAAAGATATCTATGAGGACCCACATAACAAGTCCTTGGCATGGTCTCATTACTACTTTACGAAATTTTCTTGAAAGACAATGATTGGATTAGAAGTGTTTTAGATAGACTTGATTTATTGATGTGGGTGTAAATAAGACACTCCATTGTTATATTACTTGGGACATGAAACTCTCTTACTCAATAATGCTATTTAAACATCCTAGTGTTCCTTGGCAAGTTGAGAGTTAATTAGAGGAATTGGATTGATTGTTTCACTTCTAGTTATTTATACTTATATTAAACTCTACTTTGATTGTCTTGATTTACCGAAGCTTGTATAGTATTCTTGACATCTCTCTAACTTTGATGAGCTTTACAAATAGATGAAGTGCTGGACCTATATGACTACCAACTGTAAGTGAATTCATATTCTCGTTGAACCTCTTACTCTACAAAAGTAAGGAGATACAAAAATTATTAAAAGGCTCAACAAGAGGATCACAAGTTTGCGTTCAAGCTAGATTCACCTTTTGACATGGAGCATTTAAGTTTTAATTGATATTTTATAGATTGAGATAACTAAGTATGTGTTGCCTTGTATGAATATGTTCTTTCTTACTTTGAGCTTGCAGGTAAAATAAGGATACAAGGCATTGATATTTGATACATTGCAAATGTATCTATAATTTTTGATGTTCCATGCTTGGTTTTATCTACTTTCTTGTGTTTTGCCCACACTTTGGAGTACTTTGCATATGATTTCTTGGACTAACCTATTAACAAGAGCCACAGTGCTAGCTGCCTGTTTTCTGCTGTTTTTGGTTACAGGAAAGTCAGAAAATGAATATTCTCGAAATTGGACGGGACAAAAGCCAAAGTGCCTATTTTTCCGGAAGACATCTGATGCCAGAATACGAGACGGAGAAGATCTGGGGGCTGGCCACACCACCTGGCCGCACGGCCAGGCCTGGCCCGCGCTAGGGCATGGTCTTGCCGACCCCAGCACCCCCTCGGCCTCTCCTTCCGCCTATATATTGCCCTCGGGACCAAAACCGTAAGTACCTGATCAAAAAATCCACGAGAGAGTCTGTAGCCGCCATCATCTCCATCTCTAGATCGAGAGGGATCTGAAGCTCTTCCCGGCACCCTGTCGGAGAGGGGAATTCACCCTGGAGGCCTTCTTCATCATCATGCAAGCCACCGGTGTGATGTGTGAGTAGTTCATCTCTGGACTATGGGTCGATGTAGTAGCTACATGGCTGGTTCTCCTCCTTTGTGCTTTCATGTTTAGATCTTGTGATCTCCGTTCATGATCAAGATCATCTATTTGTAATTCTGCATGTTGTGTTTGCGGGGATCCGATGGATATTGAGATGCTATTTCAGATTGATTATTGATTCTAGCATGTCTTTGCTATTTGTGATCTTGTATGCTTTCTGTTGTTAATAGCTATCTTGGCCAAGTAGATGCTAGCAACTCCAAGAGTTAGTATTTATGCTCGATAGTGGGTTCATGCCTCTGGTTATCTGGGGAAGTGACAGAAATCTCTAAGGTACTAGATGTGCTGTTGCTACTAGGGAGAAAACAATAATCCTTTGTTCATAGAACAATCGTATTGTTTACTTTACACGCAATTCGTAAACCAATAATCTGTTGCTTGCAACTTAATACTAGAGGGGGTTCGGATGATAACCTGAAGGTGGATTATTAGTCATAGATGCAGTTGGATGGCGGTCTATGTATAATGTTGTAATGCCCAATCATGTTCCAAAGGAGTCAAGATGATTAGTATATGCATGTATTGCTTTCTCGATGTTTGTCAATTGCCCCGCTGTAATTTGTTCAACCAACATGTTATCTATCTAAGGAGAGCCACCTCTAGTGAACTATGGATCTTGGTCCTTTCTTTTACATACAATCTACAAACTGTTTACTGCTTTGTGTTTACTTTCTGCAAACTATTACTTCCTTCCATTCGATATGTTTAATCCTTTGTTTTCAGCAAAACCGGTGAGATTGACAACCTCATCGCAAGTTGGGGGCAAAGTTCTATGGTTGTGTTGTGCAGGTCTCCATGTTGCTACTAGCACCGGTAGTGTGCCCTGCCAAGGCTCAGCTAGCAACACCTTTGCGGTGTTTCCTTGCTCCTACTGGTTCGATTAAACCTTGGTTTCATAAGTAAGGGAAACTTGCTACTGTACTCATCATACCTTCCTCTTGGGGTTCCCCAACGAGCTCCACATCAACACCGAGCCATCAAGCACTTTTCTGGCGCCGTTGCGGGGGAGTCAAGGACATCTTCACAAGGGGAGTCCCTCGTAACCAATCTCTTTACTTTGTTATTTTTGTTTTGCTTAGTTTCTTTTGCTTTGTTTGCTTGTTTCGTTATAAAAACAAAACAAAAAAATAGTTTTACAAGTTTGCTTTCTTTATCAAAAACACAAAAAAATGACTACCCTTGAAAACACTAAGTTGTGTGACTTCACTAGCACCAACAACAATGATTTTATGAGCACACATATTGCTCCACCTGTGCCTGAAGATACTTTCTTTGAGATAAAACCTGCTTTACTCAACCTTGTTATGAGAGAACAATTTTCTGGTATTGGTAATGAAGATGTTGCTGCCCATCTAAATAACTTTGTTGAACTTTGTGAGATGCAAAAGCATAGGGATATAGATGGTGATATTATTAAGCTGAAATTGTTTCCTTTCTCTTTGAGAGGAAAAGCTAAAGAATGGTTGAATTCCTTAACTAGGAATAGTATTGATTCTTGGACTAAATGCAAAGATGCTTTCATTGGAAAATACTATCCTCCTACTAAGATTATATCTATGAGAAGTGAAATAATGAAGTTTAAACAATTTTATAATGAACATGTTGCTCAAGCTTGGGAAAGAATGAAATCTTTGGTAAAGAATTGTCCCATTCATGGACTGATTGCTTGGATGATCATCCAAACTTTTTATGCAGGATTGAACTATTCTTCAAGGAACCTATTGGACTCTGCTGCTGGAGGTACCTTTATGACCATTACTTTGGGTGCGGAAACAAAACTTCTAGATAATATGATGGTTAACTATTCTGAATGGCATACTGAAAGAGCTCCACAAGGTAAGAAGGTAAATTCTGTTGAGGAAACCTCCTCCTTGAGTGATAAGATTGATATTATTATGTCTATGCTTGTTAATTGGAAAGCCCATATTGATCCAAATAATGTTCCTTTAGCTTCTTTGGTTTCTCAAGAAGAGCAAGTTGATGTGAATTTCATAAGAAATAATAATTTTGGCAACAATGCTTATGGTAATAACAATTATAGGCCCTACCCTTCTAATAATACTTATGGTTATAATGGTAAACCTGGATTACCTAGTGAAGGAAGAATCTTAGAAGTTGAAAGAGCCACTAAAGAACTTCATGCAAATGCAATATGAGCAAAATCAACTATTTACTAAAACTATGGAGGAACAATCTATCAAATTGAAGAACATTAGCCATCAACTTGAGAGTTTAAATAGGGAAATTCCTAGTTTACAACTGAAACTTTCTAATGCTAAAAGAAATATATCATCTTTGTATGAAGCTCAATCCTCTTTGATCAATAAAATGTCTGTTAAACCTGATACTAATGATAATCCCTTTGCAGCTACTAATGCCATACAAGTGAGAATTGATGAAAATGTTAGACTATTAGCTGAATTACATGCTAAATGGGAAAGAGAAGATGAAATTGCTAGAAACATTAGTGTTTCTACTATCACTACCACTAGTGTTGAGGCTAGTAATAGTTCTACTACTTTAAATGATAAATTTGATTTTGATCTTGATGGGTGCAACATCTCTGAAGTTATTAAGTTCCTACAGAAGCTTTCTAAAAGTCCTAATGCTAGTGCTATGAACATGGCCTTTACAAAACACATTATTGATGCTCTCATAAAGATTAAAGAAGAAAAGATGAAACATAGAGCTTCTATTCCTATAAAACAAGAAGATGGTTGGGAACCCATCAGTAATATGAAAGTGAATGACTTTGATTTCAAAGCTTTATGTGATCTTGATAGTAGTGTTTCTATTATGCCTAGAGGGATTTATGATATGCTTGATTTGCCTCCACTTGAAGATTGTTATTTGAATGTCCCACTTGATGATAATGCTAAAAAGAAACTCATGGGGAGTATTAATGATGTTCTTATTATGATTAACAATGCCTATGTCCCTGTTGATTTCTATGTTTTGGATGTTGAATGCAATGCTTCTTGTCCTATTACTTTGGGAAGACCTTTTCTTAGAACTATTGGTGCCATTATTGATATGAAAGAAGGCACCATTAAATATCAACTCCCACTCAAGAAAGGTATAGAACACTTCCCTAAGAAGAGAGGGAAGTCTTCTTTTACTTCTCCTATGAAAACAAAATTTGGTTTTAATGCTTCTTCATTTGAGAACACTTGATTCTTCTTACTTCTTATGCCTAACTTAAAGGTGTTAAAGAAAAGTACTTATTGGGAGATAACCCAAAAGTTTTAGATGACTCTTGGAAGTTATTACTTCATTAATAACTGATCCTTATCCTTTTTATTTGCTTTTTGTGCCAAGAGTAACCTCTAATGAGAGAGAAGTAATGATTGGGAAAGTTGTTGTCCCGAAACAGATTTATGTGCTTCACCGTAGAAATTCGTGTAAAATCTCTGAACATCTTTTTGAGGCATGAATTTTTGTGCTTCTGCCCTAGGTTGTTATCTAAATTTCATTGGTTCAACACTTCTTGATTTTAGCAACAGAAGGTCATCGAAAAAATTCGTCTTTACCTGCTGGTCTGTTTTGACAGATTTCTGCCATTTTCTGCATTTGCTTCTTGTTGGTTCCTTTTTTTTAGTTCTTTTGGGGAATTGAGCTTTTTGAGGGAAGTGCTTCAGTATCTAGTGCTCTAATGGAAGTTTATTGGTGTTAGAATTGAACCTTAATACCTATTATCTTGAGTGCACTAATGTTGCTAATAAAGATTGTGTGAAGTTTTGTATGAAGGAAAAATTTCAGGTGTATGGAAGGAATGAGTAATGAGATGAAGGATGGACTAAAGCTCAAGCTTGGGGATGCCACGCGTGTCACCCCAAGAAATATCCAAGAAGTACAAGCATCAACGCTTGGGGATGCCCAAGGCATCCCCCCTCTTCATCAATAAAAATCCCAGGTTTCTTCCAAACGCTTCATTTTTATTATTTCATGCACAGTTGTGTTGTTCTTGGAGCGTCTTATTTTTCGTTTTCGTTTTGGTTTTTCGTTTTCTTGGTTTTATTAGTTTGCTGAATAAATTGGTTGGACCCCCTCTTTCATACATTGGTTTTCAAATAGTTTGGTTTGGTTTGGAAAAGAGTAGGAAAGTTCATGCTTATGTGGTAAAGAGAGCTTGTTTTTGACTGTGGCCTATGTTTTGTCATGCCATGATTGATATTGTTTTAGCTTTATGCTTAGTATTCTTTGTTGTAGCATGACTTGTTATAAACAATTGAGATTGCTTAATGTGCCTTGGATGAATCATGCGTTGTTTTAGCATATTAAAGCATAGTATAGTGGTATTCTCCTTTGATGCTTTATTTGGGTTGACTTGGCGCATGCTCACACCATGTTATGACTATCTCAAGTCACCATAGCCTTTATGATCATTTAGTTTTCAACTTGTAGTATCACTTTATGCTTTGATCAATGATGTTTTTTCACTCTGCATGATTATGGCCATTATTGCTCTCTTAGTTTGTCGCTCCCAGTCTTTTGCTAGCCTCCACAACCAAGTATGAGTTCCACTCATGCATCCAACTCCCTAAACCAAGTTATTCCAAATAGTACACCATACCTACCTACTAGCTTATGCTATTCCAAGTATATTCATGCTTTTGTTTACCTTCCGAATTAAACTTGTTCTGAGAAAACTAGTGATTAAAGCTCTCACGAACTTGATGGCACACTTTACTTTTCTTGCCCTTAATAAACTTGAACCATTGTGTCGTCTATGTTTTATATGCTTACACTTATTTGTTGGGAATTAGCAGAACCATGCTGTCATGGGGAACGCTTTCAACATTGAATGGGTACTTGTACCTAGTTTATATCATGCTCTTTTGTATATGGATGTCGTCGGTGTGAAATGAAAGGGGAGCTTGTAAGTCCATGGAGTTATGTATATGTGTTAGAGAAACGCCTAGGCTGCTGGTCTAATCCATGCTGACATGGTGGAAACCTGCAGCGTAACCATAATGAGTTGTCTATGAAGCATTCTTCTTATAAAAAAAGAGTCCTATATTGAGGAAAAAAAGAGAAAAAAAGAGATTATGAAAAGAGGAAAGAGAGAAAAAAGCACCATATTCCCATGTTAAATAAGAAGATTGCTGAGATGCTCGTTGTCTGCTTGCCTTGTCATTTTGATATGGGGATTCTTCCGTATCATCGGGCAAGGGGTACCCCGTTGGCGGTTCTCTATGATACACATGTACTTACGATGACAAGAACTTATCGGTAACTAAACTTGAGTAGCATGAGGATCGGCCCTCGTATTCAAGGGACATGAGATTTCTGACTTATACTTCGTCAAGCATGTACACCATAGTTTGTTCACTTTAACCTTAATCACTTCAAGATGCTTATGATAGGGGTAATGAGAGATGAAAGCTATAAGTACCATAATTTTTGGAAGCTCTTTATGAGACTTGAATCCCTGCTTCCTTCTATGAAGGCCTTTTTCCACCATTATATTGAGTCTCCACCTTCTACCTTTATGCACCTACTTTGAGAGCATAGTGGCCATTCTTAGTTCTATGTGCATTGTCCCAATACTAGTTGATTGATGCATAACTTGATATTCCTTGTTTTAAACTATTTGTATCTAGTCACTCTTATGAACTTTGAAGGTGTCCTATGCATTTATATTTGCTACTCTATGAGGGACAAGCTGAATGCTATTATGCTATGTTTTCTTTATGTGAAACAAACAAACGTCTCGCAAAGCATTGTTATTCATGAATCTTTTGTTTGTGCTTTTTCATGGTGCATCATAGTTTCTTTGCTTATTGCTAGAACTTTGTCTTTCATGTTATGGTTGAAGTACTATGATCCTAGCCTTGAATGTTTTGCAAATACTTTGATCAAGTCTTTGATGGTGCATGTCACCTCAAAAAATATTTCTTTTTATCACTTACCTACTCGAGGACGAGCAGGAGTTAAGCTTGGGGATGTTGATACATTGCAAATGTATCTATAATTTTTTATGTTCCATGCTTGGTTTTATCCACTTTCTTGTGTTTTGTTTGAACTTTGGAGTACTTTTCATATGATTTCTTGGACTAACCTATTAATAAGAGCCATAGTGCCAGCTGCCTGTTTTCTGCTGTTTTTGGTTCCAGGAAAGTCAGAAAATGAATATTCTCGGAATTGGACGGGATAAAAGCCAAAGTGCCTATTTTTCCGGAAGACATCTGATGCCAGAATACGAGACGGAGAAGAGCTGGGGGCCGCCCACACCACCTGGCTGCGCGGCTAGGCCTGGCCCGCGCCAGGGGGTGGTCTGGCTGACCCCAGCACCCCCTCAGCCTCTCCTTCCGCCTATATATTGCCCTCGGGACCAAAACCCTAAGTACCCGATCAAAAAATCCACCAGAGATTCTGTAGCTGCTGTCATCTCCATCCCTAGATCGAGAGGGATCTGAAGCTCTTCCCGGCACCCTGCTGGAGAGGGGAATTCACCCTGGAGGCCTTCTTCATCATCATGCAAGCCTCCGGTGTGATGCGTGAGTAGTTCATCTCTGGACTACGGGTCCATGTAGTTGCTAGATGGCTGGTTCTCCTCCTTTGTGCTTTCATGTTTAGATCTTGTGAGCTCCATTCATGATCAAGTTCATCTATTTGTAATTCTGCATGTTGTGTTTGTGGGGATCCGATGGATATTGAGATGCTATTTCAGATTGATTATTGATTCTATCATGTCTTTGTTATTTCTGATCTTGCATGCTTTCCATTCAAAAGAAACAACATTTGTGAAGGCCAATGGACATATTCGTCCCCAGCTTCGACGGTTTGCGAAACCGACCTCTAGATGCCTATTTAAAGAGAGGAAAACCCTAGATGAAGGCGAAGAGTCCACACACGCCTAAGGAGCGGATCCCTGCCTCTCCGCCGCCTCCATAGCCGCTGCCCACGAGATCTACACCACCATACCACTCAAGGGAGAGAGGAGGCATGCATCTTGAAGGGCTACGCATCGATCTTCATCGCCATCTTCATCAACATCGTGTCCAACTTTGATCCCCTTTGTTTACTTTGTTGTAGTCCAATCTCTATTGTGGATTTGCACTTGTATTCAATTGTACCTTCATATTGCATCCATACAATTGACATGATGTTGATCCCATTCATGTATGAGTAGTTGCTTTGTTCCTGGGGAGAGATGGTGAAACCCTAGCACCACTATGAACTTGTAATAAAGATGATATATTCTTGTGTCCATATGAATTGCTTGTCCTTGATATAATTATGACTTGTGTTTTGATTTCTCCCTTTAGATGATATGTGAAGTCGACCACATATCATTTTTCTTCGGGGCTAAAGGGAGGAAGAAACCCTTTGGACGTGTTGTGGAAGCGTACCCGGAGTGCCCCATGACAGATTGGCACCGGCTCGTAACCCACACGGTTAAAGGGGGATTAAGAGGGACTTCCTAAGCTAATTACGATATCTATGGGGAAACCCTTAATTGCGGTGGCCTGTATGGGTGATTGCTCTCAGGCATTGTAGTGGTTATTTAGAGGTGACCTCACACTTGGCTCAACAAAGTGGCTTCCTACGAGCCTTATCATGAACATCTTATTATAGGGCTCTCTCCACACATATCATGACACAAGAAGTATGTTATCTTGATTACATATGATATTAGTACTATGTTAGCGATGTATCCTACACTCCTTGAGAACCCCTTAACCACATCACACAACACTTCATAGACACTCTCTTGTTTTAGTTTACTTTTGTTATTGATTTTGTTCTTGTTTACTTTGGCACTTAATCAAACACACTCTTTACACACCCTTTACTTGGAATTAAAGATAACTTACAAGTACTCTCTAGTGAATAGTAATGAGGGGCATAAAGACCTTTACCAATAGCTCTCTCTGGGTTCAATATCTTTACTTCGAAACTAGTACAATTGATCTGTGCACTTGCAGTCATGAAAACCCCTCTTCTGCTTCACCTTCACCGATAAGCACTGCAACTGGAGCACCCTCGGCAACCTTGACGTCACCACCCAGGATTCACAAGATGCCTAAACGTCGTCCCGACCGAGGTAACCATATGTCCTTGGATTTTGGTAAGATAAATATGTAGCAGTTAACTGTATTTTGTATTGGCGCTATTTTTGTAGTAACTTACAAGTGTTATAATTGTTACCCGTATGTTCCTAAATAAATTCTTTGTAGTCAGGTTTAACCGTAAGGCATTAAACTACGATTTTGTATGTCATGGCGAAATATGAGTTAGCCAACGGTTAACACATTTGTTTCCATTATCCGCTTTATTAAGTGTCCATATGTGATGCGGTTATAATTTCTCTCTGGCTTGTCATAGGCTATGGCACTAACTGTTATTTCCTGCTTGATGTTGTTCTCTTATCTGTACAGTACACGTTTACATTCGTTATACTGCTTCCACTAATATGTCTATTTTATTTGCTTCTGCTTACCCCACGATTCCTAACAGTATGTTGTTGTTACGCAATGAATAGGTGCAGTTTACACTATAAATCATAGAATGAATGTCCCCGATAATCTCGTAAGTATCTATTGCTTTTGTATCACTTCATGCTAGCATCTATCAGACTGAAACCTTTTTATGTTTACTATTCGCTGCACCATTATGTAGAGGCCCAACACTGAAGTATGGAGACCACCAGTCCAATTACTTGATGCAGCGGACATCATCGACGAACATACCTGTAACCAGATCAGGAACCCTTAGACTCTACATAGAGCTACTGTAACCACGCCCCCTTTTAAGGTTTGAGTCCCCTGGTATCATGCCATTTACTCTAGTTGAGTTGTTTTTTTTGTCGGAGGCACTAGGGTGATTATAACAAGTTCAGGCATGCAATGGAATCTAATACAACAACACACTTCAAATCTCACTTGGGTATCTGCCACGCGTATGGCTATTTTAATACTAGGCATATAATAGTACACTTTGTCTTTGGACAAACAATCAAAAATTTAAACAATCTGACTGTTTGATATATTGTTTGACCATTTCTCCAAAATGATTTGGCTAGTCTATTAGAGGCACACGTCTATTTCTAATTTGACTGAGGCACTATAATAGTTTGTCGATGAATACAATAATACCACCTACCTAAGTTTCTGATCCAACTGCACATTGAGTATGCTAGTTAATATCAGCTACACTGTTTAAATGTTTATTTTGTTTTTTCATAAATGTTTGTCTATCAGTTTAAGGAGCTTTAGGTAGGGCATGCACTTTTTTTACTATATTTTCTAGATTTCTGTTGTCATGTGCCTGCCTAGTTATGCTCTCAGTTGCCGGATTCATTACATTCATAATTCGCGCATTCTGTTTTGATCAGTCTACATGAGGTCCTTGTGTTGAGTGCTTACATTGCTATAATATACCAAATAATCTTTTGAATTTTTTTGAGAATGATCATGGTAGTTTTGTTCCTTTGTATGATGTTGTAACTTCTTTTTTCTTAGTTTCAGCCTTCATCAAGTAGAGCAGTCATTTCATAAGACAGAAGTGATAGTTGCAAACGATCTCATCCCTCTATGAAGTCTACGGTTTTAGTTATTCCAGAAGAAAGAGATGTATGATGCCCTGCTGTTACTAATTGCTTTCTTTCTTTTAGCAAAAGAACTGATTTGAAATACTTTGGTTTTTGTTTTCCTTGGTAATGATGTTATATGATGTTTCTTTTTGTTTTAGGTTGCAAATATAAATATGAAGCCAGAATAGAAAACAACTACCTCAAGGGTAGATCTCTTTGGACAGAGCAGTAGTGATAGTGTGTATTGCTCACATATGTACATGATCACGACTGCTCCATACATTCCAGCAGAAAGAATTTTTGGTGCTGCGCTACAAGATGCACTTGATGTAGTTGGACAGAGAGCCAACAGAACAGATGTAGTAATTTCCATAGCAAGTAAGGAGTTATCTGAGTTGAAAAACATGCAAGCTTTGAAGGAGAATCTACTTAATAATATCCTCAACAAGTCTCGTGGTAATCCCGTCGTTACATGTGCGGCAGTGCGAGCTCCCTAAAAGGAACATTTTTAAACTGAGATTATATTGTTTATCAGATGTGTTGTACTCCGATGATGCTTTATGAGCTACATAATTTTTCACGGTTGTAATAATTTACTATTTTTCCAGTTATAAGTTTTTTTCCACTGTTTCAAAATTTATTTAGCATTCTAGAAAACTTGTGTTCTTTGTTTATCCAATTTTATGTCCTAGCAATGGATCTAAGTTAGATAGGCTTAAATAGTAGTAGGCCCATCAACGGTTGTACCAGTCCTTAATGGGCCGCCAATCAACAGTGATAGGCCTACCCTAACATCATTATATTGTAGACTTTGCCTGCACATATTATACTGTAGACTTTGCTTGTAAAAGACCAGAATAGTAAAATACCATAATAGTGAAAGGCCGAGACAGTAAAAAGGCCAGAACAGTAAAAGGCCAGAGCAGGAAAACGGTAGGATGCTAAGGCACGAGAACAATAATATGCCGGAACAGTAGTAGGCCAGAACTTTAGTAAGAAGGAACAGTAACATGCCAGAACAGTAGCGGACCAGAACTGGAACATGCCAGAAAGTTTTTCAGGCCAGAATAGTACTAGGCTAGAAAATACCAGGCTAGAAACTTAGCAGCCCGCTTATGGGTCTGAATAGTAGAAGGCCCGAACAGTGAAAGGTGAGAATAGTAAAATGCCGTAATAGTAGATGGCCATAAGGGGCCCATAATGGGTGTGAGAAAAGTGACGGGCCAACTGCAGGCCTTGACAGTAACAGACAGACTTGGCCTAGGAAGGTAATGGGCCACATAGTATTGGACCAAGGTGGGCCTACTATAGGCTAAAACTGTGTCGGGCCTGAAAGTTCACAGGCCGCGGCTGGCTACACTAATAGGCCCATTTCACATAGTGTAGAACAAAACAGTAATGTGTCGTTCCCTTATTGGGCTCTCATAATGAGCCGGCCATCTTAATAATTAGCAGGCTTGGCTAATCCTGGCTTCTACCATGGTTTCGGTGGCCGTTAACGGCGGTAATTGGGGGTTACCGGTGTTTGCCACGTGGCAGTTTGCATGATGTCAGCAGTCAACGCGGCTGGTGAACAGATCTACAATAGAACAAGTTTTCGTGACTGAAGGGTGCGATTCGCCACGGTCGAAAAAACCCGTGGTAGATTTATTTATGATGGGGCTTTTACCACGAAGGACATCCGTCGTAGATGACTTTTTAACTACGAAGGTCTTCAATCACGAATATCGTCCGTTGTAAAAGCCAACTTTTCTTGCAGTATCACGTGATGATCGATCTTGTTGTAGTGGATCTGGTTCATGTAATCACCAAAAAATACATGAGGTATGTTGTTTTTGAGTGGGAGTTCATTTTTAATTATAGATTAGTTGAACCCAATCTATCATAAACTTAGTCTAAATAAACTTGGAAAATTCTTTTGTAGATAGCACTACCTACTTTTAATCCCAGCGTGTTCATGGTAGCAACTTTACCAACTGAGCCCTGAACTTGAGGATTCTCCTCATTGCTGCACAAAAGCAATATGTGCTAGAAGTGTCGCTAGGCCTCCCACCACCTGATGATGCTTCTAATGATGTAAAGAATGTTTACTTAAGTCCTCAGGAGGACCACAACATGGTTCATTGTGTCATACTGTATGAGCTAGAATAACTCCGAAAGCGTTTCGAGACTGGCAATGCTTTTGATACCATGGGTGAATTGAAAATGATTTTCGATACCATGATATTGTGGAGGGTTATGAAGCTTCAGAAAAGTTCTTTAGCTGCATGATAGAGGAGAACAACTCCGTTATTGAGCATGTACTAAAAATGTCTGGGTACGCCGATAAGCTTGTAGCCTTGGGAATAACGGTTCTCATTGACTTAGGCATACATCGTGTTCTCCAATCTCTACCACCAAGCTATAAGAGCTTCGTGATGAACTATAACATGCAGAGCATGAAGAAGTCTCTCCCCGAGCTTTTGTCAATGCTTAAGGCTGCTGAAGTGGAGATCTATGTGCGGACCATGTGCGCCAAGGACATTGTCTCCTCCGAGAAGCAATCCATCACCTCTAAGGCCACCGTCTCCTCCGAGTAGAATTCCACCACCTCCAAGTCCACCCCTCCCCAAGATGGACCGCAACGCGAGTCTATCTCGATGTCCGGCGCCTTTGACGACTCCGCCCACTAAGTCAAACGGCCAAAAGCGGAAGAGTACCACCGCTTCGTCGATGGATAACCAACACGGAAACCGATAGCGCCTCCCAAGAGTACCGTCAGCTGTTCCCAAGTTAGCTTACCACCGGACTGATGAGGAAAATAGGGCGGTTGTAAGGACCAAAGTGAAGGCCCATTTTGGACCAAAACGACCCGAGCCAACAGAGCGCTTTTAGAATGTTCTTGCGCAACCATCCCAACATGAGTTAAATAAGCCAGATGATTATACACGTTGTCTTGTGAAGACATTGAAAGAGAAGAGTTCAAGATGGAAACGAGACGTTCTCTAGCTCGGAGAATAGGCAAAATAATCGATCCCCCCGCTCAAGGTCTTACCCGAACAACAAATAGATATGGAAGAACCTTTAGATATGGAAGCAACAGAGCTATTAGCTAAGCAATGTGGTATGTCTGTTGTTGAATTTTTAGGCGGCGAAGATATCCCCAAGGATAATGTAGCACGACAATATGTCCATGGGGAGTCTCTGGTCAGTGATGAGATACTCCTGCATCTTCCAACATAAATACGAAAATTGCATGACCGGTACTTGAAAGTCGCAGAGCAAGGGCGAGAAATGATCCTAATAAAAGTTAGAAAGGAGCATTACTTCCGTGAGATGAGATCCATATTGAGTTTCTAGAATTCTTTCAGTTATTCAATCAAAGGGCCCTCGACAAATCTCTCATCAGTTGTTATTGTTTGTAAGTGATTAATTTATTTCTGTAATTAAGTCTCTAGCTTAGCTCATTCAATTCATTGCTTGTAATTATCCTCACTATATCCTTGTGTACGCTATTATGCAGAATGAAGATTATGAATGTAAAAGAAAGAGAATGTATTGCGTTGGCATTGATCCTCATCGAGTTAGTTCTGCTACGCTACAGATGAGTCCCGTGGACATGGAACGTAACTTGCTAAGGTTTTTTAAAAAGCAAAATTTCTGTAAAGAAATGCTATTTTCTTACAACTACATGTGAGAGTGTTACTGTCTTGTACACATTCACTCTTGCTTACTCGATGTAACGTGTAACTGATGAGTTACTGACGTATATAAACATGCGCAACTTTCACTGGATTCTACTAAGCATTAACGTTGACCGTGCAAGAGTTGAAATCATGGGTCCATTAAAGAAAAACATGGAAGAGTACCGCGGCCTGCTTAATATGCTTCAGAAATAATTTCAATCATTATCGCACTATATTGGTATCTTTCGTTCATTTTTTGAGATATCAAGTAATTAATAACTCATTCATACATTTTCTTTATGGGGCAGGGTTTGGAAATGGTTCAAGAATGTGGTTCCCGGTCAATAGCGTGAGGAGCAGAGTTTTAATCCGGTCCGGGTAAGTAGTACGAGCTAGGTTCGCGCATCCCTTTAATTCTAGTTTCAATACAATTATCATGCTTGATTATTTTTTAATTGAATTCTATTCTTGTAAAGTGTGTGGGGCAACCACATGAGACTAATTTATGTGGATACTACGTTTGCGAGTTCATTCGCATGTCGACTATTGAGCAGGATGTGGAATTTATTCGAGTATGTAAACAATTTATTTTATTACCATAATTTGTGTTGAGTTCCATTCATAATTTTTGTTATGCTGATTGATATATTCATATTGGTCTCCTTCTTTATAGTTGGATGTGATGCGGGATGAACGCCTACCACAGGACCGCCTACTAGCAATTTAAGAGGAACTTACGGGATTTTTTCTTGACGAGGTCATATTCCTAAATAGAGAATACAATATAGATAGAGTCTAAAGCATCCATGTAATTTAATAATCTCCATGTAATCAAATAGACAGGCTCTAGTCTCGGTTGGGACTCGTATACCAAATTGTATATATGTATACTCGTAAGATAAATTATATTATATATACATCAAGGTGTATAGTATGTCATAGCGTAGAATATGCATATGAAAACTTGTTTCAAATGAAAATACAAAATGAAAAATAATTGAACACAAAACACAAAATAAAAAGAAAAACACAAAACCTAGCTCCTACCGCGGCAGCTGGTTGCCACAAAACGTTGCCGCGGCAGAACATATTTAGTCCTGATTCGTGTTACGAACCGGGACTAAAGGTCCTCTGTCCCCCGCTCCGGAGAGCAGCCACGTGGAAGGACTTTAGTCCTGGTTTGTAAGGCAACCGGGACTAAAGGGTGGGGCATTTAGTCCCGATTCGACAATCCTGGTTGGGCAACCGGGACTAGAGGGCCTCCTGAACTGAGACTAAAGGCCCGTTTTTCACTAGTGATGAACATGCCCACCTCCTCTGACTCGCAGGTCACACGATGGACCTCGCTACACGTGCGTGAGTTCACGGATGTTGGGGAGACGGTCCCGGAAGGTGGACTGCACGGGTGGCTTGATGGCGGGCGACGTGACGGTGGTAATGGCTGTCTCCTGGGGCCATGAGGGTGGCGAGGAGTGGGCATCGGGGGGCTCCTAGTGTTGGCCGCATCTCGGCATGGTCGGTGCCCCGATCATGTGTTGGTAGATCGGCTCGGGGACGGCTCGTAGTCTTAGGTACCAGATGTGGCGATGGGTTTTCCTGGGAAAATCCCAGTTCTCTAGCGGCAACAAGGCGACGCCTGCAGGCATTGTGAACCTCTTGAGAGCGTTGTTGTGGCTACCCTCTCCGCATTTGTGCTATGGGTGAAAACCTTGATGTCCGTGGTGTCGGCGATTCTGGCGCTGGTTGCGTCGTCATCTCCTTGGTGGCGTTGTCACGGAGCGGAGCTCGGGTTTCCTTAGTCTCACGGCAATTTCGGTGACAAGCTCGTTGCTTCTTAGCTTTTGAGTTTATTTTTGATCTGCTTGTAAGAAAATTCCTTATCATATTGGTTTAGCCGTTTGGTTTCGTTTATAAAGCGCAACGAAAAGCCTCTTTCGAGGATAATGCATCGACAATGAGTTGACTATGATTATATCCGCGTGGATGTAGATACCCATCCACACTTATCTTCATTATTAAGCAGCCACAAGTCACACCACGAACGACACTTATCTTCATTATTAGACAGCGACAAATTTACAGCGCGACCTTGAAACATCACCCTTATCAAATCGATTGCAATGAAAGCGCTGGAAACAAATTTTCGAAACATGATGTAAGACAGAAGCGGTAGGTGTAGATCTGACAAATCACAAAATGTCGGTACGTAGCAGGACGCCAAACGGATAGATCTGCAGCAACGTAATCACTAAGCATACTTTTCGGCGATATCTGCGAGGCAGCATGCAAGCTCGATGGGCTTCGAGAGCAAGGCCATGTGGTCTGCACCGTCGATTTCCTTCACCTCATCCACGGGGCAGTTCTCTATCATCCACCGCTGGAAGCGCTCGACGATGGCGTCGTCCTCCTTGCAGACTATGTACACCTTTCGCACCGAACCGTAGCCAACCTCGGTGTACGGCTGCTGCTGCCTCAGGTCGTCCACGAACATCGACCCCACCCTCATCAGGGATCTTCCCAGCGTGAGGTCCTGCCATACCATTCCAACATGCAACGTTTCATTTATGGTATGATATAACTCCATGAACTTCATCACAGAATTACCAAAACAGTATTTCAATGAACAGATTAGCAGGAACGGAGCAGCATTTTCATGGGCTCATATATTATGTATTCTCTCCATCTCAAATTATTTGACTCAATTTTTCCAGATAAATGTATACCAGATAAATGTATATCTACACATATTTTAGTATATAGTTGCATAGACAAAGCCGAGTTGCCTACTAGTCAACGTGATGTTCGAACAGAGACATGTGCAGTGCAGATAACAAAGCGACAGGGTATGGCCGTACCTCCGGCGAGCAATGTTGGTAGAACTTGGCTCGTGTGATAATCGGCCCGAACAGCATGGAAATAGGCAGCTTGCCCTCAGGATCCTGAGGCTTGAACTCCGTGTCCATCCAGTCCAGGGTCCTCCCCTCCACGAACTTTATAGAGGAACCAAAAATAGATCATTCCGCAGTACAGAAAAGTACTCTGAATCTAGACTTCCAGACAAGGACAGGCACTCCGGATAGTCACGAAATACTACTACTCCGTAGTACAGATCATGCAGAGCCTACGCAGATGCGATGGTGTCCCGCTGTATATACCTTATCAAGCACGTACGACGGCGGCGAGCTGTGGTCCGGCATGAAGCCGGCGACGAACACCACAGCGGCGATCTTCTCCGGGAACATCTCGGAGGCCAGGGCGATGCTGATGCCACCGAGGCTATGGCCGACGAGCACGACCTTCTCCCCGGCCGGGAGCGACTCCAGGAGATCCAGCAGCGGATTGGTGTAGTCGCGGAACGTCGGCACCTCGCGCAGCGGCCTGGGGTCGACGCCCGACGCTGCGAGGTCAGGCGTGCTGACACGGTGCCCGGTCGACCGGAGCCGCGTGGCCACTTTGAACCAGGACCAGCCGCCGTGGCATGCGCCGTGCACCAGAACGATGTGGCTGCCGCTTGCAGCTTCGCCCGCCGGAGCCTCCATGTGCACGCCTGGGGCTTTGTGATTCTTGTGTGTTGGACGCTTACTCTCTGCGCTGTGGCTTTGAAGTTTAGGTGATCGATGCAGCTATTGGATTTTTATAGCTGCTCTCGACGATTTGGCGTGGCATATTATAGCAAGCTCGTGGAAGGACCTTATAGATTTATTAGGGAAGTCAAATGTACAGGCCACATGGTGACAGGGAGGGCTGTGAACAGTTGTATTCAGCTCAGGGCAAACTGTGATTTATTAGTGGATGATTTGGTTTTTTTATTTTTTATTTTTGCGAAGGGTTCTTTGATTTATTGAACGTGAAACTTAGATTAGTCGTAGTGGGAGTAATTTGAGTAACATAGTCATACATGTATTGTCAACGAAGCATTTAGATGACATGGCATGCAATTAAATGATGAGAGAGAACCTTGTGGTAACTAGCTATGTTACCATATCATCACACATTCTAAGACAAAATGAGTCTATATTGCAATAAATGACGTTTTGCATGATACTACACCTATATTATTTTTCACTATGGAGGTAGTAACTTAGACTAGTAACATATGCATGTTACTACTCTAAGTTACTCCCCACTATGACGAGCCTTAGAGAGGGGGAGGAGAGTGAGACACAGGCAGGCTAGGGCATCCTTTATTTTTTCACAGGGGTTTATTACGATCGTGTCCTTAATTCACCCGAAAATTAGAACCGTGCCACTATGAACCGGCCAATTGGAGAAATGTCACTAGCTGACGCGGTTTTGTTACGTTCGTGACCTGGACATACATGATGCTGGTTGCCGTTATGTTGGGTTTACTTACCGTCTGTTCGACTCGTTTTCTTACATGTGGGATCTACCTTTTGCCGCGTCAGCAGCGATGAAAACAAATAGATATGTTGTCTTCCGACATATGAGACCAAGCACATAACCCACCAGCGAAGTAATAAAACAATTAGATTTGTATTCCTTCTAACGTGTGGGGTTCACCACTTAGCATTATTAGCATTGGGAATATAACGGTCAACAAAGTCTATCCCGAGGCCTCACAAGTCCTGATGCGGCCTGGCATGCCGAAGGACTATACAATCATGTCGATCACGTTCTGTTGATTTCAGTACCATTATACGGTTGATCGAGCCTATTTGGAAGCACACGTCTATTGATACAGGAACATTATATCCATGGAAAGAAACGAGTTTGAGCTTAGTTTACAGTGAACGTGAGTAATGTATTCCAGGTATTTGTCGTTTGAACTAGACGGGACCACGGGACCAGAGGGACCCATCACATAGTCGTGTCAGTAGCATTGAAAACACGCTCAAGAAAGTTTATCCCCGGGCCCTCCCAAGCCTCGAAGTGGACGCTCTAGGCGTGTCGAACGGCTACACAACCTTGTAGGTCATGTTTTGCTGATCTCGGCACCACAATACGTTTGATCGTACCCACTCATAGTGGCGGAGCTAGCCCAAGATCGATGGGCGGGGGACATAAAACAATGAATGTTTGGGGGCAAATGACACAAGTTTTTCTCATCCAAGTCTCTCAAATAAATTTTCTTCAGAGATTCTGCCAAGTCTGGGGGTGGTGGCCCCCTAGCTTACACATAGCTCCGCCACTACCTACTCGGCAACACGCGTCTATTGGTATAGACACATTAGAACCGTGGAAAAAAAATACTTGGAGCCTATTTTTGATCCAATGTGAGTACTGCATGTTAGGCGTGTTTGATAGTGAAATATATAGGAAATAATCGAATCGACTTACATTTATCGATTTATTAAACCATCACAGATACACATTCAACTATTAGATCAAAATACACCAAACTGATTTATATACTTTGTACGCCTCTCTTTGTTACTCCCTGACAGCCTGTGGTCATGTCCTCTAGCCACACGTGGTGGCCTACTGAGGACGCCGGTGACAAGAACGGTGACACGATTCTTCAAGGCGATCGGCATTCCATTTAAGTCGGGGACGCTGTCGAGCTCGTACTACTTTAGGAGGTTGCCCGGGTCCTCAAGCCAGGCTTTCACCTGGAAGAACTGGCTCTCCTGGGGCAGCACCTCCGGCACCACCCCGCCAAAATTGCAGAGGATCTGGTTCAGCGCCTCCTCTTCGTGACTTCTATAGGAAGGCCTTCGAAGCAAAGCTTCCATAGCCTTGGGTTGGCTTCGCCCATGACGTGGGTCTAGATATTATAGATGTGCATGTGAAAAGGATATCGTTTGAATTGGGAAGGAATAAATAGTAAAATAAAAGCATCTAGCGGATGGCAAGATTAATGCTTGTTCTTTGCAGTGAGGTAGTAGATGGATTGACAGGGGATCACTGAGGAATAGGAGGCAAATTAGGTGGCACTATTAATTATTTCATTAGGTGGCACTATTAATTATTTCATAAGTGCGTTAATGGGGCACATGAGTAAGGAGCAGAGAAAAAAATAATTTTCCTAGATCGTGAGTTCAAGTCCATTGACATTTGATGCCAAGGGGCCAAGTTCGTCAGTATTTGACGCTAACGGACCAAGTAGAAGTTTCTATGATTATAATGGGACCAAGTTCATGTGTGTTTGATTATCAGCTTATGATAGAACTGGAATAAAAAAGAGTTTGAATTTATCTCACGAAACTGAAATAGAAGATCACGAGTAGAACACTACTCGAGCATAAACTGAAATAGGAGTTTTCATTATTATGACTAGAAATTTACAATCTAGATAAATGATTACTCGATACTAGCAAAACTGACTGTACATCCGTCAGCTCTACACTACTACTGGTCCGACGCCGCCACCACCTCCAGCATGATGCAGTGGATGAATCCGCCACCATTAGGGAACTGGTCCCAGTAGTTAGTGTGATGTTGGTGCAGGTGAACACCACCACATCCCAGCTGCTATGGTAGACATGGACGTAGAGTAGTGTGGTGTCCTTGGTGTTGACTAGGCGGACCATCAACGTCGAGTCAAAATTTTGCTCGAGGTTATACATGTGGCGATCGTGGCGGACTCCATATCCCCGATCGAGGAAGGCACACACCAAATGCCACTGGCTCCTCTGAAGGCTAAAGGCCCAAATGCATAGGGTATTGTCCTCACGGACCCAAAACTGCTGGAGCTCCTTTGCGGTGGGTAGGAGTTAGAAGGGGGTGTGCGTGCGCTGTTGAGGATATAGACCTTCCTTTTGGTGATGGTGAGGTGTGCTAGGATTTGGGAAAGGGGAGAAGTTAAATAGGAGGATATAAGAAGGGATTAATGTGTTGATGATCAAGCGAAAGCGAAGGCGATGAGATTCCTCGCTGCTCGCTGGCTCTTTGCTCTAAAACCACAATGATACAACCATAATTTTTAGGGTGCGTCAGTGGTGGAGGAGGCGGCAACGGGCGTGCTTCATGTTGTTCGAGGCGGGCGGGCCGCGTGTTAATCCTAGTCGAGTAAGCCATCTAGCAACAATTGCTATCCAGAAAAAATCCACAATCTTAGTTGTGCACGTAAAAAAGTCCACAATTTTAAGAAAGTCCAATGACACGGACCCTCTGGCCATGTGGTCAAAACTAAAATCAATTTTAAATTTTCTAAAGTTGATTGGTTTGTTCTATGATATTGTAGTGCTCCCAAATTTTTATGTTTAATACTCCCAAATATCATTGCCAAAATCCCAGCATCCCTCTATGGAATGGTCCCAAACTTGGTAGGGTGGTGCCTCTTATTATTGCAAACAACATCTCCAACTAGGCTTTCGGGGTTCTATGGAATTTTTTTGATTTACCATTTTTAAGTCAATTTTTTTGAATTCTGAGTAGATTATTCTAAGAGGTGCAAGAAATCCTCATGTATAAGGCCATCCAACATTTTCCCCCAATTGTAGGTCATGTTGGACAACCATTCCTAAGAGATTTGGATTTTTCTCATGGTGGAGCAATAATGCTTGAATAATTTATAATTTGAATTGTAGGTGCCCTAAAAATTGGTCTCAAATTTCAAACAAAAATGGTTTTGAGTTCCCAGTGGTGTCCTAGGCTGGACCACTGTGGAGGATTCAAAATTTACATACCCTTACGAGGTTGCGCATGCTAGCAAGTTTGGACTTTTTTTAAATCAAACCAAATAAAAATTTAGAAAACAAAAAAATGAAAACCTGCACATGGAGTCTTTAGTTGTGAAAATTTACGAGGTTGCGCATGCTACTCAAATCTAGTCACCGGTAAGTTCTTATCATCGTAAGTATATGTGTATCATAGAGAACCGCCAACGGGATACCCCTTGCCCCATGATACGGAAGAATCTCCATATCAAAATGACAAGGCAAGCAGACAACGAGCATCTCAGCAATCTTTTTATTTACCATGGGAATATGGTGTTTTTTTCTCTCTTTCCTCTTTTCATAATCTCTTTTTTTTTTCTTTTTCTCTTTTTTTTCTCAATATAGGACTCTTTTTTTATAAGAAGAATGTTTCATAGACAACTCATTATGGTTACGCTGCAGGTTTCCACCATGTCAGCATGGATTAAACCAGCGGCCTAGGCATTTTTCTAACACATATACATAACTCCATGGACTTACAAGCTCCCTTTTCATTTCACACCGACGACATCCATAGACAAAAGAGCATGATATCAACTAGGTACAAAGTACCAGTGCAATGTTGAAAGTGTTCCCCATGATAACATGGTTCTGCTAATCCCCAACAAATAAGTGCAAGCATATACAACATAGACGACACAATGGTTTAAGTTTATTAAGGGCAAGAAAAGTAAAGTGTGCCATCAAGTTCGTGAGAGCTTTAATCACTAGTTTTCTCATAACAAGTTTAATTTGGAAGGTAAACAAAAACATGAATATACTTGGAATAGCATATGCTATAGGTAGGTATGGTGGACTCTTTGATATAACTTGGTTTAGAGAGTTGGATGCATGAGTGGAACTCATACTTGATTACGGAGGCTAGCAAAAGACTGGGAGCGACAAACTAAGAGAGCAATAATGGCCTTAATCATGCAGAGCGACAAAACATCAATGATCAAAGCATAAAGTGATACTACACGTTGAAAAAAAGGATCATAAAGGCTATGGTGACTTTGGATAGTCATAACATGGTGTGACCATGTACCAAGTCAACCCAAATAAAGCATCAAAGGAGAATACCACAATACTATGCTTTAATATGCTAAAACAACGCATGATTCATCCAAGACACATTAAGCAATCTCAATTGTTTATAACAAGTCATGCTACAGCAAAGAATACTAAGCATAAATCCAAAACATTATGAAGCATGGCATGACAAAGCATAGGCCACAGTCAAAAACAAGCTCTCTTTACCACTTAAGCATGAGCTTTCCTACTCTTTTCCAATCCAAACCAAACTATTTAAAAACCAATGCATGAAAGAGGGGGTCCAACCAATTTATTCAGCAAAACTAAGCAAAGAAAGAAAACGAAAAACCAAAACAAAAACGAAAAAGAAGACGTTCCAAGAACAATACAACTGGGCATGAAACAACAAAAATGAAGCGTTTGGAAGAAACCTGGGATTTTTATTGATGAAGAGGGGGATGCCTTGGGCATCCCCAAGCTTTGACGCTTGTACTTCTTGGATATTTCTTGGGGTGACACGCGTGGCATCCCTAAGCTTGAGCTTTAGTCCATCCTTCATCTCATTAATCATTCCTTCCATACACCTGAAATTTTTCCTTCATACAAAACTTCACACAATCTTTATTAGCAACATTAGTGTACTCAAGATAATAAGTCTTTAGGTTCAGTTCCAACACCAATAAAACTTCCATTAAAACACTAGCTACTGTAGCACTTTCCTCAAAAAGCTCAATTCCCCAAAAGAACTCAAAAAGGAACCAACAAGAAGCAAATGCAGAAAATGGCAGAAATCTGTCAAAACAGACCAGCAGGTAAAGACGAATTTTTTCGAAGACCTTCTGTTGCTCAAATAAAAAAGTGTTGAACTAACGAAAGTTAGATAACAACCTGGGGCAGAAGAAAAAAAAATTCACGCCTCAAGAGGACGTACAGAGATTTTACACAAATTTTTACGGTGAAGCATAGAAATCTGTTTCGGGACAACAACTTTCCCAATCATTACTTCTCTCTCATTAGAGGTTACTCTTGGCACAAAAAGCAAATAAAAAGGATAAGGAGCGGTTATTACTGAAGTAATAACTTCCAAGACTCATCTAAAACTTTTGAGTTATCTCCCAATAAGTACTTTTCTTTAACGCCTTTAAGTTAGGCATAAGAAGCAAGAGAAAGAATGAAGTGTTCTCAAATGAAGAAGCATTAAGATCAATACCTGAAATATCTTCAACAAGGCAAGGTATATCATCCAAATAAGTTCTAGAGGATCCTCTCTCAATGCTCTTGGGTTCACTATTTTCATCAAAAGGGTTTTCAGGAACAATCCAATCAAGATTCTTTTCTATGGCTTCATCCATTGCTACGAGTTTAAAAGGTATCGATATCTTAGGTTCCTCCCTATTAGGTTCGGTTTTGTCCATCTTTTCTCATGTACCAATAACATCTACGCATGAGCCTAGCAAATTAAAACGTTCAAAGACTTTTCTAGCTTCCTCGGCAACATCATAGAATTCCTTAAGCAAAGTTTCTAGAATAAAATCCCTCTTTTTAGGGTCTTCAATTTCTTTAAGTTTAAGAAACATTACTTGCATTAAGGGGTTGAGGTTAACAAACCTAGTTTCCAACATGTGAACTAAAGAAGTTGCAGCAATCTCATAGTTTGGAGCAAGTTCTGCAAGGGATCTATCCTCAATATCCTCATGTTTACTAACATGATTAAAGAATTCTTCAATATTATCTTTTCCAATTGTAGAACCACTCCCTATTGAAAGGTCTTTCAGGGTGATTTAAGGGATCAACATGGTGTGCTAAGGAAGGGGTAACAACTATAAAAAGACTTGATTTTTGTGTGTTTTTTAAATAAGAAAGCAAACTAGTAAAACTATTTTTTTCTGTTTTTGATAAAGAAACAAGCAAACAAAGCAAAAGTAAACTAAACAAAACAAAAATAACAAAGTAAAGAGATTGGTTATGAGGGACTCCCCTTGTGAAGATGTCCTTGACTCCCCGGCAATGGCGCCAGAAAAATTCTTGCTGGCCCAAAATATATCGAGCTCGTTGGGGAACCCCAAGAGGAAGGTATGATGAGCACATCAGCAAGTTTTCCCTCAGTACAAAGCCAAGGTTATCAATCTAGTAGGAGCAAGGAAACACCCCAAAGGTGTTGCTAGCTGAACTTTGGCAGGGCGCACTACCGGTGCTAGCAGCAACATGGAGACCTGCACAACACAACCGCGGAACTCTGTCCTCAACTTGCGATGAGGTTATCAATCTCACCGGTTTTGCTGAAAACAAAGGATTAAACGTATCGAATGGAAGGAAGTAATAGTTTGTAGAAAGTAAACACAAAGCAGTAAATAGTTTGTAGATTTAATATAAAAGAAAGGACCGGGGTCCATAGTTCACTAGAGGTGGCTCTCCTTAAGATAGATAACATGCTGGGTGAACAAATTACAGCGGGGCAATTGACAAACATCGAGAAAGCATACAAGCATATACTAATCATCTTGACTCCTTTGAGATTCGATTGGGCATTACAACATTATACATAGACCGCCATCCAACTACATCTATGACTAATAATCCACCTTCAGGTTATCATCCGAACCCCCTCCAGTATTAAGTTGCAAGCAACAGATTATTGCATTACGAATTGCGTGTAAAGTAAACAATACAATTGTTCTATGAACAAAGGATTGTTGTTTTCTCCCTAGTAGCAATAACACATCTAGTACCTTAGAGATTTATGTCACTTCCCCAGATAACTAGAGGCATGAACCCACTATCGAGCATAAATACTAACTCTTGGAGTTGCTAGCATCTACTTGGCCAAGATAGCTAGTAACAATGGAAAGCATGCAAGATCATAAATAATAAAGACATGATAGAATCAATAATCAATGTGAAATAGCATCTCAATATCCATTGGATCCCCGCAAACGCAACATGCAGAATTCCAAATAGATGATCTTGATCATGAACGGAGCTCACAAGATCTAAACATGAAAGCACAAAGGAGGAGAACCAGCCATCTAGCTACTACATGGACCCGTAGTCCAGAGATGAACTACTCACGCATCACACCGGAGGCTTACATGATGATGAAGGCCTCCAGGGTGAATTCCCCTCTCCGGCAGGGTGCCGGGAAGAGCTTCAGATCCCTCCCGATCTAGGGATGGAGATGACGGCGGCTATAGACTCTTTCGTGGAATTTTGATCGGGTACTTAGGGTTTCCGTATCAGAGGCAATATATAGGCGGAAGGAGAGGCCGAGGGGGTGCCTGGGGTGGCCAGACCACCCCCTGGCATGGGCCAGGCCTGGCCGCGCGGCCAGGTGGTGTGGCCCGTCTCGTATTCTGGCTCCAAGTGTCCCCGGTAAAATAATAACTTTGGCTTTTGTCCCGTCCAATTCCGAGAATATTCATTTTCTGACTTTCCTGGAACCAAAAACAGTAGAAAACAAGCAGCTGGCACTGTGGCTCTTGTTAATAGGTTAGTCCAAGAAATCATAAGAAAAGTACTCCAAAGTGTGGACAAAACACAAGAAAGTAGATAAAACCAAGCATGGAACATCAAAAATTATAGATACATTTGCAATGTATCAATACCCTTATGATTTTTCCTTTGAATTACTTTTCTCACTTGAAAGTTGGTTAACCCCATATGACCTCGTTGACTGCCTCAAAACCCCCCTCAAAACCTAGAAGAACTCACATAAACCTAACACCTACTTGAGACATTGTATGATAACCGTAGCGGCCAAGTATGGCCGTTGGATCTGGTCTTCTAGAATACCACCCACGACTCTACAACCTAGCTAATTATGCCGATTCATTGGATCACTATGTCTAGACGGTTTAGATTTGAAGGGAATATGCCCGAGAAGCAATAATAAAGTGGTTATTATCTTATTCCATGTTTATGATAAATGTTTATTTTACATGCTAGAATTGTATTGATCGGAAACATCAATACATGTGTGTTTAATAAACAAAAAGGGTTCCTAGTTATGCCTCTCTTATAGACTAGCTTGTTGATTAACAAGATGATCAAGGTTTCCTGATCATGGACATTGGATGTTGTTAATAACAAGGTCACACCATTGGTGGAATGATGTGATGAACATTCATCCAAAGTATAGCATTACAATCAAAGTAATTATGTTTATATTGCTATAATATCATAAGAAGTAATCTTTATCCTTAGACCATGAGATCATGTTAATCGCTAACACGGGAAGAGTATCTTGATAACATCAAACGTCACACCGTAACAGGGTGACTATAAAGGTGGGTTCAGTGCTACGAAGGTGTTATGTTGAGGCTCATGGATCAAGAGTGGGATTTGTCCATCCCAATGATGGATAGATATACTCTAGGCCCTCTCGGTGATATCACATTGAAATAGCTTGCAAGCAAGTGATGTGATCACTAGAATGTTATATCACGGGAACGAGAAAAGAGTGCATGTCGGTAACGAGATCAAACTAGGTATGGAGATACCGATGATCGAATCTCGGACATGTAATATATCGAGGGACAAAGAGATTTAGTTACAAGAGTTAAAGGTTCTTACGATCACAGAAGTCATCGTTGAATGTGTAGGAGTCAGTATGGATCTCCAGGTCCCGCTTCTGATTATTGATCTAAGAGGGGTCTCGATCATGTCTGCATTATTCGCGAACCGTAGGGTGACACACTTAAGGGATACCGACACCATTTGGAACAAATATGTTTCAGATAAAGATTTAAGAAAGCGCTGGAATTATTTCAATAGACACCAAAACTGTTTCAGGTGAAATTGCTGAAATTGGTTCTGCATGTAATATTGAAATGTTGCAGGGGGTTTTATGTGAATGTTTGTTAATTAAAGTAATTAAAAAAATTCTGAATAAAATTAATAAAAGAGTTTTATTAAATGAGAGAGCATTAAATTTGGAGAAATTTAATGCATTTAAAGTGGAGACTTTAAAAGAGAATGTGAAGGGGCATTTTAATGTGGAGGGGTTACCACCACATGAATGGAGGAGGTGAAGGGTCACCCCCTCCATGCGACGGCCATGAAGGAGGGTCACCCCCTCCTCCTATAAAAGGCCACCCCCTCCTCACTTCTCACTCACACCTCCTTGTGAAGGATCTCTCCCCCTCTAGTATTATTTCCCATGGTCTCGGATTAGCGAGATACATGTTCCCGTTGGCTTTATCTGGAAAGGAGTTGCTGCTTCCGCTGCTTTGCTGGAGTGAGGGACGGAGGTTGTCGGGGTACCGGACGTGTGTGCGATCACGGATGCACCGCTGCTTTGCGGTGCTGGACTTCGTGGTGCTGGAGCTGGATCTGATGGACGTGCTGGAGCCAGACCTGCTGGACTTCATCACGATCTTGAGATCGGCAAGTGTACGACTACATCAACCACGAGTTCCTACTCGTTAACAAAGCTCGTTGTCTCCGAGGGTAAGTTTTCGTTGGATGTATGTCCACCCGTTGCTTTGTACCTAGTAGATAGATCTTGGCGTGTAGTACACACCGTAGGAAATTTTTTGTTTTCTATGCTGCGGACCCAACAAGATTGTGTTTTCTAAGGGTGATCTACGAGCAGGTTGTTCCTGCGACCTGATTGGCTGGAATCGGTAGGGTGATTTAGTCCGACTTTGGGTGTATTTTTTACGATTTTGGTAAGAAATTTAAAATATACTGGAAATTCTGAAAAACACAAATGTTGTCCACATACATTAGTTACATGTTGCGTACTATAGATCCAGATATAGTTCACATCAATAGTTAGAGTCATTAAAACTCTAAAAACGAGATTATTATGTCCACTTATTTATGCTCATGTTCCTAGTCTTTAAGCTTGATCTGCATAAACAAAAGTTGAAGTTGATTGAAATAAACATGGTTGAAATACCAAATTGAATATGTTTTAAAACTTTTACCTTTCATCAAGATCATACAAAGATAAAATAGGCAGGGATTTTTTCATTAACTTTGAACAAAATATCTTAACATTCTCAATAACAACTTTTTTCATATTCCAGTTCACCTCCTTTCTTTTTCTTCCCCTTCCGCTTCCTCTTTTGTTTTTTCTTATTCTTCCCCATCCTCTAGCAACTTCTGTGATACATTTTTTCTAGCATCCCTCATTCTCCAGCAACTTGTTGTTCATCAACTTCGTCATGTACTTCTTGCATGTCATCATATTGCTGCACTACACGTTCTTCGTCAACTTGCTGCATTTCCACAACTTTTTCAAGCTCTAATTTGTAATTTTTCCTTCCATTTTTTATTTTGTCTTATTATACCCTCCCTCCAATAACTCCTACGATACATTGTCTTCTGGCATCACTCATTCTTCAGCAAATGTTCATCAACTTCATCCTCCAATTCTTGCACATCATCATATTGTTGTGCTACATCTTCATCATCAACTTGGTGCATGTCCACAACATCCTCAACCTCAACATGGTTATTATTGCATGTATGCTTTCATTTCATTTGCTCACTTTATCTTAACAAGAAGCTTCAACTTCCGCCTTAGCAGTTTTAACTTGCACCTCCCTAATGTGAACAGAGACATGGTCATCATCTTCAAAATCACGTGAAACTAGGTTTTTGCATAACCTTTTAATATGACCAAATCCTCCATATTGTTTGCATTTCTTTTTACTTGCTTCTAGCCTTGAGCCCTTTTTAGTGTATGTTTTGATCCTTATCTTTCTAGGCCTACCAGGCGCCTCCTAAGAACTGGTGGTTTATTTTGAACCCTGAGTTGACAATCCCCCAATCATTTTTATTTGCTATCAGTGGTATGTTTTCTACATAAGTTGCAGCGAAATTTTTCATAGAAAAATAGGTATGAACAAAACTTTCTAGTGCAGCATCATCACCTCTCAGCTTTAAGATGAAGTATAGTGCACGGTGACATGGCAGACCCGTAATTACCACTTCCTACAAGAACAAGTCCTATTTGCAATGTCTACGTGGTACCTTGTTTCAGTTCCATGCTTGTGTTTTGCATAAAGCTCAGCTATTGTATTGGAACTTCTAATCATCCTCATCTTTATTGTCCTCATTTCCCTTGTTCTTGCATTAAGTAACAAAACAACCTTTGGCACTATTTATGCCCTAAAAAAATTCTTGCACAGATTCTTTGCCCAAAATCTATCTACGCCATTATGCATTGTCTTATTGCATCTAGGAAAATAACAATTCCAAGGGATTGAATACTCCTAATCTTAGAAACGAAGCTCTTTGTCAAACTGTTGCAAACATAATCCACTTTGCTTAACTCACCAAACTTGCTTCTAGCCCATAATTTGTTATGATGTCCTTCAAGGTATTCTTTCACCTTTGGCATTATATACATGTTCTGCATGTAAGTAGCATGTCTACTTGGGTGTATGTGTATGTTGACGGCCACAAGTTATCTTCAAAGACATTCCCTTTAAATTTCTTCTTGAAGTTAGTAGTGAGGTGCCGCATGCATTCTCTATGTTTAACCCTAGGAAATACAATATCAACAGCATTCTCTAGCCCCCCTACATGCATTAATGTGTATCATCAAGATTTTAGGGTGACGAATTACTGCACATAGTCTCTCCATGAACTATGTCAAGCTTTCATTAGATTCACCCTCAAGAACAGCATAAGGAAAGAGAAGCAACCAATTATGTCCTTCTATAGCACAACTTGTGGCAAGTTTTCCCCTGAACTTCCCTACTAAATAAGTTATGTCTATTGTCAAGTATGGCATGTGGCCCTCTATAAACACCTTCTAGCATGCCTTCAGGCAGGCAAAACATCTCCCGAAGCATTCCTTATCTAACATCATATACTTGACCCCTCTTAAACTCTTGCCTTCCTCTCATTACCTCTTAATCAATGTCAACAACACTCCCAGGTGATGCCCTTTCTATCTCTCCTTCGAAACTATACAACATGTGGAAACTTTCATTCCACTTACCGTGAATAAAATCCAAAGTCATCTTCTTCCCATCAAAATCTCTATGGTGAGGAATTAGAATGTTAGACTTATCACTAATTTTCAACCTAAGTTCAGCAGGTCCAGTGGATTGATCCCGCCTCACCCAATAAAATACAGTAGCAACAATACACTTTGTTGTAGCATGTCTTATTTTATCACTTAAAGACGTATTAGAGTAGTTGTGTTTCTTTGTGTTTACCTTGATCTACATTCGAAAATAATTCAATAAATCAAAACACGCATACACATATATATCAACATATTAAATCTAAAAAAATGAATCAAAAGTTATTCATTCCAACCTGAAATGCAGTCTCCATTTACACACCTTACTTTCGCTACAATGCACAATTTCTGGCCACTTTTTTCAATGATATAATCAAACCCAACTTTTACTACAAAGGTGGCATCTATGTATCGGTAGTCCTCCACAGTCTCAATGATAGTTCTCTCATCAATTGTAGGGTTGTCCCTGTCAAATTGTATCACTGCATGTCCTCGTCTCCATCATCATATCTGCATCACATTTCAGAATCCTCACCATCCTCTTCCTCATCATTCCCATAGTCAGCCTCAAAGTCCGGATCAACCAAATATTCCCTACTTTCCAACTGATTAGGATCAGTAGCAACATCTAGATATGCTTTCTCGTTATCATCATCTCCGAACACAAAATCATCATTAGTACCCTAGCTTGTTTCTGCAAGTATACTGCCGGGCAAGGTTTTAGTGTGACACCCATGCCAAATCTTCAGTAGGAATCCGAATGCGGCAGACGTCCTACAGTTATTAACACACATCCACGCTATTACCACTAAACTAGAGTTTGCTAATTGAAAAGGGAAGATAAAGAATTATAGTTCTTACAATCAAGGAGGATGAAATGCACATTCACCAAGCTCTAGAGTTGTAGAGCTTTGTGCTCCACATCCTCTTCCCTTGTGTCGGCCTCGCCTGTGCTCTTTAGCCTCACAGGATCCATCTTTGTGCTCTCCTTCCATGAATGATCCATCTTTGTGTCGGATCCGCATCACGTCCACTATCGTGCTTGTGCGACCAACAATCTACTCAGCTTTTCATTTCCGGCCTCCTGACCATGCCAGGACAAGTCTGGAGGTTGCACCCACCACTGGGAGATCGTGCTCGGTCCTCTCCATCAAACTTCCATGGAGGAACATGGAGGAGGAGATCTTCATGTGCTCCCCCGATAAGTGTGGTCATCTTTGGTCTGGCAATCGCGAAGCTAGGATCGTGCTCCTGGCTAGCCGTGGATGCGAGGAGGAGAATGAGTTCAACTATGTATGCACTAGATTTGGACAGTGGCGAGGTCTTCGAGATGCAGTTGTTCTTCGGGCAAAGACGATTTTATTCATTGCAAATCTAATAAGACTTATACATTTTATAGGTTTTTATAATTTCTGACTACAAAACTACTGGTTCGTTCCCGATGTTATTGCTGCTTTCACGGGACTATATTGTCGCCGTGCTGCGTGGCCCCTTGCAAGTAGGCTCGCATCCTGGCACTTACAGAAGCGGTAGGAGCTCCTTGGGAAGATGTAGTCGATGAACAAGCCAGCACGCCGTGAAGAAGCTCTGAAACCCTAGAGACAAAGATCACTATCCACACTCCAAACTGACACCTCAAATAAGTATGCCCATCTTCTAACAAATTCTCAATCGCCTAAGAATTATACACACTGTTTTTTATTACATGTTTTATATTGTTGTTGTGTGATTTTCACTAGTACACGCTATAAAAGACAGGTATATTAAGGAATTCATACTATTTAGATTTAATACATGCATGTATCTATATATATATACCAGCACTATTATGCAACCGGTTGCAGAATAATATTCTGAGCACTAACTTGAAATTTTCTAGATGAATGGTTGAACTTTCCGGAAAAAAGGGTTGAACTTATTATCTCAACTATTTGAACTGCCCATTTATTCTAATATATGGATTATACATCGTGTTTCTCAATAGTTTGTAGGAATTAAGTAAATGATATATCGTCCGAAAGATAATGAAAATTGCAACTTTTTCATGTTCACACTTTTCGCAAATTTTATAAGGTCTAAATTTAATTTTTACTATAGTTTTCGAATCCCTTATCAAAATGGGGCAAATGATATATACTGTTGTATATATGATGAAATTTTGCATCCTTTTCATGTTTAACGTTTTTTCAAATTCTACACCGATTTTGAAGAAATTTGAAAATAACGAAATTTGGACGTATTCAAAAACGGGCGGACGGTATTTGCACGATATGTTTTCAACCATTTGTCCAAATGAGGAAAAATGATATACCATTGGATTGATAATGAAATTTCACATCTTTTTTATCTTTAAAGTTTTTTAAAATTTTACACCAATTTTGAACAACTTTGAATATACAGAAATTCAGACGTATTAAAAAACGGGCGGACAATATTCGCACGATATTTTTTCAACCATTCATTGGAATGATACAAGTGATACGGTATTGAAAATATAATGAAATTTCGAAACTTTTTCATCTTTTAAGTTTTTCAAATTCTGCACGAATTTAACTACAAAAAACAGAGTATTTAACTGCCCAGGATATAAGACTGCATTGCCTACTTGCAAGGTTAAACTGTTTGTCCTGTAAAGGTTGAAATGTCTGCCCTATGAAGGTTGAACTGCTTTCATGTTAAGGTTGAACTATCTGACTTGTGAAGGTTGAACTGCATACGCTGTTATGGTTAAACTATCCTAACATGTAAGGTTTAACCTACGTGTTTGTCAAGTATGAACTGATGGTTGAACTTACCGTCTCAATTATTTGAACTGTCCTTTTATTCTAATCTATGGATTATACATCAAGATGCAACTGATACGGCGTTGAAAAGATAATGAAATTTCGCAACTTTTTCATGTTTGATGTTTTTTCAAATTCTGCACAGACTTAACTATAAAAACAGAGTATTGAACTGCTCGGGACATGAGGCCTACCTGCAAGGTTGAACTGTTCGCCCTGTGAAGGATGAACTGCCTGTGTTGTGAAGGTTAAACTGCCTTCTTGTGAAGGTTAAACCATCTGCCCTATGAAGGTTGAACTGCATGTGCTGTTATGGTTGAACTGTCTGACCTGCAAGGTTTCACCTATGTGTTTGTTAAGGTTGAACTGGGGTTGAAATTGCCGTCTCAACTACTTGAACTGTCGGTTTGTTCTAATGTATGAATTATACATCGAGTTTATCAATTATTGGTCGGAATTAATAAAATGATATACCATTTGAAAGATAATGAAAACCCGCAACTTTTTCATGTTCACACTTTTTCCAAATTTTACACGGTCTAAATTTTATTTGTAAAGTACAAAAAAATTCTAGATAGGTATAGAACGAACTTTCACTCTAGTTTTCGAACCTATTATCCAAATGATGCAAATGATATATTGTTGGATAGATAATAAAATTTAACATATCTGTTATGTTTAATGTTTTTTTTTTAAATTCTGCACCTATTTAATGAACCTAAACTGTTGGATAGTATGAAAATAACTTACATATCACAAATTTAATGCACCTAAACTGTTGCTGTAGATATCGACATACTTTAATATTAACAATAGTTAAACGTGCCACCGGTGGACGAGGTTGTCCACTAAACTGATCACCAAATTGTGAACATGCTCTCCATTCGTCGATCTGGCATTGCACTTCAGGCCCGTACAACAATCTTGAAATGTAATCCTAAAATCAACGATGATACGGTATACATTTTAGATACATGCATGTACTAAATCAATATTTTAGCTATTCAGGAACCAGTTCCTGAATAACTATTCAGAAACCCCCTGTTACTTTTTACACGAACATCAGGAACTTTTTATTATTTTTCACGCGAAGATGAGTTAACTTTTTTCTTTCCAAGTGAACTTTCAGTCCGTAGCAGTAATAATAAATATTAACTTTCGTCTGTGCAAGTTAACTTCCACGGCCCTTCTTAACTTTCCCGTGTGTACAAGTCAACTCCCTCTTCCATGCTAGTTAACTTCCTGATGGAGCACCGATTTTTATGTGTTTTTCACGGACTGTGCAAGTTAATTTTCACTTGTGCAACTTAACTTTCGCGGCCCTTATTAACTTCCCCATGTGTGCAAGTTAACTTCTGCCAGATGCACTTCCTAACTTTTGAAAAGTACTAAGAAATAATGAATGTTTACTTCCTCCGGTGCAAGTTAACTCACGTGACCCTTATTTAACTTCCCCATGCGTGCAAGTTAACTTCTGCCCTATGCATTTCTTAACTTTTCGAAAAGTACTCAGAAAAATGAATGTTAACTTCCGCTTGTGCAACTTAACTTCTGCAGCCCTCATTAACTTCCTTGTGTGTGCAAGTTAACTTCCGCCCGATGCACTTTTTAACTTCCGTGGCCCTTATTAACTTCCCTTTATATGCAAGTTAACTTCTGCCCGATGTAGGAGGCACGCGCCTGGGAGGTGGTTGCACCGTCGGGGCGGGGTGGGGGTGGGGGATGTCGGCAGCATCCGCGCACGGAGCAGGGGGTGCCGGCGACAGCCGCTGGCGGGGGGAGTAGAAGTTTGCAGTGTGGGGGTGGAGATGTGGCCGGTGGCGCATGGGGCAGAGAGGTTGTAGGCGGCGCGAGGGGGTAGGAGATGTGGACAGGAGCGTGCGGGGCGGGGAGATGTCCGGCAGCACGCGGGGCAAAGTGGTGGTTGCCGACGCGCGAGATGGGAAGGAGGAGAGTCGGTGGGGTGCGGGGGAGGAGGAGGGCCTGACAACGCGCGGGGCTGGATATGACGAGGAAAAAGGTAGTTAGGTAGGGGTTCCTATATAAGCTATATAGGAATATATTAAGGGGAGTTCTTGAATAGTCCCCTCTATATATATATAAAGTATGAACAGAACCTACAAGTGGGGTACAGGCTACCCAAATTAACAACAAGACAATAACTAGTTATATATTAGTTGTTCGTTGGGCAATGTCACAACACCGTCCGGTTGGCACGATTCTCAAGAAAACCATCTCAGAGCAAGTTCAATAGTAAATCCCGATGATGACTATATGCGGTTGCCATGTCACTTAGAGTCAATCTAATAGTCAACACATACAATAGGTAGATATAAGATAGTTGACATGGGTATGATTACCTAGGTTATTGTGATTGGTTACCCTAGTCTTACTGCCCGCAAGGCCCAAGAAGAAACCAAGGAAGGCCCAAGAAGCATCTGACGGATCACATATCTTGCTAGACAAGAAAAAAGTAGTAACCGACATTGTATTAGTGTTGTAATCGTAACTTGTAACCTATCCGGATACGGGCTCGGGACCTAGCCTATTATATAAAGGCTGGGAGGAGCCAACAGAGAGGTACAGAAAAAAGCCTTGAGCGATCTATAATCGATTTTTTCCTAAGCAATCAGACGACTTCGACTCCCTTGTTTGTCTAATCAGCCAACGAAATCCCTAGTGTTCTCTTTTCCACGAAACGCTAAGTTCATAACTATGGGCATTGCTGAGGTTATCCCTCGTCAATTGGCGTCGTCTATGGGAAATATGGACGCTGGAGTCATGGATCCGGTGGCCCCCTCTTCACCAAGCAAAAACACGATAGCAGCAGATCCACGCCCACCTAGCCCTATTTCAGTTCCCGTCAGCTTCAATGACGGATCCGATCTCATCATCGGAAGCTTCCACTTTCAAGTGGAGGAACCTGAAAATCTCTAACCATCGGCCCTGATCTCTTCGGGTCCGTCAGTCGTAGCAGTAGCGCCTACGGTGATACCTGCATCTTCTATCTGTTCATCTGAAGAAGCCACACCCCAGCCAGCAAATAGCGAAGAAAACTCCAGAAACTCCACAGATCTAGGGGATTTGACCGATCTATACGACAATCTTTCCTTCGAGTCAGATGCCCAGCTAACGCCACCATGTGGCTCAAGTCCAGCAAACATCAAACCCAAGGAAAGAGATGAAGACATCGACTTCGGAATCAGGATGGCCAAAATCTATCCAGAGCAGAACCCGTAGGATCTCACGGATAGTGTCTCTTGCGGATCCAATAAAAATAGCAGCAACCCGTACCTGACGCATCACCATGTGTGCATGATCATTGGCAAACCAACAACACCATGCGACTCCAACGGTAACCCACTCCTCGACCCTAATGATATTTTATCAGGTGATGATGCAGAAAACCATAGAAATGGAGGAGATCCATCCAGTAGTCACGTTATACAAGGAAGATAAGGAGCACGTGTTGGCGAACATTTGACCTTTCGGCTATCGGCAGAGACATGACAAAGAGCAAGGGATGCAGTCTCGTGCGAAGTCCCCATAACAGCCGAAGCTATGCACAAGGACTTAATGGCATACCAGTACTCTCTTCACCACAAGAAAAGGGACATGCTGAGGATGCAGAGAGAACTCGACGAAAGAAAAAGGTTAGCTGACGAATCCAGCATACGGCGATCACAACTAAGATCCACCCGCGGATCTCGTAGCGTAACCGGAGGCGTACCACAGATAGGAACTTTGCGATTCCAAAATATCCTAGTGGCCGAAAGAAACGAGCTGACTCGAGACCTAGACTTGTCCTTTATGTCAGTAGATCCGGCAGGGCACATCAAAGCAAAGACAGCGCAAGTCACAATTGTCGTTGCTCATACTTACTTACTCACAAATCAACCCGCCCACGACGATCCCCGGGTGGTGCTCCATCAGTCTAGTCTTATGAATCTCGGCATGGTGGGGGCATCCCTCGCACAGGGTGAACAAGGAACTTCAAGACAACTCGATAAATTACCATGCTGTCGCAACAGCCATCGGCACCGGGGACATACCCGATGATCACGGTCGCCACACTGGCTGCACTTTCCAAACTCCGAACCACGGGACGATGCAAGAAATGATAGTGCTAACGCAGAATCATAAGGTCAAGGGAAGAGCATAGTAGTGTAAGGTATTACGATGATGAAAGCCATGATGATATGAGCTATGCGGGTCTAGATGCTTTACCTAGCGGGTTCGCAAGACCCCAGTACCTAAGGACTTCAAACTTTCTCATGATCACCAAAAGTACGACGGTCTCCTGGAACCCGAGGCTTGGCTAGCAGATTACGTGGCAACCATTAAACTTCAGGGTGGCTCCAAGGCAACGCAATGCAAAGCTTGTAGTTACACTTAAGCAGCATTGCCCGCTCATGGCTCAGACAGTTACTCGAAGAAGCTGGCACTGCACTTCAGGCATGTACATCAATCTTGAAATGCAATCCTAAAATCAACGATGATACTGTATACATTTTAGATACATGCATGTATTAAATCAATATTTTAGCTATTCAGGAACCAGTTGCTAAATAACTATTCAGAAAACACCTGTTACCTTTCATGCGAACACCAGAAACACTTTATTATTTTTCACGTGAAGACGAGTTAACTTTCTTTTCTTTCCAAGTTAACTTACAGTCTGTAGCAGTAATAATAAATGCTAACTTTCGTCTATGCAAGTTAACTTCCGCGACCCTTCTTAACTTTCCCGTATGTACAAGTTAACTCCCTCTTCCATGCTAGTTAACTTCCTAACGGAGGACCGATTTTTGTGTATTTTCCGTGAACTGTGCAACTTAACTTTCGCCGCCCTTATTAACTTTCCCATGTGTTCAAGTTAACTTCTGCCTGATGCACTTCTTAACTTTCAAAAAGTACTAAGAAATAATGAATGTTTACTTCCTCATGTGCAAGTTAACTCCCGTGACCCTTATTTAACTCCCCTGGGTGTGCAAGTTAATTTCTTCCTGATGCATTTCTTAACTTTTTGAAAAGTATTCAGAAAAATGAATGTTAACTTCTGCTTGTGCAACTTAACTTCTACAACCCTCTTTAAATTCCCTGTGTGTGCAAGTTAACATCCGCCCGATGCACTTTTTAAATTCCACGACCCTTATTAACTTCCCTTTGTATGCAAGTTAACTTCCGCGCGATGCAGGAGGCGCGCGCCTGGGAGGTGGTTGCGCTGTCGGGGAGGGGTGGGGGTGGGGGATGTCAGCGGCATCCGCGCACGGGGCAGGGGGTGCCGAAGTTATCTGCGGGCGGAGGGAGTAGAAGCTGCCGGTGCAGGGGTGGAGATGTGGCCGGTGGCGCATGGGGTGGAGAGGTTGCAGGCGGCATGCGGGGGTAGGAGATGTGGACAGTGGCGCGCGCGATGGTGAGATGTCCGGCGGCACGCGGGGCTGAGAGGTGGTTGCCGACGTGCGATCCAGAGAGTAGAGTCGATGGGGTGTGGGGGAGGAGGAGGGCCTGATGACGCGCGGGGCTGGATATGACGAGGAAGAAGGTAGTTAGGTGGGGGTTCCTATATAAGCTATATAGGAATATATTAAGGGGGGTTCTTGAATAGTCCCCTCTCTATATATATAAAGTATGAACAAAACCTACAAGTGAGGTACAGTCTACCCAAACTAACAACAAGACAATAACTAGTTATATACTAGTAATTCGTTGGGCAATGTCACAACACCGCCCGGTTGACATAATTCTCAAGAAAACCATCTCAAAGGAAGTTCAATAGTAAAGCCCGATGCTGGCTATATGCGGTTACCATGTTACTTAGAGTCAATCTAATAGTCAACATATACAATAGGTAGATATAAGATAGTTAACATGGGTATGATTACCTAGGTTATTTGTGACTGGTTACCCTAGGCTTACTGCCCGCAAGGCCTAAGAAGAAACCAAGGAAGGCCCAAGAAGAATTCGACGGATCACATATCTTGCTAGACAAAAAAAAGTAGGAACCAACATTGTATTAGTGTTGTAATCATAACTTGTAACCTATTCGGATACGGCCTCGAGACCTAGCCTATTATATAAATGCTGGGAGGAGCTAACAGAGAGGTACATAAAAATCCTTGAGCGATCTATATTCGATTTGTTCCTAAGCGATGAGACAACTTCGACTCCCTTGTTTGTCTGATCAGCCGACGAAATCCCCAGCATTCTCTTTTCCACGAAACCCTAATTTCATAACCATGGGCATTGCCAAGGTTATCCCTCGTCAATTGGCACCGTCTTTTGAAAATATGGACGCCAGAATCATGGATCTGGCGGCCCCTTATGGCTCTGAAATATAGCCATCTACGTCCACATTTAAACTGGATATTATTCATATTTTTTATGAAATATCTCTCTAAACCCTGCCACTAATGCCTAATGATCAAAGGGGTATGCAATCCTTTCTTGCTATTTTTCCCTGCGCAGATAATAACGTTTGATGATGGGAGTCACTATATTAAAGTCAAAGATACGAGATTTCCAACAACCCGAAGAAACCAGGAGTCATGAAGTGGAGGCAGACGCTTTAACGACCAACTATATGGCGGGAATAAAATTCCGGCCATATAGTTGCGGTCGTATAGTTGCTTCCACCATCGCTAGGTCAAACAGAACAACTTTCATGAAGGGACCCCTATATAAAGAGGCCTCGGGGGACGAGAAACAGCACCCGATCTCACCCCTCGCCACCAGAACCCTACATCCATAACACCGAAGAGACGCCGGAGGAATAGACTTAGATCTAATCTCTAAACCATTCTTCACCACCATAGCCATATTCCACCACTTGTAATAGTAGATCTCATCTTCAATTGGCAATATTGTAAGACTATTTGCTATCAATCTCATGATTTCCATTGCAATGTTTATGATCTTTGATTTCATTTCTATGTGTGAGTAATTCTCCTTGGGCTAAGGGCTTCGGCCTAGCCATGTAGATTTTGTGCATGTTATTTATCATAGATGGGATCATGTATTAGTTTGTATGACATGGTGATTATTGTATCCTCTCTTGCCTCAATCCAAGGACTTGTCAGGTACCCAAGACCCTGAGGGTTGAGCCAGGTATAGGGAGTATGAGTGATGACTGATCTGCAGGTTGGGAACCCTAGTGACAGAAGGGGTAGTACAGCTGTATGTGAGGGATTTGCTTGGGATTAATGGTGACATCACTATGCATATCATTAGTTCTCTTTCTTCTATGGATGAGACTAGTAGGTTATTGCTACAAGCGGTTGCGGAGGAAATAGAAATTATGGATGCACTGCCCACATATAATTTATCTTGATCTAACAATTACATTCATACTTTATTATTATCTTTTATTCCCATCATATGTTTTGCACAGCTACAGGTGAAACCAAAAGCCCTAGGCCCTCTCTCTCCATCATCGACAACAATAAAAGACAGCAAACTCTTGGTCTAGTAAAAACACAAAAGGAATTCTAAAACTCCCGAAGGTCCATTAAAGTAACTTCACTACGCTTTCTGCTTCCCGGGGATTCGATAAAACTAGTTCTACTAGGGAAAAAGAGCTATACTACATCCGTAATCTGGATCGAAGGTATTAGCCCCCTCTTCACCAAGCAAAAACTCGATAGCAGCAGGTCCACGCCCACCTACCCCTATTTTGGTTCCCGTCAGCTTCAACGGCGGATCCGATCTCATCATTGGAAGCTTCCACTTTCAAGTGGAGGAACCCGAAAATCTCTAACCATCGGCCCTGATCTCTTCGGGTCCGTCGATTGTAACAGCAGCGCCTACGGCGATACCTGCATCTTTCGTCTACTCATCTGAAGAAGCCACGCCCCAGACGGCAAACGGCGAAGAAAACTCCGGAAACTCCACAGATCTAGGCGATTTGAGCGATCTATACGGCAATCTTTCCTTCGAGTCAGACGCCCAGCTAACGCCACCACGTGGCTCAAGTCCAGCAAACATCCAACCCGAGGAAAGTGACGAAGACATCGACCTCGGAAGTAGGATGGCCGAAATCTATCTAGAGCAGAATCCGCAGGATCTCACGGACAGTGTCTCTTGCGGATCCAATAAAAATAGCAGCAACCCGTACCTGACGCATCACCAAGTGTGCATGATCATTGGCAAACCAACAACACCATGCGACTCCAACGGTAACCCACTCCTTGACCCTCACGATATTTTATCAGGTGATGATGTAGAAAACCATAAAAAATGGAGGAGATCCATCCAGCAGTCATGTTGTACAAGGAAGAGAAGGAGCATGTGATGGCGAACATTTGACCCTTCGGCTATCGGAAGAGACATGATAGAGAGAAAGGGATGCAGTCTCGGGCGAAGTCCCCATAATAGCTGAAGCTATGCACGAGGACTTAATGGCATACCAGTACTTGCTTCACCACAAGAAAAGGGACATGCTGAGGATGAAGAGACAACTCGACAAAAGAAAAAGGTTAGCTAACGAATCCAGCATACAATAGTCATAACTAAGATCCACCCACGGATCTAGTAGCGTAACCGAAGGCATACCACGGAGAGGAAATACGCGATTCCAAAATATCCCAGAGGCCTAAAGAAATGAGATGACCCAGGACCTGGACTTTTCCTTTATTTTAGTAGATCCTACAGGGCACATCAAAGCAAAGATAGCGCAAGTCACAATTGTCACTGCTCAGACTTACTTACTCACAACTCAACCTGCCCAAGATGATCCCCAGGTGGTGCTCCATCACTCCAGTCTCATGAATCTCGGCATGGTGGGGGCATCCCTCGCATAGGGTGAACAAAGAACTTCAAGACAACTTGATAAATCGTCATGATGTCGCAATAGCCATCGGCACGTGGGACATACCCGCCGATCATGGTTGCCACACCGGGTGCACTTTCCAAACTCCGAACCACGGGGCGACTCAAGAAACGACATTACACAACGCAGAATTGAAAGGTTAAGGGAAGGTCATAGCAGCCAAAGGTATTACGATGGCGAAAGCGAGGATGAGTATGAGCTATGCGGGGCTAGCTGCTTTACCCAGCGGGTTCGCAAGACCATAGTACCTAAGGACTTCAAACTTCCTCACGATCACCAAAAGTACGACGGTCTCCAGGAACCCGAGGCTTGGCTAGCAGATTACCTGGCAACCATTAAAGTTCAGGGTGCCTCCAAGGCCAATGCAAATCTTGCAATTACACTTAAGCGGTGCTGCCCGCTCATGGCTCAGGCAGCTACCCGAAGAATCCATCAGTAGCTGGAACAAGCTCGAAGATAAATTCATCTGAAACTTCAGATCCACATTCAAGCGACATGTATCCTTGGAACAGTTATGAGCATGCAAATAGAAACCCAGAGAGCCGATACGAGCATTTATCCAGCGGTACAACATCATCAAGAACTCAGTCGAAGCTATATATGATTATAGGGCAATCAATGCATTCAACAATGGCCTCCTCTGAAGAGAATTCATTGAGGAACTAGGGCAGGTCAAGCCCAAAACAGTCTTGCAATTAATGGACATGGCAAATCGTTGGGTAGATGGTGAGGATGAAGTGAACAACAAGTGAGGGCCCTCACCAGAAGAAGATTGGGGCAGGCGCAATAATGATAGGAGTAGACGCGGCAATGACGGATACGGCAAGGCAAGCTATGTTGCAGCTGGATTTTCAGGAGGAGACAACAGAAGAAACGATGACCATAGCAGTGGATAACGTAGCAACAGAGAAGACGATGGTGGAAGTCATTCCGCACAATAGTACCAGCCAAGGCCTCGGGAGCCCCCAATGTCTCCACTACAGATGTTGGAAGGACCCTGCAATATGCATTTCTACGTCGATTCCGCGGGAAGGAGGCGATCTAACCATCTCATGAAGAACTGCCGCACTTTCCTAGAAATGCAGAAGGTATGCAATGCAAAAGCAGACGAAGCAGCGAACCAAGGATACGCCACCGCACCTGGAACCCTAGATCTCGGTGCACCATCGCCACCTCCAGTACAGCCACCAGCAGGGCAACCGCAACTAGCAAAACACAGAAATCAGGAGGACGAATATCCAACGTCTAGAGGCGCAATGCCAATGATCCAAAAAGGGATCCCATCCAACGGGTTCCAAAAGCTGATCACACGACAAGTTAACATGGCGTAAACAACACTACCACCCACACCCGAATACCTTCATTGGTCAGAGCAAGAAATCACATTTAGCAGGGCCGATCACCCACTTCGGGTCCCTCAACCAGGTCATTCAGCTATGATTGTGGAGGCCCAAATTGGCGGGTTCAACATAAGCAAAGTTTTCTTGGATCCATGCAGCAACATCAATCTAATCTATGCCAAAACCCTGCAAGCTATGAATTAGTACTTGGCAAACCTGGCACCAATGGATACGACCTTCCACAACATAGTCCCAGGCAAAGCCGAAATCCCTTTAGGCAAAGTCTATCTTGACGTAGTCTTTATATCAAGAAACAATTTCAGGCATGAAAAACTTGAGTTTGAAGTCATGGACTGGCCATCGCAATACCACGCGATCCTGGGATGCCCAACTTTCGCAAGATTTATGGCAGTACCTCACTATGCATATCTGGTTTTAGAAATGCCAGCACCTAATGAAATCATAACCGTGAGAGGCAATTTCACTCGCTTTGATAATTGTGGTCGGGAATTCAACAAAATATCAGAATCTTTCGGGATGGAAATAGAATTCACCCAGCTGAAAATTGTAGATATAGAGCCACTTCGCGAAGGATACGTATTGACCGACCAAACTCTAGATGGTTCAAAACCAGGTCTACCACATATACCTAACAAGGATGACCTATACGACCTCCAATATTGGTCCCGCATAGGAAAGCATGCTCATCGGTTCCCTAGTGAGAATTGGTAGATTTTTGCATTGATACATTGCAAATGTATCTATAATTTTTGATGCTCCATGCTTGGTTTTATCCACTTTATTGTGTTTTGTCCACACTTTGGAGTACTTTTCATATGATTTCTTGGACTAACCTATTAACAAGAGCCACAGTGCCAACTGCCTGTTTTCTGCTGTTTTTGGTTCCAGGAAAGTTAGAAAATGAATATTCTCGGAATTGGACGGGACAAAAGCCAAAGTGCCTATTTTTACAGAAGACTCTAGGAGCCAGAATACGAGACGGAGGAGGGCCAGGGGCTGGCCACACCACCCCCAGGCGCGGGCTGGGCCTGGCCGCGCTAGGGCATGGTGTGGTGGCCCTAGGCACCCCCTCGGTATCCCTCTTGGCCTATAAGAAGCCTTCTAACCTAAAAAATCCGGGGGGTTCGATGTTTTTCCAGAAAAAGTTCACAGCGCTGCCACCACCGAAGGGGAGATTCGGGGGAAAGAAAGTATATGTTCCGGCACCCTGCCGGGATGGGGAAGTGCCCCCGGAGCCATCTCCATCGGTCTCCACCATCATCTCCATCAACCATCCATGTTTCCCCCATCTATGAGTGAGTAATCCCCCGTTGTAGGCTATGGGGATGGTAGGGATTGGATGAGATCGTTCATGTAATGGCATCCGATTGTTAGGGCATGGTGCCTAGTATCTTTTATTAGTTCTTTACGACTTTGTTGCGACTTTTTGTGCTTAATGCTGGTCACTAGGGCCCGAGTGCCATGATTTCAGATCTGAACATGTTATTGATTCATTATGATAGTATTGTTTTGGGTCTTATCTGCAAGTTGTATACACACGTCGTTGTCCGGAACCTATGGCCCCGAAGTGACAGAAATCGGGATAACCGGAAGGGAAAGGCTTTGATGTGAGGATCACATGTGTTGACGGAGTGTTAATGCTTTGCTCCAGTGCTCTATTAAAAGGAGAAACTTAATTGCTAGTAGTTCCCTAGAGGCCCCGCTGCAAACGGGCCGGCAGGACAAAAGATGTTGTGCAAGTTCTCATTGCGAGCACGTATGACTATATATGGAACACATGCCTAGGATTGTCTAGTACTTGGATGCTTTATCTTATTTATCTGCAATTGCCCTATGTTCTGATTGTTATGTGAATTGTCTTGTCCATGCAACGCCCGTCCATCCATCCCTATGCCTACCGCACTCGAATCCCACTGTTTACTGCTTTTGTTACTGCTATCTTTGCTTTACTACTGTTGTTGCTTTACTATTCCTACTACAAACTATTGCTACTGATAAACTGTTGTGAGCAAGATTGTTTCCAGGTGCAGCTGAATTGACAACTCAGTTGTTAAGGCTGATAAATATTCTTTGGCTCCCCTTGTGTCGAATCAATAAATTGGGTTTCACTTCCCTCGAAAATACTGCGATACACCCACTATACTTGTGGGTCATCAAGACTATTTTCTAGCATCCATTCGAACCACATCCAGCCTCCAAAATACGATCCACCCGATAGATCATAGAACCAACAACCAAGGCCATTGGACAAAAGCTCCATCACCTCACCAACTCATGGTACAACACATAAATAACAAAAGCAACATGGGTGGCCAACCCAGTACTCACCCTAAAGAAAAGCATAGGACCACGCATGTGCATCGACTTTGACACCTGAAGCAACCACGCAGGACACACGCCCTTCTCGCTGGTCCATGATGCAGAAGCCACGCCTCTAGACAAAAGGTTATAAGAACCTCCTTGAATCACCAGGGTCAAAGGGAACACGTGAAGATAGCAAGGAAGCACCTCAAGCTAAGAAGCGTCAATGTTTAGGATTTTTACTTTTATGCATTTTATATTCAATAAGGCCAACGGCCAGGCGAGCATGCCAAAACATGTACCTCCTATGATTCGATGATAAATAAAGATAAGTTCCCAAAACTAAGTCTCAATCCTTCTTATTTGTTTTTTGACCCGACACTCGGGGGATATATCAAATGACAACCGGTCAGAAACATCCACCCGGCTAAATATAGCATAACAAAAAATCAGCTTTAACACTATACGCTTTGACCTGAATAGCTGACTTGGCCCGAGGGCATTAGGCAAACGAAAGGGTCTCACGCAATAAACAACTTTCGTATCAACCAATAAACTCTCGTCAAAACAAGTACATCATATATTTATCGACTTACTGAACAGAAATCTACATAATATACATGTTCGTTTTGCAAGAAAAATCCATTCAGATGGCGAAATTTAGGAAAAATTCTTCGTCTTCCTCCAGGCACCTCCAGACGATTCTGATGGCATGCCTATGGGCAGCCGCATAATGGGGCTCCATGTTGACCATCCCACCACTAGGAGGGGGAGGCAATCCCCGTGACACAATATCCAAGTCCAGCATTGGATGATGAACCTGCACCCAAGAAAGGGTGAGCTTGGCACCTGCCACGAGTTGAAGCTTCACAAAATGATAAATCCTGTTGCCCTGCTGAAATTTCGCCATCAAATCGACAAGGCCCTGAGGCTAAGGATCCCGAGGAAACATGTCATTATATACAATGGATAAGGACCAGAGACAACACACGACAAATTCCTCCACCTCGGACACACAATCCTCGAGCAGGGCTAACGAGTATGCATAGTGATGGTCAGTCCAAAAATCACTACTGGTACCTTGGGAGGCTGCCATCAGAGCATTCATTCGGGTGCACAGATGCTTGGTTTCTTCCCTCTCGCACAATCGAATACCTGAAGGAAAAGAATGGTTAATTTCCATGACTGAACAAGTAAAGCTCGAGGGCTTTGTGAGAAACTTACAAAGCATTTTATCGCTCGCCCTAGAGATTTCTTCTAGAAGATATGCCTCGCAATCCGGCGCTTTGCGCATTTTCGACTGCAACACATCTACCATTGTTTGCACAGTTCGAAGGTTGCCTTCCAGTCATTTCAAACGTTCAATATTTTCCGCATACAATGGCGAATCCACAAAATGAACAACGACAGTCTCGGATGCGCCTGCTCCAGAAGAAGATGGACGCGCATTCGAAGCCTAGATGGACCCAGAGGGAATAGCTAAATCAAGGAATATCTGGAAAAACAAACGAAAAGTACAAATATTCAGCAAAACAAACAACTTGCATACATAGCAACAGACACATTATATATACATGCAAACAGCTGCTTCTCAACCCAAGGAATAGTTCAGCACATGTGACCATTTTCATTACAAGCAAAATAAAAGGGGGATTCTACGAATATAAGCCAACTACGGGGTAGGTTTCTCTACAGATAACGTAGCGCTGGCCGAAGGAGCATCAGCCGAAGAAGGGGCAACCGGAGTTGTACTCCCAAAAGGAGCTCCGGTCAAAGGAGGAGCAGTAGATTTCTCTTGGCCCATACCTATACCTAGAAGAAGCCGCGAATACTTCTTCGCCCTCTTAATATAGGGTTTCAGGTCAATCACTTTGTCATCACTAGTGACTGGAATAGAGGAGCTAACCTTCTTCTAGTCGACCTTCTCACCATGTGCCATTGCCAGGGCCATGGAGGTTTCGGCATCACTCTTGGATTGGACCATATTGTATCCTGCCAGTGGGTTCGGATCGGCGCAAAAGATAGCGACAGGATCATTCATGTCCATTGACACCGCCTTTGCTGGAAAAAATTCAGCATGTAGGCTCTTAAAGGCGCGGCGCGAACGAATCATAATATTACACCCATGGACACTGTTTGCCTCTAAAGTACCAACAACATCCAAAAAGGGTCAACCTTCTTGTCCTCATCTAGCGTCAGAGACTAGCTGGTAAGCTCTGCCATGGAGAAATTTTCAATGAAAAAAATAACCGAAGAAAAATATCAAAAACAAAACAAGAAGATTGAGAAGGAAAACTTATGAGTTAGGGAAGTGTTGAGGACTTCCAGTCGCTTCCTGAGATTCTCATCTTGTTCGGCGAGGGCAGCGGCTTGCTTTTCCTCTTCTTCGGCATAAGCTTTAGCTTTTTTCTTGGCCTCCTCTAGCGCCTCCTTCGTGACCCGTAATTTGGCCTCCAAATCCTTGGCGCGCTCCAATGCCTTGTCCCAAATAACTTCGGACTCCTTGGCAGCAGCTGGATAGTTGAAATCACATCAAGTCAATAAAAATCGGAGATATCAATATTTGACGAAAGACAAAGCAAACCTTTAGACTCTTCGGCTTCTTCATGGATCTTGATAAAGCGAGAGGCCATGTCAACCATCTCGCGCATCAGTGGTTGTAGCACAGGGAGTAAATCATCAGGATATTAAGTATAAATAGAGACAACCACAACAAATAAGCTTCAGAAACAACATTTACATCCTACATATCAACTTCGATGGGGTTTTCAGATATTGCCACACCCTTACCCGCAATTTTCCTTCTTTTCTACAGCGGCGGTTTCAGTGAGGCAACACCATCTTCCGGGATTAGATTTTCCATAGGTGATTCATGCAGATTCACTGATGGCATAGGTGACTTGGCAGGAGGAGGAGCGACAGAAGCACCAGGGGGAGACAGGGGAGGATCTTGTTCTTCATCATCACTACAGAAGTAGGATGAAAATTTCATGTTTTCAGCAAAGACAAAACCAACAACAGTATAAATAAAAGAAAAGGTGGCACTTATGAGGAAACATTTTGCATCATACAGGAAAGATTCATCTGGGGAGGAGCCGAGGAGATAGGGGCAACCAGCTATGGTTTCTAACCTATCGAATCATTGGAGTCTTCGATAGTTTCGACAACCTTAGAGCGCTTCCTTTTCTCAGCAGCAGACACCCTTCGGAAATCCTCGGACCGAGCCAAAGCAATAGTATGGGTATCCGAAGAAGACTCAACAACATTTACCTCCTCTTCTTCATCGGGTGGAGTTCTAGCTCCGGTGAAATCTTTGGATAAGGAGGCACTGGTTGGCATCTCACCATTCTCCGAGAGGGGAGGAAGTGTAGAAAGGTGGTCATAATCCTACACCATAAAGAGACAAAATAAGATGACAAAATATTATAACATACAAAGGAAAGCAAAGAAGACTCATGTCTGGGAGAAGATTTTTCTTGCCAAAGGGTTCCACCCGACAATCTAAAGGAACTAGGCTTTTCTTTGTTAGTGTGGTGAACGAGCGAACCCTTTTTTCATAAATATGAAGAGGGAGGTTATCTGGTGAAATCCTCATGGGATCCTTCTTGCTGGTATAAGTCCACATACGGGACAACCTCACCTGGATAGGCTGGATGTGCATTCGGATGAAGTAGGGAAAAATCTGTAAACCTGATAGCTCCTTGCCAACTTTGGTGCGCAGCTTTTTAAGTCGTGCCAGCAAAGGCTTGATCTCATTCATTTCTTCAGGAGTAGGGTGTTGGTCCCATGTTTCAAGTCTTCGGTAGGTTTCTTTGGGTCAAAAGGGGCCAACCCAAAGGTCTGGCCCTTGCCTTTCTGGTCCTTTATGTAAAACCACTTGGTTTTCCATCCTTGGATAGAATCCAAAATTTTGAAGTCAAAATAATCAACTTCAGTACGAACAGAAAATATGGCACCCCCGACATCATGGACAACATCATCAGAGGCGTTACGGCAAACATAGAAGAAGTACTTCCACATGCCCTAATGGGGATGAATCCCGAGGAAGCACTCGCAAAGAGTGATGAAACATGCGACATGAAGAATGGAATTTGCCGTGAGATGATAAAGCTGCATGCTGTAAACAAAGAGCAAGCCACGAAGAAATTTGTGAATAGGGAGATAAAGGACACGATGGAGGAAGGAGAGAAACATTACCTGCCACCCAAGATGAGGAACGGGAGTTGCTTCATCCCTCGGAAGCTTGAAGGCGCCCTCAACTAGGAGGTAGTAGTTGCGACCCCCCCGCAGATCTCGTTGAGTGCACTTCGTGGGAGCCCATCCAATGGCCCTCTTCCTCATTGCCTTGGTGGCAGCAGCACAAGTCCCTACCTTGGACTTGCCCATGGAGGCTCTCGCGGAGAGGAGAAAAGTGTGCAAGGAAAGAGCAATAGGCAAGAACAGAGAGCGCAACTGCGGCGTAAGGAAGAAGAAGAAGTATGCAGCGAGGAGGAATAGTAAAAACACTAAAATGATTCTACCCTCATTTATAAGGGAAAGGAACGCGAAGCTCATACGTTAGATAAGGGCAGTGAAACTTCAAGACGTAGAGGATGAAGACACGTGGCAATGATTTATAAAAGGATAAAAATCATGGACAGTTATTACCACAGTAAACACAGATGAAATTCGCACGGCACCTAGATTCTCGTGAGTAAAGGGCGTCGTGCGGTCAAAAATCACTGTTGACGCACCATTCAAGTGTCATCATTACTACAACATGGGATCACTATCGTAACGTCCTACCAGGACTCGTCTCTCGGATACTACGACATGTTACCTTCGTCAGCAATGACGTCATGAATAGCCAAAGAGTGAAGAAATACTTGGGTATTTATAACACATTGTTTCATAGTAAATTATCGGATTTAGACTTCGAGCCTATGTTGAACATAGCTCGGGGGCTACCCCATCGGGAGAGCTGGTCGCGCACCCGATTTATTTTTAGTTTGAAAAAATTTCGGTCAAAACAGTCTGTTGTGAGCCTATGTCCCGATGAAAACATCTGAACATAGCCTCGTGGGCTACTCCCATTGGGATGGCTGTCACGCACTCGATAGAAACAGTATAGTCCAGTAGGACCTGAAAGAATATTATCTTCGTGCGCTGAAGGCGCACCCGATAAAACAAAAAACTCTAAGCGAGGCTGAACAACATACAAAATTGTGAGTGTTACATCTTTGTGCCCACAGATGGTTACTCCCATCGGGAGCGCCCATATAGCATCCAAGAAAACTAGCAACTTCAGCAATTCTAACAGCCAAACAAGGCAGTCTACAAAATTCAAAAAATCCTCGGACCAGGCCTAACACGACAAAAGTCTGAATGTCGTGTCCATGGCACGAAGGTAAGATCCCAGGATTCGTCTTGTGTGGCTTGTTACACGCACATGAATGCACTCTGCCAGTAAATTATCCGTATCAATGATACAATGAAAAATCCTGACGGATGCATTGGGTATCCGAAATGATAGTACTGAAATTCAGTATTCGGTAAGACCTCAACGACTCGAACTCGATTACGCTAGCAAATACCAAGTTCAGGCCTGAGGACTTGAATTTGATGTAGGTTCATGGTGTTTTTCCCAGGAGCAATTAACTGATTCCCGATCCGTCGGATGCATCAAACCCGTTGTACCATATCCCTACGTTAGTTAAAATAAAAAAGCACATTACAAAAAAACCTCGGCTCACAATTTCTTTGAGACTCAACCTGAATCTATGATTCTGATGGAGTCTCGGGGGCTACTGACATAGGTATGATTATCTGCGTTATTGTGATTGGTTACCCTAGGCTTATATCCCACGAGGCCCAATAAGAAACCAAGGAAGGTCCAAGAAACATCCAACGGATCACATATCTTGCTAGACAAGAAAAGAGTAGGAACCGATATTGTATTAATGTTATAATCGTAACTTGTAACCTATACGTATACGGCCTCGGGACCAAGCCTATTATATAAAGGTTGGGAGAAGCCAATGGAGATGTACCAAAAAAAGGCTTGAACAATTTGTAATCGATTTATTTCTAGCAATCAGACGACTTCGACTCCCTTGTTTGTCTAATCAGCCGACGAAATCCCTAGAATTTTATTTTCCACGAAACTCTAAGTCCATAACCATGAGCATTGCCGAGGTTACCTCTCGTCAATAGTACTACTTTTTTAATACATGGCCCACTTCTCATACTTACAAGGTGCCTAAGCGCACGTGCTGTTGTTGACTATTATTAAGAGCCCGCTTTTCTTCTCTCTCATCTTCTCACCCATCCAAGTAAGCAAAAGAATAGTATTTTAATCCTTATAGCTAGCTGACTAGATTTTATTGTACTTGTTCTGATGGTGGAGAGCGGCGACAAATCAGGCCTAGAGGAATTAAGACGTCAACTGTGGATCTGGGTACAACATATGTGATTGATTACGTGTGCTCCACATGGGTAATACGATCTCGAATTAGCTTATCGCTTTCTCTTGGGAGAACATAGTTAGCATGCATTGAAGCGATGTAGAAATTTAAAAATACGGCTCTAGTTCACAGTGTGCGGCTTTAACAACTAGAGTTTTCCTTTTGAAACGAAGGCAAAAGCTTTACCTTATCTATTAGTTAAGAATAAAGTGTCTGTTAATTAGAAGAAGTCTCGCCCACTCATGCTGACGACACACCGGAGACCACAAAGGACGCCAACCACACAAACTTAACCAACGGTGACCCGCTCTACCAAACTAGCTGATCTCCTAACACTACCGAAGAGAAGAAGCCGCACCTACTATGGGAGGAGTAGACCCGGGACGCTCCTGCAAAGGTGAAGAAGCCTGCATCCACAAGACTATGTGCCAGAAATGGTGCCCGACATGCCGACGACCAACGTCAAGATCCACCTCTTTGTCCGCACGACACACCGCAAAACACCCTCAAAGCTATCGAAGAACACGCGAAGCCGCCGTTCCGACTTTCCATTGCTCCGCCGCGCCCTACGCGGTCAACCAAAACCACCACCTTCCAGGGTTGTCGCCCCGACATACCACCACTCGCACCCAAGCTGCAATGCCGCACGAATTGCCAACCTGTAGCCCGAGCTACACAAAGCAACTGGCCATAGACCACGACCATCACACCATCAAGTCTGACCGCCCCCTTTGGGACGCATCGACCGAGCCGACAACACCGCCGCACCAGCAACACAACATTGCCACCCAAGCCATGACGAGCCGCCACCCTACCTCATAGGGCGCCACCCGCGATGATTCCCGAGGACGCCTAAAATGGACCGTATGGGCACCTAGAGGGGGGGTGAATAGGTGCTACACCAATTTTTAGTTCTTTTTTAGGTTTTAGGCTTAACACAAAGGTAAATTATCTAGATATACAACTAAGAGGAATTTTTCTATATGTAAACCTAACTACTAAGCGAATAAAGACAAAGGGAGTGGAACGAGGTAATCGTAGTGGAGCACGCGGAGACATAGAATTTGTTTTACCATAGTTCCTTCCTTGTTAAGGGAAGTACGTCTACGTTGGAGGGATGAGAGGTACTAAGACCACCACGCGATAATAGGCCTCACCCTGTTCTCCGATGGATCTCGCCACCAAAGGCCCGATCCACCTTCCAGTATTTGGTACCCTTCTAGGAGGGAACCGGAGCCTTTACAACACTAGCGGAGCATGTATCCACAACTGAATTGGAGGCTCCCATGGTGACAACAAGCTGCCAAAAGAACAAGTTAATCAATAACCGAAATTGAGATCTAGATTTTTTCGAAATGGAGGTGTTACCCCCGGCCTCTATATCAAAAAGATGCACACAGCCTGCTTTATTTATTATTCAACGAAACCTTACAAAGAGAATACAAAGATCAAACAAAGCCACCTCTCTAAAACCACTTGATCAAGGGGTGGCCATGTCAGAACACTCTAACCACACATCATCAACATACCGGAGGTCCCGAAACTGCCCCACGGCAGGTTAGGAGCACCAACCGGTCCAGCTGATCCGTAGCGCACACCATCATGTACACTCAATCTTTTGCTGCCGCTGTCTTCCACCAACACATCTTAAGGATAGATCAATGCAATGACCTTGCAAGGCCTGCCATCGACACTGCCATGATGTCAGACAGCACCACTGCCCTGGGCACGTCCATCAAACAACACGTGCGACCGCCACTGAGACCTCCTGGTGCCATGCCACTGAGTCTCGCCAACCGACGCAGCTAGAGACCTCTAGAAGATCTGCCATCCGTAGCACCTACCGCACTAGGCATGACTGAGCGTAACACCTGGCGGTTAGGCATGACTTGACATCTCTACTAGAGTCACCGTGCAAGATGAAGCCGCTCCGCCACCAACCACTGCCATCGAGTGCTGCTCCATGATGACCCACAAGTATAGGGGGTGTATCGTAGTATTTTCGAGGGAAGTGAAACCCAATTTATTGATTCGACACAAGGGGAGCCAAAGAATATTTATAAGCCTTAACAACTGAGTTGTCAATTCAGCTGTACCTAGAAACAATCTTGCTCAGAGCAGTTTATCGGTAGCAACAGTTTTGTAGTAGGAGTAGCAAAGTAACTGTAACATCCCAAAACTTCAATCCAAGAGTATCAAAGATCAAATCATCCAAATTTAGGATTAACAAAAACTTTTCCATTTTTAAAATGAAAGCATTCATATATGTGTGCATTTAAAATAGGAGTTGTTTGGAATTGCCATGATTGTGTGATCCTTTGCTTCTAAAATGTTTCTTAGGTGATTTAAACATCATCTACACCATTCCCAAACTTTTCCTAAAGAAAATCAAATCAAAAAGAATTAAAATGAAGGAATGGTCATTTTGACAAATTTAACTCTCATGCCTACTTTGGCTATTCCTAGTACTCAATTCTTAACAGAAACTATTCTTGATCTTTGCACCCCTTGCTAGTACACATAATGAAGTACCAAGGCCCACCTTTTGATCTTCTAAAAACCTTCTGGAAACTATTTTAAATGACAGTTTAAAATTGAATCCAATGCATATGCCTAGATCACCCCTATTTCAAAAACCATGTATTTGAGCTCCATTTTCAAAATCCTTGCAACCAGAGACTACCTAGCACTAGTGGAGATCACCCAAAAATTTTTGAACTCAAAATTCAAATTTTTTTCTCTTGCGGCCATTTCATCAAACACTTGGCAGGCAGAATCATAACTCTAATCCTAGCTCACTGTTTGGAACAGGGTTTTGCCCCCATTTGATCTCCATTTAATCCCTTTGTCTCCCTTTGATCAAACCATGCCAATTGCAGCCCATCCCCTATGCCCTAGTGGCCATGCCAAGCCATGCCGAGCACCACCCTGGCCGGCCAACCTTGCAACCGTCGCAGCAGACCACTCCCCCTTCCCTCGCCATGTCTAGGAGGTAGCCAACGCCGCATCGCCCCTCTCTGTCCCTTGCCCGAGCCAAGAGCAGCCGCGGACCACCAAGGAGAAACCGCGCCCAGTGCCACCAGACCATGCCGACGCCGCCCGCAGAGCGTGCACTGCCCCCACGCGCACAAGCCACCACTCGACACCATCCCGTGCCCACCGCTCTGCCTCGACCTAGAGAACACCCCAGACACCTCCGTTCGCCGCCCAAAGCCCCATAGCCACCGCTCGCCGTGGACACAGCCGCTTCGGCCGCGCAGAGCGCCACCTCACCCCGACCACATGCCACCGCCCCTACGGCCGCATTGAAGCGCTAGAGCACCACCAGGGGACCGCCCATCGATCGCCATCCCCAGCCATGCCGCTAGCTCGCCGTAGCCATGTCGCCACCGTCGACCGCCCATCCCGCTCGGTCTCACCGTCGATCCTATAAAAGGAGCCCTCCCCAGCACCAAAGACTCACACCATTCCACTCCCCTCACCTCTCTGAACCTCAACCACCCCTCGCCGGAGCAAGTGGAGCAGCAGCTCGCCGGAATTGGAGCCGGAGCCGCCGCCTCTGGAGAAGAAGGGTGCCGTTGATTCTGGCCACCCCAAGCTCCGCCGCGACCACGCCTCGCCTCGCCGTCGTCTTCCACTTTGTTCGCCGCATCGCCGACCCTGCTGGAGCCCTGGTATGCCCCCAGTAGACCCCCACTGAGCCGCTAGGGTTTGAGCTCGCCGGCGACCCGTCCGTCGTTGACGACGATCCTCAGCCGTAGATCTAGCCTCTAATCGCACGGCCCACGGCGCGCGTACTGCTTCGCGTTTTAAGTGTCGTTGACCAGTGGGACCCCCTGTCAGCTGAGCCCCGTGTCGCACAGCGCCACTGGGCCGGCCCATTTCCTTTCCCGCGCAGGCCCGTAAATTCAAATCTAGGTTTTTCTTTTTAGTTAGAATATAGTTTCTGTCCAGTGTTTCAAAATTCAATTCTGTGAGTTTGACAAATCCGAATTACATGAAACTAATTTTTTCTGAAAGGTATTGAAATGCTCTATCCAAGCCCGTTGGATTTAATTCATTTATAGTTATAGATTTCTCCTAATAAAAATAAGAAGACAGAAGCTTTTGCAACTTGAAACATTTTTGTAAAATCAACCAAGTTAGCTTTTGAGTTGATTCCAACTCTCAAAAATCACATTTCATCATATCTATCTAAATATGTAATAATATTAAGGTTTATAGGCAGTGACTTTGGACTAGTACCAAAATAATGCTATATAGGCATTTCTAGTCACTTTAAATCATTAAATAATAAACTTAAACCAAAGTAATATTGATCCAACCTTTAAATCTCATTCCCACATGTTAGAATATGTGGTGAGGACATGTGTCCACATGATCCCATATTTTGGTGGTGAATATTAAATTGTAGTTAATTTTTCAATGAGTAGAAATTACTTTTCCAAAATAAAAAGGTGGAAACTATTGAATTCAACTTGTGATGTTTGGGATGATAATAGATCATCAATTGTGTGGTTTAGAATACTACTTAGCCTAAGTTAAGTATTGTTTGGTGATTGTGCCCTCCCTATGTATTTCTAGACGATAGTACCGACCAAGCCTTCGAGGAGGAGGAGTTCTACCAAGAAGAAGAAGAAGAATACAACTTCAACCACTGCACCAACCAAGGCAAGCTATTAGTGGCAAGCTAACCCTTGCAAACATGCTTTAGTGAGCTATTGTAGCAAACTAGAATAAAACTAGATAGTTTAGTAAAGATGCCTTAAGCATACTTTGATCACACACCCTTAGTTTACACAAAGTTCTTTAATTAATTTTGAAGGTAGCATAAAGAGTATAAAACTTGACCTACTTAGGAACCTTTAGATGTCATTCTATGGCATGAGGTTGATCCCACCTTTCCACCTTAGTGAACACTCTTAACCTAGTGTTTTAGAATAGATCAAACTTGAGTCATTTTAGATGGGAACACTTGGTGAAAATGAGTTATGAAAACCTTGGAATGATGAGTCATTCTATTGAGATGTTTTGACATGTGTTGAGAAACACAATTGGTTTATGATGATGAAAATGATGAGGCATGGGCCTTAACCCTTTTTATAAAACTGATGGTTGGATTCGGATGCGATACCATTCCAAATTTACCGTACAACCACATTACCTGAATTGGGTAAGGCTTAGCTGGAAATTTATATGCATTAGTATTAGTTCCCTCACGGGAGAGGTTTGAGCTGAGGCTACCTCTCAATGTTTTCCACCTATGCAGTGCCCAAGATGACTGATGGTCATGGTTGGGAGGCCATGCTCATAGGAGAGGTGCTTGTACTAGGGTGTGTAAAGGGAAGGTTATGTTTGATTATCTGCATACCAAGTATGATGATTCAGGGTTATCCCTGACAGATGTATCGAATCTTGTGGTGAAAATGTACCACCTCTGTAGAGTGTCAAACTATTCGAATAGCCGCGTCCGCGGTTATGGACAGTTGGAATGGCCATACTGTTTCGTTGTCAGATGTTTTCTAAATAACTTGAAATGAATGATGAACCTTGACTTGACCACAACAGGGTTGTGTTAATGAAAATAGCTTCCCAACTTAAGTGATTCTAGACTTTTACTTTATCTTTTCTTGCTTCAGAACTCAGCTTAGGTTTCAAACTTAACTTGATAGTTATTCTGTCAATTCAGTACTCTAACTTAGAATTATAAAACCTTGCTAGTAGTAGTTTGCGAGTACTTAAAGAGTACTCATGGCTTTTGTCCCTGGCTATTATCATGGCCAGACTATGAAGGAGATTATCAAGATGATGGTCAGCAGGATGGCTATGATAACTAGGACTATCTTCCTTCGTCAGCATTGCCCGTGCCCCTGAAGATGGACCCCACCGGTACGCTATCGTTTATTTCCGCTGCTTGTTGTATTAAAGACTGGATCATGAGATCCTTATTTGTGTAAAACCTTATGTATGGTTTGTAATGGATGATGTACTATGATATCCAATCTGTTATGTCTCGCAAAAATGGTAATCCTAGGATTGTGAGGTATGGCATAACGGGCATTTGGGATTAAAAATCCGGGTGTTGACAGTAACAGTAGTAGTAAAGTAAAGACAGCAGTAATAATAGCCGTAAACAGTAGGATTCGAGTGCGGTAGGCATAGGGATGGATGGACGGGCGTTGCATGGACAAGACAATTCACATAGCAATCAGAACATAAGGCAATTGCAGATAAATAAGGTAAAGCATCCAAGTACTAGATAATCCTAGGCATGTGTCCCATATATAGTCATACGTGCTCGCAATGAGAACTTGCACAACATATTTTGTCCTGCCAGCCCGTTTGCAGCGGGGCCTCTAGGGAACTACTGGCAATTAAGGTGCTCCTTTTAATAGAGCACCGGAGCAAAGCATTAACACTCCGTGAACACATGTGATCCTCACATCAAAGCCATTCCCTCCGATTATCCCGATTTCTGTCACTTCGGGGCCATTGGTTCCGGACAACAACGTGTGTATACAACTTGCAGGTAAGACCAAAAACAATACTATCATAATGAATCAATAACATGTTCAGATCTGAAATCATGGCACTTGGGCCCTAGTGACAAGAATTAAGCACAAAAAGTCGCAACAAAGTCATAAAGCACTAATAAAAGATACTAGGCACCATGCCCTAATAATCTGATGCCATTACATGAACGATCTCATCCAATTCCTACCATCCCCATAGCCTATAGCGGGGGATTACTCACTCATAGATGGGGGAAACATGGATGGTCAATGGAGAAGCGATGGTGATGATGATAGCGATGATCTCCTCCAATTCCCTGTCCCGACAGGGTGCCAGAACGGAGTTTCTGGTGCTGTTTCGTGGAATCTGGTGGTGGCGGCGGAGCAGAACTCCTTCTGGAAAAACGTCGAACCCCTCGAAGTTTTTAGGTCAGAAGGCTTCTTATAGGCGAAGAGGGAGACCGAGGGGGTGCCTGGGGGCCCACACCACCCCCTGGCGCGGCCTGGCCTGGCCCGCGCCAGCAGGTGGTGTGGCCACCCCCTGGCTCTTCTCCGTCTCGTATTCTGGCTCCTGGAGTCTTCGGGTGAAATAGGATTTTTGGCATATTTTCCGGATTTTTCCTAATAGTTGATTTTCTGCACAAAAAGTAGACACCAAGGCAATTCTGCTGAAAACAGCGTCAGTCCGTGTTAGTTATATCAAATCACACAAGTATAGAGGAGAAACAATAGCAAAAGTGTTCGGGAAAGTAGATACGTTTTGGACGTATCAACTCCCCCAAGCTTAGCTTATTGCTTGGCCTCAAGCAATTCAGTTGAAAACTGAGTGCGATAAAAGAACTTTCACGAACACATTTGCTTCATATGATGTAAATATTCTCAGCAATGTGATCAACTACTTAGACAATTCATAATAAAGAGTATGCTACTGAGTCTACTTAATAGTCATTGCAAGCTATGAAGAGATTACAACTCAAAAATAATAAGTAGCATGAAGCATAAACATAAGCAACATTACAGTGCTCATAAAAAGGTATGATAGAGTGGTATCTCGCTTGCCTTTGACTATGAATATCAAGGCACCTCTGAAGTTCAAGTGATGACTAGAAGTAAAGATATCAAGGATACAAGCATCAAAGTCATAACACAAATAATCAAGTAATGGGACAAGCACAACGAATGACAACTACGCTCTCAAGAAGGTGCTCAAAGAATAAATGGAGACTCAACAAGTAAAGGAAAAGGTTTTGAATAATTTGAAAGGCTTCCAAATGCTAAAAGTATGGTACTCATTAGCTTTGAGCTCTCATTGCCCCTATCGTAAGCATCTTTAATGTGGTTAAGGTGAAAGTGAGGTCCAATCTGAGTTATATGCTTGACAGACTATAAACTGAAAATCCCATGTCCCTTGAGTACGAGGGCTACTCCTCATGCTACTCAACTTTAGTTACCGGTAAGTTCTTGTCATCATAAATATGTGCGTATCATTGAGAACCTCCAACGGGGTACCCCTTGCCCAATGATACGGAAGAATCCCCATATCAAAATGACAAGGCAAGCAGACAATGAGTATCTCAGCAATCTTCTTATTTACCATGGGAAAATGGTGCTTTTTTCTCTCTTGACTCTTTTCATAAATCTTTTTTTTCTTTTTCTCAATAGCTATCTCTCTCTTTTTTTATAAGAAGAATGCTTCATAGTTATCATTATGGTTACGCTGCAGGTTTCCACCATGTCAGCATGGATTAGACCAGCGGCCCAGGCGTTTCTCTAACACACATACATAACTCCATGGACTTACAAGATCCCCTTTTATTTCACACCGACGACATCCGCAAACAAAAGAGCGAGGTATCAACTGGGTATATATTTACAAGTGTTGAAAGTGTTCCCCGTGACAGCACGGTTCTTCTAATCCCTAGCCTATAATTAGCAAGCATATAACTTTCATGGAGAGTTCACAATGGTTTAGGTTTATTAAGTGCAGGAAATAAAGTGTGCCATCAAGTTCGTGAGAGCTTTACTAACTAACTTTCTCATAACAAGCAAACATTTTATTCGGAAGAAAACAAGGCATATTGAATATGCACGGAAGTAGCAAATGATGCTAATAGGTAGGTATGGTGGACACTTTGGAAATTTTTGGTTTAAGGGAGTTGGAAACATGAGTAAAACACTCAGTGGAAATGAAGGCTAGCAATAGTAAGGGAGCGACAAACGAGAGAGCAATAGCTGTCATAATCATGCTTGCAACAAAACAGGACTAATCATGGAATGAAAGTGATTCAAGATCCTCAAGGCAAAATAATTCATCGAGGCTCAACTGATTATTACAGTCATGTGCATGCGTGAGCATGTGCCAAGTCAATTCAAATGAAACATTCAGAGGAGGATACCACGGTGTCATACCAATTTATGAACAGAGCAATGCAAGCAAACATTCATAAGGATTGCTACAAACTATTAGCGAGCTGGAGCTAATCATAAGAAAGCAAGAACTACTAAGCATCCAAAGAAAACATACACTCTACATGAACGAACTAAGCATGCCCACAGTGATGAGTATATGTACAAAAAATGAAAACAAATAGAGTTCGTTACCAGCCTCTTACCATGCCTCAAGTTGTCATTAATCCTCATTATTGCTCTTCACTTGTGTGGCTTGAATAATAATATGAAACCAATATTCCACTGAGGACTGCTGAACCCTGTAGCAAACTCACAAAAACCAAAGAAGAACGACAAATTTTTTTTTTTGATTTTTTTAAACAAGAACCAAAGGAAAAACAAGCAAAGCAAAATCTTTTTGGGTTTTGCAAATAGTTCAAACAAAGCAAAAAGGGAAAAACAAACCAAGGCAAAAAGAAGAAGCAAACCAAAGAGAAACAACAAAAATATTTTTGGTCTTTTTGTGTTTTAGAAAGCAAAAGCAAAGAAAGAACGAAAACTAAAAAGAGAACGAAAACATGAATATACAAAGTACCGACGCAACATGATATGGAGATGAGTGCGGTGTTGGCGTACCTACCCCCAAGCTTAGACTTTTGGCCTAAGTGGGTATCAATCCATGTACGAATAGGGGTTCCAAGCAGGCGGATCTTGATAAGAATGGTCGTAGTTGGGCCTATGGGAAGAAGAAGAAGCTCCCCAATCATAAGCAGGCTGCTGATATGAAGACTCTCCCTCATTCGAGGGCTGGACCGAATCATCCGTGACCTCCCTTCTAGTGTCCTGCTCCTGTTGGGAGAGCTCTCCCAAGTACGTGTCAAGCTCCTCCTCAGTGAGGGACCATCCTTCCCTGTTATCAAGGTTAAACAAAACAGGTGCAGGCAAAAGAACAACACGCGCGGACTTGCTCTTTCTCTAACCAGCTTTGAGAAAGGTTATTTCATAAGATAACTCACTCATACCAGCCCACGAGGAAACAAATTTATGTTGTATCATGGAATTAATATCGAGCCTCTCTATGGGAAACTGTAGGTCTAGATGATGAGGACTAAACCATGCAATGCTAGTAAACGAGAAGCAATGAGGCCTCCACAAATTCCACCTTTCTCACGGTTAGTAGCAGGACGGAAAGCTATCAAAGCACCTAAGTTGTAAGACCTATCTCGTTTAAGAGCAGCAGAGATAAATGCTAGATCATACGAAGATAACTTATTGGCAGTTTTCCTAGCAAGAACGCACTTGGCAATAAAGTAGGCAAAGTAGCGAATGGAGGGAAGATGAATGTTACGGATTTTTCCACTCTCCTTCGAGAAGCTGCTCCCTTGGCAAATTTCTGCATATAAATCCATGAGTGGTTCAGGTCTCTCCTTAATCTTTCTACATGATCCCCATTGAGGTACCTTAATAGCTACACAAAAATCATCAAGAGAAAGGTCGACAGCAATATTGTAAATTTTGTAATGGACCATGGGGTTAGGCAAAGAGTGACTAAATTGGAAGTCCTGCACCACAGACATGGTTAGCTTCACAAATTGACAAGGTTCATCTTCCAAAAAGTGCTCTAACCCTGCATTAGAAACCAAAGTGTGGAAATCTTGTAGAATTCCCGCAGCTCTCATGAACTCAGAGCATGGATAAAATGGAGGGAAAAACTTCCTCCTCCCGGTGGACCTTCATGATCTCAGGCACCCATAATTCATGTTGGTTTAGGTGGTGTTTACTCATCTTCTATTCTGAAATTTAAACACCTATTAAACAAGTGATTGCAAAGTGAATATAATGAAGGATTCTACTCATAGGGACTTGTAAGAGGCCTAAACATGCATCAAACTATATCTCTAAGCATCAAACAAGCTTACAAGCTCTCATAACTAGTCACCTACAGCAGCAAAATACTCAAGATATAATCCACTAAACACAAAATGCTCCAAATTTCAGCAAGAAAGATGGGCTGAGCAAGGAGATCAAAAAATCGAGAGCAAGCACAGCAAGAACGCAATTTTGAGCAATGAACTGGAGCTTACTTGGGAGAGAGAAGAAAGTGGCAGGTGAGAGAGTTAGTGGGGGGCCAGGGTGGCCCACACCAGGGCATGGCGCCACCCAGGGCTGGCCGTGCCACCATGTGGTGTGCCTGCCTGGTGGGCCCCCTGGTACCTCCTAGGTACTCCTCTGCCCCTTTTTTCACGTAAAAATTTAATATGAATTTTCTGGAATTTTTCGAGACACTTTATTTTTGGGCATTTTTCAGAAATAGAAGAATGATTTTCTGACAAACAGATTTTTTTGGAAACATGATGCAAGGACAAAACAAAGCTAGAACTACAGAAGTTCTAAGACACTCTAACAAGCAAGCAACTAACAACAAAAAGAAAACTAAACGAAAGAAAAAACTAAAATGCAAATGATAGAAATAAACGGAGATAATCATAATGAAAACATTGTTTTGTTCAATGAAATCCTTTTGTTAACAAGGTTAATCAAGTCTTGCTACCAAATAATTCCATATGAGACAAAACTTTGTATTCCACTAATGATTATGTTACCTCAACCTTGATAGCAATGGTCCCAATCATAATAGTTTCAAATTTTTCTCTTGGTATGGGACAATATATTTCTCCAACTTGAATGCCTTCAACATGTTCAATTGAATTCAAACCATAAGTCCTTTCAATCTTCTTTGGGAAATAGACAGTATGTTCCTTGTCATTAACATTGAAGGTCATCTTTCCTTGATTACAATTAATAACAGCTCCTGCAGTATTAAGAAAAGGTCTCCCAAGAATAATAGACATATTATCATCTTCAGGCATTTCAAGCACAACAAAATTAGTTAATATCAAGCAATTGTGAGCCACCTGAACAAGTACATCCTCACATATACCCACAGGAATAGTGGTAGATTTATCAGCCATTTGCAAAGATATATCAGTTGGTATTAATTTTTCTAGTTGAAGCCTCTTATAGAGAGAGAAAGGCATAACACTAACTCCAGCTCCCAAATCAGACAAGCAGTTCTAACATAACTGTTCTTAATAGAGCAAGGATAGTTGGAATCCCTGGGTCCCCAAGTTTCTTAGGAACCTTATCATTGAAGGAATAATTAGCAAGCAAAGTAGAAATTTCTTCATTAGGGATCTTCCTTTTATTTGAGACAATATCCTTCATATACTTTGAGTAAGGAGGCAATTTAATAGCATCAGTCAAAGGAATTTGCAGGAATAAAGGTTTCATCCACTCACAAAACTTATTATAGTGTTCATCTTCCTTTTACTTGTGTTTCTTATCAGGGAAAGGCATAGGTTTTTGGACCCAAGGTTCTCTTTCACTACCATGTTTCTTAGCAATAAAATCTTCTTTGCTGTATTTAGTATTCTTAGTGTGGTTTTCAGGTTCTTCTTCAACTTTTTCTTCATTAGGAACTTCATTTTCTTCATTACCACTTTCAGGTTCAGCGTCAGAGATAGATATACTATTAGGATCTATAGCAGGTTTAGAGGGTTCTACAACAGTTTTATGCTTCTTTTTCCTTTTCTTACGTGTAGAACCACTATTTTCAGCTTGTTGAGAATCCTGCTCAATTCTTTTGGGATGCCCCTCAGGATATAGGGGATCCTGGGTAGCAGCTCCACTTCTAGTTCTAATTTCATAAGCATGTTTCTCTTTAGCAGCATTAACTAGCAAGTCATTTTGTACTTTAACGAGTTGATCTATTTGAGTTTGAACCATTTGAAAATGTTTAACAATCATTTTAACATCATTAGAGGTTCTTTCCACAATATCTTTCAACTCAACAATAGCTCTAGTGTTTTCCATTAGATTTAACAATCATTTTAACATCATTAAAGTTATCTTGCTTAACAATAAAGATATCGAATTCTTCTAAGCATTGATCAGGAGGTTTAGAGTAAGGGATATCACCTTCATCAAAGTGTTGGAGAGAGTGTACCACTAGTGGAAAACGGGCCTCCAGTCCCGGCCCGTAAGGGGCTTTAGTCCCGGTCCTGGTAACCGGGACTAGAGGGGCGAGACTAAAGGCCCACCCATTAGTTCCGGCCCTCTTACCAGCCGGGACCAATGGGCATCCACGTGGCTGTCTCTGCGGGCGCTGGGTGCCCCCCATTAGTCCCGGTTCGTATTACGAACCGGGACAAATGGTTCTCTGCCGCGGCAGAATTTTAGGCACTTTCTCTGCCGCGGCAGAGAATTTAATTTGTATTCTTTTTTTTCATTTCAAAATAGTTTTCTACGCTACCACATACCGTACATGTTCGTGCATACATAAGATAACTTCTCTTAAGATCGAGCATACAAATATATACATGATAGTTACACATGGAGATCACAATTATCGGGACTAGAGCCCGTTTATTCAATTACACGGTCGGGGATCATCGGCGCCTATTCACACTAAATTCTCCGGCGTCATCTATCATCTCGTTCATCAAGAATCCTTCCAGTTCTTCAGCAATTGCTACTACGCGTTGCTGTGGTAGGAGCTGATCCCGCATTTTCTCGAACTATATAAGAAAAGGAGATCAATATGAATATCAATCATGATAACAAAAAGTGACGGTAATAAAAAATAATGTTATGAATGTATTGCTTACATCGACTCTATAATCATTCAGCTCACTGGTAAACGTGCGAATGAACTCGCAAATGTAGAATCCACATAGATTCGTCCCCTGTGGCTGCCTCGCACACTTTACGATAATAGAATGCAATCAAAATAATAATCATGCATCATAATTGTATTGAAACTAGAAGTAAAGAGATGCGCCTACTACTTACCGAGACCGGCTTAAACGTTAGCTTCTCAGTAAAGTCACACGTAACCGCACTCTTAAACTGGTTCCAAACCCTACCCGGTAAAGAAAATGAATGAGTTATTTATTACGTGATGTCTCAGGAAATCAACGAAAGAGACCGCTATAGCGCAAAAATTACCTCTGGAGCATGTCCTGCATGTCACTAAACTGTTCCAGGGGTCTCTTTAATGGGTCCATGACTTCAACTCTTCCCTTATCAAGTTGAATGTCCATGAGAATCCAGTGGAAACTGTACACGTTTATATATACATCAGTAACTCATCAATTACACTTAACATCGAGTAAGCAAAAGAGAATGTGTACAATAGAGTAAGACACTCACGCGAAATTATAAGGAAACAGTATGTGGTCACAGAAATTTTGCTCCGTTAGAAACCTTAGAAGGTTTTCCTGTGTTTCCTCGGGTTTTTCCTTTAGTGTCCGACAATGTATTTTATCTAGGTCAATGAACCCAACACTGAAGATTGACCTTCTTTTACATTCCATGATCTTCATTCTGCATAATAATAGAGTACAAAAGGATATAATTAGGATAATTACATGCAATGAACTGAACAACTGAAAAAAATGAACAGCTTATATATAGACAATGAATTCAAGAACTTACAGACAATAGCAACTCATGAGACTTTTGTCGATGGCATCGAAAGTGTATAACTGGAAGAGTTCTGGAAACTCAACATGGACCTCATCTTCTCGGAAGTAGTAGTCATGTGGGACTTTCGCCATGATCATTATTCTCTCCTCCTTTACGGCATTCAAGTACCATTTATGTAAACTCCGCATTTGTGTTGGCAGATGTTGGAACTGCTCAAAGCTGACCAAAGGCTTCCCTGGGACATATGTAGGGACTACCTGAGCCTTGGGTAACTTGTCGTCCTGGGAACCTAGCAATTCCTCAACAGTCACATTCATAGCGGCCGCAATCTTCTTAGCTTGTTCCATATCCTGCTGGGGAGTGTCATAGGATACCACCTTGAGGGGTGGGGTCAATTTTTTGGCCTGTTCCCCGAGCTGGGGGACATCCTTTCTTTTCCTGGTTGCACTTTGACTTGATGATTTGCTCCCGCTTGCACTTCTACTTGATTTGCTCTTCTTCACTTCCTTCTGAAGTGTGCGTCGATAGTCATCTGGCTTATGGTGCAAGTCATATTGCGATTTTGTGTTCAGAAAAGAAAGTGCATACGCTTTTTGCTTCTCGGTGTATACCGGGGCGGGCTCGGGTTTCTTCTTTTGAAGCTGCATAACACATTCTGCCTTTACGATCATGTCGGTTTCCTCGTCAGTACGATCGTAAGGTCTGATAGAAAGATTCTTATGAGGTACTCTTGGGAGGGGCGAGATTTGTCGTTTTGGGCTCCTGCGTCGTTTAGTACTAATCGGAGGTTGCGGCGGAGATTGAGATGGACTCGGGCTGTGGTGGTCGTAGTCATGGGGTGGGCTTCTTGGAGGTGATGGAGGTGAAGGTGACATGTGACCACTCGGAGGCGGTGTTGGCTTTGGCGTCCAGCCTGGAAGCTTGATGTTGTTCTTGTCCCATAGAATGATACCACCCAGTACTTCTCCGAGTGTCCTCTCACCTTCAGGTCCAGGGATGTCAAGCTCCATTGAGTCCCACCCCATTGCGATTTCATCCACACCAACTTTAGCATAGCCAGCTGGAATCTCACGGCCATGCCAGCGTGCGCCAGGTGGACAAGGTAAAGCACATCCGACCGCCACCTTGATGGATAGGTTCTTCACCTTATGATGGAGCTCACAAGATGCCTGCTCCTTGATTCCATCCATGGGGTGGCCGGGACCGCCATCTACCATACGTGCATCGTCAGAAGGGACCTCCGATTCAGCCACGCTGCTTTTCCGCTGAGATGGGACGGCAGTAATATTGAGTACAGGATCTTGCAGGCGCACTGCTCCTCGAAGTTCGTCAATCTGTTGCTGATGCATTCGAAGTGTTCCTATCAACTCGGTGAACTTGTCTCCCTCCTCCTCCTGCCGTCGCCTCTTTGCTCTCTCTCGGCTCCTATAAGTATCTCTGTCTTTGGGAAACCCCATCTCCCACGTATAACTAGGGCCAAGGCCTCATACACGTCCTCCGCGTTCGTCATTCCCGAGGACCTTTGTCAGCAAGTCTTTCTCTCTATCGGGACGGAACTTTGTTGTCCCCGCTTTAATCTCCTTCACCACTTTCTGCCATGTATCCCGGGGTATCCTAATCCCGTCACTGCAAATAAGGTCTCTTGTACTTTCATCATACTCACTCCCATGCCCAAGGAACCAATTCCTTGCCCTCAAATCCCATTCTTCGCGTATTGGTTCTGGAGTGATCCCTTTAGCAAGCAGCTCATTCTCTTTAGCATCCCACTTTGGCATGGCAGCCGCGTAGCCCCCTGGCCCCAGGTGATGGTGATATTTCTTCATCACGACATTTTTCTTGTTTTTTCCGACATTTCCATAGCAGGTTGTGACTCCTTGTACTTCACAAATGCATCCCAGTTAGCCTGCTGCTTCGTTAGATAGCATTCAAATTTAGGATCCTTCTTCGTCTTCTGATACTTTTGCCATAATGCTTTCTTCTAGTTCTTGAATAGTTTGGCCATCTTCGTAAGAGTCCACTGCTTGACTTTCTTCCTCAATGCAGCTGTGTCGGCATCATCCTCACATTCTGGCAGGGTGGAATGTGTCATGAGGTTATTCCAAAGACCCTCTTTCCACCTGTTGGAGACATACTCACCCTCTTTCGCCCCTTTGGTCTTATTCCACTCTCGAATGGTGATCAGGATGCGATCCCTACCCATAAATCTGCATTGTTGTTTAAATACAGTTTTAGCCTTTTCGGGTACCACCGGCTCACCCCGTGGTGATACCCGCGTAATTGTATAACGCATAGATGCGTCCAACTTTTTGGCCGGGCCTCGTTTGGAATATTTTTTGCTCGATGTGGAGGCCTAAGAGAAGAAACATTCATCAATTTATATATATATACAACTCAGTTAATGCATCTACTGATCACCAGACTTTATATATATACCTCGCCGTCGGCTTCTCCACCACCGGAGCCGTCGGCTTCTCCTTGATCATTTCGGTCGACCTCCTCTCCCTCACCGGAGGGGTTCAGATAAATCGACGAAGATTCGGGTGGATCAACATGGGGGGTGTCGTTCATCATATCCTCGAGAATTTCTTCCTGTGCTAGGTCTCTCTGGATTGGATCCATAGTTTTCTACAAAATGCACACAATAACATTAGCAAAATTCTAGTGATGCCCTAACCCTAACCCTAAGTCCGGGCGGCCCGCAAGCACCACCGAGTCATCGACGCATCGTCGACAACCAATAGTGTCGTTGGCCTCTCACCATCATACTATATATACTCCATATATACTATACACATATATACTATACTCCATATATACTATACACATATATAATATACTCCATATATATACAATATACTATATCTATTATATTACAATATTCTATATCTAAAAGATACAAGAAATAAAAAAACATATATATACTATATATATTCTATTACTATACACAAACATATATATATACTATATATATCTATATACTAGTAATAATTATTAACATATAAAAAAGATACACGAAAGAAAAAAACATATATACAATATACTATATATCTATAATATACTATAAAATATACAATATACAATATACTATATCTATAATATACTATAAAAAACATATATACAATATACTATATCTATAATATACTATAAAAAACATATAATATATATACAATATACAATATACTATAAAAAAGATACACGAAATTAAAAAAAGTGGCCGGGGCCGGCGGGGACAGAGCTAGAGAGGCAGCACGCGGTCGGGGGCTGGGGATGGAGGAGGCGCGGCGCGCGGCGGGAGGAGGGAGAGTTACCTCCGGCGGGGCTCGCTGGGGCCGGGGACGATGGAGGAGGCGCGGCGCGTGGCGGGGGGAGGGAGAAGGCGCGACACGCAGCGGGGTGGACGTCCGTGGCGTCTGGAGAGGCGGCGGCGCGGCGGGGCAGCTGTGCAGACGGCTGGAGAGGCGGCGAGAGGCAGTCCAAATTTTGGCAGCCTGCCGGCGTCGGCGTCGTCCTCGCGCGCGTCTGCAGAGTGTGGAGATGGAGATTAGGGGAGCGAAGCAGCACGTATTTAAATGGATGAACCTTTAGTCCCGGCCCGTGGCTTGCCCCTGGACTAAAGGCTTTTCGGCAATGCCCACGGGGTGCGCGCCAACAGCACCCTTTAGTCCCGGGCCATGCCACAACCTGGGACTAAAGGCCCCTTTTTAAAAAAATTGACTACAACCTCTGTTTCCGGCCTTATTGCATACTATGTTATTAAATAAACTACTATATATCAATATTATTAAATCTGATAAAAGTTTACAATATTTTAGGGTTTAGGGTTTAGGGTTTCGGGTTTAGGGTTAGGGTTTAGTGTTTCGGGTTTAGGGTTTAGAGTTTTGGGTTTAAGGTTTAGGGTTTAGGGTAAGGGTTTAGGGTTTAGGGTTTAGAGTTTTGGGTTTAGGGGTTAGGGTTAGGGTCCCTTTTTAAAAAAATCACCCTGGGGCGCGCCTGTCTAAAAAAAGGTCCCTTTTTCAAATTAGGGTTTAGGGTTTAGGGTTTAGGTTTGGTCGTTGCCATAGCACATCTAGATTCATATCTGCCGCCTCTCTCCATTCTATCCCATGGCTTTCACCATACCTCTAACCCCAGGGAGGCGGAGATGGAGTCTTTCACGGGCTAGCAGGAAAATATTTTCCGAGGCAGAACTTCCGAAGATGCCATAGGGCGTGTGCACCAAGGGCATCTTCGAGAAGTTCTGCCACGAGAGATTTCCCAACCCTTTCCTCCATCCATGGGGTTGAAACTCTCCATCCATGTTGGCTTGGTCGTTGCCATAGCACATCTACACTCATATCTGCCGCCTCTCTCCACTCTATCCCATGGCTTCCACCATACCTCTTGTTGGAGATATGCCCAAGAGGCAATAATAAAGTGGTTATTATTATATCTTTATGTTTATGATAAATGTTTACATCCCATGCTATAATTGTATTAACCGAAAACATTAATACTTGTGTGTTTTGTAAACATAAAAGAGTCCCTAGTAAGCCTCTTGTTAAACTAGCTTGTTGATTAATGGATGATCATGGACATTGGATGTCGTTAATAACAAGATCATATCATTAGGAGAATGATGTGATGGACACACACCCATAGTAAGCGTAGCATAAGATCAAGTCATTAAGTTCGTATTGTTGTAAGCTTTCAAATGCATAGTAACATAATCCTTCGACCATGAGGTTATGTTAATCACCATCACCGGATGGGTACTTTGATGACATCAAACACCGCTTCGTAACTGGGCGGTTATAAAGGTGTCATTGGGTATTCTGAAAGTATGTGTTGAAGCGCATGGACCAAGATTGGGATTTGTCCATCCATATGACGGATAGATATGCTCTGGGCCCTCTCGGTGGAATGTCATCTAGATAGCTTGCAAGCATGTCACTAGGTCACAAGGGATGACATAACATGGAAACGAGTAAAGAGTACTTATCAGTAACGAGGTAGAACTAGGTATGCAGATACCGACGATCAAACCTCGGATAAGTAGAATATCGCGTGACAAAGGGAATTGGTTTCGTATGTAAAATGGTTCAATCGATCACGAAGTCATCGTTGAGTATGTGGGAGCCATAATGGATCTCCAGATCCCGCTAATGGTTATTGATCGGAGAGGTGTCTTCATCATGTCTGCATATTCACGAACCGTAGGGTGACACACTTAAGGTTCGAAGTTGTTTTAAGTAGATATGGAATGTGCGTTGGAGACCGAATGTTGTTCAGAGTCTCGGATTGGATCCGGGACATCACGAGGAGATCCGGAATTGTCCGGAGAATAAGATTCATATATTGGGGATCATTTTCTAAGTTAGGAAATGTTCCGGAGTATTTGTATGGGGATTCTAGAAGGTTTTGGAATGTTCCGGAAGGTTCTAGTAGATTTCTTGGAGTTTGCTTGAAAACCAAGAAAGGATCAAGGAGTCTTTGTGGGACAAGACACGGATTCGTGGGGGAGGAGGATTCCTCCCTCCTTCCAATCCGCCGGCCAAGGAGGGAGGGGAGTCCTACTAGGACTCCCCCTCCCATGGCGCCTCCCTCCTTTAAATAGAGGGGAGGGGCGCCACCCCCTAGTACTCTCCCATAACAAACCCTAGCCGTCGCCTCTCTCCTCCTCCTTCGTGCTACTGGGATTCCGTGGAGAAGATCTACTACCTCCGCTGCTCGCTGGAACGGGGAGAGGAAGGTCTGCTTCGACTCCGCACGTGTGACCGTCTGTGGAAGCGCTACCGGAACGCGGCGCCGGAAGGATCGTCCACACGATCTTGAGATAGGCAAGTGATCGACTACATCATCCACGAGATCTAATCTCATAACGCTTTCAGTTCTACGATTGTTAGTACCAATCTATCTCGTTGCTCATGTCTAATAGATTAGATCTTGGCTTTTATCTAGATTAGATCTGGGTTTTGTTCGTCCTTGCGGTAGAAAATTTTTGTTTTCCATGTTATGAACCCATCAGTGGTATCAGAGCCTTGTCTATGCGTAGATCTGTTGCACGAGTAGAACACAATGAGGTTGTGGGCGTTAGTGCTCGTGCCGTCTTTTGCTATGTGTGTACTTTGCATCTTGCGGTATGGTGGGATGAAGCGGCTCGGGCTAACATTACATGTCATCGTACATGAGACTTGATCCACGCTTGACGTGCAACTCGTTTTGCACAAGTGGCTTTGCGGGTGTCTATCTCTCCCATCATAGTATAGATCAAATCTACACTTTGCATTTGATAACACTTGTATCAACGTTGTGGTTCAGTTTCGTAGGTAAGATCCGTTCTTAGTCGAAAGCCCCAAGCCACGTAAAACTTGCAAAGAAAATTAGAGGCGTCTAACTTGTTTTTGCAGGGGTTTTTATGATGTGATATGGCCATCATGTGATTGAGATTGTATTTGATGTATGCAATAATCCTTATTGTAATATGGCAACCGGCAGGAGCCTAATGGTTGTCTTTAATTCTGTTAAGACCTGCGTGTCTATTCATCTTGTAATAGCTTTATTCCAAGTAGTTGTAATAGTTGCTAGTGATGATGGACAACCATGAAGTGGCGCCATTGACCTTGACGTAATGCTGGTGATGATGGAGATCGTGTCTGTGCTTTGGAGATGGAGATCAAAGGCATAAGAAGAAAGGGCCATATCATATCACACTAATTATGAATTGCCTGTGATGTTAATCCTTTATGCATCTTGTATTGCTTAGATCGCGACGGTAGCATTATAAGATGATCCCTCTCACTAAATATCAAGTAATAAAGTGTTCGTCCTTAGTTGGCACCGTTGCTAAGACTCGTCGTTTCGAAGCATCTCGTGATGATCGGGTGTGATAGACTCTACGTGTGCATACAACGGGTGCAAGCCAGATTTGCACATGCAGAAACTAAGGTTAATCTTGACGAGCCTAGCATGTACAGACATGGTCTCGGAACACGGAATACTGAAAGGTAGAGCATGAGTCATATGATTGATATGATGAACATGAAGATTGTTCGCCGATGAAGCTACATCATCTCACGTGATGATCAGACTTGGTGTAGTGGATTTGGTTCGTGTAATCACTAAAACAACTCGAGGGATGTTGTTTTGAGTGGGAGTTCTTTTGTAATTTGGATTAGTCAAACTCAAATTATCATAAACACAATCAAAGTGAATTTGCATAGTTTGTTGTAGTCATTGGCATCCGTTCACCACCTTACGCTTAGTTATAGTTGAGATAGTAGAACTATAGAAATTCTGGATATTTGCTTTACGAACTGGTATCGTATTGTTTTGAGTGTCAATCTAAAGTTTAAAAGTCATATTGCAAACTTTCAGCAAACTTCGTTTACTCTATCAAGTTTAATAAACAGTATTAAATCAAGAGTAAAAATTCCAGTGTTAGTACCTAATGTATCATGTTTGCCTCCATGATTCTTGATACTCAAAAGATTGTTTTTAATATCAAGTTTATCTAAGAGCTGAAAGCAATGTTTCAGAAACCATCATATGTGAAAGGTATTGCGATATCTAAAACAATGTATTGGTTACAACATGATAGAGTATATGTCCTCATATTTGATGAGAATTTGTGAAGGTTGGAGACGCTGGTCGTCCTAATCCTCCAAAAGGTTTTGGAAAAGAAACATTATACTCGCAATTCAACTTTATAAGCTATAGCAGCTTGATCATGAAAGTTGTCATGATAAGGATGAATAGAAGATGTAAGTAAAATGTTTACTACACTAAAAGATTACTAAAGAATGGAATTTTGAAAGAATGCCAAACATTTGATGAAGGTGATCCACTTCAAAGTGCAAGTCCAAAGGTATTAGTATTTGACTATACACACTTTGTACTATGTGTCATGTGAATGACACCACTATTGATGTTGATAGATTCTTTTAAAAGAAAAGGAATTATTGAAAGAGAATCTATAAAATATTTGGCAGAAAAGAAAAGATTGGAGATATCCAACTTAGGTATATAGAAGATACATGTTATGGCTGTATTCCTTGGTTGTTAAACAATGTGGTTCTGCGGTATTGGATACCGAATTGGTTGGTATGAAGTGTCATACAGGACAACACAATTCATGAACTGTAATGGCCTAAGTAACTAGCAAGAGAATATGTGATGATGTTCATCGAAAACAAACAAAGGGTTGTTGTGTTGCCCGTTAACATCAAAGCTTGCCTTCAAGATTTGTTTCAATAATTGTTAATTTGATCAGGTATTATGACGACAAAAGGTTGTTCAAATAATTACCGTATTCCATAATAGATGGATGATATACAAGTCTGGTTGGAAAAATAATGACCATAAAACTAATGCTAAAATGTCGCAAGACAAATGATTGAAAGATCACTTGCAAAGTGACATCGTCGTTTAAATTATATTGAAAGGGATACATGAAGAAACTCCATGTTGATGGATTATTGGAGTCTTTGATTTTGATCAAATGACGCTTGTGATACTTTCCTGGAGATAATTAAAACTCCGTTCGTAGGCCAAAGAGGAACGGACGACTAACTGATTGGAATTTGTACATATTGATGTATATAGTCCATTATGTGTAGTCGTGGGCGATGGATTTCAACTTCATATGCTTTCTCCGAAGATTTGAGTGAGTATATGTATATACTTACTCAATAAGGAAGAAGTATGAAACATTTGAAAATGTTCAAAGACTTTCAAGATGAAGTGGAAAATTATTGTAACAAGAAAATAAAAAGTTTATGATTGGATCATAAAGAAAGATGTTTGAGTTACAAGTTTAGCAAAACACCTAAGATTTGAGGAATCGTTCCATGGATTTGCATTTCCCAAAACACCATAGGAGTATGGAGTGTTTGAGATATGTAATGAAACCTTGTTTGACATGGTAAGATCAAAGGTGTCATTTATAAAACTGCCATTATATTTTAAAGATTAAAGCTTTAGTGACTACCGCTTTTACACTGAAAAGAGCTCCATCGTGATCCGCTGAAATGACACCATATAAGTCATGGTTTGGGATAAAACCCAGGTTGTCCTTTCTTAAATTTTTGGTATGCTAGGCATAAGTAAAGTGTTTACAACCAAAGTCGGATGAGCATGTCTTTGTAGGTTATTTCAAATAACCATTGGGTATTCCTCCATAAAACCGAAGACAAAAGTGTTTGTCGCTTAGAATGTCGAGTTTCTTGAGAAGGAATTTTGCTGAAAAGTTAAGTGGGAGGACAATAGAACTTTGACAAGGTCGTTGAACCTTGGCTAATATGTGCTGAGTTGCACAGCGTCGAAAAGTGTCCCGGAGGCAGCAACAATGCTCATGGCTCACGTGCCTCAAAGGTTATGGTCACGGAGATCTAAGTTACTATTGAACCAAGTAGGTCGGGTAAGTAATCAAATACCAAGATTTGAGAGTTAAATCATTGTTGTTTGACAATGATGAACCGACTACATGCAAAGAAGCAATGATGGGTCCTGACTTTGTTTAAGTGGCTTGAAGCCATAAAATCCGTGATAATTCCATACACGAGAAATCAAGCTTTGAATTTGAAAGACCCTATGGAAAGGTGCAAGACCTTATAGTCGTATATGGATCTATAAAGAAATAGACATGGATGTTTCACATCTATGAAATAGTCGACATGTCGGAAAGAGTTTACGACAATGTTCAAGGAATTGACTATGATAAGATTTGATCTTTCATAGCGATATTTAGTCTGGACGGATTAATGTAGCAACCACTACATATATTTTGGTATATGGTAGTTGAACAAACAAAACAAGTTCTTCTAATAGAATGGTTACCTAGGATGTGTCCATGACACGATCCAAAGGGTTTTGTTAATTCAAAGGATGCTAAAAGAGTATGCAAAACTTCAATGGTTGAAGTGAGCATCACGGAGTTGGAATCTTCACCGTGATGAAACCGTTAAAAGGTCTAATTTCGTCAAAGACGATGAAGATGTTTGCATTTTGCAAGAAATTAAGTGGGAGCGCTAAGACATATTTCTAATACATTATGTGAAAGACATATTGTTGATTAGAAATGATGTATCTTTTATTGACACAGGTTAAGAATTTCATTTCGATGAAAGACTTAGGCATAACCCAAGAATTAGGCATCAATGTCCATATGGATAGATTGAGGCGCTAATATGGTTTTGCCAAATGTACATAGATAAGATGTTGAATGAGTTCAATATGGAAACAACAAGAAAGGTTCTTGACGCACGGAAAGGACTGAATCAAGATTCAAGTGTGTTGACACGAGATTCAAGTGTTTTGACACTTGGTGAAATCACAAGAATATTTTGATCAATCATTCTTTGAGATGTACACATCCAGATATGTCCTATGCTCTAAATGTTATGAGCATATACCAGAATGACTCATAAGATGATCATTGGACAATAGTAGGGATATTCCTATGATCTTTGGAAGAACTAAGAATATATTACTTATATAGTGGTGACAAATAGTTCATTGTAAATTGTTACATTGATACTAGTTTTGTCACAAATTAAGTTTATCTCAATTTAAACTATGGGTGGCACAATGTAATGGAAAGGAAGTTCCATAACGGATTTGGTTGAGTACCAAAGTTAAAACATTGTGACAGATACTACAACAAAAGGCTAAGTATATGACTGCTATTGTAGCAGCAAATGAGGGCATTTGCGTCAAGTAGTTTGTTATCAAACTAGGTGTGGTTCATAGCGGGATAATACTATGAAGATACATTTTACGACAATTGTATCAACATGATTTAATCCCAAGGAACTAAAGGTCTCACCAAAGGACCAAATTTATACAATGCCATCTCATTGGAGAATGAGTAATGCGTAGAGACGCAAGGACATGCAAATACACACGGACCTGGAAGTGTCAGATCCGAAGATTATGTTTACCACTAGCAATAGTGTCTATACAACACCAGAAAGCCATAGGTGTTGAGTGCACAAGTTTTTAACTAGATTATTGACTCTAGTGCAAGTGGGAGACTGTTGGAGATATGCCCAAGAGGCAATAATAAAGTGGTTATTATTATATCTTTATGTTTATGATAAATGTTTACATCCCATGCTATAATTGTATTAACCGGAAACATTAATACTTGTGTGTTTTGTAAACATAAAAGAGTCCCTAGTAAGCCTCTTGTTAAACTAGCTTGTTGATTAATGGATGATCATGGTTTCCTGATCATGGACATTGGATGTCATTAATAACAAGATCATATCATTAGGAGAATGATGTGATGGACACACACCCATAGTAAGCATAGCATAAGATCAAGTCATTAAGTTCGTATTGCTGTAAGCTTTCAAATGCATAGTAACCTAATCCTTCGACCATGAGGTTATGTTAATCACCATCACCGGATGGACACACACCCATAGTAAGCGCATGGACCAAGATTGGGATTTGTCCATCCATATGACGGATAGATATGCTCTGGGCCCTCTCGGTGGAATGTCATCTAGATAGCTTGCAAGCATGTGACTAGGTCACAAGGGATGACATAACATGGAAACGAGTAAAGAGTACTTATCAGTAACGAGGTAGAACTAGGTATGCAGATACCGACGATCAAACCTCGGATAAGTAGAATATCGCGTGACAAAGGGAATTGGTTTCGTATGTAAAATGGTTCAATCGATCACGAAGTCATCGTTGAGTATGTGGGAGCCGTTATGGATCTCCAGATCCCGCTAATGGTTATTGATTGGAGAGGTGTCTTCATCATGTCTGCATATTCACGAACCGTAGGGTGACACACTTAAGGTTCGAAGTTGTTTTAAGTAGATATGGAATGTGCGTTGGAGACCGAATGTTGTTCAGAGTCTCGGATTGGATCTGGGACATCACGAGGAGATCCGGAATTGTTCGGAGAATAAGATTCATATATTGGGGATCATTTTCTAAGTTAGGAAATGTTCCGGAGTATTTGTATGGGGATTCTAGAAGGTTTCGGAATGTTCCGGAAGGTTCTAGTAGATTTCTTGGAGTTTGCTTGAAAACCAAGAAAGGATCAAGGAGTCTTTGTGGGGCAAGACACGGATTCATGGGGGAGGAGGATTCATCCCCCCCTTCTAATCCGCCGGCCAAGGAGGGAGGGGAGTCCTACTAGGACTCCCCCTCCCATGGCGCCTCCCTCCTTTAAATAGAGGGGAGGGGCGCCACCCCCTAGTACTCTCCCATAACAAACCCTAGCCGTCGCCTCTCTCCTCCTCCTTCGCTCTGCTCCGGCTTAGGCGAAGCCCTGCAGAATTCTCTACTCCACCACCACCACCACACCGTCGTGCTGATGGGATTCCGTGGAGAAGATCTACTACCTCCGCTGCTCGCTGGAATGGGGAGAGGAAGGTCTGCTTCGACTCCGCACGTGTGACTGTCTGCGGAAGCGCTGCTGGAACGCGGCGCCGGAAGGATCATCCACACGATCTTGAGATCGGCAAGTGATCGACTACATCATCCACGAGATCTAATCTCGTAACGCTTTCGGTTCTACGAGGGTTAGTACCGATCTATCTTGTTGCTCATGTCTAATAGATTAGATCTTGGCTTTTATCTAGATTAGATCTGGGTTTTGTTCGTTCTTGCGGTAGAAATTTTTTGTTTTCCATGCTACGAACCCATCACCTATAACCCCAGGGAGGCGGAGATGGAGTCTTTCACGGGCTAGCAGGAAAATATTTGCCGAGGCGGAACTTTTGAAGATGCCATAGGGTGTGTGCACCAAGGGCATCTTTGAGAAGTTCCGCCACGGGAGATTTCCCAACCCTTTCCTCCATCCATGGGGATGAAACTCTCCATCCATGTTGGCTTGTTGAGTTGCTTGCCATGACGTATCGATGCTCCTTTTATAGGCACGATGTCGCTTCTACTTTATCTTCTTCCTCTAACAGGGCGTCGTGCGCTACATCGAGCAGTGCAGTCCACCCACGCGTCCTTATCCTACCGGCAGCTTTAGTCCCGGTTTGAGCCCCCACCCGGTACTAAAGGTTACCCACACGTCCTTATCCCACCGACAATTTTGTTAGATGACACAAAAACCACCTTTAGTCCCGGTTGCACCCACCAGCCGGTACTAAAGGTTAGCCAGCTCCAGATAAGGCCCTCCCAGATAAGCCTCCCCTAGATAAGGCCCCCCATCTTTTGTCCCAGTTTGAGCCCCCACCCAGGATGAAAGTTTCCCACGCCACTGCGTTCCCGCGCTTTCCACCGGTTCCCACCTCTGTCTTCCCGCCATTTTTTCAGTATATATATGTACGCTTGGCCTCCATTTACATATCACATCTAGACTCATCATTCTCTTCCCATGGCTTCCATCGTATCTCTAACCACCCGGGAGGCGGAGGCGCTTTGTGCCTCGAACTACCCCTGCCCACCGGGCTACCGCGTCCCCACCGGCTGGATGCTGAGCGCCGGAGGCGTGCCGGTCCCTCCTGTCCCTCTAGGTGTGGAGCGCCGGATGGCCATCACGAACCACTACTACCTAGAGCTCACGCCAGAGCAGCGGAGGAATCCCAACTGGCATCCCAACTACCTATCGCGGCTAAGAACATCTAGTTTGATTGAGCAAGATGTATTACATGAAAGGGGGCCTTTATGTCTTAAATTAAAGGTTTAATACATTACATAGATTTATGTCTCAAATAAAAGGTTTAATTACATAGATTTATGTCTCAAATAAAAGGTTTAATACATTATTACACATCACCAACATCTAGTGTTGTGGTTTTCTTCTGCACCATAGCCATGGAGAATCTTCATCATTTAACAGGATGTTTGGGTCAGTTTTCACTTTGAAGGGCAGAATTTCATGAAACTTATTGTAATCTTCTGACATGTCTGTCTTGTCATCCACTCCCATGATGTTTCTTTTCCCTGAAAGAACTATGTGGCGCTTTGGCTCATCGTATTCTGTACTCTTTTGCTTATCTTTCCTTTTTCTCGGTTTGGTAGACATGTCCTTCACATAGAAAACCTGAGCCACATCGTTGGCTAGGACAAATGGTTCATCCATGTACGCAAGATTGTTGAGATCCACTGTTGTCATGCCGTACTTTTCGTCTACATGTACCCCACCTCCTGTCAGCTTGACCCATTTGCACCGAAACAAAGGGACCTTAAAAGTAGGTCCATAGTCAAGTTTCCATATCTCCTCTATGTACCCATAATATGTGTCAATCTGCCCATTGTCATCTGTTGCATCAAAGCAGACACCACTGTTTTGGTTGGTGCTCTTTTTATCTTGGGCGATCGTGTAAAATGTATTCCCATTTATCTCGTACCCTTTGAAAGTACATATAGTCGAAGATGGTAACCTGGCCAACGAGTACAACTCATCTCCAACAGTGGTGTTATTCATGAGATGTGTCTGCAACCAATTGCCAAAATACTTCTCGCGTTCCCCTTTAATCAAGGTTTCAGGCTTCCCCGGGTTTTCGGAGCGTAGAATATTCTTGTGTTTCTCGATATATGGAGCCACCACGGTGGAATTGTGTAGAACTGTGTAGTGTGCTTGAGTGAAAGAATGCCCATCCCTACATACCATTGATTTCCTTCCTAGTGTGCCTTTTCCAGTCATCCTCCCCTCATACCGAGATTCAAGAACACCAATCGGCTTAAGGTCAGGAAGAAAGTCAACACAAAACTCAATGACCTCCTCAGTTCCATAGCCCTTGGAGATGCTTCCTTCTGGCCTAGCACGGTTATGAACATATTTCTTTAAGACTCCCATGAACCTCTCGAAGGGGAACATATTGTGTAGAAACACAGGACCAAGAATTCTAATCTCTTCGACTAGGTGAACTAGGAGGTGCGTCATAATATTGAAGAAGGATGGCAGGAACAACAACTCGAAGCTGACCAGACATTGGACCACATCAATCTGTAATCCTGATAGACTTTCTCGATTGATTACCTTCTGAGAAATTGCATTGAGGAATGCACATACCTTCACAATGGCTAGTCGAACATTTTCTGGTAGAATTCCCCTCAATGCAACTGGAAGCAATTGCGTCATAAGCACATGGCAGTCATGAGACTTTAGGTTTTGAAATTTTTTCTCTTTCATATTTACTATTCCCTTTATATTCGACGAGAAGCCAGACGGGACCTTGATACTGAAAAGGACTTCAAAAAAGATTTCCTTCTCTTCTTTGGTAAGAGCATAGCTGGCAAGCCCTTGAAACTACCCTGGATGCTTGTCGTCTTGTCCTTTATGATGTTCCTGGTCCTCCCGTGTTGCCGGGGTATCTTTTGACTTCCCATACAAGCCCAGGAAGCCTAGAATATTCACACAAAGATTCTTCGTCAGGTGCATCACGTCGATTGCAGAGCGGACCTCATGCACTTTCCAATAGGGTAGCTCCAAAAATATAGATTTCTTCTTCCACATGGGTGCGTGTCCGGTAATGGGGTCTTTCAGAACAGGTTGTCCTCCAGGACCCTTTCCAAAGATTACATCCAAATCCTTGACCATACCAAATACATCAGCACCACTACGGGGGACAGGCTTCGTCCGGGTTTCTGCCTTGCCATTGAAATGCTTGCCTTTCTTCTTTAAGGGATGACTAGGCAAAAGAAAACGACGATTGTATGGGTACACATTCTTTCTACATTTATCCAGATATATACTTTCAGTCTCATCTAAACAGTGCGTGCATGCATTGTATCCTTTGTTCGTCTGTCTTGAAATGTTACTAAGAGCAGGCCAATCATTGATGGTTACGAACAGCAACGCTTGTAGGTCAAATTCCTGCTGTTTGTGCTCATCCCACACACGTACACCTGGTTTCACCCACAACTGTAGAAGTTCATCAACTAATGGCCTTAGGTACACATCAATGTCGTTGCCAGGTTGCTTTGGGTCTTGGATGAGCAATGGCATCATAATGAACTTCCGCTTCATGCACAACCAAGGAGGAAGGTTGTAGATACATAGAGTCACGGGCCAGGTGCTGTGACTGTAGTTCTGCTCCCCAAAAGGATTCATGTCATCGGTACTTAGACCAAACCATAAGTTCCTTGCGTCACCAGCAAAGTTCGGGAAGTCTCTCTCGATTTTTCTCCACTGCCGACCATCAGCAGGGTGCCTCAACATCCCGTCTTTCTTACGGTCTTCCATGTGCCATCGCAACAACTTGGCATGCTCTTTATTTCTGAACAAACGTTTCAACCATGGTACTATAGGAGCATACCACATCACCTTGGCAGGAACCCTCTTCCTGGGTTGCTCGCCCTCAACATCACCAGGGTCATCTTTTCTGATCTTATACCGCAATGCAGTGCATACCGGGCATTTATCCATATTCTCGTACTTCTCACCGCGGTAGAGGATGCAGTCATTAGGGCATGCATGTATCTTCTGCACGTCTAATCCTAGAGGGCAGACAAGTTTCTTTGCTTCGTACGTACTGGAGGGCAATTGGTTATTTCTTGGAAGCACCTTCTTCATTATTACCAGCAACTTTTCAAATCCCGAGTCAGTCATACCGGTCTCTGCCTTCCACTTCAACAATTCCAGTGTGCTACCCAGCTTCTTCTGGCCATCTTCACAAGTTGGATACAGCAATGTGTTGTGGTCCTGTAACATCTGCTCGAACTGCAACCTCTCCTTTTCTGTGTCGCAGTCTCGCCTTGCATCACTAATGACCCGACCAAAATCATCAACGGGCTCATCTGGTTCCCATTCTTCACCCCCCTTCATTTTCATTATCTTCAACTGCGGTATCATCGTATTCAGGGAACATAGATCGGTAGTTGTCATCATCGTTCTCTTCTTCATCGCTGTCTTCCATCATAACCCCTCTTTCTCCGTGCTTGGTCCAAACATTATAGCCGGACATGAAACCGGACCGAAGCAGGTGGCTCCGAATGACTCTTGAGGAAGTGTGAGCCTGCTCATTCCGACATTCAACACATGGACAACACATAAAACCATCCCGCCGCTTGTTCGCCTCGGCCACAAGGCGAAAAGAACGCACGCCTTCTCTGTAAGCGTCAGAGCGTCGGTCACCGTACATCCATGGGTGGCGCATCTGCATCAATATCATACAGCCATGCATATATATAAAACACAATAACGATGCTTAAATTAGTACCGCACAGTCAAAACGAGAAAATAGTTGCTAACCTTTTAGGACACTTCAAAACAAAGAGGAGAAACCTTAAGTGTCGCTCTGGCAGCTCATATCATATTTTGTCTTGTGTGAACTCAAGTGGCATCGCTCTAATGGGCATTTCACCGAACACCTCTAGTGCATATGAAGAAAAAAGTTAGCACAAAGTTATACCCACCTCTCACATAGGAAAAAAACAGGAGAGAGTGGAGGGCTGGGTGCATATATATAGGGCCAGGCCATTAGTCCCGGTTTGAGATACAAATCGGGACTAAAGGTTCTACGCGCCGGCCCAGACCCATTTGTCCCGGTTTGTATCTCAAACCGGGACTAATGGCTCCTTACGGACCAGGACATAGTGCCTCGGCCTCCTCGGGCCGTCTGGTTCGGACCATTAGTCCCGGCCCCAGCCACGGCCAGGACTAATGGCCCGAACCAAAGGCCCATTTTCTACTAGTGTACCTCAATAGTGGATGAGTAGGGAATAGGTTTACATAATTCTTCTATTTGGAGGTAAATTCTTGACATCTGCAGCTTTAATTCCCTTCTCCTTCAGACATTTCTTAGCTTCCTTTATCACTTCATCATTTAATTCAATAACTCCCCTCTTCTTTGATGTTGGAATAGGCACAAGAATGGTAGGTTCAGGTACAATTACTTCAGGTATAGATTGTTTAGGAGGAGTCCAATCTTCATAGTTCTTGCTTATTTTAGCCATTAATTCCTCAACTTCCTTAGGACTCCTATTCCTAAAAACACAATCAGCACAACTATCTAGGTATGTCCTAGATTCTTCAGTTAGTCCATTATAAAATATATCAAGAAGCCAATTCTTAGGTAATGGACTTCCAGCTTGTGCATGAATCAAAGCACAAAACCTTGCCCAAGATTCAGGCAATACCTCTTTTTCTCCCTGTTTAAAATCAAAAAGTTCCTGCAAAATAGCATGTTTGGCACTAGGAGGAAAATATTTCTGCAGGAAAGTACTAATCAAGCACTCAGGGCTATCAATAGATCCAGGAGGTAAATTACTAAACTAAGTTTTAGCTTCTCCTTTCAGTGAAAAGGGGAAGATCTTGGCAACAAAGTAAGTACGCATCTTAATATCATCAGAAAACAAGCCACTAATAGTACAAATTTCATTCATATGTGCTACCGCACTTTTATTCTTAGTCCCACAAAAAGGTTCTTTCTCGACAATAGCTATGTAAGATAGATCGAGAGAGAAATCATAATCTTCATCTATAATGTTTATGGGAGAAGCAGCAAACTTAGCAATCGGAGACAATTTGGGTCTAATAGTACGCCTCTCAAGGAGACTCTTAGCAGCGCTCCTATCATGGGTGTTCTTACATTCTTTAATAAATTCATCTGTCATCTCAACATAACCATCTTCAATATCATAACTCTCACTAGACTCAGGTGAACTAACAGGTGTGGTAGTGTCTTCATTAGGAGTTTCAGTATTTCCAGCTATAGTTCTAGCAATCGTAGCATCTAGGAAAGGACCTAATGAACCACTCTTATCAAGCATAGTAGAAGCAGCATCATAAGCATCAGAAGTTTCAGATTCAGCAGTAGTAGTAGTGTGTGTAGCATGTGTATGTGGTGGTGTAACGAGCTTACTCATAACATATGGTGAATCAAGAGCAACAGAGGTGTTCAGAACCGTACCTCTTCTTGTAGTGGATGGTAAAATAGGAACCTTGCCATCACGAGACTTACCCATGATGGATGGATAGCAGCGAGCAATAGAGAATCCAAGTGAACTTGATAAATAAAGCTATGCTCCCCGGCAACGGCGCCAGAAAATAGTCTTGATGACCCACAAGTATAAGGGGTGTATCACAGTATTTTCGAGGGAAGTGAAACCCAATTTATTGATTCGACACAAGGAGAGCCAAAGAATATTTATAAGCCTTAACAACTGAGTTGTCAATTCAGCTGCACCTGGAAACAATCTTGCTCACAGCAGTTTATCAGTTGCAACAGTTTTGTAGTAGGAGTAGCAAAGTAACAGCAGTAGTAAAGTAAAGACAGCAGTAACAATAGCAGTAAATAGTAGGATTCGAGTGCGGTAGGCATAGGGATGGATGGACGGGCGTTGCATGGACAAGACAATTCACATAGCAATCAGAACATAGGGCAATTGCAGATAAATAAGGTAAAGCATCCAAGTACTAGATAATCCTAGCCATGTGGTGCTCGCAATGAGAACTTGCACACCATCTTTTGTCCTGCCAGCCCGTTTGCGGCGGGGCCTCAAGGGAACTACTGGCAATTAAGGTGCTCCTTTTAATAGAGCACCAGAGCAAAGCATTAACACTCCGTGAACACATGTGATCCTCACATCAAAGCCATTCCCTCCGGTTATCCCGATTTCTGTCACTTCGGGGCCATTGGTTCTGGAAAACAACATGTGTATACAACTTGCAGGTAAGACCAAAAACAATACTATCATAATGAATCAATAACATGTTCAGATCTGAAATCATGGCACTCGGGCCCTAGTGACAAGCATTAAGCACAACAAGTCGCAACAAAGTCATAAAGCACTAATAAAAGATACTAGGCACCATGCCCTAACAATCTGATGCCATTACATGAACGATCTCATCCAATCCCTACCATCCCCATAGCCTACAGCAGGGGATTACTCACTCATAGATGGGGGAACATGGATGGTCGATGGAGAAGCGAAGGTGATGATGATGGTGATGATCTCCTCCAATTCCCCGTCCCGGTAGGGTGCCAGAACGGAGTTTCTGGTGCTGTTTCGTGGAATTTGGTGGTGTCGGCGGAGCGGAACTCCTTCTGGAAAAACGTCGACCCCCCCAAAGTTTTTAGGTCAGAAGGCTCCTTATAGGCGTAGAGGGAGACCGAGGGGGTGCCTGGGGGGCCCACACCACCCCCTGGCGCGGCCTGGCCTGGCCCGCGCCAAGAGGTGGTGTGGACACCCCTGGCTCTTCTCCATCTTGTATTCTGGCTCCTGTAGTCTTCGGGTGAAATAGGATTTTTGGCATATTTTCTAGATTTTTCTTGATAGTTGGTTTTCTGCACAAAAAGTAGACACCAAGGCAATTCTGCTAAAAACAGCGTTAGTCCGCGTTAGTTGTATCCAAATCACACAAGTATAGAGGAGAAACAATAGCAAAAGTGTTCGGGAAAGTAGATACGTTTTGGACGTATCACTCCACAAGCAAAGCTCCCAAAAGAGAATACGACACCAAAGTGCCGCCATCGCCTGATCCGGAGAAGCAGATTAGCATTTCCCCTGGAGCAGCAGGAGTGGCCTGACCTCTAGCCGATGTCTGTTCCAAAAACGATGCCCTCAAGAGGGGAATCGATGCCAAGCGCCGCCATCATCTGACCCGAGATTCCCAGATCTGGGGTTTCACCCGGAACAGCTCGAGTGTAATGGCGCCACCAGCAAAGACGATGCCTTCAACAAGGTAGCGACGTCGAGTGACGCTGCCATCGTATGCCTAGATCAAGGCTCGGTTTTCACCGGCTGCCATGTCACCACCATACTCGACACCGTCTAGAACAACACCACCGGAGATCGGTGTGAGATCCCGAGATCCTCCACACCAAGTCCCAACGTGGCCGACCAAGAAATACTAGTTCAAGAATCCTCCAAGTGAATGGAGGGGAAATGAAGATCTTGATGGATATTGATGTAGATCAAAGTCTCCTCCTACGATTCCCCAAATCCCAGAGCCTTTGAGTGGTTGAAGACGAAGATCGTGCTTGAATCGATATGAACAGGGCAGAGCTTTTTCGTAGGATCCAAGAGATCTAAAATGGGGATCTGAAGGGCTATTTATAGCCCATCCAAAAAGTTGTTGTTTGATACCTTCGATCCAGATTACGGATGTAGTGTAGCTCTTTTTCCCTATTAGACCTAGGTTATCGAATCCTCGGGAAGTAGAAAGCGTAGTGAAGTTACTTTAACGGACCTTCGGGAGTTCTAGAATTCTTTTTGTGTTTTACCGGACAAAGAGTTTGTTGTCTTTTGTTGTTGTTGATGATGGAGAGAGAGGGCCTATGGCATTCAATTTCACCTGTAGCTGTGCAAAACATCTAATGGAAATAAAAGATAGAAATAAAGTATGCATGTACTTGTTAAAGCAAGATAATTATATGTGGGCAGTGCATCTATAATTGCTATTGCCTCCGCAACCGCTTATAGCAATAACCTACTAGTCTCATATGTAGAAGAAATAGAAATAATGATATGCATAGTGGCGTCACCATTGATCCCATGTAAAGCCCTCACATACAGTCGTACTACCCCTTCTGTCACTAGGGTTCCCAACCTGCAGATTAGTCATTACTCATACTCCCTATACCTGGCTCAATCCTTGGAGTCTTGGGTACCTGACAAGTCCTTAGATTGAGGTAAGAGAGGAAACAATAATCATCATGTCATACAAACTAATACAAGATCCCATCTATGATAAATAAAATGCACAAAACCTACATGGCTAGGTCGAAGCCCTTAGCCCAAGGAGAATTACTCACACATAGAGATGAAATCAATGTCATAAACATTGCAATGGAAATCATAAGATTGATAGCAAATAGTATTACAATGTCACCAATCGAAGATGAGATCTATTATTACAAGTGGTGGAATATGGCTATGGTGGTGGAGAAGGGTTTGGAGATTAGATCTAAGTCTATTCCTCCAGCGGCTCTTCGGTGTTGTGGATGTAGGGTTCTGTGGGGTATTGGCGAGAGAGAGAGAGCTCTTTCCCATTGATCGAGGCCTCTTTATATAGGGGTCCCTTCACGAAGGTTGTTCTGTTTGACCTAGCGGTGGCGGCAGCAACTATACGACCGGAATTATACGGCCGGAATTTTATTCCCATCGTATAGTTGGTCGTTAAAGCGTGTGTCTCCACTTCACGACTCCTGGTTTCTTTGGGTTGTTGGAAATCTCGTATCTTTGACTTTAATGTAGTGATTCCCATCATCAAACGTCACTATCTATGCAGGAAAAATAGAAAGAAAGGATTGCATACCCCTTTGATCATTAGGCATTAGTAGCAGGTTTTAGAGAGATATTTCATCAAAAATATGAATAATATCCGGTTTAAATGTGGACGTAGGTGGCTATATTTCACAGCCATCACTATTGGACGAATCAAGGGCCGGATTATCCGGCCTAAGTAGGGGCTGGATTATCCGGCTGGGACAAACATCTGGCCCAGAATCGGATAATCCAGACCAAATGTCTACCCCCTCTTTGCGTGACGCGCCTTGGCCACCTTTGGAAAACTCCTACGAGCGGATTATCCGGCCCGGGAAAAAGCTCCGGCCCCGGTCGATTAATCCGGGGAAAACTCTGCGCCCTATCTACATGATGCGCCTTGTTCACCTTTGGAAAACTCCTGGGGGTGCATTATCCGCCCCCTTGGTGGGGAGGATTATCTGGCCCGGGCAAAAGCTCCGGTCCTGGTTGGTTAATATGGGGGAAACTCCACCCCCTCTCCATGTGACATGCCTTGGCGACCTTATCGAGCTCGGGGGGGTGGATAATCCGGCAAACTCCTAGGGAGCGTAGCCCTTCAGAAAGCTGTCGTTGGACAAATCGGGGCCCGAATTATCTGACTTAAGTGGGGACCGGATTATCTAGGCGGAGCAAACATCCGGCCAGGAATCGGACAATCCAGAGCAAATGTTCACCCCTAGGGGTGGAAACAAAGCTCGAGGCTTGAGGCTCGGCTCGGGCTCGACAAGGCTCGGCTCGGGCTCGACAAGGCTCGGCTCAGGCTCGGAGGTTAGACAAGCCAAGCCTAAACCTTGCTACCAAGGCTCGAGGCTCGACAAGCCAGCTCGGTGAAGCTCGCAAGCCGGCTCGAAGGCTCGATGAAATTGGAAATTTCTTCATAAGATTTGCTAAAATGTAAACAATCCACAATTCTGAATAACAATTGGACATATGCTGCATCCCTAACATAGTATAAAAGTCACACAAAGTAACAATAACGATAAGAGTAGCATACATCACAAGTTCGCAACACAAATATATGCGCTCAGTCCAACATAGAGTACCATACGTCACAAACAGGTGCACTTATTTGCCGTAGTTAACATGAAGTTCAAGACACATGAGCTCTAAGTTTTATAACTATGAAATTCAAAAGGAAAATTTCACCTCAAAATCTATAAAGTCAAAGTGACCCACAACTTGTGCCTAACTGATCCTATCTGTATATGACATATAAGATAAAAACAAGATACACATTGCGTGAACTAGCAATTGTTTTACGGTCTCTGTACATGATGCTAGAGAACTACACTCGTAAGTACTTCAATCCAATCAGAATTTGACTATTATAATGGCAAGATGTACTATGGATATCAACATGCTCATGATGCAGCAACACCAGCCATCTCAGCATCAGTACCAATAGGCAACAACAACCATCTCAATAACAGCAACGATAGCCTGCACATCAGCCTCCACAATAGCAGCAAGCCCCGCATAACAGGCAAGAAATTGAGAACCCGCTCTATCCTACTGTCAGCTTATCTTAATGAATCCATCTAGTGGTGCTCCGATGTAGGACAAGAGCAGGTTGTGGCTGACACAAGAGGAGAGGAGCAGGCGAGCTGCCAGACAAGGGCGGCGGAGGGCCGGCGGGCAGCAGCCGCCACTAACCCAAGATGAGCGGTGCCGCGGGTGGCTGTCGGTGTTAGTGGAGGTGGTGGTGTCGGCCCTAGCAAGATGTGAGACAATGCATCAATGGGAACAAAGGGGAATCACATGTGGGGATGTGGGCTGCTAGTGCAGGAGCGAGTTGGCTCATATTCTAGCAGTGAGCTCGATGAGCCGTCGAGCCGAGCCTCAAGCTTCCCGAGCCGAGCCTCAAGCCCTCTTTTTGGAAAATTTCAGTTACCAAGCCGATCCAGGCTCGGCTCGAATTTTGTCGAGCCTGATCAAGCCGAGCCACGAGCCGGCTCGGCTCGGCTCGATTCCACCCCTATTCACCCCCTCTCTACGTGACACGCCTTGGATGCCTTTGGAAAACTCCTAGGGGCCAGATTATCCGGCATGTGTAAAACATCCGGCCCTGGCTCGTTAATCCGGGGAAAACTCCGCCCCCCTCTCTGCATGATGTGCCTTGGTCACCTTTCAAAAACTCCTGGGGGAGGATTATCCAGCCCAGGAAAAAGCTCTGGCCCTGGCCGGTTAATCCGGGGGAAACTCCGCCCCCCTCTCTGCGTGACGCGCCTTGGCGACCTTGTTGAGCTCGGAGGGGCGGATAATCCAGCCCTTGGTAGGGGCGGATAATTCTCCCCACAAAACACTAGTTTAGCTGCATTTGGTTGGGAAAGTATTTTGCACCACTGACACACAGTTAAATAATCCATGGCATTGTTATCTAACGCACAAAGCACTAGAGATCATGAAATGTTCTTTCAAGGCTGCCTCGGCATACACGAATGACCTCTCGGGGCTGCCACCCCGACATCCACCACACCATTGACAAGAGAGTCACGAGAAGAGAGCCACTTGCAGATTCTCCAAGGCGATGCCTCCAAGAAGGTAGCATCGTATCCGACACCATCGCATGCTGTGGCAATCTGCAGCTAGGGATTTCTCCCGAAGAGCCACAACCCCACGGGAGCAAGAAGTGGAGCTCTACGAAAACACCTTCAAAAAGGTTGATAACTATAAGTGCACAGATCATTTGTAGCTAGTTTCGAAATAAGATTATCGGTCCCATAGAGAGCTATTGGTAAAGGTCTTTATGCCCCTCGTTAATATTCACTAAATAGTACTTGTAGGTTATCTCTAATTCCAAGTAATGGTGTAAAAAGAGTATGTTTGAATGAGTGCTAAAGTAAACAAGAACAAAGTAAATAACAAAAGTAAACTAAAGAAAGAGAGTTCCTATGAAGTGTTGTGTTATATGGTGGAGGGGTTCTCAAGGAGTGTAGGATTCACCACTAGCATGATATTATTAATCATAATTAGGATAAAATATTTCTTGTGTCATGATATGTGTGGAGAGAGCTCCATAATAAGATGTTCAATAGAAGGCTCGTAGGAAGCCACTTTGTTGAGCCAAGAATGAGGTCACCTCTAAATAACCACCACGATGTCTGAGAGCAATCACCCATGTAGACCACCGCAATTAAGGGTCTCCCCGTGGATATTGTAATTAGCTTAGGGAGTCTCTCGTTATCCTCCTTTGTCCATGCATATTGCTAGTCAGTGCCAATTGTTATGAAGCTTGCCGGGAACACTTCCAAACATGTCCAAAGGGTTTCTCCATCATGTTTAGTCCCGAAGGCAAATATTATGTGGCCGACTACACATACCATCTAAAGAGAGAGATCAAACACAAATCATAAATCTATCATAGATCAGCAAGTCATATGGACACAAGAATAGATCATATTTATTGCAACTTCATAATAGTGTTAGGGTTTCACCATCTCTCCCCAAAAACAAGGCAAACACTCATACATGAAGGAGATCAACATCATTGAAATTGCATGGCTGAATCTAGCTTTGAAAGCAAACTTGTGATCCTCCTATTGTGCCTTTTATGTTTTGTATCTCCTCACTTTTGTAAAGTAAGGGATTTAACAAGAATATGAATTCACTTACGGTTGGCAGTCATATGCGTCCAGAACTTCATCCATTCGAAAGGCTCATCAAAGTTAGAGAGATGACAAGAACACTATACAAGCTTCGGTAAATCAAGATAATCAACGTAGAGTTTAATATAAGTATAAATAACTAGAAGTGTAACAATCAATCCAGTTCTTCTAGTTAACTCTCAGCTTGCCAAGGAATACTAGGATGTTTTAATAGCGAAATTCAGTAAGGTGTTCATGTCCTAAGTAGCATAACAGTGAAGTGTCTTATTGACACCCACATCAGTAAATCAAGGCTATAAAAACACTTCTAATCCAATCATTGTCTTTCAAGAAAATTCATAAAGTAGTAATGAGACCATGCCAAGGACTTGTTATGTGGATCTTCATTTTTTGTCTTCCTTATTTCAAGGATCATTGAGTGTTTATTTTACAATGGCTTGCACAACCTTTGAGAGTACCAATACTTTTGCCCATTATATTGACACGTATGACACTCATGTCATCAACTCATAGCAGAAATCTAGGGTTAATTATACCATAGATCGTTCGTAGGATAGCAGAGTTGTTGGCATCCAAAGGTGTGCATGAGAAATATAGAACTTTTTAACTAGTACCATGGTTTGATCCACAAGGTTAGCTTTGGCATGCATCACAATTACCGCTAGACATCATTTCAATCAAACAACTCATTTCAAGAGTGTCGTCAAGTCTATCAAAACATCTACGGGGTTAAGTATCTTCAAGGGTAAACTCTCAAGACAATCATTCATCAAACAAGTCATAAATTTCAGACTTTTTCTTGTTGTACTTGTTTGACAATATTATTTCCAAGGAAAGACTCGGTTAGCTAAAAGAACTAGAGCAAAAGCTTCCAGAGCTAGTCATTCATTCAAATAAAATGCTTTACTCTAACTATTTTTAATTACTCCCACTAGCATGGCATCTTCACAAATCAACCAACTAAGATAAACAATTCAAACTTCAAAAGTGGGAGACATAGGATTTAGGTGTAGAAATCATGGCAATGTATTTCAAAGGATCACAAAGTTCTTCTCAAGCTTGATAAAGATTTTAACATAGTGAATCAAAGCTCTAACTCAACTCTTATGAATCCTAACAAAAGCAAGTGCATCAATTATATAAACATGAAACGCAACTTACCTAATCAAGCATTCAAAAACAGCGGGATACATGATTGCACAAAATAATTCATCGAACAAGAACATTGCACAAGACTCTACACATGCAAAAGTAACTTCCTCAAGCTAGAACTTTTGCAAGAACCCAGATTGAATAGATTACCATAAGAAAAAAAATGTAGTTATCAGAATAGAGTGTGAGAAGTGGTTACCTCCTCAAGCTTGAATAAAACAAGGATGACACACTTTATCGTTGAGGTACGAATAACCTCACTTTTGATGGACATGGACCTTTGGTTCAATGAATACTTTCTCATTGAAGTGTTGAGTTGAAGCAACCAAGTGGCTCATGCAAGTATTTGCACGGTTGGCACAAACCATGCACGTCATCACACAAGGTTCAAGTCCCTGCAAAAATAACAAATGAAGTAAAAGCAAATGATTCGGTGTATGAACGAAGTTCATTCACCCAACCATGAAAAGAAAATAAAAGAAACATGAAACACTACAGAGAAGTAAAGGCTAGGGAGTTTCGAAGGTATGTAAAGAAAATAAAGTACAATGAAACATATAGAAGGTAACCCATTTACCTGAGATTGTCAAAATAAAAAGATTGGAGGGGTTGTAACCTTTATGTATCCGTCCTAGCCCTTGCTATGCGATACTGCTTCTTGGTACGGACGCATGGTACGGACGGACTCCGCCCGTACTGCACCTCATCTTCTCTCTTTCTCTTTTTTTGATGGGTGATACCTTCAATCCAGATTACGGATGTAGTGTAGCTTCTTTTCCCTAGTAGACCTAGGTTATCGAATCCTCGGGAAGCGAATGCATAGTAAAGTTACTTTAACGGACCTTCCGGAGTTTTAGAATTCCTTTTGTGTTTTCACCGGACCAATAGCTTGTGTCTTTTTGTTGTTGTCGATGATGGAGAGAGAGAGAGCCTAGGGCATTCGATTTCACATGTAGCTGTGCAAAACAACTGATGGAAATAAAAGATAGAAATAAAGTATGCATGTACTTGTTAGAGCAAGATAAATTATATATGGGCAGTGCATCCATAATTGCTATTGCCTCCACAACCGCTTGTAGCAATAACATACTAGTCTCATCCATAGAAGAAAGAGAACTAATGATATGCATAGTGATGTCACCATTAATCCCAAGCAAATCCCTCACATACAGCCGTACTACCCCTTGGGCGTTCGATTTCACTTGTAGCTATGCAAAACATCTGATGGAAATAAAAGATAGAAATAAAGTATGTGTGTACTTGTTAGAGCAAGATAAATTATATGTGGGTTGTGCATCCATAATTGCTATTGCCTCCACAACCACTTGTAGCAATAACCTACTAGTCTCATCCATAGAACAAAGAGAACTAATGATATGCATAGTGATGTCACTGTTAATCCCAAGCAAATCCCTCACATACAGCCGTACTACCCCTTCTGTCACTAGGGTTCTCAACCTGCAGATCAGTCATCACTCATACTCCCTATACCTCGCTCAACCCTCGGGGTCTTGGGTACCTGACAAGTCCTTGGATTGAGGCAAGAGAGGATACAATAATCATCATGTCTTACAAACTAATACACGATCCCATCTATGATAATTCACATGCACAATAGCTACATGGCTAGGCCGAAGCCCTTAGCCCAAGGAGAATTACTCACACATAGAGATGAGATCAACAATCACAAACATTGTAATAAAAATCATAAGATTGATATCAATAGTCTTACAATGTCGTCAATCGGAGAAGAGATCTACTATTACAAGTGGTGGAATATGGCTATGGAGATGGAGAAGGGTTTGGAGATCTGGAGGCGGCTGGTGATCTGTGGCAGAGACTTTGGGTGGTGCGAACTCTCGTTTTCCTGTCGCCCGAGGCTTCTTTATATAGGAGCCCCTTCACGAAAGTTGTTCTGTTTGACCTAACGGTGGCGGCGCCAACTATACGATCAGAGCTATACGGTCGGAATTTTTGCTCCGGCCGTATAGTTGGTCATTAAGGCGTCTGCCTCTGTTGTAAGGCTCCTAGTTTCTTCTGGTAGTTGGAAATCTCGTATCTTTGACTTTAATGTAGTGATTCCCTCCTTTAAACGACATTATCTGCGCAAGAAAAACATAAAAGAAAGGATTGTATACACCTCTGAATATTAGCATTAGTGGCAAGGTTTAGAGAGATATTTCATCAAGAATGTGATTAATATCCATTTTAAATATGGATGTTAGATGGCTATATTTCAGAGCCATCAACGGGTTCTGTCGAAGTTGGTACGACTGGGTGGTACGGGCGGAATGTGCCCGTACGGGTGGTCATTATAGCCTCTGGGTCGTCTTCTTGTTTCCTCGCCTGGTAACGAGGTCGGTATGGGCGGACGGTACGGACGCGTCCCACCGTACCGGTCCTCATTAAGCTTGTAGTCACTTTTCTAGAATTTTTTTGGCTTCTTCCGATTTTTCACATGAGCGGTACGAGCGTGCGGTACGAATGGGTCCGTCCGTACTACTGCTCGCTAAGCTCGCTATGAGCTCCAGAACAAGTTATTTTTCTCCAAAAAGTATACTAAGGACCTGAAATGTTAGCCCAACATCCAAACAAAGCAAACATATATTTTTATTGAGAAGATTTAACCAAGATATACAATACATGATTAGAGCAACAAATAATTTTACCTATCGAAAATAGTCTTAAGCCAACTCTAATAGGAAATCATGCATAAATATACAAGTGTCAATGCAACATGAATGCAACTAGACTCAAGACACAAAATTAAGAAAGACACCTAAAAACTTCAAGGTTGCTTTTCGGGAAGCGCTTTCTTTAAAGCCATAAATCCAGGCTTAGATGCTCCATTAAATCATCCACCTAGATCCCAAGGGATATCAATTCGAGGTGTAGTGGTTACCTCCAGCAAAGGGTTGGAGCATCTCATAGTAGAGTACGGTCAAAGTCGTACCCTCTTGCAATGCATTGGCATCATATAGATAAATAGATTCTCGCTTCCAAGCGAGCGTTGATGCACCAATATTTGTGAGCATACCTCCTTATGTAGGTGCAATGAGAGGATTAGAGATACGAATATAATATTATTATTTTTATCTTGGTTACCATTGTAGGAGAACACTTTATAGTATTCTTCCTTTGCAACAGGAAGTGGTTCCTGCACATTAGCATTGAAAGATTCATAGTAAGGTCCTATCTCTAGTTCATCATTAATAATGGTCTCCTCATGAGTGTCTAGGCACAAGGCCCCCGTAGATAAATTACAATCAGTTTTAGCAACATAAGATTCATTACTAGAGAGGCATCATTATCAAACAAAGTATTTGTAGTGTGCCAATCTTTGTCAACCTCACCTTTGTGCTCCTCATTTTCATCTTGTGATTCATGCAAATGATTATCTTCAGGCACTATGGCTTTACACCGTGCCTTACTCTCCAATACAAGTGCATTCTCACTAAGATGTCCTTGACAATAGTCAGCAATATATTGCAAGGTTTCGTATGTCATTTGTAAAAATTCATTATCACTACTCGTCATAAGTATCATTATTTTACGGAGTAGTTCATGGGCACCTTCTTAAAGAACATACTCTATAACTTCCCTATTAAGATCACTACTATTGTAAGATGCCACAAATTCATTATAAGTATGAGAACATTGAAAGCAAAAATGCCCGGCACACATACAGTTGAAGAGATATTATTTGATATGAAGAACATAATGTATGAGCACAGTAGATTACCTGATAATACATATCATATACCTGCATATCATTGGTAGTTATGAGGTATTCGTTGTACACATCATATTCTTCTTTGGCAACCATGTACAAGGATTCTTTTTGTCCCTTCTCCTCCTTTGCAAGTTGAATATGTTCTAAAATAGCAATCTCAGAAGACATGATTAGTAATAAATGTTTTATAGTTTTTGTTTTATAAATTTTTATGGGTTTTTGGTTTTATATTTTTTCTTTTCAAATAAGTAAAAGTAATAAAAAGTAATAAACAGAAATAACTTGAAACTCGTAAACAACTTTTGGTATAGCAACAATAAATTGGCAACTAAGAACAAAGACCAAAAGTGCTTAGATCCCTGGCAATGGCACCAGAAAATAGCTCGATAACTGCAGGTGCACAGATCAATTGTAGCTAGTTTCGAAATAAGACTATTGATCCCACAGAGAGCTATTGGTAAAGGTCTTTATGCCCCTCATTACTATTCACTAAAGATTACTTGTAGGTTATCTCTAATTCCAAGTAATGGTGTTAAAAGACTATGTTTGAATGAGTGCTAAAGTAAATAATAACAAAGTAAATAACAAAAGTAAACTAAAGCAGGGGAGTGTCTATGAAGTGTTGTGTTATATGGTGTAGGGGTTCTCAAGGAGTGTAGGATTCACCACTAGCATGATATTATTAATCATAATTAGGATAACTTATTTCTTGTGTCATGATATGTGCGGAGAGAGCTCCATAATAAGATGTTCACTACAAGGCTCGTAGGAAGCCACTTTGTTGAGCCAAGAATGAGATCACCTCTAAATAACCACCGATGTCTGAGAGCAATCACCCATACAGACCACTATAATTAAGGGTCTCCCCATGGATATCGTAATTAGCTTAGGGAGTCTCTATTTATCCTCTTTTGGCCGTGCAGGTTGCTAGCCAGTGTCAATTGTCACGAAACTTTTCGGGCACACTTCCAAACACGTCCAAAGGATTTCTCCCTCATCTTTAGTATCAAAGACAAATGATATGTGGTCGACTACACATACCATCTAAAGAGAGAGATCAAACACAAATCATAAATCTATCATAGACCGGCAAGTAATATGAACACAAGAATAGATCATCTTTATTGCAACTTCATAATAGTGCTAGGGCTTCACCATTTCTCCCCCAAAAAAGGCAACTACTCATACATGAAGGAGATCAACATCATGGCAATTGTATGCATGAAATATGAAGGTACAATTGAATACAAGTGCAAATCCACAATGAAGATTGGACTACAACAAAGTAAAGAAAGGGGATTGATGTTGAAGATGATTTTGATGAAGATGGCAATGTAGATCAATGCATATCCCTTCAAGATGCAAGTCTCCTCTCTCCCTTGAGTGGTATGGAGGTGTAGATCTTGTGGGCGGCAGCTATAGAGGCGGTGGAGAGGCCTAGTCGATGAAGGAGGCCTGGGCGTGGTGGTTTGCCAGAGATGGTTAGCACGTCGACGAGCAGCGGCTAGCGCGGCGCCGCTAGCCAGGGTGGTGGTGGAGGTCCCCTTAGCGGCGGTTGACTGGCGGTAAGGGCTGGGATGCGGGTTGGCTCAGGACAAAACCTTGATGTAGATCTGGGTGGATCCCTATGCCGTCTCTCCACCTCCTCGCAGTGTCATGGCCAGTTCCAGTGGTGGATCAACCCTATGATGTCATATCCTTGCGTGCCGCTAGACATGGTCGTTGGTTGGGCTCGGTGAGGCAGATCCCGCAGGTTACCAGCGGGTGGCGAGGGGGATGCCGGTCTGTCTTCGAATAAAGGGGGTCTGGTCCTAAGATCCCTCTCGTGCCAAGATGAGGATCTACTTGATGCCGGTCTTCATTCATCTGGCTAGAGTGTCGAGTTCTGAAAGTCTCCACAGGCGAACTTCAATGGACGACATGCCAATGATTTCCGGATCGGATGGGATTGGGTCGTGCGCATCCATGTGTTTTTATGGCCATTTGGTTTCGTATGGAGCATTGCAAAGCCTTGCAGTCTGTTGCCATTGATACATTGCAAATGTATCTATAATTTTTGATGTTCCATGCTTGGTTTTATCCACTTTCTTGTGTTTTGTTCCAACTTTGGAGTACTTTTCATATGATTTCTTGGACTAACCTATTAACAAGAGCCACAGTGCCAGCTGCCTGTTTTCTGCTGTTTTTGGTTCCAGGAAAGTCAGAAAATGAATATTCTTGGAATTGGACGGGACAAAAGCCAAAGTGCCTATTTTTCCGGATGTCATCAAGTGCCAGAATACGAGACGGAGAGGGGCCAGGGGGGCACCACACCACCTGGCCACGCGGCCAGGCCTGGCCCACGCTAGGGGGTGGTGTGGCCGCTCCCGATACCCCTTCGGCCTCTCCTTCCGCCTATATATTGCCCTCGGGGCGAAAACCCTAAGTACCCGATCAAAAATCCACGAAAGAGTATGTAGCCGCCGTCATCTCCATCCCTAGATCGAGAGGGATCTGAAGTTCTTCCTGGCACCCTGCCGGAGAGGGGAATTCACCCTGGAGGCCTTCTTCATCACCATGCAAGCCTCCCGTGTGATGTGTGAGTAGTTCATCCTTGGACTACGGATCCATGTAGTAGCTAGATGGATGGTTCTCCTCCTTTGTGCTTTCATGTCTAGATCTTGTGAGCTCCATCCATGATCAAGATTATCTATTTTTAATTCTGCATGTTGTGTTTGCGGGGATCTGATGGATATTGAGATGCTATTTTAGATTGATTATTGATTCTATCATGTCTTTGTTATTTGTGATCTTGCATGCTTTCCGTTGTTAGTAGCTATCTTGGCCAAGTAGATGCTAGCAACTCCAAGAGTTAGTATTTATGCTCGATAGTGGGTTCATGCCTCTGGTAATCTGGGGAAGTGACAGAAATCTCTAAGGTACTAGATGTGTTGTTGCTACTAGGGAGAAAACAACAATCCTTTGTTCATAGAACAATCATATTTTGTTTACTTTACACGTAGTTCGTAAAGCAATAATCTGTTGCTTGCAACTTAATACTGGAGGGGGTTTGGATGATAACCTGAAGGTGGATTATTAGTCATAGATGTAGTTGCATGGCGGTCTATGTATAATGTTGTAATGCCCAATCAAGTCTCAAAGGAGTGAAGATGATTAGTATATGCATGTATTTCTTTCTCGATGTTTGTCAATTTCCCCACTGTAATTTGTTCACCCAACATGTTATCTATCTTAAGGAGAGCCACCTCTAGTGAACTATGGATCCCGGTCCTCTTTCTTTACATTCAATCTACAATCTTTTACTTTTTTGTGTTTACTTTCTGCAAACTTTTACTTCTTTCCATTCGATACGTTTAATCCTTTGTTTTTAGCAAAACATGGTGAGATTGACAACCTCATCGCAAGTTGGGGACAAAGTTCCGTGGTTGTGTTGTGCAGGTCTCCACGTTGCTACTAGCACCGGTGGTGCGCCCTGCCAAAGCTCAGCTAGTAACACCTTTGGGGTGTTTCCTTGCTCCTACTGGTTCGATTAAACCTTGGTTTCATAACTGAGGGAAACTTGCTGCTGTGCTCATCATACCTTCCTCTTGGGGTTCCCAACGAGCTCTACATCAACACCGCCATCAAGCATTTTTCTGGGCGCCGTGCATTGAGCCATCAAGCATTTTTCTAGCGTCGTTGCCGGGGAGTCAAGGACATCTTGACAAGGGGAGTCCCTCATAACCAATCTCTTTACTTTGCCGGGGAGCCTTTTGCTTAGTTTCTTTTTGCTTTGTTTGCATGTTTCTTTATCAAAAACACAAAAAAATTAGTTCTACTAGTTTGCTTTCTTATTTGAAAACCCAAAAAAATGACTACTCTTGAAAACACTAAGTTGTGTGACTTCACTAGCACCAACAACAATGATTTTATGAGCACACCTATTGCTCCACCTATGGCTGAAAATACTTTCTTTGAGATAAAACCTGCTTTGCTCAATCTTGTTATGAGAGAACAATTTTCTGGTATTGGTAATGAAGATGCTACTGCCCATCTAAATAACTTTGTTGAACTTTGTGAGATGCAAAAGCATAGGGATATAGATGGTGATATTATTAAGCTTAAATTGTTTCCTTTCTCTTTGAGAGGAAAAGCTAAAGAATGGTTGAATTCCTTAACTAGGAATAGTATTGATTCTTGGACTAAATGCAAAGATGCTTTTATTGGAAAGTACTATCCTCCTGCTAAGATTATATCCATGAGAAGTGAAATAATGAAGTTTAAACAACTTGATAATGAGCATGTTGCTCAAGCTTGGGAAAGAATGAAATCTTTGGTAAAGAATTGTCCCACTCATGGACTGACTGCTTGGATGATCATCCAAACTTTTTATGCAGGATTGAACTATTCTTCAAGGAACCTATTGGATTCTGCTGCTGGAGGTACCTTTATGACCATCACTTTGGGTGCTGCAACAAAACTTTTGGACAATATGATGGTTAATTATTCTGAATGGCATACTGAGAGAGCTCCGCAAGGTAAGAAGGTAAGTTCTGTTGAGGAAACCTCCTCCTTGAGTGATAAGATTGATATTATTATGTCTATGCTTGTTAATGGGAAAGCCAATATTGATCCAAATAATGTGCCTTTAGCCTCTTTGGTTGCTCAGAAGAGCAAGTAGATGTGAACTTCATAAGAAACAACAACTTTGGCAATAATGCTTATAGGAGTAATTTTGGTAACAACAATTATAAGCCATATCCTCCCAACAATGGTAATTCTTATGGAAATTCTTACAAAAATAATAGGAGTGCTCCCTCTAAACTTGAAGTTATGCTTAAAGAGTTTATTAGTAAGCAAACTGCTTTCAATAAAACTATTGAGGAAAAACTCTCCAATGCTGAAAGAAATATAGCATCTTTGGCTGAAGCTCAATCTACTTTGAATAAAATGGTTGCTAAACCTGAAACTAATGAGAATCCCTTTGCATCTACTAATGCTATACAAGTAAGAATTGATGAAAATGTTAGACTATTAGCTGAATTACATGCTAAGTGGGAAAGGGAAGAAATTGCTAGAAACATTAGTGTTTCTACTATTACCACCACTAGTGTTGAGGCTAGTAATAGTTCTACTACTCTAGATGATAAATTTGATTTTGATCTTGATGGTTGCAACATCTCTGAAGTTATTAAGTTCCTACAAAAGCTTGCTAAAAGTCCTAATGCTAGTGCGATGAACATGGCCATCACTAAACACATTACTGGTGCTCTCATAAAGATTAAAGAAGAAAAGATGAAACATAAAGTTTCTATTCCTATTAAACAAGAAGATGGTTAGGAACCCATCATTAATATGAAAGTGAATGACTTTGATTTCAAAGCTTTATGTGATCTTGATAGTACTGTTTCTATTATGCCTAGAAGGATTTATGATATGCTTGATTTGCCTCCACTTAAAGATTGTTATTTGAATGTCCTACTTGATGATAATGCTAAAAAGAAACTCATGGGGAGTCTTAATGATGTTCTTATTATGGTTAACAATTCCTATGTCCCCGTTGATTTCTATGTTTTGGATGTTGAATACAATGCTTCTTGTCCTATTATTTTGGAAAGACCTTTTCTTAGAATTGTTGGTGCCATCATTGATATGAAAGAAGACACCATTAAATATCAACTCCCACTCAAGAAAGGTATAGAACACTTCCCTAAAATGAGAGAAAAGATTTCTTTTGCTTCTCCTATGAAAACAAAATTTGGTCTTAATGCTTCTTCATTTGAGAACACTTGATTCTTTCTTGCTTCTTATGCCTAACTTAAAGACATTAAAGAAAAGTACTTATTGGGAGATAACCCAAAAGTTTTAGATGAGTCTTCGAAGTTATTACCTCTGTAATAATCTCTCCTTATCCTTTTTATTTGCTTTTTGTGCCAAGAGTAACCTCTAATGAGAGAGAAGTAATGATTGGAAAAGTTGCTATCCCAAAACAGATTTCTGTGCTTCACCGTAAAAATTCGTGTAAAATATATGAACATCTTTTTGAGGTGAGAATTTTTGTGATTCTGCCCTAGGTTGTTATCTAACTTTCGTTAGTTCAACACTTTTTGATTTGAGCAACAGAAGGTCTTCTAAAAAATTCGTCTTTACCTGCTGGTCCGTTTTGACAGATTTCTGCCATTTTCTGCATTTGCATCTTGTTGGTTCCTTTTTGAGTTCTTTTGGGAAATTGAGCTTTTTGAGGGAAGTGCTACAGTAGCTAGTGTTCTAATGGAAATTTATTTGGTGTTAGAACTGAACCTTAAGACTTATTTATCTTAAGTGCACTAATGTTGCTAATAAAGATTGTGTGAAGTTTTGTATGAAGGAAAAATTTCAGGTGTATGGAAGGAATGAGTAATGAGATGAAGGATGGACTAAAGCTCAAGCTTGGGGATGCCACGCGTGTCACCCCAAGAAATATCCAAGAAGTACAAGCGTCAAATCTTGGGGATGCCCAAGACATCCCCTTCTTCATCAATAAAAATCCCAGGTTTCTTCCAAACGCTTTATTTTTATTGTTTCATGCACAGTTGTGTTTTTCTTGGAGCGTCTTCTTTTTCGTTTTCGTTTTGGTTTTTAGTTTGCTTTTGTTTGCTTAGTTTTCTGAATAAATTGGTTGGACCCCCTCTTTCGTACATTGGTTTGCAAATAGTTTGGTTTGGTTTGGAAAAGAGTAGGAAAGTTCATGCTTATGTGGTAAAAAGAGCTTGTTTTTGACTATGGCCTATGCTCTGTCATGCCATGCTTTATATTGTTTTGGCTTTATGCTTAGTATTCGTTGTTGTAGCATGACTTGTTATAAACAATTGAGATTGCTTAATGTGACTTGGATGAATCATGTGTTGTTTTAGCATATTAAAGCATAGTATAGTGGTATTCTCCTTTGATGCTTTATTTGGGTTGACTTGGCGCATGCTCACACCATGTTATGACTATCTCAAGTCACCATAGCCTTTATGATCCTTTAGTTTTCAACTTGTAGTATCACTTTATGCTTTTATCAATGATGTTTTGTCGCTATGCATGATTATGGCCATTATTGCTCTCTTAGTTTGTTGCTCCCAGTCTTTTGCTAGCCTCCACAACAAAGTATGAGTTCCACTCATGCATCCAACTCCCTAAACCAAGTTATTCCAAAGAGTCCACCATACCTACCTATTAGCTTATGCTATTCCAAGTATATTCATGCTTTTGTTTACCTTCCAAATTAAACTTGTTATGAGAAAACTAGTGATTAAAGCTCTCACGAACTTGATGGCACACTTTACTTTACTTGCCCTTAATAAACTTGAACCATTGTGTCTTCTATGTTGTATATGCTTGCACTTATTTGTTAGGAATTAGCAGAACCATGCTTTCATGGGGAACGCTTTCAACATTGCACTTGGTACTTGTACCTAGTTGATATCATGCTCTTTTGTATATGGATGTCGTCGGTGTGAAATGAAAGGGGAGCTTGTAAGTCCATGGAGTTATGTATACGTGTTAGAGAAACACCTGGGCCACTGGTCTAATCCATGTTGACATGGTGGAAACCTGCAGCATAACCAGAATGAGCTGTCTATGAAGCATTCTTCTTATAAAAAAAGAGTCCTATATTGAGAAAAAAAGAGAAAAGAGAAAAAAAGAGATACTATGAAAAGAGGAAAGAGAGAGAAAAAGCACCATATTCTCATGGTAAATAAGAAGAATGCTGAGATGCTCGTTGTCTGCTTGCCTTGTCATTTTGATATGGGGATTCTTCCATATCATCGGGCAAGGGGTACCCCGTTGGCGGTTCTCTATGATACACATATACTTACGATGACAAGAACTTACCGGTGACTAAACTTGAGTAGCATGAGGAGCGGCCCTCGTTTACAAGGGACATGAGATTTCTGACTTATACTTCATCAAGCATGTACACCATAGTTTGTTCACTTTAACCTTAATCACTTCAAGATGCTTATGATAGGGGCAATGAGAGCTGAAAGCTATAAGTACCATAATTTTTGGAAGCTCTTTATGAGACTTGAATCCCTACTTCCTTTTACAAAGGCCTTTCTTCCACCATTATATTGAGTCTCCACCTTCTACCTTTATGCACCTACTTTGAGAGCATAGTGGCCATTCTTAGTTCTATGTGCATTGTCCCAAGACTAGTTGATTGATGCATAACTTGTTATTACTTGTTTTAAACTATTGTATCTAGTCACTCTTATGAACTTTGAAGGTGTCCTATGCATTTATATTTGCTACTCTTTGAGGGACAAGCTGAATACTATTATGCTATGTTTTCTTTATGTGAAACAAACAAACATCTTGCAAAGCATTGTTATTCATGAATCTTTTGTTTGTGCCTTTTCATGTTGCATCATAGTTTCTTTGTCTTATTGCTAGAACTTTGTCTTTCATGTTATGATTGAAGTACTATGATCCCAGAATGTTTTGCAAATACTTTGATCAAGTCTTTGATGGTGCATGTCACCTCAAAAATTATTCTTTCTTTTTATCACTTACCTACTCGAGGACGAGCAGGAGTTAAGCTTGGGGATGTTGATACATTGCAAATGTATCTATAATTTTTGATGTTCCATGCTTGGTTTTATCCACTTTCTTGTGTTTTGTTCCAACTTTGGAGTACTTTTCATATGATTTCTTGGACTAACCTATTAACAAGAGCCACAGTGCCAGCTGCCTGTTTTCTGCTGTTTTTGGTTCCAGGAAAGTCAGAAAATGAATATCCTCGGAATTGGACGGGACAAAAGCCAAAGTGCCTATTTTCCGGATGTCATCAAGTGCCAGAATACGAGACAGAGAGGGGCCAGGGGGCCACCACACCACCTGGCCGCGTGGCCAGGCCTGGCCCGCGCCAAGGGGTGGTGTGGCCGCTCCCGGCACCCCCTCGGCCTCTCCTTCTGCCTATATATTTCCCTCGGGACGAAAACCCTAAGTACCCGATCAAAAATCCACGAAAGAGTATGTAGCCACCGTCATCTCCATCCCTAGATCGGGAGGGATCTGAAGCTCTTCCCCGCACCCTGCCGGAGAGGGGAATTCACCCTGGAGGCCTTCTTCATCACCATGCAAGCCTCCGGTGTGATGCGTGAGTAGTTCATCCTTGGACTATGGATCCATGTAGTAGCTAGATGGCTGGTTCTCCTCCTTTGTGCTTTCATGTCTAGATCTTGTGAGCTCCATCCATGATCAAGATTATCTATTTGTAATTCTGCATGTTGTGTTTGCGGGGATCCGATGGATATTGAGATGCTATTTCAGATTGATTATTGATTCTATCATGTCTTTGTTATTTGTGATCTTGCATGCCTTCCGTTGTTAGTGGCTATCTTGGCCAAGTAGATGCTAGCAACTCCAAGAGTTAGTATTTATGCTCGATAGTGGGTTCATGCCTCTGGTAATCTGGGGAAGTGACAGAAATCTCTAAGGTACTATATGTGTTGTTGCTACTAGGGAGAAAACAACAATCCTTTGTTCATATAACAATCGTATTGTTTACTTTACACGCAGTTCGTAAAGCAATAATCAGTTGCTTGCAACTTAATACTGGAGGGGGTTCGGATGATAACCTGAAGGTGGATTATTAGTCATAGATATAGTTGGATGGCGGTTTATGTATTATGTTGTAATGCCCAATCAAGTCTCAAAGGAGTCAAGATGATTAGTATATGCATGTATTGCTTTCTCGATGTTTGTCAATTGTCCCGCTGTAATTTGTTCACCCGGCATGTTATGTATCTTAAGGAGAGCCACCTCTAGTGAACTATGGATCCTGGTCCTCTTTCTTTACATTCAATCTACAATCTTTTACTTCTTTGTGTTTACTTTCTGCAAACTTTTACTTCTTTCCATTCGATACGTTTAATCCTTTGTTTTCAGCAAAACACGGTGAGATTGACAACCTCATCGCAAGTTGGGGACAAAGTTTTGTGGTTGTGTTGTGCAGGTCTCCATGTTGCTACTAGCACCGGTAGTGCGCCCTACCAAAGCTCAGCTAGTAACACCTTTGGGGTGTTTCCTTGCTCCTACTGGTTCGATTAAACCTTGGTTTCATAACTGAGGGAAACTTGCTGCTGTGCTCATCATACCTTCCTCTTGGGGTTCCCAACGAGCTCTACATCAACACCGCCATCAAGCATTTTTCTAGGCGCCGTGCATTGAGCCATCAGCCATCAAGGACATGCCTTTAGTCTCATGGTGAAGTCAGTCGCAGATAATGACATGGAATACAAGGTCTGGGGACTTGTAATGGTGGTTTGAATCCTGGTGGCAATGATGTTTTGGCTTGGTGATCTGGTTCATGAAGCAGCGGCATCAGAAAGTGGGGACGACAGTATAGGTGAATTCCAGAGTTCAATCTTGCAGAGTGAAAAGACAAGGTCTGGCCTTAATTGGTTGTGTCTAGCAATGACCTTGTTGAAGGCATTGTTTTGTGAGCACGAACTTTCTCTAGGGTGAAAACGTATGATCGATGATCAAGGCGATGGCGGTGCTCGTGTGATGTTCCCTTCTTAGAGGTGTTGCTTTTGGAGATGATGAATTTCTGGTACTGTATTAGTGGTGTTTGGCCCGCTGTTGTAGGCATAGATCGTTATAGCGGGACTTTTCTTTTTCTGTAATTCTTCTTTTTTTTTGTCTATGTGCATCTGTATTGCCATTAGGTTACTGTGTTATTGCATAGGCTGGGTGTAATTGATATCTTTGTTAATATATGCTCATTTCCAAAGAAAACACTATTACCTTTCTGGAGGTATGATTTTTGGAGAAGCTTTTTTGGAGTTCGGATGTCATCCCCACCAGTGATGCTATTGTTGCTGCGATTTCCATTTGTTTTCATGGGTCCTTGTTTTCTTTTTACTTTTGTTTTTTCGGTTGTGCGCATCCATCATGTCTAGACTTGATTTTGTCAAATTTGTTGTTGCAGAGACTGTCTAGTTGATATCTTGTTAGTATTAATATATTCTTTTTATCGAAAAAGTGGGGTATAGTCTATCTAAATTGACAACAAGGCAATAGTAGTTATATAGTTTGTTGGGCAGTGTACAACACCGGCCGGTTGACATGATTCTCAAGCAAATCATCTATGATAGTGATATGATGGTGACAGATCAGACCTAGACGGAATTAAGATGTCAACAGTAGATCTGGGTGCATATATAATTGGTGATGTACGCTCCACATCGGTAAGGTCTCGAATTATCTTATGCTTCTCCCGGGAGACCACAGTTGGCATGAATGATGATGAAGCGATGTCGAAATTTAAAAACTCGGCCCTCGTTCAGAGCGTGCAGCTTAAACAACTGGAACCTCGATAAGCTAGCCACGAACTCCTATTCAACTTGCAATCTTTATGGTTCTTTTCACAGGACAAGTTAGCGTACTACTACCTCCGCTCCATAATGTAATTTTTTTTAGAAAGCTATTTTAACTTGCTAAAAGAACTTATATTGTGAATAGTAGTACGGGGTAGAAAATTTACAGCTCACAAGGGAATAGTAACTATTGCATAATTGGTTCTTTTACACAGGGGACAAACAGCAGTGGCCGAGCTAGAGGGGGACTAGCATGGGCCTCGGCCCCCCTATGTTGTTGTGTAATATGAGGTTTTCTTAACTAAAGGCTAATGCTAATGTAAACATAATTTTTAGGGTAAATTAGCTCATTCCCCTTGGCCCCCTCTAAACTTTAATCCTGCCTCCGCCCCTGACAAACAGTACCTATGGGTACAAATGGGGACAACCAGTACTTATGGGTACAATTGGTTCTTCGATTGAAATGATTTGCATAGAAATTGTAGAGAATTCAAACGGTTAGCATTTTTATCTATTGTTATCGTTTGATTTATGGGATCGAATCCCATAGAATTTTTTTTGGTAAGGACTTTTTTACGAGTGGAGATTTTTGGCTCTCGAACTCCAGTTGTAGAAAGGGTTGCAACTCACGATGTATTGATCGGGTGCATACGCACACATATATATAGGTACAAGGTGGGCCACCACGTCCCCGGCTATACGATAGAGGAGGGGGATAACTGTAAACATACATAATACAATACGTGCATGAATCATAGGACGGAGGTGAACCAAAAATAAGGTGATGTGGCGCATAGTTCCATCGGGTACGGCACAGGGAAGGTTAACGAGAAGAGTGGCAGTGGCTAAGGCATCGGGCCAGAAAGTGGGAGGAATGTGAGCGTGGAAGAGAAGGGTACGAACACCGTCATTGAGGGTTCGGAGAACACGCTCGGCACGACCGCTTTGTTGCGAAGTGTATGGGAAAGTTAGACGGAAGACAGTGTCGTGGGAAGAAAGAAGGGCGCGGATGGCGGTGTTGTCGAATTCTTTTCCGTTATCGGTTTGAAGAGCGTGTATGGGGCGACCGAACTAGGTGGAAACGAAAGAATAAAAGGCGGTAAGGGTGGCAGCGACGTCGGACATTTTACGGAGGGGAAAGATCCACACAAAGTGAGAATAATCGTCGAGAATAACAAGATAATAGAGGAAACCGGAATTACTAGGGATGGGAGAAGTCCAGACATCACTATGAATTAACTGAAACGGAAAATATGCAACTGTGGATGAAGTACTACATGGGAGGTGAACATGTTTGCCTAGACGTCATGCTTCACAACTATGAGCAGCCGTTTTATTACATGAAAAAGAGAAACCCCTCATTATTTGACGAAGAGCGGTGGAGCTAGGATGACCGAGATGAGCATGCCAAAGATCGACGCCGGCGGAAAGAGCGCGAGGTACGGGGCGGGGTGAAGGTGGTGAATGGACCCGGTACAGATCGCTGGGGCTCTCACATCGGTGGAGAACCATACGGGTACGGGCATCCTTAACAGAATACCAAGAGAGTCAAATTCCACAATTACAGAGTTATCACGAGAAATTTAACGGAAACTAAGTTAAGATGAAGATGCGGAGAGACAATGACATTATTAAGAGACAGTGGTTTAGAGGTAGAGGGAAAGGAAGTGGAACCAATGTGGGAGATAAGAAGACTAGCGTTGTTGCCGACGATGACGCGAGAAGTAGTGAGAGTCGGAGAGAAATAGGAGAGGTTATCCGGGTAAGTGGCCATGTGAGAGGAGGCGACAGTGTCCATGAGCCAGTCGCCGCCACCAATGTAGGATCCTGTAGGGGGAACATGCTGAAGAGAAGAGACGAGCGCCAGATCCCAGCTCGTCGGCTGAGAGGGCGCATAGGACGGCAGGCCACAATAAGCTGGCGTAGGAGCCGACGCGTAGGACTGCTGTTGGGGCGCAGTTAAGTGCACCTGATGAGCCTACGGACGAGGGCCGAGTATGCCAGTGGCGGGGGGCACGGCACGGGCATGGTGTAGGTGTAAACCATCCCCGTCCAATGGTTGAAGCTACCACTCCATGGTGGCGTAGGCGCCTGGTTGGCAGGGCAGGGGCCGCCACCCCCGGACCCGCTAGTGTTACGGCCGCCACTGCATCCTCGGCGGCGATGCCCCTGCTGATGCTGCTGCTGGGGCGGGGGTGGGATGAAGGGCGCCGGGGGCGCGGCTGTGGGAAAGTTGGGACCGAGGGGGCGGGGGTGCCATGACCGAACCCGGTTGCGAGCACGTGTGGGAGGCGCAAGTGCGGAGGTTCTTCAGACGACGTTCCTCAAAGCAAAGGTAGGAGACTACACGCTCGAACGTGGGGTTAGACATGAGGGTGAGGTTGGAAGCGGCGTTACCGAGATCCTCGCAGAGGCCAGCGTTGAGAGCGGAGAGGAGGAGCTCGTCCCCCATAGGGAAGCCGAGGTCCTGAAGCTTGTAGGCGATGGACTTGAGGCGCATGCAGTAGGCATCCAGGGAGAGATCGCCCTAGGGATTACCGAAGAATTCCTGCTGCAGGAAGGCGACCCGCTGGAGTTTGTTGTCGGTGAAGAGCCCGTTGATCTTCGTCCACACCATGCGAGCGTCGTCACCGGCGCGAACGACGGTCTTGAAGATGTCTGGCGCGATGGTGAGGAAGAGCTAGCGGATGATGGTGGCGTCAATCGCCATCCAGTCGTTGTCGCGTTGCATGTAGAGAAGGTCGGTGGTGCCGTCGATGTGATCGCGGAGATTGTACTCGCGGAAGAGGAGATAGAAGTACGTCTTCTAAGGGTGATAGTTGTTGTCGGTGCGAGAAAGCTTTATGGGGACGTGATCGTAGATGGGGACATCGCGAATCTGGGCAGGGCTAGGGCTAGGAGCGGCGGTAGCGGAGGAGGGAGAGGAGGCGAAGGGGTTGCTAGAGGTAGAAATTGAAGACATGGTGGCAGCGTCATGGTGGTGATGGTAGGAAGAAGTGGCCGCGCTAGGGCAGACAGCCAGGGAGAAAAAGGGAGGGACGGTGCGCTAGGAGGGCGGCGGCACGGTGGTGGGAGGGTTTGCGGCTACCGGGTGGGGGAGGGGTCGGCAAACGGTTAGGGTTAGATTTAAGGTTAGGATCGAAAGGAGACTGATACCATGTAGAAAGGGCTGCAACTCACGTTGTATTGATAGTGTACAACAGTGTAGCATAGGCACGCATATATATAGGTACAAGGTGAGCTACCACGATCCTTGGCTATACAATAGAGGAGGGGGCTAATTGTAAACACTAGATTTAGTGGTGCGCCTTGGCGCACCATCCCGTTGATTTTTGAGCAATTTAGCAGAATAACTTTGTGAATATTAAAGCGTTTAGGCTCAAATTTGATAGTAGACTTCAAATGTAATTTTAATCTAATGCATTGATTTATCACCTCGATCAAGAATATGCACAAATGTTCATCCCATTTCAGCATCAATCAAGAATATAGACAAATTTTCATTCCATTTCAGCAGAGCCCAACTTGGCCGGATATTTGAGCAAGAATTTTGTACGATTATATAAGGGATATCTGTATCTTAAGTCTGGTCTATACCGGACAACAAAAGAAACAATAGAGTTCCAGATTATATGAAAATAAATTGTGTCGTTTTCAATCAAATGAGCTTGTGCAATGCATTATTCGGTCATTTGGATATGTTGAGAAAAACTGAAAGCTCTGATTACAGGGACCCTAGAACCAAAATAAGTTTACTTTTAACCCGTGAAAAGCAGGAGCACTGCTAGAAAGAGGGACCAACAGGGTGTATATATTTACACTCAACAACCATAGCCTGGAACCAAACCCAAAAATAAAAGTTTAGACTCTGAAATGAACTACACCGGCAATAGCAGGCGGTAGAAGATTCTTAGACGAAAGGCCGAAGATTTCTCTTGTTCCATAAGTTCCAAAGAGCATAAGCTGCCAGCGTAAGGATATCGCTTCTCAGGTTCTCTTGCTCTAACTTCTGAAGCTTTTTCCACCAAGAACTTAGCCCTGAAGAGGACATCGAAAGCTGGCAAAGCTAAGGTTCAACTGGAGCAAGAAATGTCCAAACTTCCCTGGTGAAAGGGCACTGCAGGAACAGGTGGTTGGCATCTTCAAAAGACTGATCACAAAGACTGCATTTATCGATATGAGTCCATCCTCTGTTGTGTAGTCTGGCAACAGTCCATAATCTATATTGAAACAGTATTAAGTAGGAAAATATGCAAGTAACCATTGTTGTACTATAAATTGTTAATGTAAAAGCCAAAGTCACAATTTTTTCTACCCATAGTAAGTGTCCACGTGCACGCAAGTTTCATACATTGGTCGGTTTATTTCAAATGCATAGAAGAACAAAATTATACTCCCTCCGATCCATATTAATGTTCTTAGATTTGTCTAGATTCGGATGTATCTAGTCAAGTTTTAGTGCTAGATACATCCGAATCTAGAGAAAACTGAGAACATTAATTTTGATCGGAGGGAGTAGTATATTCCAATGCAAAATATTACAGTTCAACTTTATTTTGGAAGCCTAAAATATAATGACTAAGCAACAATATCTGCACAAATTGGTTTCAGTAGTCATAGTTGCGTCCATCCACCCCAACCACACTGAACATATACTCCTATTTCCTCTTATGGATATGCCTACAATATACATGATAAGTAGTTGATGGGGTACATAATTGGAGTTAAAGATTAGTTTATCGATCAGCTAGGATTGGGTTTACATTGCCATGCCTTCCTTACAATCTTTGCAGCAGCAGATACACCTTGTCAGCGAAATATCATAGGAACGTTGGATCCACATAGGCCTGTACCAGACTAACCAGAATGAAAGATTAAAAAAGGAATAGTAAGTTCCATAAGAGGTTTTGCAAGTAAAATATGTACTCATTAATACATTATCAACTCCGTAGTAATCAATATATTTCACCTCTCGCAGACATACTTTTTAAACTATCCAGAAAAATTCAGATTTTAGAGAAGAGGGACGATGGAAGAAAAAAAGAAAAAAAGAAAAAATGACACCAAAATATAGAACTGTTGGATTGTGATATAGTAATATGATATAAGATTACCTACATATAAGGAATCGAGCAAAAGATAATTGTTAGCAGCTATGAATTTTTTTCTGGTCACAGGAAAATTTCACGTTGGCCTTACGCCTTACTTGGTGAGGCTCTAAGCCAAAATCTCAACAGCGGGTGGCTTCATCAGTAAAGGGGGTCTGGTCAGTATATACCAGTGTATTTGCACAATGCTTTTTGGAATGGTGAACAGTGAAGATTTTGAGCATGAGAATGTTTTAATCGAAGAACAAAACAAATAATTAATAGGCATTCTGGACTAAATTACCATCATTCGATCGATCAGCCAGCTTTCAAATACATAAAATCCATTGAGCTTGCAGTTGAAGAAGTCATTTTCCAGGTGAAAGCCCAATACGTGAGCATAAATCAGAGATGACACAGATTAATTTGGAAGTACCATTCATGCACAACAGATGTAGTATAAAACATTTGCAAATGTTTTCTGTTATATTTAACATGGATAAAATAAAGCACACAAAAAAAAAGATAACATCGACTTTCCCTATTTGAAGTTTGTAATTGTGAAAAACAATATATCTGCCAAATAAGAAAAATAAAAATTGCAGGCTATAGTATAGTTGTAAAATCAGAGCGTCACGCATGCCAAGAAGGAACACGCCAAAAAAGCCACCCTGCATGCCAACGTTACCGTAGTATAGTCGTAAAAGCAATCACAAGCCAGCCCCCTAGTAGAGCATCCATCAGGATTATTATTCAAGAAATTCAGAGTATCATTCAGCGGGTGACAAGCTACAGAGTGCAGATATAGGCAAATGGTGGGCGCATGATGTAGCCTAATTCAGTACGAAGTTGATGGTCTTATGGGACTCTGTCGGACTGGTATGTTGAGAGAGTCCTAAGCAACTGTAATCCAAAAACTATTCTATGATTAATCCACACTACACTTGTTAATAAATATATCTTTTAGATATCTACTTCTGAATTTGTGTTACTCTTAGCTGGTCATGGATAGGAACACCCTATCACCAAATTGCAGGCTATAAATCGGATTTCCATCACATGAACTACTGCAAGCAGAACAATAGAAGCAGAGTATTATCACTTACTCTTGTTCGACAACAGGCTTCTCCAGGTTCGAGTTAGACCCCATATATGAAAAATAGAGATGACTTACAATCCTACACAACAGATCAATAACTGTAAGAAGGGGATCCAGAGACAGGGGGGGAAACATGTAGGTCCCGTATAAAGATGAGGCACAGCAGGGAAGCCGTCGGCCACCGCACTGCAGGCCTGCATCCTCTGTGAGCGGCGGCGCGATTTGTTAGAGATAGAACAAAGTCTTAACTATTGTATTGTTGCTGTAACATGAAAGTTTAGTCGTTTGTTAGAGACAGAACAAAGTCAATGACATATTGAAAGCATAGAATTGTAGAATGTATAGTGCAGGTCTGCAAGACATACATGACATTGAACATGTGTAACCTCTTTAAATCTTCTTTGAAAGCTAAAACTTCAGTAGCATGGCTTACTGGATATGTAGTGGTTGTCATCAATAGCACAAAACTGAAGGCCTGCATGCCCATGGCCTTCAAAATTTCCCTTTTGGTTCAAACTGGATTTAATGGCTGGTTTTCAGCTATCAAGATTTCAAGAGAAAATACTGCAGGCATGGCTTGGACAAGAGCATTTTTTGGCTAAAACTGAAACACAAAATCAATAATGATTGATGAGTCTGGTTGCCATAATTAATGTATCCTAACAATCAAATAGTAGTAGCGGTATCACAGAGAAGAATTTATTTCATAGTGACAACACATAAGAGAGTATAGGATGCGACATTCTCTTCAAATGGAGACGAAAATAGAGAAACGTAGCGATTAAATTCTATTCTAGAAGACACAACCACTGCTTTCCATCTCATATCACGGGCTGCTTCCCGAGAATTTGACCGGCCTTGTTAGTCACCTAAAAGGAAATACCAAGAATGACCAGTTAGCAGTATATTAAGGAAAAGAAAGAAATACTCTATATAATGGGTATTATGGAACATGACTTTACTTACCATGAACATGTGATGCAATATCTTCCTTCAACTGGTTATGTTCAAGGCTACTTGCAGATCAACCCATAACCCTGCATGGGGTATAATAACTTGCAAACTATTCAATCAAGCTTCCACCTCCCTGAACTAAATCCCTAGAAGCTCCCTTGTGCAGCAGGTCTTGTACAGGAGGCTGCAAATAAGTATCAGCACAAACATAATTCAGATAATAACAGGGGTCTCTAAGTAAGAAAAGATTGAGGCCTTGACCTCATGTAAGCAACATGCTTATTTAGAAGCAGATACAAATTTCATATTTCATTTCGGTGAATCCATGGGAGCAAAACCTAATTTACATCACAAAGATTAATTTTGTCAGGTCCTATGATTGATTCTAAAGCAGGTACAAATCCTACCCCTCACGCACTTGTGGATTCATTGGAGTACTACCAAGATGCAAAAATTGAGAAATCATGAGGGAAAGTAAATAAAACATAATAATTTCTATAATTTTTTTTAAACACGAGTTATTAATTCAAAACATAAACGGATCTGTAATTTAAGCATTCTATGTATGTCCGTCAAAAAATTAATTGCAACATAAAAACAAGAAGAATAACTTGGCCTAGTCGAGAAATTGTCAAGAGTTTAATTACAGACTCCCATATAGCTACAACCAAATCCGAGAAGTTGAAGTCATCTCAATCTCAACAGTGCGGCCAAGTAAATAGAATCTGACAATGGCAACTTGCAAATATTTCAAATGAGAAAAGTGGTATCTCGCAAACAAGAAAATGAAAATGAACTTCAGGAATTTCCAACTTGCAGACTTCAAACCAATGTCATTGCAGTTGGTTAGTTTCTTGAGTCTTGATAAGCATAGCGCAGAAGCCTTCATCCAGTTCTACCATCCTGTACATGTCCAAAAAAATATGTGTTAAAATTGACATTTCCTCGAGGAACATATACATGTTTACAATGGATTTTAACAGTGCGAGAACATATAAATGTGTTAAAATTGACATTTCCTCAGAGAGAGAGAGGAACCTTGATCTTGTAACCAAATGCACACAACCATGTCAACGCGAGGACGACTGTATGGCGACGGTGACAGCGCTGCTCCAGGCGGAGCAGCAGCCAGAGAGGATACCAACAAGATGCACTCGCAGCCAGATCGACACGAGGACGACCATATGGCGATGGTGACAGCGCTCCTCCTGGCGGAACAGCAGCGAGAGGAATATTAATAATCTTGTAACAAATGCAGTCACAACCATTTAGATGCGAGGACAAATGTCCAGCGATGGTGACGGCGCTCCCTCGGGAGTTTGTGATGGCAATGCTCCTCCTGAACCTCCGTCATCACCAGCTAGCAACATCGTAGTTGGTCCAGTCTGTTCCCGGCGAACCGCTGCGCAAAATTTCCAACAGAAAAAGTATTCAATCGGACCTAGATTAATTCCAACTAAATTGAACCCAAAAAAAGATAAGCATCACGAGGATCTCTATACATGAAAACGACCTAGTACTGAAAAAAGGAACCTTACTAATCTATCATACTGTACCAAATTAGCATTGTAAATCCTGATGAATAACCAAAAAAAATCTAGATGCACACCTAGGACTGCTAGCACTAAAACAGTAAACAAACCACATTGTTTACACATGGAAAAACAAAATCAAACGACCTAGAATAGCAGAATAGATTTATATACCTCTCGCTGTCCACATCCTTCGTCACACGAACAGGTCCTCGACGGTCGGGCTTCCGAGCTCCATCATGTTCGCCCCATCAGATCCACGACTCCATGGAGGGCTTCCTCGTACGCCTCCTCGGCCAATGACTCGGACCCATGGAGAGCGCGCGTGGGAGTGGTGAGGCGACCAGGGGAGGACGCACGTGGGGGAAAAGCAGCGGCCAGAGAAGGGCACCTGCGGGGGTGTGGCGGCGGCCAGCTGCTCGGCCTCCTCAGCCACTGACTCGGCCCAATGGAGAGCGCACATGGGGTGTGGGGCTGCAGCCAGCTGCTCCGCTGATTCTGCCAGTGGAGGGAGCACGTGAGGGAGGGGCGGTGGCCAGGGGAGGACGCCCATGGGGGCGAGGCGGCGGCAAGGGAAGGACGTCCATGGGGGTGTGGCAACGACTGGGATTGAGCGAGAGAGGGAGTGTGGGGATTGGGGGAGAAGTGAGAGGCGGTTAGGGTTTGGAAACTACTTTTATATCGTGTGCTAAAAAGAATGGACGGTTAATCCTCCCAGGAGCCCATCCAACGGCCTATATGCTTAAATCGCTGTGAGATGCCTCATGAGGGGCATCAATTATACCTTTAGATACATAATACAATACGTGCAGAAATTCTATACTCAACACGAGTGCTCTTACTATTTTAAAAAACTCAAAATTATGTTTGTGAGTTTCAATAAATATTAAAAAAATCTAGATATAGGCCATGATTTATCCCACAAACGTGCAAAGTATCTATTTCAAGTACTTTGTATTCTGAGTTGTAAAAAAATAACAATAATGTAGATCTGTACAAATATGTTTTCAAGTCCCTAAATTTGATCAGTTTTGTCATTTTTGTGTCGGACAAAATACAAAGAATTTCATGTCACCATTTGGCATGCTTGTGACGACATTGATTGTGTCTAGAATTATTTTTAGGTACTTTTAGAACTTATGAAATACGGTTTTAATTTTTTTAAATGAAGAGAGCACTGGTGTTCGGGAGACAAAGACACTTTCCGCTTTTTTACATTAGAGTTTAAAGAAAATCTAACATCCACTTATTTTCAGAATTTTTTGAATTCCCCTGGTAGAATCAAAATAGCTTTAGTGCATATAAAATCACGTCTCATTAAAGTGGACAGGACATTGCAATCCTGTTTTTTCTATTCCCGATACTAATATCATGCAAATCAAAGCGACCGTATTCTGATGATCCATTTTCTGATGATGAGCTACATGGACACCATCAACAATACAATGTGGGTGTATGTATCGTGCTACTCCCTGTTTCAAAATATTAGATGTTTTAGCTTTTGTGAAACAGACATATCTAGATGCATTTTATGTGTAGATTCACTCCTAACGTACACACCAAAAGACGTCTAGATACATTTGTTTCATAAAAGCTAAAATATCTTATATTTTGGAACGGAGAGAGTAGATACTTAGCCATGTTTGCCAATCTAAAGTGAATCGAGTCTTGTAGAGCGGCAGGCGCGGAGTGGGCGCGAGGGGGAAGGGAGGAGTGTCCGCGAGCAAGGGGGTCCCAACCATTGGCCCCTCAAAGAAATTTAGTAGTATCGTGTTTATGTATTGCCTACCATAGATTATTATCAATTATAACATGACAAAAATGTAACTAGAATGAAAGTTTATAGCTTATTTGTTATCATGATATCATGATGAGACTATCAAATACATGTTGTTTCAATTAAGTTTGTTTGTTTTATATGGTTAGTCATTGAAGTGACTTCTAAATTGTACCCTCCAAGTATTGTTAAAACACATATGGTAGCCGATTGTCCCCTTGCAAAGTGACAATCATAAAAGAAAGTATAGACTTACCAAATGGAACATCATTTGTAGGCCAAAGGATCAAGTGGGCTAGGTGTTGAGGTGTTAGAGCTTAAAAATAAATGTCTACTGAGTAAGCGGATTTTTAAGATATTATCGGGGAAGGGTGTTTGGCATGAACTATTGCAGAATAATTACTTGCAATCAAAATCTTTAACACAAGTTAAATCAAAACCGATAGACTCTCCCTTTTGGAGAGGGCTCATGAAAATAAAAGATGATTTTTTTGAGCGCGGTTTTTTAAAATTGGTGATGGACTTGACACCCGCTTTTGGGAGGATGCTTGGCTTGGGGATAAGCCCCTATCAGAGCAATACCCCTCCCTTTATCGCATTGTCCAAAGGAAACAAGTTTCGGTGGCCAATGTTCTCTCACACACACCTCTAAATATTGTATCTAGAAGGACTTTAAATGGTAATAGATGGAATAGATGGCTTCATTTGGTGAGGCGCCTCATGGATATACATCTGACCGACCAACCTGATGAATTCATTTAGAGTCTAACGACATCAGGTGTTTTCACAGTCAAATCCTTTTGTCAATATCTTTTAAATGACCATACAAAATTCCTTCGCAAATATATATGGAAAATGAAAGTTCTACTGAAAATAAAGATCTTTATGTGGTTCTTGCATAGGCGTGTACTTCTTACCAAAGATAACCTGGCCAAAACAAATTGGCAGGATAGCAAGAAATGTTGTTTTTGTGATAAAGAAGAAACAATTCAACATCTTTTTATTGAATGCCCCCTTGCAAAGTTGATATGGAGAATCGTTTATGTGGCCTTTAATATTGCACCCCCGACAAACATTACAAACGTGTTTGATAATTGGCTAAGTGGTGTTACTAAACAAGAGAAAGTGCGGATCCGAGTTGGCGTTTGCTTTTTATTGTGGGCTATTTGGAATGTAAAAAATGATTATATCTTTAACAATGCAAGATCTACTTCTTTTATGCAGGTTATCCCACTGGCTTCACATTGGATCCGTGGATCCGTATGTGGCCGTATCTACAACCAATGGACAAGCGAGATGCTATGGATATTTGGTGCAGCCGTTTGGAAATAATAGCACGGGATATATACAGCCGATGCAACTGGCGTTTTGATCCTCGCATAACATGTGGATAAGAAGCTTGTCCATGATATCTTGTATTTTCATTTGGTTGATTCACGTTGCCATTTTATGCGATCCATGATATAATAATGGACATGTTGAAATAAAGTAATAAAACAGGCCGCACGTATCGATTGATACAGAGACCAGGGTACATCCCCATTTCGAAAAAAAATGATAGCCGATTGCGTGGAATCAATTATAAGTATAGAGTTCTCGTATTAGGTTGGAAGCGGTTGGCGTATGGTCGTTGTGGCTAAATAAAAATTATCTGGTTTATAATGCTAAGGATTCAACATTTTTGCAGGTATTTATCGATGTACTTCAAAATATAAGATGTTTTAGTTTTGTGAAAGAACTGTATCTCGACCCCTTTTAGTGCGTAGGTTCACTTCAAAAGATATATAAACTACACGCTAAAAGAGTTTAGATGCACTCCATTCGTAAAACTAAAACATCTTATATTTCGAAAGGAAGTGAGTACATGTTACTCCTAGCTCTGTTTGTGGTTCTGTCTTCACCGTGTGGAGAACTGTGATCTGTTCACGGATATGTACACAATGTAGCAGGTGGCGATGAACTTTTTACCCTAGTTTTATTAACGATCTGGTATAGTTTCTGAATGATCCCTTCACAACTTTAAGAGTGCATTTTCAGGGCCAGGCCCGCAGGAGAGCGGGCCGTGCGGTTGCATAGGGTCCCAATTTTTTGTGGCCCAGATTTCAAAAAGCAGTACATCAGGTTTTTTTAAATGCCGCCGGCGCTGCTAGGAAGTGAAGTGCAATATGGCCCGGCCTGCTCACCTAAGCCGCTGGCTACTGATTCCTGAACGACGAGCGAGGCTCTTGATTGCAGAAACGAACGGATTGGGAGATCCATTAGGCTCCCAGGTCTACACTTCAATAAAGGAAAAAAAGTCACAGGTCTGTCGAGGGTTCCCAAACCAAGTTCCCACGTGTCACGGACTTCTTGAAGATGCAGGACCAGCGGACAAAGAGACAGGAGAAACGGCTGGTGCGAGCTCAACGGGGCTGTCATGTAATCAAAGAAGCCCAACAACGGCCCATTGACAGAGTGAGAACTGGAATCTGTGTGGCCATTATCTAGGGATCGACAATAAAGGTTCAGGCATGACTTGTAATCAGCTAAGCTATAATCCTCTCTCTCCCTAACAACTTCCTCTTCAAGTCGCGAGTCGAATCGTGGAATCTCGGTGTGACGTCCTAGATCTGTATCCCACATATAATCGCACATTCGTAATCCCAGGATAGATCATGAAATGTGCTATCTAGAGCTAGCGATCCTTCGGATCTGAGAACTCAAAAAAATTTCCACAAAAATTTCCGTGAGAGAGAGCTGGTGGCGAGAAGGGAAGTTCTAGAGCGATAATGGCTCGGATCTCCGGTAAAATCCCACCTCCTCTCTTCCTTATGTGGCGGCAAAGCGGTGTAGATCGTCAATTGCTTATCGGGAGGCTCGCGGCGGTGGTAGATGGTTCGATTACAGAGTGTTTCTAGTGGTTGGCCACGGACACTCCGTGATTGGTAAATTCTGGCTACACACCTCGATACGTGTATCAATTGGAGGTGCAAACATGGTGATGGCAATAGATCTCGTTCAGGAGGCCGACATCGCGGAGATGAAGACGTGGGGCGCGGTGATGGCGAATGCGATCAAAAGCATGAAGGAGACTATCTCGGCCATGGACGACTAGATGCCGCGAGTGAACAACTCCATCGATTCGCTCAAATCATCGATCAATGTTGTGGGGGTTCGTGTGATAGTACTGGAGACGGAGCAGAATCCTCAAGCTCAAGCGTCTCGGCCCGATGGGCACCGTGATGACGAAAATTACTAAGGTGTTGCAGGTGGTTCTCTCACAGCCTCTGTGCATGCCCTGGTTGAGGTTAAGCGCGATTTCCATCACTCCCGTGTCCAGTTTGATCCAGGAGAAAGTTCAGGAGAACAGCACAAACACTTAGAGGCCCTATAAAGAATTAGACAAAGTGGTAGAGTAGAGGAGTATCGTCACAAATTTGAGGAGCTAATGCATAGGTTCTTAGTATATAACAACAGTTATGATGAAGCCTTGTTTGTTACTGAGTTTGTAGGGGGGTTAAAACAGGAAATTCAGTGTGCAATTCGTTTACACAAACCTAGAATAGTTGATGTTGTGTTATCTCTTGCTCAAACGTAGGAGGACATGATGGAGGAGGCAACAAAAACTAGCAGTGCATATTATAAGCACACATACAAGTATGACTACAAGCACAATTTCTCTCGGCGGAAAAGTTTTCTCGGCACTTTCCCTTATGATGACAAAACATCTGTGGAATACAAACAAAAGTTGCAGCAGAAACTGGATGCTCTGAGGAAAGGGAGAAGAGAAAAAGGATTATCTCCTTTAACACAGCTGCAATTGATTGAATACTTGTTGTTGTAGATGGATGACAACACAAATGAATCTAAATTTGACACAGAGGAAGACCTTTCAGATTTTGAGACTGAAGGGTTCATGCATCTATCTGAATGTGATACTGGTGGCACTACCAAAAGGAAAACAATGGGACTTCAGGCAACACTGAATGGGCAAAAATGCTGATACTTGTGGATTCAGGCAGCCCCGGCAATTTTATCAGTCAGACCATGGTGAGCAAGCTGAAACTTACAACCTTAGCTACTACTCCTGCGACTGTGACAATAGCAGATCGAGGGCAAATGAGTTGTCAAGTTGTGGTACCTGAATCTATGTGGAAGTGTCAAGGGCACACATTCAGAACTGATCTCACAGTTTTGCAATTGGGATGCTATGATATTATCTTGGGTATGGATTGGTTGTAATCATTGGGACCAATGTGGGCAAATGAATAACCATCAAAGGGATCAAGAACAACATGGGTAAATGCTCTGAGATATCAGTGGATCAGTTGCACCTGATCATCAAAGATGGGGAATTGGCGCAATTGCTAGAAATCAGTGTTATGCATCCGACTGACAAGCCTATCAATCTTGCTATAGCTATACAACAAGTACTTGAAGATAATGCAGAGCCCCAAGGGATGCCTCCACACCGTGCCTATGACCATAGCATTCCTCTCTTACCAGGTGTTAAACTAGTGTTGGTACGCCCATACAGCTACTCTCCACAAAAGAAAGATGCGCTCGAGAAACAAGTAGCTCACATGCTCCAATAGAGGTCAATCAAGACCAATAATAGTCCATTCGCATTGCCTGTGTTACTATTTCACAAAAAATATGGAATGTGGTGATTATGTGTCAACTATCGCTAGCTAAATGCGGTGCCTGTAAAGGACAAGTTCCCAATACCGGTGGTGGAGGAACTACTTGACGAATTTGTTGGTGCTCAGTTTTTCATCGAGTTAGACTTGCGCTCCGTCTACCATCAGATCCGGATGGCGGCGAAGGATGAAGAGAAGACAGTGTTTTGCACACATCATGTGCACTTCTAATTCTGTGTGATGCCATTTGGCTTGACATATGCTCCGGCGACATTTCAGGCGGCAATGAATCCGGTGTTCGCACCAATTATCAAAAAATTGTCCGGTGTTTTATCGATGACATCCTCATATACAGCAAGAGTTCAGTGAGCATTGTGATCATCTCTGGCAAATTATATAGTTGCTGAAAGGCAATCAGCTATATGTCAAATACATCAAATGTTCATTTGCTCGGAAGTCACTGGAATACCTAGGGCATGTCATCAATGATTGTGGGGTTTCCACTGACTCGTCTAAGATACATGTTGTGCAACAATGGCTAGTGCCAACTAATGTTAAAAAGTTAAGTGATTTTTTAGGCTTAGCAGGCTACTATAGGTGGTTCATCAAATGCTTTGGCGCTATTAGCAAACCATGGACATGGTTGTTGAAGAAAGGGACTCTGTTTGTTTGGAATTCTTATGCCCAAGAAGCATTTTTAGCTCTGAAACAAGCTTTAGTGCAAGCACCAGTGCTAGCGTTACCAGATTTCACAAAAATATTTTAGCTGGAAACTGATGCTTGTGATGCTGGAGTGTGATTGTTCTGATTTCGCAGGGAACCTTGTGGAATTTCTGAGAAAGGAACTGGGGGCAAAGATATGACACTATCCAGTTATGACAAGGAATGTCTACCCATATTGATGGAAATTTACAAATGGAAGGCCCACCTCCAAACTAGAGAATTCCACATCTATACTGATTAGAAAAGTTTGGTGCAATTGGGAACAGGACCAGCTAACACACATATGCGATAGAAAGCGTTCTTCAAACTATTGGGATTGCAGTACAAGATAATGTACAAAAAAGGATGTGAGAACATGGTTGTTGATGCCTATCCAAGAGAGAGCACACTAAGGAAAACTACAGTATCTCCACTATGATACCCAGATGGCTAGAGATCATTGAGGAAGGATACATGCAAGATGCTCTAGCGAAAACTCTGCTCATTGAGTTAATTGTCAAAAGCCCAAATGACCAAGGCTTTTCATTGCAAAAAGGAATTATTTACCACCAAGATAAAATTTGGTTGGGGCATCATAAAGGAGCACACCAGACAATCCTCATTGCTTAGCATAGCATTGCTATTAGTGCTCATTCTGGGATCACTGCCACTTACTAAAAAAATCAAAGCTCTATTTTCTTGGCGAGGAATGAAACAAGATGTCCTACAGTTTGTCCAAACTTGTGCAATTTGTCAACAATCTAAGGGGGAACATGTAAAGAGTATTTTACTATAGCAACCATTGCTTGTTACACCTGAAGCATGGCACATAATTTCTATGGATTTCATTGAGAAATTACCTATCTCACAAGTATATGACACAATTCTAGTCATAGTGGACAAATTATCCAAGTATGCTCACTTCCTACCCTTGAAACATCCATTTACCAACATGTTTGTTTCTCAAGTGTTTGTCAATAATGTCTACAAGCTCCATGGCATGCCTATGGCCTTCATATCGGACCGAGACAAGATTTTCCCAGCAATCTCTGGCAGCAACTATTCAAATTGGTAGATACTACTATGAATCTAATCTCTGCTTACCACCCTCAGATAGACGACCAAACTAAGAGGGCCAGTCAGTGTGTGGAAACATTCTTAAGATTTTTTGTTCATGCTAATCCAAAGAAATGGTCTTATTGGTAGCCCCAAGTATATTTTCATGTGTTATCTTTGAATATTTCATAATATTTTGTTTTGTGTATCTTAAAGCTCATGGGGAAGCAGGCTGTGGGGTGAGCATGAACTCAAAAGAATCACCTATGTAGTAGAATAAAAATGCACACGAAAAAGAGAAGGGCACAAAGCTTCCAAGCAAGAGTGAATAAAAAAGAGAAATGAATCAAAGGTGAGAGTGTGCATGTAAAGTTGTCAAAAAAAATACAAATATATGCTGGCAAATAGGTGATGAGTGAAAAGAAGAAAGTGTCCAATAAAGATGCCAAAAAGGGGGCAATGAAACTCCATACACGTGACAAACTATTTACATGAGATGCATATCCCAAAATTTATTTTCACTTCTCTTACTTATTATGTTTAATTCAAATACTTAGCACATGTTTGAAAATCTCTGCTTGCTTTCTACTTCTTTCTGTGTCAATAAAAACATCTATTCTATAGACCAAATTAGGAACAATTCCTTTATGCATAAGCTTTCTTATGTTACACACTTTTAGATCTTGCATTACACTTAAGTTTTCTTAATTGTCCATGGTACTTATAGAATTTACTACTCTGTAAGCTTTACATATTGTCGTGCATACTTGAAGTTCACGAGATCTCCACTTTATGAGATGATTGCTTGATGTTTTTCTTTGAATTACGAACCATTTAGCTTTGTGTAGCAATGATCATGACTTATAATGTTTCTATTGACAACAAACTCAAAAGTCCATATTACTTTTATCACCTTTATGCTAAGAGGACGAGCATAGGTTAAGCTTGGAGATGCTGATGCATGTAAAATGCATTCCTGAACTTTGTAATTATGGTCACATATTCCAATATATTTGTATGCTATCTATTATTATATTCATGTTTTAAATTGATTTTTTAGGATTTACCAATGATCACATTTATCAGGATTATAACTCTACAGAATAGGAAAACCATATTTTATGTATTCTTAACTTTTAGGGACCTTGATGAAGTCAAATGGACCTGAGATTTTTCATGGAGCATTTTTATCGATGATGAAGAGCTAGAGCTTTTGTACCAGTGTAGCACCCCGGTAAAACCATTACTAGAAAATCGCGTGTCATTTTTATTTTGTGCATCATCATGACTGCATGCTCATGTCATCATGCCATATTGCATTTGAGCATCATCATCATCATGCATAAGTTTGTCTAAAACTATTTTATAAAAGCCTATGTTTGTTTTCTTAATATCCCCCATCTTTATTTTAAATTAAAAACCCCGATCTTTTGTGGATCTTTTATTTGTCTAAAAACTATTTACAAAAATGTTCTAAAATAAAAATAAAGAAATAAAAGTATTTTTAGGGGAGGCAGCCGGCCAGGCCCAAAAGGCCCAACCAGCCACCTACTACCCAACCGAAACCAACCCCTAATCTCCAACCTAGCCACACCTAACCCCACACCACATCCCTCCACCCCGTCGCCACTCCCCAGCCGCGCGGCAACAGCAACGTGACCCATCCCCGCCTGCGTCGCACGCAAACTGCCACGATCCTGTCCTCTGGCCCCGCGCCCTTGCCGCTTTCCTACTGTGACCTGGTCCACCCCGACGCGTACGCCCCATCTCTCTCTGTGCGCGACGCACGCCTCGCCCACGGCCCAGTCGCTCCTCTCTCTTCCGTCCTCGAGCCCGAGCTCCATCTCGTCTGGCTCGGCGCCGCCCCGCATCGATCTCTATGCGAGCTCCTCACCGGCAACCAGCGCCCCGCGCCTGACGCTGCTCGTCCCACCGGAGCTCCCTCGCGTCGTCCCCAACCGCCCGGCTGCGACTGACCCCGAGCCCCACCGCCTCCAAGCCCTCCAGCGCTGCCGGCAATAGCCGCTTCCCCGCCGCCCGCGACCTGCTTCCCGAGGCAGAGCTGCCGCCAAAGCTCGCCACCCCGCGCTCCCTGTTCTCGGTCCCCCTCCCGCGAAGGCCTCGCCTCTGTCTCCTCCCGCCGGCCTCTAGCGCTCAACGCGCCTTCCTCGTCGTGCCCTCGTCGCATGGCACCTGCCACCGCCTTCCTCGACCTCGCCGGCGTCAAGGACCTGGCGGGCCCGGAGCTCCACGCCGAGCCCCACCTCCCGCAGCGCAAGCGTCACTACGAGTTCCTCTATCCCCGTCGATCTCCGCCCCGTGCCGGGCCCCTGCCTCATCTGTGTCAACCTCGTCTGCGGCCGGACGCGCGCAGCTTCAACTCGGGTCGGCCATCTGATCCTCTTCGGTCGCTACCTGCTGTTGATGCTCCAACTCCGATGGTGTGTTCTACTAGTACGTGTGGTGTCCGTGTTTTGTGATATGGAGGAAGATACTGTCACTTGCAAACCATTCAAGTCAGATCCCCTTGTCTGTCCGTTTCTGTGTGGTGATCTATTGGTGAGGTGATGCTTCTGTGGTGTAGGAGTGATGATGCATAGACGTGGTGGTACGGATAATATGAAGCCGTGTGAAGATTGTGTGGTTCCACTCAAAGATCCTGACACCTGAACCCAAGTCCGTCATCGACACCAAAGATAGGATCCAAGCCCCCCTTGTCGGATTCGAACACCGATTCCGTCGACCCCAAGACCCTCGGACCCGATGGCCGAGACCCCGAAGCCAGATCCCGGAGTCTGAAGACCGACCCCGTCGAACCCCAAGACCCCGAATCCGAACCCCCAATGTGTGACCCTTTTTCCGAGACCCCTATTTTTTAGAATAAATAACATATACTTGTTGCATATTAAATTGTTCATGTCACATACATATTGTGGGTGCTTGAGGGTATTTCGATGATTCACCTAAATTAAATATGGAGACTATATGGGAGCTTTTCTAGTCTTATATTGGCTCCATTTAAATTTATGTAGAGAACCGATGCCATGTTTTGCCTTGTTAATACAACATTTAAATTACGGGGTACCTAAACAACATGAACCCTCTAATTAATTGTTGGGACTCTAGTTCCGCTTAATTTTGGCTAGTTGCATCGCATCTTTGCCATGTCATGCACCATACATGCATCATGCTCGGTCTTCTGTCGTAGTATTAAATAGTGCATTCGGTGTTTCTTTTAGTGCTTTGGTTCTTCGTGGATTAGGCCGTTGAGTGGATGCGAGTACCGACAAGTTCTTCGGATAATGTATCTTCGACACTGTTTCCCAGGCGAGCAATCTCCCCCTTTCTACCTATTTTGCATTTATAGTCTTTACTTTCTCCTGTTGATCTATTGCTATCCGTGTTGCGATGCTTTAGTTTCCGTGCACCCTTTATATTCCTTGTAGCCTCTATATTGTCTTGGACACATCCTACTACCTGTTGTTTGATAGATAGTCGGTCTTGCGAGTCGTAGTTGTTTTCTTAGGTGCTGCTTCGCGTTGTTGTCGCTCCACCGTTGTTGGAAGGTTGGCACATGTTTAATGGTGGAGATGATCATGACTTTAAATACAACTTGATTAAAATGCTAGGAATAGTTATAACTAATGCGGAGGCATCAGTGGGCAATAACAAATATTTGGTTTTTAACCGCTCACTTGTGTCCCGTAGGCCCCGAGTACTTGATACCTGTTCCTTGACTATCGCACTATCCGCATGTGGGACCATGAATCCCCTTAGCCAGAGCTTGATTCATTTCTTATTTCTTGGGGCCACAAAGTAGTTTGGGGCTTTATTACTATCCTGTACTTATGCCATGCTTTACTTCTTTATTTACGATTATGCGTGGAGCACCTGTACTGTTTTGGATCGTGCCATGTTTTCACGGTATCGACAAGCCCAGTCACACTTTTGGGTTCCTAGTCGTTTACAGCCGTCATCACAAACCCTGGGTCCATCTCAAAGCCGGCCAACTTCGTTGCGGGTAGCTTAGTGGGATGGCTCCCTGAAATATTTTATGAATCATGTGATTGCTTTGTCGTGAAAGCCTCGTTGGGTTTTTATTTGGTTTTTCCGAGGTTGATCGTACGTGTGTTGCTATTTGTGCATCCCTACAGGATAAATCTTTCTGAAAGCCGTGTCCGCGGTTATGGACGACTTGGAGCACAGTATCCCGATCATAGACAAGCATAACTAAAGTAGTGCTATAAATTTGACTTAATATGTGACTAGTACTCAACTTCACTACAATGGAATGGATAATAAAAGTGCCAACAACTGGTGGAACTGGGGTGTATCGTGTCATGTTATATCTGCCTAGTAAGTATCGCAACTCCAATGGAATAAAATAAAAGTGCCAACAACTACTAGGTTTGGGATGTCACATGCTAATTGTATCTGACTAGTAAGTACTGCAACTACAACTGAATGGTTAACTAAAACTGGCCACTACTTATGCTATCAGGATGACTCATGCTATTTATATCTGACTAGTAAGTGCTTCAACTATAATGGAATGAATAAAACTGCCAACTGTGTGAGTTCCTCGGTTTGACTTCCTCGTTTAGTCTCGAGGGGGAATACCATGATGGGTATGTTTTGGTGTTAGTATAAGGTTGGTTCCGGATAGGTCTTTCTTATCCCTCTCTAATAGCTGATAGTTGTATTGAGTCTCTATAGGTTGTTTAGCGCATGCTTCGCTGCCGCTTCAGTTCACCATACCTATGTAGGCGAGAGCCGCCGAATTCTAGCCTTGTCGTGTACTGGCCTCAGTACTGACCGCTCTCTTTTTCCTTTGCCCTTTGTCGGCACCCCTTTGTTTTAGCAGGTATAAGTTTGACATCGTTAGCAGGGTTACCCTTCTGGCTTGGCCTGGGCAGGGTTATGGACGCCGTTGGTTATTCTTCAGGGCTCTTAGCCCCATTTGCATCTTATCCGTACTCGGATGTTGTATCATTTTCAAGGTGATTTGGATTTTTGTGTACTATGTCTGTATTCTTGACTCATGGAGTCGTTGTTGTATATATATATGTTCTATGGGTTCCATCGTGGACTAATGTGTAATGGTATTACTTTGTTCTCCACCCGCACACAAGTGCTTGGTGGGCGTCCTTGAATCGTTTCTATGCGGGTTTGGCGGGAAACACTAAAATTTGCATAGGGCCGATTCGAGGGTGTTACAAAGTGGTATCAGAGCTCAACAGTTGCGATACCCCACTGGTCTAGCCTGTAGGATAACCTAGCTAACGGATGAAGTAGAGTGTCAAAACTATTTTGCAAAATCGGTTGGATAGATCTGATTAGGTCTATTTTTACTCCTTACCCATATGCTATTCTCCTCTGACCTTTGCAAGTTTTGAATCTGCTCTCTTATCCTTTCTTTGAGTCCAGGATTTCTCGTGGTTGGGTTTCCGTCGTACCTTCAGGGTTTCGTTTCCTCTTGTAACGGTGTTGCTACCTCCAGTCTTCATGCTATATGAGATTTTTTTTCCTCTGTGTACCTTTCGCTGGATCAAAATCCACTGAAATCTTTCTTTGTATCTTCCGGTGGTTTCCAACGCGACGACATCATCTATGAAGAGCATGCATCACTCCTTTGTTGTCCAACATTGCTTATGAAGATCTTCAGTCTGAATTCCGAGAGTGGGTTGCACGATTGTTCTACTACATGTGCGGAGTAATAGTTTGGGTGCGTGATGGATTGGCCCCCATGCCGACTACTCATTCTATTCGCTCGCGTACATTGAAGTGGATTAGGTTGAACCTTTATGCTCTCCTTCCACGGAAGTTAAAGGTGGCCTTATCTTTTGATACCTTTATCTTCATTCTTTGTTCACAAGAGTGTTCTCTCGACTATCGTGAGCAACGATCCCTTTTTGGTGGTGTCGCCGAATTCAAGATGGAGCAATGATCTTTGTTAGTGGTGTCGCGAGGATCTACATGAAGCGAAAAGACTTAGACTGTCGACCTTCTTCCCCGTACCATGAGGCGGATCTCGAGGGCGAGATCCATTGTTAGTGGTGTCAAATTGTAGCACCCCGGTAAAACCACTACTAGAAAATCGCGTGTCATTTTTATTTTGTGCATCATCATGACTACATGCTCATGTCATCATGCCACATTGCATTTGAGCATCATCATCATGCATAAGTTTGTCTAAAACTATTTTATAAAAGCCTATGTTTGTTTTCTTAATATCCCCCATCTTTATTTCAAATTAAAAACCCCGATCTTTTGTGGATCTTTTATTTGTCTAAAAACTATTTACAAAAATATTCTAAAATAAAAATAAAGAAATAAAAGTATTTTTAGGGGAGGCAGTCGGCCAGGCCCAAAAGGCCCAACCAGCCACCTACTACCCAACCGAAACCAAACCCTAATCTCCAACCTAGCCACACCTAACCCCACACCACATCCCTCTACCCCGCCGCCACTCCCTAGCCACGCGGTAGCAGCAACGTGACCCAGCCCCACCTGCGTCGCACGCAAACCGCAACGATCCTGTCCTCTGGCCCCGCGCCCTTGTCGCTTTCCTCCCGTGACCCGGCATACCCCGACGCGTACGCCCCCTCTCTCTATGCGCGACGCACGCCTCGCCCACGGCCCCGTCGCTCGTCTCTCTTCTGTCCTCGAGCCCGAGCACCATCTCGTCCGGCTCGGCGCCGCCCCGCATCGATCTCTGCGCGAGCTCCTCGCCGGCAACTAACGCCCCGCGACTGACGCTGCTCGTCCCACCGGAGCTCCCCCGCGTCGTCCCCAACCGCCCGGCTGCGACTGACCCCGATCCCTACTGCCTCCAAGCCCTCCAGCACTGCCGGGAATAGCCGCTTCCCCGCCGCCCACGACCTGCTTCCCGAGGCAGAGCCGTCGCCAAAGCTCGCCACCCCGCGCTACCTATCCCCGGTGCCCTTCCTACAAAGGCCTCGCCTCTGTCTCCTCCTGCCGGCCTCTGGTGTTCAACGCGCCTTCCTCGTCGTGCCCTCGTCGCCTGGCACCGGCCACCGCATTCCTTGACCTCGCCGGCGTCAAGGACCTCGCGGGCCCGGAGCTCCACGCCGAGCCCCGCCTCCTGCAGCGCAAGCGTCACTGCGAGTTCCTCTGTCCCCGTCGATCTCCGCCCCGTGCCAGGCCCCTGCCTCATCCGTGTCAACCTCGTCTCCGACCGGACGCGCGTAACTTCAACTCGGGTCATCCATCTGATCCTCTTCGGTCGCTACCTGATGTTGATGCTCCAACTCTGATGGTGTGTTCTGCTGGTACGTGTGGTGTCCGTGTTTTGCGAGATGGAGGAAGATACGGTCACTTGCAAACCATTCAAGTCAGATCCCCTTGTCCGTCCGTTTCTGTGTGGTGATCTGTTGGTGAGGTGATGCTTCTGTGGTGTAGGAGTTATGATGCATAGACGTGGTGGTACGGATAAGATGAAGCCGTGTGAAGATTGTGTGGTTCCGCTCAAAGATCCTGACACCTGAACCCAAGTCCGTCATCGACACCGAAGATAGGATCCAAGACCCCCTTGTCAGATTCGAGCACCGATTCTGTCGACCCCAAGACCCTCGGACCCGATGGCCGAGACCCCGAAGCCCTATCCCGGAGTCTGAAGACCGACCCCGTCGAACCCAGGACCCCGAATCCGAACCCCCAATGTGTGACCCTTTTTCCGAGACCCCTATTTTTTTTAGAATAAATAGCACATACTTGTTGCATATTAAATTGTTCATGTCGCATACATATTGTGGGTGCTTGAGGGTATTTCGATGATTCACCTAAATTAAATATGGAGACTATATGGGAGCTTTTCTAGTCTTATATTGGCTCCATTTAAATTTGTGTAGAGAACCGATGACATGTTTTGCCTTGTTAATACAACATTTAAATTGCGGGGTACCTAAACAACATGAACCCTCTAATTAATTCTCGGTACTCTAGTTCCGCTTAATTTTTCCATGTCATGCACCATACATGCATCATGCTCGGTCTTCTGTCGTAGTATTAAATAGTGCATCCGGTGTTTCTTGTAGTGCTTTGGTTCTTCGCGGATTAGGCCGTTGAGTGGATGCGAGTACCGACATGTGCTTCGGATAGTGTATCTTCGGCAGTGTTTTTCCAGGAGAGCAATCTCCCCCTTTCTACCTATTTTGCATTTATAGTCTTTACTTCCTCCTGTTGATCTATTGCTATCCGTGTTGCGATGCTTTAGTTTCCGTGCACCCTTTATATTCCTTGCAGTCTCTATATTGTCTTGGACACATCCTACTGCCTGTTGTTTGATAGATAGTCGGTCTTGCGAGTCGTAGTTGCTTGCTTAGGTGATGCTTCGCGTTGTTGTCGCTCCACCATTGTTGGAAGGTTGGCACATGTTTAATGGTGGAGATGATCATGACTTTAAATACAACTTGATTAAAATGCCAGGAATAGTTATAACTAATGCAGAGGCATCGCTGGGCAATAGCAAATATTTGTTTTTTAACCGCTCACTTGTGTCCTGTAGGCCTCGAGTACTTGATACATGTTCCTTGACTATCGCACTATCCGCATGTGGGACCATGAATCCCCTTAGCCAGAGCTTGATTAATTTCTTATTTCTTGGGGCCATAAAGTAGTTTGGGGCCTTATTACTATCATGTACTTATGCCATGCTTTACTGCTTTATTTACGATTGTGCGTGGAGCACCTGTACTTTTTTGGATCGTGCCACGTTTTCGCGGTATCGATAAGCCCAGTCACACTTTCGGGTAACAAGTCGTTTACAGTCGTCGTCACAAACCCTGGGTCCGTCTCGAAGCCGGCCAACTTCATTGTGGATAGCTTAGTGGGGTGGCCCCCTGAAATATTTTATGAATCCTGTGATTGCTTTGTCGTGAAAGCCTCGTTGGGTTTTTATTTGGTTTTTCCAAGGTTGATCATGCGTGTGTTGCTATTGTTGGGGTTCGCAGCATAGAAAACAAATTTTTTCCTACGATGGGAACTATACGCCAAGATCTATCTACTAGATACAAGCAACGGGTGGATATACATCCATAGAGAACTTACCCTCGAAGACAACAAAGTTTTGTTAACGAGTAGGAACTCGTGGATGATGTAGTCGTACGCTTGCCGATCTCAAGATCGTGATGAAGTCCAGCAGGTCCGGCTCCAGCACGTCCATCAGATCCAGCTCCAGCAAGTCCAGCACCACCAAGTCTAGCACCACAAAGCAGTGGTGCATCCGTGATCGCACACATGTCTGGTACCCTGACAACCTCCATCCCTCACTCCAGCAAACCAGCGGAACAGCAACTCCTTTCCAAATAAAGCCACCGGGAACATGTATCTCGCTAATCCGAGACCATGGGGAATAATACTAGAGGAGGAGAGAGATCCTTCACGAGGAGGTGTGAGGAAGAAGGAGTGAGAGGGGGGCCTTTTATAGGAGGAGGGGAGGGTGTCCCTTCACCTCCCCCATTCATGTGGTGGTAACTTCCTCCACATTAAAATGCCCCTTCACATTCTCTATTAAAGTCTCCACTTTAAATGCATTAAATTTCTCCAAATTTAATGCTCTCTCATTTAATAAAACTCTTTTATTAATTTTATTCAGAATTTTGTTAATTACTTTAATTAACAAACATTCACATAAAACCACCTGCAACATTTCAATATTACATGCAGAACCAATATCAGAAATTTCACCCGAAACAGTTTCGGTGTCTATTGAAATAATTCCAGCGCTTTTTTAAATATTTATCTGAAACATATTTGCTCCAAATGGTATCGGTATCCCTTAAGTGTGTCACCCTACGGTTCGTGAATAATGCAGACATGATCGAGACCCCTCTCCGATCAATAATCAGCAGCGGGACCTGGAGATCCGTACTGACTCCCACATATTCAACGATGACTCTTGTGATCGTGTGAACCTTTAACATCGTCACTAAATCCCTTTGTCTCGCGATATATTACATGTCCGAGATTCGATCATTGGCATCCAAATACCTAGTTTGATCTTGTTACCGACATGCACTCTTTTCTCGTTCCCGTGATATAACATTCTAGTGATCACATCACTTGCTTGCAAGCTATTTTAATGTGATATCACCGAGAGGGCCTAGAGTATATCTTTCCATCATCGGGATGGACAAATCCCACTCTTGATCCATGAGCCTCAACATAACACCTTCATAGCACTAAACCCACCTTTATAGTCACCCTATTATGGTGGGACGTTTGATGTTATCAAGATACTCTTTCGGTGTTAGCAATTAACATGATCTCATGGTCTAAGGACTAAGATTACTTCGTATGATGTTATAGCAATATAAACATAATGACTCTGATCGTAATGCTATACTTAGGATGAATGTTCATCACATCATTCCACCAATGTTGTGACCTCGTTATTAACAACATCCAATGTCCATGATTAGGAAACCTTGATCATCTTGTTAATCAACAAGCTAGTTTATATGAGAGGCAGTACTAGGAACTTTTAATTTTGTTTATTAAACACACATGTATTAACATTTCCAATTAATACAATTATAGCATGCAAAATAAACATTTATCATAAACATGGAATAAGATAATAACCACTTTATTATTGCCTCTCGGGCATATTCCCTTCAGTCTCCCACTTGCACTAGAGTCAATAATCTAGTTTGAAAAACTTTGCGTATTGAACACCTATGGCTTTCTGGTGTTGCATATACGCGATTGCTAGTGGTTAACATAATCTCCGGATCTGACAGTTTCAGGTCCGTGTGTATTTGCATGTCTTTGCGTCTCTACGCATCACTCATTCTCAAATGAGATGGCATTGTATAAATTTGGTCCTTTGGTGAGACCTTTAGTTCGTTCGGGTTAAAATATGTTGATATTATTGTCATACAATATATCTTCATAGTATTATCCCACTTTGAACCACACCTAGTTTGATAACAAAATACTTAACACAAATGCCCTCCTTTGCTGCCACTATAGCAGTCATATACTTAGCCTTTTGTTGTAGTATCCGTCAAATGTTTCAACTTTGGAACTTATCCAAATCCATCATAGAACATCCTTTCCATTACATTGTGACACCCATAGTCTAAATTGAGATAAATTTAATTTGTATCTTGTGACAAAACTAGTATCAATGTAACACTTTACAATGAACTACCTTTAACTATTTGTCACTTATACATGATATATTCTTAGTTCTTCCAAAGATCATAAGAATATCTTTACTATCATCCAATGATCATCTTATGAATCATTCTGGTATGTGCTCATAACATTTAGAGCATAGGACATATTTGGATATATACATATCACGGTATAATTGATCAAAATATTCATGTGATTTTATTCACCAAGTGTTGAAACACTTGAATCTTGATACAATCATTTCCATGCAACAAGAACCTTTCTTGTTGTTTCCATATTGAACCCTTTCAATATCTCATATATGTACGTCTGGCATAACCATATTAGCGCCTCAATCTATCCATATAGACATTGATGCCAAATATTCCGGTTTTGCCCAAGTCTTTCATTGAAATCATATTTTAATGAAATTCTTAACTTGTGTCAATAAAAGATACATCATTTCCAATCAACAATATGTACTCTACATAATGTATTGGAAATTTGTCTCAGTGCTCCCACTTGCAAATGCAAGCATCTTCATCATCTCCTATGAAATTAAACTCCTTTAACATTTTTCATCATGGTGAAGATTCCAACTCCGCTATGCTCACTTCAACTATTGAAGTTTGCATGCCCTTTTAGCATCCTTTGAATTAACAAAATCCTTCGGACCATGTCATGTACACGTCCTAGGTAACCATTTTATTATAAGAACCTTGTTTTGTTTATTCAACTACCATATACCAAATTATATGTAGTGGTTGCTATATTAATCCGTCAAGACTAAATATCGCTATGAAAGATCAAACCTTGTCATAGTTAACTCCTTGAACATTGTCGTAAATTTCTTTCCGGCATGTCGACTATTTCATAGATGTTAAACATCCATGTCTATTTCTTTATAGATCCAAACACGACCGATAGGCTTCACGCCTTTCTGGAAGGTCTTCCAAGTTTAGAAACTTGATTTCTCGTGTATGGATACTATCACGGATTCTATGACTTCTAGTCATTTTATGGAGTCAGGGCCCATCACCGATTCTTTGCATCTAGTCGGTTCATCATTGTCAAAACAATAACACTTGCTTATCAAATCACACTATTTGATTCTCACCGACCCACACGGTTCAATAGGAACTCTAATCTCCGAGATCACAACCTTTGTAATCACGGGAGCCATGAGCATTGTGGCCGCCACCGGGACACTTTTTGGCGCTGCGCTTCTTAGCATATATAGCTAAGGTTCAACAACCTTATCAAAGTTCTATTGTCCTCCCACTTAACTTTTCACGAAAAACTCCTTCTCAAGAAACTTGACGTTCCAAGTAACAAACTCTTTTGTCCTTGGTGTTATGGAGAAATTCCCAACAAATTCTTTGGGATAACCTACAAAGACGTGCTTATCCGACTTTGGTTGTAAACATTTTACTTATGCATAGCATACCAAAATTTAAGAAAAGACAATTCGGGTTTTATCCCAAACCATAACTTATATGGTATCATTTCAATGGATCACGATGGTGCTCTTTTTAGTGTAAAAGCGGTAGTCTCTAAAGCTTCAATCCTTAAAACATAATGGCAGTTTTATAAATGACACCTTTGATCTTACCATGTTAAACATGGTTTGATTTCATCTCTCGAATATGCCATACTCCTATGGTTTATCAGGAAACACAAATCACGAAACAATTCCTCAAATCTTAAGTGTTTTGCTAAACATGTAACTCAAATATCTTCCTTTATGATCAAATCATAAACTCTTTTATTTTCTTGTTACAATGATTTTTCACTTCATCTTGAAAGACTTTGAACAATTTTCAAATGTTTCATACTTCTTCCTTATTAAGTAAATATATAGATATATTCACTCAAATTTCTGGAGAAAGCATATGAAGCAAAAAGATCCATCGCATATGGCTACATATAATGGACTATATACATCAATATGTATAATATCCGATAAGTTAGTCACCCGTTCCTCTTTGGCCTATGGATGGAGTTTCAATTATCTCAAGGAAAGTCTCACAAGCGTCAGTTGATCAAAATCAAAGACTCCAAAAATCCATCAACATGGAGTTTCTTTATGTTTTCTTTCCAATATAATTTAAACAGCGATGTCACTTCATAAGTGATCTTTCAATCATTTGTCTTGCGACATTTTAGCAATAGTGTTTATGGATGTGATTTCTCCCACTAAGACTTGTAAAAGTTCATCCATCCTTTATGGAATATGGTAATTATTTGAACAACCATTGTTCTCATAATACCGGAAAAAAAATAACAATTATTAAAAACAAATCTTGAAGGCTAGGTTTCACGACAACGAAAAACACAATAACACTTTATTTGTTTTTGATGAACATCATCAGTTATTCTCTTGCTAGTTTATTAGGCCATTGCAGTTCATGAATTGTGTTGTCCTGTATGACACTTCATACCAACCAATTCAGTATCCAATACCAGTATCCAATACCTCAGAACCACATTGTTTAACAAGCAAGGAATACAGCCATAACATGTATATCTTCTATATACCTAAGTTGGACATCTCCAACCTTTTCTTTTCTGCCAAATATTTTATAGATTCTCTTTCAACAATTCATTTTCTTTTAAAAGAATATATCAACATCAATAGTGGTGTCGTTCGCATGACACATAGTATAAAGCGTGTATAGTCAAATACTAATACCTTTGGACTTGCACTTTGAAGTGGATCACCATCATCAAATGTTTGGTGTTCTTTCAAAAATCCATTCTTTAGTAATCTATTAGTGTAGTAAATATTTTACTTACATCTTCTATTCATCCTTATCATGAAAACTTTCATGATCAAGCTACTATAGCCTGTAAGGAAGAATCGCGAGTATAATGTTAGTTCCCAAAACCTTTTTGGGAGATCCGGATGCTTAGCATCTCCATCCTTCACAAATTCTCATACAATATGAGAACATATATTTTGCTAAATTATACTCTATCATAATGCAACCAAAAACATTGTTTTAGATATCACAATATCTTTCACACATGATGGTTTCTGAAACAATTTTCAGCTCCTATATAATATTGATATTAAAACAACTTTTGAATATCAATAATCATGGAGGAAAACATGATACTTTAGATACTAACATTGGAATTCTTACTCTTGATTTAATACTACTTTTTAAACTTCATGGAGTAAATAGAGTTTGCTGAAAGTTTGCAATAGGACTTCTAAACTTTAAATTGACATTCAAAACAATACGATGCCGGTTCGTAAAGTAAATATCCAGAATTCTATAGTTCTATTATCTCAATTAAAAATAAGCATAAGGTAGTGAACAGACGCCAATGACTACAACAAATTATGCAAATTAACTTCGATTTAGTTTATGACAAATTGAGTTCGACTAATCCAAATTAGAAATGAACTCCCACTCAAAAACGACATCCCTCGTGCCTTTTTGGTGATTACATGAACCAAATCCACTACACCAAGTCCGATCATCACGTGAGTCGGTGTAGCTTCAAAGGCGAGCATCAATATGGGCATCATATCAACTATATGACTCATGCTTAATCTTTCGGTCCATATTCCGAGGCCATGTCTGTACATGCTAGGCTCGCCAAGTAAGAACCTTAGTACTCGCGTGTGTAAAACTGTCTTACACCCGTTGTATGAAAGCGTAGAGTCGAGTACACCCGATCATCACGTGATGTCTCGAAACACGATCCGTAGAATGGTGCATACTTAAGGAAGAACACATTTTTATCTTGATATCTAAATGAGGGATCATCTTAAAATGTTACTAAAACGCCAAACTAGCAATATAAGATGCAAACATCTAATGTGTAAAGTGGGATGATATGGTCCATGCATTTGATCACCATCATATGCATCGTGGTATGATCTCTATCATTCCTTTGTGTGTAAGGCCAACGTATATGGAACTTACACGTTAGGTGTGTTGTAAGGGTATCTATCATACATCTACTTACAACATTACCATATCATGACACTAGCCCAGCAACAATCTAAACTAGACGCCTCTAATTTATCCATTGCAAGTTTTACGTGGTTTAGGGCTTTCGAAGATAGAACCGGTCTTACTATGAACATGGAACCACAACGATGATAACTAACTTATTAGCAACTTGTTGTAAATCAGATATTGACTATAGTAGGAGAGACAGACACCCACCAGCCACTTATGCAAAACTAGTTGCATGTAAGTCGTGGAACTGGTCTCATGTGCGATGACATGTAAGGTTGGTCCGGGCCGCTTCATCCCACTATGCCACCAATATCCAAAATACATGAAAGATGCAATAACATGAGCATCATTGCCCACATATAAACATATGTGTACTACCCATGCAAAGCACCTACGCATAGATCTAGCTCTGATACCACTGTTGGGGTTCGCAGCATAGAAAACAAAAAATTCCTACGATGGGAACTATACGCCAAGATCTATCTACTAGATACAAGAAACGGGTGGATAACATCCATAGAGAACTTACCCTCGAAGACAACAAAGTTTTGTTAACGAGTAGGAACTCGTGGATGATGTAGTCGTACGCTTGCCGATCTCAAGATCGTGATGAAGTCCAGCAGGTCCGGCTCCAGCACGTCCATCAGATTCAGCTCCAGCAAGTCCAGCACCACCAAGTCCAGCACCACAAAGCAGTGGTGCATCCGTGATCGCACACATGTCTGGTACCCCGACTACCTCCGTCCCTCGCTCTAGCAAAGCAGCAGAAGCAGCAACTCCTTTCCAGATAAAGCCACCGGGAACATGTATCTCGCTAATCCGAGACCAAGGGGAATAATACTAGAGAGGGAGAGAGATCCTTCACGAGGAGGTGTGAGGAAGAAGGAGTGATATGGGGCCTTTTATAGGAGGAGGGGAGGGTGTCCCTTCACCTCCCCCATTCATGTGGTGGTAACCCCCTCCAAATTAAAATGCCCATTCACATTCTCTATTAAAGTCTCCACTTTAAATGCATTAAATTTCTCCAAATTTAATGCTCTCTCATTTAATAAAACTCTTTTATTAATTTTATTCAGAATTTTGTTAATTACTTTAATTAACAAACGTTCACATAAAACCCCCTGCAACATTTCAATATTACATGCAGAACCAATATCAGCAATTCACCCGAAACAGTTTCGGTGTCTATTGAAATAATTCCAGTGCTTTCTTAAATATTTATCTGAAACATATTTGCTCCAAATGGTGTCGGTATCCCTTAAGTGTGTCACCCTACGGTTCGCGAATAATGCAGACATGATCGAGACCCCTCTCCGATCAATAATCAGAAGCGGGACCTGGAGATCCGTACTGACTCCCACATATTCAACGATGACTCTTGTGATCGTGTGAACCTTTAACATCGTAACTAAATCCCTTTGTCTCGTGATATATTACATGTCCTAGATTCGATCATTGGCATCCAAATACCTAGTTTGATCTCGTTACCGACATGCACTCTTTTCTCGTTCCTGTGATATAACATTCTAGTGATCACATCACTTGCTTGCAAGCTATTTCAATGTGATATCACCGAGAGGGCCCAGAGTATACCTATCCGTCATCGGGATGCACAAATCCCACTCTTGATCCATGAGCCTCAACATAACACCTTCGTAGCACTGAACCCACCTTTATAGTCACCCTGTTATGGTGTGATATTTGATGTTATCCAGATACTCTTCCGGTGTTAGCAATTAACATGATCTCATGGTCTAAGGACTAAGATTACTTCGTATGATGTTATAGCAATATAAACATAATGACTCTGATCGTAATGCTATACTTCGGATGAATGTTCATCATATCATTCCACCAATGTTGTGACCTCGTTATTAACAACATCCAATGTCCATGATTAGGAAACCTTGATCATCTTGTTAATCAACAAGCTAGTTTATATGAGAGGCAGTACTAGGAACTTTGTATTTTGTTTATTAAACACACATGTATTAACATTTCCAATTAATACAATTATAGCATGCAAAATAAACATTTATCATAAACATGGAATAAGATAATAACCACTTTATTATTGCCTCTCGGGCATATTCCCTTCAGCTATTTGTGCACCCCTGCAGGGTAAATTTTTTTAAAAGCCGTGTCCGCTGTTATGGACGACTTGGAGCACAGTATCTTGATCATAGACAAGCATAGCTAAAGTAGTGCTATAAATTTGACTTAATATGTGACTAGTAATCAGCTTCACTACAATGGAATGGATAATAAAAGTGCCAACAACTGGTGAAACTGGGGTGTATCGTGTCATGTTATATCTGCCTAGTAAGTATCGCAACTCCAATAGAATAAAATAAAAGTTCCAACAACTACTGGGTTTGGGATGTCACATGCTAATTGTATCTGACTAGTAAGTACTGCAAGTATAGCTGAATGGTTAACTAAAACTGACCACTACTTATGCTACCAGGATGACTCATGCTATCTATATCTGACTAGTAAGTGCTTCAACTATAATGGAATGAATAAAATTGCCAACTGTGTGAGTTCCTCGGTTTGACTTCCTCGTTTGGTCTCGAGGGGGAAATACCAGGATGGGTATGTTTTAGTGTTAGTATAAGGTTGGTTCCGGATAGGTCTTTCTTATCCCTCTCTAATAGCCGATAGTTGTATTGAGTCTCTATAGGTTGTTTAGCTCATGCTCCGCTGCCGCTTTAGTCCACCATACCTATGTAGGCGAGAGCCGCCGAATTCTAGTCTCGCCGTGTACTGGCCTCAGTACTGACCGCTCTCTTTTTCCTTTTCCCTTTGTCGGCACCCCTTTGTTTTAGCAGGTATAAGTTCGACGTCGTTAGCAGGGTTACCCTTCCGGCTTGGCCTGAGCAGGGTTATGGACGCCGTTGGTTATTCTTCAGGGCTCTTAGCCCCATTTGCATCTTATCTGTACTCGGATGTTGTATCGTTTTCAAGGTGATTTGGATCTTTGTATAGTATGTCTGTATTCTTGACTCATTGAGTCGTTGTTGTATATATGTTATGTGGGTTCCATCGTGGACTAATGTGTAATGGTATTACTTCGTTCTCCACCCGCACGCAAGTGCCTGGTGGGCGTCCTTGAATCGTTTCTATGCGGGTTTGGCGGGAAGCGCTAAAATTTGCATAGGGCCGATTCGAGGGTGTTACAACCAGACTAGCACACAACTGTTAATAATGCAACCAAAATTGCCGATGAGGTTCTGTTATAGCGTAGTCATGTTTCAGGTGATAGATGCTTGGGGGTGTTGACCAGATAATTTTTTTATGGTTTCATTTCTTGGAAAGAAATCGGGGCGACAAACTCCTTAATTCGAAAAAAATCCTGTAGAGAACATTTTGAACAAACAGAGCATAACTTATCTAGTCCAATTTCTAAGCTCTTGCAGATGCCAAGGGGACAAAATGATGACCTAGCCTGCAGGTAAGAAACGACAATGACTACATTATTCCTTATTAAAACACACAAATATTTGGTTACCATTATCTTCTTCGTTACCATCATCTTCTCCCATGAACCACTTATCAGATCATTATTTCCGTTATTTGCAATGATAAGATATACGTATTATATTGTGTATCATACAGGAACCAAAATAATTATAGAGCTGCCAATAAACATGAGTAATTAATTACCTCGGCTAATCAAATAGCTCTGGGTCGTTAATTCAATGCAACAACAGCGAATTCAAGATGCGTACTTATCAAAGAAGTCATACGCTAACTGAATATTTGCTTTTATAATTTGTCTATGCTCCAGCTTGCTCTGTATTTGACGGAAGAGATGGCTGATTTTATTGCTGCCCTCGTCCTTGTTGTTACTACCATGATCCGCTAGCTTTGCTGGTATGATAGCTCCGAGGCCTCCTGATCTGGGTATGATTACTTGGATGCTCATTATTCACTACCCTATATTAGGTAAAAGGCCTACGGCCTATGAAGATTCCAGATAACAGTCTAAGAAAGCAACCGATAGAGACTTTGATTATATTAGGAAAGAAACCACGAACCGACATTGTGTTGGTATTGTAATCACGCTTATGTGAAACCTATCTGCATACAGCTTTGAGACCCGGTCTATTATATATAGAACGGGAGAAGTCCAAACGAGGGTACCGAAATCTAGAGGACAACTTGTAATAGTGTGTTTTCCCAATATTCAGACGACTTTGATTCCATTGTTTTTCCTAACATCCGACGAAATCTCCAGCGTTCTCTTTTCCGCGAAACCCCAAGTCCATCACCATGGGCATTGCCGAGGTTACCCCTCGTCACCTCCGTTCGTTGGTCGGTAGTCGTATCCTCCCAAATCTCTATAGTTGCTGCAGCCTCGGCACTTGCTGCTGTCACCATCCAAGTCGGAACATGGTAGAGGCAAATCGGGTCAGAAAAAATTAATTGAACGAGCAAATCGGCTCCTCCTTGAGCTTCGCCTAGAGCAGGCTTGGTTGCCTGTTTTAGCCGTGACCGTTGTCACTTGAACTACCTTCTCGTGGACGTGTCGCAGAGTGTTCATGCTTCGTACACACCTAGGCTGTAGCTAATCTGGGTCCTAGAGCTAATTTAAAAATCAGCATTTCCTCGCATGTCCTTTGGTAAATCCAGCAGGTGGAGCACCAACACGCCGCGTAGACCGAGCCGGTATAGCGGATCCTCACGATACGGATGAAGCAGCCAACAGAAATACACCGTACATTCCCTGAAGGAACATCGACATGAGCCGCATGTAAGGACTTCTTGTAGTCGGTTCCTCGCAGTAGAGGCTACCACCACCGCATCGCGCAGCGCGCCGTGCAGTCCCTGAAGGTAGCGCCGGTGGAGCATCAACTCCAGGAGTAGTGACATAAGGCGCCTGCGTCGGGTCGCTGGCTGCTCCCTGTCCTGTACATGAGCCCACCTACAGTACGAACCCACCTACCCCCGATTGAAGCCAACCTTCCACTCGATCCAGTGCTGCCCCCACCTTTCTTGCTCGCCCCGATCGATCATCTGCCACCGCCGCGTGGTGCCCCTCTCCTTCCCCTCCGGCCGCCACCTCAGCGCCGTCGGGGCCTTCTATGCCTCCCCGAGCTCCTCTCCCTGCTCCAATCCCCGTCGCCTCTGCACCGGCCGCCGCCGCCGACTTCCCCTTCCACGACCTCTGCGAGCTCGTCGCCAGGACCCCATCCCCGACGTCCACCGAAGCACCCATCATCCTCTTTCCCAATGCTACCTGCGCCACCTCCTCCCTCAAGCTCCGCCCCGTCGCCTCGACAAGTGCTAGTGCCACCCCTCGAGCTCGCGCCACCGGTTCCTCTAGGACGTCGGCCAGGGCGGCTCGACCCCATCCTCGCCTCCCTGTCGCCTCGCCTGCGTGACCCCTACTTCATCGACACCACGCCCGCCAGCCTTCCTTGAGCGCCTGCTTCACCTCTGCTGCCCGACCGCTCGCATGCACACGAAACGTTCAGTTTAACTCAGCGGTGGCATGGTGGGTAATATCTCCTAAATTACAAGGGTACAATCATTCAAAAAAAGACTAGTTGACAAAAGCGTTTCGTTCTTTATTATTATTAGGTATAGAAGAGAGGAGTCACAAGGGTTGAGGGAGACCAAGTGACGTGGTCATGGCCCATGATGGCGCTACTTAGGGCCTCTCCCCCCTCGAGCGTCCACAATCGTCCGTCTTGATCTCACAATTCGTGTTTTGACCTAAAATGCCCCCCGTCGTGTTCTGAGAAGAGGCGTAACAAAAACACATAAACACTAAAATAGAGGAAGAACCAGCTGATACCTCAATCTGGATTACATATTGTTGTATAGGTTCTTCTTCCCTAGTAGATCTAGGTTTATCGAATCCTTGTGAAGCATTCACTTGGTGTAAGATTATTTTAAACAAGACCTTGAAAACTCGTAGTATTTTTGCTTACCGGACCAAACATGTTTACTTTTGTGGTTTTTTTATCAAAAGATGGAGATAGGCTAGGACTAAGGGTTCACCTGTAGTTGGACACATATGTTAGGATAAAGATAAATGTAATCATCTCGTTCATATATTGTGATCTATATTGATAAAGATTGTGGGTGGTGCATCCGTAATTACTACAGTAATTGTCAGCAAAATTTACTATAGACTTTTGTCCAACGAATACACCATCGCGCAGGGTTTCAGAATTATTAAGTAAAACAGACCAAAACATTATGATCAATGGCGTAACCGTTACTCCTAAATGGATCACAAACAACTATTGTACTCCTCTTGTTGTCACTGGTTTTCACGCATAGAATATGATCAACATTCATCTCACCTTAGTACCTGGATCGATCCTTGGGGTCTTGGGTACCTAATAAGTCCTTAGATCGAGGCAAAAAATAATTATACAAAAGGATAGATCTAATATCAAATCACAACACAATATCCCATGGTGTTAGAGATTGCACATAATCCCTACAAGGAATACGCACACATGATTATATTAATAATCATAAAGATTGTATTGAAAATTCTCAAGAGAATGATAACAAATAGTTTTAAAATACCACCAATTGTCATGACATCAAGATTACAAGTAGATGACTATGACTATGGGGTGGACATGGATCAGCGAGAGGACTTGTGGCTATGGTGGTGAAGATGGGATCTCCTCTCCTCATATACGAATTATGTCATATGTGTTCTACAGACTAGCATTCTTGTTTCTAGCGACTGTGGGCCGAATCTTATATATATAGCCTCCTTCACGAGAGTTATACATTTTTACTTGGCAAAGCCTCTGGAACTTCGTACGGGAGGTCCGTACGGGTGGGACCTGCCTGTATAGGTGCTAGTTAAATTTTCTGGACACCTCATCCAAGGCACTTTTGACTTGGAAGTATTGAAAACTCGTAATCTCTATTATTAAATTGGTTCGACAAAAAATTTCGTCCGTCCTTGGAAGTCCTGGGAAAAGCATCGGATCTGGACTGAAGTCGGCAAGTTTTAACCGGAAACAAAATCAAATAGGGAATCACCTTTTCTGTCGGAAATGGGTATCCAAACTACGGGAGCTTGTATCCCACATCAGACGTCTACCTGTCGACCACATGTCCACCATACTACTGAAGCCTATCACCTAGTTAGAGCATGAAGCGACCTGACCCGGTAGGGAGTCCAAATCTCTATGCTAAATAGTGCTAGTCCCTGGATCGACTCGCTAGCACACACAGTTCAAGATGTAATATCACGAAACAAAGATCATAGTTCGATTACATCGAATGATCCAGAATAAAACATAATATAAAACAAGTTGCATAGTAGAAGGGATAGCTCCCCATAAAAAAAGTTCAGCAGCGGAAGACTAATAAAAGATAAGGAGCTCTATCCAAATGCCACTGACGAAGTATGTTGAGTGGAGACTCGCGACCCTAACCTCGAACTTCAACCATCTTCAGGGAAACCTGCAACATGAAACGTTGGAGCTACGAAGGGTCAATACTTTGAATGTATTGGCAAGTTTCACTAAAATAGGGGTCTAATAATCCAATCAGGCAAAATCAATCAGCTCTTCTTAATCTATTGGTTTGTGGGTCAATACTTCCAAAATCATCCTTTGCTCAACTACCCTTTAAGGGCCAAACTCAACATGTCAGTAGTCAAACCGTAGCCCTACACCATGCTACTTGTCCAACCCCTCCTATTATTAGGACTCGTCTCAACATGTAACAAAGTCAGGTCATAGCCCTTCCATGCCACGTAATCCAGAAAGTCTCCTCCTTCGTTCTTCCAAATCTTGCCTCCTCCATTCTTTCAAGTCCAGTATCTCACTAGGTCAATCCAATCTGACTGTCACACTAAGTCAAAGTATATTTTTGGGTTTTCAATCTACATCTCTAAGTTGGTATAGCCAAGCTTTTCCCAACACAAACATTGGTCATAGAACAAACAATTTGAGAATCCATATGGCTATCCTATCCGGATTTTATAATATATCAACATACAAATTAAATTACTTCTACGTTCGCATAGTAAGCGTAACATAGACAAAGGGATAGTTCCACTTGCAAAGCAAGCACAATAAGGTCAATGATAAAGTTCGACTTGCCTTATTGGTGATGGACGTTCACACACTTCTTACAATCACAAGGCTTGCACACCTCACAATCTATAAGACAAAAAATTTCAATGAACACTCCCTCAAAAAAAGAATTCCAATGAACACCCATTCACACAACAAACATGATGCACAAGTAAGACATGCATGATCTTCATACAAAATAATTGATGTGTATTTGAAAATAATGAATAAGGTTTTATAAAATTTAAAACATGCATGGTGCAAAAATATTTGTTTAAAAACATTTTATTAGTAAAGTTATGTTCAAAACATTCATTAAACGAGTTTAGATTCACATTTAAAAAAATAGTTGTAAACATATTTTAAAATCTTATCCGCTGATCCTATTGGACATGGGACTAAAATGTAAGCATTTAGCAAAAAGAAATACTTTAAAACCATTTTTAGAAATCAAGTTATGCCTAAAATACCCTAATGGCAATCCTGTAATATTGTCCAAATTAAATTATTCAAGTTTAAAAACTAACAGTGGAAAAACATTCTACATGTTACAAATATTCCATAAAGGTCTTATTTGCATTATTTCGGCTTACAGATAAAAAGCTATGATACTTCTAGTTTGTAGGGATGTTTCTGCAAAATGGCCATCTAATCTAAGCGGGAGAGTGTTTTCAAACGGCCAAGCCACGTGGTGCGATTCTATTTGTCGATACGCCTTCGATGCGTGGTTGATCTTGGGCCGTTGGATACACTTAATGCCAACGACCGAGATGGCATTGGCGCGCGGCTCGGCTTGAGCATCGGCTACAGGTTAGGCACGCGGCTCGGCTCGGCTAGAACTAATCACGTGCGTGCACTGATGATCAGACGACAGGGATAGAAGGGGTTGTCTCACCTCGGCTGATCGCCGGAGACAGAGGAGGCAGCGATGTGCTCGGTCGTGGTCGGGCGGGACTGCGGCGGTTCCTCGGGACAGAGGAGGCGCAGACGAGGTGTGGCGCGACGTGGGAGAGTCTATAGAGTGGACGACGTCATGGATGGCGTACCACCACGTCGGTGTTGCGCGGCTAGAGGAGTTCGGTGGCGGCGGTCCTCAGGCGAAGGAGACCGAGGTTGCTGGGCTGTGATAGGAGGCAGGAGAAGGGGGTCAGGCGGTGCGCAAAAGGGAGGGGAGGACGAGGGTGATGAAAGGGGGTGGCGGTGTGCTTCAGCGATGTCAGAATGTACTCGAAGGCGGCAGCGATAGAGCGAACTCCGGCGAGGAATTGGGCAGCCTAGCAGTGACGTTGGGTACGAGGAAAAGGGGAAAACGAAGGCGGGGTGAAGAGACTTAAAGGGCAGGGATCGGGAGGACTAGGGAGTGCCGGGGGGAATGGGGATGTGGGGGACGGGACGGTGCTGGGGCGCAGTCGTGGGCAATGTGGTGGTGTGCGGGGCTGTTTCGGGAGGAGGACGACGTTGGCGGGGCCTAGCTGTCGGTGAGAGAGGGCGAGAGAGAGGTGGGCTGGCGGTGCGCTGCTGGCGTGCGGTAGATAGGTGGGGGAAGCTATGGGCCGGCCCAGGCTGGTCCGTTAGGCTTAGGTATATTTTTGTTTTGTTTTTATTCTTCTTATTTATCAGTTTCACTAATTCAAGTATTAGTTTTATAGCTTCAAATGGAGTAATTCCAATATCTAAAATTTTGTAATTTCAAAATACACAATAACTTTAAGAAACTGTTTTTGACCAAATAAAAATAACAAAAGCCCTTTGCCTAAAAAGCACTATAGGGCTAAATTTTGAAAATTAGGATATAGGTTTTAGGAATAAGAGAAGGTTTTCAAAAAAAAGTTTTGGGGCACTTAAAAACATTCAAGAAAATTCTATTAAATTTAACATTTTCAAAATTCATAAAATTTTGGAATGTTACAAAGCGACGAGCGTGAACATCTCTTTCTTTTTGCGCAAATACATGTCTTTTCTTATTTTAGCCAGAGTGAACTATTGCACTGTAAAGAGTAGTCATTTTGGCACGCGTCATGTGTTGAATTGGAAGCATGGAAGTGTGCCACTGTTTTCATCATGCACTGACGTTACACTGTGTATGGGCACACACTAAACAAAGGATAAACTTTCTATCGTGACGATGCTTAGAGAAGGAAGTGCATTTGGTGACATAGAGGAGGTGGGAGGGACATACATGTTCGTTGTGAAGTCTCCACCTCAGTGCGCTCACAACATTCATTTGTGGAGTACAATTTCTAAGAGCATCTCTCGACGTTGTGCCTCCAGGAGGCATTCTTTGAGCCAGATGGTGTTGCGCCCGCAGAATTTTGGCTCTTGGGGACAGATTTTCCCTTGCGGTGCGCCCCCAACGATTCACGATGACACCGCCATGTGACCAAAAAGTGCTCGTGCAAACACAGCCGTGCAGACACGGCCCCGCGCCGGCTGTCGCACTGGTCAGTGGCTCTGGTGCTTCGTCGGGACCGACCGTCGTGCTCGTGCAGACTCGTGCAGACACGGGGTGTCTAGCAGCACCCAGACGGGCTGGTTCAGGGTACATATGGCGAGGTCGAGAAGGTACTCGAGGTCGCTGGATGGACGCACGGCCACCACGAAGACGCTGGATGGGTGCACATCCCACTGTTTCCGAGGATGCCGACCACCACGAGGCCGAGGACCAGACAGATGCACGGCCACCACGAGCACGTAGGACGGGTGCACGACCCACTATTTCTGCGTGTTTGCCTTTCCCGTGCATGGTGACGCTAGAGGAGAGAGAAGGTGTTGGCACTCGTTTTAGGCTCATAGCTGATCAATGGTGATACACACTTAGAAATATATACTCGAAATATTATTAATCATCATCGAAGAGGCACCATATCAAATTAAGCCATGATCAGGCTCAGTAGCCGATTATATTAGTGTTCAGAGAAGATTTGGAGACTTTCACTATAACACTATAACTTCTTTAGGAAGAGCTCAAATGAAAAAGTGCTAAACATGAAAATTGTGCGCCTCATCAAAACAAGCAACTTTGATTTTTTGAGTCATCGCGATCCGAGATAGTATACAAATTTTAGTAAAAATATTGCTTTACGCTTTTTATCAAACACAGATGATGTCAATGTCTGATCAAGTGCGTAGATAAATTTGCTAAAGGGTCTCCTGCGAGCTGGATATATCTAATTCAGTGCGGATGGAAAAAGGTAACCAATATCAACTTGGATGAGAAAATACAAAACATGAAAGTTCTTCGTTTTTACGAGACGAACAACTTTTCTTTTGAAACCATCTACGGATGACCAAGTATACGACCTCCAGATTTACAATACAACCAAACAGAACTAAAATTGTTCGGTCACAGTCCGAGTTTGATATGAAAACAATCGGAAATGACAATCAAGATCAGGTCAGGCAGAGAAGTGGCAAACATCAAAGTTGTTCTATTATTCGAGTCGAACAACTTTTATTTTTACTATATTTTGATCTGAGCTTGTTTACTATTTCAAAAATGTTCTTGAAGATAATGACAAGTTTTTGACTGAACAGTTACGCAAATTTCTGGTTTGCTTGTTCGAGTTGGACCCCAACTAGGGTTTTGGACGTGGATCCAACCTTATTTCTTGCACGGAAAGTATAGCCGATCCGTATATACACGAGGGGTGACGAATGATTGAACTAACACCAATCGAACAAATCAATCTACTACTTTTTCGTGTTCATCTACTTTTATCTCTCCCCCTTGTATCTTTCTTCTCGTTCATCCGCAGTTCTTCATACCAGAGGGCTACGAATCCACGAGGTCCTAGAGGCGGTTAGGCCGATCTAGGGCATCTCATAGCCGCCGCGACGCCCTGACGGGGTCCCTCCCGGGCGAGCAGGATTTCAGGTCTTCAAAAGCGTCTGCCGGATTGTCTTGCGTAACGCGCTTCCAGCGAGCCTCCCTCGGCGCATGCTGCCGCACATCGCGCTCGGCGCCGAGGGTACACGGTGACGTGTTCGTGTGCGAACACACTTTTTGGCGACTCTTCTAGGGACGAAGATTCAAACGATCTCCAGCCCATTATTGTTACAAAGAGGCTGCAATCTACAAGCAGTATCATGAATCCTCAATCTTGCTACCTAGATGCATATTACTCTTATATTGATGTTGCTAAATCTTTTGATATGTATACTGTATCGACTAGCCCTAGTTTTTACTATGTGCAAAAGCCGATGCATAATAATAACTTGCAACATGTAAATTTGAATTCTCATGCATCAGCAACCCCAGAAATTCATATGCCGATGAATAACATGATGAGTTCCGTTAATCCATATGAAACAACTGATGTTAGAAATTTCAATAGCATGCAACCAAGTGTTTTATCTTCATATTCATCGGCAAATAAGTTGCAATCTCTAGGTTTAGCTTCAAACATGCGAATGGATAGGGAAATTGGACATGCTATAACTAGTTATTTGCCTAATTACTCTCAGTCATCATATGCTACACCTTATGTTTCAGCACCATATGCAACTAATGATATTCATAATTCGGTTTCAAACCTTTATGGTTATAGCCAAATAAGTGGAAACTCAATAGAAGTTAATGTGCCTTCATCTAGTATTGTAGCGTATGGTACGTCCCCCGTACAATTGGAAAGTTTCGGTGAAACCTCATTCTCGAAAGATACAAAAAGCATTGGGGGGCATTCTTATGCAGGAACAAATGTCTTGAAGGAAAAACTTGCAGATGAGTTCAAGAAGCTTAATTCTCTTCACCTAGAACTAGAAGAGAGGCCCCGCGATCTTTCTATAATACAAGCTTATGAGGCATACAACAAGAAGCGTGAAGAGGAGCGTAAGGCAAACAAGATCAGATTTTCCCCTTCTCAATTGCTAAGTTTCACCGATACTATGTTGCCGAAAAAAACTAAAAGCATCGGAGAGAAATCATGTGCAGCTGAGGTTAATGCCGATAATGTCATTACATTTGATGATTTATCGGAGGAACATCTTCAGTTATTTGAGACACTCAAGAAGAAGCGTGATGAGGAGTTTGATGCACTTGAAAAGAATATGAAAGATGGTCATGAAGCATATAGGAAAAAACTCGAAGAAGAAGAACTACAATAGTTTCTTACAAGTCTTGAAAAGGACCATCAAGATAATACTACTCAAGTTGAAGGAATCGATTCATCTCCTCCACGTAGCAATCAAGTTGAACCCACTGCTACATCAAGGAAAAAAGAAGAATCTTTGCAATATGACGAAGCCCATGAAGATGAGAATGATTCTGCTAGATAGTTAATTCGATTAATGAAAAAGCCGAATCAGAAAATGCATATGTCAAATCTACCAAATCAGAAGAAGCATGCTTTGTTGATCAAGAGCATGGCAAGGGATAGCAAAACAGCCGTGCTTGACTCTTCTGGATGTAAGGGAGCTTACGTGCTGCCCTGCGAGTTCTATTCCAAAGAAATTGATGATCATCAAGAATCAGAAAATATAGCCGAACAGTGTTCGGTTGACAAAGAACATCAAAGTGAAGAGGCACAAAGTCCAGAAAAGGAAGAAGAAAAGGCGTTGGGGAATTATCTAGAGGCCGCTTAAGATATTGTTTAGGTCATGCAACTATCATACTCTCCCAATGTCTTCAAAGAGGTACATCTAGCAAATAATTTACTTATATTCCAATTTGGTCAAAACTTTATTATTGATACATCTGTTAGCAAAATTCTCATAAGCTATGAAAGACCAATCGAGAGAGGTAATTTATTTGTTAGTAATATAATTGTGACAGAACCTATCGATCAACATGTTGTACCCTTTAGAGAGACCGATAATAACGAATTATTACGGCCAAAGCTTTCCACATGGTTTCATCTAGATTTTATATGTACATGGGTAGATTTGTTTATTTCATACTTGGCTAACATTTGGTCTCAAGTGAGACATATGTGTTTTAATCTTTTTAGTTTCAGAAACATAAAGCCAATGTTATTGTCTCTTGAGAAAGCCGATGCTAGTATAACTGCGTACTCAAAGACATCGGAAAAGAAGTGCAGAAAAGAACACATAGCCGAACTAGGTGACGTAAAATCTGAACCATTCGGTTGCTAAATTCCAAAGCCATTCTCACAACAAGATCGGTTAGAAGATAAAAGGTGTACCTACAGTTTGAGAATGTGTGATCATATATTTGACATGTTGTTGAAAATTGATTATATTATAATTCTTGATCACAATGTGCAACCATCATTACCAGGACGAATGTATTACAAGTTGCATGATTCGTTCGAGCATAGTATAGAGGATTGCAACATGTTTCATCAAATAGTAAAATCGGCTGTTAATAAAGGATGATTGAAATTTGTTGAAACACAAACTAATGACTAATCTATTTCGATTGGTCTTGATGGCCAAAATATATTGCATCAGCTACCTCCAGTCGATTCGTGTAATGATGAGCAGATACACAAGGAAGATGATGGGATCAAGCTCTCAAGCAAAGAGATTATTGGAGAGCATATTGCAAATGTTCTTGAAGGCGAGAGTTCCATTGAAGCTATGATGAAGACATCAAGCACTGAGGGCAACAAGAAAACTCGAAGATCAATGGGTGCAAAACTCAAGAAGACAAAGGACGCAATAAGCACAAGGGTAAGAAACCAAAAGTCACTTTCGCACAGCTGCTGGAAAAATATAAAAAGGAGAGTGAAGTAAAATGTTCTTATTGGCCAAGTAGTGCCAAAGCATCAAGATCATCCCCAAGGCAAAATTCTAAAGACAGGGATTGGCGAAGGGAAAAATTAAATGCAACAAATTCATCTCCTCCTTTTAGGCCACCAATGCCAAGTTCATGGATACCTTCCTATGCTAATTTTTATTCATATCCATCATGGGAGAGGTATGATTCATGGGCATGTTATCCATCTAATTCTGGATCATCTTACCCAAATTATGTAGCTCTAATAAGATCAATTCATCAACAATCACATGTCAAAGACTGTTTCAATCAAAAAGAATCGGTTCGGAGTTCATGGGTAAAGAAAAAAGTGGTCAAGCAAGTATACCGAATCAAAAAGGATGAACGCAAGTGTGTTGTTTCAGATTTAACTTCAAATAATGAAAAGCCAACTGAGTTGATGTTGGCTAGTAAGGGCAAGGAAGTGAAGCGAGTAACTTCCAAAAACCAAATTTCTGAATCTCAGCAAGCAAAACTGAAGGTGCCCAAGATTAAGAAAGGGATGCCATTGTGTGAAACAAAACCACAGCTGAGATGCCCACTCGGCTTATCAAATTGGCAAGAGAATAAGCTATATCGGCTTAAAGACGAGGATCTGAAGAAAAGAAACATGGCATGGGTTCCCAACGGAAACCCTCAAGGTAAGGAATATGTGCGAGATCTTGTCATACAAATGACAACCAGAGTGGAGAACAAAAATAATAAATCCAACAAACGATTAGGCCAAAGAATTCGGTATCGCTATCAAAAACTTTGGCCAGCACATCATCGATATTATTCTACTTCACCATTAATGCCTATGACATTGAATTCATCCCCAGGTATGATTGGTTACCCACCATGCATTAATTTTGATCCATGGATGCATCATAATTTTGTACATCATGAAAGGGTATTGCCAAATCATTATTCATACGATTAGTTGCAATTTTGTTGCTAATCCAAGAGGCCGAATATTTGAAGTTCATAATTAGATTTGTTGTTTTGTTTACTTCGGCTATACATAATTTGGTGGATGGATTATGCATACTCATTGGGGCAAACATATACAACCGGTATTTATTTTATTGCCTTCAGATCATTATCCAATCATGGTCGATGTGGTTTTCTAACATCGTCCTTAGTTCTATTGGAGACTGATATAAGGCATGTGTTCATTAGCAATTGTGCTTATGCTTATGTGTTGATAATTTGGCTTATAAATCTTTGAAATCTATGAAAGGCCAAATTGTCTTTAATTCCATTATTGGGCATAGATGTTGAGCATGATATTGATATTAATCTTGTCTGTATAGTCCATGGAGATTATATCTTGACAAATCAGTTTTAAAAGCAATGACCAATGTGTTAGTATTGTTTATTTAGCTCCTTATGGTACTATTTTATGAAACCTCATGCCGCTTAGAGTATCTTGCACAAACCATATAGCCGAATGTGAAGCTTTGCTATTCGTGCTAGAACTTTTTATTTCTATAGGTGCTACACATATTGAGGCTTATAGTGATTCATTGTGAGTAGTGCAACAATGTTCATGGTCTGCCAAAGTTTCAACGAATCGCTTGTTATTTATCTTGATACATGTCTAGATGTAAATTTCATCTTGGATTAATTTACCATTGCTCATATTTCTTGACATGAATAACTGAAGAGCAAATAAGTTGGGTCAATAAACATCTGGCTACCGTGTTATTCATGTTATATTTCATATTCCACAAGAGTCGATGATTTGTTTCGCCAACATAGGTAAGGCCAAATTGGAAACTACCGCTTCGGCCACTAATGAAAGATCTAGTGCAGGTGAAGATAAAAAATAGAGAAAGCCCTTGTTTACTACATGCAAATCTAAACTAAAGTAGCACTTGGATGAAGACAGGTCGAGGATCATTGTGCGATTTATTCATGAAGGTATTCCTTATATCCATCAATTGTCAAGATGGAGTGGCTATTCTCGAAGCACATAAGGCAGATACAGATTTATCACCCTAAGAATAAGTGGTCGATGGGTGTTGACATCCTCCTTAGACTAAAAGTGGGTGAGTTATTTTCTGGCACGCAAGCTCTGCCAGAAAATAGGGGCATGTGTTGGCACTCATTTTGGGCTCATAGCTGATCAATGGTGATACACACTCAGAAATATATACTCGGAAGATTATTAATCATCATAGAAGAAGCACCATATCAAATAAAGCCATGATCAAGCTCAATAGCTGATTATGTTAGTGTTCAGAGAAGATTTGGAGACTTCTACTATAACTTCTTTATGATAAGCTTAAATAAAAAAGTGCCAAACATGAAAGTTGTGCGCCTCATCGAAACAAGCAATTTTGATTTTTGAGTCATCGTGATTCAAGATAGTATGAAAACTTTAGAGCCAAAATACTGTATTATGCTTTTCATCAGACATAGATGATGCCAATGTCTGATCAAGTGCGTAGATAAATTTGCGAAAGGGTCTCCTGCGAGCTGGATATATCTAATTCAGTGCAGATAGAAAAAAGGTAACTAGGATCAACTCGGATGAGAAAGTGAAAAACATGAAAGTTCTTCGTTTTTACGAGGTGAACAACTTTTCTTTTGGAACCATCTTTAGATGAGCAAGTATACAACCTCCATATTCACAATACGACCGAACAGAACTAAAATCGTTCGGTCACAATCCGAGTTTGATTAAAAACAAGGGGAAACGACCATCAAGATCAGGTCAGACGGAGAAGTGGCCAACATCAAAGTTGTTCTATTTTTTGAGGCGAACAACTTTTCTTTTTATGATATTTTGATCTGAGCTTCTTTACTATCTCAAAAGTGGTCCTTAAGGTAATGACAAGTTTTTGACCGAACAGTTACACAAATTTCAGTTTTGCTTGTTCGAGTTGGACCCCAACTAGGGTTTTGGACGTGGATCCAACCTTATTTCTTACACGGAAAGTCCAGCCGCTCCTTATATACACGAGGGGTGACGGCCGATGGAACTAACACCAATTGAACAAATCAATCTACTATTTTTTCGTGTTCATCTACTTTTATCTCTCCCCCTTGTATCTTTCTTCTCGTTCATCCGCAGTTCTTCATACCGGAGGGCTGTGAATCCACGAGGTCCTAGGGGCGGTTAGGCCGACCTAGGGCAGCTCATAGCCTCCGCGACGCCCTGACGGGGTCCCTCCTAGGCGAGCGGGGTTTCGGTCTTCAAAAGTGTCCATCGTACTGTCTTGCGTAACGCGCTTCTGGCGAGCCTCCCTCTACACTTGGAGTCCCAACAATTTAACACATATAGAGTTGGTGTCATCAGTGCCTCCCATAGCACCCTGAATAGACCTATTGGGTCCGGGCCAAAAATGATCTCATACCGGTGCCCCCAAACCCTGCTACCATATTTTGCAGCCCACTACAATAGTCGGCACGCCTACGTGATGGCTCAAAATATATCGAGCTCATTGGGAACCCCAAGAGGAAGGTATGATGATCACAGTAGCAAGTTTTCCCTCTGTTATAAAACCAAGGTTATCGAACCAGTAGGAGTAAGGAAACAACTCCAAGGTGTTGTTTCCAACTTGGAATCCTGCACAACACAACCACGGAACTTTGCCCCAACTTATAGTGAGGTTGTCAATCTCACCGGTTTTGCTGAAAACAAAGGATTAAACGTATTGTGTAGAAGATAGTAATTGCTTGCAGAAAGTAAATAGTAAACAGTAAATAGTAGATGGTTTATCAATGGTAAAAGAATGGACCGGGGTCCATAGTTCACTAGAAGTGATTCTCCTTAAGATAAATAACATGTTGGGTGAAAAATTTATAGCAGGGCAATTGACAGACTCGGGAAAGCATACCATGCATATACTAATCATCTTTACTCCTATGACATTTGATTGGGTATTACAACATTATATATAGACCGTAGTCCAACTGCATCTATGACTAATAATCCAGCTTCAGGTTATCATCCAAACCCCCTCTAGTATTAAGTTGCAAGCAACAGATAATTGTATTAAGCAAAGTGTGTAAAGTAAACAATACGATTGTCCCATGGACAAAGGATTGCTGTTTTCTCCCTAGTAGCAACAACACATCTAGTACCTTAGAGATTCTTGTCACTTCCCCAGATTACTAGAGGCATGAACCCACTATCGAGCATAAATACTCCCTCTTGGAGTTTCTAGCATCTACTTAGCCAAGATAGCTACTAACAACAGAAAGCATGCAAGATCACAAATAACATAGACATGATAGAATCAATAATGAATCTGAAATAGCATCTCAATATCCATCGGATCCTCGCAAACACAACATGTAAGATTACAAATAGATGATCTTGATCATGAACGGAGCTCACAAGATCTAAACATGATAGCACAAAGGAGGAGAACCAACCATCTAGCTACTACATGGACCCGTAGTCCAAGGATGAACTACTCATGCATCACACCGGAGGCAGTCATGGTGATGAACAAGGCCTCTAGGGTGATCTCTCCCCTCTGACAGGGTGCCGGGAAGAGCTTTAGATCCCTCCCGATCTAGGGATGGAGATGACGGCGGCTACAGACTCTTTCGTGGAATTTTGATCGGGTCCTTAGGGTTTTCGTCCCGGGAGGCTTTTATAGGCGGAAGGGTAAGGTAGGTGGAGCACCAGGGGGCCCACATCCCCTGGTGGTGCGCCCCCAGGTCGCGCCTCCACTAGGTGTGGCCGCCCTGGTGCGCCACTTCGTGTCTCCTTTGGACTCCGTGTTGCTTCGGGTAAAACATTGACTTTGGATTTTGTTCGGTCCAATTTCGAGAATATTTCCTTACTAGCTTTTCTGAAACCAAAAACAACAGAAAACAGGCAACTGACACTATGACATCTAGTTAATAGGTTAGTTCCAGAAAATGTATAAAAATACCTCAAAGTATGAACAAAACATAAGAAACTATATATTATACAAGCATGGAACATCAAAAATTATAGATACGTTTACGATGTATCAACATCCCCAAGCTTAACTCCTGCTCGTCCTCGAGTAGGTAAGTGATAAAAAGAATAATTTTTGAGGTCACATGCACCATCACATTCTTGATCAAGGTATTTGTAAAACATTGATAGTTGGGATCATAGTAGTCTAACATAGACATGAAAGATATATTTCTAAAAATAAGACATAGCAACTATGTTGTAACATGAAAAGGTACAAACAAAAGATTCATGAATAACAATGCTTTGAAAGACGTTTGTTTGTTTCACATATAGAAAACATAATGAGTATGGCATTCAGCTTGTCCCTCATGGTGTAGCAAAACATAAATGCATAGGACACCTTCAAAGTTCATAAGGGTGACTAGATACAAATAGTTTAAGAACAAGCAATATCAAAGTTATGAATCAATCAACAAGTTTTGCGACAATGCACATTAAACTAAGAATGACCACTATGCTCTCTCAATAGGTGCATAAAGATACAAGATGGAGACTCATTATAAAAGTAAAAGAAAGGCCCTTCATAGAAGGAAGTAGGGATTCAAGTTTCATAAAGAGCTTCCAAAAGTTATGGTACTTATTAGCTTTCAGCTCTCATTGCCCCTATCATAAGAATCTTAAGGTGATTAAGGTTAAAGTGAAAAAATATGAGGATATGCCTGACAAGTTATAAGTTGAAAATCTCATGCCCCTTGCTTATGAGTACCGAACCTCATCCTACTCAACTTTAGTCACGAGTAAGTTCTTGTCATTGTAAGTACATGTGTATCATAGAGAACCGCCAATGGGGTACCCTTGCCCCATGATACAGGAGTTTTCCAATATCAAAATGACAAGGTGATGACCCACAAGTATAGGGGGTGTATCGCAGTATTTTCGATAAGTAAGAGTGTCAAACCCAACGAGGATCAGAAGGTGCTGGCTAGTGGTATGGATCAGGAATTCTCTGCAAATACTTAGCAAACGGATTTTTAGGGGTTTTCGATAAGGCAAGTAAACAAAGTACGAGTAAATAAAAGACAGTAGGAATAAATGCAGCAAGTGGCCCAATCCTTTATGCAGCAAAGGACAAGTTGGTTGTATTACTTAAGATGACCAAACGTTCTCGAGGACACATGGGAAGACTGTCAAGTGCTTTCGCTTCATATAGTCAATTAATCTTCTCTAGCTTGATAAGTGTTGTGTGGGTGAACCTGTGCTAATGTACCGCCCCATCCAAGACTAATACATACTTGTGATTATACCCCTTCCAAACATCCGTAAGTACAAGAAAGTAATTAAGGTAGAAACCTAACCACAACTTTAAACTCTAAGACCCTTACGTCCCTTGTGCAATGGTTTCCTAACGGGGGTTCAGGTTTCTGTCACTCCAGCAACCCCTACGATTAGTAGCCAAATACACAATGCATTCCCCTAGGCCCATATAGGTGAAGTGTCATGTAGTCGACGTTCACATGACACCACTACAAGAAGTACACCACAACTTAAATAACAATCTATTGAATCTTTCTCAACACAACTCCACTACTAACAACATGACTTCTCCCATGTCCTCAAGAATAAAACGAACTACTCACAAGACATCATATGGATCATGATCAGAGATGGAATAATGATGTATAACCTACAAAGAGTAATCAACACCGGGAAAGTTTCCCCTATGAACTATGCAAGATTCAACGCAATTGTTACAGCAAGATGGAGATGGTGATGAGGGTGCTGATGATGATGGTGGTGGTGATGATGATGATGATCCCGATGAAGTCTAGCTTGATGGTGGTGTTGATGGCGACGATCTCCCCTCTTCGGGAAGGAATTCCCCCGGCAGAAATCTGTTTGCCGGAGAGATCTTTCTCTCTCGGTGTTTTCCGCCCCGCAGAGGCAGCAGAATCTTTCTATGGTCGCTCCCCGAGTCTTAGGGTTTCGTGGGGATGATATACGCCAGAGGGGAGAGGCTGGAGTGGGCCAGGGTGGCCACACCACTCCCAGGCATGGCCTATGCCTGCCCGCGCCATGGGGTGGTGTGGGCCCCCTGTGTCCCACCTCCACTCCATCTTCTGGCATCCTGAGTCTTATGGAAAAATAGGATTTTCTGTATATTTTCCCGGATTTTCTGATCTTCGCAAATTTTGCCTCCAAACAGCACCTTTTCCATCAGAATCCTGACTGCAGGGGTCCATGCTCCAAAAGTCATCAACCATGCAAAAATAGATGAAATAACATAAGTATCACCTCTCAATACGAAATATATCAATGGATACTAGTGAATTAAGACATAGAATAGTGATGCAAAATGGACGTATCAACTCCCCCCAAGCTTAGACTTCGCTTGTCCCCAAGCGAAACTGATGTCAATAAACATGACCTCAGGTTTATGGAGTGAAGAGTCGATAAAAGAATACGGACAAGAAGCATCATATGAAGGAAATATGCCCTGAGAGGCAATAATAAAGTTGTTATTATGTATTCCTTGTATATGATAGATGTTTATTTTGCATGCTATAATTGTATTGATAGGAAACATCAATACATGTGTGTTTAATAAACAAAAAGGGTTCCTAGTTATGCCTCTCTTATAGACTAGCTTGTTGATTAACAAGATGATCAAGGTTTCCTGATCATGGACATTGGATGTTGTTAATAACAAGGTCACAACATTTGTGAAATGATGTGATGAACATTCATCCGAAGTATAGCATTACGATCAAGTCATTATGTTTATATTGCTATAACATCATACAAAGTAATCTTTATCCTTAGACCATGAGATCATGTTAATTGCTAACACCGGAAGAGTATCTTGATAACATCAAACGTCACACCGTAACAGGGTGACTATAAAGATGGGTTTAGTACTACGAAGGTGTTATGTTGAGGCTCATGGATCAAGAGTGGAATTTGTCAATCCAGATGACGGATAGATATACTCTGGGCCCTCTCGGTGATATCACATTAGGATAGATTGCAAGCAAGTGATGTGATCACTAGAATGTTATATCACGGGAACGAGAAAAGAGTGCATGTCAGTAACGAGATCAAACTAGGTATGGAGATACCGATGATCGAATCTCGGACATGTAATATATCGAGAGACAAAGGGATTTAGTTACAAGCGTTAAAGGTTCTCACGATCACAGGAGTCATCGTTGAATGTGTAGGAGTCAGTACGGATCTCCAGGTCCCGCTGCTGATTATTGATCAGAGAAGGGTCTCGATCATGTCTGCATTATCCGCGAACCGTAGGGTGGCACACTTAAGAGTTACCGGATACCATTTTGGAGCACATATGTTTCAGACGAAAGAATTGCAAAGCGCAGGAATTGTTTCAATAGAAACCGGAAATTGTTTCGGGTGAAATTGCAGAAGGTGGTTCTGCATGTGATATTGAAATGTTGCAAGGGGCTATATGTGAATGTTTGTTAATTAAAGTAATTAACAAAATTCTGAATAAATTTAATAAAAAGAGTTTTATTAAATGAGAGAGCATTAAATTTGGAGAAATTTAATGCATTTAAAGTGGAGACTTTAAAAGGGAATGTGAAGAGGCATTTTAATGTGGAGGAGTTACCACCACATGAATGGGGGAGGTGAGGGGTCACCCCTCCATGTGCCGGCCATGGAGAGAGGGGGCACCCCCCTCCTATAAAGGCCACCCATTCCCTCCTTCATCCATACACCTCCTTGTGAAGGATCTCTCTCCCCCTCTAGAATTATTCCCCCATGGTCTCGGATTAGCGAGATACATGTTCCCGGTGGCATTTCATCTGGAAGGAGTTGCTGCTTCCGCTGGATCGCTGGAGCGAGGAGGTGGAGGTTGTCCGGTGGCTTGAACATGTGTGTGAGTACGGATGCGCTGCTGAGTTGCGGCGCTCGGACTTCCTCACGATCTTGAGATCGGCAAGTGTACGACTACATCAACCACGAGTTCCTACTCGTTAACAAAGCTCGTTGTCTTCGAGGGTAAGTTCTCCATGGATGTATGTCCACCCGTTGCTCTGTATCTAGTAGATAGATCTTGGCGTATAGTTCTCATCGTAGGAAAATTTTTGTTTTCTATGCTGCGGACCCAACAGTGGTATCAGAGCCTGATCTATGCGTAGGTGCTTTGCATGTGTAGTACACATATGTTTATATGTGGGCGATGATGATCATGTTATTGCATCTTCTATGTACTTTGGATATTGGTGGCATAGTGGGATGAAGCGGCCCGGACCAACCTTACATGTCATCGTACATGAGACTGGTTCCACGACTGACATGCAACTTGTTTTGCATAAGTGGCTGGCGGGTGCTGTCTCTCCTACTATAGTCAATATCTGATTTACAACGAGTTGCTAATAACTTGGTTATCCTCGTTGTGGTTCATGTTCGTAGGTAAGACCGGTGCTATCTCCGAAATCCCTAAGCCACGTAAAACTTGCAATTGATAAATTAGAGGCGTCTAGTTTAGATCGTTGTTGGGCTAGTGTTTTGATATGGTATTGTTGTAAGTAGATGTATAATAGATACTCTTACAACTCACTTAACGTGTAAGTTCCATAGACCTTGGCCTTACACACAAAGGAATGATAGAGATCATACCACGATGCAAATGATAGAGATCAGATGCATGGACCATATCACCTCACTTCACACATTAGATGTTAGCATCTTATATTGCTAGTTTGGCGCTTTTGGTAGCATTATAAGATGATCCCTCATTTAGGTATCAAGATAAAATGTGTTCTTCCTTAAGTATGCACCGTTTTGTGGATCGTGTTTTGAGGCATCACGTGATGATCGGGTGTTCTCAACTCTACGCTTTCATACAACGGGTGTAAGACAGTTTTACACACGCAAATACTAAGGTTCTTACTTGACGAGCCTAGCATGTACAGACATGGCCAGACCAAAAGGTTAAGCATGAGTCATATAGTTGATATGATGCCCATATAGATGCTCGCCTTTGAAGCTACACCGACTCACATGATGATCGGACTTGGTGTAGTGGATTTGGTTCATGTAATCACCAAAAGGACACGAGGGATGTCGTTTTTGAGTGGGAGTTCATTAGTAATTTGGATTAGTTGAACTCAATCTATCATAAACTTAGTCTAAATATACTTTACAAATTCTGTTGTAGATGGCACCACCTGCTTTTAATTTCAATGTGTTCATGGAGAAAGAGAAACTTGCTGCGAATGGTAGCAACTTCACCAACTGGGCTATGAATTTGAGGATTCTCCTCACTGCTGCACAAAAGCAATACGTGCTAGATGCGCCGCTAGGCCCCCCACCAGTTCCTGATGCTCCCGACGAGGAAAAGAATGTCTATGTGACTCGTCAGGAGGACCACAACTTAGTTCATTGCGGCATACTGTATGGGCTAGAGCCAGAACTTTGAAAACGTTTCGAAAATGGCAATGCCTTTGATACCATGGGAGAATTGAAAATGATTTTCGATACCCATGCTGCCATAGAGAGTTATAATGCTACAGAAAAGTTCTTTAACTGCATGATGGAGGAAAACAACTCCGTTAGTGAGCACGTACTCAAAATGTCTGGGTACGCTGATAAGCTTGTGTCCTTGGGAATAACTATTCCCATTGACTTAGGCATACATCGTGTTCTCCAACCTCTGCCACCTAGCTACAAGAGCTTCGTGATGAACTATAATATGCAGGGCATGAAGAAGTCTCTTCCCGAGCTTCTGTCAATGCTTAAGACTGCAGAAGTGGAGATTAGGAAAGAACATTAAGTGTTGATGATCAATAAGACCACCGGTTTCAAGAAGGATAAGAAAGGCAAGCAGAAGGGAAATAAGGGCGGCAAATCTATTGCCGCGCCTAAAAAGAAACCCCGAGCTGGCCCTAATTCTGACACCGAGTGCTACTATTGCAAGGGGACTGGCCATTGGAAGCGCAACTGCCCCAAGTATTTGGCAGACAAGAAGGCTGACAAGGCAAACAAAGGTATATGTGATATACATGTTATTGATGTGTACTTGACTAGTACTCGTAGTAGCACCTGGGTATTTGATACGAGATCAGTTGCTAATATATGTAACTCGGTTCAAGGGCTGCGGAACAAGCGACAACTAGCAAGGGTTGAGGTCACGATGTGGGTCGGCAATGGATCAAAATTTGATGTGATCGCCGTCGGAACGCTGCCTCTCCATATGCCGTCGAGATTAGTTATAAACCTAAATAATTGTTATTTGGTGCCTGCACTGAGCATGAACATTGTATCCGGATCGTGTTTGATGCAAAGTGGTTATTCGTTTAAGTTTGAAAACAATGGTTGTTCGATTTATATGAATAATATCTTGTATGGTCATGCACCTGTGTTGAATGGTTTATTTCTGTTGGATCTCGATAGTAGTATTACGCATATTCATAATGTTGATGCTAAAAGGATTAAACTTGATAATGATATATCTACATATATGTGGCACTGCCGTCTAGGTCATATTGGCGTTAAACGCATGAAGAAACTCCATCTGATGGACTTTTGGAATCACTTGATTTTGTATCATTTGATACATGTGAGCCATGCCTTATGGGCAAGATGACTAGAACGCTGTTTTCCGGTTCAATGGAACGGGCGACAGATTTATTGGAAATCATACATACTGATGTGTGTGGACCAATGAGTGTGTCGGCGTGAGGTGGATATCGTTATTTTGTTACTTTCATGGATGATTTGAGTAGATACGGGTATATCTATTTGATGAAACCTAAGTCTAAAACCTTTGAAAGGTTCAAAGAATTTCAGAATGAAGTGGAAAATCATCGTAACAGAAAGATCAAATTTCTGCGGTCCGACCGTGGAGGAGAGTATCTTAGTTACGAGTTTAGCACACATATGAAAGACTGTGGAATAGTTTCACAACTCACGCCTGCCGGAACACCACAACGTAATGGTGTGTCAGAACATCGTAATCGTACTTTATTGGATATGGTTCGATCTATGATGTCTCTGACTGACTTGCCACTGTCATTTTGGGGTTATGCACTAGAAACCGCTGCATTCACTTTAAATAGGGCACCATCTAAATCCGTTGAAAAGACACCGTATGAATTATGGTTTGGAAACAAACCTAAGCTGTCATTTCTTAAAGTTTGGGGATGCGATGTTTATGTGAAGAAACTTCAACCGGATAAACTTGAACCCAAAGCGGAAAATTGCGTCTTCATAGGATACCCTAAGGAAACAATTGGGTATACCTTCTATCATAGATCCGAGGGCAAGGTATTTGTTGCCAAGAATGGATCCTTTCTTGAGAAGGAGTTTCTCGCGAAAGATGTGAGTAGTCGGAAGGTAGAACTCGAAGAGGTTATTGAACCTTCTCTTCATGAAATGGCAAGTAGCGCAGCTCCAGAAGTTGTTTCGGAGTTGACTTCACCTAATGAAGACAGAGCTAATGATATTGATCATGAAACTCCGAAAATGGACAGCAGGACACATGCAACTCCTAAACTTTACGGCAATCCTATTGTGAATTTCATGGTTGATGAAATGGATGACCCTGCGACATATGAAGAAACGATGATGAGCCCTGATTCCAACAAATGGCTAGAAGCCATGAAATCCGAGATGGAATCCATGTACGAAAACCAGGTTTGGACCTTGGTGGACTTACCTCACGATCGAAAGGCCGTTGAGAATAAATGGATTTTCAAAAGAAAAACTGATGCTGATGGTAATGTAACCATCCATAAGGCTCGACTTGTCGCAAAGGGGTTTCGACAAATTCAAGGAGTTGACTACGATGAGACATTCTCTCCCGTAGCGATGCTTAAGTGGGTTAGGATTATGTTAGCAATTGCTGCATATTTCGATTATGAAATATGGCAGATGGATGTCAAAACTGCGTTCCTCAATGGTAATATTGAAGAAGAGTTGTATATGATACAACCTAAGGGTTTTGTCAATCCTAAGGATGCTAATAAGGTGTGCAAACTTCAGTGATCCATCTATGGACAAAAGCAAGCATCACGAAGTTGGAATCTCCGCTTTGATGAAGTGATCAAAGAGTTTGGATTTGTCCAGACTTATGGAGAGGCTTGTATTTACAAGAAAGTGAGTGGGAGCAATGTGGCATTTCTGATATTATATGTGGATGACATATTATTTATTGGAAATGATTTAGATCTTTTAAACAGTGTTAAAAGTTATCTAAACAGCAAATTTTCGATGAAGGACCTTGGTGAAGCTTCATATATATTAGGCATTAAAATCTATAGAGATAGATCAAGACGCCTAATTGGGCTATCGCAGAGTACATACATTGATAAGATATTAAAGAAGTTTAATATGGACGAAAGTAAGAAGGGGTTCTTACCTATGTTGCAAGGCAAGACATTGAGTAAGACTCAAAGTCCGGCTACGGCGGAAGAAAGAGAGATAATGGATAAGATCCCCTATGCCTCAGCCATAGGCTCTATAATGTATGCCATGCTATGTACAAGACCGGATGTGGCACATGCTATTAGTTTGACTAGTAGGTACCAATCTGATCCAGGTTTGGAACACTGGATAACGGTCAAGAATATCCTTAAGTACTTGAGAAGAACTAAGGATATGTTTCTTGTATACGGAGGTGAAGAAGAGCTAGTCGCTAAGTGTTATGTCGATGCTAGCTTTGACACTGATCCGGATGACTCTAAGTCTCAATCAGGATACGTATTTCTCTTGAACGGAGCAACAGTTAGTTGGAGGAGCTCCAAACAACCTGTGGTGGCTAGATCAAAGACAGAGGCGGAATATGTTGCTGCTTCAGAAGCAGCGCAGGAAGAGGTTTGGATGAAGGAATTCATAACGGAACTAGGTGTGGTTCCTAGTGCGTTGGACCCAATGGTGATCTATTGTGACAATAATGGAGCCATAGCCAACGCCAAGGAACCAACGTCTCACAAGAATTCCAAGCATATTAAGCGCCGGTTTCACTCCATCCGCGAGCATGTCAAGGATGGAGATATAAAGATTTGTAAAGTGCACACGGACCTGAATGTAGCAGATCCGTTGACTAAAGTACTCCCTAGGGCAAAACATGATCAACACCAGAACTCCATGGGTGTTAGATTTATCACTATATAAACTAGATTATTGTCTCTAGTGCAAGTGGGAGACTGAAGGAAATATGCCCTGAGAGGCAATAATAAAGTTGTTATTATGTATTCCTTGTATATGATAGATGTTTATTTTGCATGCTATAATTGTATTGATAGGAAACATCAATACATGTGTGTTTAATAAACAAAAAGGGTTCCTAGTTATGCCTCTCTTATAGACTAGCTTGTTGATTAACAAGATGATCAAGGTTTCCTGATCATGGACATTGGATGTTGTTAATAACAAGGTCACAACATTTGTGAAATGATGTGATTAACATTCATCCGATGTATAGCATTACGATCAAGTCATTATGTTTATATTGCTAAAACATCATACGAAGTAATCTTTATCCTTAGACCATGAGATCATGTTAATTGCTAACACCAAAAGAGTATCTTGATAACATCAAACGTCACACCGTAACAGGGTGACTATAAAGATGGGTTCAGTACTACGAAGGTGTTATGTTGAGGCTCATGGATCAATAGTGGAATTTGTCAATCCAGATGATGGATAGATATACTCTGGTCCCTCTCGGTGATATCACATTAGGATAGCTTGCAAGCAAGTGATGTGATCACTAGAATGTTATATCACGGGAACGAGAAAAGAGTGCATGTCGGTAACGAGATCAAACTAGGTATGGAGATACCGATGATCGAATCTCGGACATGTAATATATCGAGAGACAAAGGGATTTAGTTACAAGCGTTAAAGGTTCTCACGATCACAGGAGTCATCATTGAATGTGTAGGAGTCAGTACGGATCTCCAGGTCCCGCTGCTGATTATCGATCGGGGAAGGGTCTCGATCATCTATGCATTATTCGTGAACCATAGGATGTCACACTTAAGAGTTACCGGACACCATTTTTGAGCACATATGTTTCAGACAAAAGAATTGCAAAGCGCAGGAATTGTTTCAATAGAAACCGGAAATTGTTTCGGGTGAAATTGCAGAAGGTGGTTCTGCATGTGATATTGAAATGTTGCAAGGGGCTATATGTGAATGTTTGGTAATTAAAGTAATTAACAAAATTCTGAATAAATTTAATAAAAAGATTTTTATTAAATGAGAGAGCATTAAATTTGGAGAAATTTAATGCATTTAAAGTGGAGACTTTAAAAGGGAATGTGAAGAGGCATTTTAATGTGGAGGAGTTACCACCACATGAATGGGGGAGGTGAGGGGTCACCCCCCATGCGCCGGCCATGGAGAGAGGGGGCACCCCCCCTCCTATAAAAGGCCACCCATTCCCTCCTTCATCCACACACCTCCTTGTGAAGGATCTCTCCCCCTCTAGAATTATTCCCCCATGGTCTCGGATTAGCGAGATACATGTTCCCGGTGGCATTTCGTCTGGAAGGAGTTGCTGCTTCCGCTGGATCGCTGGAGCGAGGAGGTGGAGGTTGTCCGGTGGCTTGAACGTGTGTGCGAGTACGGATGCGCTGCTGAGTTGCGGTGCTCGGACTTCCTCACGATCTTGAGATCGGCAAGTGTACGACTACATCAACCACGAGTTCCTACTCGTTAACAAAGCTCGTTGTCTTCGAGGGTAAGTTCTCCATGGATGTATGTCCACCCGTTGCTCTGTATCTAGTAGATAGATCTTGGCGTATAGTTATCATCATAGGAAATTTTTTGTTTTCTATGCTGCGGACCCAACATCACATTCATCAAATACATAGATCATAATAGAAGACAACTCAATATTATATAACTCAACTTGCAATGAGTAAAGGAAACACAATAAAGATACATAAAGCGAATCATAATTGGTAATGGCAAACTTAGCTCTTGGTCAAAGAATAGTTGATAATTTGCTGGAGTTCACAAATAGCTGGTTTTTCAATGATAGCTTTCAAAGTAGTAAACATCAAGATAAGGGAAATGTGCAAAGCAAGGAACATAAGAAACATGATTGAATAAATCATCATATGAATGAATGAAACACAACAACTCAAAATACTTGCTGAGATAGAAGGGAGTAGGTTTACTGACTCAACTACAAAATAAAAGAAAGGTCCTTCAAAGAGGGAAGCAAGGATTACAAGTCTCATAAAGAGCTCCCAAAAATTATGATACTTACTAGCTTTCAGCTCTCATTGCCCCTATCATAGGCATCTTTAGGTGATTAAGGTTAAAGTGACATAACTAAGAGGATATGCTTGACAAGTTATAAGTTGAAATCTCATGCCCCTTACTTATGAGTACCGATCCTCATGCTACTCAACTTCAGTCATGAGCAAGCTCTTGTCATTGTAAATACATGCGTATCATCGAGAACCGCCAACGGGGTACCCCTTGCACATGACACAGGAGCTATCCCATAATCAAAATGACAAGGCAAGCAGACAATGAGCATCTCAGCGATCTTTTTATTTGCTATTTGCATAGGTTTTTATTGAGGATGCTTCATAGAATGCTCACTATAGTTATGCTGCAAGTTTCCACCATGATTAGGCATGGCTTAGGCTAGCGGCCCAGGCGTTTCTCTAACACACATATAAACTCCATGATCTTACATGTTCCACTTTTGTTTCACACCGCCGGGATCCACAAGCAAAAGAACATGATATCAACTAGGTACAAGTACCAATGAGGTGTTGAAAGCGGTCCCCATGATACATGGTTCGGCTAACTTCAACTCATAAAGCGCAAGCATATACTCAACAAAGAAGGAACCAATGGTTCAAGTTTATTAAATGCAAGAAAGTAAAGTGTGTCATCAAGTTCGTGAGAGCTTTAATCACTAATTTTCACATAACAAGTTTAATTTGGGAGGTAGATAAAACAAGAATTTACTTGGAATAGCAATAATGCTACTAGGTAGGTATGGTGGACACAAATGGCAAAGGTTTTGGTTTAAAGGAGGTGGATGCACGAGAAGAATACCCTCTCAGTACAGGTTTTTGGCTAGCAAGGCTGGGTAGCAAGTATAAGAGTTGAAGGAAACAAACAAACATACAAGTGATAAAGACAAACATGCAATCTTCCTTGGAAGCACAAAAGATCTTAACTAGAGAATACTAGACTTATGAGCAAATCAAGAAAGAAAGATGATGAAATTATTTTTTCTCTAGAGTACTTCTATCTTTTTCTTTTCAACTCTCAAAAAGGTGTTGCTACTGACCGAGCCAGGTTTGCCAAAACCAACTAAATTAACTCAATGATCCCAAAGTGATACCAATACTAACAACAAGATCAATCATATAACCATGAATTGAAAACTAATATAAGCTATGCAAAAGGGTGAATGATAGAACTTCTCATTAATACTCCATAACGGAAACTCGCACCAAGGGATACAAATCTAACGAGAGAGGGGACACTTCCATAATGCAAACCATACTACAAAATAACTCCTCTATTCATGATATGACTCTACTAATAAGGTAAAAAGATAAAAGATAGTGATGTGATACCGCCGCACTCCCCCAAGCTTGGAACAAACCAAGGGGAAGCCAAACCTGATGACGAATCACTCCTTAGGTGGTGGTAGTATCCTCTCATCTTCGTCCGTCTTCCAGGGTAAAGGCTTCCCATCAACAAAGGACATCGTGGTTTCCAACATCCTGAAACTTGCAGCAGCACTTATGCGTTTAAATCTAGCCTCATACTCACAGTTTTGATTTTGAACGTCATAGAACTGTGCTTGCAGTTCGTTGGATGTTTGGCGGAGTGAGAGGACTTCGTCTTTGAGTTCAGCAATCTCCTTCTAGTGCTCGGTGATGAGTTCGGAACAAATCTTATGGATGATATCCACTTCGCGCTCCGCCATCTTCCTGTACCTAAAGACTTCATGCTCTAGTGCTTCCATCCTGTCCTCCAGACTTCCTTCACCTTTAGGGCCTTGAACCTCTTTAATCCAGACCTCTCCACCTTTGAGCAACAACTCCTTGGGATGAATCTTCAATTCTCTCATGTATGGGTTGATGATATCTTCTAAGGAATCTCCCTTGGATGATCCAGAGGAAGACATTGTGGCTCCAAATCTAGGATTTTTACCTGGCAGAAACAGATCGAAACAAAAACACGATGAAAACACGATATACGAACCTCGGAAGATCCGGGGGTTATATAATACGAAGTTTCATATCAAAAGGAAGGTACTGGGAGAAAACGAGTCGGAGGCGGAGTCCTGGGTGGCCTCACCACCTGGTGGCGCGGCCAAGGGTGGGCCCGCGCCATGGGGTGGTGTCGGCCACCCCAGCTCCGTTTCCGTCCCTTTTTCGCTTCGTAGCTTTCCTTATTGACTGAAAACTGCAAAAATATAGTTGGATTGTATTTTCGCGGAACTTTTCTTACTAGAACTGTTACCTAGTTGGAAACAGACTCTGCAGGTCTCTGAATTTGGTATTTAGTGGATTCTTTCAGAGTCACCACTTGAATATCATTGATATCTTCATCTTCATACACTTATTACTTGAGTCATGAAACCCTTCTCTTCCTTATTACACCATTATCTCCACTTCCTGGAAATTTCTTTCACACAAAACTTCACACAATTCTCATTAGCAACATTAATATAAGTGAAGTGATAGAACCTTTTGAGTCCAACTTCAACTGAAAACCATCAAAACATAGGCTACTGTAGCAACTCCTTCTGAAAACCCAAAAAGAATTCAAAAAGGAAATCGAATAAAGAAGCAAATGCAAGAGTGGCTAAATCTGTCAAAACAGACCAGCAGGTAAAGATCAATTTTTTCGAAAATCTTCTGTTGCTCAAATAAAAAAGTGCAAAACTAACGAAAGTTAAATAACAACCTGGGGCAGAAGCACAAAAAATTACAGCTCAATCCGACATACATAGATCTCTCACGAATTTTTACGGTGAAGCACAAAAATCTGTTTCGGGACAGCAACTTCCCCAAATCTTACTTCTCTCTCATTAGAGGTTGATCTTAACACAAAAACCAAACAAAATGGATAAGGAGCGGTTATTACCGAAGTAATAACTTCCAAGACTCAAAGAAACAAAAACAAACTGAAAGAAAAAACAAATTGGGTTGTCTCCCATAAAGCTCTTTCTTTATAGCCATTAAGATGGGCATGCTAATTTTGAAGAAGCTCTCATAGGGATATGAATTGAAGTGAAAGAGAGCATTAAGAAGCAAAAACACACACGCATTTAAGTCTAACCCACTTCCTATGCAAGGGGATTTTGTAAACAAACAAGTTATTGAAACCAGAGGCAACTTGCATAAGAAGGCAAAAGAAATGCAACATAAAAACTTTCAGCATAAAACAAGGAAACTTGATATTATTGAGTTGCATAAGAACACTTTTCCCTCTCTCATAGTAACTTTCAGTATCATGCATAAACTTAACAATATATCTATCACAAGGACTATCATAGCAATGATCACTTATTCTAACAGAAAATACAGGAATACTAGCTCTCATAACACTACTATGTGAAACAATATTAGAGGTATCCTTACAAAGGATAGTGTGTCCCTATTTTTCATATTTAGTGACAAAGTCTTTCACATTTGCTACAATAGGTTCATCAACCATTTGTTTATCAGGTTCAACATCTTTATTTGTACTTTCATTAACCATACTAGCTATCATGGAATGTTCCTTTACCTTGACTGGGAAAGGCATTTTCTCAATGTAAGGCTCAGGTAAGACATGATTAGTAGTATAAACTTCAGTATTTCTTGCAGGAACACTCTTAACAACATCTTTATAGGGTTAATGATACTTATTCCACTTCTTTTTAGGCACTTCAATGTAAGAAGCAAAAGCCTTAAAATAAGAAGCAATAGCTTGAGAGTCTAGACCATAAGCATTTTTAATATTTTGAAAGTCATCAGTTCCCATAAAAGATTCAATGCATTAATAATCATAATTTATACCTGACTTTCTACCTTTGTCATTCTCCCAAGCTTCAACATTGTCTTGAATACGGTCTAGAAGGTCCCATTTAGCTTCTTCTTCCATGCGAGTGAATGATCCAGCACAAGAAGCATCCAATAAATCTTTATCATGTAGAGGGAGTCTTGCATAAAAGTTATTGATAATAATATTGTTGGGGAGCTCATGAATGGGACATTTGAGCATTAGTAACTTCAATCTCCCCCAAGCTTGAGCTGTACTCTCTCTATCAAGAGGCCAAAAGTTGTATATTTGATTCCGATCTTTATGAATCTCACTAGGAGGATAAAACTTTGAATAAAAGAGAGGCACTATTTCCTCCCATTCTAGAGGTTGACCGTTCTTCAGCAGCTTATACCATTCCTCAGCTCTTCCTTTCAGTGATAATGAGAATAGTTTCTTCTTAACTTGATCTATAGTAATACCTGCACACTTGAACAACCCGCATAATTCGTGTATAAAGAGTAAATGGTCACCGGGATGGACAGTTCCATCCCCAACATAGTAGTTATCCATAACACGATCAATAATTCTTGTAGGTATTTTGAAAAACATCTTTCTCAGCAGGTGGTGGCTTATCTACTACCTTAGCAGTGGTAGTAGCATTACCAAATAAGAAACTCAGCGAATTATCCATAACAAAAATAAAGCAACTAGCAGAAGTAAACAATACTCACCGTAGAAGTTTCCTTTACCAATTCCACTCTCCAATAGCGCTTCACTCCCCGACAACGGCGCCAGAAAATAGTCTTGATGACCACAAGTATTGGGGGTGTATCGCAGTATTTTCGATAAGTAAGAGTGTCGAACCCAACAAGGAGCAGAAGGTGTTGGCTAGTGGTATGGATCCGGAATTCTCTGCAAATACTTAGCAAACGGATTTTTAGGGGTTTTCGATAAGGCAAGTAAACAAAGTACGAGTAAATAAAAGACAGTAGGAATAAATGCAGCAAGTGGCCCAATCCTTTATGCAGCAAAGGACAAGCCGGTTGTATTACTTAAGATGACCAAACGTTCTCGAGGACACATGGGAAGACTGTCAAGTGCTTTCGCTTCATATAGTCGATTAATCTTCTCTAGCTTGCTAAGTGTTGTGTGGGTGAACCTGTGCTAATGTACCGCCCCATCCAAGACTAATACATACTTGTGATTATACCCCTTTCAAACATCCGTAAGTACAAGAATGTAATTAAGGTAGAAACCTAACCACAACTTTAAACTCTAAGACCCTTACGTTCCTTGTGCAATGGTTTCCTAATGGGGGTTCAGGTTTCTGTCACTCCGGCAACCCCTACGATTAGTAGGCAAATACACAATGCATTCCCCTAGGCCCATATATGTGAAGTGTCATGTAGTCGACGTTCACATGACACCACTAGAAGAAGTACACCACAACTTAAATAACAATCTATTGAATCTTTCTCAACACAACTCCACTACTAACAACATGACTTCTCCCATGTCCTCAAGAACAAAACGAACTACTCACACGACATCATATGGATCATGATCAGAGATGGAATAATGATGTATAACAATCTGAACATAGACAACAATTCAATGGTTCACTCAATATCATCAACTACAAAGAGTAATCAACACCGAGAAAGTTTCCCGTATTAACTATCCAAGATTCAACGCAATTGTTACAGAAATATGGAGATGGTGATGAGGGTGCTTCTGATGATGATGGTGGTGGTGATGATGATGATGATCCCGATGAAGTCCAGCTTGATGGTGGTGTTGATGGCGACGATCTCCCCTCTTCGGGAAGGAATTCCCCTGGCAGAAATCTGTCTGCCGGAGAGCTCTTTCTCTCTCGGTGTTTTCCGCCCCGCAGAGGCGGCAGAATCTTTCTGCGGTCGCTCCTCGAGTCTTAGGGTTTCGTGGGTATGATATACGCCAGAGGAGAGAGGCTGGAGTGGGCCAGGGTGGCCACACCACTCCCAGGCGCGGCCTAGGCCTGCCCGCGCCATGGGGTGGTGTGGGCCCCCTGTGGCCCACCTCCACTCCATCTTCTGGCATCCTGAGTCTTCTGGAAAAATAGGATTTTCCGTATATTTTCCCGGATTTTCTAATCTTCGCAAATTTTGCCTCCAAACAACACCTTTTCCATCAGAATCCTGACTGCAGCGGTCCATACTCCAAAAGTTATCAACCATGCAAAAATAGATGAAATAACATACGTATCACCTCTCAATACGAAATATATCAATGAATAATAGTGAATTAAGACATAGAATAGTGATGCAAAATGGACGTATCACAAGGCAACAAACAATGAGCATCTCAGCAATCCTTTTATTTCCTATTTGCATAGGTTTTTATTTCCTATTTGCATAAATTTTTTAATTGAGGATGCTTCATAGATTGCTCACTATGGTTATGCTGCAAGTTTCCACCATGATTAGGCATGGCTTAGGCTAGCCGCCCAGGCGTTTCTCTAACACATATACAAACTCCATGAGCTTACAAGCTCCCCTTTTATTTCACACCGCCGGGATCCATAAGCAAAAGAACATGATATCAACTAAATAAAGTGAAATGTTGAAAGCGTTCCCCAGGATAACATGGTTCTGCTAATTCACAACTTACAAAGCGCAAGCATATACGCAACTTGGATGGGCACAATGGTTCAAGTTTATTAAGTGCAAGAAAGTAAAGTGTGCCATCAAGTTCGTGAGAGCTTTAATCACTAATTTTCACATAACAAGTTTAATTCGGAAGGTAGATAAAAACATGAATATACTTGGAATAGCAATAATGCTAATAGGTAGGTATGATGGATTCTTTGGAATAACTTGGTTTTATTTAGAGTTGGATGCATGAGTGGAACTCATACTTGGTACATGTGGAGGCTAGCAAAGGACTAGGAGCGACCAACTAAGAGAGCAATAATGGCCATAATCATGCAAAACAACAAAACATTATTAATTAAAGCATAAAGTGATATTCCAAGTCAAAAAATAAATGATCATAGAGGCTTTGGTGACTTGGTGTAGTCTTAACATAGTGTGAGTATGCGCCAAGTCAACCCAAATAAAGCATCAAAGGAGAATACCACAACATTATGCTTTTATATGCTAAAACAACACATGATTCTTTCAAGGCACATTAAGCAATCTCAATTGTTTGTAACAAGTCATGCTGTAGCAATAATCACTAAGCATAAAGTCAAAGCAATATCAAACATGGCATGATAAAGTCTAGGCCACGGTCAAAACAAGCTCCTTTTTGTACCACTCATAAGCATGAACTTTCCTACTCTTTTCCAATCCAAATCAACTTATTTGAAACTATGTATGAATGCGGGGTCCAACCAATTTATTTAATCAAACTAAGCAAAAGAAAACTAAAAACAAAAATGATGACGCTCCAAGAACAACGCAATTGTGCATGAAACAATAAAAATGAAGTGTTTGGAAGAAAACTTGAGATTTTTATTGATGAAGAAGGGGATGCCTTGGGCATCCCCAAGCTTTGACGCTTGTACTTCTTGAATATTTCTTGGGGTGACACAGGTGGCATCCCCAAGCTTGAGCTTTCATCCATACTTCATCTTATCACATTGTTCTTCCCTACACTTTAAAATTTCCTTCATACAAAACTTCACACAATCTTCATTAGCAACATTAGTGTACTTAAGATAATAAGTATTTAGATTTAGTTTCAACACAAGTAAAACTTCCATTAAAGCACAAGCTAATGTAGCAATTTCTTTTAAAAGTTCAAGAAATAGGCAAGAACTCAAAGAGAAAGAGATTAAGAGGCAAATGCAAATAATGGCAGAAATCTGTCAAAACAGACCAGCAAGTAAACACCGATTTTTCCGAAGACCTTATGTTGCTCAAATCGAAAAGTGTTAAACTAACAAAAGTTAGATAACAACCTGGGGCAGAAGCACAAAAATTACAGCTCAATCCGACGTACAGAGATTTTTCACGAATTTTTACAGCGAAGCACAAAAATATGTTTCGAGACAGCAACTTTTCCAAACATTATTTCTCTCTTATTAGAGGTTATTCTTGGCAAAAAACCACACAAAAAGGATAAGTAGAGGTTATTACTGAGGCAATAACTTCCAAGACTCAACGAAAGAAAAATTTATTGACTAAAAATTTGGGTTATCTCCCAATAAGTGATTTTTTTAACGCCTTTGAGCTAGGCATAAGAAGCAAGAATCAAGTATTCTTAAATGAAGAAGCATTAAGAGCAATACCAGAAATGTCATCAACAAGGCAAGGTATCTCATCCAAATAAGTTCTATAGGATACTCTCTCACTACTCTTGGGTTCACTATTTTCATCAAACGGGTGTTCAGGAACAATCCAATCAAAATTCTTTTCTACAAGTTTAAAAGGTATTGGTATTTTACTTTCCTCTCCATTTTTAGGTTTGGTTTTGTCCGCCCTTTCTCGTGTACCAATAAAATCTACACATGATCCTAGCATATTAAAAGGATCAAAGACTTTTCTAGCTTCCTTAACAACATCACATAATTCTTTAAGCAAAGCTTCTAGAATGAAATCTCTCTTTTCAGTATCCTCAATATCTTTAAGTTTAAGAAACATTACTTGCATTATGGGGTTAAGGTTAACAAACCTAGCTTCCAACATGTGAACTAAAGAAGCTGCAGCAATTTCATAATTTGGAGCAAGTTCTGCTAGGGATCTATCCTCGATATCCTCATGCTTGCTAACATGATTAAAGAATTCTTCAATATTATCTTTACCAATTATGGAGCCACTACCTATTGAAAGTTCTTTCAAGGTGAACTTAGGGATCAACATAGTGAGCTAAGAACGAGGTGACAAACACAGAAAGAACTATATATATTTTTGTGTTTTTGATAAAAAGAAGGAAACCAGTACAACTAATTTTTTGTGTTTTTGATAAAGAAACAAGCAAACAAAGCAAAAATAAACTAAGCAAAACAAAACAAAGTAAATAGATTGGTTGTGAGAGACTCCCCTTGTGAAGATGTCCTTGACTCCTCGGCAATGGCGCCAGAAAAAAGGCTTGATGGCTCAAAATATATCAAGCTTGTTGGGAACCCCAAGAGGAAGGTATGATGAGCATAGTGATACATTGCAAATGTATCTATAATTTTTGATGTTCCATGCTTGGTTTTATCTCCTTTCTTGTGTTTTGTCCACACTTTGGAGTACTTTTCATATGATTTCTTGGACTAACCTATTAACAAGAGCCACAATGCCAGCTGCCTATTTTCTACTGTTTTTGGTTCCAGGAAAGTCAGAAAATGAATATTCTCGGAATTGGACGGGACAAAAGCCAAAGTGCCTATTTTTCCAGAAGACTCCAGGAGCCAGAATACGAGACGGAGGAGGGCCAGGGGATGGCCACACCCCCCTAGGTGCGGGCTGGGCCTAGCCGCGCCAGGGCATGGTGTGGTGGCCCTAGGCACCCCCTCGGTCTCCCTCTTCTCCTATAAGAAGCCTTCTGACGTAAAAACTCCGGGGGGTTCGACTTTTTTCCAGAAGGAGTTTCGCTCCGCCGCCACCACAAGATTCCAAGAAACAGCACCAGAAACTCCGTTCTGGCACCCTGCCGGGACGGGGAATTGGAGGAGATCATCGCCATCATCATCACCATCGCTTCTCCATCGACCATCCATGTTTCCCCCATCTATGAGTGAGTAATCCCCCGCTGTAGGCTATGGGGATGGTAGGGATTGGATGAGATCGTTCATGTAATGGTGTCAGATTGTTAGGGCATGGTGCCTAGTATCTTTTATTAGTGCTTTATGACTTTGTTGCGAATTGTTGTGCTTAATGCTTGTCACTAGGGCCCGAGTGCCATGATTTCATATATGAACATGTTATTGATTCATGATAGTATTGTTTCTGGTCTTATCTACAAGTTGTATACACATGTTGTTGTCCGGAACCTATGGCCCCGAAGTAACAGAAATCGGGATAATCGGAAGGGAATGGCTTTGATGTGAGGATCACATGTGTTCACGGAGTGGTAATGCTTTGCTCCGGTGCTCTATTAAAAGGAGCACCTTAATTGCCAGTAGTTCCCTAGAGGCCCCGCTACAAACGGGCTGGCAGGACAAAAGATGTTGTGCAAGTTCTCATTGCGAGCACGTATGACTATATATGGAACACATGCCTAGGATTGTCTAGTACTTGGATGCTTTATCTTATTTATCTGCAATTGCCCTATGCTCTGATTGCTATGTGAATTGTCTTGTCCATGCAACGCCCGTCCATCCATCCCTATGCCTACCGCACTCAAATCCCACTGTTTACTGCTTTTGTTACTGCTGTCCTTGCTTTACTACTGCTGCTACTTTACTATTCTTGCTACAAAACTGTTGCTACTGATAAACTGCTGTGAGCAAGATTGTTTCTAGGTGCAGCTGAATTGACAACTCAGTTGTTAAGGCTGATAAATATTCTTTGGCTCCCCTTATGTCGAATCAATAAATTGGGTTTCACTTCCCTCGAAAATACTGCGATACACCCCCTATACTTGTGGGTCATCAAGACTATTTTCTGGCGCCGTTGCCGGGGAGCATAGCTTTATTTATCAAGTCCACTTGGAATCACTATTGTTCAAGCTAAGTTTATTTTCGCCTTGTTTGCTTGTTTCTTTATCAAAAATACAAAAGAAGTAGTTCCTACTCTAGTTGTTATTTTCGTTGGTCTGTTATTGTCTTGCTTTATCATGCTTGTTGTCAATGGTTGGTTTCTTTGAAACTGAATCTTATTGGCAAGGTGGGTTCACGGAAGATGAAAAATATTATTATAAGGAACACCGCTTGTCACAAAAAGGGAAACACTTATGGGAACAAATTGATAAATTGTATACCATTGCTAGAAACGTGTGCTCTACTTATAATGTTACTTATTGCTTGGATAAATCTTGTTGTTGTAGGAGGTACAAACACCTCCCTTTTCAATGTGAGTATAATGAAAATGTTACCATATCTTCTTATGTTAAAGGAAATTATGACTTTTATGATGTGGAACAAATTGAAGAATTTATTGCTTGGAAGGGTGCTTTTGAACTTGCTAGTTTGCTTGAAAATATTGATGATTCACCTTAAAAATATGAGGTTTATGGTATACTTAAATTTTGCTTTGATAATTACAAGGATGAAAATGGCTATATTCTTGAATATTTTAATAGATGCTTTCCACAAATGGAAGAGACTAATGCCTTGTAGATCCTATGGAAGAAGAATTTGATGAACCTGAAATCTCATTAGATGAAAAAGAGGAGGACAGTGATGAACAAAAGGAGGAAGAATGGATTAGCTACCCATGCCTACCTTCTAATGAGAGTAACTCTTTATCCCTTACATTATTTCATTGTCCTCCATTCTTACTAAAGGAGGATGAATGTTATGTTCCTGAGGATTCTTTTGAAAGTGTTTATAATAAAGCTCTAGTGCTTGTAGATCATGAAAAGCATGCTTTATGTGATAGTTATATTGTTGAGTTTCTTCATGAGGCTACTGGAAATTATTATGAGAGAGGAAAATATGGTTGTGGAAGTTTTCATGGTATTGAAACACCTCTCTATGTGTTGAAAGTTTTGAAATTACTCTTGTTTTATCTTCCTATGCTTGTCACTTTGTTCTTTGCGAATTTATTTGCATACACGATTCCTATGCATAGGAAGTGGGTTAGACTTAAATGTGTTTTGAATTTGCTTCTTGATGCTCTCTTTTACTTCAACTCATATTTCTTATGAGAGCATCCTCTCAAAAATTTTATGCCTGAAGATGATATTATGTCTATTATTCTTGGGAGACCTTTTCTTAAATGCTGCAGGAGCTGTTATTAATTATAATCAAGGGAAGGTGACCTTCAATGTTAATGACAAGGAACATATTGTCTATTTCCCCAAGAATATTGAAAGGACTTATGCCTTGAATTCAATTGAACATGTTGAGGGCATTCAAGTTGGAGAAATATATTGTCCCATACCAAGAGAAAAATTTGAAACTATTATGATTGGGACCATTGCTATCAAGGTTGAGGTAACATAATCATAAGTGGAATACAAAGTTTTGTATCATATGAAATTGTTTTGGTAAAGATACCTGATCAACCTTGTTAACAAAAGGATTTCATTGAACAAAACAATGGTTTCACCATGATTATCTCCGCTTACTTCTATTTTATCCATTTCAGTTTTTCCTTATGCCTAACTTAAAGGCGTTAAAAAAAGTACTTATTGGGAGATAACCCAAAAGTTATAAATGAGTCTTGAAAGTTATTACTTCAGTAATAACCGCTCCTTATCCTTTTTATTTGCTTTTTGTGCCAAGAGTAACCTCTAATCAGAGAGAAGTAATGATTGGGAAAGTTGCTATCCCGAAACAGATTTCTGTGCTTCACGGTAAAAATTCGTGTAAAATATCTGAATGTCTTTTTGGGGCGTGAATTTTTGTGCTTCTGCCCCAGGTTGTTATATAACTTTCGTTAGTTCAACACTTTTTGATTTGAGCAACCGAAGGTCTTCGAAAAAATTTGTATTTACCTGCTGGTCTGTTTAGACAGATTTCTGCCATTTTCTGCATTTGCTTCTTGTTGGTTCCTTTTTGAGTTCTTTTGGGGAATTGAGCTTTTTGAGGGAAGTGCTACAGTAGCTAGTGTTCTAATGGAAGTTTTTTTGGTGTTAGAACTGAACCTTAAGACTTATTTATCTTGAGTATACTAATGTTGCTAATAAAGATTGTGTGAAGTTTTGTATGAAGGAAAAATTTCAGGTGTATAGAAGGAATGAGTAATGAGATGAAGGATGGACTAAAGCTCAAGCTTGGGGATGCCACGCGTGTAACCCCAAGAAATCTCCAAGAAGTACAAGCGTCAAAGCTTGGGGATGCCCAAGGCATCCCCCTCTTCATCAATAAAAATCCCAGGTTTCTTTCAAATGCTTCATTTTTATTGTTTCATGCACAGTTGTGTTGTTCTTGGAGCGTCTTCTTTTTCGTTTTGGTTTTGGTTTTTTAGTTTGCATGGTTTGCTTAGTTTGCTGAATAAATTGGTTGGACCTCCTCTTTCATACATTGGTGTTCAAATAGTTTGGTTTGGATTGGAAAAGAGTAGGAAGCTTAAGTGGTAAAGATAGTTTGTTTTTTGACCGTGGCCTATGCTTTGTCATGCCATGCTTGATATTGTTTTGGATTTATGCTTAGTATTCTTTGCTGTAGCATGACTTATTATAAACAATTGAGATTGCTTAATGTGCTTTGGATGAATCATGCGTTGTTTTAGCATATTAAAGCATAGTATAGTGGTATTCTCCTTTGATGCTTTATTTGGGTTCACTTGGCACATGCTCACACCATGTTATGACTATCTCAAGTCACCATAAGCCTTGATGATCCTTTAGTTTTCAACTTGTAGTATCACTTTATGCTTTGATCAATGATGTTTTGTCGCTCTGCATGATTATGGCCATTATTGCTCTCTCCTTTGTCGCTCCCTTACTATTGCTAGACTTCACTTACACTGAGTATTTTACTCATGTTTCCAACTCCCTTAAACCAAATATTTCCAAAGTGTCCACCATACCTACCTATTAGCATCATTTTCTACTTCCGTACATATTCAATATGCCTTGTTTTCTTCTGAATAAAATGTTTGCTTGTTATGAGAAAGTTAGTTAGTAAAGCTCTGATGAACTTGATGGCACACTTTATTTCCTGCATTTAATAAACCTAAACCATTGCGTCCTTCTTTGTTGAGTATATGCTTGCGCTTTATAAGTTGAAGTTAGCAGAACCATGTATCATGGGGAACACTTTCAACATTGCACTGCTACTTAGTACCTCGTTGATATCATGTTCTTTTGCTTATGGATCCCGGCAGTGTGAAATAAAAGTGGAACTTGTAATATCATGGAGTTTGTATGTATGTTAGAGAAACTCCTAGGCCGCTAGCCTAAGCCATGCCTAATCATGGTGGAAACTTGCAGCATAACCATAATGAGCATTCTATGAAGCATCCTCAATAAAAATCTATGCACATAGTAAATAAAAAGATCGTTGAGATGCTCATTGTCTGCTTGCCTTGTCATTTTGATTATGGGATAGCTCATGTATCATGTGCAAGGGGTACCCCGTTGGCGGTTCTCTATGATACGTATATACTTACAATGACAAGAGCTTACTTGTGACTGAAGTTGAGTAGCATGAGGATCGGTCTTCGTAAGTAAGGGGCATGAGACTTCGATTTATAACTTGTCAAGCATATCCTCTTAGTTGTGTCACTTTAAGCTTAACCACTTAAAGATGCTTATGATAGGGGCAATGAGAGCTCAAAGCTAATGAGTACCATACTTTCAGCATTTGGAAGCCTTTCAAACTTTTCAAAACCAGTTCATTCCCTTGTTGAGTCTCCACACATTCTATGAGCACTTTCTTGAGAGCATAGTGGCCATTCTTAGTTCTATGTGCATTGTCCCAAGACTAGTTGATTGATGCATACCTTGATATTGCTTGTTTTTAACTATTTGTATCTAGTCACTCTTATGAACTTTGAAGGTGTCCTATGCATTTATACTTGCTACTCTATGAGGGACAAGCTGAATGCCATTATGCTATGTTTTCTTTATGTGAAACAAACAAACGTCTTGCAAAGCATTGCTATTCATGAACCTTTTGTTTGTGCCTTTTCATGTTGCATCATAGTTTGTTTGTCCTATTGTTAGAACTTTGTCTTTCATGATTATGATTAAGTACTATGATCCCAACTTTGAATGTTTTACAAGTACTTTGGTTAAGTCTTTGATGGTGCATGTCACCTCAAAAATTATTCTTTCTTTTTGTCACTTACCTACTCGAGGACGAGCAAGAGTTAAGCTTGGGGATGTTGATACATTGCAAATGTATCTATAATTTTTGATGTTCCATGCATGGTTTTATCTCCTTTCTTGTGTTTTGTCCACACTTTGGAGTACTTTTCATATGATTTCTTGGACTAACCTATTAACAAGAGCCACAGTGCCAGCTGCCTGTTTTCTGCTGTTTTTGGTTCCAGGAAAGTCAGAAAATGAATATTCTCGGAATTGGACGGGACAAAAGCCAAAGTGCCTATTTTTTCAGAAGACTCCAGGAGCCAGAATACGAGACGGAGGAGGGCCAGGGGCTGGCCACACCCTCCTAGGCACGGGCTGGGCCTAGCCGCGCGAGGGCATGGTGTGGTGGCCCCAGGCACCCCCTCGGTCTCCCTCTTCCCCTATAAGAAGCCTTCTGACCTAAAAACTCGGGGGGTTCGACATTTTTCCAGAAGGAATTCCGCTCCGCCGCCACCACCAGATTCCACGAAACAGCACCAGAAACTCCGTTTTGGCACCCTGCCAGGACGGGGAATTGGAGGAGATCATCGCCATCATCATCACCATCGCTTCTCCATCGACCATCCATGTTTCCCCCATCTATGAGTGAGTAATCCCCCGCTGTAGGCTATGGGGATGGTAGGGATTGGATGAGATCGTTCATGTAATGGCGTCAGATTGTTAGGGCATGGTGCCTAGTATCTTTTATTAGTGCTTTATGACTTTGTTGCGACTTGTTGTGCTTAATGCTTGTCACTAGGGCCCGAGTACCATGACTTCAGATCTGAACATGTTATTGATTCATTATGATAGTATTGTTTCTGGTCTTATCTACAAGTTGTATACACACGTTGTTGTCCAGAACCTATGGCCCCGAAGTGACAGAAATCGGGATAACCGGAAGGGAATGGCTTTGATGTGAGGATCACATGTGTTCACGGAGTGGTAATGCTTTGCTCCGGTGCTCTATTAAAAGGAGCACCTTAATTGCCAGTAGTTCCCTAGAGGCCCCGCTGCAAACGGGCTGGCAGGACAAAAGATGTTGTGCAAGTTCTCATTGCGAGCACGTATGACTATATATGGAACACATGCCTAGGATTGTCTAGTACTTGGATGCTTTATCTTATTTATCTGCAATTGCCCTATGCTCTGATTGCTATGTGAATTGTCTTGTCCATGCAACGCCCGTCCATCCATCCCTATGCCTACCGCACTCAAATCCCACTGTTTACTGCTTTTGTTACTACTGTCCTTGCTTTACTACTGTTGCTACTTTACTATTCCTGCTACAAAACTGTTGCTACTGATAAACTGCTGTGAGCAAGATTGTTTCCAGGTGCAGCTGAATTGACAACTTAGTTGTTAAGGCTGATAAATATTCTTTGGCTCCCCTTGTGTCGAATCAATAAATTGGGTTTCACTTCCCTCGAAAATACTGTGATACACCCCCTATACTTATGGGTCATCACACAGCAGCAAGTTTTCCCTCAGTTATGAAACTAAGGTTATCGAACCAGTAGGAGCAAGGAAACAACTCCAAAGTGTTGTTTCCAACTTGGAATCCTGCACAAACACAACCACATAACTTTGCCCCAACTTACAGTAAGGTTGTCAAGCTCACTGGTTTTGCTAAAAACAAAGGATTGAACGTATTGTATAGAAGATAGTATTTGCTTGCAGAAAGTAAACAATAAATAGTTGATGGTTCATCAATGGTAAAAGAATGGACCGGGGTCCATAGTTCACTAGAGGTGATTCTCCTTAAGATAAATAATATGTTGGGTGAACAAATTATAGCGGGGCAATTGACAGACTCGAAAAATCATACCATGCATATACTAATCATCTTGACTCCTATGAGATTTGATTGGGCATTACAATATTATACATAGACCATAATCCAACTGCATCTATGACTAATAATCCACCTTAAGGTTATCATCCGAACCCCCTCCAGTATTAAGTTGCAAGAAACAGATAATTGCATTAAGCAAAGTGTGTAAAGTAAACAATCGATTGTCGTATGGACAAAGGATTGTTGTTTTCTCCCTAGTAGCAACAACACATCTAGTACCTTAGAGATTCATGTTACTTCCCCAGATTACTAGTAGCATGAACCCACTATCGAGAATAAATACTCCCTCTTGGAGTTGCTAGCATCTACTTGGCCAAGATAGCTATTAACAACGGAAAGCATGCAAGATCACAAATAACATAGACATGATAGAATCAATAATCAATCTAAAATAGCATCTCAATATCCATCGGATCCCCGCAAACACAACATGTAAGATTGCAAATAGATGATCTTGATCATGGACGGAGCTCACAAGATCTAAACCTGATAGCACAAAGGAGGAGATCAAACCATCTAGCTACTACATGGACCCGTAGTCCAAAGATGAACTACTCACGTATCACACCGGAGGCAGTCATGGTGATGAAGAAGGCCTCCAGGGTGATCTCTCCCCTCCGAGAGGGTGCCAGGAAGAGCTTTAGATCCCTCCCGATCTAGGGATGAAGATGACAGCGGCTATAGACTCTTTCATGGAATTTTGATCGGGTCCTTAGGGTTTTAGTCCTGGGAGGCTTTTATAGGCGGAAGGGCAAGGTCGGTGGAGCACCATGGGGCCCACACCCCCTGGTGGCGTACCCCCCAGGCCGCGTTGCCACCAGGTGTGGTCGCCATGGTGCGCCACTTCATGTCTCCTTCGGACTCTATGTTGCTTCGGGGAACATATTGACTTTGGCTTTTGTCCGATCCAATTCTGACAATATTTTCTTACTAGCTTTTCTGAAACCAAAAACAGCAGAAAACAGGCAACTAGCACTGTGGCATATTGTTAATAGGTTAGTTCCAGAAAATGTATAAAAATACCTCAAAGTATGAACAAAACATAAGAAAGTAGATACTAAACTAGCATGGAACATCAAAAATTATAGATACATTTACGACATATCACTACGTCGAACCCTACCTGCAAGAGCCGCATTGGGAAAGCTGGCACTCCATGCCACATCGGTTTTCACTCGTGGGGCCCTTCTGCCAGCCAAACACATCCATTCTCCACCTCCTCGAACTCTACCCATCTCTTCTCCCACCCCTAGCATCGCCATCGCCACCAATGATGATGCCTCTTCGTGCTTGCCTCCCATCTGCCTATGTCCCACAACCGCTATAGCCCCAACAAATCCTCCGACAACACCTTCTGTCACACATCCGCCCGCACCTCCGGCCACACCATTGACATCGAGTTCTTCTTCCACCTCACAGACTGGCGCCTATAGCGAACCTTTGCCACCACCACTACATGTCTCTGGTACGTCCTCCTCCTCGACAATAGCGCAGTCATCAACATCGTTTACTCGCCTCGCCGTTAAGGTGTTCAACATTTTGCCTCAATGGACATCGACAATGAGATGCTGATGGAGATCTTGATGAAAGAGGAGGCTGATGCCACTACTGACTGAGAACAATAGATGATGATCTCGGGCTCTCATATCCGACATCACCTTCTTGTCTCTCCTCGACATGGTGGTTCGAGGATGGGAAAGGCGAGGAACAAGCAAAGGCATCGACCGACGGGTGCTCTATGGCTTGACATGGACTATTTTGCTAACAATGCAACACATACGCCAAAAGACTTCCACTGGAGATTTAGGATGAACATGGAGTTATTCATGAAGATTGTGTTCGGCGTTTGAGAGTACAATGACTACTTCATGTGCAAGAAAGACTACACCGGAGTATGGGGTTACTCATCGGTTTAGAAATGCACGGCTACCCTATGGTCTCTTGCGTATGGAGATCCTCCGGATAGACAAGACTGACTATCTACGCATGTCTGAGAACACATGCTCTGGGATCTTCCTTAGGTTTTTTGGGAATTCGTGGCAGTGTTTGGACCAACATACTTGAGAGAACCAAATGAATAAGAGACAAATCGGATCTTGACACAAATATGCATCTAGAGGATTTTCTAGGATGCTTTCTAGCATCGATTACATACAGGAGGGTTGGAGAAACTTCCCATTTGCTTAGCAATGCATATAAAAAGGTCATGCCGAGAGTGTAGTGTGATACTTGAAGCCGCGGCAGATCATGCCCTATGGATTTGGCACGCCTTCTTTGGCATGGGAAAAACTCATAATTATATCAACGTGTTGCATTGCTCTCCGGTGTTTGCTAGGCTAACTAAGGGTCATTCTTCGGCCGTCAACTATGATACCAATGGCCACGCATACAACAAACAGTACCATCTAGCCGATGTTATATATCGTTCTTGGTCCACATTTGTGAAGTCAATCACCGACCCTCAAACAGACAAAAACTCTTAGTTTGCATAGTGCTAGGAGGCTTGTTAGAAGGATGTCAAGTGGGCTTTTAGTATGCTCCAATAATGTTTTTCTATTGTTCGAACTGCTCTTACCTGGTCGGAATCTCGGATGTGGGAGGTTATGAACTCTTGTGTGATCATGCACAACATGATTATCGAAATTGTGCGGGAAGAACCAGTGTTTGATGACTATCCATATGATCACTAGGGACCTCTAGCTCAACTAGATCAGGTGCCAGGCCGAGTTTGCTGCCTGCATAGCCATGCATCAAGAAATCCACGACCCACAAGTTCACGCTGAGCTTTAAAATGATCTAGTGTAGCATTTGTGGGTGCTGAAATGTCGTCGTGTGATTCTTAGACAAGATTGATTACTATTTATTTGAATACTTGTATGTATAAATAATTCATTTGTATGGTTCAGATTATTGTATGAAACTAGTTTGTTATTTAAAACTATGTACGGATAATTCTATTTGTATGGTTTGAATTATTATTGAACTATGCAATATCTTGTTATTTGTCTCCACATTTTGTTTTGGAGCTGGTAGCTTTGGGCACGTTGTTGTGGGACGACTCTTACTATTTATCCAACAGCTGGCTACACCCACATTGTACTGTGCAAAATGGTGATCCATTAAAGCAAAGACTGGGTAGACGAGGAAGGCTCTTTATAGTGGGTCGAACGTAAAAGTCTATCTCTAACTCGAAGGTAAACCAACATGGATTTACCACATGTAAGTTGGGCCCTGGCATCATTAGAACCGTCGATTGCCCACAAGATTCGTGCAAAAGTCTATGGTCAAAGTTTCTTCTCAGTTTTGTATTAACCCTTTTGGAAGTTGAAAATCAACATGCCCCAAGACCCCGAACCCTAACAGCCTAACTGAACCCAAGCGCACCACTCCTGCATCTCGCCCCACTCTCTCTCTCTCTCCACCACCCCTACGTCTCTCTCCAGATCAACACCGACACCCTCCTCCTCCTCATCCCGATCTGGGCCCTCCCTGCCTCGCACTCCACCACCGCCGGCCCTCCTTCCAGACTCCGGCACGTCCATATCGTGGCTCCCTAGCAGTGCGTCACCCCTCCTCCACCTCGACGCACGCGGCCGCGACAGGGATGCGAATCGTCGCTGCCCACCAGTCCTGCGTCGGCCCCACCCTCCTCCACCTTGACATGAAGCTCGACCCCCTCCTCCTCGTCGTGAAGCTTGACCCCCTCGACCAGCGGCACGACGAGGTTGGCACCGGCGACGATGATGCGCGCGTGGCGCTGGGAGGGAGGCAGGACCGGCGGCGGTTGGAGATAGAGAGAGGTGTGGGGAGGAGACAAGGTATCTGCGGGATTTAGGTGCGTGCGGCACGACGAGGTTGGCACCGGCGACGACCACGCGCGGCGGCCGCCCCCTCCAGGAGCTTTGCCTTGCGATGAGCACGGCTCCGACAATCTGGGCTAGTGCTCTTCCTTAATTTTCTCTCGTTTTTGGATTTGTAAAGTCCGATTTAGATTGATTTTTTCTGTGATTATGCTACAAATTTGGTATGAATCTTCTGTCGATCTTGTATGTTGTGTTGATTACAAGTTCAGCAATGATTTAGGTTGATTTTTTCTGTGATTATGCTACAAATTCGGTATGAATGTTCTATTGATCTTTGTATGAAACATTCTTCAAAAAAAATTGTATGGATCATGGTACGAATCTTCTATGGATCTATGTATGAAACATCAAAAAAAGTTTTATTTACAATGAGGGAAAACAAAAACGATTTGGGTAAAGAATCTGAGGGAAATCTCGTGAATCTTGTGTGAATCTTGTATGAAACGTTCTTGGTATTAATCTTAGTCTATGCGGGTTACAATTTCTATATTGTTGAAAAATCTTGTATGTTGGGATTCTAGTATGTATCTTATATGAATTTATTGACTATGAATCTTGAATGAATCTGTGTTGGAAGGTTTCAAATATTTGGCAAATATCATACTTTCATACAAATAATCCAATAATATTCAACATTGTTGGTATTAATCTTGCTTAATGCAGTTTATAGAAAATAAATGAAAACAAATATTGTTGAATATTTATCTGAGTTGCAAATCAGCAACGAAATATGTATAAAACTTGAAATCGCTAGGAACTGAACAGCAAAACTATAATAGCACAAAAAGTGAGGCGGAGGGTTATTCTGTAAAATAGGTAGCACGAATCTCCAACCAAAGAACAGTAGAGATGGTACGGGCCCAACATACGGGGTTGTTGCATTTTCCGAAGGCAAACCCTGCTCTGTTCCTGCGGTGTGTGAAAAATCAAGCGTTGACAAACCTCTCCACCGCCGTCCGTCCACACACCAATCCTGGTCCAGTCTCCTGTCCTGCGCGAAATGGGGATTTTTGTTCCGTTCTCTGTCTATTCCCCTCCTTTCCGCGTAGCCCCGGCCGACCCTCCATTCACACAGCCACTGCTAGCCTTTTGCAGCCTCGGTTTTTAACTAACTAGAGAAATCCGAGCTTCTCGACAGCGATCGCCGACCTACCGTGGCTCTTCAGCACGCGGCACAGACCGAGTATCATCATTTCTTTATACTACTACTACTCGCTATTCCTTGGTAATATTATTTGAGGTCGATGCCGGCAAATTTTATAGTCCAGTACGTCCCAACCTTCTCCTCCTCCCCGGCTGACCAGAGATTGTTTCAACGTTCTTGAGCTGCTTCCCCTCGTGGCGATTAAGCAACCTCGCTCCTCGTCAACTACGTCCGGCAATTCGATTCGATTCGATTCTTTTCTCCCCATCCAGCGGGCCAATGGCATTGTACGTGATAATCGTCCGGCTGCTGGTCGTCGCGGCCGTCGCGAGCGTCCTGCCGGTGCCGGGCCGCGCGGCTGCTGGCGCCGGCGCTGGGCTCGCGATCGGGTTCTACAACGAGACGTGCCCGAGGGCGGAGGAGCTGGTGCTCGAGGAGATGCGGGACATCGTCCATGAAGACAAGACGCTCGGGCCGGCGCTGCTCCGCCTTCTGTTCCACGACTGCTTCGTCAGGGTGCGTTGCTTCTTCTCCTCGATTCTTCCCATGTCGCGTCGCGTGCACGGGTTGGTGGCCACGGTGGTTGGGATGGCAAAATTGCTTCTGCTTTGCTTAACTGGATGCGTCCTGATGCGTAGGGGTGTGACGGGTCGATCATGCTGAAGTCCAAGAGCAAGAAAGGGGAGAGGGACGCCATGCCCATGAGCGCCAGCCTACGCGGCTTCGACGAGGTCGAGAGGATCAAGGCGAAGCTGGAGGACGCGTGCCCGCTGACCGTGTCGTGCGCGGACATCATCATCATGGCCGCGCGGGACGCCGTGTACCTGGTAACTAAGCACAACATCAATTCGCCATTTTCATCTATCGGCACCACCATGGATCGGTCGATTCTCTGAAGCTTAGGCGAAACCCGCATTCTCTGTATCTGATGAAATGGCTGCCCATGCGTGTTCCAGACCAACGGGCCACGGTTCCCGGTGGAGACCGGACGGCGGGACGGCAAGGTGTCCTTATGCGAGGACGCCGTGAACGACCTCGCGCCGCCGAACGCCAACATCGTGGACCTGAAGACCTACTTCAGCGTGAAGAACCTGTCGTGGAAGGACCTGGTCGTGCTGTCGGGGAGCCACACGATCGGGCGGGCGCAGTGCGTGGCGTTCGCGGCGGACCGGCTGTACAACAACAGCGGGAAAGGGGTGCAGGACCCGACGCTGGACAAGGCGTACGCTCCGGGCCTGCGGGAGCTGTGCGAGCCAGGGAAGAAGAAGGACGAGACCAAGGTGGAGATGGACCCCGGGAGCCCCGACGGGTTCGACCTCAGCTACTACAAGAACGTGTACGGCAACAGGGGCCTCTTCGTCTCCGACCAGGCGCTCCTCGACGACAAGTGGACGCAGCATTACGTGGCGAGGATGGCGGCCGCGGAGTCCACGGAGGAGTACTTCCAAGACTACGCCGCCGCCATGATCAACATGGGCAGGATGGAGGTGATCACCGGCGACAACGGGGAGATCAGGAAATTCTGCAGCGCGTACGTTGACTAATGAAAAGCCAGCTACCGCGTACGTGGTTGGTCGATGTGAGAGTTGGTGCAAGTGCGTGCTTCCATTCCATCGAGCGTCATGTCTCATGTGGACGACGCGGCCACGACGGCCGGTGTGGGAACCAGCCGCACGGCACTCTGCATTATTCTGTCGTCGATGTGGTTAGGGAACTGACACCGTCAAGCGGCGAATGTTCCTTACCATCGGCAAGACTAGATTTGTATGTAAAAAGTCATATATCTTTGTTCTTGACCACATGGCCTTTGAGATTAGGTGAGCTGTAATTTTTTTGGCTTGCTTATAGTTACAGGTGTGGCTCACTATGGCTCGACTGAGAATAAAATTCTCAGTCAAATGATATCAACCCACGATTTTGTTCTGCAGGAACAACTTTAAACTATGTACTGCTTAAACCATTTTATTATAGTTGCATCCTCACTTTTAGCTGAAAAAATATCGATTACAACTTATTCGGAACTGAAAAAATATCAGTGGTTCCCTACAGGAAACAAGGCTATGCCAACAGCCATAAGCCATCGACACACGAAAAAAAAATCGTGAAATCTAATAATCAACTGACCTCGTTCTGTCTTATCTCGAGATCACGTTTCTGCACCCCCATGATCTTTATCGCACGGCTCGCTTGAAGCGGCGTGGTGAGGGCCCAGCCGTAGTGTCTTTGTTGGTGCCCAGAGAGCCGTTTGGTGTCGCGGAGAGAAACTCCATTTCCGCATCCGCGTTGTCGCCCACTAGTAGAAAACAGACCTTTCGTTTGGAGCTGCCAGGGGCTCTAGTCCCGGAATGGTCTAGGATCCGGACTAGTGGGAGAATTCGTCCCGGTTCATCTCGGTCCCAACGGCTAGGAGGACGCAGGAGAATAGTGTTGGGATATACTTTCCGGGTATCCTCACAGTTCCTCACTGACCAGGGTGGCCCACTTCGGGTTAGAGCTCTGCTTCACGAGCGGCCCAGTCAGGGAGAAAGACGGAGTCCAATTCGGCTATTGGAAGACCCAGAAGACTTACCGACTTATGCCCATAATGTTACTTGTAGTTCAAGATGTACTCTGTAACCGACTCTTAGTCGTAGCCGGATAGATCTCTCCTGTAAACCCTAGGTCGGATATCTATATAAGCCGTCCTAGGGAGAGCCTTTAGGGCACCCAATACTTTAGACCCTCAACTCGCATAGGCGAAACCCTTGTAACCCATATTCCGGCTCTGCCGTATTACTGGATTGCTAGCAGGAGTAGGATCCGTCCAAAGCCGGCGGATTCGAACCTAGGTAAACTTGTGTGCCCGTCCCAGAATACCGTTCGTCTCACCCCCTCTCTTCCGCACGCCTTGAGGACCCCCTCATGGCGTACTTGTCATCAATCCGACGACAGTTGGCGCCCACCATGGGGCAAGTGAGCTACGGATCTGCGTTCCGAGCGGAATCTGCAAGAATCAGAATCGGCGAGACTATTGCCGTCGGCCGCATCCTCTACGCCAGCGACGTCCCTCTCATCGTTCTCGACGAGACTTGGATTCCGGCAAAGGAGGCCGTGACTGCTTACACAATCATGTCTTTTGGCGAGATCGATGTTTACATCGGATTCGCTGAACCTGCCCAACCCACCCTAGCGGTGATGATAGAGGCAGAAGAATTTTCTGGGTCCCCTTTGTCCGCGGAGGCGGCAGAGTTTCGGATCTCAGAAAACCCTAATCCCACCCAGCCCGCACCAGTTGCGGAGATAGTGGAGAAACCCGAACCTGAAGCAGACCTAGCGGTCAACGTCGAATCTGGAGTGGATCTCCCCGAAGGAGCCGAATCCCAGATCGACCCACCCGTGGAAGTCGAAATCCAGGAGGAGCATATCAACGACACTGATTCCGGCTCTGATGATGCCTGAACAGACATGCCTTTCCTAAGGTACACACTACGACGTATGATACTGCAAGGCGAAAGCGCAGATGCAATCCTCGAGACCATCAAAAGTTTCGATATGGCTGATCGCGAAAGCCGCAGGTACCTCAGGAAGCACGCGTCGCACTTCGTCGGATACGTGGGATCCGGATCCGGCTCTGCCGATGCTGGAGAAAACACCGACTCGGTGCTGGAGGCAATTGGAACAAACGCCGACGTACCCGCATCCTCGGATGAGTCGATGACGCCAGCAGATTTCCGAAAGTTCTCCGCGGAATATGAAGAGGAGTATAACTCCAAAGCTGCAGAAGAAGGAGAAGCCATGGATGAAGGATCCGGGGAACACTCTCCCAAATCGCAGGATGACATGGACGTCGGAGATAATCCCGAGGTCCAGATGTCCGAAAGTACCGACCAGAGCTTGACTCCGGGAAACGGACCCAAAGCCGTCTTTGGTACCGGCGCTGCCAAGAAGGCAAAGAAGAAGAACAAGAAAAACAAGACCCCGGCAAAAGACCCTCTGGCAGTGGAGGTGATTGCCGAGGAATACGAAGAAGACTCGGATGGAGCACTTATCCTAGACGAGCTGAAAAAAGAAGCATCGGTGGATGGACACGTGATCACTGAAGGTGCGTGTAAACTCATCGATGCCACATTAACCACACCTATCCCTACAGCTGCAGAACTTACTGCAGATGAGCTGGATGAAAGGGCGCAAGCCCTAGAAGCGTGTCATCAGCAACTCCTTGATGAAGCCAAAAACATCGAGGTGGAGAAGAAACGCATGTCGAACAAGGAGTACATGTCTCGTCTGCATCAGAAGACACGGAAGCGTCACATAGATGACAACCAATTCCCACGTGTCTGTGCCGTCCTTTTCGGAGATGAGATGGGAAAGCCACGAAAAGATAGCAACAGAGATTGGGTATACCCAACACTAGTACAAAATACCGTGGCAGCCCGAGAAATTCTATCGGCTAATCCAGGACCAGAGGAGATCCGTTTGGGTATCAAGCTACTCAACAAGGAGCAGCAAAAGGTCGCCCTGTCCGGAAGTCAGAAACTGGTCTCAGATTCTGACCAATGTCGCCCAGATCCGGCATGGGCTGACGTAAGACCCCATTCCATTCTGGAGCAGCATTATCGCCCCGAACGACGGGAAGACAATTATTCGAGAACCGGATCGCCAGGACAGCATTGCGGGACTACACGCGGCTGGAGCAACGTCGCACCAGCGGCCGAGAAAGACGCCATCGCTGCCCTGAATCCGACGAACCCTCCCCGGCGAGAATCTAAGGATCGAAGGGGAGAAGATAAAGAGAAACGTCGGGATGGGGGATCGTCAGAGAATGCCACCTCCTAGACATGAGAACCGTCCGGCTGAGCCTCACTATGGTGGGAACGATGGACGAAGAAACGACGGAAACCATGCCGGTACAAGCCGGCAGGGGGCTCGTCATAGTCAAGACCCTCGCGGGAATCAGAATAATGAAGTTCTGGACGGAGGCCGGCGATCACCCGGAAACTATCCAGCTGCTCCACCCTCTCCACCACATAGTCATCACAATGGCTCCCATGGAGGGCAAGGAGGACGACATGGTGGAGGAGGTGGTGGCAGAAGCCGAAGTCTGGCTCCACGACACCGCAGCCACAGTCGGCATTCGGGACGATCTCTATCCCCGAACGATGCAAGGCACATGATCAATTCCAACATAGAGGCTCAGCGCTATGAAAACGATGACGTGTACATGGGCCCAAAGTGCTTCGGTCCACGCATCAGAGCTACAAAATTCCCGGAAGGATTTGCTATCTCAATACATATCCAAGCCTACGACGACATTGCTCGGCCAGACACCTGGTTACAGGATTTCTTCCAAGCTTGCTGCATCGCCAAAGGCAAAAACAGCCTGGTCGCAACCCGATATCTCCCACTAATGTTGCGGAAGACGGCACGATCATGGCTCAATGAACTTCCGGCAAACACCATCCATAACTGGTATGATTTACAAAGCGCGTTCTTTCGGAATTTCGAAGGCACATATCGGAGGCCCTGTACGGTTGGGGACCTACAGCGTTGCACCCAGAAAGCCAGAGAAACTTGCCGAGATTACCTCGGACGATGGATCGACACCAAGAACTCCTGCGAAGGAGTAAATGATCAAACTGCGATTGAAGCTTTCATCGCAGGTCTCCCTATTGGTTTATTACGCCATCGCTTGAAGTGTGACAAGGTCACCGATTTGGGAGAGATGATAGAAACAGCGAGCAAGTATGCAGATGCTGACGATGATGCAGAAGGACTACTCAATGCCCTAGCTGTGCCTCAGTCGGCAAAACAACCAAAGCAACAAGCTCAGAAGCGCAAAAACACCTCGGAAGAAAAACCCAACATGGAAACGGCGGTAGTCACTACTGTTTCCGGGTCTAGAGGACGAGGAGGATGTGGCGGAGGCCGCGGGCGTGGCCGTGGGATATCAAGGGTCCAAGGTAGAGGATAACAACAACCAGGCAAAACCTACTCTTGGGCCGACATTGCCAATAACCCATGTGTGCATCACCTAGACGCTAGTGGGGGCTCGTCCCACACCAACGCTGAATGTCGTTTCAATGACGAGATCAAAAGAGATGACACCGCAGGCTACAAAGCTGAGCAGAAGAAGGGAAAAAAATCCCGAAAAAGACAAGGAGACCAAGGAAGATTCCGACATGGAGGAAGCTGATGCTTCAAATCCCAAGTCGGAAGGGAAGAATACTTTTCCCACCAAGAAGGACACTTATGTCACCTTCCTCGGATCTCAACCAGCAAAGGTCAAGAAAGCAGTTCTACACGAGCTCAATGCAACAGTTCCGGCTATCCCCCAGTATCTGGACTGGTCGGAAGTGGAAATCACGTTTGACCGCGATGATCATCCGCCTAAGTTATACAGGCGAGGAAAATACGCCTTAATCGTCAACCCACTTATTGACGGTTATGGTTTCTCCAAGACCCTCATGGACGGTGGTAGCAGCATCAATATTCTCTATGTCGAAACGCTACGCCGGATGAAGATCTCGAAAACCCAGCTAAACCATAGCTCTGTGATTTTTCACGGAGTTGTCCCAGGAAGACAAGCTAATTCCCTGGGAGAGATCACTTTGGATGTTACCTTTGGAACTCCAAAGAATTATCGAACGGAGGCACTTTCCTTCGAAGTGGTCCCGTTCAAGAGCGCATACCACGCTATATTCGGACGTCCGGCTAACTGGGCTTTTATGACTCGTTCGTGTTACATTTACAATATGATGAAAATTCCAGGTCCCAACGGCGTGATCACCATCAGGGGAGACCCGAAGAAAGCGCGAGAGTGCGAGGATGGAAATGCCGCCTTTGCTGAAGCCGTGCTGCACGCCCAGGAGTACCAGGAGATCAAGAAGAGCATAGATCCGTCCGAGATGCCCGCAACGAAGAAGGAGGTTACCAAGCCAAATCCAGAGTTCAAGACATCAGAAGAGACGAAGAAAGCGCCGTTGAAGGATGATGACCCCTCCAAGGTGACCCAGATAGGCGTAGGCCTAGATAGCACATAGGAAAGCGCGCTCGTCAAGTTCCTCCAAGAAAATCAAGATATCTTCGCATGGCAGCCATTTGACATGACCGGAGTACCTAGGGAACTTGCCGAGCACTCTCTAAATGTAAACCCGAATGCTAAACCCGTCAAACAGTCCTTAGGACGGTTTGGTGACGAAAAGCGTAAGGCAATAGCTAAGGAACTAGCACGGCTCGAGTTAGCCGAATTCATAGAAGAGGTCATCCACACTGAGTGGTCGGCCAATCCTATAATGGTCCCTAAAAAGGACACCACTGATTTAAGGATGTGTGTTGATTATACTGCCTTGAACAAGGCTTGTCCAAAAGATCCGTTCGCTCTACCTAGAATTGATCAATTTATCGATTCTACGGTAGGCTCGGAACTCCTCTGTTTTCTCGACGCATATTCCAGTTATCACCAAATCCAGATGAAGGAATCTGATAAAATCAAAACTTCATTCATAACCCCCTTCGGAACCTTCTGTTTTGTTACAATGCCCTTTGGGCTGAAGAACGCAGGAGCTACGTACCAGCGCACGATGCAGCGTTGCCTCCACGACCAACTCGGACGCAATGTACATGCATACGTGGATGATATCGCGGTGATATCCAAAAAGAAGGAACACTCATTTCCAACTTGGAGGAAACGTTCGCCAATCTACGAAAATATAACATCATGCTTAACCTGAAGAAATGTTTCTTTGGAATACCAACCGGAAAATTGTTAGGCTTCATCATGTCTCAAAGAGGCATAGAGGTGAACCGCGACAAAATCAAGGCTATACTCACTATTTCCAGGCCAACTCGCCTGAAGGACGTACAAAGACTAACTGGTTGCATTGCTGCGGTCAGTCGATTTGTAAGTCGGCTTGGTGAAAGAGCCGCACCATTATATAAACTGCTGAAGAAGACCAAGGATTTTGTCTGGACTGACGAAGCTGAAGCTGCACTGCAAGACCTGAAGAAAGTACTCTCATCTGCTCCTATCCTCGCAGCGCCGGAACCTCAGGAACCGATGTTGCTTTATATTGCTGTGACAAATAAGGTTGTTAGTATCATCATGGTAGTGGAGAGACCAGAGGAAAATCAGGAACACTTGGTGCAGCGTCCGACTTACTTTGTTAGCGAGGTCTTTACAGAATCAAAACAGCGATATCTGCACTATCAAAAGTTGGCTTACGGTGTTTTCCTAGCATCTCGTAAGTTACGACACTATTTTCAGGAGCATCCAATTACCGTGGTGAGCAAAGCTCCCATGAGAGCCATAATCAACAATAGCGACGCCACAGGACGTGTCGCCAAATGGGGCATAGAGCTATCAGCTTTCGATATTGAGTATAAACCTCGGACAGCAATCAAATCCCAGATCCTTGCCGACTTTGTCGCTGATTGGACAGAGACGAAGGAGAACATGGTCCTCCCTGAGTCGGAATACTGGACCCTCTTTTTCGATGGGTCTAAGGCTCGAGGAGGCTCAGGGGCTGGCGTGGTGCTCAAATCACCCCAAGGAGATAAACTATTATACGTGTTGCAGATCCACTTCACAGCGACAAACAATATTGCCGAGTATGAAGCACTGCTGCACGGAATCCGGATTGCCAAGGATATTGGCATCCGACGTTTGATGTGTTACGGAGATTCGGATCTTGTTGCTCAGCAAGTCTCGGATATTTGTAATGCAAATAAGCACATGGCAACATATAAAGCCGTCGTGGATGATCTATCTAAATCGTTCAAAGGGTTTGAAGTTCAACACATCCCTTGAGAAGAAAATGAGGAAGCAGATGCACTATCCCGAATAGGCTCTGCGCGGAAAGAGGTCCCGGATGGCGCATTTTTAGAGCACCTCAAAGTTCCCTCGATAAAGGGAGTAGATAAAAGCCAAGATCTAGTCTACTAGACATGAGCAACGAGATAGATCGGTACTAACCCTCGTAGAACCAAAAGCGTTAACGAGATTAGATCTCGTGGATGATGTAGTTGATCACTTGCCGATCTCAAGATCGAGTAGATGATCCTTCTGGCGCCGCATTCCGGCAGCGCTTCCGCAGACAGTCACACGTGCGGAGTCGAAGCAGACCTTCCTCTCCCCGTTCTAGCGAGCAGCGGAGGTAGTAGATCTTCTCCACGCAATCCCAGCAGCACGACGGCGTGGTGGTGGTGGTGGAGAGAATTCTTCAGGGCTTCGCCTAAGCCGGAGCAGATGGAAGGAGGAAGAGAGAGGCGGCTAGGGTTTGGAGTGGGTAGGGGCAAGGAGGGGTGGCGCCTCCACCCCTCTATATATAGAGGGAGGGGTGTGGCCTAGGGTTCCCACCCCTAGGCCCACCCCTTAGGGCCGGCGCACTAGGGAGCTTGGGGGGAGAGTCCTTCCCCCCAAGTTTCCCTTTTAAACTCCCCTTATCTTATCTTATCTTATCTTATCTTATCTTATCTTATCTTATCTTATCTTATCTTATCTTATCTTATCTTGGTTTTCAAATAAACTCCAAGATATCTTCTAGAACCTTCCGGAACATTCCGAAACCTTCTAGAATCCCCATAAAAACACTCTGGAACATTTCCTAACTTAGAAAATGATCCCCATTATATGAATCTTATTCTCCGGACAGTTCCGGATCTCCTCGTGATGTCCCGGATCCAATCCGAGACTCCGAACAACATTCGGTCTCCAACGCACATTTAATATCTACTTAAAACAACTTCGAACCTTAAGTGTGTCACCCTACGGTTCGTGAATATGCAGACATGATGAAGACACCTCTCCGATCAATAACCATCAGCGGGATCTGGAGATCCATAACGGCTCCCACATACTCAACGATGACTTCGTGATCGATAGAACCATTAACATACGAAACCAATTCCCTTTGTCATGCGATACTCTACTTATCCGAGGTTTTATCATCGGTATCTCCATACATAGTTCTACCTCGTTACTGATAAATACTCTTTACTCGTTCCGTGTTATGCCATCCCTTGTGACCTAGTCATATGCTTGCAAGCTAACTAGATGACATTCCACCGAGAGGGCCGAGAGCATATCTATCCGTCATATGGATGGACAAATCCCAATCTTGGTCCATGCGCTTCAACACATACTTTCAGAATACCTAATGACACCTTTATAACCACCCAGTTACGAAGTGGTGTTTGATGTCATCAAAGTACTCATCCGGTGATGGTGATTAACACAACCTCATGGTCGAAGGATTAGGTTACTATGTATCGAAAGCTTGTAGCAATGTGAACTTAATGACTTGATCTAATGCTACGCTTACTATGGGTGTGTGTGTGTGTCCATTACATCATTCTCCTAATGATACAACCTTGTTATTAATGACATCCAATGTCCATGATCAGGAAACCATGATCATCAATTAATCAACAAGCTAGTTTAACAAGAGGCTTACTAGGGACCTTTTATGTTTACAAAACACACATGTATTAGTGTTTCCTTATAATACAATTATAGCATGGGATGCAAACATTCATCATAAACACAAAGATATAATAATAACCACTTTTATTATTGCCTCTTGGGCATATCTCCAACAGTCTCCCACTTGCACTAGAGTCAATAATCTAGATTACATGGTAATATACCTAACACCCATGGCGTTCTGGTGTTGGTCATGCTTTGCTCTAGGTAGAGGTTTAGTCAACGGATCTGCCACATTTAGATCAGTGTGTACTTTGCAAATCTTTATGTCACCATCTCGGACATACTCGCGAATGGCATGGAAACGTAGCTTGATGTGCTTCAGTTTGCTATGTGACCTTGGCTCCTGTGCATTAGCTATGGCACCTGTGTTGTCACAGTAGATGGCCATCGGGTCCAACGCACTAGGAACCACGCCAAGTTCAGTAATGAACTCCTTCATCCATATGGCTTCTTGTGCAGCCTCCGAAGTAGCCATGTATTCCGATTCAGTTGAAGATTTTGCCACAACGCTTTGCTTGGCACTCCTCCAGCTCACTGCAGCACCATTCAAAATAAATACGTATCCAGACTGTGACTTCGAGTCATCTGGATCGGTGTTCCAACTAGCATCAGTGTAACTGTTTACAACAAGTTGTTCATCACCTCCATAAGAAAGAACCATATCCTTAGTCCTATTCAGGTACTTAAGGATATTCTTGACCGCTGTCCAGTGCTCCATTCCAGGATCACTTTGATATCTGCTAGTCAAACTAACATCATGTGCTATATCCGGTCTCGTACACAACATGGCATACATGATAGAACCTATGGCTGAGGCACAGGGAACATTATTCATCTTCTCTCTATCTTCTGCCGTAGCTGGACTTTGAGTCTTACTCAAGGTCTTACCTGACAACATGGGCACGAACCCTTTCTTGCTCTCTTCCATTCTAAACTTCTTTAGAACTTTGTCCAAGTATGTACTTTGTGAAAGCGCTAGCAGGCGTCTTGATCTATCTCTATAAATCTTGATGCCTAGAATATATGCCGCTTCGCCAAGATCCTTCATTGAAAAACTATTATTCAAATAGGCTTTGACGCTATTAAGAAGTTCTACATCATTCCCAATCAACAGTATGTCATCTACATATAGTACTAGGAATGCTATAGAGGTCCCACTCACTTTCTTGTAAATACAAGCTTCTCCATAAGTTTGTATAAAACCAAAATTTTTGATTACTTTATCAAAACGTTGATTCCAACCCCGGGATGCTTGCTTCAGTCCATAAATGGAGCGCTGAAGTTTGCATACCTTGTCAGCATCACTAGGATCGACAAAACCCTTGTGTTGTACCATGTACAACTCTTCCTCAATGTCACCATTAAGGAACGCCGTTTTGACATCCATCTGCCATATCTCATAGTCGAAATATGCAGCGATTGCTAACAAAATCCTCACAGATTTTAGCTTCTCTACTGGTGAGAAAGTCTCATCATAGTCAACACCTTGAATTTGTCGGAACCCTTTCACGACAAGTCGAGCTTTATAGACAGTAACATTACCATCAGCATCTGTTTTTCTTTTGAAAATCCATTTATTCTCGACAGCCTTACGGCCATCCGGTAAGTCCACCAAAGTCCATACTTGGTTTTCGTACATGGATCCCATTTCGGATTTCATGGCTCCTAGCCATTTGTCGGAATCTGGGCTCACCATAGCTTCTTCATATGTCGCAGGGTCATCAGTGTTGTCCACTAACATGACGTTCAAGGCAGAGTCATACCACTCAGGAGTGGTACGAACCCTCGTTGACCTGCGAGGTTCAGTAGTAACTTCGTTCGAAGTTTCATGATCACCATCATTAGCTTCCTCTCCAGTTGGTGCAGGCGGCACGAAAACATCTTCCGGTGCTACGCTACTCTCAACCCCGAGAGAAGGTTCAATAACCTCGTCGAGTTCTACTTTCCTTCCAGTCACTTCTTTCGAGAGAAACTCCTTCTCAAGAAAGGATCCACTCTTGGCAACAAAAACTTTGCCTTCGGATCTTTGATAGAAGGTATACCCAATTGTTTCTTTAGGGTATCCTATGAAGACGCATTTCTCTGCTTTGGGTTCTAGCTTATCAGGTTGTAACTTCTTTACATACGCTTCGCAACCCCAAACTTTAAGGAACGACAACTTAGGTTTCTTTCCAAACCACAGTTCGTATGGTGTCGTTTCAACGGATTTAGATGGTGCCCTATTTAAAGTGAATGCGGCTGTCTCTAATGCATAGCCCCAAAACGATAGTGGTAAATCTGTAAGAGACATCATAGACCGAACCATATCTCAGAGAGTTCGATTACGACGTTCGGACACACCATTACCCTGTGGTGTTCCCGGCGGTGTCAACTGCGAAAGTATTCCACATTTCTTTAAATGCATGCCAAACTCATAACTTAGATATTCTCCTCCGCGGTCAGAACGCAGAAACTTAATCTTCTTGTTATGATGGTTTTCCACTTCACTTTGAAATTCCTTAAACTTCTCGAAAGTTTCGGACTTATGTTTCATAAAATAGACATACCCATATCTACTTAAGTCATCCGTGAAAGTGAGAACATAACGATATCCACCACGCGACGCTACACTCATTGGACCGCACACATCGATATGTATTATTTCCAATAAGTCTGTAGCTCGCTCCATTATTCCAGAGAATGGAGTCTTAGTCCTTTTTCCCATTAGACATGCTTCGCATCTTTCAAGTGATTCAAAATCAAGTGATTCAAGAAGTCCATCAGAATGGAGTTTCTTCATACGCTTCACTCCAATGTGACCAAGACGACAGTGCCACATGTATGTAGAATTATCATTCAATTTTGTTCGTTTAGCATCTATGTTGTGAACATGTGTATCACTACTATCGAGATTCAGTAAGAATAAACCATTCATCTCAGGTGCATTACCATAAAAGATATTACTCATATAAATCGAACAACCTTTATTCTCGGACTTAAAAGAGTAACCGTCTCGCAATAAACAAGATCCAGATATAATGTTCATGCTTAACGCAGGCACCAAATAACAATTATTCAAATTTAAAACTAATCCCGAAGGTAGATGTAGAGGGAGCGTGCCGACGGTGATCACATCAACCTTGGAGCCATTTCCAACGCGCATCGTCACCTCGTCTCTCGCCATTCTTCGTTTATTCCGCAGCTCCTGTTTCGAGTTACAATTATGAGCAACCGAACCAGTATCAAATACCCAGGCACTACTACGATTACTAGTAAGATACACATCAATAACATGTATATCGAATATACCTTTCTTCTTGATGTTGCCGTTCTTCAGATCTGCCAGGTACTTGGGGCAGTTGCGCTTCCAATGACCAGCACCCTTGCAGTAGAAGCATTCAGTTTTAGGCTTAGGACCAGCCTTGGGCTTCTTAGCAGGTGCGACAGCTTTCTTGCCGTCCTTCTTGAAGTTGCCCTTGTTCTTAGGCTTTCCCTGTTTCTTGAAATTGGTGGTCTTATTGACCATCAACGCTTGGTGCTCCTTCTTGATCTCCACTTCAGCAGTTTTCAGCATGGACGATAGTTCAGGCAACGTCTTGTTCATGCAGTGCATATTGTAGTTCATCACAAAGTTCTTATAACTCGGTGGCAGTGATTGGAGGACACGGTGAATCCCTAACTCATTAGGAATCGTTATCCCCAACTCTTGGAGCTTGTTTACGTGCCCAGACATGGTGAGCACGTGCTCACTAACGGAGCTTCCCTCTTCCATCTTGCAGGTAAAGAACTTTTCGGAGGCCTCATAGCTCTCCACGGCCGCGTGAGTCTCAAAAATGAGCTTGAGCTCCTTAATGATCTCGAACGGGTCGTGGTGCTCAAAACGCTTCTGAAGCTCTGTTTCCAGACCGTACAAGATGGCACACTGAACTGTGGAGTAATGATTTTTCCGAGTGGCGTAAACATTTTTTACGTCATCGGTGGCATCTTCTGCAGGTGGGTCACCTAGCGGTGCATCGAGCACATAGGTCATATGACCAGCCCTGAGGACAATCTTCAGACCACGGAGCCAGTCCGTGAAGTTGCTTCCATTGTTCTTAAGTTTTTCTTTCTCTAGGAACGCATTGAAATTGATGGAGAGGTTCGCCATAATCTACAACAAATTTGCAAGTAGTTTAGACTAAGTTTATGATAAATTGAGTTCAATTTCAATTCTTAAATTAACTAGGTGAACTCCCACTCAAAACAACATCCCTCACATTGTCTTAGTGATTACACGAACCAAGTCCACTACACCAAGTCCGATCTTCACGAGAGAAGATGTAGTTTCATCGGCGAACAATCTTCATGTTCATCATATCATTCATATGACTTGTGCTCTACCTTTCGGTATTCCGTGTTCCGAGACCATGTCTGTACATGCTAGGCTCGTCAAGATTAACCTTAGTTTCCGCATGTGCAAATCTGGCTTGCACCCGTTGTATGCACACGTAGAATCTATCACACCCGATCATCACGAGATGCTTCGAAACGACGAGTCTTAGCAACGGTGCCAACTAAGGACGAACACTTTTATTACTTGATATTTAGTGAGAGGGATCATCTTATAATGCTACCGTCGCGATCTAAGCAATACAAGATGCATAAAGGATTAACATCACAGGCAATTCATAATTGGTGTGATATGATATGGCCCTTTCTTCTTGTGCCTTTGATCTCCATCTCCAAAGCACGGACATGATCTCCATCATTGCCAGCATTGCGTCAAGGTCAGTGGCGCCGCTTCATGGTTGTCCATCATCATAAGCAACTATTACAAATACTTGGAATAAAGCTATTACAAGAAGAATAGACACGCAGGTCTTAACAGAATTAAAGACAACCATTAGGCTCCTGCCGGTTGTCATATTACAACAAGGATCATTGCATACATCAAATATAATCACAATCACATGATGGCCATATCACATCACAAAACCCCTGCAAAAACAAGTTAGACGCCTCTAATTTTCTTTGCAAGTTTTACGTGGTTTGGGGCTTTCAAATAAGAACGGATCTTACCTACGAAACTGAACCACAACGTTGATACAAGTGCAAAGTGTATATTTGATCTATACTATGATGGGAGAGACAGACACCCGCAAAGCCACTTGTGCAAAGCAAGTTGCACGTCAAGCGTGGAGCAAGTCTCATGTGCGATGACATGTAATGTTAGCCCGAGCCGCTTCATCCCACCATACCGCAAGATGCAAAGTACACACAGCAAAAGACGGCACGAGCACCAACGCCCACAACACCATTGTGTTCTACTCGTGCAACAGATCTATGCATAGACAAGGCTCTGATACCACTGATGGGTTCGTAGCATGGAAAACAAAAAATTTCTACCGCAAGAACGAACAAAACCCAGATCTAATCTAGATAAAAGCCAAGATCTAGTCTACTAGACATGCGCAACGAGATAGATCGGTACTAACCCTCGTAGAACCGAAAGCGTTAACGAGATTAGATCTCGTGGATGATGTAGTCGATCACTTGCCGATCTCAAGATCGAGTAGATGATCCTTCCGGCGCCGCGTTCCGGCAGCGCTTCTGCAGACGGTCACACGTGCGGAGTCGAAGCAGACCTTCCTCTCCCCGTTCCAGCGAGCAGCGGAGGTAGTAGATCTTCTCCACGCAATCCCAGCAGCACGACGGCGTGGTGGTGGTGGTGGAGAGAATTCTGCAGGGCTTCGCCTAAGCCGGAGCAGATGGAAGGAGGAAGAGAGAGGCGGCTAGGGTTTGGAGTGGGGAGGGGCAAGGAGGGGTGGCGCCTCCACCCCTCTATATATAGAGGGAGGGGTGTGGCCTAGGGTTCCCACCCCTAGGCCCACCCCTTAGGGCCGGTGCACTAGGGAGCTTGGGGGAGAGTCCTTCCCCCCCAAGTTTCCCTTTTAAACTCCCCTGATCTTATCTTATCTTATCTTGGTTTTCAAATAAACTCCAAGATATCTTCTAGAACCTTCCGGAACATTCCGAAACCTTCTAGAATCCCCATACAAACACTCTGGAACATTTCCTAACTTAGAAAATGATCCCCATTATATGAATATTATTCTCCGGACAGTTCCGGATCTCCTCGTGATGTCCCGGATCCAATCCGAGACTCCGAACAACATTTGGTCTCCAACGCACATTTAATATCTACTTAAAACAACTTCGAACCTTAAGTGTGTCACCCTACGGTTCGTGAATATGCAGACATGATGAAGACACCTCTCCGATCAATAACCATCAGCGGGATCTGGAGATCCATAACGGCTCCCACATACTCAACGATGACTTCGTGATCGATAGAACCATTAACATACGAAACCAATTCCCTTTGTCACGCGATACTCTACTTATCCGAGGTTTGATCATCGGTATCTCCATACCTAGTTCTACCTCGTTACTGATAAATACTCTTTACTCGTTCCGTGTTATGCCATCCCTTGTGACCTAGTCACATGCTTGCAAGCTAACTAGATGACATTCCACCGAGAGGGCCCAGAGCATATCTATCCGTCATATGGATGGACAAATCCCAATCTTGGTCCATGCGCTTCAACACATACTTTCAGAATACCTAATGACACCTTTATAACCACCCAGTTACGAAGTGGTGCTTGATGTCATCAAAGTACTCATCCGGTGATGGTGATTAACACAACCTCATGGTCGAAGGATTAGGTTACTATGTATCTAAAGCTTGTAGCAATGTGAACTTAATGACTTGATCTAATGCTACGCTTACTATGGGTGTGTGTGTGTGTCCATTACATCATTCTCCTAATGATACAACCTTGTTATTAATGACATCCAATGTCCATGATCAGGAAACCATGATCATCAATTAATCAACAAGCTAGTTTAACAAGAGGCTTACTAGGGACCTTTTATGTTTACAAAACACACATGTATTAGTGTTTCCTTATAATACAATTATAGCATGGGATGCAAACATTCATCATAAACACAAAGATATAATAATAACCACTTTTATTATTGCCTCTTGGGCATATCTCCAACAGTCTCCCACTTGCACTAGAGTCAATAATCTAGATTACATGGTAATATACCTAACACCCATGGCGTTCTGGTGTTGGTCATGCTTTGCTCTAGGTAGAGGTTTAGTAAACGGATCTGCCACATTTAGATCAGTGTGTACTTTGCAAATCTTTATGTCACCATCTCGGACATACTCGCGAATGGCATGGAAACGTAGCTTGATGTGCTTCAGTTTGCTATGTGACCTTGGCTCCTGTGCATTAGCTATGGCACCTGTGTTGTCACAGTAGATGGCCATCGGGTCCAACGCACTAGGAACCACGCCAAGTTCAGTAATGAACTCCTTCATCCATATGGCTTCTTGTGCAGCCTCCGAAGTAGCCATGTATTCCGATTCAGTTGAAGATTTTGCCACAACGCTTTGCTTGGCACTCCTCCAGCTCACTGCAGCACCATTCAAAATAAATACGTATCCAGACTGTGACTTCGAGTCATCTGGATCGGTGTTCCAACTAGCATCAGTGTAACTGTTTACAACAAGTTGTTCATCACCTCCATAAGAAAGAACCATATCCTTAGTCCTATTCAGGTACTTAAGGATATTCTTGACCGCTGTCCAGTGCTCCATTCCAGGATCACTTTGATATCTGCTAGTCAAACTAACATCATGTGCTATATCCGGTCTCGTACACAACATGGCATACATGATAGAACCTATGGCTGAGGCACAGGGAACATTATTCATCTTCTCTCTATCTTCTGCCGTAGCTGGACTTTGAGTCTTACTCAAGGTCTTACCTGACAACATGGGCACGAACCCTTTCTTGCTCTCTTCCATTCTAAACTTCTTTAGAACTTTGTCCAAGTATGTACTTTGTGAAAGCGCTAGCAGGCGTCTTGATCTATCTCTATAAATCTTGATGCCTAGAATATATGCCGCTTCGCCAAGATCCTTCATTGAAAAACTATTATTCAAATAGGCTTTGACGCTATTAAGAAGTTCTACATCATTCCCAATCAACAGTATGTCATCTACATATAGTACTAGGAATGCTATAGAGGTCCCACTCACTTTCTTGTAAATACAAGCTTCTCCATAAGTTTGTATAAAACCAAAATTTTTGATTACTTTATCAAAACGTTGATTCCAACCCCGGGATGCTTGCTTCAGTCCATAAATGGAGCGCTGAAGTTTGCATACCTTGTCAGCATCACTAGGATCGACAAAACCCTTGTGTTGTACCATGTACAACTCTTCCTCAATGTCACCATTAAGGAACGCCGTTTTGACATCCATCTGCCATATCTCATAGTCGAAATATGCAGCGATTGCTAACAAAATCCTCACAGATTTTAGCTTCTCTACTGGTGAGAAAGTCTCATCATAGTCAACACCTTGAATTTGTCGGAACCCTTTCACGACAAGTCGAGCTTTATAGACAGTAACATTACCATCAGCATCTGTTTTTCTTTTGAAAATCCATTTGTTCTCGACAGCCTTACGGCCATCCGGTAAGTCCACCAAAGTCCATACTTGGTTTTCGTACATGGATCCCATTTCGGATTTCATGGCTTCTAGCCATTTGTCGGAATCTGGGCTCACCATAGCTTCTTCATACATCGCAGGGTCATCAGTGTTGTCCACTAACATGACGTTCAAGGCAAAGTCATACCACTCAGGAGTGGTACGAACCCTCGTTGACCTGCGAGGTTCAGTAGTAACTTCGTTCGAAGTTTCATGATCACCATCATTAGCTTCCTCTCCAGTTGGTGCAGGCGACACGAAAACATCTTCCGGTGCTGCGCTACTCTCAACCCCGAGAGAAGGTTCAATAACCTCGTCGAGTTCTACTTTCCTTCCAGTCACTTCTTTCGAGAGAAACTCCTTCTCAAGAAAGGATCCACTCTTGGCAACAAAAACTTTGCCTTCGGATCTTTGATAGAAGGTATACCCAATTGTTTCTTTAGGGTATCCTATGAAGACGCATTTCTCCGCTTTGGGTTCTAGCTTATCAGGTTGTAACTTCTTTACATACGCTTCGCAACCCCAAACTTTAAGGAACGACAACTTAGGTTTCTTTCCAAACCACAGTTCGTACGGTGTCGTTTCAACGGATTTAGATGGTGCCCTATTTAAAGTGAATGCGGCTATCTCTAATGCATAGCCCCAAAACGATAGTGGTAAATCTGTAAGAGACATCATAGACCGAACCATATCTAAGAGAGTTCGGTTACGACGTTCGAACACACCATTATGCTGTGGTGTTCCCGGCGGTGTCAACTGCGAAAGTATTCCACATTTCTTTAAATGCATGCCAAACTCATAACTTAGATATTCTCCTCCGCGGTCAGAACGCAGAAACTTAATCTTCTTGTTACGATGGTTTTCCACTTCACTTTGAAATTCCTTAAACTTCTCGAAAGTTTCGGACTTATGTTTCATAAAATAGACATACCCATATCTACTTAAGTCATCCGTGAAAGTGAGAACATAACGATATCCACCACGCGACGCTACACTCATTGGACCGCACACATCGGTATGTATTATTTCCAATAAGTCTGTAGCTCGCTCCATTATTCCAGAGAATGGAGTCTTAGTCATTTTTCCCATTAGACATGCTTCGCATCTTTCAAGTGATTCAAGAAGTCCATCAGAATGGAGTTTCTTCATACGCTTCACTCCAATGTGACCAAGACGACAGTGCCACATGTATGTAGAATTATCATTCAATTTTGTTCGTTTAGCATCTATGTTGTGAGCATGTGTATCACTACTATCGAGATTCAGTAAGAATAAACCATTCATCTCAGGTGCATTACCATAAAAGATATTACTCATATAAATCGAACAACCTTTATTCTCGGACTTAAAAGAGTAACCGTCTTGCAATAAACAAGATCCAGATATAATGTTCATGCTTAACGCAGGCACCAAATAACAATTATTCAAATTTAAAACTAATCCCGAAGGTAGATGTAGAGGGAGCGTGCCGACGGTGATCACATCAACCTTGGAGCCATTTCCAACGCGCATCGTCACCTCGTCTCTCGCCAGTCTTCGTTTATTCCGCAGCTCCTGTTTCGAGTTACAATTACGAGCAACCGAACCAGTATCAAATACCCAGGCACTACTACGATTACTAGTAAGATACACATCAATAACATGTATATCGAATATACCTTTCTTCTTGATGTTGCCGTTCTTCAGATCTGCCAGGTACTTGGGGCAGTTGCGCTTCCAATGACCAGCACCCTTGCAGTAGAAGCATTCAGTTTTAGGCTTAGGACCAGCCTTGGGCTTCTTAGCAGGTGCGGCAGCTTTCTTGCCGTCCTTCTTGAAGTTGCCCTTGTTCTTAGGCTTTCCCTGTTTCTTGAAATTGGTGGTCTTATTGACCATCAACACTTGGTGCTCCTTCTTGATCTCCACTTCAGCAGTTTTCAGCATGGACGATAGTTCAGGCAACGTCTTGTTCATGCAGTGCATATTGTAGTTCATCACAAAGTTCTTATAACTCGGTGGCAGTGATTGGAGGACACGGTGAATCCCTAACTCATTAGGAATCGTTATCCCCAACTCTTGGAGCTTGTTTACGTGCCCAGACATGGTGAGCACGTGCTCGCTAACGGAGCTTCCCTCTTCCATCTTGCAGGTAAAGAACTTTTCGGAGGCCTCATAGCTCTCCACGGCCGCGTGAGTCTCAAAAATGAGCTTGAGCTCCTTAATGATCTCGAACGGGTCGTGGTGCTCAAAACGCTTCTGAAGCTCCGTTTCCAGACCGTACAAGATGGCACACTAAACTGTGGAGTAATGATTTTTCTGAGTGGCGTAAACATTTTTTACGTCATCGGTGGCATCTTCTGCAGGTGGGTCACCTAGCGGTGCATCGAGCACATAGGTCATATGACCAGCCCTGAGGACAATCTTCAGACCACGGAGCCAGTCCGTGAAGTTGCTTCCATTGTTCTTAAGTTTTTCTTTCTCTAGGAACGCATTGAAATTGATGGAGAGGTTCGCCATAATCTACAACAAATTTGCAAGTAGTTTAGACTAAGTTTATGATAAATTGAGTTCAATTTCAATTCTTAAATTAACTAGGTGAACTCCCACTCAAAACAACATCCCTCACATTGTCTTAGTGATTACACGAACCAAGTCCACTACACCAAGTCCGATCTTCACGAGAGAAGATGTAGTTTCATCGGCGAACAATCTTCATGTTCATCATATCATTCATATGACTCGTGCTCTACCTTTCGGTATTCCGTGTTCCGAGACCATGTCTGTACATGCTAGGCTCGTCAAGATTAACCTTAGTTTCCGCATGTGCAAATCTGGCTTGCACCCGTTGTATGCACACGTAGAATCTATCACACCCGATCATCACGAGATGCTTCGAAACGACGAGTCTTAGCAACGGTGCCAACTAAGGACGAACACTTTTATTACTTGATATTTAGTGAGAGGGATCATCTTATAATGCTACCATCGCGATCTAAGCAATACAAGATGCATAAAGGATTAACATCACAGGCAATTCATAATTGGTCTGATATGATATGGCCCTTTCTTCTTGTGCCTTCGATCTCCATCTCCAAAGCACGGACATAATCTCCATCATTACCAGCATTGCGTCAAGGTCAGTGGCGCTGCTTCATGGTTGTCCATCATCATAAGCAACTATTACAACTACTTGGAATAAAGCTATTACAAGATGAATAGACACGCAGGTCTTAACATAATTAAAGACAACCATTAGGCTCCTGCCGGTTGTCATATTACAACAAGGATCATTGCATACATCAAATATAATCACAATCACATGATGGCCATATCACATCACAAAACCCCTGCAAAAACAAGTTAGACGCCTCTAATTTTCTTTGCAAGTTTTACGTGGTTTGGGGCTTTCAAATAAGAACGGATCTTACCTACGAAACTGAACCACAACGTTGATACAAGTGTTATCAAGTGCAAAGTGTAGATTTGATCTATACTATGATGGGAGAGACAGACACCCGCAAAGCCACTTGTGCAAAGCAAGTTGCACGTCAAGCGTGGAGCAAGTCTCATGTGCGATGACATGTAATGTTAGCCCGAGCCGCTTCATCCGACCATACCGCAAGATGCAAAGTACACACAGCAAAAGACGACACGAGCACCAACGCCCACAACACCATTGTGTTCTACTCGTGCAACAGATCTACGCATAGACAAGGCTCTGATACCACTGATGGGTTCGTAGCATGGAAAACAAAAATTTTCTACCGCAAGAACGAACAAAACCCAGATCTAATCTAGATAAAAGACAAGATCTAGTCTACTAGACATGAGCAACGAGATAGATCGGTACTAACCCTCGTAGAACCGAAAGCGTTAACGAGATTAGATCTCGTGGATGATGTAGTCGATCACTTGCCAATCTTGGTCCATGCGCTTCAACACATACTTTCAGAATACCTAATGACACCTTTATAACCACCTAGTTACAAAGTGGTGTTTGGTGTCATCAAAGTACTCATCCGGTGATGGTGATTAACACAACCTCATGGTCAAAGGATTAGGTTACTATGTATCGAAAGCTTGTAGCAATGTGAACTTAATGACTTGATCTAATGCTACGCTTACTATGGGTGTGTGTGTCCATTACATCATTCTCCTAATGATACAACCTTGTTATTAATGATATCCAATGTCCATGATCAGGAAACCATGATCATCAATTAATCAACAAGCTAGTTTAACAAGAGGCTTACTAGGGACCTTTTATGTTTACAAAACACACATGTATTAGTGTTTCCTTATAATACAATTATAGCATGGGATGCAAACATTCATCATAAACACAAAGATATAATAATAACCACTTTTATTATTGCCTCTTGGGCATATCTCCAACAGTGATCTCCATCAGGGGAGACCCGAAGAAAGCGCGAGAGTGCGAGGATGGAAATGCCGCCTTTGCTGAAGCCGTGCTGCACGCCCAGGAGTACCAGGAGATCAAGAAGAGCATAGATCCGTCCGAGATGCCCGCAACGAAGAAGGAGGTTACCAAGCCAAATCCAGAGTTCAAGGCATCAGAAGAGACGAAGAAAGCACCGTTGAAGGATGATGACCCCTCCAAGGTGACCTAGATAGGCGTAGGCCTAGATAGCACATAGGAAAGCGCGCTCGTCAAGTTCCTCCAAGCAAATCAAGATATCTTCGCATGGCAGCCATTTGACATGACTGGAGTACCTAGGGAACTTGCCGAGCACTCTCTAAATGTAAACCCGAATGCTAAACCCGTCAAACAGTCCTTACGACGGTTTGGCGACGAAAAGCGTAAGGCAATAGCTAAGGAACTAGCACGGCTCGAGTTAGCCGAATTCATAGAAGAGGTCATCCACACTGAGTGGTCGGCCAATCCTGTAATGGTCCCTAAAAAGGACACCACTGATTTAAGGATGTGTGTTGATTATACTGCCTTGAACAAGGCTTGTCCAAAAGATCCATTCGCTCTACCTAGAATTGATCAATTTATCGATTCTATGGCAGGCTCGGAACTCCTCTGTTTTCTTGACGCATATTCCAGTTATCACCAAATCCAGATGAAGGAATCTGATAAAATCAAAACTTCATTCATAACCCCCTTCGGAACCTTCTGTTTTGTTACAATGCCCTTTGGGCTGAAGAACGCAGGAGCTACGTACCAGCGCACGATGCAGCGTTGCCTCCACGACCAACTCGGACGCAATGTACATGCATACGTGGATGATATCGCAGTGATATCCAAAAAGAAGGAAACACTCATTTCCAACTTGGAGGAAATGTTCGCCAACCTACGAAAATATAACATCATGCTTAACCTGAAGAAATGTTTCTTTGGAATACCAGCCGGAAAATTGTTAGGCTTCATCATGTCTCAAAGAGGCATAGAGGTGAACCGCGACAAAATCAAGGCTATACTCACTATTTCCAGGCCAACTCGCCTGAAGGACGTACAAAGACTAACTGGTTGCATTGCTGCGGTCAGTCGATTTGTAAGTCGTCTTGGTGAAAGAGCCGCACCATTATATAAACTGCTGAAGAAGACCAAGGATTTTGTCTGGACTGACGAAGCTAAAGCTGCACTGCAAGACCTGAAGAAAGTACTCTCATCTGCTCCTATCCTCGCAGCGCCGGAACCTCAGGAACCGATGTTGCTTTATATTGCTGTGACAAATAAGGTTGTTAGTATCATCATGGTAGTGGAGAGACCAGAGGAAAATCAGGAACACTTGGTGCAGCGTCCGACTTACTTTGTTAACGAGGTCTTGACAGAATCAAAACAGCGATATCCGCACTATCAAAAGTTGGCTTATGGTGTTTTCCTAGCATCTCGTAAGTTACAACACTATTTTCAGGAGCATCCAATTACCGTGGTGAGCAAAGCTCCCATGAGAGCCATAATCAACAATAGCGACGCCACAGGACGTGTCGCCAAATGGGGCATAGAGCTATCAGCTTTCGATATTGAGTATAAACCTCGGACAGCAATCAAATCCCAGATCCTTGCCGACTTTGTCGCTGATTGGACAGAGACGAAGGAGAACATGGTCCTCCCTGAGTCGGAATACTGGACCCTCTTTTTTGATGGGTGTAAGGCTCGAGGAGGCTCAGGGGCTGGCGTGGTGCTCAAATCACCCCAAGGAGATAAACTATTATATGTGTTGCAGATCCACTTCACAGCGACAAAAAATATTGCCGAGTATGAAGCACTGCTGCACGGAATCCGGATTGCCAAGGATATTGGCATCCGACGTTTGATGTGTTACGGAGATTCGGATCTTGTTGCTCAGCAAGTCTCGGATATTTGTAATGCAAATAAGCACATGGCAGCATATAAAGCCGTCGTGGATGATCTATCTAAATCGTTCGAAGGGTTTGAAGTTCAACACATCCCTTGATAAGAAAATGAGGAAGCAGATGCACTATCCCGAATAGGCTCTGCGCGGAAAGAGGTCCCGGATGGCGTATTTTTAGAGCACCTCAAAGTTCCCTCGATAAAGGAAGTAGATGAGGAATATCCGACCAAATCTGACTCACCTTTAATAACAGTTCTGGCTGTAATTCCCAGCTGGACTCAACCCTACCTTGATTATTTTGTAGATGGCAAATTACCCGAAGACGAGGTGCTGAGCCGGCAGATTATCCGACGAGCAAAAGCCTATACTATTGTTAAGGGTGAGCTCCATAAACGGAGTGTTTCTGGGGTTTTTCAGCGCTGTGTATCTCCGGAAGAAGGAGTGGAAATCTTAAGGGAAATCCACGAAGGCGAGTGTGGTCACCACGCTGGCACAAAATCTTTAGTGGCAAAAGCTTTTCGACATGGATTTTTCTGGCTTACAGCTCAGGCAGATGCCGAACGATTAGGCAAGACATGCAAAAGCTGCCAAAAGTACGCCAAACAAGCTCATGTTCCGGCTGATCAGCTGCGAACAATACCTATAACATGGCCTTTTGCGGTATAGGGTCTTGATATGGTAGGACCCTTTAAACGAGCTCCAAGTGGATTTACCCACCTCTTAGTGATGGTGGATAAATTCACCAAGTGGATCGAGGCTAAACCTGTCACTAGTTGTGATGGAGAAACAGCCAAAAGATTTGTCGAGGATGTTATAATCCGATATGGTTATCCACATAGCATTATCACGGACAACGGGAGTAACTTTTCTATGGGAGAACTGGCCGAATTCTGCGATGAGCAAAATATCCGGCTTGACAATGCGTCAGTCGCACATCCACAGGCTAACAGACAAGTCGAAAGAGCAAATGGTTTAATTCTACAAGGCCTGAAACCAAGACTCGAAGCACCACTACGACGTGTTGCGGGGGCTTGGGCAGAGGAACTACCCTCTGTAATTTGGAGTTTACGAACAACTCCGAACAGGTCAACAGGATACACACCTTTCTTCTTGGTCTATGGCGCAGAAGCAGTTCTTCCTAGTGATTTAATTCATACTTCTCCTAGAGTGGCCACGTATATTGAAGAGGATGCCGAGATTTCTCGACAAAATGATCTCGACTTAGTCGAAGAAGTTCGTGTCGTTGCTGAAATGAGATCTATAGCCTATCAGCAGAAGTTACGCAAGTATCATAGCCAGAGAGTCCGAAATAGATCTTTCAATAAACGTGATTTGGTTCTCCGTCTTGTGCAACAAAGAAAGCACAAACTTTCCCCAGTATGGGAAGGGCCCTTTTTAGTTAGTCGAGTATTGCACAATGGATCGTACTACTTAACTGACATGAGGCCAGTCAAAGAAAGACCTTCTACTAAGAAGAGAAAGAGAGCTGGAGGTAGTACAAATCCGGATGAGTTAGACAGACCATGGAATATTGCTCAGCTACGTCCCTTTTATTCTTAGTTTATCCTTCTTTGTAATCATACATACGTACATGTTCTGTGAGAAATAAAAGTTTTGGTTGCCTGAAGTTTTTTCTGAGAAGTTTGTAGACCATCTTATTTCCGAATGATCATGTCATAGTCGAAAATCACAGAATGCTTGAAAGTACTTTATGCTCATGTTCGTTCTGGTATAGATTTCCGATTCTAAAAATTGCTACCTTCGGGTATAACTCTAAAAAAATTCTAGTCTTTACTTTGGTTATTTATCTGATTGCCAGATGCGAGCATTTTCCGAGTAGTGAATTGTTGGTACTAGAAGCCAGCTTTGTTTCCGAGTTTAAACTGGTTTAGCAATTGAGTTCCGTTGCTCGGCAAAGTTTCCGGCTGAAGGTTTAGCCAGCTCACGAAAGGGAGGAGGCAGAAAGCCAGATAAACGATAAGTCGATACGAAAAGTATAAGTGCTTGTGTAAACATTTCAGGCACGCAAAAATTTCAAAAGTCAAAAGTGCTGAATAGATCAAAAGCTTAGCACTTGCAAAGATAAATAGTACTTAATATTTACAAACGCATCATGTTATTTCATAGAATAATACATAAGTTTGTGGTCTATGATGCAGGAGGAGATGAAGGATCTACTTGCTCGTTGGTCACTCCGCCTTGATATTGTTCCGAGATATCCGCATCCGAGTTGGTGCGTTCATCGTCGGAAACTTCTTCGGCTTCTTCTGCAGGAGGCGGAGTAGCCACGCGGGTGAAGAAGGGGATCTCGTAGCTGGTCAGGTCAGCTACGTGGCACTCGTATCCGGCACAGGAGTGCATGATGGCTTGAAGGTCCTGCTCCTGGCCGTCTTCGTCTACCTTGCAGTACCCTTTAGTCACTTGCCATATTTCCATGTTTCCATGGTGGCTCATGACATGGAGAGGGTGTTCTGCGTGGCAGTCCGCGCGTAGGACATATTCCAGTCCCGAACAAGCTGTGGCATCTCCTTGGCCCTGTCCCACACCTCAAAATCTGACATGCTTGGCATGTCCGGAATCCTGAGAGACTCGCCAATGTCCTCAAGGGACTAGCGGAAGTCATGAAGAAGATCACCGACTTGGGTAAGCCGGTGAGTGCGGGGCTCGGACGAGGAAGAGTCCATCAACTTTAGAGGACCTATACACAAAACAAGTCAAGAAAAAACCGACATTGATAAAAGTCGAAGAAAAGATAAGTCAGAGAGGTGGAATGTACCAAAAATGACGTCGTCAATCTTGGTCTTCTCCTCCCGGAGACTCTGGTGTTCAGCCCGGAGCGCCTGGGATATGTCCTTCTCTCTGCCAAGCTCATTCTTGAGGTCCGAGATTATTTTATCTTGAGCGGCAATCTTGCGATCGTGCTCTTCAGTGGCCATGGAGGAGGATTCCAGGACTTGAGCTATGCTTGTTTCATGATCCGCCTTGAGCTTATCCAGCTCTTGGTGAAGTCCCTTGTTTTCCACCACCAGGGTTTTGAGGTTCTCGGCCTCTTCAATCATAGCGATGGATTGTTTCACCAACGCTGTAAGACAAAAAGAACAACAGTTCAGAAACATTCGACATAGAAAAAGCAAAAGACAAGGTTTGAATCTCGAAATGTTTACCTTCGGCTTCATCCTTGGCTACCTTGAGCTCAGCATTTTTAAGCCGGAGAGCTTTGATCTCTCTCCGCTTATCACAGACATTGGACAATAATTCCTGGTTATAGGAACATACTTTCTGTAAGTCAGAATACCCAAAGTCAGAAAGCTACTTAAGACTCGGGCTAATATTTTTTGCTAAATATCAGCACGAGCCTTGGGGGCTACACTAGTTCGTTCTTTGGCATCCTAATGAAAGCATAAACTCGGATTCTATATCCTACTTCATGCTTGGGGGCTAGAGGATATGATATAACATAATGTAAAAACAAGAGTTGGAATTCCGACTTACATATTGCTCGCGGGTGACTTTATCTAAACCCGCGTTCACTTCAGCTGCCACCTTCTCGGCGAGAGTAAGAGGGATCACTAGAGCTGTTGGAAGCTCGCCAGTCCTGATCCTCTCGTCGCGAAGGCGGACTTGAGTGAGTAGGTCAGAGAACTTGACGTCCTCTGCCTCTTGCGCCTCCTCTCCGGGGGATAGATGGCTTTTGTCCAGGACTTGCCTGGCTAGCCGCTGGATCTCCTCTGCAGATTTCCGGGTCAGGCCAAACTTGGCAAGACCTAGATTGTTGAGGAGGTTTTCGGCGAAGACTTCAGCCGAGGGATCATTACCCGAAGAGGGTTCACCCTTATATTGACCTGACGCACCCACAGTGGCGTCAGGTTGCGACCCAAGGATCGCAGGCTCCGTTTGAGGAGCCGGATCTTCTGCAGCTTCCGACGAGATAACCGGAGTTGCATAAGGTTGAGGAGTCGGAGTCGTAGGAGCTACGGCATGCGAAGCTATGATAAGCTTCGTCTGGCGTAAGGGCTTCGAAGAAATCCCTTTCCCCTTGCCCTTGATGATCGATTTTGCTCTGAGAAGGTAACAAAGTCGGAAACGTTACATCTCGGAAAGAAGTTTAAGTAAAGCACAAAGACGGAAAAGTTGTGACGGAAAGGATACCTCTTCACGACAGGCACCTCCTTTGTGCCAACCGCTAATGTCTGAGCTTTGCGCTTCTTGAGAGCAAGATCTGGCAGTGGAATTACTTCCACCTCCTGAGAGAACTCCAGAGGGTATCCTTCGAGCGGAGCAAGTTCCGACTCGGGGATGTCAGCAAGCTGAAAACAAGAAAGCATATCAGCATTGCAATATAACTCAAAGACATAAACACATAAAATATGTGATGATAAAAGCTTACCGGCACCACGGGGTTTTCCACCGTGTGCATGTCCAGAGAAACCTCTGGAATCCGCCTCTCGATCCGCTCCTTGATCAGCCACTTGATTTGGCTTATGTAGCCTTGAGTGGTGTAGGCCTTGGGGCTGATGCGGAGGGAGTCGTTCAGAGAAGACGTGACGGAATGCATCAGTCTATCCCCGTGGTACTGAAGTGGCTGGATCCGGCGTGAGACCCAGCACTGGACCAAGTCAGATCCCTTCAGACCGTTGTGCTTGATCAGATATTCGATCCGCCTCTTAGCAAGGATCATATCATCTGTGAGAGCCGGAGCAGCCTCGTCCCAGGAAGGCTGGGCCGTGGCGGCTCCGTCAACAAAAACCAGCAAAGCAGTATCTTTGCCGGGAGCCGGAATATCCCTATGGTAGAAAAAAGTGGCTGGCCATTGTTTGACCGAGTCACTGGCAGAAATTTTGGGATATGCCCGGTCTCGTCTAAGAGAAAAACTAATGGTATCGGTGATGTAAGGAACACCGGCAGTGATGGAATTCCTCCGGACATGAAAGTAAAACCAGAAGAGAAGCAAACTCGGCCTAATGCCGAGAAAGCCCTCGCAAAGCGCAGCATATGCGCTCATTTCTAGAAGAGAATTGGGAGGAAGATTGTGGAGTTGAACTCCATAGTGATCTATCACCTCGGAGAAGAACTCCGAGGGAGGAAAATACAGACCTCGGTCCAGATGAGTGCCGAAGTGGACGGTTTTGCCAGAGCCGCTCCGCCAGTCGCCGGTGACGAGAAGCCCCTCCTTCTCCACGTTCTTGAGGCCTGCCTCGTCGAGGGCGCAAGGGTTCCAGATTCCCCTTTAGCTTTTCTTCTCCGCTGCAGCTTCCGCCTTCGCCGCTGCCGCCAAGCCAGAGGAAGAAGATGATGAAGCCATTTTTCTCCGGTGAGAAAGGGACCTTAAAGGGGCGGCACTGGGAGTTACTATGGGGGAAGAACGAGGAGGCTCTGTGCACGTAGGAGGATTGGGAAGGAAGGAAATGGCAAAGGACTGGTGGAAAGGAGAAGAGGAAATCTAAACCCATTATATCCACCTACCTGCGCCAAGATTCGTGCAAACGCTACAGTACAAACGCCATGCATCGTGGAAAGAACTGGGAAGGACCCGCGCTCGATCTCCACGCATGCATTGAAACGGCGCCTCGATTCCGCGGACCGCGGACCCACCAACGGTCGTGCTGACGGAACACTGTCAGATGACGTGACTTGACCATGCTTGTGTCAGGTGGCATTAGAGACCAAGTTCTGGCTTAGTTTGAAAACGAGCTGGAAAATCCGAGTAACCAACTGGAAGGTCCGACTTATTTTTTAAGACCCGGATCGTATCTTTTGTTGTGAAGTTTCAGGAACCCTTCAAGATTCTGCAAGACGAAGATCAAGCTAGACGATGATAAATCCGACTTCGGATCTTGGAGGCCTCCGGGGGCTGCTGTTGGGGATATACTTTCCGGGTATCCTCACAGTTCCTCACTGACCAGGGTGGCCCACTTCGGGTTAGAGCTTTGCTTCACGGGCGGCCCAGTCAGGGAGAAAGACGGAGTCCAATCTGGCTACGGGAAGGCCCAGCAGACTTACCGACTTAGGCCCATAATGTTACTTGTAGTTCAAGATATACTCTGTAACCGACTCTTAGTCGTAGCCAGATAGATCTTTCCTGTAAACCCTAGGCCGGATATCTATATAAGCCGTCCTAGGGAGAGCCTTTAGGGCACCCGATACTTTAGACCCTCAACTCGCACAGGCGAAACCCTTGTAACCCATATTCCGGCTCTGCCGTATTACTGGATTGCTAGCAGGAGTCGGATCCGTCTAAAGCCGGCGGATTTGAACCTTACTACAGGAAATCCGGTCTATTGCAACAATATTTATTGCTACAACTATCTTTTGTTGCAACAAAATGCAATATTACCACAAAATTCCATTTGGTGGCAATAGGACCTACATAATGCCACAATCTCGTTTTGTCGCATTAAGCACTGTTTATGTTGCGATAGAGGTCACATATTGCAACAAATTATGAAGTCATTGTAATATGAGAGAGATATTGCGACAATCATGTTTTGTTGCGTGAATTAGCTATTTTGTTGTAATAAAGACTAGGTATTGCAATAAAATAGATCTTCGTGGTAATATTAGGCTAGATATTGCAACAATTTTTAAACGTCACGCTAGTCTCAAATGTTGTTGCAAAAAGGCCTTCGTATTGCACCAAAATATGTGGTGGTCGTAATAGCTCATTTTTTCGTCAATTTCATGATGTTGCAATAGCTATTACATATTGCAACAAGTTGTATATCCATGGTAATATGTAGAACATATTGCAACAATCCCTACTGTTGTGAAAAAGGAAAAAGATGTTGCAACAATACTCTTTAAAGTGGTCTATGGTTTCTGATATTTTTCTTTCTTTGGGGTATACTAGTTTATATGGGAACGGGGTTAGCTTATTAAAAAAACAAATCAGTGATTGATACCTTCTAGTCTAACTGGTACCAGGTAATCATGAATTCATGATTAACTAAGATCGTGCATTCAAGGGAGACAGAGAAACTAACGATTGATGCGAGATGGCGAACACATGCTACAGTGGACATGCGTGTGGTGTTGATGCACAAAACAGTGTCCTAATCTCGTTAAGAGAATTTAAACAGTACAGAAAACAAATTAAAGGCATTTTTTATACAACAACAGAACTAGAAGCAATGGAGGTCGAACACCAGGCAGTTGACAGAGTATAGGAAGGCGTAGAAAATAATGGAGCCAGAAGCAAAGAAGGCCTTAATAAATTCTGGATTCTAGTTTGCCTAGTAAACGATCTCCTTTTGGTCTTGTTAACATTAAATCACTCGCTCCCACTTATTGCCTATAGCTGATTTGATGTGGCGTTGAAAACTGCATGCTTCCTTATCGTGAAGAACCATGTAGCTAAAATAAACAAAGTTTGTTACTCCTATGTGGTGGTGTGGGCACTCTCACGTCACTAGCTCTTGTGGCTTGGTCATAACGCACCACCATTTTTAGTCCTCCATGCAAAGATGGATGTAGGTGAGTACCGAGAAATCTCACCAGAAGCTATGACCAACAGGAATAGAACAATGAATAGAAGCCGAACATACAGCAGAGCCTCCCCAGCCAGATGCTAGAAAGAATGAAGAATGAATTTCTACAGGTAGTGCGGAATTATCAAAGCACTCACAAAAAATTATATACTCCCTCCGTTCCAAAATATGTGACTTGAGTTTGTCTAGATTTAGATGTATCTAGACACATTTTAGTATATAGATATATGTGAATTTAGACAAACTCAAGTCATTTATTTTAGGACGCAGGGAGTACATTCCACTAAATATTAGAATAGAAAGCGCAACCAGACAATTAAACTAGCAGGTGTTCCTTCACAAAAAAAACTAGCAGGTGTCAGTACATGTTTAACAGCCATACATGTTCATCGACCATCTGACACAGAAATCATGGTGTGCAGAGCTTGTAACTAATACATGACTGTCACACATGTTCAGGAGCCTGCTAACACCAAAACTAATTTAATGGGGGTAATAGAGGAGCCTCCTAACACCAAAAGGCATTGTGTAGCTTGATGCTTAAACCTCCCTGGTGCTCAAACCTGAGAAAAAGAACAGCGGGATTAGTAGGAAATAGGTAGCTGGTGGCGAACTGAACACTGCTGAGTGGTCAGCAGTGATATATGCAACCTGCCTAGATGCTTCTATTTTATCTCATACAATTGTGTAATAAAGTGCAGATCATTAGAAAAATAAATTGTTTGAATCAGAGTAGGATGCAAATGCCTATGGTTATTCCAGATTTATTGCTTGTAGGCGTAGTAACCACACCAGATTAAACTTCATGAGAGAAACTATTCACAGATAAGCATGAACAAAGTTCAGTAAATAAACCAGCGACACTTTCTCATGTCTGGAGACTAAACAATGACGGTTTCTTGCTAGAATATGCCTACAACAAGTTACAAATCCTCAAAGAATCTTTACTGAATATAAACATAACTGTTTACCTGTTTGAGTTATGGAACAAAATACTAATATGATGGCAAAATTAGGATAGGTGAGTAATCTGTAGGAGTAGTGATGTATCATGTACAATGCTAACCTGAATCATGTTGCCTTAGGAAATTAAAAGAAGTCGAAGATGACTACATCAAGTTCAGTAAACTACACAATATTCATAATACTTTTTTTATTACTAAACCACAAGGCCTGGAGTCTTTTTGACAGTGAACTGCATATCACTGCACTAGCAGAAGCACATATCACAAGGCATGGAGTCATTTCTACAGTTTAAACTAAATGTAGACAACATAATCAGAACAAAAACACTAGAAACTACATGTTTCAGGTGTCCATATGCAGAGAGCACAAGCGACTTACCAACAGATAAAAACCTAAACAAAGAGCACAAGCGACTTACCAATAGATAAAAACCTAAACAAAGAACCCCTGGTCATCATCCAATCCTTCTTGTCCCAAAGGAGCAACATGGCCATCATTTACGTAAGCCTCGTCGTCATCCGTATCATCATCATATTCGATTTGAACTTCTTCAAACTCAACGGGTCTTATGTTTTCGATGATCGAGACATCAACGATGGATCCTTCTACATCATTTCTGCACCAACTACTGATCTCTTCAAGTGTGCTTGGCACTGTAATTTCTGTGTCGACGACATCCAGCATGTCTGCCTCACCTTCATCGGCTTCAGTAGCTTCATCAAGGCCTACACTATTTATAGCAGAAGGAGCAAACAAATTGCGTGGATTCATTTTAATCACAGTTGCCCAATCAGGGTTCTTCACATCTCTCACATAGAAAACCTGTTGAGCTTGGAGGCCTAGAATGTAAGGGTCACCCGTGAATCGGGTTAGAGTAGTGTCAAGGTCAATAATTCCATATTTGTCCTTATTATACCCCTTACTCTGAGTTCTAATGGCTAGAGGCACGTCAAACCAGTCACATTGGAATATAACGACCTCCTTATCAGGAGGATAGTCAAGAAATATGATTTTCTTGATCACCCCATAATAATAAATATTGCATGTGCTGTCATCGCCCTTGACTATGACGCCACTATTTTGGGTACTCAAGTCCTTCTCTATATAGGAATTCCGATAGAAATATCCATTCAGAACTATACGGTTGAAAACACGAGCTCGGTGATCAGGTCCTTTAGCTAGTGCATAAATAAAGCTGCTGACCTTACCATCACTATAGAGTTCTGTGATCTATTACATGGAATAGAATATGTATGAATCATGAACATACTATGAGGAACATTAGTGAAAATGCGAAAGGAACTTACCTGTCTCTCAAACTAGCCAACAAACTCTTCCTTGTGTTGCTTCCGAGGATTTGGACATTTGTTCCTTTTGAGCTCCTCGAGATGTTCACTTTAAAGATATAAATGATTATTAGTTGAACTGAAAGAATTAATGCACATCATGATGTGAAATAAACACATAGGTATCCTTACTCAATCCATGGCGCAGTTTCCTCACAGTTTGTTATTATGAAATGCCTCATTTGATTAATCTCAGCCAAAGAGAGTAGTTCATGAACAAAACCTTTCTTGGAGTAGTCAACTGTACTCATTATACTAATCCCGGTTGGTGGTTGATCTGTACCTTTATCTTCATGACGCTCAGACACACCTTGCTTTGTAGGCATGCCATGAAGGAATCGACTGCAAAAAGTCATGCACTCTTCAAGGATGTACCCCTCTGCAATAGAACCTTCTGGGTGAGCTTTGTTACGCACATATCCTTTCAGTGTATGCAAGTATCGCTCAATTGGGTACATCCATCTGTACAAGACGGGTCCTCCCAACCGGGCCTCTTCAGCTAGATGAACAGGGAGATGCATCATAATATCAAATAATGCTGGGGGAAAGATCATCTCGAGCTGACATAGAGTTTCCGGAATTGTGTTGCTCAACTTCACCAAATCTTCATCGCTTAACTCCTTGGAGCATAAATCAAAAAAGAATTGACTCAGTGTTGTTTGATGGGTTGCTAACAAATTGGGTCTGAAATTGACTTTAATTCTTACATTACCTATACAAGGGAACAACAACGAATTCAACGCAACACCTTGCTGGTGGGAGACCGATAACAATACAGCGACACCGAGTGCAAGCTTCAGAGGAAGAAGATGATTCACATTACTCCTTTCCGCAAGGTACACAACTTCCTTAATTCTAAATCACTATTCTGAATGGTGCACATTGATAATGCTAAATCCATTAATTTTTCTTGTGTTCAGTAAAGAAAGGATCTGTTTTTGTAACAAGGATGGAAAGTATAATAGCATACAAAAACAAACATGGACAATGCAGATCTGGTAAAAACTTATGACATTTAAGCTGCCTCTACCATTTGCTATAATGTAGAAAATACTAGATTGCTTAATCTTGACAACTCTTAAACCTTATGCAGAAACTCAAGAACAATCTGACACTGTAGTGTCTGCTAATGACATGTGCGTACTTGACAAATGGCCATCCCATGCTCGACGCAACCGTGAACAACTACAGAATGGTACCAATTTTGGTTTATATGTGTGTCTTGGTTTCTTATAATCAAATACCGAGTAATGCAATATTTCTTGTATGATTTGGGTTATAGAAACTAATGGACAGAAGAAGGGGCGAGGTGTTCTCAAGGGTTTAAAAGCATCTAAGAAGCGTTATGCCAATGGATCAGAAAATCTTAATATTGCATTCTCTGAACATTTGGGTGGTACAGTAGGAATCAACTACCGCTCATTCCTGAATGACGTGGTAGTCATAATGAAAAGAAAGTTACCACTCATTGGAGTGAGAAGGTGGTCGGACATTCACCCTACCATCCATCGACAGATTGTTGTGCATATGATAGTACGTACAACCTTTTTCACATGTGATATTTATTTTACCATTGATAATGCACTAATTTAGTATATGCATTTGTTGTATGCATTACAGGATAGATGGGCATTGCAAGATACAGTAGAAGTAGAGGAAAAAATCCTCAAAATTGCGAACGAGCGATATAGAGGCTGGTGAGCAACTATGAGCTCCACTTACAAGGCATACAAAACAGATGCTGCTAGATTGGCTAATGTGCCGGAAGATTTACAGCGAGAAGAATGGAAATGGCTGATTGAGTTCTTTGGCACTGATGCAAAATTTCAGGTTATCTCTAATCTCACTCTTTATGAACTGTGAACTTAGATGAAAGGGCTTGTTTGACCGGTTATATTTTGTTTCAATGAATGGACAGGAAATTAGCCAAAAGAACTTTGATAACCGTAAGAAACTGAAGACAAAACACATAGTTGGATCAAAATCGTACTCACAACTAAGTTTTGAGAGGTACGAGTCGTAACTAAATATGTATGGTTCGCCGCTAACTATGCTTTCATGTTCCAAGCATCTCATGTTATACTACTTGCTGAGAAACTTGGAAACTAGAGAAGAGCCAGATTGTATTGCTCTTTGGGAACTAGCCCATATGAAGAATGGAACATGGGCTAACCAAGACTCGCAGGCTGTTTATGTGAGTAAAATGAATTTTGTGTATTCTCTAGTTCTTTACTATTGTGCATCATGGATGCTTCTTCATCTTATTGGATTGTACTTGTCGTATTTAGGACAAAGCATGTGAAGAGATTCAAAACAAATAAAATGAAACTCAAGGTCCAATTTTAAGTGAACAAAGGAGCAATATTTTCCAGACTGCATACAAAGACACTCTGAAATGCAAGTCATCGCAGCCTCGTGGGTATGGATACATGGCCAAACCACCAAGTGGTTCTGAAAGGATTAGGTCCCATCTTGAAGATCAAGCCCATGCCCAAGCAGAGACCCAAAAGGTAAACTCTATGCTCACTAATCGGGTCACTGAATTACAAGATCAGTTACTAGCTGAACGTGAAAGCACACAAGAGAGGATTAACTTGGAGCATGCTGAGAGAGAAAACCTAGAGGATAAGTTAAAAGAAGAGCGTGTTGAAAGAGAAAAATTGTTGGAAGAGGAGCGTGCTGAAAGGGATAGATTGTTGGAAGTGGAGCGAAGATCAAGAATGGAATTTGAGAGAAACATGATGTCAAAGTTTGCACAGTTGAGCGAACAGATGGGAAACAAACAGACGCAAGCTAATCAGGTGATTATAGTCATATGCTTGTGAACTTGTAAGATTAATTTTGCTTACTTGTGTTGCTAAAAGCGCACTTCTATTGTAGACGCCCAAGAAAACGACTGGCAAAGAAAATAGCAATCCAAACCTGCAAAATACTCTTCTAAAGACCACTAGTCCTACCGGGGCTGTAGGTACAAGGCACCATATTATTTCTCAAAAGGCGCTCATACAAGCCGCAACAAAGAACAATAGACAGTTTCGTGCAATGGTAAGTCACAACCTTGATTTTTCTTCATGTCGACCTTTATTTGATTACACTTGTATTTGTCATCCTGTGCATAAGTTCTAAACTATAAGTCTTTAAATTTTATCTATACATTAATGCAGTTGACATAGGCCACTGTTATATATTGTTACCTTGATTCAGTGTTATATGCAAATGCTCCGTGGTCAGTGATACATGTGGATTTAGACACACTCAAGTCATTTATTTTAAAACGGACGGAGTATGATAAGTAAGTTTAAGTTCATCTAGTGTCAAACTTTGGCTGCTCTTATTATCTCCTCTATTACTTCCTTACGTTATAAGGCTCTTATGAGTAGTCAAAATTACTGCTGATCGAGAGGAGGGATAAGATGGGAACTTGATCTGTTATTTTTAGTTAAACTCGATCTGTTATTTTTAGTTAGATAAGCTGAGAACTCAATCGGGAGGAGGGTTGTCTGAGTGCCTGTTTGGACACTACTGTTATTTTTAGTTGAACTCGGTCATGATTTATAAACAGAATAAATAAAACATTTCAGTGTAGATGTGACCATAAAGCAATGTCCTAATTAATAGTTGCTACTATACCTTGATCCGCTAGACTGCTATCCACTACTATGTTGGTGAAATCGAAACTGTCAAACTGGAGCGAGCAACAGTCCTGAAATCGAAACTGCCACTCCAACTTTCTCATACTTCCACCTATGCCATTTTATTGACTTAAGTGAATAACAGTTCAAAAAATACTTGTATTTAAATGTGTATTTCGGTATTTACTATACTACCCCTGTGCCCAAATTTGGACATCACTTTCAGGTCTTAGCCAACGCCAAAAATTCAAAGTATTCAAATTTTGGCTAGAAATTTGATTTGCTCAGAAAAATCTGAAAAATTAATAGTAAATCAAAGACACTAATATGAGTCTACTGTTCATTGTTTGGCAAATTCCGGGCATACATGGACCCTTAAACTGACATCTGAAGTTGCTGTAAACTATGGATATCTCTAATTTTTGCTATAGTGTGACTTTTTGCGCCTAGGTTTGTGCGCGTCTGTTCTAGAGGGAATTATGGTGTGGTTCCAGCTAGGGTATGACTTGTAACGCGTGTGTTTTTTCTTTTTTTTAAGTCTCTGTACGGTAGTATATAGGTATATATTGGAGTATAAGTCTGTATTTGGTCTTGTATTAGATAAAATGGCATAGGTAGAGGTACGACAAAGTTGGAGTGGCATATTCTCAACATTGGGTTTTGTAATGGCATTTCTCCAATCAGTGAAAGTTGCAGTGGCATGAATCCAATTAACCCTTAAATATATGACTAGAACAAAGACATACTAATAGACTACATAACTGAAAATTACAACAATGCTGAAATAATTTATTGCTTATGTTATGTTGGACTGATTAAGCTGAGCTGAACAATTTCTTCATTCTTTGATTACAGGATTCAAATATTTAACTGGACTGGGCATTCACTATGTTGTGTGGATAGTTTAATCTTTGCACTTGATTAGGATAGCACATTCAGTATGTTGAATGAATGCTGAATTATTTATGGATTTTGCTATGCGAAATATGATATTCTATGAATCTATATCAGATACATATGGTTCGAATCATGTAATTGAATGCTTTTTTTGGATTGCAATAGTCTATTACCACAAACTAGTTTCTATTGCAATAGATTAGTACCACGAAAAATATAGTGTTGCGTCATATCTTAGTCGCCACGTCGACCAGTTGTGTTGCAGTAGGAAGTTGCCATGAAATGTTTGTATTGTTGCGATAGTTGTCTGCCACAAATATTTTGGCCGTTGTGATAACCATTTGCCGCCACCAAATTCAACTTTGTTTAAATAGTCCTTTCACCACGAATCGCTTGTATTGTCGCAATAGTTTATCGAGACAAACATTTTGGTTGTTGTGATAATCACTTGGTGCCACAAAATCCAGCTTTGTTGAAACAGTCTTTTCGCTACGAATCGTTCGCATTGTTGTAATAGCTTCTCGCTACGCACATTTTGTCCGTTGTAATAACTGTCTATCACCACCAAAACTAGTACATTGCAATTGTTTGTTACCACGATTTCGAGAGTTGTTGCTATAACTTAATGCCACAAACATAGGGTTTGCGGCGAAAGAGGTGTACCCACGAAAGCAAGAGTTGTTGCTATAGAGTTCAGGTCTATTGCAATAACTGGCTATTGCCACGGAAGGGCATCTGCCATGAAACAAGTGTTGTTGGAATAGGTTATCGCCACAAATACCTATCGCCACAAAAGACCAATCACCATGATTTTGATCACTGTTGCATTAAGCTATTCCCACGAACCAATTTGTGGTATTAAGCAAGTACTGCTACGACATAAAATGTGGCAACTTGGCGCATCGGCGTTGCAATAACACAATTTCTTGCCACGATTTGGTTTTCGTGGCAGTAACCTATTACCGTACGTCTTGTCGCAACGCTTGGAAACGAAATTCATGTCGTTGCAATAGGTACCTATTGCCACGATTTGACTCTTATTGCCACGAATCTTGTCGTTGCAATAGACCCGAATCCTTGTAGTGCCTGGGTAAACTTGTGTGCTCACCGTCCCAGAATATCGTACGTCTCACCCCCCTCTCTTCCGCACGCCTCGAGGACCCCCTCATAGCGTACTTGTCATCAATCCGACGACTAATAGTCCATGTTCGTTCAGAACCTCTAGTCCGGTTGGTAATGACTAAAGATCTAGACCCCAACGGCTAGTAGTTGGGTGACCATTAGTCCCGGTTTGTATTACAAATCGGGACTAGTTCTTGATCTCTAGTCCTGGTTTGGTTTTTCTATATATACTCCTGCTTTATCCTGCCCGATCCAATGGCCATTTTGCTCCAAGCTAGCTCAAGTTCAACCTCATTTTTTGTCCAAGATTTGTCAAGATTTGGTAGAACCCTCAATCCAAGGTTCTAAAAGGTTAGCAACTTCATTCTTTCATCTATCATTGTTATTTTGCTCAATGCTCTAGAAGTAGAGACAAATTTCATGCTTTAGAAGTAGAGAGTTAGAGGGAATTTTAGATGTGTAATTTTAGACATATTTTGATTATGAAAAAAGTTACTGAAAGTTGAGATGTGTAATTTTAGAGTTCCGGAGCTCAGAATTGAATGAGGTTTTCACTGGTAGATCAATAATTAAAAACTCGGCATTTTTTATGTTAAGAGTTTTGTCCAATTCAAAAATTGGTGCATGTAAAATTTTATATATAGGTTGTTAGTACACACTAAATTTTTCGATTTCAACAAGTAAATGAAGTGAAAATGATCCAACCTTTTTATATAATATAGATGAGCCGATCATGGATGTACGACGGTTCCTAAATGTCTGACGCGTTTATTAAAGGCGTGCATTCTTTTCTCGAAGTGGCTGAGGAAAACAAGAGGAATAGTTTTATGTGTTGTTCGTGTCGTGTCTGTCAGAATGAGAAGGATTACTCTTCCTGAAAAACCATTATGTCCACCTAATTCAGTACGGTTTCATATCCTACTATAATTGTTGGACAAAGCGAAAATTGTTGGACAAAGAAGGGTTATGATGGAAGACAACGAAGAAGAAGAGAACAATGACAACTATCCAATATTCTCTGCAATGGAAGATAGTGAACAAGAGGAAGATGAAGAACGGGCATCAGATGAGACCTCTGATGATCTTGGTCAGGCCATTCTTGATGCACAGAGAGAATACGAAAATGAAAATGAGAAGAAGAAGTTGGATCGCATGTTAGAGGATCACGAAAAATTGTTGTATCCAAATTGCGAAGATGGAAACACAAAGCTTGGTACCACACTGGAATTGCTGCAATGGAAGGCAGAGAATGGTTTATCTGCCAAGGGATTTGAGAAGCTACTGAAAATAATGAAGAAGACGCAGCCAAAGGATAACAAATTGTCTGCCAGTACATACGAGGCAAAGAAGGTTGTCTGCCCTCTAGGATTAGAGGTACAGAAGATACATGCATGCATTAGTGACTGTATGCTCTACCATGGTGAGGAGTACGAGAATTTAGATGCATACCCGGTATGTGGTGCATTGATGTAGAAGATCAGTTGAGATGACCCTTGTGATTTTGAGGGCGAGGAGCACCCCAGGAAGAGGGTTCCCGCAAAGGTGATGTGGTATGTTCCTATAATACCACGGTTGAAACGTTTATTCAGAAACAAAGAGTATGCCAAGTTATTGTGATGGCACGAAGAAGACCGCAAGAAAGAAAAATTGTCGAGACACCTTGCGGATGGGAAGTGATGGAGAAAAATCAATAGAGAGTACCCGAACTTTGTTGATGACGCAAGGAACTTAAGGTTTGGTCTAAGTACAGATGGCATGAATCCTTTTGGGGAGCAGAGCAGAAGTCATAGCACCTTGATACGTTGTAAACGTATCTATATTTTTTGATGTTCCATGCTTGTTTAATATCTACTTTCTTATATTTTGTCCACACTTTAGAGTATTTTTACACATTTTCTAGAACTAACCTATTAACAAGATGCCACAGTGCCAGTTGCCTGTTTTCTGCTGTTTTTGGTTTCAGAAAAGCTAGTAAGGAAATATTCTTGGAATTGGACCGGACGAAGGCCAAAGTCAATATTGTACCCGAAGCAACACGGAGTCCGGAGGGGAGACGAAGTAGCGCACCAGGGCGGCCACACCTGGTGGCCGCGCGGCCTGGGGGTGCGCCACCAGAGGGTGTGGGCCCCCGGTGCTCCATCAACTTTTCCCTTCCACCTATAAAAGCCTCCCGGGACGAAAACTCTAAGTACGAGATCAGATTTCTACGAAAAGTTCCGCAGCGCCGGCGCCACCAAATAGGAGATTCGGGGGACAAAAGTCTTTGTTCCTGCACCCTGTTGGGACGGGGAAGTGCCCCCGGATCCATCTCCATCGACTCCACCGCCATCTCCATCGCCGTTGCTGACTCCCATGATGATGAGGGAGTAGTTCTCTCTCGAGGCTAAGGGCTCTACAAGTAGCTTTGTGTTCATCTCTCTCTATGCGTGATCTTATTGAGATCATGAGCTTTGTAATCTATAGATCTATTCTGCTACTCAAGTGCTTTTTATTAATCGCTGCTTATCCCCACGTGTGTGAAGTTGATAGTGTGCACACCGTGTGGCACTTTGGCTAAGGTTACATAAATACTTATCTTGAGTATAATTTGAGTTGGATGTCTCTATGAGATTGTGGTGTTTGTTGGAACCATCTAGTGCTCAAGGTGATAGTGAGGGGTTATCTAGATGGGGAATGCGAACTTTAAGGTGTGATGTTATAGCCCAACATCGTCCAACCGAGGAGTAGTTCAGGGTAACATCATGAAGAGAAGATATTTATATGAGAGTGTCCACTAGTGAAAGTATGATCCATAGGCCTTGTTTCTAAGCATTGAAACACCGTTTACAATCAGTTCTATTACATGTTTGATTGCTTCCACTCTTATTTCAGATTGCAATTACCACTTATAATCATCCATATTACTTGTATTTCACTATCTATTTGCCGAACTAGTGCACCTATACACCTGGCAAGTGTATTGGGTGTGTTGGGGACACAAGAGACTTCTTGTATCTTGATTTCATGGTTGCTTAAGACGGATACCTTTGACCACTTTCTCCCTGAGTTCGATAAACCTTGGGTGATCCACTTAAGGGAAACTTGCTGTTGTTCTACAAACCTCTATACTTGGAGGCCCAACACTGTCTACAAGAATAGAAGCGGGCGTAGACATCAAGCTATTTTCTGGCACCATTGCTGGGGAGGTAAGGTAAAAGGTACTCACATCTTCTGGCTACTAAGCTATCTTCTAGTACTGTTGCTGGTGTGTGAGTGCTCGAAGTTATTTCCTTTAGATTCTGCAATTATATCTTTTTGTTTCTTGTTTTTATTTTCACTAGTTAGGCTTAAGGGAAAACAACAACAAAATTCGAGAAATTTTTAGTATTTTTCCTAAGGTAGAACATGAATGGTCTAAAAAGAAAATTAAAAAACCCATGGAACTTTCGTTGCATGCTAATAGCAATGTTATTAGTATGAATTTTTTGAACACCTTTGTTACTAATGCTATGGAATCGTCTAAGCTTGGGGAAGTTAGTTTTTATGAAAATGATCTTTTTAGTTCCCCAGCTTTAAAGAAGAAAATTTGCTCTAATGATACTTTAGCTCCTACATGTGGTAATTCTAATGATACTTGTCATATTTTAAATCCACATACTGAAGGCGTCCCTTTTAAAATACCTATGGAAATTGTTGAACGTGTTATGAATAACGGTTATTTTGGAGATGGAACTATACATCCTGGTGATCATTTACTCTTTATACATGAATTATGTGAGTTGTTTTAAGTGTGCAGGTATTTCAATGAACCAAGTTAAGAGAAAGTTATTCTATTTATTACTTAAGGGCAAAGCAAGTGAGTGGTATGAGCTACTAGATGATCCTCATCATTCGGAGTGGAAGGAACTTGAATCTCTCTTTTACTCTAAATTTTATCCTCCTTGTGAAGTTCATAAAGATAGGAATTATATTTATAATTTTCATCCTCATGATGGAGAAAGTATTGCCGAAGCATGGGGGAGATTGAAGTCACTAATGCTCAAATGTCCCATTCATGAGCTCCCTAGTAATATTGTTATTAATAATTTTTATGCAAGGATTTTAGGACATTACAAGGACTATCTAGATACCTGTTCAGAGGGATCCTTCACAAGTAAGGAGGTCAAAGCTAAGTGGGATCTTCTTGAAACAATTCAAAGAATACCGAAGATTGGGATAACGACAAAGGTAAAGAGCCAGGTATAAACTATTAGTATGATTGTATTAAGTATTTTGCTAAAACTGCTGATTTTCAAGAGCTTAGTGTTAAATATGGTCTTGATCCTCAAATTCTTGTTGATTGTTGTAGAGCCTTCGCTTCTCATATTAATGCTCCTAAAGAAAAATGGGACATGTATCATTAGCCTTTTAAAGACACTTGCATGGAAAATGAAATTGTTATTAATGATAGCAATAAACATGCTCAAACCTCTGAAAGTACTATTTCATATAAGCATGTTAATTTTTTGGAATACATATACCTTGTGAGAAGAATCAAATTGAAGAAGAATATTGTATCACCCATAGGAATGAAAAAATCTAGAACGTGGTATAGGGCTCTAAATGATCTTGGTAAAAAAGTTTGTGCCCTCTATCCTTTTATTTGTGAACTTTGCTTTGAAGTGGGTCATTTCAATTTTCAATGCTCAAGCCATAATAATAGCGCTTCTAATCCAATGAGTACTGCAAGTTTGTATTGTGATAACATGATCACTCCTAATCAGCATGATGAACTTACATTATTTTTGGGGTGTGAAGAGTTATCAAGAAAAACCTCTTTGGTAGATATGAGTGCTTTTTATATGAATAGTGTCCTGCATGGTTGTCACCTTTATTGTGTTGATAATTGCCACACAAATAATTACATACAAAATATTATAAAAGATGAGATTTTACCAAAATATGACTGGACTAATATGTGTTTTATCTTATTAATGAAAAGAAGGAATCCTCCAAAGTTTCTTCTATTGTCTCTAACAATAAACCAGGGTATATGGAGAAGCTTCCTTTCAAGCCTCTCCCTCCTAAAGAGGAGAAGATAAATAAGAAGAGGAGGAGTAAAAGGAGGGAGGAAACGGTATTTCCCCTAAGCATGTTGCTCCTATTATAGTTTTTGAGGAGTCTGAACTCGATGATGTTCCTATGCCTGTTACCTATAGTAGTGATCATGATTGGGAAAAGCACACTACTTTTGATATTGAAAATTTCTTCGATACCAATTCTGAAAATGATGATGTTAATAAATGCTGCACTATTAGTACTATCCATGTTCCTTCCAATGATGATATGTTTACAAATGAACACACTTTGGAAGATAACTATTCTATTGCTTATGATGATATTATACCTCCAATATATGATGATTACAATAATGAATATGATATTTTCAGTGCACCTATTATTGAGGAGAAAATTAATTATGATTATAATATGCCTCCTATATTTGATGATTATGGTGATGAGAATAATAACGATAGCTATTTTGTTGAATTTGCTCCCACTACAATTAATAAGAATGACTATGTTTATGTGGGGAGTATTAATTCTTTTATGCATGTGGCTCATGATAAGAATGTTTTATGTGATAGTTATATTGTTAATTTTATTCATGATGCTACTAATAGTTCTTATCAGAGAGGAAGACATGGTTTTATGTATCTCAACAATATTAAGTTCCCCCTCTTTATGTTGAAAATTTTGAAGTTGCACTTGTTTTGCTTTCCTATGGTTGTTGCTTTGTGCTTTCATGACTTATTTCTTTACAAGATTATTTTTCATAGGAAGTGGGTTAGACTTAAATTTGTTCCATATTTGCTTCTTGATGCTCTATTTCACTTCAACTCATATTTATTATGTGAGCATCATCAAAATTATCATGCCTATCTTAATGGCTATAAAGAAAGAGCTTTTGGGAGACAACCCATTATATTTTTACTTTTAGTTTATTTTTGTTTTCTTGAGTCTTGGAAGTTATTGCCTCATTAATAACCTCTTCTTATCCTTTTTGTGTGGTTTTTTAGCCAAGAATAACCTCTAGTGAGAGAGAAATAATGCTTGGGAAAGTTGTTGTCCTGAAACAGATTTTTGTGCTTCGCTGTAAAACTTCGTGAAAAATCGCTGTACGTCGGATTGAGCTATATTTTTTTGTACTTCTGCCCCAAGTTGTTATATAACTTTCGTTAGTTTAACGCTTTTCGATTTTAGCAACAGAAGGTCTTCGAAAAAATCGTTTTTTACCTGCTATTCTATTTTGAAAGATTTCTGCCATTATTTGCATTTGCCTCTTAATCTCTTTCTCTTTGAGTTCTCTTTGATCACTTGAACTTTTAAAATGAATTGCTACAGTATCTTGTGCTTTAATGGAAGTTTTACTTGTGTTGAAAGTAAACCCAAAGACTTATTATCTTGAATACACTAATGTTGCTAATGAAGATTGTGTGAAGTTTTGTATGAAGGACATTTTAAAGTGTAGGGAAGAATAATGTGATAAGATGAAGTATGGATAAAAGCTCAAGCTTGGGGATGCCACCCGTGTCACCCCAAGAAATATTCAAGAAGTACAAGCATCAAAGCCTGGGGATGCCCAAGGCATCCCCATCTTCATCAATAAAAATCTTAGATTTTCTCCCAAAACACTTCATTTTTATTGTTTCATGCAAAATTGTTTTGTTCTTGGAGCGTCTTTGTTTTTGTTTTTAGTTTTATTTTGTTTGGTTTTTGCTTAAATAAGTTGGTTGGATCCCAACACACCCCGTTATTCATTTCCTAGAACACTCTAGTTTTCGCTCTTATTATTCTGTGAGTGTTCTCCTTTGCTAGCACTGCGTTTAGCTTTAGTTTTCGATTGGTGTCGGAAAAGAGTAGGAAATTTCATACTTATAGTGGTACAAAAGGAGTCTTATTTCGACTGTGGCCTAGACTTTTTCATGTCATGCTTGATATTGCTTTGACTTTATGCTTAGTGATTATTGTTGTAGCATGACTTGTTCCAAACAATTGAGATTGCTTAATGTGCCTTTAAAGAATCATGTGTTGCTTTAGCATATTAAAGCATAATATTGTGGTATTCTCCTTTGATGCTTTATTTCGGTTGACTTGGCGCATGCTCACACCATGTTAAGACTATACCAAGTCACCATAGCCTCTATGATCATTTAGTTTTTGACTTGTAATATCACTTTATGTTTTAATTAATAATGTTTTGTCGCTTTGCATGATTATGGCCATTATTGCTCTCTTAGTTGGTCGCTCCCAGTCTTTTGCTAGAATCCACATGTACCAAGTATGAGTTCCACTCATGCATCCAACTCCAAATAAAACCAAGTTATTCCAAAGAGTCCACCATACCTACCTATTAGCATTATTGCTATTCCAAGTATATTCATGTTTTTATCTACCTTCCGAATTAAACTTGTTATGTGAAAGTTAGTGATTAAAGCTCTCACGAACTTGATGGCACACCTTACTTTCTTGCACTTAATAAACTTGAACCATTGTGCCCATCTATGTTGCGTATATGCTTGCGTTTTGTAAGTTGTGAATTAGCAGAACCATGTTACCATGGGGAACGCTTTCAACATTGCACTTTATTTAGTTGATATCATGTTCTTTTGCTTATGGATCTCGGCGGTGTGAAATGAAAGGGGAGCTTGTAAGGCTCATGGAGTTCATATATGTATTAGAGAAATGCCTGGGTGGCTAGTCTAATCCATGCCTAATCATGGTGGAAACGTGCAGCATAACCATAGTGAGCAATCTGTGAAGCATCCAAAAAAAGGGAAAACCCTATACAAATAGCATACAAAAAGATCACTGAGATGCTCATTGTTTGCTTGCCTTGTCATTTTGATATGGGAAAGCTTCTGTATCATCTAGCAAGGGGTACCCCGTTGGCGGTTCTCTATTATACGCATGTACTTACAATGACAAGAACTTACTTGTGACTAAAGTTGAGTAGCATGAGGAACGGTACTCGTAAGCAAGGGGCATGAGGTTTTCAGCTTATAACTTGTCAAGCATATCCTCAGATTTGTTCACTTTAACCTTAATCACCTAAAGACGCTTATGATAGGGGTAATGAGAGATGAAAGCTAATAAGTACCATAATTTTTGGAAGCTCTTTATGAGACTTGAATCCCTGCTTCCTTCTATGAAGGGCCTTTCTTTTACTTTTATGTTGAGTCTCCATCTTCTATCTTTATGCACCTTGAGAGAGCATAGTGGTTATTATTAGTTTAATGTGCATTGTCCCAAATCTTGTTGATTGATTCATAACTTTGATATTGCTTGTTCTTAAACTATTTGTATCTAGTCACCCTTATGAACTTTGAAGGTGTCCTATGCATTTATGTTTTGCTACACTATGAGGGACAAGCTGAATACCATTCTGATTATGTTTTCTATATGTGAAACAAACAAACGTGTTTCAAAGCATTGTTATTCATGAATATTTTGTTTGTACCTTTTCATATTACAACATAGTTGCTATGTCTTATTGTTAGAACTATATCTTTTATGCTATGTTAGAGTACTATGATCCTAGCTATCAATGTTTTACAAATACCTTGATCAAGATTGTGATGGTGCATGTCACCTCAAAAATTATTATTTTTTATCACTTACCTACTCGAGGACGAGCAGGAGTTAAGCTTGGGGATGTTGATACATCATAAACGTATCTATAATTTTGGATGTTCCATGCTTGTTTTATATCTACTTTCTTATGTTTTGGCCACACTTTGGAGTATTTTTACACATTTTCTGGAACTAACCTATTAACAAGATGCCACAGTGCCAGTTGCCTGTTTTCTGGTGTTTTTGGTTTCAGAAAAGCTAGTAAGGAAATATTCTTGGAATTGGACCAGGCAAAAGCCAAATTCAATATTTTACCCGAAGCAACACGGAGTCCGGAGGGGAGACGAAGTGGCGCACCAGGGCAGCCACACCTGGTGGCCGTGCGGCCTGGGCGGGCGCGCCACCAGGGGGTGTGGGCCCCTTGGTGCTCCACCGACCTTTCCCTTCCGCCTATAAAAGCCTCCCGAGACGAAAACCCTAAGTACGAGATCAGATTTCCACGAAAAGTTCCGCAGCGTCGCCGCCACCGAAGAGGAGATTTGGGGGCAGAAGTCTCTATTCTAGCACCCTATCGGCACAGGGAAGTGCCCCCAGATCCATCTCCATCGACTCCACCGCCATCTCCATCACTATTGCTGACTCCCATGATGAGGAGGGAGTAGTTCTCTCTCGAGGCTAAGGGCTCTACAAGTAGCTATGTGTTCATCTCTCTCTCTATGCGTGATCTTATTGAGATCATGAGCTTTGTAATCTATAGATCTATTCTGCTACTCAAGTGCTTTAATTAATCTCTGCTTATCCCCACGTGTGTGAAGTTGACAGTGTGCACACCATGTGGCACTTTGGCTAAGGTTACATAAATACTTATCTTGAGTATAATTTGAGTTGGATGTCTCTATGAGATTGTGGTGTTTGTTGGAACCATCTAGCGCTCAAGGTGATAGTGAGGGGTTATCTAGATGGGGAATGCGAACTTTAAGGTGTGTTGTTATAGCCCTACATCGTCCAACCGGGGAGTAGTTCAGGGTAGCATCATGAAGAGAAGATATTTATATGAGTGTCCACTAGTGAAAGTATGATCCCTAGCCCTTGTTTCTAAGCATTGAAACACTGTTTACAATCAGTTCTGTTACATGTTTGCTTGCTGCCACTCTTATTTCAGATTGCAATTACCACTTATAATCATCCATATTACTTGTATTTCACTATCTCTTCGCCGAACTAGTGCACCTATACACCTGACAAGTGTATTTGGTGTGTTGGGGTCACAAGGGACTTCTTGTATCTTGATTGCCGGGTTGCTTGAGAGGGATACCTTTGACCACTTCCTCCCTGAGTTCGATAAACCTTGGGTGATCCACTTAAGGGAAACTTGTTGCTGTTCTACAAACCTCTACACTTGGAGGCCCAACACTGTCTACAAGAATAGAAGCATGCGTAGACATCACACCTAGCTTGTGACTCTATATATCTATAACCTTCCTCCTTGGTTGTGCATGAAGCGGAAGTTCATTATGATGACAGTGCTTATCCAAGGCCCAAAGCAACCCGGCAACGACATTGATGTGTACCTAAGGCCATTAGTTGAAGAACTTCTATAGTTATAGCGTGACGAAGGTGTACGCATGTGGGATGAGCACAAACAGGAGTCATTTGAACTACGAGCGTTGTTGTTCGTAACCATCAATGATTAGCATGCTCTTAGTAACCTTTCAGGACAGTCAAACAAGGGGTACATTTCATGCACACATTGTTTAGATAATACTGAAAGTATATATTTGGATAAATGTAGGAAGAATATGTACCCGGGGCATCATCGATTTCTTCTGCCCATTCATCGGGCAAGAAAGAAAGGCAAGCATTTCAAAGGTGAGGCAGATCACCGGAAGAAGCCTATCCATCGTACTGGTGATGATGTATTTTATATGGTCAAGGATTTAGAAGTAATCTTTGGAAAGGGTCCTACGGTAAATATATTCCTAATAATGCTACTGGAGACGCGCCCATGTGGAAGAAGAAATCTATATTTTGGGAGCTACCCTATTGGAAAGTTCTAGAAATCTATATTTTGGGAGCAATCGGCGTGATGCACATGACGAAGAATCTTTGCATGAACCTGCTAGGCTTCATGGTCGTGTATGGGAAGACAAAAGATACGCCCGAAGCACGACATGACAAACAATGTATGGAAGACCGAGACGGCCTGCATCCAATGAAGACGGATAAAGGACATCTAATTCCTACCAGCTACGCGCTTACCAAAGAAGAGAAGGAAATATTTTTTGAAGTCTTGAGCAGTATGAAGGTCCCGTCTGGCTTCTCATCAAATAGAAAGGGAATAATAAATATGGCAGAGAAAAAATCCAGAACCTAAAGCCTCATGATTGTCATGTGCTTATGACGAAATTACTTCTAGTTGCATTGAGAGGGCTTCTACCAGAAAATGTTCGACTACCCGTTGTGAAGCTATGTGAATTCCTCAATGCTATTTCTCAGAAGGTAATCGATCCAGAAATTCTACCAAGGTTGCAGAATGATGTGGTCCAATGTCTCGTTAGTTTTGAGTTGGTGTTCCCACCATCCTTCTTCAACATTATGACGCATCTCCTGGTACACCTAGTCGACAAGATTAGTATTCTGGGTCCTGTATTTCTACAAAATATGTTCCCCTTTGAGAGGTTCATGGGAGTCTTGAAGAAATATGTTCATAATCGTGCTCGGCCAGAAGGAAGCATCTCCAAGGGCTATGGAACAAAGGAGGTCATTAAGTTTTGTGTTGACTTTATTCCTGACATTAAGTCGATTGGTGTTCTGATGACGTCAAGTGCATAGATCGTTTGTAGCAATTTTCGAAATAAAGATATTGATCCCACAGGGAGCAGTAGGCGAAAGACTAAAATGCTTTTAATAAAACTAAACAAAGTACTTAAGGAATAATTTTGAGATGCAAGAAAAGTATAATTATTTTTGGTTTTTTGATTGAATGAAGCAATTTAAGTAAAGTAAAACTTAATGCACAAAGTAAGAATCGCGTGTGTAAAAGAGCTTGAAACTGCAATAGGGAAAAATGCGTTCTTAGGGAGTGGTGGATACACCGCTAGCAATTTAGACTAAGCAATCAAGATTATTATAACAAATATTCTCACGATATGTATATATGTGGGAGGAGCTCCATATATGGACAAATAGGGAGCAACCACTTCTCACATCATCCTTCATAACCACAGCTAATAGATAAATGATATCAATCGTATTATCCCGCTATTAAGGGATTTCTCCCGTGGCATGGACATGGCTTTATGAGTTCTGCTTGTTTCCCCAAGTTAGTACGTAAAGAATGACAACAACTTTATAGTCACAGTAAGTGCTATCATCCCTCCGTCTACCAACGAGTAATCCCCTTCATCGTGTCCCCATAAGAGGCAAATATTAAGGAGGTGCACAACTCCCAACATCAAGATGAAGACAATTAACACATATACATAATGATGTATAACATAATAATCTTTATCTTATCTCAATCATATCCTAGGGTTTCTCCATCTCCCCAAGAACTAATGATCTACTCATACATGGATGTAATCAACATCATGTCAATGGTAATGGAAACAATTGTAAATGAATAGTTCTTATATAAATCCACAACAAGTACGGAAATCACAACAAGATCAAGATGGGATGGATGGAGATGATGGTGGTGCAGCGGTTGATGAAGATGAAGATTGATGCCTTGGCCTCCCAGATCTGCGTAGGGCGAAGATGGATCCCTTGGGCAAGTTCCCCCACCAGATTCCTTCCGGAGGTGGGGTTTTCGGTGATTTCTGGGTGTTCTGTATGTCGTCTCTCCGGTCCAGTTGCATGGGGTGAAACTATTTGTGGATGCGGTGGTGGCGCCAACTATACGGCCGGAACTATACGACCAGAAAATTAATTCCCGCAGTATAGCTGGTCATTAAACCTTCTAGATGCCTCGATCATTTCGGGTTTTCTTCTGATGTTATTGATATTTCCCAAATAAATGATTTACGTTGTTTTTTACTCTTTTTCTCCCCAATACAACTGCTCCAAGAATTGTGTCCATTGTATCCATCATCTGTCCTGATCCTGGTGAAAATAGACATAAAATGTGCACGCGAAAACCATAAAATACCAAGATCCTACCACTACAATGCAAAACAATAATATAAAACATGATGCAAATATGCACTCATCAACTTCATGAAGTTTATTTGATAAAATAAATGAGGCGATTACAGCATGTATTTGTCCTATAAGATACATAGGAATGAGTTCATGAATAGTACCTTACTCAAACCATTTGAATAATATTAGCAAGCTTCCACACCTTAGTGATCAATAGTTTACAAAAGATGAATCTCAACATGATGTAAAAGTATTCGATTCGACCGAATGAGTTAGCGAGGTAGTCCCAAGTGTTTTAGGATTAACATATTCACTTGGGATTCAAAATCTCAAAACGTATCTTTGTCTTACTACAATATAGTGGTATATGCCTATTTGCTCTTTGCACATTCGCTCTTTTTCTTCTTTCTTTTCTTCCACTTTTTCATATATATATGCTCACACTTTTGTTTAAGTGTTGTGCAAAGGAGCTAGCCATACATTCCACTTCATGTAGGAATTCAAGGTTTAACGATCTCAATTACCAAATTCCAATTGTATATGAAGCATCTTTATGACTTGAAGACTCTACCTCGACTTGTTCTCACTCTATTTCGATAGCACTTTTAAATTATCATTTTCCGCTCGAGGTTTCTTTCTCAACTTGACTAATCAAATTATTTTTACTTTTATAAATCAAACCATGAACTTACAACATATCGATTTAATTTATCTTTATATGTTGCATTAATACAAATGGTGTGGAAGACTCCTATTGCTACAAGTAAAATTATACTCAAGCCATTCATATATCCAATAAGACAAGCACAAACTCAATAATGCTCCATATATGATAATAAACTCGGAATTTCACAAATGGGATCGACTATTCCTTAAGGGAACTCAAATGATGCAAATTTTATTTCTAAGATCAAACTAATGCAAAACTAAAATAGTAATATAAAACTTATAAGATAGATTACAAGGTATTAAAGATCTCCCCAAGCTTGGAATCAAGCCAGGCGGGATCAAATAACTCCTTGTTGGTACATATTCCTCCTCCTGGGTAGGAAGAGTGTTGCTTTCTTCCCCTGTATTGAAAACTTTAGCTATGCTTGCGACGTGGATGCTGAGCTCGGCCATGTCGTATTGAAGCTTCAAAATTTTCTTCTTGAGGAATTTCTTCTCATCTGTCAACTCAAAAACAGTTTTAATCAAGAAACCAACTCTACCATCGATGTCATTGACTTTTTTCTCAAGATATTTGCTCATCATCCAGTAGGAGTCAATCCCTTCTCCAATTGTTTCAACACATGCTTTCAAAGATTTTTCCAATTGATAGATCTTATCATGAATCTCATCTTGCCGCACCTTCTTTGGCTTAAGAGGTGACGGACCGAGAGGAGGTTTATAATAGGATTAGGGATTAGGGAGATACTCATCCTTGCTCTTTCCCTACTCTGCTTGCCTCATCATCTCCATCCTTTGCGGGAACATGTCCTCCTAGTTTGGGAGAGGCTTGATCTTCGGGCTGGACGATGATGATGATCCTTTAGGTTCTACTTCTTCCTTCCTCCAAATCTTGTTGACATGGAAGGGCTGCATAGCTTTGCTGCTTGGATATTGTTAGAAGGGGCTTGTATAGGGATGGTCGGGATTTTCGAGGATGGAGGCTGTAGCTCTACGAAAACTTAATGAAGAAGGTTAGATGCGATCAGCTTTAAAAGGGGAGGTCAGAAACCCTACCCGTAGTTCGTAACGAGCAACTATACGGGCGTGGCCCATATAGGTCCCGTCGTATAGTTATGAACCGACTATAGATTTTCCTTCTATGGTGGAACCAACTATACGGCCGGAACTATATGGGCGGGAATTTTTATTCCTGCTATATAGTTGGTCGTTAAACCTTCTGTATTCCGAATAAATTTTTTGGAGACGGGTTGATATCTATATGACGACAACTATACGGGCGGAATTTTTATTCCTGCCGTATAGTTGGTCGTTAAACTTTCAGTACCCTAGAAAAGAATTTTGACGAAGGCATTGATATCTATACGAAGGAAACATATACATGCAGTATTTTTATTCCTGCCGTATAGTTGGTCATTAAACTTTCAGTACTTTTCGTAAATGGAAGGGGTGATGTCGAAACAACTATACGACTGCAACTATACGGCTAGAATTTTATTCCCGCCATATAGTTGGTCATTAAACCTTCTAGATCCACCAAAAATTACATGCTTCTTCGAGAATTCCTTATTAATATGAAATTAATGAAAATATCAAATTTTGACAAAAAAAATGACAGCTTAAATTTTCGACCAATATCCATTGAATGGGATTTTAGCATTATCAATCTTCTTTTTCTTCGCTAGAACTTTAAATGTTCCTTATTTAACACAAGCTCAATTAAATCTTCATTGAAATTTTAAAAACTTACTCAAACCTTTATTTCCCATGGGTTGCCTCCCATGAAGCGCTCCTTTATGGTTAATAGCTTGACCATAGTGTTGCTCATTTCGTCTCGATTCCATCCTTCTTGTAGTTGCCATTCCTTGTATATCTTTGCTTAATCACCTCTTCTGAGGTGATCAGTTGTATTGTGACTGCACTTATATCTTCTTTTGCTTGATAATGCTTCAAGCATTGTCCATTTACCACCCATGAAAAAGAGGGCATTTTCCTGGAGCTTCACTACTCCCGATGAATAAGCTTCTTCAACTATATCCCACTTTGATCTGAGCTTTCCCGGAAACAACTTAAGACAAGAATTATAGAGCAACACCTTGTCTCCACTTTTAAAGGCCTTATTTTCTATTTTTCTATCATGCCATCTTTTCACTTTTTCTTTAAACAATCTAGCATTCTCATAAGCCTCACTTCTAAACTCATCTAAAGCATGAATATCTAATAAACGTTTTTCTCCCGCTGCTTTAAGATCATAGTTTAGGTTCTTGATTGCCCAAAAATCTTTGTGTTCCAATTCTAAAGGTAAATGGCATGCCTTACCGTATACCATCTTGTAAGGTGTCATATCCATTGGATTTTTAAACGCAGTACGGTATGCCCATAGAGTGTCATTTAACTTGTATTACCAATCTTTTCTTGATTTGTCCACCGTCTTCTCGAGTATGGTCTTTAATTCTCTATTGGAGAGTTCCACTTGACCACTCGTTTGAGGATGATATGGTGAAGCAACATGGTGAGTTACTCCATATTTGCAGAGGATTTTCCTGAAAGTTCCTTTCATAAAATGAGAACCACCATCAGTGATTAAAAATCTAGGAACTCCAAACCTGGGGAATATAACATCCTTGATCATCTTCACTGAGGCAGCTGCATCTACATGGCTTGTTGGAATAGCTTCAATCCATTTAGTAACATAATTGACATCAACAAGAATATGAGTGTAACCATTTGATTCTATAAAAGGTGCCATGTATTCCATTCCCCATACATCAAAGGGTTCGATTATAAGACTATAATTCATTGACATCTCTTGTCTCCTACCTATATTACCCCTTCTTTGGCAAGCATCACAGTGTTCTACATACCTGTGTGCGTCCTTGAGCAAGGTGGGCCAATAGAATCCGGATTGAAGTACCTTTGATGCAGTTCGCTTGCCTGCATGATGATGGCTCTGAAATATAGCCATCTACGTCCATATTTAAACTGGATATTATTCATATTTTTGATGAAATATCTCTCTAAACCCTGCCACTAATGCCTAATATTCAAAGGGGTATGCAATCCTTTCCTTCTATTTTTTCCTCCGCAGATAATGACGTTTTATGATGGGAATCACTACGTTAAAGTCAAAGATACGAGATTTCCAACAACCAGAAGAAACCAGGAGTCGTGGGTCGAAGGCAGACGCTTTAACGACCAACTATACGACCGAAATAAAATTTTGGCCATATAGTTCCGACCATATAGTTGTGAACGACACTATTAGGTCAAAAAGAACAACTTTCATGAAGGGACCCCTATATAAAGAAGCCTCGGGTGACGAGAAAATAGCCTCGAGAGTCCCTGCCCCAGATCATCAGCCGCCTCCAGATCTCCATCCACAACACCGAAGAGCCGCCGAAAGAATAGACTTAGCTAATCTCCAAAGCCCTTCTCCACCACCATAGCCATATTCCACCACTTGTAATAGTAGATCTCATCTTCGGTTGGTGACATTGTAAGACTATTTGGTATCAATCTTATGATTTCCATTACAATGTTTGTGATTGTTGATCTCTATGTGTGAGTAATTCTCCTTGGGCTAAGGGCTTCAGCCTTGCCATGTAGCGTTTGTGCAAGTTATTTATCATAGATGGGATCATGTATTAGTTTGTATGACGTGATGATTATTGCATCCTCTCTTGCCTCAATATAAGGACTTGTCAGGTACCCAAGACCCCAAGTATTGATCCAGGTATAGGGAGTATGAGTAATGACTAATCTGCAGGTTGGGAACCCTAGTGACAGAAGGGGTAGTACGGCTGTATGTGAGGGATTTACTTGGGATTAATGGTGACGTCACTATGCATATCATTAGTTCTCTTTCTTCTATGGATGAGACTAGTATGTTATTGATATAAGCGGTTGCGGAGGCAATAGCAATTATGGATGCACTGCCCATATATAATTTATCTTGCTCTAACAATTACATGCATACTTTATTTTTATCTTTTATTCCTATCAGATGTTTTTCACAGCTACAGGTAAAACCGAACGCCCTAGGCCCTCTCCCTCCATCATTATCAACAACAAAAAGACGCAAACTCTTGGTCCGGTAAAAACACAAAAGGAATTCTAAAAATCTCGAAGGTCCATTAAAGTAACTTCACTACGCATCTGCTTCCCGAGGATTCGATAAACCTAGGTCTACTAGGGAAAAAGAAGCTATACTACATCCATAATCCATATCAAAGGTATCAACCCTTTTTCTGGTGCCGTTGTCGGGGAAGCAATAGCTACCCTTGTGAGGTTAGTAGGAACCTTGCTAGATTTAATTCTTGTTTTTAAAATTTTGTTAGTTTGCTTTCAGTCTTTATTTGTAAAACCAAAAAAATTAGTTAGTCTTTAAATTCTTGCTTTTACTTTTATAAGTCTATGTTTAAGAAAATCCAAAAACATAGGAAATATGGCTGAAAAGAAGCTTGGGGAGTTTGCTACTCCCAACAATGATAATTTGCGTACTCCTATTACTCAGCCAACAATTGCTGCTGATGACTATGAAATTAAGCCCCCATTATTTAAGTTTGGTTCAACAGAATCAATTTGGAGGCTCTGCTATTTAGGATGCAGGTATGCACTTGAATATTTTCACGGAAATATGTGATATGATGCATATAAAATATGTTGACCCCGATGCGGTCAAATTGCGTTTATTCCCTTTCTCTCTTAGAGGAAGAGCAAAAGAATGGTTGCTATCTTTGCCTAGAAATACTATTACATCATGGGTGGAATGCACTTCTTTATTTATGACTAAATTTTTTCCACCTGCAAAGACTATGCAACTTAGATATAGTATTACTAGTTTTAGACAGGAAGAGCATGAGCCACTAGCGCTTGCATGGGAGAGGATGAAACAATGCATGGGAAACTGTCCTAGTCATGGGATGGAAGACTGGTTAATTCTCCATCTATTTTATAATGTTCTTAACCCTGTGTCTAAGTCTATGCTTGATATTGCAGCTGGAGGAACATTTATGGGTAAACATATTATCGAAGCAAAGCAGCTGCTAGACAATATGCAAGACAACCATGCCCAATGGCATGTGGATAGATCAAACACGAAGAAGGTGAACTCTGTTTCACCACAAGAAAATGAATAACTCAATGCTAAGTTGGATGAGCTCATACTAGCCATAAAAGGTACGGAAACCTAGGTAAGAGCTATCCCTGAAACAAATATTGAAGAAAAAGACTCCATAGGTCGTAATGATTATAACCCTGTTTGGAAGAATAATTATAATCCTTATTTTCAGAAACATTAATCTAGTCCTGCGGGTAACTCTAATAATAATATGGGAACTAGTAATGGTAGTCTCCAAGAAACACTTAAGTCTTTTTTAGACTCACAAAATGAACAAACCAATATTCTTGTTAAAATAATAGAGAACCATGATGTTATGCTTGGTAAATTATCTAACCAAGCTGTAAGTTTGAGAAATAATTTGCATGCCCTCCAAGAAAGAACGAGCATCATTGAGGTACAGCTAGGTAAGATAACCGAGAGTCAAACTCTCATTCTAGCTAAATTTGAAGGTAAAGCCGAGCCCAATCCTTTTGAAGACCTCAAGATGATGAGAATCCAAAGGGAGGAGCCTGAAGAACTTGATTATAGTAATGCTCCTTCACCAAGTTATATCGTTGAAGATCTCGTAAAAAGGATCAACGTTAAGATTCCGGTAAGTGAAGGTAATGAGGAAGCTATGTACCAACACTTCGTTAATCAGGTAGCAATAAAGGTACGTGATCTTGAGGAAGAATATAAGAAAATTTCTGAAAAATTACCTGTGAAGCTTGATGACATATTTGAGCCTACTATTAAGATTAAAATTGGAACCAATGAGATAGCTGCACTTTTTGATATAGGTGCAAGCATCTCAACAATTCCAAAGAGTCTTTTTAACAAGTTAAATCTTGGCTCTTTTGAGATCACTGAGTTAAAATTTCATCTAGAAGATTCTACCTACAAACAAGCTATAGGAATTAAGGAGAATACTTTAGTATACATTAAAGGTTGTCCTTCTCTTATTGATTTTGTTATTGTTGACATGCCTGAAGATGCTACTGCTCCTATTATATTAGGCTGTCCTTTCTTAAGAACTATTAAGGCTTTGATTAATCTACATGAAGGGAACGTGAAGGTTTAATTGCCTTCGCGGGATCCTTTTGTTATTCATTTCCCCAGGAAGACGAAAGCCAAGCATGATGAAAAGGAGGCCATCATTTTGAAGGCCAACTATTTTGGAGTGGGTGTTGAAGGGGTTCCGCGTATGAAAACAATAAAATTTTACCCTACGCCCCTGAACCCCTGAAGCTGCGAGGACCTATCTATTAGTAATACATTAACAGGAGGGGATTTTCACGAACTTACCCTTGAAGACCGAAAAGCGTTGTCAATGCTCAGGAGAGCGTGGTTGATGTAGACGAGCCAAAGCCGACCTCAAGGTTGTGATGAAGTCCTCGTGCTCCTTTGGCTCCAATGACTTGAATGCCTCAAGTGCGACACCTCGTGGGGAGTTACACACGTCTGGTGCCTGACGATGACTCCCGCTTCCCCAATCCAGCAGCAGTTGCGGAAGTAGGGCTCCTAGATCTGAATCCCGCAGGGCGACGGCGCTCCGCGGTGAAGATGTCTCTCGTTCACGCAGTCCAGACATGGGACCACGGTCACGAGAGAGAGGGGGAGAGAGAAAGTATCAATTAGAGGTCCTCCCAAAAGTGAGAAGACCTTTATTGATTATTGGTGTGTTTTATTTGGCCAAATACCCCCACTATATATAGGGGAGGGGAGGTACTACCTCCCTCAAAGTCCCGGGGTGGGACTAAAGGAGAGGAGGAGGGAGGGGTGATACCGCCGGCCACCCCCATGGGCCCCACGCGGGGGGCTGGCCCACTAGGGCGCCGACCACCCCCTTGGCCCCCTTCTCCCTCTCTCCTTTCCCTAATAGGCCCTCTCCCTCCGGGAATTGGCCCATTAAGCCTTTGACCATTTAAATTGATTTTTCTCTTTATTAAATAATTATGAATAAATGATTAAATCAATATTTAACATTCATTCACATATTATTCAACCTCCGTGGCTATGGAACACTTCCACCTCCACTTCGGACATCCTCCGGACTTACCGAAACCCTTCCGGTTTTCTCTCTACTATTCTTCGGTGATTCTACCAATCCTATAAACACTCTCTAAGCATCATCAAGCCCTTAAGCGTGATAGCCGATGGTTCGGGAACACTCCATACATGGTCGGGACACTCCCACACCAATGATCGACAGAGGAACCTGGATGGCCATGTGACCCCTGTGCGTTCCACGAAGATCTTTCGTCGTTTGAACCGGGACAGTCGTGTCTTATTCCCTTTGTCTCTTGATACTTGCATTTCCCGAGATCTGATCAATGAAATCACCATGGCGTGTTCAATCTCGTTACCGAACAACGCTACTTGACTCGTTCCGACAAGTGATATCCTCGTGATCAAATCACACGCTGCGCAGCTAATGGATATAACTTCTCCGAGTGGGCCCTTTGAGTATCTTCCCGTCACATGGACAGACAAATCCCAATCTTGACATATATTTCCTCTATGGTTTCCTCTGAGTACCTGAACACACCTTTATAACGGGCATGTTCGTACCAAAGTTCGCAGGCCAGCACATGGCGGTACCTAAGTTGCCTAAAATTGCCGCGTTTCGAAAAGTTGGGCCGCCAACTACTGAGATGGGCCATTTCCAAATTCATCTCACCCTTGCCAAACTCATCTCACCCTTGACAAATTCAAACATTCCGTTAAACTGCCCCATGAAGTAGACGGTCGGGACCCCCATGTCGGTCATCTGTTCGTGACGTGAGCGCCAACACGGCAACCTCTTAGGCAAATCGAGTAGTTAAGTGGATTCGATGCGTTGACCAATTTCACGAATCCATTCCCACCTTTCCCCTAGCACCGGCAGCGTTGGAATCCACCCTCCAGGCAGGACGATCCCTTCGGACATTTGACTTTTGGTGCCAAGTTGCTGCTCCTAGTTGCTGCGCCCAATCGCTGATCCCGAGCTCCAATGGTGCATGTCGTAGTTGCCGTTGCGAGGCTCTAGGGCGCCTTCGCCGCCGACGAGCCGAGCAGTTCGGAGGATGGCATATCCTACTATCAAGGAAGAAGAAGTTCTGGCTACAAGCGGGTGAGCTACCCTTCTCTTTGCTATTCGCACTAATTATAACTGCTAGCTGGCTACTGAACCTCAAATTGTTTGTTAGCCCAAAGCTGACAAACATATTTTGTCCATAGTTTTCTATCAAGTGGGATCTACGTGGACCCCCCTTACCTGGTTACGGTAGTCCTCTACAAGTATGACTCTAAGGGCAAGTGGTATGGACACCATTGTTTCACGATGGAAGAAGCGCCTGCGCAGATCTGCACTATATCTGGTATGCTTGCTGCTCTGCGTAATCATGTTGAATTATGGCCAAAGCAGACTGCAAAGTTCAGCTTCATGGATGAACGTGGCATCATGGTTCCTATAACGTGTGACAGTCAGCTAATTGGGTTGATGAAAAGGTATGCTTCGGCTGCCATGTTTGAGCTGAAATGTGATGTACTGGATGTGGAAGCTGCTGCAACTGGGAGTCGCCCTTCTATTCTTGGACAGGGTGGTTGCTCGAACCCAATTAGCTCCTGGTAAGCAAAGGTCTCTTGGGGTTCACATGTTTGTGCCGAATTGTAATTTTTGTTTTATTTACTCTGTAGATATTGGGCAGTTATGCAACAGTCTTGTTTCTTTGACAGGAAGCGCCGCAAGGTTAGAAGCATGACTGTCGGGTCAGTCATTTTGCTGCCCGAAGAAATTAAAAACGAGTGGAAAGATGATACTGGACACGATTCTGGTGCCCATTGTCCCGGTGATGCAGAGTACATGAAGCTAAGAAAATTGGCACCGAGGAAGAGGAAGAAGGCAGGAAATGAAGAAGCCAGTGGATGTGAAGGCTTGGCACCCAGGCTGCGAAAGAAGGCTGCTGGCAATGAAGATGCATAGTAATGTGTTGAACTTGAACCTATATATGTAATTCTGTTAAATTCTGGAGCTCTGTGTGTGGCACGTTGCTGGGCGAAACAATCTACCCATGTTCTCTGAGTAAAATTTACCGCGACTTAGGGTTTGGAAACACCCGAGTCAGTAGTTGAATCCGAAATTGTGATTGTGCCACTTCTATCTGAAAACACGCAGCACCGGTTCCACAATTGCTGAGGGGCAGGAGGTCTCCAAATACGACGGAATGTAAGTGGCACAGAAATAAATTATATAAGATGCTACACTCCACAAAGCAGCAACTTATTTCATCTGCTGCACACAACGACATGGCAACATAAACAACAATGGCAACCGATAATGCCTAGATGAGGAGGAAATTGGTACCACTTTCTGGCCTAATCTTGAGCCCGTTTATCTCACCGCCTCTCTGCTCCTGTATCCCTTGCATCTGGCGAAGCTCCCGGATCTCCAGTAACCGGGTGTACGTGCTTCCACTTCATAAATTGTGGTTGTGCCATTTGCATGCAGCACAATCCACGTAGATTACGTTTAAACAAACAACCAATGTCAGAATACACTAGTAGAAAAGGGGTCTTTGGTCCACGGTCACGTTCCCAATCCGGGACAGAGATCTAAATCGAGGCATTTCATTACTTCAACCACAAATTCTTCTAAACAAAGGTGTGATTTCACATCCTACATTAATTCAACCACTAGTCAACAATTTCACTTCCGCTGCCACTGTCCTCTGAGCCGCGGCTTCCTCGTCGTTGTCGGACGGAACCTCCACGATTTCCGCATTGTTCACAAGACGGAGCACCTCTTCACGGTGAGCGGCCGCGATGACGGTGTACTTGGTCTGTCCAGGGACGGACCAGAACCTCTCCCGCCCTTCTCGATTGCGGAGATCCCGATGCACCATGCGCCCGTCAACGATGTGGTTGCCAATCTTGGCCTTCCGCTCCTTCTTGAACAGCACCGGCCAGTACGGGCTGGCCGCTGCGTACCGGGGCACGCCCTCTTCCACGTGGGCATCTGGTGGCGGCGCGCCATGATTTCGCTCTCCATCTTAGCTCGGCCAGGGAGCGGCGCCACCGGCACCCCCGCAGAGTTGATGCGACATCCGTGGGGCACCGTCGCGGCTGGCGGCACGAGGATGTCGAAGTTCGCGAACATCACCGTCGTAGAAGTTCAGATCAACCATCTCCATGGCGACGCGGTGGAGATTGGAGAGGGAGCGAGGGGATGAACGGCGAAGCAACGGCATGGTGGAGATTGGAGAGGACGAGGGGATGGACGACAAAGCGATGTGCTGTGGCGCCTCCTATTTGTACACGAGGACGAAGAAGCGACGGGCGGAATATCCAAGGGGCATTGGTCAGACAAAAGAAGTAATGTGGGGTCAGACTAACGGGAGAGCAATTTTTTCCTCCCTGGACTCCGGGACCAATAGTTCAGACCGCTAGGTCAACAAGTACAACTATTACAACTTAAAAAGGCACGAAGCTTCAGCTAAATAGAACTAGTTATCACACATCTCCTTGATCTTCCTAATCTTAGCCCGATGCACATCTTCCTGCGAGAGCAAGGATCAAATCGTATGCTCCTTCCTTTTAGCATCTTCCTTGCACAGCTTCAATTGTTTCTCTGCATTTTTCCTCATGCACTTGTCAATACTCGTAGTTCTGAACTGCAGGACTTTGGCCTGGTGAAGATCATTCCTTGCTTGAGTCAGTTCTTGCTCTGCTTTAGCCTTTAGGGCCAACGCCACGTCCCTCTCCTTCTCGACTTTGCTAACCTTGTCTTGCACCCTCCTGAGATCTCGGTTAAGCTTGGTCGTGTCAACTGGGTCCCATAGCTTCATCTCAACACTTTCAAGAAGTGAGCTGACTACGGATTCTTTCAACTCAACAGTCATATCCCATAGTTTGTCCAGCGTTTTCTGCATCGATTTGGTCCACTCTTGATCTACCCATTTGACAACACCGCAACTTCCGCCTTGCATCATTGCACGATATCCTTAACACTGTAGAAACCTCCTGCCTGCGTTTCGTCCTTAGAACGCTACAAATTTAGCAGACACATATCCATGTTTACATAGCAGAGGACTGTCTTCATCCGCTAAACCGTGATAGTCTGAGTCATACATCGTCTGGTTGGCCTAACACATCATACGCGCATGAGTAAACAGATTAGATCTAGCTCAAAAAATAGATAACTGGCCACAGATGATAGAAATATAGATGAGACGACTCACATCGAAATCACCGTCCCTACTGTCACAACGTGTTTCCTCGTTGTCTCCCCTTGAACCCATGGCGAGAGAGGAGGGGGGTGGCTGCCGAAGAGGGGATTGGGATGGAGGCGCCGTCGGCTTGCGGCTACGACAGGATGGGGGTGAAGTGGGGAAAGTAGCTTCGAGGAGAAGGAAGATAAGTACGGGGAGGAAGAGAAGTAATGGGGACGTGACACTAGGATGTGGCCCACTAACCTCGTGAGACGTGACACTCGCAATAGGGGAGCGCCCAGTGACGAGGGTTTAACTCGTCAATGCTCATTGCTATGGACTTGGGTTTGGAGAAGGAGGGAGCGCTGGAGACATCTATCGGCTAGCAAACAAGCACACAAGGGACTCGAAGATTTACCCAGGTTCAGGCCTCGTAGAGGTCCCTACTCCTGCTTGTCTGCTCGTGGAATTATCAAAGGAATCAAAGATTACAATGGTGCGTAGATGCAATCTGGCGAGGGTTGTGGAAACTAGGGTTGTGTGTGTCCTCCTCACCTCCCCCTCCTAGCCTTTATATATATAGGCTAGGTCTCGGGTAGCAGGTCGAGTCGGTTACAGGTTAGGGTTTTCCCCTTTGAACTTTCTATCTTTAGCTTCTTCTTGTTCTTCAAGCAATCGAGAGTCCATAGGTTACTCGAGTTCTTCATTTGGGCCTTGGCGACACCGCGGGCCTATACATATTTAGGCCATATATACCAAGCTCGAGTACCTATAGGGTATACCCATGTCAGTAGCCCCCGAGTGTCCAGTGGAATCGCATATTCGACTGGAGACTTTATGAAGCCTTCGAGTGCATGACTGAGTATGTTTTTTGACTGCTTTGTTTATGTCATAGGGATTGTTGATGTGCGTGCCTGATTTAACCGATGTACCGGTATCAGTTAACTACCTTAGGGTAAAAGAACACCATCTACTCGAACTCGAGTCCCTGGACCCGAATCCGGAAAAATGCTGGTGTAATTCGACTCAAGCCGCGGAGGTCTTATAGGAGTCGAATTCCAGTGTATGGGTGTGAGCACTCGACGCGTCCATCAAGGCATGTTCATCGTGCCTGTAGGCACGGATATATTCCTGGTAGTGCGCAGCAAATGCGTTGCCAGGCCTTATTCAGGTCTTATCTTCATGTTGTAAGCGCGGCATCCGAATTTTATCATCGCGGAGACGATTCGGGTGACCCAGGAGACGCAGTCACTTTGTAGGGAAGAATTATGAGGCGGTGTCGCCATAAACTTCGAGTGTGGACGTTATCAACACACGGTACTTTGTACAAATAATCATAGGGTGCGCGACCAGCGCTCCCTATGGGAGTAGCCCCCGAGTGCCTGGTTGAGTCGAAGACTCAGGCAGGGACTAAAGAACTTTTGCGACTGTTGTCGTCTTTTGCTTGCTTGTTTCAGTCGAATTTGCTTCCGGCGGTCCCTATGGGAGTAACCCATGTCCATAGTTGAACCGTGTTTCGAGTGGTCGGGTTTGTTTTGATTGTCCATATTCCTGCAAAAGAAAAAGAAGAATCGTAGGGTGCGTGACCAGCGCTCCCTATGGGAGTAGCCCCCGAGTGCTTTGTGGAGTCGAAGACTCGAGCGAGGACTTAAGTAGTCGAAGTCTTCTGCTGCGTAGTTCTTGATGACGTCAGTGCTGACGATTTTATGACCTCAGTTGTCCGCGTGAGCGAGTTTGACGGGACATGACGAGCGGTGGGTCCCACTTCCTGACTCTGATTTGACCGGGCGTGCGTAATCTTTATTTTAACTGCGCCTCCTCGATTTCCGCACATAATGGGAGTAGTGGGGGGACGGTTCGCGTTTCAGCTCCTCCACGTGTCGAGCACGATGAATGCCACGCGTCTGATAGGGTTTTTCTGAGCCGTTGGATTGTATCTTCCAGGGGTTAAGTAGTGATGCTGCGACGGTAAAATTCACATCTACTTCCATTCATCCTTTGCCTTCATCGCCATTGTTGCTGCTCCTCTGCTTTCCCTGCGCTCTTTTCCCTTCATGGCGCTGGACCAGCTCCGCACATTTCCTAGCTACTTCCTCCCGTCGCATCGCCGCCGCATAATAGGGAAGAAGAAAGGAGGTGCTGCGGCCGATTTCGCGGCTACCGTTGCTACGACGAAGAAGAAGGGCGGCTCCGCTGCTGCGGGTACTAGCACCGTCGCCGACGGGAAGAAGAAGGGCACGGGCACCCGCGTCACGAATGGCGCGTGGCGTCCATCTGTGATCAAGTCCTCAGATCTTTGTCTTCTTCGCCAAGACGGAGTGTTGTCCGCCACAGTCACCGACGCGCGCGTTCCTAGCGGCGAGGTAACCCCTCTCCTCCTGCCGGTTTTCGAGTGATGTTCCTAGCATTCATCATCCGCGGCCTCTCGTTGCCCCTGCATCCTTTCTTCAGGGGCCTTCTTTGCTTTTACGGGCTCCAGCTCCATCAGTTGTTCCCCAATTCCATCCTCCACGTAGCTTGCTATATCACTATTTGTGAGTGCTGGCTCAGAATCGAGCCGCATTTTGGACTCTTCAAGCGCCTCTTCAAGTTGAAGCGGCAATCGGTGTCTGGCTCCATAGTCTATGATGTAGGTGGCTGCGGAATCCACGTCGATCCATCCGCCACATACTTCGACATCAAGCTGGCGATGTCCGTCCAAGGGTGGAGGGACAAGTGGTTCTACATCCGCGACGAGAAGGCTGGCGGAGAACACTTCGGGCTCGCACCCTTCAAACCTGCGACGCCGTGCCAGAGGAGGCGCTCCTGGAAGAATGTGGGCATACCCGGTGAGTCCGCAGAGACAGATGTGTTGTACGAGCGCGTCTGCGACCTCGAGAGTTGCATAGGCAAAGAGGAGGGATGATGCGCCCTCATTCACATGTGGCTGCGCCGTCGCGTCCAGCCCCTGCAGGCCAGAGTCCACCCCATGTTTCAGTGGGCTGGCGCTGACGATGTCACTCGCGTGTCTGCCGATGGCATGTCCGCGAGTGAGGTAGATAAAAGGGTTCGACTGGTGACCAAGTACACCATCAAGGATGTTCTCCCTAGTGAACCAGTCGTTCCTCCGTTCGATGCTGCTAACCTTCCTCCTGAGGTACAGTTGTGCTACGTAGTAGCTTAGTTTGTTGATTGCCTCTTTGCTGTTTCTTTGCTTTGTGCTGAATTGTGGTCTATATGCAGGATTGGGTGGTGTCACCCTGTATGCCCCCTCTTCCTGAGGGGGTTATTCCTCGTGAAGCCTTGGAAGAGGACGAGTCGGAGTCGACCGTCCCATCTGATTTGGAGGAGGAAGCCCCCGAGTCGGATAGTCCGGATACTCGCAAGCGTTCGTGCAGCGAGGATTCTGACGCGTCGTCTCCTTCGACTCCGGAAGGTGCAGGCGTTGGTGCGGAGTCGCCAATTCCTGCCATTCCTGTGAGTGCCGTGGCGTCATCTTCTCGCAAGAAGATGCGACTGCCAAAGGAGTCCTCGTCAGAGTCAGGGGGACCAACCGTTGACTTTGATAAGTTTGATTGGTAAGTATTCGAGTTGTCCTTGTTGATTCTTCTTTGGATTTTCCCTTTTCTTGATGTTAGTTTTGTCTTGCAGTCAGCAGGTGTCGTCATCTTTTGGCGACGTCCAATTTTTGAAAGAATCGGGAGTCGCAACCTCAAGGGCCAAGAAAGAGGTCGAGCATGCTCCTTCCCCTCCATTAGCGGCCCACTCCGGGCACAACTCTTCCAGCTCTCCGCATGATGGGGAGTATCGGATGGTTGCCCGGATGACTGCACACCAATCGAATTCGGAGTCATTGGAGGATCATGTAAGTGTAGTATTTCGTCTTTTGATGTTGCAGTCGATGTTATCTATGGCTTCTGCTGATCCTTTGTTGTTTTCCTTTTGCGATAGCTCCTTGTGAAAGAAGCCGCTCACTTGGCGGAGCAGGTGCTTGTGATGGGTCGCCAGCATGCAATGCGGGATACGCGCCATTGCGTGGTAGAAAGTAAGTGCTCTTCACTTCTCCTTCTTCTGCATCGTTTTCATGTAGTCGACTGATAGTCAATCCCGTTTGTTTTGTTCTTGTAGCTGAGCATAATGCCCTTCTGCGCAATGCTGCCACCATGGAAAAGACACTCGCCGCGGCTGTGAAGATCCGCAATGAGGCAATCGCCGCGCGTGACGAGGCACAAAAGCGCGAAGAGGACCTGCGTGCCTCCATTGCAGCTAGGGATAAGTTGTTCGAAGAACAGCTTTTCTCGATTGCCAAGGCCCTCTCAGGTACCTTGCTTGGATATCATTACCATTCTCTGTTCGAATTTGTCATTGGTGCTGACTTTCGTACCCATGTGTGGGTTTATGTACAGATGCTGGTGATTTGACCTTCAACCCTCAGGCCCTCCGTCACGACGATGTCTTGGCGGGTGCTCTGTAAGTAGTCGAGGACCGCAGTGCAAGATATACTCTCCAAGGCCACGGGTGTGCTCAGTCGCCTCCGGGAGGAGCTGGTTCCCAAGGTTGAACTGATCGAGAACATGGACGAGCTGGTGGAGTCTTTTGCCGGGGGCGTCTCTATGAGCTTTAAGAACTCGCTCCGTGCGGCTGGTGCATCGATGTCACTCGCTATGGTGCAGGCCCACGGAGTTGAAATTGATCCTGCGGCGGTCTCAAGGGCGATGCCCGTTAGCGCAGACGGCCAGCAGGTAGTCTTTGCTCCTTTAGTGACTTCCTGTGGCAAGTATGGGCCACAACTGATCAACATAGTTGCAAAGTACTCTGAGGAGCTGCAGCAGGCCAAGAAGGCGGCAAAGGCTGCAGCGTCAGGGGCCGGCAGGAAGTCAGTGGCATCTGATACCGCCATGGACTCGATGAGGCCCCCAAAGCCAAAGTCCAAGTCGAAGAAACTAGTTGCTCCTCAATAGCTTTGTAATAGTTGAATAGCCTATGTCTATTGTTGAGAACATGCCTTTGGCGAGTGTATCTGCTGATACTTTTTTTGTTAATCTTGAATGCACTCGAATCTTTTGTCTGTGCATCAATTTGGTCTTGTATTGCTTCTTGCTTGGCTTGTGATAGGGCACATCAAGTCATCCTTTGAGCGAACCTCAGGATTCTCCACCCCTTGATGATACTGTGGCACCATCGTGCTCAAGGGTGGATGAGCTATCTCTTCTCTCGCGACCGTGACCGCGTGAAGCAGTTGGAGCGTGAATTGCCCGTACTCCACGGTAATGTGGATGTATGGGAATCGAAGGCAGAGAAGGCCACCGCCCGAGAACAATATCTGTTGGGGGAGGTGACGCAGCTGGGCGACCAATTTAAATGTTAGCTTGCTTACTCTTATCTTTTCCTTGTAGTCACTCGCAATGGTGTGCTGTCCTCACACTTCCATTTATTGCTTTGTGTAGTTGTCAGCGTGCGCCATCCGCAGGATGAGAAGGATAGGGTTGCCATTCGCATGCATGATCTAACCCAAGAGCAACTTCAAGAGAGTGGATACTTCTGGGTAGATCATGATCGTGCAATCGCGCTGGCGACCCTGCAGGATCGTGCATCGCGAGTGCTACACTTCTTGAAGAAGTCGCAGTCTTGCTTGAAGAACATTTATCGGACGATGTTTCCGCTGGATGTTGCGCCATCGAGCCTGCTGGCCCTCCTTGCCAAGTTCCAAGACCTGTCTGCGGTTCGGGAGTGTGTAAGACAGCAGTTGGTGTCTGGTGCCAAGGCCGCTCTGTCGCTGGTGCGACTGCATAGGCCTGATGTAGACGTTGCGGCTGGTCCACCTGCGCCACCAGCGGGTTCTACTTGGAATATGGTGCCGCACTATTAGGCGGTGGATCGCCTAGCAGAGGAGATCGTCAACTTCTTCGAGGAGCAAACCAATGTTCTCTTGTTGCAATAGTAGTTTAGTTTGTATCCTGCACATAGGCGTACCAATGTTGTAAAGTTCGTATGTAATGATGTGCATAATTGATTGTCGATGATGTATAAAGAGCTTGTTAGCGTGTATGTTTTGTGAGTGCGTTGCACTATGCGACTCCCTTTCGTTAGCCTGGCCATGCGCTTATCTCAGTCCCTTGTCAACCTGTCAGGTGCGTTGCAACTGGGTTGATGTGTGTCAAGGGTTTCGATTAATGTGCCAGCTACTCAGGATATCACGTTTTAGTTCGTAGAACAGATGTGTATAGGGTGGTGCAGCCCCCGAGTGGATAAGTTTGCGAACAAATAAAGGAGAGCACAAAGTTTTGGGGCACTTAGCTTTATTTATTCGCGAGACAGTATGAAGTACAATGTGTGGCTAAGTAGCCTTGGCTAGGTGGCCTTATTTGCAATGTAAAAGTAAAAACAACTAAGGGTAGAAACGTCGCAGCTGCGCGACGTTCCAGGGGTTGGAGTATGCGACTCCTGTCTCTAAGTCTTGAAGGCGATAGGCGCCACCTGGGATTACTTCTGTAATCACGTATGGTCCCTCCCAGGGGGACTCGAGCTTGAGATGTCCTTGCTGCTTCAGTCGCAGGACTAGGTCGCCTTCGATGAAGGATATGGGGCGTAGCCTCCTATTGTGGTAGTTGCGCAGGTTCTGCTGGTAGATCGTTGATCTTTCCGTGGTGATTTCCCTTGCCTCGTCAAGGAGGTCGACGGAGTCTTCGAGTGCCAGGGTTGACTCTTGCTCGCTATAAGTGACCACGCGCGGCGCTTTGTATCGTACCTCAGCGGGTAGCACCGCTTCAGCCCCGTGCACCATAAAGAACGGGGTGTAGCCTGTAGCACTGTTTGAAGTTGTGCGTAGGCTCCAGAGTACTAATTGTAGTTCATCTGGCCAGCAACCCACGGCGTGTTCGAGTGGCCGGAGGAGTCGCTTTTTGATGCCGCCGCAGACAAGCCCATTCGCCTTTTCGACTTGACCATTGGTCTGTGGATGCGCTACCGAGGCATAGCTGATGTTGATCCCCAGATTCTCGCAGAATTCTTGGAACTCCTTGAATGTGAAGTTCGTTCCATTGTCTGGGATGATGCTGTGTGGCACTCCGAAGCAGAAGATGATGGATTCGAAGAACTTAACTGCGTTGTGCCCTGATTGATTGGTCGTTGGCATGGCCTCTATCCACTTGGTGAACTTGTCAACTACAACCAGGAGGTGGACATAGCCTCCTCGTGAGGACTTGGGGAGCTTGCCGACCATGTCGAGTCCCTATTGCGCGAAGGGTCAGGCCAATGGAATTAGCCAGAGCTCAGCCCCAGGTGCGTGCGGCTTGTCCGCGAATCGCTGGCACGCGTTGCGTTTTTGGATGATGTCCTTGGCATCGTGCATGGCCGTAGGCCAGTAGAACCCAGCTTGTAGAGCTTTGGCCACGAGGGCGCGACTGTCGGCATGATGTCCGCAGGTTCCCTCATGGATGTCGAGGAGAACAACTCTTCCATCGGCCGTGGAGACGCATCGCTGGAGTACTCCTGTGATGCTGCACTTGTATAGTTCGCCGTTGATAACAGTGAATGCCTTGGATCGCCGTGCGATGTGTCGTGCATCAGTCGGATTATCCGGTAGCCTTTTGCTGAGGAGGTACGTGATGTACGGCTGAGTCCAGGATGACTCAATCATCATGACGCTCATTGGTCCTTCGAGTCCTGTATCTAGCTCCAGGTCGTCGAGTGCCATTGGCTCATTGGGTGGCGTAGCCCCCGAGTCCATTGCTGCGCTTGTTTTCTTCTCTGCTGCCTTTGGCTTGATGGAGCGTTCGCAGATGCGCTCGAGAAATACCCCAGGTGGTATGGGGGCGCAGGTAGAGCCTATGTTGGCGAGTGCGTCCGCCTCTTCATTGCTTTCACGACCTACGTATCGCAGCTCTCAGCCGTCGAAGTCCCCTTCGAGTGTGTCGTAGAGATCGCGGTACGCGATCATGTTGTCGTTCAGTGCATCGCACTCATGCATTGTTTGGTTGACGACCAGCTTGCAGTCGCCGTATATAATGAGCCTCTTGGCGCCGTAGGCTTTTGCCATCCTCATCCCGTGTAGCAGGGCCTCGTATTCAGCTTCGTTGTTGGAGGCGGTGAACTGCATTCGCAGGATGTATTTCAGCTTGTCCCCCTAGGCCGATGTCAGTATGACACCTGCACCTGCTCTGTCCTTCCGCTTGGATCCATCGAAGTGCATTGCCCAGAGGTAGGACATATCTGGTTTGTTGGGGAGCTGGTTCTCCATCCAGTGCATGAGGAAGTCAGGAAGAACTTGCGACTTGATTGCGTCGCGCTTTTCGTATGTGATGTCTCGTGGAGACAATTCGATTCCCGAAAGCGCAACTCGCCCCGTGGCGTCAGGGTTATTGAGGATATGCCCCAGCGGGGCGTTGTTGACCACCACGATTGGGTGTTCCTAGAAGTAGTGGCGCAATCGCCGGGCGGTCATGAAGATGCCGTACTCCAGCTTCTGGTAGTGCGGGTACTGCTATTTTGTTGTTTTGAGGACCTCGCTGAGGTAGTAGACTAGGCGCTGTACCCCGTGGACCTTGTTTTCTTCAGATCGTTCGACCACAAGCACTATGCTGACCACCTGGTTGGTGGCAGAGATATATAGCAACAGTAGTTCCCTTTCTCGTGGGGTCACCAGTACTGGTGAAGTGGATAGCAGGCGCTTGAGGTCTTCGAATGCTTCATGCGCTTCGTTGGTCCACTCGAACTTTTCAGCTTTGCGGAGGAGTTGGTAGAATGGCAGTGCCTTTTCACCCATCTGACTGATGAATCGACTAAGGGCCGTGATTCGCCCAGCCAGCTGCTGGACGCCCCTTATATTTTTTGGCTTCTCCATGGCCAGTATAGCTTTTATTTTCTTCGAGTTTGCCTAGATTCCTCTCACGGAGATGAGATACCCGAGTAGTTGCCTAGATGGTACGCCGAAGGCGCATTTGTCCGGATTGAGCTTGATCCGGTAGTGGTCGAGGTTGGCGAAGGTTTCGCGTAAATCGTCGATTAGGGAGGTCTCCTCCTTGGTTTTGATTACTATGTCGTCGACATAGACTTGAATGTTGCGACCAAGCTGATCCTTGAGGCAAGCCTGCATGCACCACTGGTAGGTGGCTCCTGCGTTTTTTAGCCCGAAGGGCATTGTGTTGTAGCAGAACACACCGAAGGGCGTTGTAAACGCTGTTTTTTCTTGATCTTCCTCCTTCATTCGAATATGGTTATAGCCTGAGTAGGTGTCGACGAAGCAGAGGCACTCGCATCCCGTGGTGGAGTCGATGATCTGGTCGATTCGTGGTAATGGGAAGTGATCCTTTGGACAGTGCTTGTTCAGAGAGGTGAAGTCCACACACATTCGCAGGATATCCGTGTCCTTTTTTGGCACTAGCACCGTGTTGGCGAGCCAAGTGCTTTCCTTGATTCTGCGTATGAATTTGCCGTCGAGGAGTCTGTTGATCTCCATTCCGACTGCCTTTGCTCATGGCTCAGATAATCGCCGAATTGTTTGATTGACTGGCCTTGCGTCTGGGTTGATGTTGAGTGCGTGCTCGGCGAATTCCCTGGGAACTCTTGGCATGTCTGCTGGACACCAGGCGAAGATTTCCCAGTGCTCACGGAGGAATTCGACGAGCGCGAGTTCCTATGCGGGACTCAAGTTGTTGGTGATGAGGGCCGTCTTGGTGTGATCCGATGGGTGGACCTGCACTTTCTTTGTGTGCACCGATGAGTCGGAAGATAGATCGGGCGAACTTGGCTGGCTCAGGGGAGGCAGACGGTTGTCTGTCGACTCCTTTAGTCTCGCGAGTTCTTCCTGCATGCTGAAGGACTAAGAAATTCTGTTGAATTCCCTGTCGTAGCTGTCGGATCTCTCGAAGCTCCCGTTGACTGTGATGACGCCATTGGGACCTGGCATTTCCATCTGCAGGTAGGCATAGTGTGGTACTGCCATGAACCTAGCGAACGCGACACGTCCGAGGATGCAGTGGTACTGTGAGGGCCAGTCGACGACCTCAAAGTCGATGCGCTCGCGCCAAAAGTTTTTTGGCGTGCCGAAGATGACGTCGAGGTTGATTTTGCCCAGGGGATATACGCCTTTTCCTGGGACGATGCCGTGGAATGTTGTGTCTGAGGCTTCTAGGCAAGTTAGAGGGATCCTCATTGCTCGCAAGGTACTCGCAAATATAAGGTTGATGCCGCTTCCGCCGTCCATGAAGACGCGGCTCATGTCAAAACCTCCGATTTGGGCCTCGAGTACGAGAGGACAATGGCCTGGACGAGGTACTTGAGGCGGATGATCGCGTTTGTCGAAGGTGATGCAGGACTCGCTTCCGCTGAGGTACTCAGTGGTGGATGGTGGCAAGTTTGTGGCCAAGTTGACTTGGCGAGTGATGGCCTTCTGCACCCTGTTAGAGGGGCGTCCTTTTTGGATCATCATGGTACCCATGGCTCATGGGTTTGGTTCGCCTCCCTGGTGCTGGTCCGGCGCAGCTGCGTTTGGGGGTAGTCCAGGTGGTGGTGGCGGAGCGCCATGTGCCATGGCGCCTGGAGCGGCTCTGTAGCCTCTTTTGACTACGTTGCGATTCATCCGAGCTAATCCGTCATGTAGTTTGAGGAACTCACGGCAGTCCTTGAGGAGGTGGCTGGACTTCTTCTTTCCATCATGCTTGTCGATGTAGAAATGCACCGTACATGGCCCGGACAGTTTGTCTTCAATGGATGTCGCGGGTGCCTCATCACGATTGCGGCGTTGCCACACTTGCGTGGTTTTCCTGGAGTCGCGGTACCCACCGCTGCGGTATCCGCTGTTGCGGTTATCGTCGCGTCTGTCGGCGTAGCCAGCTGCGACCATGTTGATGTCGTCGCGGTCATCTTAGATGCGCATGCAGCGTTTGCCTCGGTGGTCGCGTCTGCGCTCGAGTTCTGCCTCCTCGTCGGAGTGAATGCGATTCTTCACCGAATCTTCTCCATCGGCCCACCGATTCGTGATTTCCATCAGGTGGTCGATGTTCTTGGGCTTTGAGCAGCCCAGCTCCTCCCTGAGCTCTATGTAGCGGACGTCGCCGTTGAATGCGTCAATCGCGCGATCCTCCGAGATGTTCTCTATGGAGTTCTTGATGATGGACCACCTTTGGATGTAGGAGCGTAGCGATTCGCCCGATCTTTGCTGGCAGCATCTCAGCTCTTCGATTGATGTGGACCACTTGTAGGTGTCCTTGAAGTTGCGCACGAAGCTGTAAACCAGCTCATCCCAACTACGAATGGATCCGCGTGGGAGGTTGTTGAGCCATGCTCGGGCGGCGCCTTGCAGCTGTAGCTTGTAACAACCTCGGACCCTACGCTCTAAGTTCAAGCCTAGATGAACCGAAAGTGGTTAAAATAGTACAGCGGGGGCCCAGGGGCCACCCACGTGTAGACCCGTCGGCCGTCCTAACCACTTCCAAGAACATCGGGACAAGAGCGAGCGGCGTAGGCAACAGGCGAAGAGATCAAATACATACACAAGTGAGTATGTATGCAAGCTACCTTACAACAGTTCTCAGAGCCATACCATCTAAAAGAAATAGAAATATTGCAGCGCCATACGGCAAAATCCAAATATCCTAGATAGAGATAATAGTGTAGGGTAGCTCCTCATACATCAAACATCAGAGTATCAAGCAGAAGCGGGAAACAAGATCCGGTTATGGACAAGAAGCAAATCAGCATAAGATGCCACATAACTAAGCACATCCTGCCCACAGATCTCATGGATCCCCATCCCCGGAATCTCTACACCGAGTGATCGTTGCCAACATCATCTGTCTCCTCCACCCAGTATCCATCTTGCGAATACACCTGTTCATCTGAATCAAACAATTTATCGTGTGAGACCCTAGGGGTACTCAGCAAGTCTTTATGCCTCTAAAGGGGACATAACCTGGGGTGACGCAATTGCAGCAAAAGATAATAACTAACAAGTCTATAGATACTCGCTAACCATCCGCCTAACCAATGATAGACGGATGTCCGTTAATTAGAAACAACAGTTATAACAGTATAAAGTAACAGATCCATCCTCCTTCTCGCTTACCAATGAGAAAGCGGATGAACAACCCATTCGTTGGCAGTTTTATTAACCATTCCATGAGTATTGCACTATTTACTAGTCAGGTATTTAGTCAGATTAAAAGCGGTACTTTAGTTATACTTGTCTATGATCAAGAAACTGTGCTCCAAGTCGTCCATAACCGCGGACACGGCTTTCAGAAAGATTTACCCTGCAGGGGTGCACAAATAGCAACATACACACGATCGACCTCGGAAAAACCAAATCAAAACCCAACGAGGCTTTCACGACAAAGCATTCACAGGATTCATAAAATATTTCAGGGGGCCACCTCATTAAGCTACCCGCAACGAAGTTGGCCGACTCCGAGGCGGACCCAAAGTTTGTGTCAATGGTTGTAAACGACTGGGAACCCGAAAGTGTGACTGGGCTTGTCGATACCGCAAAAACATTCCATGATCCAAAACAGTACAGGTGCTCCACGCACAATCTTAAATAAAGCAGTAAACCATGGCATAGGTACAGGATAGTAATAAAGCCCCAAACTACTATGTGGCCCCAAGAAATAAGAAATGAATCGAGCTCGCGCTATGGGGATTCATGGTCCCATATGCGGATAGTGCGATAGTCAAGGAACAGGTATCAAGTACTCGGGGTCCTACGGGACACAAGTGGACATAAAAACCAAATAACAGATATTGCCTACCGGTGCCTCTTTTATTAGTTATCCCATTACTACTCAGGTTAAGTTGTTTAGGTACCTCGTTATCCATCAGACACTCACATACCCTACACATGCTGTTCTACGACTCGCATGGCTCAAACAACTCCTGTAGTAAGGGCTCATGGGATCGAGGAACAAGCTCGGTGGGGTTTAAAGTAAAGTCTATGTAGTACTTGGGATTCAATTTAATGCAAGCACGACTCAATGATGCAAGAATAAGATAGAGGCAATAGGTACTATATGTATGCAAGCATGTGGTAGTGCTTGCCTGGCAGCTCAGTTGAAGCGAGAGACGGATCTGGGTAGTACTCCTGGGATTCCTGATATTTCCCCTGCTCGGCGTCTATTCGAAAGAAGAACCAAACAAACAAGGGCCAACATAAATAAAGTGCACAAGCATATAAGTAAAATGCGACAAGCAACAAGCATGCCATGATGAATGATGCAGAATTTACATGGCAATAAGGTAGCATGGCAAGGGTGAGGTGTGGGGACAAGAATAAATTATTTTATTAATTATTTGGTCAAGTTTTATTGCCATAAACAGTTCTGATTTTTTAATAATGACATGATGCATGCTGCAATTCAGAACATGGAATGCATAAACAGAACGGGCTCGTCGCGCTGATCGATTTAGACATATTATTTGTCAAATTTGGAGTTAGAGAGATAAAGTTATTAATTAAATAAGAAAAGGCATTTTTATTGCAATTAAACAATTTTGAAAATTTAAATTAATCAAACATTATTTTGAATGGCATATTTGAAATCCTCACATTTTTCTGATTCAAACACATATATCATTTGTATTATCAAATTAAAGATATTAATTTCTGGATTTTAAAAACATATAAACAATTTTCTGGAATTATTTTTATTTTGAAAAAGTCGTTGGAACTTTTGTTACATAGGAACAGATAGCCGCAGTCACAGACGGGTGGACCCGACGCTGACACATCGTTGCGCTGGCGGTAAACGGCACAGCGGCTTTCTCACCGTGGCCGAAGCTAGCCACTGAGACAGACGAGTGGGGCCAACGTATCATGGGGCCACTGCGCGTGTGCGCCAGCAGGGGCTGGACACGTGGGTGAGCCGGGTCCGCGCGGAGGGAAAAACGGCGGAGTCCGGGTGCCTTTTCGTAAAAACAGCGCGGCGGCTGACCGGTGGGGCTCAGAGGACCGCGGGTGGAGGCGGGAAAAAGTTCAGGGGCTTATGCGCAAAACTCTCTGCGAGGCTGACGAAACTGAAGAATAAGGTCTGAGAAAAACAATAGCTACTCCTGACTTTGATTGAAGATGGCGAGAGATTGGCTGCAGAACTCGCGACGATGCAAAAAGCAAAGATGTAGAGGAAAGGTTGGTCTACAACTTTGGTGTTTGGAGCTTCGCCAACGGAGGTCTGCAGCGCACGGGGCGACAAGAAGAACAGAGGGAAAAACACGGGCCGGCTGCAGACTGGATTTCGACAGGAAACGCAAGAGCTGGAGCAATCTTGCGAGGAAGATTCAGGGCGCTTCGCCGAACCAAATTGAGCGTGTATTGGCTCGTTTTAAAGAGGGGAGGATCATCTACCACTTTTGTTTTCGCAGAAACCGAAGAGGAGCAACACAACGACGACATCGACACGAAGAATAGGCACAACTACAGACGCTGCTGCCGCTGCTGTCCGTGGCGTGCGAGAGCGGTGCGTGCGGCGACTGGCACGGTCTGGCGTGCGCGCGTAACAGGGACGACAACAGGGACAGAGGGGGTTACTGGAGGAAGGAAGGCCTCACCTCACGCTCTTTGGCAAGCCGAGCAGGCCGGAACAGGGAGCGAAGAGGACACAGACGGGGTGGTCGACGCAGCGGCACGGCCTCGGCGATGGTGTGATGTGGTTGCCCAGCCCTCCTCCTCCTAGCTCCTAGTGATGTACAACATCAGGGACGATGTGCACCTCCTCGCGTGGCTCCAGGGCAAGGTGTCTCGGTGGCGACGGCAGCAGGACGACATCGGGGACAGGGTAGACGGCGACCGAGTTTAGGGCTGGCTGGGGATCTCGATCCGGATCCAGGGCATGTGAGAAGGGAAGAGGGATGGGGATGGAGGCTAGGTGAGGAGGGTGAGGCTGGCAGCTGCCTCTGCTTGCTTTATGTCGAGGCAAGGGAGAGCGAGTATGGCACGATGTGGGGTGGGGCTGGCGATCACGTGCGGTGCGCTAGAGGGAAAGAAGAGAAACAAGAGGCGTGCAGGGCGTCGGGTTCAGACTGGGAGGGGTGCACTGCAACTGCTGTCGTTGCTCGGTTCAGGGAAAAACGTCTCCCTCCCAGATTGCCTTGGTGCACATGTGTGTGTCAATCGGTGCATGCAACCACACACCAAAAAAGGGTGTAGATAGCTAGCTGGTATAAGTATGTGTGGTACATGCACAGTTAGGGTTTTATCTAGGTGAGAGGTAAGGTGTGTATGTGTATAAAGAAGAAGGGGATTAGAGTTTTTATATAGTCCAAACTAGACTAGATGGGACTAGTTTTAGACAAAACTTTAGACGGATTTAGAGTCAAAGATTTAAGCAGAGACCAAGAGACAAAAATAAATATAGAGATGGAGTCTTTATTTAGATAGCTAGATTAGCTAGGAAAACTTGTAGATGGAGTGTAGATATAGGATTTGATCAAAAAGTTGAACAAACAAACAAGTGCAAAAGAATTTGAATAAAAGGGAGGTCACTAGAGGCATTGATATCACATGTGATTAGGGCTAATATTGCATGTAGAACTAGATTTGAATAAAAGGTATGCCACATGCACATATGAATATTTGAGAGAGGCAAGCACTAGGATTGAATAGAAGGAGATGGAAAGGCAAGGTAGAATGGACACCACACCCAAAAATAAAAGATTGAGGTAAAAGGGAAGGTGGAGGGTTTTATTTGCATGAGACATGCAAGATTACCTCCATGCATGCATGATGTATTAAGATGGTGAAACATATCACATGTGTATGAGTGTATGAGATAGGTAGATTGGATCCATACAAATATATGTGGCCTGGTTTTAAATACTATCAACAAAAGGCCACATACATGTATATGGTGGAAAATAGATGATATCAAAGGAGAGGTGTATGGCATGTTAGTAGATGGAAGGGGAAGTAAAAGATATGCCCTCAACTCAACTTGGGCATTTAACATATATCAAAAGCCCAATAGGATTTAGTAAGAACCAAATGCAATGTATCAAGAGGCAAATACGATTAATAGTGCATATGATATAAGAACCAAATGAAAAGGGTTTTATATGATGCTCAAATGCAAGGTGGCATGATGACATGAGCATGATATAATTATGATGCAACAAAATATATGTAGGAAGTAGCATTTTATTATTAGACCAAGTAGCATTACAGATGTTAGACAGATGGGATGCTACATAGCTATAGGCATTGCATGGTCGTGCTTCGACTGCCGCCGTGGAGCCTGACAGAGGAGATGTGGTCTTCCAGCCAGATCTTTGGGTCCTATAGGCCGTCAAACTTCATGTTCTCCGATGGGAGTTTAAACCCCTTGGGCATTCGCTTTTGCCTGATGGCCCTGCTGAAGCATCTGGCGCCACAGAGCTCCACATCCTCGTCTTCTGAATCAGTCGACCGAGCACGTCACGCCCTTGATTTGTCGATCTTGCGCTGCGTGAGGTCGTCGCGTGCATCATAGTCGTGGTCGTGTCGCCATGATCGGCAGCGTCGAGACAGGTCGTGACTGTCGTTGCTGGATGAGGGCGAGGAGTAGAGCTTTGTCTTTTTTCGGCTCCGGTGTTGGATCCTTGTCGAGGGCGGCTTCGACTAGTCCCAAGCCTACGATCGTAGATCGGTGCATAGCGGCTCGGGGATCTCCAGCTGGTGGCTGATTGTTGAGGAGGTACATGGTGGCTGCGATCACCGCGGCCTGCGGTGTCTTGGGGACCACGTTGCCCCGTGTATCAACTGTCATAGAGCTGAAGTCGAGGACCTTTGCAGCTTCTATGCATTCTTGCTTGGTGAGATGGGCCATCCGAGATCTCCTCTTGTTTGTGAGGTACTCGTTGCCCTTTGAGGAGGATCCTCCGTGGGAGGAGAGCCCAGCACGTCGAAGGCTCGACTCGTCTGCCGCCTTTTTGTGCGCCCCGAGTTGCGCGATTGTTTGCACTTGGCGCTTGAATTCTTCCTTCAGGAGCCAATGATATCCCATTAGCAGTTCTTGCGGATTTCCGAAGGGTAGAGGGTTGCCTCGTAAGGCATCACGGCATCGAGCCCACTCTTGTTCGTTGAGCTTGATTACGACGCGTTCGCCGGTATGCTCGTTTATTATGGTTGGAGGTTCGACTGCTCCTCCGTTGTTGACGGGGGTGCCGTTGCCACCATTGCCGCTGTTGCCACCGTTGCCGCTGTTAGACGGGTCGGTTTCGTTGCCACGGTTGCCCGTGTTGTCGCGATTGGCAGAAGTGTCGCCTGCGTTGATGACGGCGCACATGAAGTGGTTGGGGAAGCTACTGCTCCCGCAACTTTCAGATCCGGAACCGTAGGTTCCATCTTCAGTTTCTAGATCGCTCAGATCGGAGTCACGACTGCTGTCGCTGACCATGTTCTTGAATGTTGTCGGGGCGTTGAGCTCACTGAGGGTGCCAATAGATGGAGGGAACCACGATGCTGGAGCAATCGATGGTACCGTCGGCTGGTCAGGCATGCGAAGCGTGCCCATCTGACCGACCTGGAAGCGGAAGCTCCCGATCGCTAGGCTGATTCCGTCGCCCACGGACTCGAAAGCCGGGCGAGTGGTCGGCGTGTGGACCGTGAAGTTGAACACGCCAAAGAGCTGGCGAATCTCTGTTGTTACGGAGTTGTAGATCACGGTTGATGGGGCCGAAGAAGCCGCAACATCAACACTCCCAATTCCCACAGACGGCGCCAATTGACGAGGGTTTAACTCGTCAATGCCCATTGTTATGGACTTGGGTTTTGGAGAAGGAGGGAGCCCTAGAGACATCTATCGGCTAGCAAACAAGCACACAGGGGACTCGAAGATTTACCCAGGTTCAGGCCTCATAGAGGTCCCTACTCCTGCTTGTCTGCTCATGGAATTATCAAAGGAATCGAAGATTACAATGGTGCACAGATGCAATCTGGCAAGGGTTGTGGAAACTAGGGTTGCGTGTGTCCTCCTCGCCGCCCCCTCCTAGCCTTTATATAGATAGGCTAGGTCTCGGGTAGCAGGTCGAGTCGGTTACAGGTTAGGGTTTTCCCCTTTGAACTTTCTGTCTTTAGCTTATTCTTGTTCTTCAAGCAATCGAGAGTCCATAGGTTACTCGAGTTCTTCATTTGGGCCTTGGCGACACCGTGGGCCTCTACATATTCAGGCTATATATACCAAGCTCGAGTACCTATAGGGTATACCCATGTCACCTGGTGTTGCCAGTTTGTCTACAGCAAGCGTGGCCAATCATGCCGCAGAACAGCCTACTCGTGGATCTCTCTCATGAAGACCATCCCAATCGTCCAGGCGCCCCGATCGAACGGTATGTAGAAATCGTCAAGCAGAACAACTGTGTTAGGGCATGCCTTCTAGAAGACTCGGTCTAACAGCCACCCATGCAACGACACTGGTGTAACCATGTGTGGTTTGTGAAAAGAACATACATGCAATCACACTAGGTGGATCCATATGTGGTTTATGGAAGTAATAGACATGCAATGACTCTAGCTGTGATTCATGAAAAGAACAGACATGCAATGGCACTGGTGGATCCATGTGTGGTTCATGAGAAGAACACACATCCAATGACACTGGAGGGCTCTAGTTGTGGTTCATGAAAAGAATAGACATGCAATGACACTGGTGGATCCATATGTGGTTTGTCTAGAGGAACACACATGCAATGACATTGGGTGTGGTTCATGAAAAGAACAGACATACAATGACACTGGTGGATCCATGTGTGGTTTATGGAAGTAACAGACATGCAATGACTCTAGCTGTGATTCATGAAACGAAAAGACATGCAATGACACTGGTGGATCCATGTGTGGTTCATGAGAAGAACACACATCCAATGACATTGGTGGATCCTTATGTGGTTCATGAAAAGAACAGACATGCAGTGACACCGGTGGATCCTTATGTGGTTTGTCTAGAGGAACACACATGCAATGACACTGGGTCTGGTTCATGAAAAGAACAGACATGCAATGACACCGGGTGTGGTTCATGAAAAGAATAGACATGAAATGACACTGGTGGATCCATGTGTGGTTCATGAGAAGAACACACATCCAATAACATTGGGTGGATCCTTATGTGGTTTGTCTAGAGGAACACACATGCAATGACACTAGGTGTGGTTCATGAAAAGAAAAGACATGCAATGACACTGGTGGATCCTTATGTGGTTTGTGAGAAGAACAGACATGCAATAACACTGGTGGATCCTTATGTGGTTCATGAAAAGAACATACATGCAATGACACTGGTGGATCCTTATGTGGTTCATGAAAAGAACTGACATGCAATGACACCGGTGGATCCATGTGTGGTTTATGGAAGTAACAGACATGCAATGACTATAGTTGTGATTCATGAAAAGAACAGACATGCAATGACACTGGTGGATCCATGTGTGGTTCATGAGAAGAACACACATCCAATGACACTGGTGGATCCTTATGTGGTTCATGAAAAGAACAGACATGAAGTGACACTGGTGGATCCTTATGTGGTTTGTCTAGAGGAACACACATGCAATGACACTGGGTCTGGTTCATGAAAAGAACAGACATGCAATGACACCGGGTGTGGTTCATGAAAAGAATAGACATGCAATGACACTGGTGGATCCATGTGTGGTTCATGAGAAGAACACACATCCAATAACATTGGGTGGATCCTTATGTGGTTTGTCTAGAGGAACACACATGCAATGACACTAGGTGTGGTTCATGAAAAGAAAAGACATGCAATGATACTGGTGGATCCTTATGTGGTTTGTGAGAAGAACAGACATGCAATAACACTGGTGGATCCTTATGTGGTTCATGAAAAGAACATACATGCAATGACACTGGTGGATCCTTATGTGGTTCATGAAAAGAACTGACATGCAATGACACCGGTGGATCCATGTGTGGTTTATGGAAGTAACAGACATGCAATGACTATAGTTGTGATTCATGAAAAGAACAGACATGCAATGACACTGGTGGATCCATGTGTGGTTCATGAGAAGAACACACATCCAATGACACTGGTGGATCCTTATGTGGTTCATGAAAAGAACAGACATGCAGTGACACATGTGGATCCTTATGTGGTTTGTCTAGAGGAACACACATGCAATGACACCGGGTGTGGTTCATGAAAAGAACAGACATGCAATGACTTATGTGGTTTGTTTTTAAGAACACACATGCAATGACACTGGGTGTGGTTCATGAAAAGAACAGACATGCAATGACACTGGTGGATCCTTATGTGGTTTGTTTAGAGGAACAGACATGCAATGACACTAGGTGTGGTTCATGAAAATAACACACATCCAATGACACTGGTGGATTCATAAGGTGGTTTGTCTAGAGGAACACACATGCAATGACACCAGGTGTGGTTCATGAAAAGAACAGACATGTAATGACTTATGTGGTTTGTTTAGAAGAACACACATGCAATTACACTGGGTGGTGTTCATGAAAAGAACATACATGCAATGACACTGGTGGATGCTTATGTGGTTTGTTTAGAGGAACAGACATGCAATTGTTGGGGATCGGTGCGGAAAACAAAAATTTCCCTACGATGTAACCCCAAAACTTGCCTAGGATCTATCTATGTAGTAATGCTGTAACGGCCAATGCGTATAGAATACATACCCTTGTAGACCGTACGCGGTTAACGTTCCGCGGGGAACGTGGTTGAAGTAGTCGTACTCGTAGCCGACCTCAACGTCGCGAAGCTCCTTGCAGGTCACCCCTTGCTCCTTCATCATCTTCATCGTGCAATAGCTCCGGCTCACGACATTCAAGTGCCCCAAGTGTTGCGCCTCGTGTCTTCGTACACATCCGGTGCATGATCCGGCCGGGAGTGCGGAAGTTGATATCCGGCTAGGAATCCCTGCAGCGTAACAGCGTACTGCAGGTGTGCCTCGATCGCACAGCCCAGACTTGGGGCCATGGTCACGAGGTATAGAGAGGGAGAGAGAAGGAGTAAGTCAACCAAAGGACTTCTCCAATTGTTGGTGTGTTTCATCCCACCCATGGGCACCCCTTTATATAGGGGGAGGGGGTGTGTCCTCCCCTTTGGGTTTCCCATGTGGGACTAAACAAGGGAGAGGGGGGAGGCGCATGGGCCTTAATAGGCCAGCCGGCCTGGGGTGGACCCCACCCCACGGGGAGCCCTAGGCTGGCCAGGTGGGCCCCCTCAAGGCGCCTAGGCCTTGGCCCCTTGGCCCTTGGCCCTTCCCTCCTCCGGTTTCCCCTCATGGGCCCTATTTCCCTAGGAAGTTTGGCCCATTAGTGGAATAACCCTTCAAATTAGATTTTAATATTATATTTAATATTAATTACACTAATTAATATGTAAATACATATGACAAAATCCATCTTAACCCGAAACACCTTTCGGTTCCCTTTCGATTTACTCCGAACAACTTCGGATCTTTCCCGGAATGATTTTGGTCCTTTATTCTTTCTCCGAACAACTTCGGATCTCTTTGCGGAACGACTCCGGCTTTCTCTCTTTCTCTACTGTGACTCTGTCTTACAAATGATCGCTCTCATTGTACCCTTAAGTGTATCCTCTCACGGCTAGGGAATGCTCTAGACATGATCTGTATCAATGATCAACAGAGGGACCAGGGATGTCCATGTGACCCCTATGCATTCCTGATGACAATGTCGTTTGAACTGTCTAAATGTAGCATCCTCTTCCTTTTGTTTCTCGATACAACTTGTCCGAGATTCGATCATTGGTATCACATACCTTTGTTCAATCTCGTTCACACCAAGTTCTGTTTTCTTGTTACAGTGATATTACATCCCCTTAACCTAGTCACCTGTTGCAACATTTATGGATGTAATCTCACCAAGCCGGCCGTATGTATATTTACCTGTCATGTGGGTGAAAAAATCCCGGTCTTGCAGTCACATGTCATCTACTGTTCCTTCGGAATACCCAACATACACCTTTATGGCCACCGTATTACCAGATGACGGTTGATACAGTCTAAGCAGCCTAGGGAAACAGTGAGTAATATGAGCTCATGGTCTAAGGAGAAGGAGTCTAGGTATAGCTGTGCAACAATGAACTAGATAACTTGATCGTGTTGCAATCCTTCAAGGAATGTCCAATCACATCATTCTCCAATGATATGATCCCGTTGTCAGTCGGCATAAATGCCCATGATCTTGAAACCCAGATCATCTTCGTTACCAACTAACTAGTGTGAATAGAGGCTACTAGGGACTTGGTTGTTTCATACCACACCTGTACCAATGTTTCTACTTGGCATAGTTCTAGCACAATATGAAACTATTATAAACTAATTGAGATACGATAATAAAAACCTATTTCTTATTTGCCTCTAGGGCATATCTCCTTCAGCAATGACACTGGGTGTGGTTCATGAAAAGAACACACATCCAATGACACCGGTGGATCCTTATGTGGTTCATGAAAAGAACAGACATGCAGTGACACCGGTGGATCCTTATGTGGTTTGTCTAGAGGAACACACATGCAATGACACTAGGTGTGGTTCATGAAAAGAACAGACATGCAATGACACTGGTGGATCCTTATGTGGTTTGTGAGAAGAACAGACATGCAATGACGCTGGTGGATCCCTATGTGGTTCATGAAAAGAACTGACATGCAATGACACTGGGTGTGGTTCATGAAAAGAACAGACATGCAATGACACTGGTGGATCCATGTGTGGTTTATGAAAAGAACATACATGCAATGACACTGGTGGATCGTTATGTGGTTCATGAAAAGAACTGACATGGAATGACACTGGGTGTGGTTCATGAAAAGAACAGACATGCAATGACATCGGTGGATCCATGTGTGGTTTATGGAAGTAATGGACATTCAATGACTATAGTTGTGATTCATGAAAAGAACAGACATGCAATGACACCGGTGGATCCATGTGTGGTTCATGAGAAGAACACACATCCAATGACACTGGTGGATCCTTATGTGGTTCATGAAAAGAACAGACATGCAGTGACACCAGTGGATCCTTATGTGGTTTGTCTAGAGGAACACACCTGCAATGACACCAGGTGTGATTCATGAAAAGAACAGACATGCAATGACTTATGTGGTTTGTTTAGAAGAACACACATGCAATGACACTGGGTGTGGTTCATGAAAAGAACAGACATGCAATGACACTGGTGGATCCTTATGTGGTTTGTTTAGAGGAACAGACATGCAATGACACTAGGTGTGGTTCATGAAAAGAACACACATCCAATGACACCGGTGGATTCCTAAGGTGGTTTGTCTAGAGGAAAACACATGCAATGACACCGGGTGTGGTTCATGAAAAGAACATACATGCAATGACTTAACTGGTTTGTTTAGAAGAACACACATGCAATGACACTTGGTGTTGTTCATGAAAAGAACATACATGCAATGACACTGGTGGATCCTTATGTGGTTTGTTTAGAGGAACATACATGCAATGACACTGGGTGTGGTTCATGAAAAGAACACACATCCAATGACACTGGTGGATCCTTATGTGGTTCATGAAAAGAACAGACATGCACTGACACCGGTGGATCCTTATGTGGTTTGTCTAGAGGAACACACATGCAATGACATTGGGTGTGGTTCATGAAAAGAACAGACATGCAATGACACTGGTGGATCCTTATGTGGTTCATGAAAAGAACTGACATGCAATGACACTAGGTGTGGTTCATGAAAAGAACAGACATGCAATGACACTGGTGGATCCATGTGTAGTTTATGGAAGTAACAGACATGCAATGACTCTAGATGTGGTTCATGAAAAGAACAGACATGCAATGACACTGGTGGATCCATGTGTGGTTCATGAGAAGAACACACATCCAATGACACTGGTGGATCCTTATGTGGTTCATGAAAAGAACAGACATGCAGTGACACCGGTGGATCCTTATGTGGTTTATCTAGAGGAACACACATGCAATGACACTGGGTGTGGTTCATGAAAAGAACAGACATGCAATGACACTGGGTGTGGTTCATGAAAAGAACAGACATGCATTGACACTGGGTGTGGTTCATGAAAAGAACAGACATGCAATGACACTGGTGGATCCATGTGTGGTTCATGAGAAGAACACACATCCAATCACATTGGGTGGATCCTTATTGTGTTTGTCTAGAGGAACACACATGCAATGACACTGGGTGTGGTTCATGAAAAGAATAGACATGCAATGACACTGGTGGATGCTTATGTGGTTTGTGAGAAGAACATACATTCAATAACACTGGTGGATCCTTATGTGGTTCATGAAAAGAACAGACATGCAATGACACTGGTGGATCCTTATGTGGTTCATGAAAAGAACAGACATGCAATGACACTGGTGGATCCTTATGTGGTTCATTGTAACATCCCAAAACCTCAATCCAAGCTTATCAAGATCCAGATCATCAAATTTAGGGTTAACAAAAACTTTGCAAATTAAAAATGAAAGCAGTCATGTGTATGTGCATTTAATTTAGGAATTGATTTGAATTGCCATGGTTCTATGATTATTTTCTTGTAAAATGTTTCTTAGATGAAATAAACATCATCTAAATCTTTCCCAAGCAAATCCCAAAGAAAATCAAATAAAAAACAATTAAAAATGAGGAATGGTCATTTTGGTCATTTTAATCAACTACACTACTTTGAGTGTTCCTAGCACTCATTTCTCAACAGAAATAATTCTAAATCTTTACACCCCTTGCTAGTACACATAATGAGGTACCAAGGCCCACTTTTTGATCTACTAAAACATTTAAATACTTATTTTAAATGGCATGTGAAAATTGAATTCAATGCATATGCCTAGATCACCCCTATTTCAAAAACCATCCAATTGAACTCCATTTTCAAAACCCTTGCAACCAGAGGCTACCTAGTACTAGTGGAGATCACTCAAAAATTTTGAAACCAAAATTCAAACTTTTGCTTCTTGCGGCCATTTCATCAAACAGGTGGCAGACACAAATCTCACAAAACCTAAAACACTATAGTGAGCAGTGCATTTGGTCACCACTTGGGCCTAACTTGGTCCCCTTGTTCCCCCAGCTAAAACCCTGGCATTAACTCTCTCTCCCTCTCCCCTGTATGCTCTTGTAGCAAGCCGCCCAACGCCATGCGCGAGGTCGACCACGGACAGCGCGCCTCAGCCCGTCCCGCGCTCTCCTTCACTTGCTGGGAGACAGGCGCCATCACACCGCTCCGCCCTGACCATCCCCCGACCAAAATCAAGCGGAGGACAAGCCTCATTTGCTCGCGCCCATGCCGCTGTCTACCATGCCGATCACCCCGGAGCGTCGCGCCCGCCAGAGCAGCACCGACCTTGCCTAGCCCTAGCCTTGCGTGTCAGCACCCGTAGGAGGCCCAGCAACCGCCCAGACATCGTCGTTCGCCGCCTAGTGACCAGTAGCCTGGAGGAACCGCGTCGAACACCGCCATCCGCGCGCAGTTCACCGCACGCTCCCGACTAGTAGAGACCTCACCTTGCCGCGCCTTTAAGCCCTAGAGGACCGCCGGGGAACAGAGAATCCATCGCCGCCCTTGCCCATGCCGAGAGAGCCCCGCATCATCGTCACCGATGACCTCATCGGCGCTCGCTCTGCCCTCTCGTCGACCCTATATAAAGCGGCCACCCCAGCCTCAATTCTCCACACTCACTCACTCCCCACCTCTCTCTGAACCTTACCCACCTCTAGCCGAAGCTGCTCGAGCTCTGTCTTGTTGGAATTGGAGCCGAAGCCGCCGTAGCAGGAGGAGAAGGGCGTCTACGATTTAGGGCACCCCAAGCTCCGCCGCAACCGCGCCTCGCCTCGTCGTCGTCTACCAGCCCGTTTACCTGCCTCACTGACCTTGCTGGAGCCCTGGTATGCCCCTAATCAACCCCCACCGCCGCGTCTAGGTCAGGTTCTCGCCGGAGTAATCCGTCGTCGATGATGACCTCCCACCGTTGGATCCCCTTTAGATCGTGTGGGCTAGGATGCTAGATACCGTTTCAGTGATTTTGTGCCGCTGACCAGTGGAGCCCCCATGTCAGGCAGCCCGCTGCGTGCACTATGCGTAGATGGGCTGGCCCAGTTAGTTCCCGCGCGTGTTAAAAATTCAAATTTAGTTTTTTTCTATTTAGAGTTACTCTAGTTTCTGTCCACTAGTTTAAAAATCAATTCTGGGAGTTTGACAACTCCAAATTGCATGAAACCAATTTTGCCTGAAAGATATGAAAATGATTTATCCAAGCCCGTTGGATTTAATTCAATTGGAGTTACAGATCTCTCCTAGTAAAAATAATAAAACAAAAGCATTTGCACCTTGCAACATTTTTATAAAATCAACCAAGTTAGCTTTTGAGTTGATTCAACTCTCCAAAATCACATTTCATCATACCTATCTGAATATGTAATAATATTAAGGTTTACATGTAGTGACTTTGGACTAGTACCAAAATAATGCTATATAGGCATTTCTAGTCACTTTAAATCATTAAATAATGACTTAAACCAAAGTAATTATGATCCAACCCTTAAATTACATTCCCACATGTTAGAATATGTGCTGATGACATGTTTCCACATGATCCCATATTTTAAGTGGTGAATATTAAATCTTAGTTAATATTTCAATGAGTAGAAATTACTTTTCTAAAATAAAAAGGAGTAAACTATGGAATAAAACTTGTGATGTTTGTGATCATAATAGATCATAAATTGTGTGCCTTAGAGTACTAATTAGACTAGTTAAGTATTGTTCGGTGATTGTGTACTCCGTATGTATTTATAGAAGATAGTATCGACCAAGCTTACGAGGAGGAGGAGTGCTACCAAGAAGAAGAAGAAGAAAACTTCAACCATTGCACCAACCAAGGCAAGCTAGCACTATCCAAGTTAACCCTTGCAAGTTGTACTTGCAAGCCACCATTAACAATGCAAGCTATTGTTAGCAAGCTAGGATTGAACTAGATGGTTTAGCAAAGATGCTTTAGGCATGCTTGAGTTATACTACCTTGACTAGTATTTCATCCAAGTCTTAGTTTCAAGCTTTACTTCCTTTACTTTACCCAAACTTCTTTACTTGTTTTGAAGGTAGCATAAAAGTATAAAACTTGACCTATTTAGAACCATTTAGATGTCATTCTATGGCATGAGATTGAACCCATCATTTTTCCACCTTAGGGAACACTCTTAACTTAGTAGTTTAGAGTAGATCAAAAACTTGAGTCACTTTAGATGGGAACACTTGGTGAAAATGAATTGTGAAAACCTTGGAATGATGAGTCATTCTATTGAGATGTTTTGACATGTGTTGAGAAACACAAATGGTTTATGATGGTGAAAATGTTGAGGCATGAGCCTTAGCCCTTTTATAAAACTGATGGTTGGATTCGGATGCGATACCATTCCAAATTTACCGTACAACCACACTACCTGAATTGGGTAAGGCTTAGCTGGAAATTTATATGCATTAGTATTAGTTCCCTCGCGGGAGAGGTTTGAGCTGAGGCTACCTCTCAATGTTGTCCACCTATGCAGTGCCCAAGATGACTGATGGTCATGGTTGGAAGGCCATGCTCATAGGAGAGGTGCTTATACTAGGGTGTGTAAAGGGAAGGTTATGTTTGATTATCTGCATACTAAGTATGATGATTCGGGGTTATCCCTGACAGATGTATCAAATCTTGTGGTGAAAGTGTACCACCTCTGCAGAGTGTCAAACTATTTGAATAGCCGTGTCCGCGGTTATGGACAATTGGAATGGCCATACTGTTTCGTTGTCAGATGTTTTTCAAACAACTTATGAAATGAATGATGAATCTTGACTTGACCACAACAGGGTTGTGTTTATGACAATAGCTTCCCAACTTAAGTGGTTCTAGAACTTTATTTTATCTTTCTTTGCTTCAGAACTCAGCTTAGGTTTCAAACCTGACCTTATAGTTAAACTTAGATTTAACACTTTAACTTAGAATTATACTACTTTTTAGTGGTAGTTTGCGAGTACTTAAAGAGTACTCATGGCTTTTGTCCCTAGCTATTCTCATGGCCAGACTATGAAGGAGACTACCAAGATGATGGCCAGCAGGACGGCTATGATAACTAGGACTATCTACCTTCGTCAGCATTGCCTGTGCCCCTGAAGATGGACCCCACCGCTATGCTTTATATTTATTTCTGTTGCTTGTTGTATTATGACTGGATCATGAGATCCTTATTTGTGTAAGACCTTATGTATGGTTTGTAATGTATGATGTACTATGATATCCAATCCGTTATGTCTCGCAAAAATGGTAATCCTGGGATTGCGAGGTATGGCATAACGGGCATCTAGGATTAAAAATCCGGGTGTTGACAAGTTGGTATCAGAGCCATCCTGATCATAGGAGACCCTAGTTAGAATGGACGTCCAAACAAAAACTTAGTTGCAAAACCAAAGTGAGTATTTACGAAAAACTATCTTCTCTCTTATCCTTGTGGATTCATTCTTTCTCAAAAATTCATGTTCCTCAAAATTCTTACATTACTACTTAAAATTTGACACACTTGATCACTTCACTAATTTCCTCATCCTAAATTCTTGTAGATGGAGACTCAGTTCAGCAAGTTTTACCAGTTGGGAAACGGAGGTCAGCTGATCTTCGAGAGGGATCTGGATTCACTGTCGGAGTTATTGGGATGCCCACATCCGGAGTTTCTTGGAGCTCAACTTCCAGGACCCCCAGGAGGAGACTTACAGTGGCTAGTCACCGCAGATCTTAGAGGAAGCATCGAAGCACCAACTTCTGGGAGAATTCAGTTCTCCATGAGAGAGAACAACTGGCTGGATGGATTAGCCAGGGTAATGCATGAAGCTCTCGCACGTCTATGTGCCCTCAGCGTCAACAAAATCCAAGGAACGCATTTTGCTCACTATGCAAGACGTTACTTCATGGGAATGCCGATGGAGATGCCAAGTCACCCAGAGTTGAGGTGTCAAGTGGAGAATCTTGACTTCTTGCTACATGACAGACAGCAGGAACTGGACAATGCCAGGGAGCTAGCCAATCAGAATCATGCCATTGCCGACCAGAAGGCCCAGACTTTCGCACTGCTCGTCCAGGATCGCCAGTCTCTTCGCCACTAGCGTGCCAAGAAGGATCGCACTATCGCCCGTCTTCGCAAGAAGGTGGCCGACCTCGAGAAGACTGTTAAGGACCAGGAAGCTCAGCTTGCCGCCAAGGAAGAAGAAGATGAGGGTGAAGACATCCAGGGAGACATGGATTCTTACCTCAGCAATGATGATGACTTTGTGGAGGAAGATGCCGTGGACTTCTACACTAACGATGAGGACTCCAGCTTCATCGACGATGAGTAGATGCACTAGAGCACTGTCGTAGCATGAGATGTATCGGTCCCACTGTATCGTAGCTTGCAGAATGGTTCTTCAAACCATCTGATTTCCTTTGTTTGTTGTGGTGTGTGTTGTATCGTGTGTTTGTTTGCATGAATGAAATGGAGTTAGTTGAAAACCCTGAGTCTAACTCAAAGTTTTAGCTTTGAAACCAAAACCATGAACCTTAGAATTTCCCTCCTACCCCTTTATCTACCTCAATCTTCAGATGACTCGTGGAAACCAAGGAGGGAGCAGCTCATCGCAGGACCCAATGCTGCAGGTCTTGCAGAATCTCATCGTAGACCATAAAGCAAGCAGGGCAGAACGTCAAGCCAACTTAGCAACATTGCAGCAGATCGCCCAGATGGCTCTCAACAACCAAGGGCATGGAAATCAGGATCACCATGGATCCAAACTCAAAAAATTTCAGAATACCAATCCCCCAATCTTCAACCAATCGGAAAACCCATTAGATGCTGATGACTGGTTACAGACAATGGAAAACAACCTAGAAGTTGCAGGAGTTGATGAAAACGAGAAAGTTCTCTTTGCCACCCACTATCTGGCAGGAGATGCAAGAGCTTGGTGGACTAGTATCCGCAATATGAACCATGGTCAAGTTATGACATGGGAAGCATTCAAAGTCAAGTTCAGCCGCACCCACGTGCCGCAGGGTCTAGTCAACCGAATGAGAGATGAGTTCCGCAAATTGAAGCAAGGAAGAATGACTGTGGTGGAGTACTGTGACAGATTCATGTTACTTGCCAGATATGCACCTGATGAGATCAACACGGAGGCCAAGAAGAAGGAGAGATTCTTGAACGGACTGCATGATGAGATGCAGACTGTCCTCGTCAACATCCATTTTCAGGATCTCGAAGAGCTAGTCGACTCTGCCATTCAGATGGAAGGGAAGATTAATCAGGCAAACGACAACCGCAAACATCATATGATGTAGCAATCAGGATCTAGCAGTCACCAGAAGTACCATCCCAACCCCTCACCAGGATATGCACCAAGGAACAACTGACCCCCAATGTCTCGCCCAAGCTACCCCAACCGTAGCAGAGGAAATGTGAAGTCCGGAGGAAACCATCACAACTCCAGCAATACCAACAATTTCAACCGTGCACCTCCCAAGAGCAACAACAACAACACTGCACCCAGAACTGGCAGCAATGCTGTGCCTGTCGCAGTCAAGGACAAGTCCCAGATCACTTGTTTCGAGTGTGGAGTAAAGGGTCACTATTCCAATGAGTGTCCCAAGAAGACTGCCGCCAATGCCACTATGAATGCCCCAGCTCAACAGCAGCGTCGTGTTCAACCAGGAAGAAGGTTTGCCCCAGGGAACCCTCACAACTGCAATGGTCGTCTCTTCCACATGAACGCAGAAGAAGCCTAAGAAGCGCCAGATGTAGTGTTGGGTATGTTTTCTGTTAACTCAGTTTTAGCAAGAGTATTGTTTGATTCGGGAGCATCGCATTCATTTGTCACCAAAGAATTTGCATGCACTAGTAAGATTCACCCAACCAACTTGAAGCATGTCATGATAGTTCAAATCCCCGGTTCAACTACAAAAGCTAGAAAAATTTGCAAAGATGTGCCTATCAGAATACATGGGATAGATTTTTATGCCAACCTAATAGTACTTGGAACCAAAGGATTGGAAGTAGTACTAGGTATGGACTGGATGTTAAGGCACAAAGGAATGATAGACTGTGCTAAGAAAGCCATCACCATGACTAGTAGCTCTGGAGTCACAGTAGAGCATATCTCTCAAACCGTACCTCGTCAATTCAAGTGCAACAAGAGTCTAGCTCTACCCACCATAGACCAAGTCAAAGTAGTCTGTGAATACCCCGACATATTCCCAGATGAATTGCCAGGTATGCCCTCGGATAGGGATATTGAGTTCATTATCGAACTAATCCCCGGAACCGAACCCATATCCTAGAGACCCTATAGCATGAACCCCTCAGAGTTAGTTGAGTTGAAGAAGCAGTTAGATGCCATGTTAGCAACAGGCTTGATTCATCCAAGCGCATCGCCATGGAGATCACCAGTGTTATTCGTCGACAAGAAAGATGGAGGCAATCGTCTATGTACAGATTACAGAAAGTTGAATGACGTCACCATCAAGAACAAGTACCCCTTGCCAAAGATAGAGGATCTATTTGATCAACGGACCGGAGCCTAGGTATTCTCAAAGATTGATCTTAGGACTGGTTATCACCAACTTAAGATTCGTGCAACGGATATTCCGAAGACCACCTTTACTACTTGCTATGGTTTATACGAGTATACAGTTATGTCTTTTGGATTAACCAATGCCCCTGCTTATTTCATGAATCTCATGAATAAGATCTTTATGAATTTCCTAGATAAGTTTGTAGTTGTGTTTATCGACGACATCCTTATCTACTCCAAGTCAGAAGAAGAGCATGAGCAACATCTTAGAATCATCCTAGAAACCCTGAGAGAGCATCAGTTATATGCCAAGTTCAGCAAGTGTGAGTTTTGGCTGAAAGAAGTAGGATCCTAGGACAAATTGTGTCTGCCGGAGGAGTCTTTGTTGATCCCGCCAAGATCAAGGATGTCGAAGAATGGGAAGCCCCAACCACTCAAACCCAAGTCCGTGCATTTCTCAGATTAGCAGGATACTACTGCAAGTTCGTAGAAGGATTCTCGAGCATCACCAGACCCATACCCAATTGTTGAAGAAGGACAAGAAGTTTGAATGGACAGACAAGTGTGAAGCCAGTTTCTAGGAGCTGAAGAAGAGATTGATATCAGCCCCAATTTTGATCATGCCAGACATCAAGAAGCCATTTGATGTATATTGTGATGCATCCAAGATTGGTCTAGGATGTGTATTGATGCAAGAAGGCAAAGTCATCGCATATCTGTCTCGACAACTGAAGCAGCATGAGAAGAACTATCCGACCCATGATCTTGAATTAGCAGCCGTAGTGCTGGCATTAAAGACATGGCGTCATTATCTGATGGGTAATCGTTGTGAGATTTACTCAGATCATAAGAGCTTGAAGTATATTTTCACTCAGAAAGAGCCGAATATGAGGCAAAGGAGATGGATAGAGTTAATCAAGGATTATGCCCTTGACATTCACTATCACCCCGGCAAAGCCAATGTGGTAGCGGATGCTCTTAGCAGATTGCCTTGCAGGCTAAATACCATGATCAAGGAGAAGCAACCAAGTTTGTATGAGGAGTTGGAGCAGTTTAGGATTGAGCTAGTTAGCAAAGGATTCTTAGCTAGAATTGAACTTCAACCCACTTTGATTAGCCAAATCAAGGAGGCCCAGAAGGGAAATGAAAGTATCGACGGAATCAAACGTCGTATTGGTATAGGAAAGGTACCTAGATTCACCGAAGACGAAGAAGGAGTACTGTGGTACAAAGGACGTATCTGTGTGCCAGCAGATTTGGAGCTAAAGCAAGTTATCATGAAGGAAGCTCATGATACTCTTTATTCTATCCACCCCGGAGGAACGAAGATGTATCAGGATTTGAAAGAGCAATTTTGGTGGCACAAGATGAAGAGAGAAATCAGAAGCTTCATCGCCAAGTGTGATATCTGTCAAAGCGTCAAAGCAGAGCATCAGAGACCTGCAGGACTGTTGCAACCATTGCAGATTCCGGAATGGAAATGGGATTTCGTCGGAATGGACTTTATCACTGGTTTGCCTACTTCTAGTAGGGGAAATGACTCAATCTGGGTCATAGTTGATAGACTGTCCAAGGTAGCCCACTTCATATCTGTCAAGACTACCTACCAGAGTGTGAAGCTAGCAGAACTGTATATTGCTAGGATTGTTAGTCTGCATGGAACCCCCAAGACCATAGTATCAGATCGAGGAACCCAGTTTACCTCGAGATTTTGGCAGAAAGTTCAGGAAGGATTGGGAACCAAGTTGAACTTCAGCACCGCGTATCACCCGCAAACAGATGGACAGACTGAGAGAGTCAACCAGATCTTAGAGGATATGCTTAGAGCTTGTGTGTTGTAATACGGATCAAAATGGGAAGATTGCCTGCCTTTCGCAGAATTCTCATATAACAACAGTTATCAAGCTAGTTTGCAGATGGCACCATTTGAATTCCTATATGGAAGAAAGTGTCATACCCCTTTAAATTGGTCGCAAGTAGGAGAGAGTCAGATCTTTGGACCCAACATTCTCCGAGAAGCCGAAGAGAAGGTTCACAAAGTCCGTGAGCACCTCAAGACCGCTCAGTCCAGACAGAAGAGTTATGCTGACAAGAGAAGGAGAGACCTGACTTTCAATGTCGGAGATTTCGTATATCTCAAAGTTTCACCATTGAAGGGAACCCAACATTTTAGTCTGAAAGGAAAGTTAGCCCCCAGATATATCGGGCCATTCAAGATTCTAAACCGTCGAGGAGAAGTATCGTATCAACTGGAACTACCTAAAGAGATGTCAGCCATCCACAATGTGTTCCATATCTCGTTACTTCGCAAATGCTTGGAAGTGCTCGAGAAGACTGAAGTTTTCAAGAACATTGATCACAGAGCTGTAGAAATCAACAATGACCTTACCTATCGGGAAGTGCCCATCCGTATCTTAGAAGAAGCCTACAGAACCACCAGGACTCGGAGTATCAAGTTTCTCAAGATTCAGTGGAGAAACCATACCGAGGAAGAAGCCACTTGGGAGCTCGGGACGAGTTCCTAGATCTCTTTAGTTCCTAGTTTTCTTCGTAAATCTCGAGACGAGATTTTGTTAAGGGGGGAAGGTTTATAACATCCCAAAACTTCAATCCAAGCTTATCAAGATCCAGATCATCAAATTTAGGGTTAACAAAAACTTTTCCAAATTAAAAATGAAAGCATTCATGTGTATGTGCATTTAATTTAGGAATTGATTTGAATTGCCATGGTTCTGTGATTATTTGCTTGTAAATTGTTTCTTAGATGAAATAAACATCATCTAAATCTTTCCCATGCAAATCCCAAAGAAAATCAAATCAAAAACAATTAAAAATGAGGAATGGTCATTTTGGTCATTTTAATCCACTACACTATTTTGAGTGTTCCTAGCACTCATTTCTCAACAGAAATAATTCTGGATCTTTACACCCCTTGCTAGTACACATAATGAGGTACCAAGGCCCACTTTTTGATCTACTAAAAACATTCAAATACTTATTTTAAATGGCATGTAAAAATTGAATTCAATGCATATGCCTAGATCACCCCTATTTCAAAAACCATCCAATTGAACTCCATTTTCAAAACCCTTGCAACCAGAGGCTACCTAGTACTAGTGGAGATCACTCAAAAATTTTGAAACCAAAATTCAAACTTTTGCTTCTTGCGGCCATTTCATCAAACAGGTGGCAGACACAAATCTCACAAAACCTAAAACACTATAGTGAGCAGTGGATTTGGTCACCACTTGGGCCTAACTTGGTCCCCTTGTTCCCCGAGCTAAAACCCCGGCCCTAACTCTCTCTCCCTCCCCCCTATCTACTCCAGTAGCAAGCCGCCTGACGCCATGCGCCAGGTCGACCACGGACAGCTCGCCTCAGCCCGCCCCGTGCTCTCCTTCGCTTGCTGGGAGACAGGTGCCATCACACTGCTCCGCCCTGACCAGCCCCCGACCAAAATCGAGCGGAGGACAAGCCTCATTTGCTCGCACCCATGCCGTTGTCTGCCATGCCGATCACCTCGGAGTGCCGCGCCCACCAGAGCAGCACCGACCTCACCTAGCCCTAGCCTTGTGTGTCAGCACCCGCAGCAGGCCTAGCAACCGCCCAGACATCGCCGTTCGCTGCCTAGTGACCAGCAGCTCGGAGGAACCGCGTCAAACACCGTCGTCCGTGCGCAGTTCACCGCATGCTCCCGACCAGTAGAGACCTCGCCTTGCTGCGCCTTTAAGCCCTAGAGGACCGCCAGGGAACAGAGAATCCATCGCTGCCCTCGCCCATGCCGAGAGAGCCCCGCATCATCGTCACCGATGACCTCACCGGCGCTCGCTCTGCCCTCTCGTCGACCCTATATAAAGCGGCCACCCCAGCCTCAATTCTCCACACTCACTCGCTTCCCACCTCTCTCTGAACCTTACCCACCTCTAGCCGAAGCCGCTCGAGCTCTGTCATGCCGGAATTGGAGCCGAAGCCGCCGCAGCAGGAGGAGAAGGGCGTCTGTGATTTAGGGCACCCCAAGCTCCGCCGCAACCGCGCCTCGCCTCGCCGTCGTCTACCAGCCCGTTTGCCCACCTCACCAACCTTGATGGAGCCCTGGTATACCCCCAATCGACCCCCACCGCATCTAGGTCAGGTTCTCGCCGGAGTAATCCGTCGTCGACGATGACCTCCCACCGTTGGATCCCCTTTAGATCATGTGGCCTAGGATGCTAGATACCGTTTCGGTGATTTTGTGTCGTTGACCAGTGGAGCCCACATGTCAGGCAGCCCGCTACACGCACTGTGCGTAGATGGGCCGGCCCAGTTAGTTCCCGCGCGTGTTAAAATTTCAAATTTAGTTTTTTTCTATTTAGAGTTACTCTAGTTTCTGTCTACTAGTTTAAAAATCAATTCTGGGAGTTTGACAACTCCAAATTGCATGAAACCAATTTTGCCTGAAAGATATGGAAATGATTTATCCAAGCCCGTTGGATTTAATTCAATTACAGTTATAGATCTCTCCTAGTAAAAATAATAAAACAGAAGCATTTGCACCTTGCAACATTTTTATAAAATCAACCAAGTTAGCTTCTGAGTTGATTCCAACTCTCAAAAATCACATTTCATCATACCTATCTGAATATGTAATAATATTAAGGTTTACATGCAGTGACTTTGGACTAGTACCAAAATAATGCTATATAGGCATTTCTAGTCACTTTAAATCATTAAATAATGAACTTAAACCAAAGTAATTATGATCCAACCCTTAAATTCCATTCCCACATGTTAGAATATGTGGTGATGACATGTGTCCACATGATTCCATATTTTAAGTGGTGAATATTAAATCTTAGTTAATTTTTCAATAAGTAGAAATTACTTTTCTAAAATAAAAAGGAGGAAACTATGGAATAAAACTTGTGATGCTTGTGATGATAATAGATCATCAATTGTGTGCCTTAGAGTACTAATTAGACTAGTTAAGTATTGTTCGGTGATTGTGTACTCCGTATGTATTTATAGAAGATAGTACCGACCAAGCTTACGAGGAGGAGGAGTGCTACCAAGAAGAAGAAGAAGAAGAAGAAGAAGAAGAAAACTTCAACCATTGCACCAACCAAGGCAAGCTAGAACTATCCAAGTTAACCCTTGCAAGTTATACTTGCAAGCCACCATTAACAATGCAAGCTATTGTTAGCAAGCTAGGATTGAACTAGATGGTTTAGCAAAGATGCTTTAGGCATGCTTGAGTTATACTACCTTGACTTGTATTTCATCCAAGTCTTAGTTTCAAGCTTTAATTCCTTTACTTTACCCAAAGTTCTTTACTTGTTTTGAAGGTAGCATAAAAAGTATAAAACTTGACCTATTTAGAACCCTTTAGATGTCATTCTATGGCATGAGATTGAACCCATCATTTTTCCACCTTAGGGAACACTCTTAACTTAGTAGTTTAGAGTAGATCAAAAACTTGAGTCACTTTAGATGGTAACACTTGGTGAAAATGAATTGTGAAAACCTTGGAATGATGAGTCATTCTATTGAGATGTTTTGACATGTGTTGAGAAACACAAATGGTTTATGATGGTGAAAATGTTGAGGCATGAGCCTTAGCCCTTTTATAAAACTGATGGTTGGATTCGGATGCCATACCATTCCAAATTTACCGTACAACCACACTACCTGAATTGGGTAAGGCTTAGCTGGAAATTTATATGCATTAGTATTAGTTCCCTCGCGGGAGAGGTTTGAGCTGAGGCTACCTATCAATGTTGTCCACCTATGTAGTGCCCAAGATGACTGATGGTCATGGTTGGGAGGCCATGCTCATAGGATAGGTGCTTATACTAGGGTGTGTAAAGGGAAGGTTATGTTTGATTATCTGCATACTAAGTATGATGATTCAGGGTTATCCCTGAAAGATGTATCGAATCTTGTGGTGAAAGTGTACCACCTCTGCAGAGTGTCAAACTATTCGAATAGCCGCGTCCGCGGTTATGGACAGTTGGAATGGCCATACTGTTTCGTTGTCAGATGTTTTTCAAACAACTTATGAAATGAATGATGAATCTTGACTTGACCACAATAGGGTTGTGTTTATGACAATAGCTTCCCAACTTAAGTGATTCTAGAACTTTATTTTATCTTTCTTTGCTTCAGAACTCAGCTTAGGTTTCAAACCTGACCTTATAATTAAACTTAGATTTAGCACTTTAACTTAGAATTATACTACTTGTTAGTGGTAGTTTGCGAGTACTTAAAGAGTACTCATGGCTTTTGTCCCTGGCTATTCTCATGGCCAGACTATGAAGGAGACTACCAAGATGATGGCCAGTAGGGCGGCTATAATAACTAGGACTATCTGTCTTCGTCAGCATTGCCTGTGCCCCTGAAGATGGACCCCACCGCTATGCTTTATATTTATTTCCGCTGCTTGTTGTATTATGACTGGATCATGAGATCCTTATTTGTGTAAGACCTTATGTATGGTTTGTAATGGATGATGTACTATGATATCCAATCCGTTATGTCTCGCAAAAATGGCAATCCTGGGATTGCGAGGTATGGCATAACGGGCAGCTAGGATTAAAAATCCGGGTGTTGACATTCCTGAAAAGAACTGACATGCAATGACACTGGGTGCGGTTCATGAAAACAACAGACATGCAATGACACCGGTAGATCCATGTGTGGTTTATGGAAGTAACATGCATGCAATGACTCTAGCTATGATTCATGAAAAGAATAGACATGCAATGACACCGGTGGATCCATGTGTGGTTCATGAGAAGAACACACATCCAATGACACTGATGGATCCTTATGTTGTTCATGAAAAGAACAGCCATGCAGTGACACTGGTGGATCCTTATGTGGTTTGTCTAGAGGAACACACATGCAATGACACTGGGTGTGGTTCATGAAAAGAACATACATGCAATGACTTATGTGGTTTGTTTAGAAGAACACACATGCAATGATACAGGGTGTGGTTCATGAAAAGAACAAACATGCAATGACACTGGTGGATCCTAATGCGGTTTGTTTAGAGGAATAGACATGCAATGGCACTGGGTGTGGTTCATGAAAATAACACACATCCAATGACACTGGTGGATTCCTGAGGTGGTTTGTCTAGAGGAACACACATGCAATGACACCGGGTGTGGTTCATGAAAAGAACATACATGCAATGACTTATGTGGTTTGTTTAGAAGAACACACATGCAATGACACTGGGTGTGGTTCATGAAAAGAACAGACATGCAATGACACTGGTGGATCCTTATGTGGTTTGTTTAGAGGAACAGACATGCAATGACACTGGGTGTGGTTCATGAAAAGAACACACATCCAATGACACTGGTGGATCCTTATGTGGTTCATGAAAAGAACAGACATGTAGTGACACTGGTGGATCCTTATGTGGTTTGTCTAGAGGAACACACATGCAATGACACTGGGTGTGGTTCATGAAAAGAACAGACATGCAATGACACTGGTGGATCCTTATGTGGTTTGTGAGAAGAACAGACATGCAATGACACTGGTGGATCCTTATGTGGTTCATGAAAAGAACTGACATGCAATGACACTGGGTGTGGTTCATGAAAAGAACAGACATGCAATGACACTAGTGGATCCATGTGTGGTTCATGAGAAGAACACACATCCAATGACACTGGTGGATCCTTATGTGGTTCATGAAAAGAACTGACATGCAGTGACACCGGTGGATCCTTATGTGGTTTGTTTAGAGGAACACCAATGCAATGACACTGGGTGTGGTTCATGAAAAGAATAGACATGCAATGACACTGGGTGTGGTTCATGAAAAGAACAGACATGCAATGACACTGGTGGATCCATGTGTGGTTCATGAGAATAACACACATCCAATCACATTGGGTGGATCCTTATGGGGTTTGTCTAGAAGAACACACATGCAATGACATTGGGTGTGGTTCATGAAAATAACAGACATGCAATGACACTGGTGGATACTTATATGGTTTGTGAGAAGAACAGACATGCAATAACACTGGTGGATCCTTATGTGGTTCATGAAAAGAATAGACATGCAATGACACTAGTGGATCCTTATGTGGTTCATGAAAAGAACTGACATGCAATGACACTGGGTGTGGTTCATGAAAAGAACAGACATGCAATGACACCGGTGGATCCATGTGTGGTTTATGGAAGTAACAGACATGCAATGAATCTAGCTATGATTCATGAAATGAACAGACATGCAATGACACCGGTGGATCCATGTGTGGTTCATGAGAAGAACACACATCCAATGACACTGGTGGATCCTTATGTGGCTCATGAAAAAAACAGACATGCAGTGACACCGGTGGATCCTTATGTGGTTTGTATAGAGGAACACACATCCAATGACACCTGGTGTGGTTCATGAAAAGAACAGACATGCAATGACTTATGTGGTTTGTTTAGAAGAACACACATGCAATAACACTGGGTGTGGTTCATGAAAAGAACAGACATGCAATGACACTGGGTGTGGTTCATGAAAAGAATAGACATGCAATGACACTGGTGGATCCATGTGTGGTTCATGAGAAGAACACACATCCAATCACATTGGGTGGATCCTTATGTGGTTTGTCTAGAGGAACTCACATGCAATGACACTAGGTGTGGTTCATGAAAAGAACACACATGTAATGACACTAGTGGATGCTTATGTGGTTTGTGAGAAGAACAGACATGCAATAACACTGGTGGATCCTTATGTGGTTCATGAAAAGAACAGACATGCAATGACACTGGTGGATCCTTATGTGGTTCATGAAAAGAACTGACGTGCAATGACACTGGGTGTGGTTCATGAAAAGAACAAACATGCAATGACATCGGTGGATCCATGTGTGGTTTATGGAAATAACAGACATGCAATGACTCTAGCTGTGATTCATGAAAAGAACAAACATGCAATGACACTGGTGGATCCTTATGTGGTTTGTGCGAAGAACACACATCCAATGACAATGGTGGATCCTTATGTGGTTCATGAAAAGAACAGAGATGCAGTGACACCGGTGGATCCTTATGTGGTTTGTCTAGAGGAACACACATGCAATGACAGCAGGTGTGGTTCATCAAAAGAACAGACATGCAATGACTTATGTGGTTTGTTTAGAAGAACACACATGCAATGATACTGGGTGTGGTTCATGAAAAGAATAGACATGCAATGACACTGGTGGATCCTTATGTGGTTTATTTAGAGGAACAGACATGCAATGACACTAGGTGTGGTTCATCAAAAGAACACACATCCAATGACACCAGTGGATTCCTAAGGTGGTTTCTCTAGAGGAACACACATGCAATGACACCGGGTGTGGTTCATGAAAAGAATAGACATGCAATGACATATGGTTTGTTTAGAATAACACACATGCAATGATACTGGGTGTGGTTTACGAAAAGAACAGACATGCAATGACACTGGTGGATCCTTGTGTTTTTTTTAGAGGAACTGACATGCAATGACACTGGGTGTGGTTCATGAAAAGAACACACATCCAATGACACTGGTGGATCCTTATGTGGTTCATGAAAAAACAGACATGTAGTGACACCGGTGGATCCTTATGTGGTTCATGAAAATAACAGACATGTAGTGACACCGGTGGATCCATATGTGGTTTGTGTAGAGGAACACACATGCAATGACACTAGGTGTGGTTCATGAAAAGAACAGACATGCAATGACACTGGTGGATCCTTATGTGGTTTGTGAGAATAACAGACATGCAATGACACTGGTGGATCCTTATGTGGTTCATGAAAAGAACTGACATGCAATGACACTAGGTGTGGTTCATGAAAAGAACAGACATGCAATGACAATGGTGGATCCATGTGTGGTTTATGGAAGTAACAGACATGCAATGACTCTAGATGTGGTTCATGAAAAAGAACAGACATGCAATGACAGTGGTGGATCCATGTGTGGTTCATGAGAAGAACACACATCCAATGACACTGGTGGATCCTTATGTGGTTCATGAAAAGAATAGACATGCAGTGACTCTGGTGGATCCTTATGTGGTTTGTCTAGAGGAACACACGTGCAATGACACTAGGTGTGGTTCATGAAAAGAACAGCCATGCAATGACACTAGGTGTGGTTCATGAAAAGAACAGACATGCAATGACACTGGTGGATCCATGTGTGGTTCATGAGAACAACACACATCCAATCACATTAGGTGGATCCTTATGTGGTTTGTCTAGAGGAACACACATGCAATGACACTGGGTGTCGTTCACGAAAATAACAGACATGCCATGACACTAGTGGATCTTTATGTGGTTTGTGAGAAGAACAGACATGCAATAACACTGATGGATCCTTATGTGGTTCATGAAAAGAACAGACATGTAATGACACTTGTGGATCCTTATGTGGTTCATGAAAAGAACTGACATGCAATGACACTAGGTGTGGTTCATGAAAAGAACATACATGCAATGACTTATGTGGTTTGTTTAGAAGACCACACATGCCATGACTCTAGGTGTGGTTCATGAAAAGAACAGACATGCAATGACACTGGTGGATCCTTATGTGGTTTGTTTAGAGGAATAGACATGCAATGACACTGGGTGTGTTTCATTAAAAGAACACACATCCAATGACACCGGTGGATTCCTAAGGTGGTTTATCTAGAGGAACACACATGCAATGACACCGGGTGTGGTTCATGAAAAGAACATACATGCAATGACTTATGTTGTTTGTTTAGAAGAACAGACATGCAATGACACTGGGTGTGGTTCATGAAAAGAACAGACATGCAATGACACTGGTGGATCCTTATGTGGTTTGTTTAGAGAAACAGACATGCAATGACACTGGGTGGGGTTCATGAAAAGAACACGCATCCAATGACACTGGTGGATCCTTATGTGGCTCATGAAAAGAACAGACATGCAATGACACCGGGTGTGGTTCATGAAAAGAATAGACATGCAATGACTTATGTGGTTTGTTTAGAAGAACACACATGCAATGATACTGGGTGTGGTTCATGAAAAGAACAGACATGCAATGACACTGGTGGATCCTTGTGTGTTTTTTAGAGGAACAGACATGCAATGACACTAGGTGTGGTTCATGAAAAGAACACACATCCAATAACACTGGTGGATACTTATGTGGTTCATGAAAAAAACAGACATGTAGTGACACCGGTGGATCCTTATGTGGTTCATGAAAAGAACAGACATGTAGTTACACCGGTGGATCCATATGTGGTTTGTGTAGAGGAACACACATGCAATGACACTAGGTGTGGTTCATGAAAAGAACAGACATGCAATGACACTGGTGGATCCTTATGTGGTTTGTGAGAATAACAGACATGCAATGACACTGGTGGATCCTTATGTGGTTCATGAAAAGAACTGACATGCAATGACACTGGGTGTGGTTCATGAAAAGAACAGACATGCAATGACAATGGTGGATCCATGTGTGGTTTATGGAAGTAACAGACATGCAATGACTCTAGTTGTGGTTCATGAAAAAGAACAGACATGCAATGACACTGGTGGATCCATGTGTGGTTCATGAGAAGAACACACATCCAATGACACTGGTGGATCCTTATGTGGTTCATGAAAAGAACAGACATGCAGTGACACTGGTGGATCCTTATGTGGTTTGTCTAGAGGAAGACACATGCAATGACACTAGGTGTGGTTCATGAAAAGAACAGCCATGCAATGACACTAGGTGTGGTTCATGAAACGAACAGACATGCAATGACATTGGTGGATCCATGTGTGGTTCATGAGAACAACACACATCCAATCACATTGGGTGGATCCTTATGTGGTTTGTCTAGAGGAACACACATGCAATGACACTGGGTGTGGTTCATGACAATAACAGACATGCAATGACACTAGTGGATCTTTATGTGGTTTGTGAGAAGAACAGACATGCAATAACACTGGTGGATCCTTATGTGGTTCATGAGAAGAATAGACATGTAATGACACTGGTGGATCCTTATGTGGTTCATGAAAAGAACTGACATGCAATGACACTGGGTGTGGTTCATGAAAAGAACAGACATGCAATGACTTATGTGGTTTGTTTATAAGAACACACATGCCATGACTCTAGGTGTGGTTCATGAAAAGAACAGACATGCAATGACACTGGTGGATCCTTATGTGGTTTGTTTAGAGGAATAGACATGCAATGACACTGGGTGTGTTTCATGAAAAGAACACACATCCAATGACACCGGTGGATTCCTAAGGTGGTTTATCTAGAGGAACACACATGCAATGACACCGGGTGTGGTTCATGAAAAGAACATACATGCAATGACTTATGTGGTTTGTTTAGAAGAACACACATGCAATGACACTGGGTGTGGTTCATGAAAAGAACAGACATGCAATGACACTGGTGGATCCTTATGTGGTTTGTTTAGAGGAACAGACATGCCATGACACTGGGTGCGGTTCATGAAAAGAACACACATCCAATGACACTGGTGGATCCTTATGTGGTTCATGAAAAGAACAGACATGCAATGACACCGGTGGATCCTTATGTGGTTTGCCTAGAGGAACACACATGCAATGACACTAGGTGTGGTTCATGAAAAGAACAGACATGCAATGACACTGGTGGATCCTTATATGGTTTGTGAGAATAACAGACATGCAATGACACTAGTGGATCCTTATGTGGTTCATGAAAAGAACTGACATTCAATGACACTGGGTGTGGTTCATGAAAAAAATAGACATGCAATGACACTGGTGGATCCATGTGTGGTTTATGGAAGTAACAGACATGCAATGACTCTAGCTATGTTTCATGAAAAGAACAGACATGCAATGACACTGGTGGATCCATGTGTGGTTCATGAGAAGAACACACATCCAATGACACTGGTGGATCCTTATGTGGTTCATGAAAAGAATAGACAAGCAGTGACACCGGTGGATCCTTATGTGGTTTGTCTAGAGGAACACACATGCAATGACACTGGGTGTGGTTCATGAAAAGAACAGACATGCAATGACACTGGTGGATCCTTATGTGGTTTGTGAGAAGAACAGACATGCAATGACACTAGTGGATCCTTATGTGGTTCATGAAAAGAACAGACATGCAATGACACTAGGTGTGGTTCATGAAAAGAACAGACATGCAATGACACTGGTGGATCCATGTATGGTTCATGAGAAGAACACACATCCAATCACATTGGGTGGATCCTTATGTGGTTTGTCTAGAGGAACACTGGGTGTGGTTCATGAAAAGAACAGACATGCAATGACATGGTGGATCCTTATGTGGTTTGTTTAGAGGAACAGACATGCAATGACACTGGGTGTGATTCATGAAAAGAACACACATCCAATGACACTGGTGGATTCCTAAGGTGGTTTGTCTAGAGGAACACACATGCAATGACACTAGTGGATCCTTATGTGATTCATGAAAAGAACAGACATGCAATGATACTGGTGGATCCATATGTGGTTTGTCTAGAGGAACACACATGCAATGACACTGGGTTGGTTAATGAAAAGAACAGACATGCAATGACACTGGTGGATCCATGTGTGATTTATGGAAGTAACAGACATGCAATGACTCTAGCTGTGATTCATGAAATGAACAGACATGCAATGACACTGGTGGATCCATGTGTGGTTCATGTGAAGAACACACATCCAATGACACTGGTGGATCATTATGTGGTTCATGAAAAGAACAGACATGCAGTGACACCGGTGGATCCTTATGTGGTTTGTCTACAGGAACACACATGCAATGGCACTGGGTGTGGTTCATGAAAAGAACAGACATGCAATGACATTGGTGGATCCATATGTGGTTTTGCGAAGAACGGACATGCAATGACACTGGTGGATCCTTATGTGGTTCATGACAAGAGCCGACATGCAATGACACTAGGTGTGGTTCATGAAAAGAACAGACATGCAATGACACCGGTGGATCCATGTGTGGTTTATCGAAGTAACATACATGCAATGACTCTAGTTGTGGTTCATGAAAAGAACAGACATGCAATGACACTGGTGGATCCTTATGTGGTTTGTTTAGAGGAACAGACATGCAATCACACAGGTGGATCCATGTGTGGTTTATGAGAAGAACACACATCCAATGAACTCTAGTGGATCTATCTTGGCATAATTTGATGTATTCCACGATGTATTTCATTGTACAAGACACTTTCCATTTTTATACTACTCAGTTTTGCCCTTGGTTCTATGTGGTACTACTTAGTTTTGTCCCCCTATCTCTATATTTCATAGAAGCCCAAACCTGTGCTCACCCTGTCTGCTACTCCCTGATTGGTTGTCACAGTTGGCATGCGGATCGTGCGCACCAACCGTTGATTCTGCGCGATCCAACAATGATCGTTGCACACGTCGTTCCCTTCACAGTACAGCGTGAGATAGCACGGACGTCTCCCTCAGCGAGACTTCTGCAGGAAGGAACACGATGTCGTCCATGGAAAAAGTCGTCGAGCGGTCATGTCAAGTTTAATCAAGTCTGAAAAGCCTACTACTTCTACTACAACACATGCAAACGGCAACGGGGTCATCGAGTGCATGGTTATCGACGGGACGCTGCAATTTATTGCCACTTGATTTTAATAAGACATATCCCATTTTTACACAGCGCTCTCAATCTCACTTCCAACTGGGCCCTACCGCTAGTAACTTCCATGAGTCAAGGGCCCCTCGAGTAGATCTAACGTTGCTAGAAATTGGTTTCATGCCACTGGCATGCAGTGGAATCGAGGTCTGCCATGAGCGTGTTTTCAATGCAGCTCTAAAGTGGAGATTGTGGCTGTTACAAAAAAAAGGTGGAGATCGTGGTAGCCCCCCGCCCACCACATGTGTCCACTCGAGGACTACGAACGGTCCGATGTTTATAACCCCCCTCGACCTTCTTCTTCCATGAGCTCGTGTCATTTCCTCCCAGTCTGTCCAGTCCCAAGACCCCAATCTACACCTGCCGCGCGTGCCGAAGCTCCCTCGCTTTCACTACCTCCTTCCCTTGGTGCGCCATGAAGCGTACGCATGGAGATGAGCCGGAGGTGAAGCCAGTTGAAGGCGCAGCAGTAGATGGCTCGGTCGTTGCCAAGCAGGCGGAGGCGTCTTCTCCGGGCACGAACGCCGCTCATCGCCGCGTCGTCGAGGGTGCGAGCTCATCAGTCCAGCTAGTAGCCATCGCCACCGAGCAGCAGGTGGTAGCCGTCGCTGCCGAGCAGCAGGTGGTAGCCGTCGCCACCAAGCAGCAGGTGGTAGCCATCGCCGCCGAGCAGCAGGTAGTAGCCATCACCGCCGAGCAGCAGGTGACCGACAATGTCGTGGCCGACAACGTCGTGGTGCCAACGGCAGATCTAGATGGGGGGCAGGCGGCAGGCGGAGGCAATCCGGTGATCTACATCAACGACCCCATCGCCGTACAAGAAATCTTCGACGCAATCACGGAGAATGATGAGTTCGAGGAGGAGGTCCCTGATGAGGAGTCCGAGGTACTACATTGCTAGCTTCTCTAGTCGCAGTCATAGTTTTCACTGTTCATACATAGGATTTGCTCAATCGTGTACAGATTCTTTTGCTCTTGAAGTAGGGTAGTATATATATGGTTCAATCAGTTGATTGATGCATCTGCCATCTAGTCACAAAACCCCAATCCGTCTAGTCACAAAACCCCAATCTGCTCATCTGCCATCTAGTTGAGTTTGCTAGTTGAGTGTTGATTTCGATACACAGTAGGCCTATAACATTACATTTCTATTCCTTACCGAGCCCAATGATTCAATTTTGCCCCAAAATAGTGCAAGGGCATCTGATGGTGTCGTTTTCTTAGGGATGGTTAGTGAACCTGAGGCAGCAATGCACATAAACAATATAGGTTGTGCTATAGGTATTTTGGTTCTCCGACTCCATCGCTGAAAAAAATGAGGCCCTAATTTTTCTCTCATATGGAACCTAAATATATAATCTTTGTATTGTTTCTGACCTATGAATGCGTTGTATGATGCATTTGTATATCCCTGAATATTGTTTTGTATGATTACATTTCAATTTCTTATTGTGGCCAATGATTCAAATTTGCCCCAAAGAGAGGCAGACACATTGGTGTCAGATTTTTTCAGGGATGAGTGAGCGAACCTGGGGCCATGTACAAGATCAATATAAGCTATACAATTGTTACTTGGTTCGCTTACGCCATCTCTGTAGAAACTTATGAGGCTACAATCTTTATTCTACATTCATAGAACTATGATATTTGAATTATCTATTTCATGCATTCATAGTGTATAAGAATTAAATTTTAGTTTGTCACCAAGGCCGATGATTGAAATTTGCCCCAAAAGAGTTCAAGGGGAGACACGTATGATGGTGTCGTGTTTTAGGGATGGGTTGGTGAACCTGAGGCAGCAATGCACACAAACAATATAGGTTGTGTTGCTGGTACTTTGGTTCTCCAACTCCATCTCTGAAACAAACTATGAGGCCCTAGATTTATTCTCATATGGAACTACATATATGATCCTTGAATTGTTTCTGATCTTTTAATGATTGGTATGATGCATATGTATATGAATGGTTTTGATCATAAGTATTTTTAACATGTACCTGAAGATTAATTATTTGGTTTTTTATTTATAATTACAATATTTAGGCTTGTTTTTGTACCTGACTATGTATATCCCTGAATAATTTTGTACGATTACATTTCAATTTCTTATTGTGGACAATGATTCAAATTTGCCCCAAAAGAGAGGCAGACACATTGGTGTCAGATTTTTTTCAGGAATGAGTTAGTGAACCTGGGGCGATGTACAAGAATAATATAGGTTGTGCAATTGTTACTTGGTTCACTCACGCCGTCCCTGAATAAACTTATGAGGCCTTAATCTTTATTCTACATTCATAGAACTATGATATTCAAATTATCTATTCCATGCATTCGGTGTATAAGAATTACATTTTAGTTTGTCATCGAGGCCGATGATTGAAATCTGCCCCAAAAGAGTTCAAGGGGAGACACGTATGATGGTGTCGTGTTTTAGGGATGGGTTGGTGAACCTGAGGCAGCAATGCACACAAACAATATAGGTTGTGTTGTTGGTACTTTGGTTCACCAACTCCATCTCTGAAACAAATTATGAGGCCCTAGATTTATTCTCATATGGAACTACATATATGATCCTTGAATTGTTTCTGATCTTTTAATGATTAGTATGATGCATATGTATATGAATGGTTTTGATCATAAGTATTTTTAACATGTACCTAAAGATTAATTGTTTGGTTTTATATTTATAATTACAATATTTAGGCTTGTTTTTGTACCTGACTATGTATATCCCTGAATAATGTTTTGTACGATTACATTTCAATTTCTTATTGTGGCCAATGATTCAAATTTGTCCCAAAAGAGAGGCACACACATTGGTGTCAGATTTTTTCAAGGATGAGTTAGTGAACCTGGGGCGATGTACAACAACATTACAGATTGTGCAATTGTTACTTGGTTCACTGACTCCATCCCTGAAGAAACTTATGAGGCCCCTAGATTTATCCTACATTCACTCTTATGCAATTATTTGTCATTGTGTTGATATGAAATGATATATGAACCGATCAAACTATTGCTGAGATGCTTTATCTTTGATATCCACGGATATATTGTCTTACATATACATGTTGTCAATTCTTGAGTTGTAATACAATTCAATCATATGTATGAGTTCTAAGTTATGTTCTTAAAAATCAACAGGAGGATGATGATGAAGTGGACGATAGTAAGGTATCTAGGGACAACAAGAGCCGCTACGTGCTGAGGCGGTTATGGTGTGGGCTAATTCGTTTCCACCGTAGGGGGAGACTGTTTTGCCCATTTTGTGGCAGAGCAATCAACATGGACCTCAACAGCATGATCCAACACGCGGAGGGCGTTGGCAGAGGCAGAGGCAGAAGCCATAGGCCTATTACCTTGGCGCGGCACGCAGCCTACGGAAAATTCCTCCGGGAGTATGTCAGGACTAGCCTGTATCCCATCGACTAGGCTGTCGCTGCCTCCTGCTGATAAACCCCTGCCCTGCTAGGCATCTCTGTGTCCCGGCCTCCTGCTGCATCCCCTGCTTTTATTTTGTTCTAGTTAATTATTACATGTGTGTGGCATGTAAGACAATATATCCGTTGTGTTTCTGGTGAACCTTCTATATTAATCTACTCCTTTATATGGAGTGCCTTAAAGTTTCTAGTGTTCAATTATATTTACTGATCATGCTCATGCACACTACAAAATATTTCTAGTGCTCGATTATATTATAATTGTCAAGAAATACATCAACAAGTTAAATTGGTCAGAATTTTGTATTGAAGTAACTAAATGTATCAAACACATAATAAACTAGAAACTAAAATCTAGTTCAAACACATAATGTATCACCACCACTTGTTGTCATCCTTGACTTGCTTCCCATTCAACCGCTTGATGTCACCACCGTCCCAAGATCCCTGCTCGTCCTGAAACCGCTTTCTGTCCTCCTCGCGCTTCTTCTCCTGTGCTAGCTTGCAACCAGGGCATAGCTCTCTCATGAAAACCCCCGCCTTAACCATCCCAGCTTTCATGGTAATGAGATTAGTGTACAACTTGTACGCCATGTAGGTGTCTTTGGCTGCATACTCGAGGCGCACCTGGCTCATCGGCTTCCACTCCTAGTAGTCGTGATCGAGTCGCTTCAATTTCTTTAGTTTTTCATAGGATTTATCAATGATTTCCGCTGCCAGATCACCCATGCCATCCTTCGCTGGGTATGGTTTGATCTTGTACAGATTTTGGATGTCGATTTGGTGCCCATCTAGGATTTTTATCAACGCACGAGAAAGCATAATTGTATCATTTGTGATATCCATGTTAGTGAAATTTATCCCTTTCCTACACAAGAACTCGACCAGAGCCGGACAATGCATCTCAGTTGGTTTACTCCTGCACTTAGATGGTTCTAGGGATGTAAAGGAACAAAGGATGCAGAAGTGGTGATCTCAAATTTAAATTTCACATACCTGCAGAAGTGGTAAACGAGGACCTCCTCATGTATGGAGATTTGCACGACAGCGATCTCTTGTGGAGGATTTTTTCGCTTATTTGCACGGGTGTACTCCAAGTCTATCCCCACAAACTTGTGCTTCTCTTTCTCAAGCAATTGCTCAAACCTGGCGAGAGTTGTCTCCACAGTCGCTTCATCATTTGTGTACACCACTGTCAAAGTCGTGGTGCCATGGGCAGGGACCAAGTGGGTCTCTGTTGTGCGTTTCCCATCGTCCATGCCTGCAAGGAAATGGGTGAAAGGAAATGCCTACAAGGAATTGCCTACGAGAGGAAGAAGAAGATGAACCGGTGGTTCCAGAACAGAGGAAGAAGAAGCGCCCAGGAAAAACTGCAGAGGAATGACTGAGGAAGAGGAACAACTGCAGAAGAAACATGGTAACTGCAACTTTCGGTTTGAGAACTCACCGTGGTTACGTGGAGATCGTGGCAGTGCCACCGGTTCAACAAGTGGGGCCAGTTCCTGCGAGAATATGAAATTAGCTGTGCATTTTTCTATGCGAGAAATTGAGAGCAATCATTTATATTTTGTCTTTCATAATTAAACACAATGAAGTTGGTACAACCCAAGAGATTTGAACAAAAGAGATTTGCTAGTTTAACATACAACAACTAATGCGAGAGCGACAGACACCCTCCTAAGCCACTTTATACGGTACAAGCCGTATGTCAAGTGTGGACCAGTCTCGCGAATGAACGCGTAAAGTTGGTTGGGGGACGCTTCATCAAATATTACTGTGGTATACATAAGTACACGTGGGAGGGTAACAACTAAAAGATCAACGCCCACACGCTACATCTCATGTGTTCTACCCGTACTAGCATTACTACGCATAGATCTAGCTCGGATACCACTGAAGGGGTTCTGTGTATGAAAACAATAAAATTTTACCCTACGCCCCTGAACCCCTGAAGCTGCCAGGACCTATCTATTAGTAATACAGTAACAGGAGGGGCTTTTCGCGAACTTACCCTTGAAGACCGAAAAGCGTTGTCAACACTCAGGAGAGCGTGGTTGATGTAGACGAGCCGAAGCGGACCTCAAGGTCGTGATGAAGTCCTCGCACTCCTTTGGCTCCAACGACTTGAGTGCCTCAAGTGTGACACCTCGCGGGGAGTTACACACGTCCGATGCATGACGATGACTCCCGCTTCCCCGATCCAGCAGCAGTTGCGGAAGTAGAGCTCCCGAATCTGAATCCCACAGCGTGACGGCGCTCCGTGGGGAAGATGTCTCTCGTTCACGCAGTCTAGACTTGGGACCACGGTCATGAGAGAGAGAGGGGGACAGAGGAAATATCAATTAGAGGTCCTCCCAAAAGTGAGAAGACCTTTATTGATTATTGGTGTGTTTTATTTGGCCAAATACCCCCACTATATATAGGGGGAGGGGAGGTACTACCTCCCTCAAAGTCCCGGGGTGGGACTAAAGGAGAGGAGGGGGGAGGGGTGGCACCGCCGGCCACCCCCATGGGCCCCGCGTGGGGGGGCTGGCCCACTAGGGCGCCGGCCACCCCCTTGGCCCCCTTCCCCCTCTCTCCTTTCCCTAATGGGCCCTCTCCCTCCGGGAATTGGCCCATTAAGCCTTCGACCATTTAAATTGATTTTTCTCTTTATTAAATAATTATGAATAAATTATTAAATCAATATTTAACATTCATTCACATATTATTCAACCTCAGTGGCTATGGAACACTTCCACCTCCACTCCGGACATCCTCCGGACTTACCGACACCCTTCCGGTTTTCTCTCTACTATTCTTTGGTAATTCTACCGATCCTATAAACACTCTCTAAGCATCATCAAGCCCTTAAGCGTGATACCCCACGGTTCGGGAACACTCCAGACATGGTTGGGACACTCCCGCACCAGTGATCGACAGAGGGACCTGGATGGCCATCTGACCCCTGTGTGTTCCACGAAGATCTTTTGTCGTTTGAACCGGGACAGTCGTGTCTTATTCCCTTTGTCTCTCAATACTTGCATTGCCTGAGATCTGATCAATGACATCACCATGTCATGTTCAATCTCGTTACCGGACAACGCTACTTGACTCGTTCCGACAAGTGATATCCCCGTGATCAAATCACACGCTGCGCAGTTATTGGATATAACTTCTCCGAGTGGGCCCTTTGAGTATCTTCCCGTCACATGGACAGACAAATCCCGCTCTTGACATATATTGCCTCTATGGTTTCCTCCGAGTACATGAACACACCTTTATAACCACTTTATTACCAAATGGCGTTTGATGCTATCTAAGCACTCTCGAGAGACAGTGATTGATATAGCCTCACGGTCTAAGGAATAGTCTACGAGGATCCATTTCTAATCATCGTAACTTGAACTTCGTGACATGATCGGGTCACGGTGTTTAGGTTGGGTATTGGTTCATCATCTCATTCTCGAAATGAGATGACTCCATTTCCAACTAGCATAAATGCCACATGATTAGGAAACATGATCATCTGTTGACCTATGAACCAATGACTAGAGTTTCACTAGGAACCCCTGGTTGTTTGTATATCACACGTGTATTGATGTTTCCACTCAATACAGTTATAGCATGATACAAAACTTAATCATAAACTATATGAAATATGATAATAGTCCTTACTACTATTTGTCTCTAGGGCATATTTCCAACAGTCTCCCACTTGCACTAGAGTACAAATACACTAGCTGCGTTTGTTCCTTAATCATTGGCACCATATATCCGGTACCCTGAACATGCTTGCTCATGGATGAGGTTGAGTCTTGGGTCTGTACTTCACATTCCCAAATCCTTTGCAACTTACTAATGTCACCTTGATTGACATTAATACTTTATCATCACATGATAACATCTGTGTATGCATCATCGCTATGGCAGCAGAACGAGGCCTGATTCCAGGAGCCTACAGTGACTTTAGATCAACCTCGAGGGATTTCTCATGGGCACAATGCCCTGGGACACATCATTCTACATTAAAAGTGAACTAGCTCCGCCATAACATTATAAAACACTTTAGATGGTACCCTTATCTATTATTATAAATGTATTCATCGAAACACTAGTGCACTCTGTGCAACTTTCGATGTTTTTGTTCACCTCGCTTCCTACTTGACTTTAATCGGTATTTATAGGAGTTTCCAACATATTCCCTTATAACATAACCCTTTATGTTTTAAGATATGTCATCCTTTATGTATTTGGAAACATGTCTGTAGTTCTCTACCAGACACTACAGACAGACTTAACTCAACGTTCCATGATTCAAACTTAATCACTTTCAAACGTTCCTTATTGGAACATATATTATGTTAAGTTATCATCATGGTTTTCTAAGATAGAACCTATGTGTCAACATAGTGGATGATGATCATCCTTTTCTTTCTTTCAACCATTGATGTTAAACTTAATACTATTCCTAATCTGAGTTATTAAGGACCAGTTCCTTAATTAACTTCTATTCCGAAACCTTTTTTCAGAATCCCTTAAGGAATACTACATAATATCATAATACACCTATTATCAACTCCTACACCTTATAAATCATTATTTATAAGTATTTGCGATTTTATTCTTAACACACTTAAGAATCACTGTATAAGCTCCCACTCAAAAATATGTCATTCACATATTGTTTTAGGAAGACTTCCATAGCTCCCACTCAATTTTATGCAAATTGCATATCCACTCACTATTTTGAATAACTTCAAAATCCTTTGATCAAATATCAAACTTGGAGTTTTACTATGAGATATTAGTATTATTACTAGTTTTAAATCCTCTAGACATTCAGCACACTTGAATCAAATTCATTTGAATTTGTCCAATACTTGACAAATTGTGCTTTTGTCATTCACCCCCTTTTCCACTATGGCTTTGCAGTCATTTGGGAAAATTCAAGTAACCCCTTTTACTTGTGAGATTCGGCAACGAATTGCTTTCTAATCTCAAGTGAATTTTGTTTCTAGGATTTCTCATAATTTAGTTTACCATTATTTCCTTAGTAGTTCGTAGGTATGTCATATTCCAAGAATCATGACAAATGATTCACAAATGTCTCCATACAAGATATGGGTTACATTTTGAATCCTACTTCATGCAGTGAAAACACTAGTGGGGAAAACACAATGATCATTATCATTGATTCTTTTCCTTTGTGAAGAGAATCATTCAAGAACATTGTCCGTTGCGCTTCTCAACACTCTGATGCAGGGTTTTGAATCCTCATCGTGTTTTTCACTATCTTCCATTTGCTCCATAATCGATAAATATCACTAAAAGTGAGCTTTCTCAAGAATGCACCAAAATCCAAGCAATACTAGTTTTGCTTCCCTTTTGGTTTCAGCTATGGATTTTGTATTCAAAGTTTCCTATCAATACTCTACAAGGACTTATTCGCTATTGTTTTGGTTATGTCGAATAACCCCCAAAACTTTCACGACTTCAAATGGTTCACTATATATTCTAATTGAGTGCTAACTATTTCTTAACTAATGGTCTCTACATCTACACTACAACGATTTATTGGGTGCTTTCTATTCACCCACTTTGATATCTAATATCACATTGTGATGCTTTGCATTTTGACGTTTCAAAACGCTTTGCATTCCACAATTTCTTTTATGCCATTCTTATAAAGTCGAATTTCATTACTATTGATCAAATCATAGTAATTAGATTCTCTTTTATCTTTATACCCTTTGTTGATGAAACACTTTGATCAAATCAAATAGTCTCATATTCATGTTTCCTTTGGTAAACTTCTTTACGCATTTAAACAATCATTTAATGATAGTTACCATTTTCGTTAAAACACAATACATCGAATATGTATTTATTTTCAACAATTCATTAAACACTTTGTATTCAAGCAATACACGGTGTTCAAGTTATTTTGCCAAACTTAGGCATGATTTATATGTGACAAGAAATCGAATGAATTTCACATATTATCACATAACTTTGAATTTAAATAATGGTTTCATTCATTAATGAAATATCATTAATTGGGTATTTTTCAAGGCATTTCAATATTTTACAAATGTCCACGCATTATCAATTAGTTTCAAACAACAAGGATAATTCATGTATAATCAAACAAGATATGAACACGAATAGAAATCATTCATAAAAGTAGAACAACTGTTTGTTACAAACTCATATGAATAACCATCTCACAAAGTGTGAGACACACTAAAGAAGTTCACAATCTTTTGATTACAATAATCATCCTAAAACATAAAGTAAATGATAAATGTCAAGGGAGAGTGTCATTGGCCATCATCATCATGCTCACCATCAACACGCAACGTCGCCTCCTCTCTAGCAAGCACCTCTCATGCAGAAGGACCCGTTTTCAGCAAAACAGAACAAGTATCAAATCTACTTAACACTGCAAATGTGTTTGCAAGATTATAACATTTATAAAATTGTATATCAAATATATACCTTTGTCATCGATGACCTGAGTGACATCTGGTTCAACCAACACATTCCTGAGATGTGTCACGAACCGGTGGAACTCTATTGATTCCGCGTCGCCCCTCATAATGCATGTCTTGACTTGTGCTTGGTTGCTTGGTGGCAGCGACCGCAACACAACGCTGTTTGCAAAAGAGTCCATCATCCAGCTATCCAGGAAGTATGCAGGCCTCATGTACACATCATGCATGCGCTCCAAGTGGTCGTCCAGTGATGAGTTCTCCTCCATCTTAATGGAGAGGAAGTCTCCCATCAGCTCATGCTCCCATATGTGTGCTTGTTCCATGAAAAGTGTCCTAAGCTGTAGAATCATCGAATGAGGATTGACATCACCCACAAAAGGCCACAGCACATCCACCATTCCGAAACGCATAGTAACTGAAATGAAGGAGGCCATCGTCCAACGGAGATAGCGGTCTTTCTGCTTCTCTAGGGACTCTAGGTCAATGGGCTGATCCAAATCCATCCCGTTGAGTATGTAGTCGACCACGTCATTCTCGCTAAGGAGAACGTGGAGACGCGTAACCCATATGGAGAAGTTTGATCCATCTAATTTGAGCTTCTCTCCTTCTAACCAATCAATCGTCAACAGGAAAGGTGGCATCGGGGAGAAATTTTCTACATTTACAATTGCAAGAAGGAATTTAGACTAAGTTTATAATTAAATGAGTTAATAATAACTCCACTCAAAAACACCTATCCCCACAAGGGTTTCTAGTGTTAACACGACCCCTATCAGCCACATCTCCCCTGGTCGTCATGGCCATCAATGTGGGTTCAAGGGTGGACGCTAAACGTCGGTCACATCATTCATGCGACTCGTGCTCGATCTTTCGACCATCCGCGTTCCGAGGCCATGTCTGCACATGCTAGGCTCGCCAACTCAACCTTCGTGTATTTGCTTTGCAACATGGATTACACCCACTGTATGCGAACGTAGATATGTCTGACACCCATGCCTGTACCATGGATCGCCTCATACCGAAGAAATTTCTTGGTGGTGCGCACTAAGGGGGAACACAATCGTTGGTAATTTTCACAGGGATCATCTTATTAGGCTACCATCGAGTATCTAATACTAGCACACAATAAGATATACAAACAATAACATTGAATGTAAATGTGATGTGATATGGTTCTTCACATCGTGATCTCCATCCGTCGTCACCAGATTCCGGCGCCAGGGTTCCGGCGTCGTAGACACCAGGGTACCGGTGTCATTCCGGCGTGGTAGTCAGTCACCTCCGTGACTATCTACTACTACGTAACAAAAGGTAATCACTTTACCTTTGCCACAACCATATCACAAAGCAACGCCCCCTGCAAAACAAAGTTAGACGCCTCTACTTTATCTTTGCATGTTTTACGTGGCTGAATGGGCTTTCGCACAAGAACCATTCTTACCTACGAACTTTTAGTACAACGCTAATCAAGTAGTTGTCTCTAATACACTCCTTTCGGGGCCCTCCATTGCAAATGGTATACCAACTAATGCGAGAGAGACAGACACCCCCCTAAGCCACTTTATACGGTACAAGTCATATGTCAAGCGTGGACCAGTCTCGCGAATGAACGCGTAAAGTCGGTTGGGGGCCGCTTCATCAAATACTATTGCGGTATACACAAGTACACGTGGGAGGGTAACAACTAAAAGATCAATGCCCACACGCTACATCTCGTGTGTTCTACCCGTACTAGCATTACTACGCATAGATCTAGCTCTGATACCACTGAAGGGGTTCCGCGTATGAAAACAATAAAATTTTACCCTACGCCCCTGAACCCCTGAAGCTTCCAGGACCTATCTATTAGTAATACAGTAACGGGAGGGGCTTTTCGCAAACTTACCCTTGAAGACCGAAAAGCGTTGTCAACACTCAGGAGAGCGTGGTTGATGTAGACGAGCCGAAGCCGACCTCAAGGTCGTGATGAAGTCCTCGCGCTCCTTTGGCTCCAATGACTTGAGTTCCTCAAGTGTGACACCTCGCGGGGAGTTACACACGTACGATGCCTGACGATGACTCCCGCTTCCCCGATCCAGCAGCAGTTGCGGAAGTAGAGCTCCTCGATCTGAATCCCGTAGCACGACGGTGCTCCGCAGTGAAGATGTCTCTTGTTCACTGGGTGTGGTTCATGAAAATAACACACATCCAATGACACTGGTGGATTCCTGAGGTGGTTTGTCTAGAGGAACACACATGCAATGACACCGGGTGTGGTTCATGAAAAGAACAGACATGCAATGACTTATGTGGTTTGTTTAGAAGAACACACATGCAATGACACTGGGTGTGGTTCATGAAAAGAACAGACATGCAATGACACTGGTGGATCCTTATGTGGTTTGTTTAGAGGAACAGACATGCAATGACACTGGGTGTGGTTCATGAAAAGAACACACATCCAATGACACTGGTGGATCCTTATGTGGTTCATGAAAAGAACAGACATGTAGTGACACTGGTGGATCCTTATGTGGTTTGTCTAGAGGAACACACATGCAATGACACTGGGTGTGGTTCATGAAAAGAATAGACATGCAATGACACTGGTGGATCCTTATGTGGTTTGTGAGAAGAACAGACATGCAATGACACTGGTGGATCCTTATGTGGTTCATGAAAAGAACTGACATGCAATGACACTGGGTGTGGTTCATGAAAAGAACAGACATGCAATGACACTAGTGGATCCATGTGTGGTTCATGAGAAGAACACACATCCAATGACACTGGTGGATCCTTATGTGGTTCATGAAAAGAACAGACATGCAGTGACACCGGTGGATCCTTATGTGGTTTGTTTAGAGGAACACCAATGCAATGACACTGGGTGTGGTTCATGAAAAGAACAGACATGCAATGACACTGGTGGATCCATGTGTGGTTCATGAGAATAACACACATCCAATCACATTGGGTGGATCCTTATGTGGTTTGTCTAGAGGAACACACATGCAATGACATTGGGTGTGGTTCATGAAAATAACAGACAGGCAATGACACTGGTGGGTACTTATATGGTTTGTGAGAAGAACAGACATGCAATAACACTGGTGGATCCTTATGTGGTTCATGAAAAGAATAGACATGCAATGACACTGGTGGATCCTTATGTGGTTCATGAAAAGAACTGACATGCAATGACACTGGGTGTGGTTCATGAAAAGAACAGACATGCAATGACACCGGTGGATCCATGTGTGGTTTATGGAAGTAACAGACATGCAATGAATCTAGCTATGATTCATGAAATGAACAGACATGCAATGACACCGGTGGATCCATGTGTGGTTCATGAGAAGAACACACATCCAATGACACTGGTGGATCCTTATGTGGCTCATGAAAAAAACAGACATGCAGTGACACCGGTGGATCGTTATGTGGTTTATATAGAGGAACACACATCCAATGACACCTAGTGTGGTTCATGAAAAGAACAGACATGCAATGACTTATGTGGTTTGTTTAGAAGAACACACATGCAATAACACTGGGTGTGGTTCATGAAAAGAACAGACATGCAATGACACTGGTGGATCCTTATGTGATTTATTTAGAGGAACAGACATGCAATGACACTAGGTGTGGTTCATGAAAAGAACACACATCCAATGACACTAGTGGATTCCTAAGGTGGTTTCTCTAGAGGAACACACATGCAATGACACCGGGTGTGGTTCATGAAAAGAATAGACATGCAATGACTTATATGGTTTGTTTAGAAGAACACACATGCAATGATACTGGGTGTGGTTTATGAAAAGAACAGACATGCAATGACACTGGTGGATCCTTGTGTGTTTTTTAGAGGAACAGACATGCAATGACACTGGGTGTGGTTCATGAAAAGAACACACATCCAATGACACTGGTGGATCCTTATGTGGTTCATGAAAAAACAGACATGTAGTGACACCGGTGGATCCTTATGTGGTTCATGAAAATAACAGACATGTAGTGACACCGGTGGATCCATATGTGGTTTGTGTAGAGGAACACACATTCAATGACACTAGGTGTGGTTCATGAAAAGAACAGACATGCAATGACACTGGTGGATCCTTATGTGGTTTGTGAGAATAACAGACATGCAATGACACTGGTGGATCCTTATGTGGTTCATGAAAAGAACTGACATGCAATGACACTAGGTGTGGTTCATGAAAAGAACAGACATGCAATGACAATGGTGGATCCATGTGTGGTTTATGGAAGTAATAGACATGCAATGACTCTAGATGTGGTTCATGAAAAAGAACAGACATGCAATGACACTGGTGGATCCATGTGTGGTTCATGAGAAGAACACACATCCAATGACACTGGTGGATCCTTATGTGATTCATGAAAAGAACAGACATGCAGTGACACTGGTGGATCCTTATGTGGTTTGTCTAGAGGAACACACGTGCAATGACACTAGGTGTGGTTCATGAAAAGAACAGCCATGCAATGACACTAGGTGTGGTTAATGAAAAGAAAAGACATGCAATGACACTGGTGGATCCATGTGTGGTTCATGAGAACAACACACATCCAATCACATTAGGTGGATCCTTATGTGGTTTGTCTAGAGGAACACACATGCAATGACACTGGGTGTCGTTCACGAAAATAACAGACATGCAATGACACTAGTGGATCTTTATGTGGTTTGTGAGAAGAACAGACATGCAATAACACTGGTGGATCCTTATGTGGTTCATGAAAAGAACAGACATGTAATGACACTTGTGGATCCTTATGTGGTTCATGAAAAGAACTGACATGCAATGACACTAGGTGTGGTTCATGAAAATAACAGACATGCAATGACTTATGTGGTTTGTTTAGAAGACCACACATGCCATGACTCTAGGTGTGGTTCATGAAAAGAACAGACATGCAATGACACTGGTGGATCCTTATGTGGTTTGTTTAGAGGAATAGACATGCAATGACACTGGGTGTGTTTCATTAAAAGAACACACATCCAATGACACCGGTGGATTCCTAAGGTGGTTTATCTAGAGGAACACACATGCAATGACACCGGGTGTGGTTCATGAGAAGAAAATACATGCAATGACTTATGTTGTTTGTTTAGAAGAACAGACATGCAATGACACTGGGTGTGGTTCATGAAAATAACAGACATGCAATGACACTGGTGGATCCTTATGTGGTTTGTTTAGAGGAACAGACATGCAATGACACTAGGTGGGGTTCATGAAAAGAACACACATCCAATGACACTTGTGGATCCTTATGTGGTTCATGAAAAGAACAGACATGCAATGACACCGGGTGTGGTTCATGAAAAGAATAGACATGCAATGACTTATGTGGTTTGTTTAGAAGAACACACATGCAATGATACTGGGTGTGGTTCATGAAAAGAACAGACATGCAATGACACTGGTGGATCCTTGTGTGTTTTTTAGAGGAACAGACATGCAATGACACTAGGTGTGGTTCATGAAAAGAACACACATCCAATAACACTGGTGGATCCTTATGTGGTTGATGAAAAAAACAAACATGTAGTGACACCGGTGGATCCTTATGTGGTTCATGAAAAGAACAGACATGTAGTTACACCGGTGGATCCATATGTGGTTTGTGTAGAGGAACACACATGCAATGACACTAGGTGTGGTTCATGAAAAGAACAGACATGCAATGACACTAGTGGATCCTTATGTGGTTTGTGAGAATAACAGACATGCAATGACACTGGTGGATCCTTATGTGGTTCATGAAAAGAACTGACATGCAATGACACTAGGTGTGGTTCATGAAAAGAACAGACATGCAATGACAATGGTGGATCCATGTGTGGTTTATGGAAGTAACAGACATGCAATGACTCTAGATGTGGTTCATGAAAAAGAACAGACATGCAATGACACTGGTGGATCCATGTGTGGTTCATGAGAAGAACACACATCCAATGACACTGGTGGATCCTTATGTGGTTCATGAAAAGAACAGACATGCAGTGACACTAGTGGATCCTTATGTGGTTTGTCTAGAGGAACACACATGCAATGACACTAGGTGTGGTTCATGAAAAGAACAGCCATGCAATGACACTAGGTGTGGTTCATGAAAAGAACAGACATGCAATGACACTGGTGGATCCATGTGTGGTTCATGAGAACAACACACATCCAATCACATTGGGTGGATCCTTATGTGGTTTGTCTAGAGGAACACACATGCAATGACACTGGGTGTGGTTCATGAAAATAACAGACATGCAATGACACTAGTGGATCTTTATGTGGTTTGTGAGAAGAACAGACATGCAATAACACTGGTGGATCCTTATGTGGTAGATGAGAAGAATAGACATGTAATGACACTAGTGGATCCTTATGTGGTTCATGAAAAGAACTGACATGCAATGACACTGGGTGTGGTTCATGAAAAGAACAGACATGCAATGACTTATGTGGTTTGTTTATAAGAACACACATGCCATGACTCTAGGTCTGGTTCATGAAAAGAACAGACATGCAATGACACTGGTGGATCCTTATGTGGTTTGTTTAGAGGAATAGACATGCAATGACACTGGGTGTGTTTCATGAAAAGAACACACATCCAATGACACCGGTGGATTCCTAAGGTTGTTTATCTAGAGGAACACACATGCAATGACACCGGGTGTGGTTCATGAAAAGAACATACATGCAATGACTTATGTGGTTTGTTTAGAAGAACACACATGCAATGACACTGGGTGTGGTTCATGAAAAGAACAGACATGCAATGACACTGGTGGATCCTTATGTGGTTTGTTTAGAGGAACAGACATGCCATGACACTGGGTGGGGTTCATGAAAAGAACACACATCCAATGACACTGGTGGATCCTTATGTGGTTCATGAAAAGAACAGACATGCAATGACACCGGTGGATCCTTATGTGGTTTGCCTAGAGGAACACACATGCAATGACACTAGGTGTGGTTCATGAAAAGAACAGACATGCAATGACACTGGTGGATCCTTATATGGTTTGTGAGAATAACAGACATGCAATGACACTAGTGGATCCTTATGTGGTTCATGAAAAGAACTGACATGCAATGACACTGGGTGTGGTTCATGAAAAAAATAGACATGCAATGACACTGGTGGATCCATGTGTGGTTTATGGAAGTAACAGACATGCAATGACTCTAGATATGGTTCATGAAAAGAACAGACATGCAATGACACTGGTGGATCCATGTGTGGTTCATGAGAAGAACACACATCCAATGACACTGGTGGATCCTTATGTGGTTCATGAAAAGAATAGACATGCAGTGACACCGGTGGATCCTTATGTGGTTTGTCTAGAGGAACACACATGCAATGACACTGGGTGTGGTTCATGAAAAGAACAGACATGCAATGACACTGGTGGATCCTTATGTGGTTTGTGAGAAGAACAGACATGCAATGACACTAGTGGATCCTTGTGTGGTTCATGAAAAGAACAGACATGCAATGACACTGGGTGTGGTTCATGAAAAGAACAGACATGCAATGACACTGGTGGATCCATGTATGGTTCATGAGAAGAACACACATCCAATCACATTGGGTGGATCCTTATGTGGTTTGTCTAGAGGAACACTGGGTGTGGTTCATGAAAAGAACAGACATGCAATGACATGGTGGATCCTTATGTGGTTTGTTTAGAGGAACAGATATGCAATGACACTGGGTGTGATTCATGAAAAGAACACACATCCAATGACACTGGTGGATTCCTAAGGTGGTTTGTCTAGAGGAACACACATGCAATGACACTAGTGGATCCTTATGTGATTCATGAAAAGAACAGACATGCAATGATACTGGTGGATCCATATGTGGTTTGTCTAGAGGAACACACATGCAATGACACTGGGTGTGGTTAATGAAAAGAACAGACATGCAATGACACTGGTGGATCCATGTGTGATTTATGGAAGTAACAGACATGCAATGACTCTAGCTGTGATTCATGAAATGAACAGACATGCAATGACACTGGTGGATCCATGTGTGGTTCATGTGAAGAACACACATCCAATGACACTAGTGGATCATTATGTGGTTCATGAAAAGAACAGACATGCAGTGACACCGGTGGATCCTTATGTGGTTTGTCTACAGGAACACACATGCAATGGCACTGGGTGTGGTTCATGAAAAGAACAGACATGCAATGACATTGGTGGATCCTTATGTGGTTTGTGCGAAGAACGGACATGCAATGACACTGGTGGATCCTTATGTGGTTCATGACAAGAGCCGACATGCAATGACACTAGGTGTGGTTCATGAAAAGAACAGACATGCAATGACACCGGTGGATCCATGTGTAGTTTATGGAAGTAACATACATGCAATGACTCTAGTTGTGGTTCATGAAAAGAACAGACATGCAATGACACTGGTGGATCCTTATGTGGTTTGTTTAGAGGAACAGACATGCAATCACACAGGTGGATCCATGTGTGGTTTATGAGAAGAACACACATCCAATGAACTCTAGTGGATCTATCTTGGCATAATTTGATGTATTCCACGATGTATTTCATTGTACAAGACACTTTCCATTTTTATACTACTCAGTTTTGCCCTTGGTTCTATGTGGTACTACTTAGTTTTGCCCCCCTATCTCTATATTTCATAGAAGCCCAAACCTGTGCTCACCCTGTCTGCTACTCCCTGATTGGTTGTCACAGTTGGCATGCGGATCGTGCGCACCAACCGTTGATTCTGCGCGATCCAACAATGATCGTTGCACACGTCGTTCCCTTCACAGTACAGCGTGAGACAGCACGGACGTCTCCCTCAGCGAGACTTCTGCAGGAAGGAACACGATGTCGTCCATGGAAAAAGTCATCGAGCGGTCATGTCAAGTTTAATCAAGTCTGAAAAGCCTACTACTGCTACTACAACACATGCACAGGGCAACGGGGTCATCGAGTGCATGGTTATCGACGGGACGCTGCAATTTATTGCCACTTGATTTTCATAAGACATATCCCATTTTTACACAGCGCTCTCAATCTCACTTCCAACTGGGCCCTACCGCTAGTAACTTCCATGAGTCAAGGGCCCCTCGAGTAGATCTAACGTTTCTAGAAATTGGTTTCATGCCACTTGCATGCAGTGGAATCGAGGTCTGCCATGAGCGTGTTTTCAATGCAGCTCTAAAGTGGAGATTGTGGCTGTTACAAAAAAAAGGTGGAGATCGTGGTAGCCCCCCGCCCACCACATGTGTCCACTCGAGGACTACGAACGGTCCGATGTTTATAACCCCCCTCGACCTTCTTCTTCCATGAGCTCGTGTCATTTCCTCCCAGTCTGTCCAGTCCCAAGACCCCAATCTACACCTGCCGCGCGTGCCGAAGCTCCCTCGCTTTCACTACCTCCTTCCCTTGGTGCGCCATGAAGCGTACGCATGGAGATGAGCCGGAGGTGAAGCCAGTTGAAGGCGCAGCAGTAGATGGCTCGGTCGTTGCCAAGCAGGCGGAGGCGTCTTCTCCGGGCACGAACGCCGCTCATCGCCGCGTCGTCGAGGGTGCGAGCTCATCAGTCCAGCTAGTAGCCATCGCCACCGAGCAGCAGGTGGTAGCCGTCGCTGCCGAGCAGCAGGTGGTAGCCGTCGCCACCAAGCAGCAGGTGGTAGCCATCGCCGCCGAGCAGCAGGTAGTAGCCGTCACCGCCGAGCAGCAGGTGACCGACAATGTCGTGGCCGACAACGTCGTGGTGCCAGCGGCAGATCTAGATGGGGGGCAGGCGGCAGGCGGAGGCAATCCGGTGATCTACATCAACGACCCCATCGCCGTACAAGAAATCTTCGACGCAATCACGGAGAATGATGAGTTCGAGGAGGAGGTCCCTGATGAGGAGTCCGAGGTACTACATTGCTAGCTTCTCTAGTCGCAGTCATAGTTTTCACTGTTCATACATAGGATTTGCTCAATCGTGTACAGATTCTTTTGCTCTTGAAGTAGGGTAGTATATATATGGTTCAATCAGTTGATTGATGCATCTGCCATCTAGTCACAAAACCCCAATCCGTCTAGTCACAAAACCCCAATCTGCTCATCTGCCATCTAGTTGAGTTTGCTAGTTGAGTGTTGATTTCGATACACAGTAGGCCTATAACATTACATTTCTATTCCTTACCGAGCCCAATGATTCAATTTTGCCCCAAAATAGTGCAAGGGCATCTGATGGTGTCGTTTTCTTAGGGATGGTTAGTGAACCTGAGGCAGCAATGCACATAAACAATATAGGTTGTGCTATAGGTATTTTGGTTCTCCGACTCCATCGCTGAAAAAAATGAGGCCCTAATTTTTCTCTCATATGGAACCTAAATATATAATCTTTGTATTGTTTCTGACCTATGAATGCGTTGTATGATGCATTTGTATATCCCTGAATATTGTTTTGTATGATTACATTTCAATTTCTTATTGTGGCCAATGATTCAAATTTGCCCCAAAGAGAGGCAGACACATTGGTGTCAGATTTTTTCAGGGATGAGTGAGCGAACCTGGGGCCATGTACAAGATCAATATAAGCTGTACAATTGTTACTTGGTTCGCTTCCGCCATCTCTGTAGAAACTTATGAGGCTACAATCTTTATTCTACATTCATAAAACTATGATATTTGAATTATCTATTCCATGCATTCATAGTGTATAAGAATTACATTTTAGTTTGTCACCAAGGCCGATGATTGAAATTTGCCCCAAAAGAGTTCAAGGGGAGACACGTATGATGGTGTCGTGTTTTAGGGATGGGTTGGTGAACCTGAGGCAGCAATGCACACAAACAATATAGGTTGTGTTGTTGGTACTTTGGTTCTCCAACTCCATCTCTGAAACAAACTATGAGGCCCTAGATTTATTCTCATATGGAACTACATATATGATCCTTGAATTGTTTCTGATCTTTTAATGATTGGTATGATGCATATGTATATGAATGGTTTTGATCATAAGTATTTTTAACATGTACCTGAAGATTAATTGTTTGGTTTTTTATTTATAATTACAATATTTAGGCTTGTTTTTGTACCTGACTATGTATATCCCTGAATAATGTTTTGTACGATTACATTTCAATTTCTTATTATGGACAATGATTCAAATTTGCCCCAAAAGAGAGGCAGACACATTGGTGTCAGATTTTTTTCAGGAATGAGTTAGTGAACCTGGGGCGATGTACAAGAACAATATAGGTTGTGCAATTGTTACTTGGTTCACTCACGCCGTCCCTGAATAAACTTATGAGGCCTTAATATTTATTCTACATTCATAGAACTATGATATTCAAATTATCTATTCCATGCATTCGGTGTATAAGAATTACATTTTAGTTTGTCATCGAGGCCGATGATTGAAATCTGCCCCAAAAGAGTTCAAGGGGAGACACGTATGATGGTGTCGTGTTTTAAGGATGGGTTGGTGAACCTGAGGCAGCAATGCACACAAACAATATAGGTTGTGTTGTTGGTACTTTGGTTCACCAACTCCATCTCTGAAACAAATTATGAGGCCCTAGATTTATTCTCATATGGAACTACATATATGATCCTTGAATTGTTTCTGGTCTTTTAATGATTAGTATGATGCATATGTATATGAATGGTTTTGATCATAAGTATTTTTAACATGTACCTAAAGATTAATTGTTTGGTTTTATATTTATAATTACAATATTTAGGCTTGTTTTTGTACCTGACTATGTATATCCCTGAATAATGTTTTGTACGATTACATTTCAATTTCTTATTGTGGCCAATGATTCAAATTTGTCCCAAAAGAGAGGCACACACATTGGTGTCAGATTTTTTCAAGGATGAGTTAGTGAACCTGGGGCGATGTACAACAACATTACAGATTGTGCAATTGTTACTTGGTTCACTAACTCCATCCCTGAAGAAACTTATGAGGCCCCTAGATTTATCCTACATTCACTCTTATGCAATTATTTGTCATTGTGTTGATATGAAATGATATATGAACCGACCAAACTATTGCTGAGATGCTTTATCTTTGATATCCACGGATATATTGTCTTACATATACATGTTGTCAATTCTTGAGTTGTAATACAATTCAATCATATGTATGAGTTCTAAGTTATGTTCTTAAAAATCAACAGGAGGATGATGATGAAGTGGACGATAGTAAGGTATCTAGGGACAACAAGAGCCGCTACGTGCTGAGGCGGTTATGGTGTGGGCTAATTCGTTTCCACCGTAGGGGGAGACTGTTTTGCCCATTTTGTGGCAGAGCAATCAACGTGGACCTCAACAGCATGATCCAACACGCGGAGGGCGTTGGCAGAGGCAGAGGCAGAAGCCATAGGCCTATTACCTTGGCGCGGCACGCAGCCTACGGCAAATTCCTCCGGGAGTATGTCAGGACTAGCCTGTATCCCATCGACTAGGCTGTCGCTGCCTCCTGCTGATAAACCCCTGCCCTGCTAGGCATCTCTGTGTCCCGGCCTCCTGCTGCAGCCCCTGCTTTTATTTTGTTCTAGTTAATTATTACATGTGTGTGGCATGTAAGACAATATATCCGTGGTGTTTCTGGTGAACCTTCTATATTAATCTACTCCTTTATATGGAGTGCCTTAAAGTTTCTAGTGTTCAATTATATTTACTGATCATGCTCATGCACACTACAAAATATTTCTAGTGCTCGATTATATTATAATTGTCAAGAAATACATCAACAAGTTAAATTGGTCAGAATTTTGTATTGAAGTAACTAAATGTATCAAACACATAATAAACTAGAAACTAAAATCTAGTTCAAACACATAATGTATCACCACCACTTGTTGTCGTCCTTGACTTGCTTCCCATTCAACCGCTTGATGTCACCACCGTCCCAAGATCCCTGCTCGTCCTGAAACCGCTTTCTGTCCTCCTCGCGCTTCTTCTCCTACGCTAGCTTGCAACCAGGGCATAGCTCTCTCGTGAAAACCCCCCGCCTTAACCATACCAGCTTTCATGGTAATGAGATTAGTGTATAACTTGTACGCCATGTAGGTGTCTCTGGCTGCATACTCGAGGCGCACCTGGCTCATCGTCTTCCACTCCTAGTAGTCGTGATCGAGTCGCTTCAATTTCTTCAGTTTTTCATAGGATTTATCAATGATTTCCGCTGCCAGATCACCCATGCCATCCTTCGCTGGGTATGGTTTGATCTTGTACAGATTTTGGATGTCGATTTGGTGCCCATCTAGGATTTTTATCAACGCACGAGAAAGCATAATTGTATCATTTGTGATATCCATGTTAGTGAAATTTATCCCTTTCCTACACAAGAACTCGACCAGAGCCGGACAATGCATCTCAGTTGGTTTACTCCTGCACTTAGATGGTTCTAGGGATGTAAGGGAACAAAGGATGCAGAAGTGGTGATCTCAAATTTAAATTTCACATACCTGCAGAAGTGGTAAACGAGGACCTCCTCATCTATGGCGATTTGCACGACAGCGATCTCTTGTGGAGGATTTTTTCGCTTATTTGCACGGGTGTACTCCAAGTCTATCCCCACAAACTTGTGCTTCTCTTTCTCAAGCAATTGCTCAAACCTGGCGAGAGTTGTCTCCACAGTCGCTTCATCATTTGTGTACACCACTGTCAAAGTCGTGGTGCCATGGGCAGGGACCAAGTGGGTCTCTGTTGTGCGTTTCCCATCGTCCATGCCTGCAAGGAAATGGGTGAAAGGAAATGCCTACAAGGAATTGCCTACGAGAGGAAGAAGAAGATGAACCGGCGGTTCCAGAACAGAGGAAGAAGAAGCGCCCAGGAAAAACTGCAGAGGAATGACTGAGGAAGAGGAACGACTGCAGAAGAAACATGGTAACTGCAACTTTCGGTTTGAGAACTCACCGTGGTTACGTGGAGATCGTGGCAGTGCCACCGGTTCAACAAGTGGGGTCAGTTCCTGCGAGAATATGAAATTAGCTGTGCATTTTTCTATGCGAGAAATTGAGAGCAATCATTTATATTTTGTCTTTCATAATTAAACACAATGAAGTTGGTACAACCCAAGAGATTTGAACAAAAGAGATTTGCTAGTTTAACATACAACAACTAATGCGAGAGCGACAGACACCCTCCTAAGCCACTTTATATGGTACAAGTCGTATGTCAAGTGTGGACCAGTCTCGCGAATGAACGCGTAAAGTCGGTTGGGGGACGCTTCATCAAATATTACTGTGGTATACATAAGTACACGTGGGAGGGTAACAACTAAAAGATCAACGCCCACACGCTACATCTCATGTGTTCTACCCGTACTAGCATTACTACGCATAGATCTAGCTCGGATACCACTGAAGGGGTTCCGTGTATGAAAACAATAAAATTTTACCCTACGCCCCTGAACCCCTGAAGCTGCCAGGACCTATCTATTAGTAATACAGTAACAGGAGGGGCTTTTCGCGAACTTACCCTTGAAGACCGAAAAGCGTTGTCAACACTCAGGAGAGCGTGGTTGATGTAGACGAGCCGAAGCGGACCTCAAGGTCGTGATGAAGTCCTCGCACTCCTTTGGCTCCAATGACTTGAGTGCCTCAAGTGTGACACCTCGCGGGGAGTTACACACGTCCGATGCATGACGATGACTCCCGCTTCCCCGATCCAGCAGCAGTTGCGGAAGTAGAGCTCCCGAATCTGAATCCCACAGCGCGACGGCGCTCCGTGGGGAAGATGTCTCTCGTTCACGCAGTCTAGACTTGGGACCACGGTCATGAGAGATATAGGGGGACAGAGGAAATATCAATTAGAGGTCCTCCCAAAAGTGAGAAGACCTTTATTGATTATTGGTGTGTTTTATTTGGCCAAATACCCCCACTATATATAGGGGGAGGGGAGCTACTACCTCCCTCAAAGTCCCGGGGTGGGACTAAAGGAGAGGAGGGGGGAGGGGTGGCACCGCCGGCCACCCCCATGGGCCCCGCGTGGGGGGGCTGGCCCACTAGGGCGCCGGCCACCCCCTTGGCCCCCTTCCCCCTCTCTCCTTTCCCTAATGGGCCCTCTCCCTCCGGCAATTGGCCCATTAAGCCTTCGACCATTTAAATTGATTTTTCTCTTTATTAAATAATTATGAATAAATTATTAAATCAATATTTAACATTCATTCACATATTATTCAACCTCCGTGGCTATGGAACATTTCCACCTCCACTCCGGACATCCTCCGGACTTACCGACACCCTTCCGGTTTTCTCTCTACTATTCTTTGGTAATTCTACCGATCCTATAAACACTCTCTAAGCATCATCAAGCCCTTAAGCGTGATACCCCACGGTTCGGGAACACTCCAGACATGGTTGGGACACTCCCGCACCAATGATCGACAGAGGGACCTGGATGGCCATCTGACCCCTGTGTGTTCCACGAAGATCTTTTGTCGTTTGAACCGGGACAGTCGTGTCTTATTCCCTTTGTCTCTCAATACTTGCATTGCCTGAGATCTGATCAATGACATCACCATGTCATGTTCAATCTCGTTACCGGACAACGCTACTTGACTCGTTCCGACAAGTGATATCCCCGTGATCAAATCACACGCTGCGCAGTTATTGGATATAACTTCTCCGAGTGGGCCCTTTGAGTATCTTCCCGTCACATGGACGGACAAATCCCGCTCTTGACATATATTGCCTCTATGGTTTCCTCCGAGTACATGAACACACCTTTATAACCACTTTATTACCAAATGGCGTTTGATGCTATCTAAGCACTCTCGAGAGACAGTGATTGATATAGCCTCACGGTCTAAGGAATAGTCTACGAGGATCCATTTCTAATCATCGTAACTTGAACTTCGTGACATGATCGGGTCACGGTGTTTAGGTTGGGTATTGGTTCATCATCTCATTCTCGAAATGAGATGACTCCATTTCCAACTAGCATAAATGCCACATGATTAGGAAACATGATCATCTGTTGACCTATGAACCAATGACTAGAGTTTCACTAGGAACCCCTGGTTGTTTGTATATCACACGTGTATTGATGTTTCCACTCAATACAGTTATAGCATGATACAAAACTTAATCATAAACTATATGAAATATGATAATAGTCCTTACTACTATTTGTCTCTAGGGCATATTTCCAACAGTCTCCCACTTGCACTAGAGTACAAATACACTAGCTGCGTTTGTTCCTTAATCATTGGCACCATATATCCGGTACCCTAAACATGCTTGCTCATGGATGAGGTTGAGTCTTGGGTCTGTACTTCACATTCCCAAATCCTTTGCAACTTACTAATGTCACCTTGATTGACATTAATACTTTATCATCACATGATAACATCTGTGTATGCATCATCGCTATGGCAGCAGAACGAGGCCTGATTCCAGGAGCCTACAGTGACTTTAGATCAACCTCGAGGGATTTCTCATGGGCACAATGCCCTGGGACACATCATTCTACATTAAAAGTGAACTAGCTCCGCCATAACATTATAAAACACTTTAGATGGTACCCTTATCTATTATTATAAATGTATTCATCGAAACACTAGTGCACTCTGTGCAACTTTCGATGTTTTTGTTCACCTCGCTTCCTACTTGACTTTAATCGGTATTTATAGGAGTTTCCAACATATTCCCTTATAACATAACCCTTTATGTTTTAAGATATGTCATCCTTTATGTATTTGGAAACATGTCTGTAGTTCTCTACCAGACACTACAGACAGACTTAACTCAACGTTCCATGATTCAAACTTAATCACTTTCAAACGTTCCTTATTGGAACATATATTATGTTAAGTTATCATCATGGTTTTCTAAGATAGAACCTATGTGTCAACATAGTGGATGATGATCATCCTTTTCTTTCTTTCAACCATTGATGTTAAACTTAATACTATTCCTAATCTGAGTTATTAAGGACCAGTTCCTTAATTAACTTCTATTCCGAAACCTTTTTTCAGAATCCCTTAAGGAATACTACATAATATCATAATACACCTATTATCAACTCCTACACCTTATAAATCATTATTTATAAGTATTTACGATTTTATTCTTAACACACTTAAGAATCACTGTATAAGCTCCCACTCAAAAATATGTCATTCACATATTGTTTTAGGAAGACTTCCATAGCTCCCACTCAATTTTATGCAAATTGCATATCCACTCACTATTTTGAATAACTTCAAAATCCTTTGCTCAAATATCAAACTTGGAGTTTTACTATGAGATATTAGTATTATTACTAGTTTTAAATCCTCTAGACATTCAGCACACTTGAATCAAATTCATTTGAATTTGTCCAATACTTGACAAATTGTGTTTTTGTCATTCACCCCCTTTTCCACTATGGCTTTGCAGTCATTTGGGAAAATTCAAGTAACCCCTTTTACTTGTGAGATTCGGCAACGAATTGCTTTCTAATCTCAAGTGAATTTTGTTTCTAGGATTTCTCATAATTTAGTTTACCATTATTTCCTTAGTAGTTCGTAGGTATGTCATATTCCAAGAATCATGACAAATGATTCACAAATGTCTCCATACAAGATATGGGTTACATTTTGAATCCTACTTCATGCAGTGAAAACGCTAGTGGGGAAAACACAATGATCATTATCATTGATTCTTTTCCTTTGTGAAGAGAATCATTCAAGAACATTGTCCGTTGCGCTTCTCAACACTCTGATGCAGGGTTTTGAATCCTCATCGTGTTTTTCACTATCTTCCATTTGCTCCATAATCGATAAATATCACTAAAAGTGAGCTTTCTCAAGAATGCACCAAAATCCAAGCAATACTAGTTTTGCTTCCCTTTTGGTTTCAGCTATGGATTTTGTATTCAAAGTTTCCTATCAATACTCTACAAGGACTTATTCGCTATTGTTTTGGTTATGTCGAATAACCCCCAAAACTTTCATGACTTCAAATGGTTCACTATATATTCTAATTGAGTGCTAACTATTTCTTAACTAATGGTCTCTACATCTACACTACAACGATTTATTGGGTGCTTTCTATTCACCCACTTTGATATCTAATATCACATTGTGATGCTTTGCATTTTGACGTTTCAAAACGCTTTGCATTCCACAATTTCTTTTATGCCATTCTTATAAAGTCGAATTTCATTACTATTGATCAAATCATAGTAATTAGATTCTCTTTTATCTTTATACCCTTTGTTGATGAAACACTTTGATCAAATCAAATAGTCTCATATTCATGTTTCCTTTGGTAAACTTCTTTACGCATTTAAACAATCATTTAATGATAGTTACCATTTTCGTTAAAACACAATACATCGAATATGTATTTATTTTCAACAATTCATTAAACACTTTGTATTCAAGCAATACACGGTGTTCAAGTTATTTTGCCGAACTTAGGCATGATTTATATGTGACAAGAAATCGAATGACTTTCACATATTATCACATAACTTTGAATTTAAACAATGGTTTCATTCATTAATGAAATATCATTAATTGGGTATTTTTCAAGGCATTTCAATATTTTACAAATGTCCACGCATTATCAATTAGTTTCAAACAACAAGGATAATTCATGTATAATCAAACAAGATATGAACACGAATAGAAATCATTCATAAAAGTAGAACAACCATTTGTTACAAACTCATATGAATAACCATCTCACAAAATGTGAGACACACTAAAGAAGTTCACAATCTTTTGATTACAATAATCATCCTAAAACATAAAGTAAATGATAAATGTCAAGGGAGAGTGTCATCGGCCATCATCATCATGCTCACCATCAACACGCAACGTCGCCTCCTCTCTAGCAAGCACCTCTCATGCAGAAGGACCCGTTTTCAGCAAAACAGAACAAGTATCAAATCTACTTAACACTGCAAATGTGTTTGCAAGATTATAACATTTATAAAATTGTATATCAAATATATACCTTTGTCATCGATGACCTGAGTGACATCTGGTTCAACCAACACATTCCTGAGATGTGTCACGAACCGGTGGAACTCTATTGATTTCGCGTCGCCCCTCATAATACATGTCTTGACTTGTGCTTGGTTGCTTGGTGGCAGCGACCGCAACACAACGCTGTTTGCAAAAGAGTCCATCATCCAGCTATCCAGGAAGTATGCAGGCCTCATGTACACATCATGCATGCGCTCCAAGTGGTCGTCCAGTGATGAGTTCTCCTCCATCTTAATGGAGAGGAAGTCTCCCATCAGCTCATGCTCCCATATGCGTGCTTGTTCCATGAAAAGTGTCCTAAGCTGTAGCATCACCGAACGAGGATTGACATCACCCACAAAAGGCCACAGCACATCCACCATTCCGAAACGCATAGTAACTGAAATGAAGGAGGCCATCGCCCAACGGAGATAGCGGTCTTTCTGCTTCTCTAGGGACTCTAGGTTAATGGGCTGATCCAAATCCATCCCGTTGAGTATGTAGTCGACCACGTCATTCTCGCTAAGGAGAACGTGGAGACGCGTAACCCATATGGAGAAGTTTGATCCATCTAATTTGAGCTTCTCTCCTTCTAACCAATCAATCGTCAACAGGAAAGGTGGCATCGGGGAGAAATTTTCTACATTTACAATTCCAAGAAGGAATTTGGACTAAGTTAATAATTAAATGAGTTAATAATAACTCCACTCAAAAACACCTATCCCCACAAGGGTTCCTAGTGTTAACACGACCCCTATCAGCCACATCTCCCCCGGTCGTCATGGCCATCAATGTGGGTTCAAGGGTGGACGCTAAACGTCGGTCACATCATTCATGCGACTCGTGCTCGATCTTTCGACCATCCGCGTTCCGAGGCCATGTCTGCACATGCTAGGCTCGCCAACTCAACCTTCGTGTATTTGCTTTGCAACATGGATTACACCCACTGTATGCGAACGTAGATATGTCTGACACCCATGCCTGTACCATGGATCGCCTCATACCAAAGAAATTTCTTGGTGGTGCACACTAAAGGGGAACACAATCGTTGGTAATTTTCACAGGGATCATCTTATTAGGCTACCATCGAGTATCTAATACTAGCACACAATAATATATACAAACAATAACATTGAATGTAAATGCGATGTGATATGGTTCTTCACATCGTGATTTCCATCCGTCGTCACCAGATTTCGGCGCCAGGGTTCCGGCGTCGTAGACACCAGGGTACCGGTGTCATTCCGGCGTGGTAGTCAGTCACCTCCGTGACTATATACTACTACGTAACAAAAGGTAATCACTTTACCTTTGCCACAACCATATCACAAAGCAACGCCCCCTGCAAAACAAAGTTAGACGCCTCTACTTTATCTTTGCATGTTTTACGTGGCTGAATGGGCTTTCGCACAAGAACCATTCTTACCTACGAACTTTTAGTACAACGCTAATCAAGTAGTTGTCTCTAATACACTCCTTTCGGGGCCCTCCATTGCAAATGGTATACCAACTAATGCGAGAGAGACAGACACCCCCCCTAAGCCACTTTATACGGTACAAGTCATATGTCAAGCGTGGACCAGTCTCGCGAATGAACGCGTAAATTCGGTTGGGGGCCGCTTCATCAAATATTATTGCGGTATACACAAGTACACGTGGGAGGGTAACAACTAAAAGATCAAAGCCCACACGCTACATCTCGTGTGTTCTACCCGTACTAGCATTACTACGCATAGATCTAGCTCTGATACCACTAAAGGGGTTCCGCGTATGAAAACAATAAAATTTTACCCTACGCCCCTGAACCCCTGAAGCTTCCAGGACCTATCTATTAGTAATATAGTAATGGGAGGGGCTTTTCGCAAACTTACCCTTGAAGACCGAAAAGCGTTGTCAACACTCAGGAGAGCGTGGTTGATGTAGACGAGCTGAAGCCGACCTCAAGGTCGTGATGAAGTCCTCGCGCTCCTTTGGCTCAAATGACTTGAGTTCCTCAAGTGTGACACCTCGCGGGGAGTTACACACGTACGATGCCTGACGATGACTCCCGCTTCCCCGATCCAGTAGCAGTTGCGGAAGTAGAGCTCCTCGATCTGAATCCCGCAGCACGACGGCGCTCCGCAGTGAAGATGTCTCTTGTTCACGCGGTCCATACTTGGGACCACGGTCACGAGAGAGAGAGAGGGGGAGAGAGAAAATATCAATTAGAGGTCCTCCCAAAAGTGAGAAGACCTTTATTGATTATTGGTCTAATTTATTTGGCCAAATACCCCCACTATATATAGGGGGAGGGGAGGTACTACCTCCCTCAAAGTCCCGGGGTGGGACTAAAGGAGAGGAGAGGGGAGGGGTGGCACCGCCGGCCACCCCCATGGGCCCCGCGTGGGGGGCTGGCCCACTAGGGCGCCGGCCACCCCCTTGGCCCCCTTCTCCCTCTCTCCTTTCCCTAATGGGCCCTCTCCCTCCGGGAATTGGCCCATTAAGCCTTCGACTATTTAAATTGATTTTTCTCTTTATTAAATAATTATGAATAAATGATTAAATCAATATTTAACATTCATTCACATATTATTCAACCTCCGTGGCTATGGAACACTTCCACCTCCACTCCGGACATCCTTCGGACTTACCGAAACCCTTCCGGTTCTCTCTCTACTATTCTTTGGTGATTCTACCGATCCTATAAACACTCTCTAAGCATCATCAAGCCCTTAAGCATGATACCCCACGGTTCGGGAACACTCCATACATGGTCGGGACACTCCCGCACCAATGATCGACAGAGGGACCTGGATGGCCATGTGACCCCAATGCGTTCCACGAAGATCTTTCGTTGTTTGAACCGGGACAGTCATGTCTTATTCCCTTTGTCTCTCGATACTTGCATTGCCCGAGATATGATCAATGACATCACCATGTCGTCTTCAATATCGTTACCGAACAACGCTACTTGACTCGTTCCGACATGTGATATCCCCGTGATTAAATCACATGCTGTGCAGTTATTGGATATAACTTCTCCGAGTGGGCCCTTTGAGTATCTTCCCGTCACATGGACGGAAAAATCCCGCTCTTGACATATATTTCCTCTACGGTTTCCTCCGAGTACCTGAACACACCTTTATAACCACTTTATTACCAAGTGGCTCTTGATGTTATCTAAGCACACTCGGGAGACAGTGATTGATATAGCATCACGGTCTAAGGAATAGTCTACGAGGATCCATTTATAATCATCATAACTTGAACTTCGTGACATGATCGGGTCACGATGTTTAGGTTGGGTATTGGTTCATCATCTCATTCTCGGAATGAGATGACTCCATTTCCAACTGGCATAAATGCCACATGATCAGGAAACATGATCCTGTTGACCAATGAACCAGTGACTAGAGTTTCACTGGGAACCCTTGGTTGTTTGTATATCACACGTGTATTGATGTTTCCACTCAATACAGTTATAGCATGATACAAAACTTAATCATAAACTATATGAAATATGATAATAGTCCTTACTACTATTTGTCTCTAGGGCATATTTCCAACAGGTGTTCCACTCATCTTTGCCATCGACAATTTTTCTTTCATATGAAATATGATGCATATAGAGGGTTTAACGACCAACTATACGGCGGGAATAAAAATTCCGGATGTATAGCTCCGATCGTATAGATATCTTTGCCATCGACAATTTTTCTTTCATATGTACTGACAGTTTAATGACCAACTATACGGCGGGAATAAAAATTCCAACCGTATAGATATCGGTGCTTTCATACAATTTTCTTTCATATGTACTGACAGTTTAACGACCAACTATACAGCAGGAATAAAAATTCCAGCTGTATAGTTCCAGTCGTATAGATATTGATGCCTTTATATAATTTATTTTCCTAGGTATAGACGGTTTGACGACCAACTATATGGCGGGAACATATTGTTCCGGCCGTATAGTTCCGGCCGTATAGCCGCTCCGCCGAGTGGAAACCCTAAAATTTTGACAACATGCCAACTATACGGCAGGAACACATTGTTCCGGCCGTATAGTTCCGCCCGTATAGTTGTGTCTGACCACAAAATTACACAGGAAGGTACCTCCAACCCCAAAACTTCAATCCTTTTTCTCTCTTGTACCTCCAAAACCTTCTCAAAACCTCAAGAGATCTTCATCTCTACTCAATTTCGTTCGATTTCCTCGCACACAAGTGATTTACGGTATGTTTCTCCTCTGATCCTCCAATTAATTTTTGTAAATTCATCTTCGATCTATTTTCATTATCAATCTAGGGTGAGACCTACTATGAACTAATTTCCATGATTATCTTGCCTGTATTATTATTTTGAGGAGATTCTTTAGTGTGCTATGATGAGGAACATGTTATACTTACTGTTGTTGGGTCAAAAAGTTTTTTTTTCTTCAATGTTTTAGATGATGAACACAAGGATCCAAACTCGTGCTCGTGGTGTTGTTAGCGATTCTTGGGTTGTCACTCAAGAACACATGGGGATACGGTTCATGAATGAGCTCCAACATGATCGCTTCAACAAGATCAAGAACCACGAAGTGAAGGCCACCAACTGGGCTTGCCCCATTATATTGAACCAACTTGGTATTTCTGATGACTTCAATTTACTTTTCAATAGAGCTGGCCTGCAAAACTTTGTGTATAATGATGTGCCTACTTATCGGTGCTTAATTATTGAATTCCTAAGTTCTTTGCAAAGCACCGTTAAACTATAGCAAGGAGAGGACACAGTTTCTTTCTAACTTATGAACAACAATTACACTTTACACTAGATGAATGGTGCACATGTTTTAATTTACCAAACAATTATGTTAATGCATTACACGCATCCTTTACTGTCTTAGACCCTTCCCATTCACAATATTATAATGGAATGAGTTTCACTACTAGAGTAAGCAAGGGGAAGAATATTCAACATCCTGTAATTTGCTATTTGTTCTATGTTATTGCTAACACCTTGCAGGCACGTAATGAGTTCACGAGACTCAATGAGTAGGACATCCTACTCCTTTCAAAGGCTACTTACACCAACTGCGACTTGTCACTCAACTTGGGCGCCATCCTTGTGCGCTACCTGGAGCACCAATCCTCCCAAAGCCCAGGACCAATCATAGGTGGAGGCATCATCATCGTGCTTGCCACTGCCCTAGGCATAACCTAGGTGAGTTGCAACCTGTGTTAGGTGAGCGACATGTTGAATTCTCTACTTTAAAGGCTTGTGGAATGCTCACTAGGAGAGGTGGTATTTATTACCTACATATTGCTAGAGTTGGGTGTCTCTACCCCGATCCTATGCCTAATGGTCTTTTCTCTATTGAGGAAGGATGTTTTCTATATGACTTGCAGGTTGAGCAACACCAACCCGAGGAAGAGATTCCGGAAGAGGATGAGGACCAAGGAGAGGATCAAGAAGTTCCTTATCAAGAGGAGCAGCCACAAACCCGGTTCGCCACGTACCAAGATTTCCAAGAACTTGGAGGGACTGTGGAGAAGATGCATAGCCTCTCTTTGAACCTCCGAGGAACAACTAGTAACCTCTCAACTCAATTTGCGAACTGGAGTAATGACTTTTTCCCGCCACCACAATGATTTGAAGGGCTTGCAAAAGCCTAAGCTTGGGGAAGTTTCCTCATGTATCTTTATTTGGCGTCCATTTGCTTTTAATTATTTCGAGGTTGTGTTTTTAATTCGAGTTTATAAGCACTCGTGTTGGTTTCCCCAACACTTTATTTTTAGTTATTTATATTTGCTTTCGAGATTTTCTAGCCCAACTTTGCCGCTGATTTTCTATTCTTTAATTTACTCTCTTAAAAACAACAAAAAGATTTCTCCATTTTTCTTTATTTTCCCTCTTTCTTTTCTTTCCGCCTTGAGGTTCTCATATATTTGCAGGAGAGTGATCGATTTCTAGTTTCCAAGAAGCAAATAAAAAAGGAAGAGAGAAGTGGAACCAAACATGAGAGGTATGCCTTATGACTCCCCACTTTTGAAGTTTGAGAAACCCATGCTAGTTAGTAGGAAATGTTGAGATGTTATATTGGTGGAGTGAGTCTTTGTAATGTAGTAAGATTTTTGTTCACATGGGTATTTAGTTGGGTATGTTTTGTTCCAACTCTTGTAGTTAACCGAGTCTTGCCTAAAAATTGCTAAACAATTGTTATAAGAAAAAGTCTCACAATTGAAGGCTTGGGTGTTGTAGTGCTTAGTATTGAAGGCTTATTTCTAGAGACACTCAACGCCACTGAAAATGTTGATTGACTTAATAGCTCTCTTTAAAAGGATTTGTTCGATTGAATTAATGATTATCGGTTTTTGTGATCATGCCAATGTTTGACTTGTTAATCATAAGAATGATATAGCTTTATGTGTGTCAAACTTCATGGGATGCCAACAACTCCGCTGGCCTACGAACGATCTTCATGGAGGAAACTCCTAGATTTCGGATATGAGTTGATTAAACACATGTAGCAGCAATGCTATAGTGGGTAAGATTATTGGCACTCCCGGGTAGCTGTGTTCATGATGGAATCACTTCTCTGGCTGTTATGAGTAATCATTATGCAAAAGGAACAAAAACTTTAGTGATGCCACGAGTGTCCATCATAGCCCGATAAACTAATATTTTTTTGGCATGCTCTCAATTACTCAAGAACTAAAATTCTTGAAAGACAATGAATAGAAAAGTAGTGCTTGAAAAGTCTTGATTTATTGATGTGGGATAATTGAGATACTCTAGTATATATGCTTTTCATGACAACTCTCACACTCTCAATTTACATGATTATACTTTATTGTTCAAAGGCAAGCCTATGAGTTGATTACATGACAAGGAATAAAGTTTACTCATTTGAATCATCCATGTTAACAGTATTTTTTTTGCACTATAAGGATGCATAAAACCCGTATGATATGCTTGCCATTACTCTATCTATGTTGAAGGTTTTCAGATTTATGAAGTGGAGGAAACATGAGACTACCAATCATGAGTAAGATCATCATCTCGTTATTTTAGTTTAAATGCTGAGTTCCTTTTTGATTTTGGTTTTCTTGCTCGGGGACGATCAAGTTTAAGCTTGGGGAGGTTGATGGCTCTGAAATACAGCCATCTACGTCCACATTTAAACTGGATATTATTCATATTTTTTATGAAACATCTCTCTAAACCCTGCCACTAATGCCTAATATTCAAAGGGGTATGCAATCCTTTCCTTCTATTTTTTCCTACGCAGATAATGATGTTTTATGATGGGAATCACTACATTAAAGTCAAAGATACAAGATTTCCAACAACCAGAAGAAACCAGGAGTCGTGGGTCGGAGGCAGACACTTTAACGACCAACTATACGACCGTAATAAAATTGCGGCCATATAGTTCTGGCCGTATAGTTGCCAATAATACCGCTAGGTCAAATAGAACAACTTTCGTGAAGGGATCCCTATATAATGAAGCCTCGGGTGACGAGAAAAGAGCCTCGAGAGTCCCTGCCCTAGATCATCAGCCGCCTCCAGATCTCCATCCACAACACCGAAGAGCCGCCAGAAGAATAGACTTAGATCTAATATCCAAAGCCCTTCTCCACCACCATAGCCATATTCCACCACTTGTAATAGTAGATATCATCTTTGATTGGCGACATTGTAAGACTATTTGTTATCAATCTTATGATTTCCATTACAATGTTTTGATTGTTGATCTCATCTCTATGTGTGGGTAATTATCATTGGGCTAAGGGCTTTGGCCTAGCCATGTAGCGATTGTGCATGTTATTTATAATAGATGGGATCATGTATTAGTTCGTCTGACATGATGATTATTGTATCCTATCTTGCCTCAATCTAAGGACTTGTCAGGTACCCAAGACCCCGAGGATTGAGCCAGGTATAGGGAGTATGAGTAATGACTAATCTGCAGGTTGGGAACCCCAGTGACAGAAGGGGTAGTATGGCTGTATGTGAGGGATTTACTTGGGATTAACGGTGACGTCACTATGCATATCATTAGTTCTCTTTCTTCTATGGATGAGACTAGTAGGTTATTGCTATAAGCGATTGCGGAGGCAATAGAAATTATGGATGCACCCCACATATAATTTATCTTGCTCTAACAATTACATGCATACTTTATTTCTATCTTTTATTCCCATCAGATGTTTTGCACTAATACAGGTGAAACCGAACGCCCTAGGCCCTCTCTCTCCATCACCGATAACAACAAAACGACACAAACTCTTGGTCCGGTAAAAACACAAAAGGAATTCTAAAACTCCCAAAGGTCCGTTAAAGTAACTTCACTACGCATCTGCTTCCCGAGGATTCGATAAACCTAGGTCAACTAGGGAAAAATAAGCTATACTACGTCCGTAATCCGGATCGAAGTTATCAACTCTTTTTCTAGCGCTGTTGCCGGGGAAGCAATAGCTACCCTTGTGAGGTTAGTCGGAACCTTCCTAGTTTTAATTCTTGTTTTTAATTTTGTTAGTTTGCTTTCAGTCTTTATTTCAAAAACCAAAAAAATAGTTAGTCTTTAAATTTTTGCTTTCACTTTTATAGGTCTCTGTTTAAGAAAATCCAAAAAACATAGGAAATATGGCTGAAAATAAGCTTGGGGAGTTTGCTACTCCCAACAATGATTATTTGCGTACTCCTATTACTCAGCCAGCAATTGTTGCTGATGATTATGAAATTAAGCCTCATTATTTAAGTTTGGTTCAACAGAATCAATTTGGAGGCTCTGCTATTCAGGACGCAGGTATGCACTTGAATATTTTCACTGAAATATGTGATATGATGCGTATAAAAGACGGTGACCTCGATGCAGTCAAATTGCGTTTATTCCCTTTCTCTCTTAGAGGAAGAGCAAAAGAATGGTTGCTATCTTTGCCTAGAAATACTATTACATCATGGGTGGAATGCACTTCTTTATTTATGACTAAATTTTTTCCACCTACAAATACTATGCAACTTAGATCTAATATTACTGGTTTTATACAGGAAGAGCATGAGCCACTAGCGCTTGCATGGGAGAGGATGAAACAATGCATGAGAAACTGTCCTAGTCATGGGATGGAAGACTGGTTAATTCTCCATCTATTTTATAATGCTCTTGACCCTGTGTCTAAGTCTATGCTTGATATTGTAGCTGGAGGAACATTTATGGGTAAACATATTACCGAAGCAAAGCAGCCTAGACAATATGCAAGACAACCATGCCCAATGGCATGTGGATAGATCAAACACGAAGAAGGTGAACTCCGTTTCACCACAAGAAAATGAAGAACTCAATGCTAAGTTGGATGAGCTCATACTAGCCATAAAAGGTAAGGAAACCCAGGTAAGAGCTATCCCTAGAACAAATATTGAAGAAATAGACTTCATAGCTCGTAATGATTATAACCCTGGTTGGAAGAATAATTATAATCCTAATTTTCAGAAACTTTATTCTAGTCCTGCAGGTAACTCTAATAATAATATGGGAACTAGTAATGGTAGTTTCCAAGAAACACTTAAGTCTTTTATAGACTCACAAAATGAACAAAACAATATTCTTGTTAAAATAATGGAGAACCATGATGATATGCTTGGTAAATTATGTAACCAAGCTGTAAGTTTGAGAAATGATTTACAGGCCCTCAAAGAAAGAACGAGGATCGTTGAGGCACAGCTAGGTAATATTACCGAGAGTCAAACTCTCATTGTAGCTAAATTTGTAGGTAAAAGCTAAGCCTAATCCTGTTGAAGACATCAAGATGATGAGAATCCAAAGGGAGGAGCCTGAAGAACTTGATTATAGTAATGCTCCTTCACCAAGTTATACCGTTGAAGATCTCATAAAAAGGATCAATGTTAAGATTCTGGTAAGTGAAGGTATTGAGGAAGCTATGTACCAACACTTCGTTAATCAGGTAGAAATAAAGGTACGTGAGCTTGAGGAAGAATATAAGAAAATTTCTGAAAAATTACCTGTGAAGCTTGATGACATATTTGAGCCTACTATTAATATTAAAATTGGAACCAATGAGATAGCTGCACTTTGTGATCTAGGTGCAAGCGTCTCAACAATTCCAAAGAGTCCTTTTAACAAGTTAAATCTTGGCTCTTTTGACATCACTGTGTTAAAATTTCATCTAGCAGATTCTACCTACAAACAAGCTGTAGGAATTAAGGAGAATACTTTAGTATACATTAAAGGCTGTCCTACTCTTATTGATTTTGTTATTGTTGACATGCCTGAAGATTCTACTACTCCTATTATATTAGGCAGTCCTTTCTTAAGAACTATTAAGGCTTTGATTAATCTACATGAAGGGAATGTGAAGCTTCAATTGCCTTCGCGGGATCCTTTTGTTATTCATTTCCCCAGGAAGAAGAAAGGAAGCATGATGAAAAGGAGGCCATCACTTTGAAGGCCAACTATTTTGGATTGCGTGTTCCACTCATCTGGCCTAAGTGAGCAACATTGAGGTTAAGCTATTGACCATAAAAGAGCGCTTCATGGGACGCAGCCCATGTGAAATAAAGGTTTGAGTAAAGTTTTTAAGTTTTAGTTTAAGTTTATGTTTAATAAAGAGTGCTAGAAAAACAAAAGGAATTCTAAAACTCTCGAAGTTCCATTAAGTAACTTCACTACGCATCTACTTCCCGAGGATTCGATAAACCTAGGTCTACTAGGGAAAAATAAGTTATACTACATCTGTAATCCGGATCGAAGGTATCACATGATGTCCTCCATACGGGCTATCATGACAAGCTTGCAAAATTGCATTCATTTTATGGTTAGGAACACACTTCTGAATCATTCCGTCAGTTCCATGACAATATAGATACGGATCATCCCAAAAATAATATTTAAGATCATTAAACAATTTCATTCTTTGATTGCTTGTCATACCAGGAGGTAATTTTTTTACTGCGAGATAGTTAGCATAATCCGCAAACCAAGGATCAACAATTTCAATGTTTGCTAAATATTCTCCTGGAAATGACTCATTTATAGGTACGGGGTTAGTAATTATTCCCTCCATCCTAGAGAGATGATCTGCTACCGGATTATCCTTACCCCTCCTATCTACTATTTGCAAATCATATTCTTGTAGTAATAAAACCCACCTAATCAACCTGGGCTTCGCATCCTTTTTCACAAGGAGGTTACGCAAAGCTTGGTGATCCGTATGAACTATTACCTTAGAATCAATGATGTAAGATCTAAATTTGTCACAAGCACAAATTATAGCTAGGAACTCTTTTTCTGTAGTAGCATAAATTTTCTGAATCTTATTAAGAGTTCTACTAGAATAATAAATAACATTTAAATTCTTTCCGTCTCGCTGCCCTAACACAGCCCCTAAAGCATAGTCACTAGCATCACACATGATTTTGAAAGGTTCATCCCATTTTGGAGATTGCATGATGGGTGCTGAAGCTAATTTGTTTTTAAGGTTCTCAAAAGCTGCAATGCAGTCATGATCTAAGTAGAATGGAGTTTCTATCTCAAGAAGGTTGGTGAGAGGCATAGCTACTTTAGCAAAATCTTTTATAAAACACTTATAAAAACCTGCATGTCCTAGAAACATTTTTAAGTTTTTATGTCCTGAGGTATTGGAAGATTTTCTAAAGAATTTATATTAGTTTTATCTATTTCTATACCCTTCTCTAAACCCTTATGCCCAAAAACTTTACCTTCTATTTCCATGAAACGGCATTGTTCCCAATTCAAGACCAAATTTGACTGCATGCATCTCTGCAAAACTTTCGTTAAATTGTAGAGGCAATTATCAAATGTTGTTCCACAAACAACGAAATCATTTGTTAGAACTTCCATAGTCTTCTCAACAAGATCATCAAATATTTTTAGAACACATTCTTGAAGAGTCACAGCTGCATTACATAAGCCAAACAGAATTAATCTATAAGCATATGTGTCATAAGGGCAAGTTAAAGTTATTTCCCTTGATCTTCCAGTTGTATAGCAATTTGAGAATATCCAGAATAACCATCAAGAAAACAAAAGTAAGAATTATTACTAAGTCTTTCTAAAATTTTATCCATAAATGGTATAGGTTTATGATTTTTCTATGTCTCGCGGTTTAGTTTCCTAAAGTCAATGCACATGCGATATCCAACAATAGGTTTTATAGGAACTAGCTCGCCATCCTCATTCATAGCAGCATCAAGACCCCCTTGTCTTGGTATGCAATGAGCTGGGCTAACCCACTTACTGTCAGAAATAGGATATATTATGCCAGCATCTAATAAGCATATAACTTCTTTTCTTACTACTTCCTTTATTTTTGGATTAAGCCTACTTTGTGTATCAACTACAGGTTCAACACCATCAAGCATGGTAATCTTATGTGTTACAATAGATGGATCTATTCCTTTAATATCATTTAGAGTATATCCAAAGGCTTCACGATGCTTAATCAAGACCGAAATGATTTTATTTGTTTCATTTTCTGATAGATTTTTACTACTAATAATAGGACATTTATTTTCATTATCTAAAAACTCATACCTCATATCATCTGGAAGTTGTTTCAATTCAATTGGCAGAGGTTCTTCATCTCCTTTTCTTACCAGTTCTTCATAATCATGTGGATTTTGTGCTTCCATAACTGAATCAAGGTAATCATCCATGTCTTCTCTCTCCTCATCATCTGGTGCTTCATCCCAATTAATTAGGCTCCTCTCTAATTCATCTTGTGGAGTACTGAAATGAATTGTGGCCAGCTCGGCAATCGTTTTCTCTTCCTTGATATCTTCGACTTCATATGGCCTCTTCTTTAGTTTGGCGAAGTGGAATGTCATTTCCTCTTCTCCAAACATCATTGAAATAGTCTCCTTCTTATTATCAATTCGAGCTTTGATTATGCAAACAAAAGGCCTGCCTAAAAGAATAAGACAAAAAGAATCTCGAGGCATATCAACAATATGAAAATCAAGGGGGTACATGAGTGATCCAATAAAGACATAAATATTTCTAATAACACCTTTTGGTTTTATATTAGTTCTATTAGACAATTTAATAGTAGTGTCTACCGGTTCCACATCTGGATTATTTAAATTGTAGCGAAGTTCCTCATAAAGTGATGAAGGCATAATATTTATAGTGGAAATCGGCTCACAAATTCCGTATAAGAAAGTTTCTCCACAATATATAGGAGTCATAGGTTTAGAAGTTTTGTTACCTCGTACCTTACCTTCGATGAATTCTGAGGTTTCAAAGTCTAGCATAACCACTCATTATCCACTGTTCGTGCTTCCATCAGATCCTTCAATATAACATTATTTATATTGGTAGCTTTGGGGTTCTTTTCTGGTTTCTTTAATCTTCTCTTTATTTGTTCTTCCTATTTTTGCTTTTTCTTGATATTCTTTTGAATAGGTGCAGATGAGAACTCTTCCATTAGCGCACTTTCTCTTGCACGCTTCTTTTCTTCTAGGGGTTATGGGGTTCCCATTCTATAGGTACCTGTAAATGCCCTGCATAATTCTCAATAATTTTCTTTACTGAGTAAGAATCAATACCAAGGGTTCTAATCATTGCACAAGTCCTTTCATATGCAAGGAAATCGTTAACACAAGCATATTCAGAAAAACTATTCGTAATGTTCTCCTCATTTTTAAGATTTTCCGTTGCCTCCCTCATTTTCATTATTAATTTCCAAGCTTCATCATAGGTATAAGATAGAAAACTACAATTAGAAGCAGTGTCTAGGTTCGTTCTATTTTTATTATTAAGCCCTCCATAAAAAGTGTGAGTGATTAACCAATCAGGCAAACGATGATGGGGGTAATTATCTAGATAGCTTTTGTACCTTAGATACCCTTCATACAACCTCTCATAAGGACTATTTTTGAAACTAATAATAATACCTCTCATCCTGTGAGCTTTGCTTTCTGAGTAATATTTTGATAGGAAATTGGTTGTCAATTCCCTCCAAGTCCTTGGTGCTTCTGCATAAAAAGATCTATACCAGTCGCAAACATTATTAGTGGGAGAGTTTGTCTAAACAACTGGGTTTTAACCATATCAAGATTATAGTCGTCGAATATAAAGGAACCAAGAACATCTTCAAAAAATTGTAAGTGTCCATATGGACTCTCTTCATCGGTTCCTGGAAATTTCTTAGAGTGTAGTAGTTCAAATAATAAAGGGTGGATCTCAATTCCATCCGGATTTATGCTTTTACTGACAGTTATAAAAGTGTCCATAGGCGAACCCATTTTCCTTACTGCCTCAAGCTAGATTAAATGCTGAGTGTTGTCCATTATTGCGGTCCTGGAACTTAAATTAAAAATTAGTACAATGAAAGTAAATAATTAAAAGTAAAGTGACTTATAGCGCTAAGCTCCCCGGCAACGGTGCCAGAAAATAGCTTGATGACTGCAAGTGCACAAATCATTTGTAGCTAGTTTCAAAATAAAGATATCGATCCCATAGGGAGCAGTAGGCGAAAGACTAAAATGCTTTTAACTAAAACTAAACAAAGTACTTAAGGAATAATTTTGAGATGCAAGAAAATTAGAATTTTTTTTGGGTTTTTGATTGAATGAAGCAATTTAAGTAAAGTAAAACTTAATGCAGAAAGTAAGAATCACGTGTGTAAAAGAGCTTGAAACTACAATAGGGGAAAAGGCGTTCTCAGGGAGTGGTGGATACACCACTAGCAATTTAGACTAAGCAATCAAGATTATTATAACAAATATTCTCATGATATGTATGTATGTGGGAGGAGCTCCATATATGGAGAAATAGGCAGCAACCACTACTCACATCATCCTTCATAAACACAGCTAACAGATAAATGACATCAATCGTATTATATCGCTATTAAGGGATTTCTCCTGTGGCATGGACATGGCTTTATGAGTTCTCCTTGTTCCCCAGTTGGTACGTAAAGAATGACAACAACTTTATAGTCACAGTAAGTGCTATCATCCCTCCGTCTACCAATGAGTAATCCCCTTCACCGTGTCCCCATAAGAGGCAAATATTAAGGAGGTGCACAACTCCCAACATCAAATGAACACAATTAATACATACACATAATAATGTATAACATAATAATATATATCTTATCTCAATCATATGCTAGGGTTTCTCCATCTCCCCAAGAACTAATGATCTACTCAGACATGGAGGCAATCAACATAATGGCAATGGTAATGGAAACAATCGTAAATGAATAGTTCTTGTATAAATCCACAACGAGTACGGAAATCACAACAACTAGATGGGGTGAAGATGGGATGGGTGGATATGATGGTGGTGCAGCGGTTGATGAAGATGAAGATTGATGCCCTGGCGTCCCAGATCTGCGTAGGGCGAAGATGGATCCCTTGGGCAAGTTCCCCTCCAGATTCCTTCCAAAGGTGAGATTTTCAGCGATTTCTGGGTGTTCTGTATGTTGTCTCTCTGATCTAGTTGAATGGGGTGAAACTATTTGAGGAGGCGGTGGAGGTGCCAACTATACAGCCAGAACTATATGGCCGAAAAATTAATTCTTGTCGTATAGTTGGTCATTAAACCTTCTGGATGCCTCGATCGCTTTGGGTTTTCTTCTGGTGTTATTGATATTTCCCAAATAAGCGATTTACATTGTTTTTGACTCCTTTTTTCCCTAATACAAATGCTCCAAGAATTGTGTCAATTGTATCCATCATCTATCCTGATCCTGGTGAAAATAGACATAAAATGTGCACGCGAATGACGTAAAATACCAATATCCTACCACTATAATGCAAAACAATAATATAAAACATGATGCAAATATGCACTCATCATGTTCCTGAATTGCGGCATGAGGGAAGACTGGGTGGAAAAGGAATGCTAGGAAGGAAATCAATTATATGTAGGGACGGGCATTCTTTCACTCAAGCACACTACACAATTCTACAGAATTCCACCTTGGCATCTCCGTATATCAACGAACACAAGAATATTGTACGCTCCAACAACCCGGGGAAGCCTGACTCCTGGATTATAGATGAACACATGAAAAGTTTTGACGGTTGGTTGCAAACACATCTTATGAATAACAACACTGTTTGTGATCAACTTTACTTATTGGCCATCTCACCATTTTCGACTATATGGACTTTCCAAGGGTACGAGATAAATGGGAATACATTTTACACGATCGCCCAAGATAAAAAGAGCACCAACCAAAATAGTGGTGTCTGCTTTGATGCAACAGATGATAATGGGTCAAAGGACACATATTATGGTTACATAGAGGAGATATGGGAACTTGACTATGGACCTACTTTAAAGTCCCTTTGTTTTGGTGCAAATGGGTCAAGCTGACAGGAGGTGGGGTTCAGGTAGACAAGAAGTATGGAATGACAACAGTGGATCTCAATAATATTACATACTTAAACAAACTATTCATACTAGCCAATGATGTGGCTCAGGTTTTCTATGTGAAGGACATGTCTACCAAACCGAGAAAAAGAAAAGATAAGCAAACGAAAACATCATACGATGAGCCAAAGCGCCACATAGTTCTTTCAGGGAAAAGAAACATCGTGGGAGTGGAGGACAAGACATACATGTCAGAAGATTATGATAAGTTTCATGAAATTCTTCCCTTCACGGTGATGGATGACCCAAGCATCATGTTAATTAATGAAGATGCTCCATTGTTACGGCCACACGGTCACAAGCAAGGCAATTTAGGAAACAAGTGGCTATGTATTCTGAATTTTTCCTTTGTTGGTTTTGATATGCAATCAATAAACGAAGTTTAAACTTGCATTTGATCTCTGAAGAAACATCATATTGTGAGTATAAAAATGATTTAGTCCCGGATGGTGTCTCCAACCGGGACTAAAGATGAACCCATTTAGTTCCGGATGGTGTCTCCAATCGGGACTAAAGATGAACCTGTAGTCCAGGTTAGAGACACCATCCCAGACTAAACATGGGTGGGGACACTATGCCAGTGAGTGTCGACACTATTTCATGAGTGGTGGCACTATGCTAGTGAGTGACGACACTATTTCGGTGGGTGGCGGCACTATGACAGGGGTGAGTGTCGACATTATGTCATGAGTGTCGACACTATGTTGTGCTGATTAATCTATAAATAGGCATCCTTGTGAAGTTATGAACTACAAACAAGATTTTGTGTGAGAGAAGGGACAACACTGCGGCCAGCTTGAGGAGATGCCTCCAGAACCCAGTCCTCCGGCATCTCCAACAAGCTGGCCATAGAGGCACTCCCTAATATGTGAAATTAGTTAGCTCTCTAGCGTATTGATCTATCTAGAGAAGTTATGAACTACAATATGGTGTGCGAGAGCAGGGACAACACTACGGCCAGCTTGAGGGAGATGCCGCTGGAGCCCAGTCCTCTAGCATCTCTAACAAGCTGGCCATAGATGCACTCCCTAGTATGTGAAATTAGTTAGCTCCCCGGCACAAGAATAGAACAGCATCTTCATATATAGTTCGGGAAAGTTGTAGAGAGACCAACACTAGTAGGAAACAATACATTAGTCCCGGTTTCCAAACTGGGACTACGGTCCAGCCACAAACCGGTACTAACACTCACAAGTTATTTATTAATATTAAAAAACTAGGACTACAAAATCAGGATTAAAGGCTCCCATTATTAGTCACACTCATGTCTAGCCCTATAGTACACAGCTTCAGGGTCGTCTTCATCTTTGTCATCGTCGTTATCACTAGGCGCACGCGGCTGGATCCTCAGCCCAGCCATAGCATATTCTAGGGCACTTTCCACTCCGGCCTCGGATTCATGATGCATGGGGGAGGGGGCTCCCGGATGATGATGATGCCGCTACGCCCGCGGCCTTCACCACTGCCACCCTTCTTATGGCTCTGCGGCGGGTGCGGGCACCGCAGGCGAGGATGATCTCCCTGCACGATGTAGAGCATCACGCCGATGATAACCCGGTTCGCCCACCACAGGCGGCAACCGGCTTCATTGTCGTTCACCGGGGGAGGGTTGTCACCCTCATACCAGGCGAGCTCCCTTTCCTGTTGGTTAGCAAAGAAGGCATTCCAGGTGTCGTAGTTATCAGGATCCTAACGGGGATCCATCCATTGCTCCACCGTGAGCTCGAGGTAGAAGTGGTTCGTGATGGAAACCTTGAGGCACAGGAGGGACATGAACTCCTCTATCGCTCAGCATCCAGTCGGAGGGAAGCCGGTAGCCCAACAGGCATGGGTAACTAGAGTCTCACAACGCCTCGATCTCCTCGAGGGTCAGAATGGCCCAGTATGCGGTGTCCATTATTGTGAGACGGGAAGGTGTGGATGTTTGGATGGCCATGGCGGTCGGCCTAGATATAGAGGGAAAGGGCGGGAATGGCGGTCAGCCTAGATATAGAGGGAAAGGGCGGGAAATCATAGCGACAAGCGGAGGGAAATGGTGGGAAAGCATGATGCGTAGCTCGATTAGCTCTCAGAATGGTGGGAAATATCTTTAGTCCCGGTTAATGGCTCCAACCAGGACTAAAGGCCCCAGAAATATATTTATTCTTAGCTACTAGTTTTAATAGTTAGACTAACTATTTTACAATACAGAAAAAGGTTTTGGATTAGTCCATCAAATTCAAATACTTTTTATGTTGAAAGTTTTATCAAATTCAAAAGTATGCAAAAGATATGATTTAATGCATTTCTAATTTAAAATATGCAAAAAAAATTAGTTGTATAACAGAGTATGATAATAGATTTAAATTATAGATCTTATTTTTTGAAATTTTTGATATATAATACATATATTTCTTGATTAGAGAATGATAAATATTGATTTTACAATATTTATTAAATTTCTGCATTTAAAACAATTAAAAATACCTCTTTCCCGGTTGGAGGCTCCAACCGGGACTAAAGTTATATGGTACGCGTGCAAAACGCACGGCTAAAAACACATCTAGTCCCGGTTGGAGCCACCAATCGGGACTAGAGTTCGCTCCAACCGGGACTAGAGGTCCGTGCTATAAATAGATGCCTCTTCTCCCGGTTCGAGCCACGAATCGTAGAGCGCCTTTTCCTCTTTCTTCTCTACCGCCACCGCCAGGAGGAGTGCCACCACCCGTCTAGACGCACGGAGGAGCCCCGCGCCGCGTAGAGGAGTCGGCGCTGCCTGTCTCCGTGCAAAGGAGTTGCCGCTGCCGCTAGTCTAATCCGCGCGGGAGGAGCACCGCCGCGTCCGTCCGTCCACGCGCTGCCGTCCGTCCTCGCCGTCTTCCACACGCTGTAGGTGAGTCTCGCCGGATTTACTAGTACTTAGCGATTTATTAGTATTATTTACTAATATTTAGATAGTATTTAGGTATTTACTAGTAATTTATGTATATTTAGTAGTATTATTTAGGGATTTAGTAGTATTTAGGGATATTTGTTAGTATTTAGGGATATTTTTTTAGTATTATTTAGGTATTTACTAGTATTTAGGGATATTTACTAGTATTATTTAGGGATTTACTAGTATTTAGGGATATTTGTTAGTATTTAGGGATTTAGTAGTATTTAGGGATATTTACTAGTATTATTTAGGGATTTACTAGTATTTAGGGATATTTGCTACTATTTAGGGATTTACTAGTATTTAGGGATATTTGCTACTATTTAGGGATTTACTAGTACTTAGGGATATTTGTTAGCATTTAGGGATATTTCCTAGTATTTACGGATTTAGGGATATTGCTAGTATTATTCCTAGTATTATTGCTTAGAATTATATCAATCAAATACCTACTTTAAGATATGCCCATCCCGCATCCTCGTCGTCGACTCGGCGACAATGACGGAGGACTGATCTCTGTCGGACATGTCCGAGACTGGGCTCTACCGGGCTGGCACTGGGAGGTGCTACCTTCCGGGATGCGTAGCTTGGTAAGGAATCCCAGTCTCATCGTCAACCCGGAGCTTCTCTAGTAGCGGTCACGTGGTCCAGGGTCAGTGCAAAGGGTGTCGGCCCCCGAGGAGGTGGTACAACACCGTGTCAGGGAGGAGGACAAGCACGTCCATCGTTATATGACTATGTTGGACGCCAGTTCCTCCAATACCTGGTAGTGTATTCCGGGACCTCACCCGAGCTATGCTCATGTGATGGTTCCTTCCCTTTGGATGTTGACCGCCCATGGCTTAGTACCCGGAATCGACGCCCAGTTTGACTGAGCAAGGTGTTATTCGAGATGTATTAGTTATATTATATGATCTTATTGTTGAATTAGATGGATTATTCGAGATGTATTAGTGATATTATATGATATTATTGTTGTATTAACTAGATTATTAGAGATGTATTAGTTGTATTATTGTACATTGTTAATTTTGTTACTCATATTCACATTATTTCATAGCATTTATTCTATGGACTTCAACGGAAGAGAAGGTGAAGAGCATATGTTTGACATGATAAATGGTGGAGCACTACCCAATCCTAGTATAGTGCTCTTTGATTAGGGTAGAGTAGAAGACTGTGAAGCAGAAGATGGCTCACAGTTTCTAAATGAGTCCGGTGAGAGAATGGAGTTACACCCACCAATAGACAATGCGCAAACGAGTGTTGATTGCGACAACAGCTTGCAAAATGATTGACCGGCCATAACAAAGTCTAGGGAGGTATATTGAGCCTCTTGTGATCACTAGATAGATGCATTAATTGCTTTGTGTATATATATGTATTAACGAATGTTTCTTATTTTAGACCTCTAATAAAAGTAATAAACGAGGCTCAGCCAAAGGGATGGCCACTGATGCGCATCTCACAATTGAGGTCGTCGATTCAGAAGGCAAACCGTTGCTTCCCAAAAGTAACGCAACTACATTTGTGCATCAATGCGGATTTATTGTTAGGACAACGTCCTGATCAGCATTCCCTATTGGAATAAGCCAGCAATAGGAGATGAAGATCATAATAGTTTTGTCGAGGATATATACAAAGACATACTATGGGAGAAGCTCATTTCACATTTCACTCTACCGGTCTTGGAGTCTGATGAGGCCACGAAGGCTATGAGGTCCAAAGTAAAGCATTTCGCACTTAAGAAGATGGTCGAACAGTTCAATAACTACAAGAAAAGATTATACAATGAATATCTCGAGGAAGAAAAAGTTCTAGAATTCACTAGCACACTAGAGAAGTAGCGGCATCACTGGGACAACTTTCTAGAGTACAAGGAATTAGAGCTAGCTAAAGAAAGGTCGAAAAAGAATAAGGAAAATGCTGCGAAAAAGAAATATCATCATAGGATGGGGACAGGTGGCTATAAGACTTCCGTGCCTATGTGGGAGGAAGCTGAGGCCGCCTTGCATGAACAAGGGATCACTCCAGCTACACATGACTGGCCCATCAGGGTAAGAAATTGGTTACTCGCACATGGGACAAAGTATGACATGAAAACAGGGGAGTTAATAATGGATGAAAGGAAGAAAATTGCTACACCTCATGAAGAAATTGTTAAAACAATCAAGGAGGTTCGAGAGGGAAAGTTCAAACCTGACAAAGAGAATGACGAGCTGACAAAGGCCCTCGAGAATCCTAAAAACCAGGATGAACACGAGGCTTTGGACCTTCTGTGCCATGGAAGATTGGGTTTCCCAAGGACACTAAATCTTATAGAAGTCGAGAGAGAGCAAAGAAGCGGAAGGCAGAGGAGGAGGCAGACTGGTTGCGTAGCATAGAAAAAATGACTAACGAACTAGTTTCCATGGTAAAGGAGCAACAGAAGCAACTAGACAAAATGCGCCAGCAATGGGAACCTCATCAGCTGCAGCAAGAAAGTGCTGGCGGACCATCTCAGCGGAGAAGAATCATGGCTTCCACGGTGACCGATCCGACGGACCGCTACCCGTGGATAATATCACCGAGAAGACAAGTTGTGAGCTACATGTGGGAGTGAGCAACTTATCCTTCAGGGCGGCTATCGGCTTTGCTTTATCCTGTGAACCGGGAGCACACTAGCATGGCAATGAGATTCCAGATGACTTTGCTCGTGCCAGGGTGGATGAAGTGCTACCGCAATATGAATCACTAGATCTTGAAATCCCTGGAGCTGAAGAGGAAAGAACACTAGGAGAAGTCGGGGTGGTATCATCCTATGGCGCAAGACATACATCGTGTTTCCAAACTCGCCGCCGAGGCCACCACTGTCTCCTCCGAGTCACAGCGCACCACCTCCAAGTCCACATGATGAGGAGAGGGACGACGACCACCATAGCACGAGTCCACCGCCAAATCAGCCGACTCCACCGCCGTGTCAGGCGACTCGAAAGATCACCGCTCGGACAACCTGTGCTACTACTCAGAAGAAAGGTAAAAGGGAGAAGAAAACCCCGTCGCCTCCTAAGAAGTTACCTTTCGAGATGACTGATGAGGAAATGAAAGTGATCAACGATGCAACAGTGAAAGCCATTTTTGCAAAGAAAAGCCCAAGCCAAAGCAGATATTTCCTGAGAAATTCAAAAAAGTGGTCTAAGAGTTTCATGGAGCAACCATCGCAATATGATATAAATAAGGCAGATGACTATACACGATGTCTGATGTACATTGTCCGTACTAGGAAGAAGACAAGTAGTACTACAAGCGGGAAAAGAGACGTTGCCCAACTCAGTGAACATGCAAACCAATCGATCCCCCATCTCAGGTGTTACCCAGTGTTTATCGGGATATTAGTGCTGAGCAAGCACATGCCTTTGTAGAAGTGCTGGTATTAGTGTTGATCAAGCGCTAAGCGGACATGTCGTCATACAAATGGAAATAGCATGGAAATTTGAATACGGGAAGTCTCTAGTTAGACCTGAAGAGATCTAGTATCTACCAACACAAATGTGAAGATGTCATGATTGGTACCTAGAAATCACAAAGCAAAATCGATTAATACTGCTTGCAAACGTTACAAAAGAGCATTTCAATGGTGTAGACGAGATCCAAATCTATCTTGAGGAACTCTATATGTTATTCAGACAATACGCCCTTGACTTGAGTCTCCTCAGTTCCTATTATCTGTAAGTGATTCATTTATTTCTATAATAAAGTCTCTAACTCTGCTTGTTCATTGCCTGTAATTATCCTTACAATGCTATTATGCAGAATGAAGAGAGAGGAATGTGAATTAAAGGGAATCTTTGACACTGGGTTCATCAATCCACGCTGAGTTAATGAACGATTGCTAAAGGAATTCCCCTAGGAAACAGAGTATAACTTACTAAAGTACATAGAGAGGCAACATTACGAAAAGATAATATTGTTTCCTTACAACTTCAGGTAAGAGTGTTACTATATTGTACACATTCACTTTTGCTTACTTGATGTTAACTACAACTGATAAGTTACTCCCGTATATAAACGTGTGCAGCTTCCATTACATTATGCTAATCATTTAAGTTGACGCTGGAAGAGTTGAAATCAAGGACTCACTTAATAAAGAACAACATGAGTACCAAATGATTATAGATGTGCTCCAGAGGTAATTTCAGTCATTAACACACTATATCGGTTTCATTCATTCATTTCCTGAGATATCAAGTAACTAATAACTCATTTATTCATTGGTCGGGCGGGGTTTGGAAAGAATTCACCAAGAGGATAGTAGGTGCTTTTAAAGATGAGCTTAGTTTTCATCCGGTCGAGGTTAGTACTAGCTAGGTCCGCACATCTCTTTAATTCTAGTTTCAATACCATTATATCATGCTTGATTATTATTTGATTGAATTCTATTCTCGTAAAGTGCGAGAGGCAACCACCCGGGACTAATTTGTGTGGATACTTTGTTTGCGAGTACATTCGCTCGGAGGTCAGTGAGCGGGACAGAGCAAAATTTCTAGATGTGAGTGAACAATATATTCACAATTTGATTTTATTACCATCAATTGAGCTCAGAGTCATTCATAATGTTTGTTATGATGATTGATATTCATATTGATCTCCTTCTTTTATATATAGTTGGAAAGACTCCGGGAGAGACTCCAACCAAGGGAGTGTCTAGTAGCAATTCAAGAGGAATCGGCGGGATTTTTGGTTGACCATGTCATAGACCCAAGGGGAAAATTCCATGTCGGTTGACCATGTAGTGATCTCTATGTAATCGAATAGATAGGCTCTAGTCCCGGTTGTGATCTCCATGTAACCAAATTGTATATATATATGTATGATCGTAAGACAAGTTATCAACATGTCATGGGATTTAATGATCTTCATGCACCAAACTGTATATAAAAAATGAAAAAAATTGAAAATGAAAAACCTCTAAATCCTGCCGTGGCAGAGAAAACAACGTATTCTCTACTACGGCAGGAAAGCTTTAGTCCTAGGTCGTGTTACGACCCGGGACTAGAGGTCCTCCCGCCCCTGTGTTGCGGCTGCCATATGAGTGGACTCTAGTCACGGTTCATAACAGAACCGGGACTAGAGATAGGGACCTCTAGTCCCGATTCCATAGTCCCAGTTGCAGAACCGGGACCAGGGGCCCTCTGGAACCGGGACAAGAGGCTTGTTCTTCACTAGTGGCCATCGCATCCATGCATATCCGTGGGGGAAGTGCGAGGTGTTGTCGACGGTGGAGCTTACATCCTTTTCGTGGGGGACTGACATCATCCTTTTTGCGTGCGTTTCTCCCAGCAGCTCATCTCCGTGGATCGATTTTTGGCGAAAGGGGGAGAAAGGGTTGGTTAGGTCGCTGGTTGATTTTGTCATCGGGGAAAATCCGAGCCACATCCTCTCGTTCGCGTCCATATATTCTTGCTGCCGGCCACATCATCATTCCGCATAGCCACATCGTCAAATCCCCTGACTACATCGTCGAGATTTAAGTCGAATCGTCAAGCGGTCGGTCACATCGTCAAACGGGCGACCAAATTCTTGTTCTTGTGGCTACATCCCCACCACATCTGGTAAGTGTACTCTTGGTTTTCTAGCCAGATTCTTGTTCTTATGGCTATATCCCCACGATATCTAGCAGACTCATCTCATAATTCTATGGTGTTAGTTTTCTCTAGTGGGATGTTTCCTCTTGAACTTGGCGGAATGTTGCTTAGTTTTTTAAGGATGTTGCTCTTGATTGATGCCAATAGCTGTTGGTGGGGATGTTGATTATTTTTTCTCTGGATCGATGTCAGTAAATATCGAGGGATGTTGATTAGTTTATCTTAAGTCGATGACAGTAGCTACTGGGATATGTTGCTTAGTTTTAGTGCTTAGTTTCAGTTCTGTTGATAAGGAATATGGTGAGCTTCCAGGAGATATTTTCGATGACAGTAGCTACAGAGGCACTGCCATTAGTGGTGTTGGACGTTTGAAGCCTTCTAGACCTTGAGGTCTGATACGTCCATTTTGCATCACTATTCTATATCATAATTTACTGTTATTCATTGATATATTTCATATTAAGAGATGATACTTATGTTATTTCATCTGTTTTTGCATGGTTGATGACTTTTGGAGCATGGACCGCTGCAGTCAGGATTTTGATGGAAAAGGTGCTGTTTGGAGGCAAAATTCACGAAGATCAGAAAATCTGGGAAAATACATGGAAAATCATATTTTTCCAGAAGACGAAGAAAGCCAGAAGGGCAAGTGGAGATGGGCCACAGCGGGACCACACCACCCCCTGGCGCGGGCCACCCCAGGTCGTGCCACCAGGTGGTGTGGCCGCTCTGGTCCACTCCATCCTCTCCTCTCTAGCGTATATTATCCTCCTGAAACCCTAAGTCTCGGGGATCGACCACAGAAAGATTCCGCCGCCTCTGCGGGGTGGAAAACACTGAGAGAGAAAGATCTCTTAGTCAGATAGAATTCTACCAGGGGAATTCCTTCCTAGAGAGGGGAGATCGTCGTCATCAACACCACCATCGAGCTGGACTTCATCGGGATCATCGTCATCATCACCACCACCATCATCTCCACCAGCACCATCATCACCACCTCCATACCTCTATAACAAATTGGGTTGAATCTTGCATAGTTCTTAGGGGAAACTTTCCCGGTGTTGATTATCCTTGTAGTTGATGCTATTGAGTGAACCATTGAATTATCGTTTATGTTCAGATTGTTACACATCATTATTCAATCTCTGATCATGATCCATATGATGTCTTGTGAGTAGTTTGTTTAGTTCTTGAGGACATGGGAGAAGTCATGTTGTTAGTAGTGGAATTTTGTTGAGAAAGATTCAATGGTTTGATATTTAAGTTGTGGTGTATTTCTTCTAGTGGTGTCATGTGAACGTCGACTACATGACACTTCACCTATATGGGCCTAGGGGAATGCATTGTGTATTTGGCTACTAATCGTAGGGGTTGCCGGAGTGACCGAAACCTGAACCCCCGTTAGGAAACCTTTACACAAGGGACGTCAGGGTCTTAGAGTTTAAAGTTGTGGTTAGGTTTCTACCTTAATTACTTTCTTGTACTTGCGGATGCTTGCAAGGGGTATAATCACAAGTATGTATTAGTCCTACGAAGGTCGGAACATTAGCACAGGTTCACCCACACAACACTTAGCAAACTAAAGAAGATTAATCAACTATATGAAGCGAAAGCACTTGACGATATTCCCGTGTGTCCTCGAGAACGTTTGGTCATCCTAAGTAATACAATTGGCTTGTCCTTTGCTAATGAAAGGATTGGGCCACTTGCTGCATTTATTCTTATTGTCTTTTATTTACTCGTACTTTATTTACCTGCATTATCAAAAAACCCTAAGAATCTGTTTGCTAAGTATTTACAGAGAATTCCTGCTCCTAGCCACTCGCTAGCACCTTCTGCTCCTCGTTGGGTTCGACACTCTTACTTATCGAAAATATTGCGATACACCCCCTATAATTGTGGGTCATCAAGACTATTTTCTGGCACCGGTTCCGGGGAGTGAAGCGCTATTGGAGAGTGGAATTGGTAAAGGAAACTTCTACAGTGAGTATTGTTTATTTCTGTTAGTTGCTTTGTTTTCATTATGGATAATTCGCTGAGTTTCTTATTTCGTAATGCTACTACCACTGCTAAGGTAGTAGACGAACCACCACCTGCTGAGAATGATACTTTTAAAATACCTACAAGAATTATTGATCGTGTTATGGATAACTATTATGTTGGAGATGGAACTGTCCATCATGGTGATCATTTGCTCTTTGTACACGAATTATGCGGGTTGTTCAAGTGTGCAAGTATTACTACAGATCAAGTTAAGAAGAATTTATTCTCATTATCACTAAAAGGAAGAGCTAAAGAATGGTATAAGCTGCTGAAGAATGGCCAAGCTCTTGAATGGGAGGAAATAGTGCCTCTCTTTTATTCAAAGTTTTATCCTCCTAGTGAGATTCATAAAGATCGGAATCAAATATACAACTTTTGGCCTCTTGATGGAGAGAGTACAGCTCAAGCTTGGGGGAGATTGAAGTTACTAATGCTCAAATGTCCCATTCATGAGCTCCCCAACAATATTATTATCAATAACTTTTATGCAAGGCTTTCTCTTCATGATAAGGATTTATTGGATGCCTCTTCTGCTGGATCATTTACACGCATGGAAGAAGAAGCTAAATGGGATCTTCTAGACCGTACTCAAGACAATGGTGAAGCATGGGAGAATGACAAAGGAAGAAAGTCAGGTATAAATTATGATTATGAATGCATTAAATCTTTTATGGGAACTGATGACTTTCAAAATATTAAAAATGCTAATGGTCTAGACTCTCAAGCTATTACATCTTATTTTAAGGCTTTTGCTTCCTATATTGAAGTTCCTAAAAAAGTGGAATAAGTATCATGAACCATATAAAGATGTTGCTAAGTGTGTTCCTGCAAGAAATACTGAAGTTTATACTGCTAATCATGCTTTACCTGAACCTTACATTGAGAAAATACCTTTTCTAGTTAAGATAAAGGAACATTCTATGATAGCTAGTCTGGTTAATGAAAGTACAAATAAAGTTGTTGAACCTGATAGACAAATGGATGATGAACCTATAATAGCAAATGTGAAAGACTTTGTCACTAAATATGTGGAAGATGAACACACTATCCTTTGTAAGGATATCCCTAATATTGTTTCACAAAGTAGTGTTATGAGAGTTAGTGTCCCTGTGTTTTCTGTTAGGATAAGTGATCATTGCTACAATGGTTCTTGTGATATCTATATCATTAATTTTATGCATGATACTGAAAGTTATTATGAAAGAGGGAAGACTGTTCTTATGCATCTCAATAATATCAAGTTTCCTCGTTTTATGCTGAAGGTTTTTATGTTGCACTTCTTTAGCCTTCCTATGCTAGTAGCCTCTGGTTTCAACAATTTGTTTTTTTACAAAATTCCCTTGCATAGGAAGTGGGTTAGACTTAAACATGTGTATTTTTTCTTCTTAATGCTCTCTTTCACTTCAATTCATATTCTCATGTGAGCATCATTGAAATTATCATGCCCATCTTAATGGCTATAAAGAAAGAGCTTTTTGGGAGACAATCCAATATATTCTTGCTTTCAGTTTGTTTTTGTTTTTTTGAGTCTTGGAAGTTATTACTTCGGTAATAACCTCTCCTTATCCTTTTTGTTTGGTTTTTGCGTCAAGATCAACCTCTAATGAGAGAGAAGTAAGATTTGGGGAAGTTGATGTCCCGAAACAGATTTTTGTGCTTCACCGTAAAAAATCGTGAGAGATCTCTGTATGTCGGATTGAGCTGTAATTTTTTGTGCTTCTGACCCAGGATATTATTTAACTTTCGTTAATTCTGCACTTTTTGATTTGAGCAACATAAGATTTTCGAAAAAATTGATCTTTACCTGCTGGTCTGTTTTGACAGATGTTGCCACTCTTGCATTTGCTTCTTTAAACGATTTCCTTTTTGAATTCTTTTTGGGTTTTCGGAAGGAGTTTCTGCAGTAGCTTATGTTTTGATGGACTTCAGTTGAAATTGGACTTAAAAAGTTTATTATCTCGCTTACACTAATGTTTCTAATGAGAATTGTGTAAAGTTTTGTGTGAAAGAAATTTCCAGGTTAGTGGAGAAAATGGTGTAATAAGGAAGTGAAAGGTTTCATGACTCGAACAATATGAGTATGAAGATGAAGATATTGATGTTATTCAAGTGGTAGAGCCGGAAAAATTTATCAAATGCAAAAATTCAGAGACCTGCAAAGTCCGCTTTCGAATAGGTAACAGTTTTGGTAAGAAAAGTTCCGCGAAAATTCCATCCAGTTATATTTTTGCATTTTTTATCCAACAAGGAAAGCTACGAAGTGAAAGAGGGACGGAAACAGAGCCAGGGTGGCTCACACCACCCCCTGGTGCGGGCCCCCCTGGCCGCGCCAGCAGGTGGTGTGGCCACCTAGGCCTCCGTCTCTGACCCGTTTTCTCCTTGTACCTTCCTTTTGTTGTAAAAATTCGTAATATATAATCCCCCGGATCCCCCGAGGTTTGTATATCGTGTTCTCGTCGTGTTTTCGTTTCGATCTGTTTTGTTCAGATGTCGTTCAAGGGTTCATCTTCAAAGGATCACGAGCTGCGACGCTGTCGCGAACTCCATCGCAATCTCGAACAGGAGACTCTCGTGGGACGGGTGAAACAAGGAAGGATTGCAACTAGGTGCGAAGACATGGATCGGAACATCAGGGAAGAAGTAAAGGAGACGACAGCAGGCATGAAGGCGCTGATACCTCCCCCTCTAGATCTCGGTTCCTGCCTTGCAGCGGTGGAAGCTCTACGAGTAACTGATGAGTTATGCGACAAGTACCGAGTCTTGAGGAGGAAGGTGGTTATGCTTCAACAGGAGAATAACAAGCTTCGCAAGATGCTGGAAGATTTCCTCATGCCAACCGAGAGAATACCACCACCACCGAAGGAGTAATTTGTCATCAGGTTTTGGCATCCCCTTGGCTTGTTCCAAGCTTGGGGGAGTGTTGCGGTATCACATCACTATCTTCTATCTTTTTACCTTTTTTAGTAGAGTCATATCATGAATAGAGAAGTTATCATGTAGGATAGTTTGCATTATGGAAGTGCCACCCCTCTCGTTAGATATCTATGTATCCCTTGGTGTGAGTTTCCATTATGGAATATTAATGAGAAGTTCTATCATTTACTCTCTTGCATATCTTATATTAGTTTTCAATTCATGGTTATATGATTGATCTTGTCGTTAGTATTGGTATCACTTTGGGATCATTGAGTTAATTTAGTTGGTTTTGGCAAACCTGGCTCGGTCAGTAGCAACACTATTTTCAGAATTGAATGAAAAAGATAAAAGTACTCTAAAGAAATATAATTTCATCATCTTTCTTTCTTGATTTGCTCATAAGATTAGTATTCTCTTGTTAAGATTCTTTTGTGCTTCTAAGGAAGATTGCATGTTTGTTTTTATCACTTGTATGTTTGTTTGTTTCCTTCAACTCTTATGCTTGCTACCTAGCCTTGCTAGCCAAAAACCTGTACTGAGAGGGAATGCTTCTCGTGCATCCAATCCTTAAACCAAAACCTATGCCATTTGTGTCCACCATACCTACCTATTAGCACTATTGCTATCCTAAGTAAATTCATGTTTTTATCTACCTTCCAAATTAAACTTGTTATGTGAAACTTAGTGATTAAAGCTCTCACAAACTTGATGGCACACTTTACTTTCTTGCAATTAATAAACTTGAACCATTGTGTCCATCTTTGTTGCACATATGCTTGCATTTTATAAGTTGAAGTTAGCAGAACCATGCATCATGGGGAACGCTTTCAACATTCTTATATTCTGTTGATATCATGATTCTTTTGCTTATGGATACCGATCGTGTCAAATAAAAGGGGAACTTGTAAGATCATGGAGTTTGTATGTGTGTTAGAGAAACGCCTGGGCCGCTAGCCTAAGCCATGCCTAATCATGGTGGAAACTTGCAGCATAACCATAATGAGCACTCTATGAAGCATCCTCAATAAAAACCTATGCAAATAGGAAATAAAAAGATCACTGAGATGCTCATTGTCTGCTTGCCTTGTCATTTTGATTATGGGATAGCTCTTGTATCATGTGCAAGGGGTACCCCGTTGGCGGTTCTTGTTGGGTCCGCAGCATAGAAAACAAAAAATTTCCTACGGTGTGAACTATACGCCAAGATCTATCTACTAGGTACAAAGCAACGGGTGGACATACATCCAATGAGAACTTACCCTCGAAGACAACAAGTTTTGTTAATGAGTAGGAACTCGTGGTTGATGTAGTCGTACACTTGCCGATCTCAAGATCGTGAGGAAATCCGAGCGCCGCAACTCAGTAGCGCATCCGTACTCGCACACACGTTCAAGCCATTGGACAACCTCCACCTCCTCGCTCCAGCGATCCAGCGGAAGCAGCAACTCCTTCCAGATGAAATGCCATCGGGAACGTGTATCTCGCTAATCCGAGACCATGGGGGAATAATTCTAGAGGGGGAGAGAGATCCTTCACAAGGAGGTGTGAGGATGAAGGAGGGAATGGGTGGCCTTTTATAGGAGGAGGGGGGTGCCCCTCCTATCCATGGCCGGCGCATGGGGGGTGACCCCTCACCTCCCCCATTCATGTGGTGGTAACCCCTCCACATTAAAATGCCTCTTCACATTCCCTTTTAAAGTCTCCACTTTAAATGCATTAAAATTCTCCAAGTTTAATGCTCTCTCATTTAATAAAACTCTTTTATTAAATTTATTCAGAATTTTGTTAATTACTTTAATTAACAAACATTCACATATAGCCCCTTGCAATATTTCAATATCACATGCAGAACCACTTTCTGCAATTTCACCCGAAACAATTTCCGGTTTCTATTGAAACAATTCCTGCGCTTTGCAATTCTTTCGTCTGAAACATATGTGCTCCAAAATGGTGTCCGGTAACTCTTAAGTGTGTCACCCTATGGTTCGCGAATAATGCAGACATGATCGAGACCCTTCTCCGATCAATAATCAGCAGCGGGACCTAGAGATCTGTACTGACTCCTACACATTGAACGATGACTTCTGTGATCGTGAGAACCTTTAACGCTTATAACTAAATCCCTTTGTCTCGCGATATATTACATGTCCGAGATTCAATCATCGGTATTTCCATACCTAGTTTGATCTTGTTACTGACATGCACTCTTTTCTCGTTCCCGTGATATAACATTCTAGTGATCACATCACTTGCTTGCAAGCTATCTCAATGTGATATCACCAAGAGGGCCCAGAGTATATCTATCCGTCATCGGGATTGAAAAATTCCACTCTTGATCCATGAGCCTCAACATAACACCTTCGTAGTACTGAACCCATCTTTATAGTCACCCTGTTACGGTGTGACGTTTGATGTTATCAAGATACTCTTCCGGTGTTAGCAATTAACATGATCTCATGGTCTAAGGATAAAGATTACTTCGTATGATGTTATAGCAATATAAACATAATGACTTGATCGTAATGCTATACTTCGGATGAATGTTCATCACATCATTCCACCAATGGTGTGACCTTGTTATTAACAACATCCAATGTCCATGATCAGGAAACCTTGATCATCTTGTTAATCAACAAGCTAGTCTATAAGAGAGGCATAACTAGGAACCCTTTTTGTTTATTAAACACACATGTATTGATGTTTTCGATCAATACAATTCTAGCATGTAAAATAAACATCTATCATATATAAGGAATACATAATAACAACTTTATTATTGCCTCTCAGGGCATATTTCCTTCAGTCTCCCACTTGCACTAGAGACAATAATCTAGTTCACATAGTGATAAATCTAACACCCATGGAGTTCTGGTGTTGATCATGTTTTGCCCTAGGGAGAACTTTAGTCAACGGATCTGCTACATTTAGGTTCGTGTGTACTTTACAAATCTTTATATCTCCATCCTTGACATGCTCGCGGATGGAGTGAAACCGGCGCTTAATATGCTTGGAATTCTTGTGAGACCTCGGTTCCTTTGCGTTGACTATGGCTCCATTGTTGTCACAATAGATCACCATTGGGTCCAATGCACTAGGAACCACACCTAGTTCCGTAATGAACTCTTTCATCCAAACCGCTTCCTGCGCTGCTTCTGAAGCAGCAACATATTCCGCCTCCGTCGTTGATCCAGCCACCACAGGTTGTTTGGAACTCCTCCAACTAACTGCTGCTCCGTTCAAGAGAAATACATATCCGGATTGAGACTTAGAGTCATCCGGATCGGTGTCAAAGCTAGCATCGACATAACACTTAGCGACTAGCTCTTCTTCACCTCCGTATATAAGAAACATATCCCTAGTCCTTCTCAAGTACTTGAGGATGTTCTTTACCGCTATCTAGTGTTCCGAACCTGGATCAGATTGGTACCTACTAGTCCAACTAATAGCATGTGCCACATCCGGTCTTGTACATAGCATGGCATACATAATAGAGCCTATGGCCGAGGCATAGGGGATCTTATCCATCAGCTCTCTTTGTTCCGCCGTAGCCGGACTTTGAGTCTTACTCAATGTCTTGCCTTGCAACATAGGTAAGAACCCCTTCTTACTTTCGTCCATATTAAACTTATTTAATATCTTATCAAGGTATGTACTCTGCGATAGCCCAATTAGGCGCCTTGATCTATCTCTATAGATTTTAATGCCTAATATATATGACGCTTCACCAAGGTCTTTCATCGAAAATTTGCTGTTTAGATAACTTTTAACACTGTTTAAAAGATCTATATCATTTCCAATCAATAATATGTCATCCACATATAATATCAGAAATGCCACATTGCTCCCACTCACTTTCTTGTAAATAAAAGCCTCTCCATAAGTTTGGACAAATCCAAACTCTTTGATCACCTCATCAAAGCGGAGATTCCAACTCCGGGATGCTTGCTTCAGTCCATAGATGGATCGCTGAAGTTTGCATACCTTATTAGCATCCTTAGGATCGACAAAACCCTTAGGTTGTATCATATACAACTCTTCTTCAATATTACCATTGAGGAACGCAGTTTTGACATCCATCTGCCATATTTCATAATCAAAATATGCAGCAATTGCTAACATAATCCTAACTGACTTAAGCATCGCTACGAGAGAGAATGTCTCATCGTAGTCAACTCCTTGAATTTGTCGAAACCCCTTTGCGACAAGTCGAGCTTTATAGATGGTCACATTACCATCAGCATCAGTTTTTCTTTTGAAAATCCATTTATTCTCAACAGCCTTTCGATCGTGAGGTAAGTCCACCAAGGTCCAAACTTGGTTCTCGTACATGGATTCCATCTCGGATTTCATGGCTTCTAGCCATTTGTTGGAATCTGGGTTCATCATCACTTCTTCATATGTCGCAGGGTCATCCATTTCATCAACCATGAAATTCACAACATGATTGTCGTACAGTTCAGGAGCTGCACGTGTCTTGCTTGACCTGCGAGGTTCGGTAGTGTCCTCTTTCGGAGTTTCATGATCAATATCATTAGCTCTCTCTTCATTAGGTGAAGTCAACTCCGAAACAACTTCCGGTGCTGCGTCACTCGCCATTTCATGAAGAGAAGGTTCAATAACCTCTTCGAGTTCTACCTTCCGATTACTCACACCTTTCGCGAGAAACTCCTTCTCAAGAAAGGATCCATTCTTGGCAACAAAAACCTTGCCCGCGGATCTGTGATATAAGGTATACCCAATAAGTTCCTTAGGGTATCCTATGAAGACGCATTTTTCCGCTTTGGGTTCGAGTTTATCTGGTTGAAGTTTCTTCACATAAACATCGCATCCCCAAACTTTAAGAAATGACAGCTTAGGTTTGTTTCCAAACCATAATTCATACGGTGTCATTTCAACGGATTTAGATGGTGCCCGATTTAAAGTGAATGCAGCTGTTTCCAGTGCATAGCCCCAAAATGACAGTGGCAAGTCAGTCAGAGACATCATAGATCGAACCATATCCAATAAGGTACGATTACGATGTTCCGACACACCATTACGTTGTGGTGTTCCGGCAGGCATGAGTTGTGAAACTATTCCACACTCTTTCATGTGTGTGCTAAACTCGTAACTTAGATATCTCCTCCACGGTCAGACCGTAGATATTTGATCTTTCTATTACGATGATTTTCCACTTCATTCTGAAATTCCTTGAACTTTTCAAAAGTTTCAGACTTGTGTTTCATCAAATAGATATACCCGTATCTACTCAAATCATCCGTGAAAGTAACAAAATAACGATATCCACCTCGCGCCGACACACTCATTAGTCCACACACATTAGTATGTATGATTTCCAATAGACCTGTCGCCCGTTCCATTGAACCGGAAAACGGCGTTCTAGTCATCTTGCCCATAAGGAATGGCTCGCATGTATCAAATGATTCAAAATCAAGTGATTCCAAAATTCCATCAAAATGGGGTTTCTTCATGCGTTTAACGCCAATATGACCTAGACTGCAGTCCCACATATATGCAGATATATCATCATCAAGTTTAATCTTTTTAGCATTAACATTATGAATGTGCGTAATATTACTATCGAGATCTATCAGAAATAAACCATTCAACATAGGTGCATGACCATAAAAGATATTATCCATATAAATCGAGCAACCATTGTTTTCAGATTTAAATGAATAACCACTTTGCATCAAACATGATCCGGATACAATGTTCATGCTAAGTGCAGGCACCAAATAACAATTATTTAGGTTTATGACTAATCCCGATGGCATATGGAGAGGCAGCGTTCCGACGGCGATCACATCAACTCTTGATCCATTGCCGACCCGCATTGTGACCTCATCCATTGCTAGTTGTCGCTTGTTCCGCAGCCCCTAAATCGAGTTACATATATTAGCAACTGATCCAGTATCAAATACCTAGGTGCTACTGTGAGTACTAGTCAAGTACACATCAATAACATGTATATCACATATACCTTTGTTTGCCTTGCCGGACTTCTTGTCCGCCAAATACTTGGGGCAGTTGCGCTTCCAATGGCCAGTCCCTTTGCAATAGTAGCACTCGGTATCGGACTTAGGGCCAGCTCGGGTTTCTTTTCAGGCGCGGCAACAGATTTGCCACCCTTCTTTCCCTTGTGCTTGCCTTTCTTGTCCTTCTTGAAACCGGTGGTCCTATTGATCATCAACACTTGATGTTCTTTCCTAATCTCCACTTCTGCAGTCTTAAGCATTGACAGAAGCTCAAGACTTCATGCCCTCATATTATAGTTCATCACGAAGCTCTTGTAGCTAGGTGGCAGAGATTGGAGAACACGATGTATGCCCAAGTCAATGGGAATCGTTATTCCCAAGGACACAAGCTTATCGGCGTACCCAGACATTTTGAGTACGTGCTCACTAACGGAGCTATTCTCCCCCATCATGCAGCTAAAGAACTTTTCAGTAGCATTATAACTCCCTACGGCAGCATGGGTATCGAAAATCATTTTCAATTATCCCATGGTATCAAAGGCATTGCCATTTTCGAAACGCTTTCGAAGTTCTGACTCTAGCCCATATAGTATGCCGCAATGAACTAAGTTGTGGTCCTCCTGATGAGTCACATAGACATTCTTTTCCTCGTCAGGGGCATCAGGAGCTGGTGGGGGGCCTAGCGGCGCATCTAGCACATATTGCTTTTGTGCAGCAGTGAGGAGAATCCTCAAATTCATAGCCCAGTTGGTGAAGTTGCTACCATTCGCAGCAAGTTTCTCTTTCTCCATGAACACATTAAAACTAAAGCAGGTGGTGCCATCTACAACAGAATTTGTAAAGTTTATTTAGACTAACTTTATGATAGATTGAGTTCAACTAATCCAAATTACTAATGAACTCCCACTCAAAAACGACATCCCTCGTGCCTTTTTTGTGATTACATGAACCAAATCCACTACACCAAGTCTGATCATCACGTGAGTCGGTGTAGTTTCAAAGGCGAGCATCTATATGGGCATCATATCAACCATATGACTCATGCTTAACCTTTCGGTCCGTGTTCTGAGGCCATGTCTATACATGATAGGCTCGCCAAGTAAGAACCTTAGTACTCGCGTGTGTAAAACTGTCTTACACCCGTTGTATGAAAGCGTAGAGTCGAGTACACCCGATCATCACGTGATGTCTCGAAACACGATCCATAGAACGGTGCATACTCAAGGAAGAACACATTTTATCTTGATATCTAAATGAGGGATCATCTTATAATGCTACCAAAAGCACCAAACTAGCAGTATAAGATGCTAACATCTAATGTGTAAAGTGAGATGATATGGTCCATGCATTTGATCTCTATCATTTGCATCGTGGTATGATCTCTATCATTCCTTTGTGTGTAAGGCCAAGGTCTATGGAACTTACATGTTGAATGTGTTGTAAGAGTATCTATCATACATCTACTTACAACAATACCATATCAATACACAAGCCCAGCAACGATCTAAACTAGACGCCTCTAATTTATCAATTGCAAGTTTTACGTGGCTTAGGGCTTTCGGAGATAGAACCGTTCTTACCTACGAACATGAACCACAACGAGGATAACTAAGTTATTAGCAACTCGTTGTAAATCAGATATTGATTATAGTAGGAGAGACAGACATCCGCCAGCCACTTATGCAAAACAAGTTGCATGTCAGTCGTGGAACCGGTCTCATGTACGATGACATGTAAGGTTGGTCCGGGCCGCTTCATCCCACTATGCCACCAATATCCAAAATACATAGAATATGCAATAACATGATCATCATCGCCCACATATAAACATATGTGTACTACCCGTGCAAAGCACCTACACATAGATCAGGCTCTGATACCACTGTTGGGTCCGTAGCATAGAAAACAAAAAATTTCCTACGGTGTGAACTATACACCAAGATCTATCTACTAGGTACAAAGAAACGGGTGGACATACATCCAACAAGAACTTACCCTCGAAGACAACGAGTTTTGTTAACAAGTAGGAACTCGTGGTTGATGTAGTCGTACACTTGACGATCTCAAGATCGTGAGGAAGTCCGAGCGCCGCAACTCAGCAGCGCATCCGTACTCGCACACACGTTCAAGCCATCGGACAACCTCCACCTCCTCGCTCCAGCGATCTAGCAGAAGCAGCAACTCCTTCTAGACGAAATGCCACCGGGAACATGTATCTCGCGAATCCGAGACCATGGGGGAATAATTCTAGAGGGGGAGAGAGATCCTTCACAAGGAGGTGTGAGGATGAAGGAGGGAATAGGTGGCCTTTTATAGGAGGAGGGGGGTTCCCCTCCTCTCCATGGCCGGCGCATGGGGGGGTGACCCCTCACCTCCCCCATTCATGTGGTGGTAACCCCTCCACATTAAAATGCCTCTTCACATTCCCTTTTAAAGTCTCCACTTTAAATGCATTAAAATTCTCCAAGTTTAATACTCTCTCATTTAATAAAACTCTTTTATTAAATTTATTCAGAATTTTGTTAATTACTTTAATTAACAAACATTCACATATAGCCCCTTGCAATATTTCAATATCACATGCAGAACCACTTTCTGCAATTTCACCCGAAACAAATTATGGTTTCTATTGAAACAATTCCTGCGCTTTGCAATTCTTTCGTCTGAAACATATGTGCTCCAAAATGGTGTCCGGTAACTCTTAAGTGTGTCACCCTACGGTTCGAGAATAATGCAGACATGATCGAGACCCTTCTCTGATCAATAATCAGCAGCGGGACCTAGAGATCTGTACTGACTCCTACACATTCAACGATGACTTCTGTGATCGTGAGAACCTTTAACGCTTGTAACTAAATCCCTTTGTCTCACGATATATTACATGTCCGAGATTCGATCATCGGTATCTGCATACCTAGTTTGATCTCGTTACCGACATGCACTCTTTTCTTGTTCCCGTGATATAACATTCTAGTGATCACATCACTTGCTTGCAAGCTATCTCAATGTGATATCACCGAGAGGGCCCAGAGTATATCTATCCGTCATCGGGATTGATAAATTCCACTCTTGATCCATGAGCCTCAACATAACACCTTCGTAGTACTGAACCCATCTTTATAGTCACCATGTTATGGTGTGACGTTTGATGTTATCAAGATACTCTTCCGGTGTTAGCAATTAACATGATCTCATGGTCTAAGGATAAAGATTACTTCGTATGATGTTATAGCAATATAAACATAATGAATTGATCGTAATGCTATACTTCGGATGAATGTTCATCAGATCATTCCACCAATGGTGTGACCTTGTTATTAACAACATCCAATGTCCATGATCAGGAAACCTTGATCATCTTGTTAATCAACAAGCTAGTCTATAAGAGAGGCATAACTAGGAACCCTTTTTGTTTATTAAACACACATGTATTGATGTTTCTGATCAATACAATTCTAGCATGTAAAATAAACATCTATCATATATACGGAATACATAATAACAACTTTATTATTGCCTCTCGGGGCATATTTCCTTCAGTTCTCTATGATACATATGTATTTACAATGACAAGAGCTTACTTGTGACTGAAGTTCGGTAGCATGAGGTTCGGTACTCGTAAGTAAGGGGCATGAGATTTCAACTTATAACTTGTCAAGCATATCCTCTTAGTTGTGTCACTTTAACCTTAATCACCTAAAGATGCCTATGATAGGGGCAATGAGAGCTGAAAGCTAATAAGTACCATAATTTTTGGAAGCTCTTTATGAAACTTGAAATCCCTACTTCCCTCTGCGAAGGGCCTATCTTTTACTTTTTAGTTGAGTCAGTAAACCTATTCCCTTCTATCTCAGCAAGTATTTTGAGTTGTTGTGTTTCATTCATTCATATGATGATTTATTCAATCATGTTTCTTATGTTCCTTGTTTTGCACATTGCTCTTATCTTAGTGTCTACTACTTTGAAAGCTATCATTGAAAATCAGTTATTTGTGAACTCCAGCAAATTTTCAACTATTCTTCGACCGAGAGCTAAGTTTGCCATTACCAATTATGATTTACTTTATGCATCTTTATTGTGTTTCCTTTACTTATTGAAAGTTAAAGTTATATAATAGTGAGTTGTCTTCTATTATGACTTATGTATTGATGAATGTGATGCTTCTTGTCCGTATTCTTTTATCGACTCTTCACTCCATAAACCTGAGGTCATGTTTATTGAGCTCAGTTTTCGCTTGGGGACAAGCGAAGTCTAAGCTTGGGGGGAGTTGATACGTCCATTTTGCATCACTATTCTATATCATAATTTACTGTTATTCATTGATATATTTCATATTAAGAGATGATACTTATGTTATTTCATCTGTTTTTGCATGGTTGATGACTTTTGGAGCATGGACCGCTGCAGTCAAGATTCTAATGGAAAAGGTGCTGTTTGGAGGCAAAATTTGCGAAGATCAGAAAATTCGGGAAAATACATGGAAAATCCTATTTTTCCATAAGACGACGAAAGCCAGAAGGGCAAGTGGAGATGGGCCATAGGGAGCCCACACCACCCCCTGGCACGGGCCACCCTAGGCCACGCCACCAGGTGGTGTGGCCGCCCTGGTCCACTCCAGCCTCTCCCCTCTGGCGTATATTATCCTCCCGAAACCCTAAGTCTCGGGGATCGACCACAGAAAGATTCCAACGCCTCTGAGGGACGAAAAACACCGAGAGAGAAAGATATCTCCGATAGACAGAATTCTGCCGAGGGAATTCCTTCCTAGAGAGGGGAGATCGTCGCCATCAACACCACCATCGAGCTGGACTTCATCGAGATCATCGTCATCATCATCACCACCATCATCTCCACCAGCACCATCATCACCACCTCCATACCGCTATAACAATTGGGTTGAATCTTGCATAGTTCTTAGGGGAAACTTTCCCGGTGTTGATTATCCTTGTAGTTGATGCTATTGAGTGAACCATTGAATTATGTTTATGTTCAGATTGTTACACATCATTATTTCATCTCTGATCATGATCCATATGATGTCTTGTGAGTAGTTCGTTTAGTTCTTGAGGACATGGGAGAAGTCATGTTGTTAGTAGTGGAATTGTGTTGAGAAAGATTCAATGGTTTGATATTTAAGTTGTGGTGTATTTCTTCTAGTGGTGTCATGTGAACGTCGACTACATGACACTTAACCTATATGGGCCTAGGGGAATGCATTGTGTATTTGGCTACTAATCGTAGGGGTTGTCGGAGTGACAAAAACCTGAACCCCCGTTAGGAAACCTTTGCACAAGGGACGTCAAGGTCTTAGAGTTTAAAGTTGTGGTTAGGTTTCTACCTTAATTACTTTCTTGTACTTGCGGATGCTTGCAAGGGGTATAATCACAAGTATGTATAAGTCCTAGGAAGGTCGGTACATTAGCACAGGTTCACCCACACAACACTTAGCAAACTAAAGAAGATTAATCAACTATATGAAGCGAAAGCACTTGACGATATTCCCGTGTGTCCTCGAGAACGTTTGGTCATCCTAAGTAATACAACCGGCTTGTCCTTTGCTAAAGAAAGGATTGGGCCACTTGCTGCATTTATTCTTATTGTCTTTTATTTACTCGTACTTTATTTACCTGCATTATCAAAAACCCCTAAAAATTTGTTTGCTAAGTATTTACAGAGAATTCCTGCTCCTAGCCACTCGCCAGCACCTTCTGCTCCTCGTTGGGTTTGACACTCTTACTTATCGGAAATACTATGATACACCCCCTATACTTGTGGGTCATCAAGGTCTGCTACGCTCGGCTTCATCAGCAACATTTGTACGGAAATGTAATCCCACATCCGGTCTTCAAAGGTATGAAGACCATATCCCGCTTGTTACTATACTTCTCCATAGATAGATCTTGGCTGGTGCGTTCTCGTAATAGATTTTTTTGTTTTCTGCCATGGAACCCCTTCACAAGGAGGAGGAGACGACGCCAAGCCGAAACATGTGGATACTATGGAGGTTCTACCGAAACGCAGAATTTCATCGGATTAATCTGACACCGTTGTACACATACATCATCCACGGTCCCTCGATCGTTAAACACTCATGAAACTTCAAGGGTAAGTAGATCAGATCTATCTCTCATTATTGACCTCTCGTAGATCAGGTCTTGTTGGGTTTCTTTCGCCCTTCGGTAGGATTTTGTTTTTGTTTTTCATGCAACGAACCCATAAAAAATGTGCCGTGGTAGGTGACAGGCTAGTGTGATGTCATTTGCTAACGTGGTTGAATAACACATACATATTTTATTTGCCTCGTGCATTCTGAGCGACCCGCAGAGTAAATACATTTGCATTTGGCCATGATATCTAAGAAGGCTGATCTAGAGGTTTGCATTTGTCCATGATACATTTCCATTCTGATTTGTAATATTGTATGTTTTCCAAATCTAGGTTGATGACCCATACACCATATACGCATGTGGAGGAATAAGTAATCACTCCGTGACATGGGTATGATTATTCGGGTTCTTATAATTGGCTACCCTACATTGGGTAAAAAGGCCTACGGCCCATGAAGATTCCAGATAATAGCCCAAGGAAGCAACTGACAAAGACTTTGATTGTATTAGGAAAGAAACCACGAACCGACATTGTGTTGGTATTGTAATCACACATGTATGAAACCTGTCTGCATACAGCTTTGAGACCCGGCCTACTATATATAGGACGGTACAAGCCCAAGCGAGGGTACCGAAATCTAGAGGACAACTTGTAATAGTGTGTTTTCTCAATATTCAGGCGACTTTGATTCCATTGTCTCCCTGACATCTGACGAAATCCCCAGCATTCTCTTTTCCGCAAAACCCCAAGTCCATCACCATGGGCATTGCCGAGGTGACCCCTCGTCAATTGGCACCGTCTGTGGGAAGCTTGAATGTTGGAAGCACAGATTCCGCGGAACGCTCTCCACCAAGCATCAACTCGACGAAAGCAAATCCACACCCGCCCACCCTTGTATTGGTACCTCCACTTCCAACCAAACAGTATGCAAGAATTACACCCTTCAGCCCTGATCACATCAGAACCGTCGGTGGGAAAGGTTACACCCATAGCAGTACCAGCATCACCTGTTGGATCCTCCACAGACATCATAGCACAGATTGAAGCAGCAGAAGAAGGTCACCAGCCAACCTCACCACACGAAGCAAACCCGACAAACTCAGAACCCGAAGAAAGCAGTGAAAATGTCGATTTTGAAGAAAGGATGGCAGAAATTTATCTAAAACTACGATCTTGGAGTACTACCAACACACCCGCAGAACAAAAAGATGACGCCATTAAGCCACACATAACACGCTGATACATTGCAAATGTATCTATAATTTTTGATGTTCCATGCTTGGTTTTATCCGCTTTCTTGTGTTTTGTTCCAACTTTGGAGTACTTTTATTATGATTTCTTGGACTAACCTATTAATAAGAGCCACAGTGCCAGCTGCCTGTTTTCTGTTGTTTTTGGTTCCAGAAAAGTCAGAAAATGAATATTCTCGGATTTGGACGGGACAAAAGCCAAAGTGCCTATTTTTCTGGAAGTGATCAAGTGCCAGAATATGAGACAGAGAAGGGCTGGGGGCCGTCCACACCACCTGGCCGCACGGCCAGGCCTGGCCCGCGCCAGGGGGTGGTCTGGCCGACCCCAGCACCCCCTCGGCCTCTCCTTCCGCCTATAAGTTGCCCTCGGGACGAAAACCCTAGGTACCCAATCAAAAATCCACGAAAGAGTCTGTAGCCGCCGTCGTCTCTGTCCCTAGATTGGGGGGATCTGAAGCTCTTTCTGGCACCCTGCCGGAGATGGGAATTCACCCTGGAGGCCTTCTTCATCACCATGCAAGCCTCCGGTGTGATGCGTGAGTAGTTCATCCTTGGACTACGGATCCATGTAGTAGCTAGATGGCTGGTTTCTCCTCCTTTGTGCTTTCATGTCTAGATCTTGTGAGCTCCGTTCATGATCAAGATCATCTATTTTTAATTCATACATGTTGTGTTTACGGGGATCCGATGGATATTGAGATGCTATTTCAGATTGATTATTGATTCTATCATGTCTTTGTTATTTGTGATCTTGCATGCTTTCCGTTGTTAGTAGCTATCTTGGCCAAGTAGATGCTAGCAACTCTAAGAGTTAGTATTTATGCTCAATAGTGGGTTCATGCCTCTGGTAATCTGGGGAAGTGATAGAAATCTCTAAGGTACTAGATGTGCTGTTGCCACTAGGGAGAAAACAACGATCTTTTGTTCATAGAACAATTGTATTGTTTACCTTACACGCAGTTCGTAAAGCAATAATCTGTTGCTTGCAACTTAATACTGGAGGGGGTTCGGATGATAACCTGAAGGTGGATTATTAGTCATAGATGCAGTTGGATGGCGGTCTATGTATTATGTTGTATTGCCCAATCAAGTCTCAAAGGAGTCAAGATGATTAGTATATGCATGTATTGCTTTCTCGGTGTTTGTCAATTGCCCCGCTGTAATTTGTTCACCCAGCATGTTATTTATCTAAGGAGAACCACCTCTAGTGAACTATGGATCCCGGTCCTTTTCTTTACATACAATCTACAATCTTTTACTGCTTTGTGTTTACTTTCTGCAAACTTTTACTTGTTTCCATTCAATACGTTTAATCCTTTGTTTTCCGCAAAACACGGTGAGATTGACAACCTCATCGCAAGTTGGGGACAAAGTTCTGTGGTTGTGTTGTGCAGGTCTCCACGTTGCTACTAGCACCGATAGTCCGCCCTGCCAAAGCTCAGCTAGTAACACCTTTGAGGTGTTTCCTTGCTCCTACTGGTTCGATTAAACCTTGGTTTCATAACTGAGGGAAACTTGCTGCTGTGCTCATCATACCTTCCTCTTGGGGTTCCCAACGAGCTCTACATCAACACCACGCACCAAGCACTTTTCTGGGCGCCGTGTATTGAGCCATCAAGCGATTTTCTGGCGCCGTTGTCAGGGAGTCAAGGACATCTTCACAAGGGGAGTCCCTCATAACCAATCTCTTTACTTTGTTGTTTTTGTTTTGCTTAGTTTCTTTTTGCTTTGTTTGCTTGTTTTGTTCTTCAAAAAACACAAAAAAAATTAGTTTTACTTGTTTGCTTTCTTATTTGAAAACACAAAAAAATTAGTTCCTATCTTGAGTTGCCACTATGTCTAGCCTTGCTCCAATCACTATGTCACCTGAGGAAATGATTCTCACTTTTAAACAAGGAATTGAGGAAAGTTTTAAGGAAGATTGGTCTAGAATCTCTGATCTACATGAAAAGACCGAGCCTAAAATGATTCAAGGCTTGTTCCTTAGCAGTTTTTACCTTGGGATTGCTCTTTGCTATAGATACGCTTTAGATGCTATTGCGGGAGGAGATTTCCTAGAAAGTAATGAGGATGATGCCATTAATGCTATAAACAAATTGATCCTCACTTACAATTTGCCTAGCCAAACTGATACTTCTTTCGCAAAAATATTTGCTAGGTTGAACACTCTTGAGGCTAACACTACTAGATTAGAAGGGTGCTATAATACGCTTAGGGAGCATCACAATTATGTTCCAATAAATTCTGAACCATCAAAGTGGCTCCCTACAGTAAAGATTGAGATAAACACTGAAATTTTTCAAGCCCGCTGTGATATCATGTCTGAATTTTGCCGTATGCCCAAGGATATTTATGAATCTTTGAATCTTTGGGGGCTTACGGAAGGAGGAAAAGAAATATCTCTTGCTAATAATACTACCATATTACCTCTTGGAATAGCTGAAGGAGTGTTTACAAAGACCCTTGGGAAAATGATTTCTATTGATTATCTTGTTATTGAATGTGCAGGGAAAGGACAAATTACACTTGGAAGGTCCCTATTAGAACTCCTTGGAGCAATAATAGATGTGGGAAAGGGGACCATGCACCTTTCTTCTCCACCAAACAATCACATTTTCCCAAAGGATAAGAATAAAAATAAGAGAGGTAAGCGCAAGAAAGTTGGTTTTAATGCTTCTTCATTCGAGAACACTTGATTCTTTCTTTGCTTCTTATGCCTAACTTAAAGACGTTAAAGAAAAGTACTTGTTGAGAGATAACCCACGAGTTTTAGTTGAGTCTTGGAAGTTATTACCTCTGTAATAACCTCTCCTTATCCTTTTTATTTGCTTTTTGTGCCAAAAGTAACCTCTAATGAGAGTGAAGTAATGATTAGGAAAGTTGCTGTCCCGAAACAGATTTTTGTGCTTCACCGTAAAAATTCCTGAGAGAGTTCTGTACGTCGTAATGAGCTGTAATTTTTTGTGCTTCTGACCCACGTTGTTATCTAACTTTTGTTAGTTCAACACTTTTTGATTTGAGCAACCGAAGGTCTTCGCAAAAATTCGTCTTTACCTGCTGGTCTGTTTTGACAGATTTCTGCCATTTTCTGCATTTGTTTCTTGTTAGTTCCTTTGGAAAATTGAGATTTTTGAGGGAAGTGCTACAGTAGATAGTGTTCTAATGGAAGTTTATTTGGTGTTAGAACTGAACATTGAGACTTACTTATCTTAAGTGCACTAATGTTGCTAATGAGATTGTGTGAAGTTTTGTATGAAGGAAAATTTTCAGGTGTATGGAAGGAATGAGTAATGAGATGAAGGATGGACTAAAGCTCAAGATTGGGGATGCCACGCATGTCACCCCAAGAAATATCCAAGAAGTACAAGCGGCAAATCTTTGGATGCCCAAGGCATCCCCTTCTTCATCAATAAAAATCCTAGGTTTCTTCCAAACGCTTCATTTTTATTGTTTCATGCATAGTTGTGTTTTTCTTGGAGCGTCTTCTTTTTCGTTTTCGTTTTGGTTTTAGTTTGCTTGGTTTTCTTAGTTTTCTGAATAAGTTGGTTGGACCCCCTCTTTCACACTTTGGTTTGCAAATAGTTTGGTTTGGTTTGGAAAAGAGTAGGAAAGTTCATGCTTATGTGGTAAAAAGAGCTCGTTTTTGACTGTGGCTATGCTTTGTCATGCCATGCTTGATATTGTTTTGGCTTTATGCTTAGTATTATTTTATGTAGCATGACTTGTTATAAACAATTGAGATTGCTTAATGTGCCTTGGATGAATCATGCGTTGTTTTAGCATATTAAAGCATAGTATAGTGGTATTCTCCTTTGATGCTTTATTTGGGTTGACTTGGCACATGCTCACACGATGTTATGACTATCACAAGTCACCATAGCCTTTATGATCCTTTAGTTTTCAACTTGTAGTATCACTTTATGCTTTGATCAATGATGTTTTGTCGCTCTACATGATTATGGCCATTATTGCTCTCTTAGTTTGTCGCTCTCAGTCTTTTGCTAGCCTCCACAACAAAGTATGAGTTCCACTCATGCATCCAACTCCCTAAACCAAGTTTTTCCAAAGAGTCCACCATACCTACCTACTAGCTTATGCTATTCCAAGTATATTCATGCTTTTGTCTACCTTTCACTTGTTATGAGAAAACTAGTGATTAAAGCTTTCACGAACTTGATGGCACACTTTAATTTATTGCCTCTAATAAACTTGAACCATTGGGTCCTTCTTTGTTGCGTATATGCTTGCGCTTTATAAGTTGAAATTAGCAGAACCATGTACCATGGGGAACACTTTCAACATTGCACTTGTACTTTGTACTCTGTTGATATTATGTTCTTTTGCTTACGAATCCCAGCGGTGTGAAATAAATGTGGAACTTGTATGACCATGGAGTTTGTATGTGTGTTAGAGAAACACTTGGGCCGCTAGCCTAAGCCATGCCTAATCATGGTGGAAACTTGCAGCATCACCATAGTGAGCACTCTATGAAGCATCCTCAATAAAAACCTATGCAAATAGCAAATAAAAAGATCGTTGAGATGCTCATTGTCTGCTTGCCTTGTCATTTTGACTATGGGAAAGCTCCCGTATCATGTGCAAGGGGTACCCCGTTGGCGGTTCTTAATGATACACATATACTTACAATTACAAGAGCTTACTCGTGACTGAAGTTGAGTAGCATGAGGATCGGTCTTCGTAAGTAAGGGGCATGCGATTTCGGTTTATAACTTGTTAAGCATATCCTCTTAGTTGTGTTGCTTTAACCTTAATCACCTTCAATATGCTTATGATAGGGGCAATGAGAGCTGAAAGCTATAAGTACCATAATTTCTAGAAGCTCTTTATGAGACTTGAATCCCTACTTCCTTTTACAAAAGGCCTTTCTTCCACCATTATATTGACTCTCCACCTTCTATCTTTATGCACTACTTTGAGAGCATAGTGGCCATTCTTAGTTCTATGTGCATTGTCCCAAGACTAGTTGATTGATGCATAACTTGTTATTGCTTGTTTGAAACTACTGTATCTAGTCACTCTTATGAACTTTGAAGGTGTCCCATGCATTTATATTTGCTACTCTATTGAGGGACAAGCTGAATACTTTTATGCTATGTTTTCCTTATGTGAAACAAACAAACGTCTTGCAAAGCATTATTATTCATGAATCTTTTGTTTGTGCCTTTTCATGTTGCATCTTAGTTTCTTTGCTTATTGCTAGAACTTTGTCTTTTATGTTATGATTGAAGTACTTTGATCCTAGCTTTGAGTTTTGCAAATACTTTTGATCAAGTTTTTGATGGTGCATGTCACCTCAAAAATTATTCTTTTTTATCACTTACCTACTCGAGGACGAGCAGAAGTTAAGCTTGGGGATGTTGATACATTGCAAATGTATCTATAATTTTTGATGTTCCATGCTTGGTTTTATCCGCTTTCTTGTGTTTTGTTCCAACTTTGGAGTACTTTTATTATGATTTCTTGGACTAACCTATTAACAAGAGCCACAGTGCCAGCTGCCTGTTTTCTGTTGTTTTTGGTTCCAGAAAAGTACGAAAATGAATATTCTCAGAATTGGACGGGACAAAAGCCAAAGTGCCTATTTTTCCGGAAGGGATCAAGTGCCAGAATACGAGACGGAGAAGGGCTGGGGGCCGGCCAAACCACCTGGCCGCGCGGCCAGGCCTGGCCCGCGCCAGGGGGTGGTCTGGCCGACCCTAGCACCCCCTCGGCCTCTCCTTCCGCCTATAAGTTGCCCTCGGGACAAAAACCCTAGGTACCCGATCAAAAATCCACGAAAGAGTCTGTAGTCGTCGTCGTCTCTGTCCCTAGATTGGGGGGGTCTGAAGCTCTTTCTGGCACCCTGCCGGAGAGGGGAATTCACCCTAGAGGCCTTCTTCATCACCATGCAAGCCTTCGGTGTGATGCGTGAGTAGTTCATCCTTGGACTACGGATCCATGTAGTAGCTAGACGGCTGGTTTCTCCTCCTTTGTGCTTTCATGTCTAGATCTTGTGAGCTCCGTTCAGGATCAAGATCATCTATTTGTAATTCATACATGTTGTGTTTGCGGGGATCCGATGGATATTGAGATGCTATTTCAGATTGATTATTGATTCTATCATGTCTTTGTTATTTGTGATCTTGCATGCTTTCCGTTGTTAGTAGTTATCTTGGCCAAGTAGATGCTAGTAACTCCAAGAGTTAGTATTTATGCTCGATAGTGGGTTCATGCCTCTGGTAATCTGGGGAAGTGACAGAAATCTCTAAGGTACTAGATGTGCTGTTGACACTAGGGAGAAAACAACGATCTTTTGTTCATAGAACAATTGTATTGTTTACCTTACACGCAGTTCGTAAAGCAATAATATGTTGCTTGCAACTTAATACTGGAGGGGGTTCGGATGATAACCTGAAGGTGGATTATTAGTCATAGATGCAGTTGAATGGCGGTCTATGTATTATGTTGTATTGCCCAATCAAGTCTCAAAGGAGTCAAGATGATTAGTATATGCATGTATTGCTTTCTCGGTGTTTGTCAATTGCCCCGCTGTAATTTGTTCACCCAGCATGTTATTTATCTAAGGAGAGCCACCTCTAGTGAACTATGGATCCCGGTCCTTTTCTTTACATACAATCTATAATCTTTTACTGCTTTGTGTTTACTTTCTGCAAACTTTTACTTCTTTCCATTCGATACGTTTAATCCTTTGTTTTCCACAAAACACGATGAGATTGACAACCTCATCGCAAGTTGGGGACAAAGTTCTGTGGTTGTGTTGTGCAGGTCTCCACGTTGCTACTAGCACCGGTAGTGCGCTGCCAAAGCTCAGCTAGTAACACCTTTGAGGTGTTTCCTTGCTCCTACTGGTTCGATTAAACCTTGGTTTCATAACTGAGGGAAACTTGCTGTTGTGCTCATCATACCTTCCTCTTGGGGTTCCCAACGAGCTCTACATCAACACCACGCACCAAGCACTTTTCTGGGCGTCGTGTATTGAGCCATCACACGCCACCAAGTGTACATGATCAACGGAGATACCTCAACACCACACGACAAAAAAGGTAATCCTATCATCAACCCCGATGATATTTTATCAGATGACCATGTAGGAAACCATGACAACGGAGGAGAACACGGAAATGGAGGAGAAACATCAGATAATCGCATAGTCTAAGGAGGAGGCAGAGAACCTCACACAGGAGAGAGAGAAGGACTTCGGCTACCAGCGTCGGCATGGCAAAAAGCAAGGGAGGCAATTCCGGGAGCAGTCCAATGACAGTGGATGCTTCACATGAGGATCTATTGGCATACCAATATCTGCTCCACCACAAGAAGAGAGACCTACTCCGGATGCAAAGACAGCTCGATGAAAGAAAAAGGTTAGCCGATGAATCCAGTTTACAACGGGCTCAACTAAGCTCTACTCGAGGGTCAAGGAGTGTGACAGGAGCAACACCACCAAAAAGGGCGACATCTCGACTACAGAATATCCCCGAAGCAGAAAGAAGTGGAATTATCCGAGATCTCGACCTATCATTCATGTCAATTGATCAAGCAGGAAACATCAAGGCAAAAACGGCTCAGACAGCCATTGTGGCCGCGCAAACATATCTGATCACCACTCAATCCGCACCCGATGATCCGCGCGCGACCCTTCACCACTCCGCCCTGATGAACCTCGGTATGGTAGGAGCCTCACTCGCGGAAGAAGAACAAGGACTCACACAAAGATCCCCACGCCATCACAACAGTCCTCCGCAAGTAGGACACACCCGGCGATCTCAATCACCACACCAGGCGCACCTCGTAGGATCCGAGCCGCGAAGCAATACAAGAAATGACAACACCCAGCATAGGAGAAGTGGACCTAGAGAAGAAAGTTGCACCCGACGATATAAAGATGGAGATGACGAAGATGACCATGGGTTATGCGGGGCTAGCTGCTTCACGCAAAGGATTCGCAAAGCCTCAGTACCCAAGGACTTCAAACTTCCACACGACTTACATAAATACGATGGACTCCAGGAACCCGAAGCTTGGTTAGTAGACTATCTAGCCACTGTCAAATTACAGGGTGGGTCCACAACTACCGCAATGCAAAGTCTACAACTACACCTCACCGATGTTGCAAGATCATGGTTGAAGCAGTTACCCGAAGATTCAATTGGTAGCTAGAACGATCTGGAAGATAAATTCATCCGACATTTCCATTCTACGTTCAAACGACCAGCATCCTTGGAGCAGTTGCGAGCGTGTAAACAAAAATATGGAGAGTCAATAAGAGTGTTCATATAGCGGTGCAATATCATCAAAAACTTAGTTGAATCCATATCCGATGAAAGGGCCATCGACGCCTTCAATGACGGCCTCCGCCACCAAGAATTCATAGAAGAACTGGGTCGGGTTAAACCAAAGACGGTATCACAGTTAATGGAGATAGCAAACCGCTGGGCTGATGAAGAGGACGCGCTACATAATAAGCGCGTGGTCACCCGAGAAAGATAGGGATAAACGCGGCAATGACAGAAGAAGAAGGAACAACGATGGAAACACGGGACCAAGTTACATCGCAGCAGGTTTTTCAGGTGAAGGTAAGAATAGAAGCAACGACCACAACGGCGAATACCGCCAAAATAGGGACAACGTCGGAGGAAGCCAGTACGCACAGTAGTATCAGCCAAGAGCACGAGACTCACCTATGTCTGCAATACAAATGCTAGAAGGGCCCTGTAATATGCATTTTTACGTTGACTCAGCAGGCAGACGACAATCCAATCACCTGATGAAAGACTGCCGAACATTCCTGAAGATGCAGGAGTTGTGCAATGCAAAGGCAGCTGAAGCGGCAAATCAAGGATACACATCCACGCCTGGTGCATTAGCCATCGGTGCATCACCACAAATTGCACCACCACAAAACTCAAACGATCAAAACAACAAGTACCCCAGATCAAAAGGAGCAATATCTATGATTCAGAAAGGGCGACCACCCAACAGAATTCAGAAGCTCATCACAAGACAAATCAATATGGCGGAAAAATCAACATCAGTTGCACCCGAATATCTCCATTGGTCAGAGCAAGAAATCACATTCAGCAGAGCCGATCACCCACTCCGGGTCCCATGACCAGGTTTATTCAGCCCTGATAGTCGAAGCACAAATTGGCGGGTTCAATATGAGTAAGGTCTTCATGGATGCAGGAAGTAGCATAAATCTGATCTACGCAAAAACGTTGAGAACAATAGACTACCTCCTGGATAATCTCGCTCCAACAGAAACCTCTTTCCATGGAATAGTACCAGGTAAAGCCAAAATCCCTTTAGGCAAAGTTTTTCTTGACGTTGTTTTTGGTTCCAAGATAAATTTCAGGCGAGAAAGACTTGAATTTGAAGTCATGGATTGGCCATCACAATATCATGCAATCCTGGGACGACCAGCCTTTGCACGATTCATGGTAGTGCCGCAGTACGCATACTTAGTAATGAAAATGCCAGCACCAAAGGGAATTATCACGGTACAAGGAAGCTTCACACGTGCGGACAGCTGCGATCGAGAGTTCAACAAAATTTCTGAATCTTTCGGGATGGCAACGGAGTTCGAGCAACTCAAAAGTTCAGCGAACGCACAACCTCTGGAAGTAACACGTGTCAATCCCGATCAGGCTTTTGACATGGCAAAAGACACAAAAGAAGTACAGATACACCATGCTGACCCGATGAAAACAACATTTGTGGATTCTAACCTTGATCCCCCATAGGAAAGCGCGCTCATCGAGTTCCTCCGTGAGCACTGGGAGATTTTCGCATGGCTACCTTCTGACATGCCGGGAATCCCCAGGGAACTCGCTGAGCACGCATTAAATCTAGATCCAAAGGCGAACTCAGTAAAGCAACCGCTTCGACGCTTCATAGAACTAAAGCGCAAGGCCATTGGAAAGGAGCTTCATCGCCTAACCGATGCCAATTTTATCAAAGAATTAACGAAATCAGAGTGGCTCGCAAACCCAGTATGTGTTCCAAAAAAAAACACTACAGAACTTCGAATGTGCATCGACTTTACTGCACTGAACAAACATTGTCTAAAAGACCACTTCCCATTGCCGCGAATCGACCAAATAATCGATGCAACCGCGGGATGCGAACGTCTTTCTTTCTTGGACACTTACTCAGGATACCACCAGATCAGGATGAAGGGAGAAGATCAGGAGAAAATGGCGTTTATCACGCCTTATAGTGTATTCTGCTACACAACAATGTCGTTTGGCCTCAAGGACGCTGGAGCAACATATCGGCGGATGATGCAGAAGTGCCTGGGAAGCCAAATAGGCACAAACGTGCAAGTGTATATTGATGACATCATAGTTACCACATGTCAAGGATCTGCGCTGATCAAGGACCTAGAAGAAACATTCAGAAATCTCGACAGGTTTAGCATCAAACTAAATCCGAAGAAATGTTCCTTTGGAGTCCCGGCAGGGCAACTCCTCGGATATTTGGTATCATCTAGAGGAATCGAGGCTAATCCCGAAAAAATACAAGCAATCCTCACAATGAAGAAGCCAACAAATCTACGTGGTGTATAGCAACTGGCGGGACGAGTGGCGACACTAAGTCATTTTATTGCACGATTAGGAGAAAAAGCGCTGCCATTCTACGCCCTCATGAGGAAATCAGAAAAATTTGAATGGACGGAAGAAGCTCAGCGTGCCTTCGAAGATATTAAAAGAACACTTTCGACATCTCCTGTCGTCGTGTCACCAAAAGAGAAGGAACCTCTGCTCCTTTATATTGCTGCCACACATTAGGTGGTCAGCACGGTCCTGGTCGTAGAGCGACCCGAAGAAGGAAAGACCCACGGCATGCAGAGACCAGTTTACTTCACGAGAGAGGTTTTATAGCCATCTAAACAAAGGTACCCCACACTACCAGAAACTAGCATACGAGGTATTTATGACAGCACGAAAACTACGCCACTATTTTTCGGAGCACCCGATCATAGTGGTCAACGAGACACCTTTGTCAAGCATCCTCAACAATCCAGAAGCAACTGAGCGTGTTTCTCTATAGGGCATCGAATTATCCCCTCGGGATATCACTTATGAAAAGTGCAAAGCAATTAAGTCACAAGTTCTGTCGGATTTCATCATAGAGTGGACAGAATTGTAATGTGCGGGTCCACCAGACCTTTCTAGCACCTGGACAATGTACTTTGATGGATCAAAAAGAATGGAGGGAGAAGGAGCAGGAGTCATATTAATATCACCTCAAGGCGACAAAATGCGCTATATTCTTCGGATGAGCTTTACAAACGCATCCAATAACAAAGCGGAATACGAGGCCCTGTTGCATGGCATACGGATGGCCAAAGCTTGCGGTGCAACTCGCCTCAAAATCTTCGGAGACTTCAATCTTGTGGCACAGCAGGCAATGAACAAATGTGAGGCTGTCAGCGAAAATATGGTTGTTTATCACGACTTATATAGCATCATGGAGGCTCAATTTGATGGGTGTGAAGTATCACATATAGGAAGAGCAAGCAACGAGGAAGCCGATAATATAGCAAATATCGGATCATTGTGTTTACCAATACCACCAGGAGTTTTTTAGGAGGAGATAGTAGAGCGATCAATCAAAGAGAAAAGAATCTCCGAGGTTGTAGCACCAAAAACAGGGAAAAAGAAGCATCCGCAAAAAGAGTCGGGGGCTCCTTCAGAAACCAAGAACATAGAAGAGGCCATCAAAGAAGAAGAACAAGAAATCAAAAAGGTCATGCTAATTGAACCAACTTGGATGCAGCCGTATATAGCATATATGACTAAGGGAGAGCTACCAGAGGATGTGATAGAAGCTCGGCGAATCACCCGATGATCGAAGTCTTTCAGGATAATCAAAGGAGAACTATACAAAAGAAGTATTTCAGGTGTGTTGCAATGTTGCGTAACACCCGAAGAAGGAAAAATTATACTGAAAGATATACATGAAAGAGTTTGTGGTCACCATGCTAGTAGCCGAGCAATTGCTGCAAAAGCATTCAGGGCAGAATTTTATTGGCTCACTGTAGTACAAGATGCAAAAGACATTGTCAGAACATGTGAAGCATGTCAACGATTCGCAGCAAAGCCTGGAGCACCCGCCACTGAGCTGAATCTCATACCCTTGGCTTTGCCTTTTGCTCAGTGGGGACTCGACATGGTGGGAAAACTTCACAAATCATCGTCAGGAGGACACGTCTTTCTGTTAGTAGCAGTCGACAAATTTACTAAATGGATTGAAGAAATGCCTGTCACCACCCAAGATGGAACTTCGGCTGTGAATTTTATCAAATCCATAGTATTTCGGTTTGGCGTACCGAACAACATCATCACGGATAATGGGACCAACTTCACTTCCAGTGAGTTCAAGAAGTACTGTCAGGAGATGGACATCAAAATAAGCTACGCTTCGATAGCTCACCCGCAAACAAATGGACAGATCGAAAAAGCCAATGGACTAGTTACCGCTGGACTCAAAAAGAGACTACTGGCACCACTTGACAGAGCAAAAGTAGCATGGGTGGATGAATTGTCATCCGTGATATGGAGTTTACGTACAACTCCAAACAATTCAACACAAAAGATGCCTTTCTTTTTGGTCCACGGTGCGCAACATCCTTCCAATTAAGGTATAACACGAATCGCTAAGAGTAGCTGCATATAATAAAGAGGAATCAAGAGAAGCACTTTAAGATAATGTGGATACGCTTGATGAAGCTCGAGATGAAGCCCTCCAAAGAGCATGTACCAACAAAACCTGTGCAATTACCATAGCAGAAGATTGCAGCCTAGGTCCTTCGAAGTAGGGGACCTAGTTTTTCGCCTCAAACAAGATGGCCACAAGAAACTAGAATCGCCATGGGAAGGATCATACATCGTCATAGAAGTTATTCCCGGATGAGCATATCGACTACAAGACAAGACGACAGGAGTAAATTACTCAAATCCATGGAACATAGCACAGCTATGACGCTTTTACGTATAAGATTATTTGCAATATGATAAGAGTTACAGTTCGGCTTATTAAGCCAAGATGTCCAGGAGAAAAGGCTAAAATAGCCATCTGCTCAAAGAATAACATACCGTCGATTTTCGCCTTATATATAAAGAGATAAGTTATTTGTATCTTAATGTTTTTTCCAAAGATCAAGCTTTCCATCAAGCTAACAACAACTATGAGCCTATGTCCAGATACAGGCATTCGAACATAGCCTCGGGGGCTACTTCCATCGGGAGCGCTAGCGCGCATCCGATAGAAATTCCGTTGCGTATGAAGTGCATTGATAAATTGCAAAAACCTTTTGAGTTTTACACTAGTGTATCCTCAAAAAGGTGTTACTCCCATCGGGAGATAGTATAAAATAATAAAACTATCTGATATAATCAGAAAGATTGGCGGCCTAGCAGGCCAACCGCCGATAAAGCCAAAAACCTCGGATCACGCTCAGATGCGAGAAAAAATTCGAATGCCGTGTTCAGAAACATGAAGCTAAGACCCCATGATTTGTCCTGTGTGGCCTGGTAATCGCACAAGAATGCGCTATGCCAGTAAAAATATCCGTATCAACGATACGATGAAAAAATCTGACGGACGCGTTAGGTACTCGATAAAAATAGAAAACTGGAATTCAGTATTCGGTAAGACCTCAGTGGCTCGAACTGAATTATGCCAGTTACAAATTCCGGATTTGAGCCTGGGGACTTGAATTTGATGTAGGCCAATCTTGTTTTTGCCCAGGAGCAATTAACTGATTTCCGATCCGTCGGAGGCATCAGACTCGTTGTACCAAATCCTTACAAAATGTGAAAAAAGCAATAAAAATAAAAGAAAATGAAACTTTGAGACTCAACCTGAAACTGCGGTTCAGGCAGAGTCTCGAGGGCTACTGACATGTGTATGATTATTCGGGTTTTTATAATTGGCTACCCTACATTGGGTAAAAAGGCATACGACCCATGAAGATTCTAGATAACAGTCCAAAAAAGCAATTGACAAAGACTTTGATTGTATTAGGAAAGAAACCACGAACCAACATTGTATTAGTATTGTAATCACGCGTGTATGAAACCTGTCCGCATACAGCTTTTAGACCCGGCCTATTATATATAGGACGGGAGAAGCCCAAGCGAGGTACCGAAATCTAGAGGACAACTTGTAATAGTGTGTTTTCTCAATATTCAGTCGACTTTGATTCCACTATCTCCTTGAAATCCGACAAAATCTCCAGCGTTCTCTTTTTCGTAAAACCCCAAGTCCATCACCATGGACATTGCCAAGATGACCCCTCGTCACTCCGTGTAAAAATAAGTGACTCAAATTTATATAGATTCGTATGCATCTACACACTAAAACACGTGCATATTTATTTTAAATTAAATAGATCCAAGTAGTTTATTTCTGGACAGAGGAGTATATTTTTACTCCACCATCTGAACAAAATGGGCCACGAAACTTGTTTGGCCCATCGGGCAATCCAGTTGCAGGAATTGTTGGAAGCTTATTGTAAAACAAAAGGGAATCGTTCATGGGTGGACGGTGAGTGTGGGAACCAATTAAACAACTGCCTGACTTAAGATAATGTAATATAATGCTAAAAAATTGTAACGTGTTTTTTCGTGTGGGAGCCTACGAATAATAACACTATTCTGTCGTGTGATTCTATGACTTACGTTGAACAGTGGCATGAGACGCGTTATCCGATCCGGCTCGCTTTGTAGGCAAAATTTATTAGTCTAGTTTAGATTTTTTCAATAAATTTTGTCTCATCTGTCTAAATTTTGCTTTAGCGGACACACGCGGGTTGCCGTTTTGTAACCCTAGGCATCTTAGGCACGACGCACAAGCTGCACTGGTCCATTTTATGTCGTACTCCCTCCGTTCGTAAATATTCCCTCCGTCCTAAAATAAGTGACATGTGTTTGTCTAGATAAGTATGTATCTAGATACATTTTAGTATATAGGTACATACGAATCTAGACAAACTCAAATCACTTATTTTAGGACGGAGGGAGTATAAAACATTCTAGCTTTGTGAAACGGATGTATCTAAACACCTTTTAGTGTATATGTTCACTCTAAACCTTTATAAACCTATACAATAAAATACGTTTAGATACATTCGATTCACAAAGTTAAAACGTCTTATATTTTCGAACGGAGGGAGTATATACTAGTACCTGGGCCGTTGGCTGTCCGGGAGAAAATCAGGCGGCCACCTGACAGAACCTCTAGCCATTCTGCGTCTGTATGTTTTCTTTTGCGGGTAATCTCCTTCTGTATTTTTTTTTTTGTATCTGCGTATTTTAGTTTTCTCTCGAGGTGTCTTGGATACCAAGAAAGCCGCAGCTAATGAATTAAATACGTACAAAACCTCGCACCGACTGCATGCCTCGGCGTTCTCGTCCGTCGAGTGGCCGTAGAGTATTCTTTGGACTCCTCAACTAGCTTGGCACTACATCGACGCAAATGATTCTTGGAACTACGTGCACACTTCTCAGATGATATCCTTCTACTACCATACTAGTACTGTTGTCAACAGATTAATCACACACGTCTCGCCATCGGTAGTCCATTTCATCACCATCACTTGCCAACCCCTAACAACTTTTCCTGGGAATCCACTTTGTTACACATACTCAATAACCCATTCTCTTACTACTCAATAACTCATTCTCCTACTAATTTTTTTTTAAAAAATCCACGCTCTTAACTTAAACTACTCCAACAGAATGTACGATCTACATTGACTAAACCTATCCAACTGTCTAGTACCACAATGTTCGGTAAACGGTACTACCTACAATGTTCTACAGATGACTGTACTGCTTTCCTAATGTACAACAATCAATTGTACTACCGTTCACTCAAACGGGGGAACCGGTACACGCACGTGGAGGAAACGAGAGGGGCGACGGCCAGTGTAAAACCTATCTGGGGTTTCGTTCGTCCCGCCGGTGATGGTCTTGGTGTCTTCGGGTGTGGCGGACCACGGCCGCTTTTCGACGGGAAGGTTTACGTTATTTTTTGTTCAGATTGTTTTTAGTGTCTTCATCGGGATATTGAGATGACAGCAACGTCCTCAAATTAGAATAAAGTCCTTCTTGTCGATCCTCACTCCGGTGGCGCGTCTAACATCGACGAAGGAGCGTGGAGTCGTGTGTCCGACAGATCTCCTGAGATCCAATCGTTGTTTGTATTCTTTACTGTGATTTGAAGTCAGTCTCTTCAAGTCTCTTTCGATCTATGATTTTCATCTTCAGCGATGGCTGCTGCTCTGGCGTACTGGTCATTCGTGCTCTTAGCACGACGACTTACGTCTACTACAACAAGCTCTAGACGACAAGTTTTGTCCGGCTCCGGTGACAGAGGTGCGAGGACGACGGCGCGCCTTCGGCTCGTGCTAGTGTATGTAGTGGTTGCTATGTGCCATTAGCCTATACTAGCAAAAGTGTCCGTGCGTTGCTACTACTAATTTAGCACTTGATATTCGGCTCATAAATTAGTCTCTCATTGTTGCCGAGAACTTATCAAAGATGTCACAAAAAATGACCAAATTCGATTGGTTATCATATAACAAATGATTTTTGCATGCACTACGAGAGTTTAATAAATATCCAAAAGTTTAAAACAATTCAAAGAATTGAAACCGATATAAGGGATTCGAGCTGTTTAAAAACGATTCAAATGAGTTCTGGAGAAAAAAAAAACAGATGTAGACAATAGCCGTCGCCAGCGTGTGATCTGCTAGGTTCAGAATCTGATATGGTACTCGTGCATGAATAAAGATCGAACTTTCTGACCAAAGACACAGAAGCCCCGCTACTTGTCTAGCTTAGGATTGCATGACAGCCACAAATTAAGATACTGTAATGTTTTAGATTGAGCTGAAAGACACATAACCAGCATCAATGCGTCATGGATTCCACGGAGCCTATATATATACAGCCATGAAATCACCTCGCAACTCAACTCATCATCACTCCATGTCGTCGTCATCGCAGACTCCCAGCTTGCCGTAGCGATGCAGGATGAGCCAGAGCAGGGCGGCGTTGAAGAACCACGTTCCCATTCACGAACCGTCACCTGACGTACATCTTATCTTGGCTGCAATGGGAGACTGGTAGTGGCGTAGCGCATCCAGGCCGGACATAGTGCTACCGTCATTATCGACGACGTCGCTGGTGGTGCTACGACGGCCAGGCACAGCCTCGACCACGTCAACGGGAGCGATCGCTAGTATAGCTGCTGGGGCGATTTACAGGCGGCGGACTGAGTATGGACACCAGGGGCGAGGAGGTAGGATAGGGTGGGTACCCTTGGCCTTGGTGAAGGCAGAGGCGACGGATGTTGCGACTGCGGCCTGGTCTGCTGCAGGAAACGGAGGGGCACCGGCCGCGCAGGGTACTACATCGGCAACAACGCCCGTCCGCGAAGCACGCTGCGTCCTGGTCGCGCCTTGGTCGGTGCTGGGCTGACGCCTTGTGGTCAGGGACCGGCAGTTGGAATCGCGGTGGAGTGGTTCTTTTAATTGAACCGGTAAATTCACTTACGGCTGGCACATGTGGATAATTATTCTTAACTGGCAGGGACAAAATCATCTTAAAAAAAGCGGAATCCGTAAGAAACACTTCATACTTTATTATTAGGTATAGATATAGATGTATTTTTTCTTATATTGGGTTCCTTTGTACTGCTGTTGGTGATTATTAATACAACTGTGATTTTTTTAAGAAATTGTATAATGTACTCCATCTATATTAATTTCTGTTTTGATGAGTGGTATGCACGTGACTGGCTAGTCAACCGAGCTAGGGGGAAAAAAGGAGAGCAGTCCGACCGACCACCTTGCCCAGGCCGGCGCGGTGAATCGACCCCAACCCGACGGTGCCAGGCCAGATCCGGTGCGCACGAGGCATAAAGCCGCGACCGGAAGGAGAGGACCACACGGGAGCCCGATCGACAGCGGCGAAACGTAGGCGGCGAGGCAACGGCACCGCACCAAGCCGAGAGAGAGAGAGAGAGAGTCAGGCGAGATTATCCATCAACCCCTCCTTAATAATAACCTCGGCTGGCTCCCTTCCTTGGCCGCCTCGTATTCGTTTCCTTGCCGCATCCAAACTCCGAAGCAAGACTACGGAAGGAACACCAACCGGTCTCGGAGTAGTACCGTATTTTCTTGTTTTTTTCCTGAACGAGACCCAGAGCAGAGCAGCACCCGATTTATTTTTCCAATTCGAAAGAGAATACTTCTTTAACCTCTTCCTCCGCCTATTCTATTTCACCTAATCCCCATCTCCGCCCCGTCTCTTGTTCCCCTTCCACACCGCCAAGCCAAAGGAAACAAAAACAACAAAAGAACAGGGCTCAAAACCGCAAACCCTCGCTTTCTCCGATCGAATTGCTCTCTCGCCACCACCCAGTTCGCCGGCATCCCCCACCACCAGTCCCCGCCCCGCCCCGCCCCGCGCCGGCTCATCCAGGCCTCTCGCCCTCCCCGGCCACCTCCCCCGCGCCGATTCCCTCCATCCCCCCACGCCTCCGAGCTCCGCCATGTCGCTCACCTGAGGATACGGTCGGTGGGCTGTTTCTTGCAAGAGTCTCCCCCGAGTCCCAAGAGAAACAGCCCGGGGGCATCCGTGATTCCATCCACCCATCCATCCTCCGAGCAACCCTCCTCCTCCGCACAAGTCAAGCAACCGCTTCCGTCTAGGTTTCCTTTTATCTAGCTTCCACACCAAGCCCCTCCGCTGCATCTGGGCTATCTCCTCGCGGGGATTTCTACCGTGCTGGTACCGTCTAGCACCACTGCTTCTGGCTGCTAGCTTGATGCGGAACAACGGGGCACCTCGCGGCGGCGGGGGCGGCGTCGGCCTCTTCTCCGCGCGCTCCCTCTCCAGCTACATGAGGATCATGTCCTCGGGGGCATCCACGGCCGCATCCACCCTGCGCTCCGCGGGGGCCTCGCTCGTCAACTCCATCGCCACCCACGACGACGATGCGACTCGCGACCAGGTTGATTTTATTTCTTTTCCCCCTTTTGAATTCTCTAGTACCATATGTAGGTACTATTAGTTAGTGCTAATAATTGTGTGCTTTACACGCTTTTAGTACTTCCACGTGTGCATTAATGCTAGCAACTGATGCAAAATGAGCAACAATTTAATTGTAGCTCCAGGGCACTGCCAATTTTGTTTGCTCCCCACTCCACCACAGAGCAGGCACACCGTATGTGGCAAATTATTGTTAGTATGTCCACACATTTATGCTTAGCATCGTATACTATACCCCCAAATGCTCATGAGGTTTGTACACTACTGCTCTTTTGGTAATGTTAGCTAATGTCTAGCAGTATGTTATCAAGACAAGTGGCAGATGTGGAATCTTAGAGGTACCATGAATATACAAGCTAGCTTACAGTCCTGGTTTGCACTTATCTGGATCTGAAATGTTCCTGATTGGCCAGGTCAGGACATTATGGCTATTCATGTTGTAAATCATTTCTAGTCCTTGTCATCTTGTGTCATGTGTAATGAATCTACTATAGTTACAAGATAAGGGCATTGGAGTTGTGCTAGGATGCTAAGTTCATTAACCATGAACTTCACCGTATAGCATTATACTGTTTGTAAGATAGATATTTGCTCGGACTTGTGCTTGGATTTCTGAAGCTAAGTGTATCGGACTTGTGCTTGGATTTCTGAAGCTAACGACATTAACCGTGAACTTCACCGTATTCCGTATAGCATTATACTGTGTGTAAGATACATATTTGCTTGTGGACACCAAGAGATTGATGATTAGAGTTTCATATTGGCAGGAAAAGAAATATAACTATCTATATGTTAAATGTTGAGCATTTCAGTAAGAATACTGACAGTATTTTAGACTCTTAACATTTTGATGCAAAGTGCGGACGCTTCTAAATTATTCTGAATACATGATTCTGACAATCCTTGTAAAAATGTGAGCTAATACATGTCCCATTTGTCATATGATTTGCAGGTACAATGGGCTGGGTTTGGTAAACTTGAATGTGGAGGTGACATGCTGCGGCAGGTCTTGCTGCTAGCATACAGATCTGGCTTCCAAGTATGGGATGTTGAGCATGCTGATGATGTAAGACAGCTAGAATCTAGACACGATGGTGCCGTTTCTTTCATGCAACTGCTGAAGAAACCAATTGCCTCCAAGAAAGGTGAAGACAGATTTGCAGATGCACGGCCGTTGCTAGCTCTTGCCGCTGGTGGAACTAGCACAGGAAGCGCAAACAGCAATGATGCCAATGGCCCTGTGCTCAATGGAACTAATGGCACTCACCATAATATTGGCGGTGAAAAATTGCCTACCATCCTTCGCTTTTATTCACTGAAGGACCATGGTTATGTTCATTCAATGAAGTTCAGATCAGCTGTCTATTCCATTAGGTGCAGTGCTAGAGTTGTAGCTGTTTCTCAGGCGACTCAGGTATGCATGCTTCACGGTTCTAACTCTGTGTTTGGTTCATGAAGGATCTTAACGGAATGATACCTTTTGCAGATACATTGTTTTGATGCTGCAACATTGGAGCTGGACTATACACTTCTTACCAGCCCTATAGTTTCACCGATTTCAGGTTATGGTCCACTTGGATTAGGTCCTCGATGGATTGCATATTCTGGGAGTCCAGTTCCAGTTCCGAATACAGGCCGTGTTAGCCCTCAGCTTCTTAGCCTGGCACCTTTAGTCCCACCTCCTGGTTCAAACGGCAGTGTGGTGGCATACTATGCAAAAGAATCGAGCAAGCAATTGGCAGCTGGCATTGTAACACTCGGTGATGTTGGATATAAGAAGCTTTCTAAGTACTATTCGGACTTGAATGGTAGTGGTACTATGAAGCAGGGGAATGGCTACAAAGCAAATGGAGTAACAAATGGACATACTATAGACAGTGAATACGCTGGAATGGTACGTAATTTATCACTTCACATTTTTTCATTAACTCTGTTATCTTGAAGGTACTTAAACAATTGGTCACAACCTTTGGCATGCTCTATCAGGATGTTTGATTATGCTTATCGTATGTACATCATCAAATTTGGGACTGTTAGGGTCCTATAAGTAGGCAACTCACCTTGCATACAAAAATGCAGTTGGTATTTCTCTGAGAGTCTTCTCTGCTCGATTGTAACCCTGTGTAGATGCCATGCAGAACTGGTTATGGTAGATTTACCATTTCATTTTGCAAACAAGAAAGTAATATTTGATTCTTTGCTTACACCTAAAACATTGCGTCTTAGTTAGTCTGGTATATCCAAAAGATTATGAGAAATCCCTTTTTTTACTTAGATCTAAATGAAGTTGGTGGTTTAACAGGACATGTGAAAAGTAAATCCCTCCTGCCTTGGGTCTTTATGGGATTCAGATATAAATGTAATTGGTTATGGTAGATTTACCATTTCATTTTGCAAACAAGAAAGTAATATTTGGTCCTTTGCTTCCACCTAAAAGACTGCGTCTTAGTTAGTCTGGTATATCCAAAAGATTATGAGAAGTCCTTTTTTTCTTAGATCTAAATGAAGTTGGTGGTTTAGCAGGACATGTGGAAAGTAAATCCTTCCTGCCTTGGGTCTTTATGGGATTCAAATATAGTAGTCGGATGAGTGATGGATGGCGAAACTTGTTCTTCTGGTTGTGTTGAATAACTAGTTTTGATTAACAGTAAACGAGTATTCCTTTGACATATTATAACATTATCTCACTGTATGTCTATTTGTCTTGTGCACTTCATCAAATGTGACTTAGAAGCTGTTCCCTTTCATTGGCAGGTCATTGTTCGAGATATTGTCTCTAAAGCAATGATAGTTCAGTTCAGGGCACATACTAGTCCAATTTCAGCACTCTGTTTTGATCCCAGCGGAACTTTGCTCGTGACAGCTTCTATTCATGGCCGAAACATCAATGTTTTTCGCATTATGCCTTCTGTGGATGGGAGTGCATCAGAAGATGGTCCAAATGGTACCTGTGTTCATTTGTATAAACTGCAAAGAGGCATCACCAATGCAGTAAGCTTACCATCCATGCAACCTTTTTTTTAAGATGAACACATTCACGTAACTTAACCATTTCCTTTAATGTTTGATAACCTGTAATAGTATGACCTTTGTGATAGGTCATAAAAGATATCAGCTTTAGCGACGACAGTGAATGGATACTGATTAGCTCGTCGAGGGGAACAAGTCATTTCTTTGCAATATCACCATATAGTGGATCCACAAGCTTTCACTATAGTGATAACAACCTTGCAGAAAATAATTATGTAGTGAATTCATCAGTTAAGCATGCCACTCATTGGTCACAAAACGCAACTCCCTCTGTGGGTCTCAATCAGAAGATGCTTTCCCTATCTGGCCCCCCTGTCGCATTGTCTGTTGTTAGTAGAATAAGAAATGGGAGTAACTTGTTGAAGGGTGCTGTCCATGGTGCTGCAGCATTTGCGACAGGTGTTTCCAGTCCAATTTCTGGAGCTATTGCTTCAACATTTCATAACTGCAAGGGTGGTGTTAACTCAGATGGCAGTTTGCTTTGCATGAAGTATTATTTACTAGTGTTTTCCCCATCTGGAAGTATCATACAGTATGTTCTCCATCACTCAGCTGAGCAGGATTCTGGAATTGACTTTCCTTCGGATGCCATTTCTTATGGGTCTCAAAGGGAAACTGATACAAAGTTTGTTATTGAAGCTCTTCAGAAGTGGGATGTTTGTCAAAAGAGAAATAGAAGAGACACTGCTGAGAGTAATTTTTATAATGATTATGACAATGGAGAAAGCAATAAACTTTTCCAGAAAGTGGCCAGGAAAGGAAATAGTATCTACCCGTCCAATTGTTCTTCTGTTGAAAGGCTGAAGCTTAGTGCTGATGAAAATCATAATTATTATATTTCCCAGAGTGAACTGCAGACACATGTTGTACAAATTCCGGTCTGGTCAAGATCTGGGGTACTTTTCTTCTCTTTTTTGATTCAGTACCGAATTTGTCTTTTTTATGCTTCACTTCCATGTATGCACAAGCATAACACCTGTGTATTAACTGGTGGCCAGGTACACTTTCAAGTAATAGGGGGTGGAACCTTAGAAGCAGACACCACTGATGATACTTCAGGGGAAACCGAAATAGAAAAAGTCTGGACTCATAATATAGAATCAAGGTCAAAGAATCTCATACCGGTCTTTGATTCTCTTCACACATCTAGGTATCAACAGACAAGGTATGTTCTAAGCTTGCATTTCTGCTGGGCATTTTATGTTTGTGATTGGTATTAAGTTAGCCATGCAGTACATCTGTCAGGTTGATGAAGGCTGACTGATCTTCTGTATGTAATTGAAATCTTCATCTTTGTAATGATAGTGGGCCGCCCATATCATTATTTTTCATTATATATCTTGTGTGCTAACTTATTTCCCTTTTTCCCTTTAGGATGAACACACCTGATAGCAACAGAAGTGGATTGCTGCAGCGACAGAAGTCTGGATTTTCAACAGATGGTAGACTCTCTCGAAGAAGCAGTTCTAGTTCTTTGGACTGCATGTCTGAAGTCCCAAATAGTGCTGATGATAACAGTTCTGGTCAATATTCTGTAGAAGATAGTGCTGCTGCTGTAAATAAGAACCCAATTCTTAACCGCCAAGCCGAGCTTGTAAATAACACTGAGAGCCTGAACACGGAGGCCCAGCTCGGAGTTGTAAATAGCAAAGAGGATTGTGACGATAGCGAGCTGCTCCCAGACTTGTGATAGTGACCGTCATCAGTGGTAAGAACCACAATTTTTTTAAGCATGGGCGTACATATTTTGCTGAAAGTTTTGTGGTGCTCTGCGTATGAACTGTCCTACCTGCAAATAATCACGAAACTGCCCTTTATTTGAATTGGTTTGCTATTGTGCCTAGGTTCTGCTATAGATCTTCTCGGTTCTCGCACATGTATTATCTAGTGTAGTCTTTATTCTGCAGCACTACGCAGGGCTAACATGTTAAATTTATGGCTGGTGTGTTTGGTCTGAAATTCCAAATTTATCGCTGGTGTTTTTGGGTACTGAAATTGCTTCAACTATTTCATCTGGTAATAACCATGTTCATGGGCTCTTGGCATGCCTTGCAGATGATCACTTGTTATGGTCGTGATGGAGGAGCTTGTTGAATCGCCGAAGTCTTGCTTATGCGTGTGTAACTGTTAATTCTTTCATATCTCCATCCGGAGTTCTTGGCCTCTCTTGTATACTTGCTATTTATATGCATTTGTGTTGAGTTTACCGATGAAAGGACGAAGGGAGGTCGAATTATGGCCCTATGGATATGGAAGCTCTAGTGATGTGAATGTTGGGGTTTCTATCTTACAAGAATCTGTACATAACGAGATTGTTCATTACATTTTCAATAATAATAGCTCTAATTTGTGAATATTTAAATGCATGTGTGTCCATACTAGTGGCAGCTACCAGAGATTTCCAATCTCTGATATGATGTTTCATGTTGCACCTGGACCAATGGCATAGGTTGTCGTGTGCCACATTTGCCGTGCTGTCGGTACTCGCCAAGTCAAACAAGGAAAGATTAGTTCCTTATACATTGCATGTACGCAGCCATAAGTTTTTTTTTTTTTTTGGTTGCATTGGTGAAAAAAGGTACTCCCTCCGATCCATAATAAGTGTTGCGAAAATGAATGTATCTAGCACTAAACATGTCTAGAATGACACTTGTTATGGATGGGAGGGAGTATATCTTATTATTCTCGTTCCATGTTTGAGGAGTTGGCTTTGTAAAAGCTTTTGTTCAGGTGAAAGAGACCACCATTTGGTAGCACTGATCATATTCTCTCCTTTCCCCCCAAAACTTTTCTTGTCTTTTTTAATAATGCATTGCTCCTTTTCATTTGCTGGTGGGATGCGTGGTTTTGTGTCTGTGTCAACAGACACTTGAAAGATGCCGCATCAGCTGGGTGATAAGGGGCAGCGAAGGAGTATTGCTTTCCAGATTCTGCCCACGTACTTGTGTCATGCTTGCTCTCATAAGCCATGAATGAATGTGGCTTGGTTTCGTGGTTGATACATCCTTTGTGAGAAAAATATACTCGTTGACAAGTTTCTTTTTTGAGGGGTGAAGCGTTGACAAGTTGGTGAAGATCGTATGATAAGACAACACTGATTTGGTCGTTTGGTCATAACAAATTTCTCAACAGAGAACGGGAAGGGGTATTTGGGAGCTTCACTAGAGTTGGATAATAATGGAGCTTCACGTACCTTTCCGAGTGGTCATTTGCCAATTGGGACGCTTTGATGTTCCACATACACCTTTCAAGGGCATTCGTCTAACGTTTCAAATCTGTTTTTCCTTAACCCAGTCCTGTCGTGTCACGCACACCAGAACTTGCATATAAGACGACCTTCAGGTCACAAGCCCACACCTCCACATAGAATAGCAAAATTTAAAAAAAAAATCCCCAAGGAAAAGCAGACACCAAACATGTCGTGGACTGCTCGAGCCCTCGTCGCTGCCACCTTGCTCTCTGCGGCCGTTGCAGCAGCGGCGTCGTCGCCCAATTCCACCTCGTCGCACCCGGCCGGCGGCCACTTCCTCGCCCAGCTCTCGCAATGGCGGGAGCACTACCTGTCCGACGACGCGCCCTCCTCCTCCTCACAACAAGCCGTTGGCACGGCCGGGATCAGCGTGCGCCGGCACACCGTCCTCTCGTGGGTCCTCGCCTCCCTGGCCGCGTCCGTGTCGAGCGCCGGCGGCGTGGGCGGCGGGTCGCTGTTCCTGCCCATCCTCAACCTGGTGGCCGGGCTGAGCCTGAAGCGTGCCACGGCCTACTCCTCCTTCATGGTGACCGGCGGCGCCGTGTCGAACGTGCTGTACAGCCTGCTGTGCAGCACGCGGGGCCTGATCGACTATGACGTGGCGCTGCTCTTCCAGCCGTGCCTGCTCCTGGGCGTCAGCCTCGGGGTGGTGTGCAACGTCATGTTCCCCGAGTGGCTCATCACGGCGCTCTTCTCGCTCTTCCTCGCCTTCTGCACCGCCAAGACGTGCCGCGCCGGGGCCAAGATCTGGAGGGCCGAGACCGCCGCCGCCGCCGACAGCCACGGCGGTCACAAGGTGCCACTGCTGCTCGGCGGCGGCCTCCCGCTGCCCGGCCAGGTTGTCGGAGGCGAGGGTGAAGGGTCGCTGGGTGGCATTGGAGGTCCCGTGACCGTCGGCGACCGCGCGAGGTTCCCGTGGAAGGACGTGGCCACGCTCCTCGTGATCTGGGTCTGCTTCTTCCTGCTCCATGTCGTCATTGGAGATAAGCACGGGAAGGTATGTATGGCCTGCGTTCCCTTTCTCCGCGTAATTGGCTGGCGCTGCTGTGCACGGGAGATACGATCCTGGCGCGTAGATCACGGCAGAAACTACTCAGGCGTGTGCGCCACTGTGCACACTGCACAGGATAGGGGTGCATAGAGGAGCACAGTCGGCAGTACGTACGCCAGCCAGTATATGGATATGCGTAGCGCCAAGCCAAAAAGCCAAGATAGTGCGCACTCGTAATCACGCGTTGTCATTTGCCAGTGGCACCATGCTCTCCTTTTCTGATGCAGCAGAAAGCAGTGGCTGTTTTGCTAGCTTGTTACTTTCCTTTGCTTTTGCGAAATGACACTCCGACGTTAAGTTTGGTTTTCTTTCCCATCCCTGCTTCGTAGCATTTTTCTTTAGCTTGTCATTTTCTTTCTTTTGCTAATCAAGCATCTTTACTTTACAGTCATCTATTCCCCTTTTGAGGATAGATATATAACAAGCTTCATATCATTGTTTATCGAGTGGTCAACCTTATTACATTTTATAGATGAGTGGGTCAACCGGGGCAACTCCGTTATAGTGACTGGAACGTCATATCCTTCCCCTATGGGCATACCAAAAAAATACCGCATTGAATCAAGGTCGGAGATAACAATCAAACTATGAACCTTTCTCTTTTAGCTGTTGTCCTGTCTGACCTAGCAGCGGTATCAAATGACTGCTATACTAATATAGCTGAGCACATGCCTGTATCGAGGAGGAACCAAACTATGAACCTATGACCATGACCCGCTAAAACATCTTGTAGCACATCCTCTCTAAAACATGCCACGATTGGTCAAAATGGGACTAGTTTTATGTGTTCAAAAATAATAGAGTTTTTTTTTATTAATACTCGTCTGGTCAATTTCTAATAATAAAATATTCTAATATGTTGACATACTGACTATGGCTACGTCGACTTAGCTACAAATACATACTTGTCGATCAGCCGATAGCTGTCAGATTAAGAATTTCTCAAACTCTTGCACTTGAAGAATCAGAAAATACTATCACGCGGTTATCAAAGTGACTAAGAAATACTCTCTCTGTTTCAAATTACTCCGCGCGCACGCTTACCTAGGTGGACTAGTACTCTCTTATTTTTCATCCAAAAAAAATTCTGGATTTTTGGTATACGTAGTACACATTTCATACTATCTATTTCAAAAATCTCAGGATTTTTCTGAATGAAAAATGAGGGAGTAATAGCCCACCTACATAAGCGTGTCGGCGGAGTAATTTGAAACAGAGGGAGTAGCTATTTACCAGTCATATGAGAAGTAATAAAACTGAATTTCTAAAATTTGTGCCACTATTACTTTTTTCTGGAAAATAGAAGAACTCCAGCCTCTGAGTCGATTGATGCACACACCCATATTAATTATGAAGGTTTAGATCTGAAATTTTACAAAGTAAGACCCATGGATAAAGCTCGACCATAGCAAAAGAAACACACAAGGCACACCTATGCAGCACATTTTTTATTGCTAGACCGTTAAAACCATATGGGTTGAACATATTCCAAGATATTGTCTCCAAATGGTGCACCCGGAGTTTAGAGATCGCCCCGCCTTCACATATGCAAACAATACTACAACATGTCCGCTGGGTAGCCTTATGGATAACCTGTAAAAAAAAGAGAAGCTCTAGTCTTGTTAAAAACAACATATTTGCAATAATCAAATAAAGCCTAACAGAAAACACAAACTCACACCCGGATCTGAGCCTTAAGTTGCCTACTAACCCCACTCAATCAGTTTCCGGACATATTCACACTAATAGTTGGAGGTTAAATGTCACATGAACTATTCGTATGCCCTCTCCCTTTGCTACTTATTAAAGGCAGACCTAAAAATCGCAAAAAGTTCAGCCTATGGCCAAGTCTTTTGGACTTTCATCATTACTTTGTCCATTTTGTTTATACATGTATTGGGGGGCAACATCACTGCATTATATCTTCCTTTAACTCAAGATAAATGGTTCCAAAGAAATTTATATTGTAGGTTATGCTGTTTGTTAGAATATAGGTTAATGCTGTGATGTGTGTAACTAGACATGAGCTTGACATTTCGTGCCAAGGTTCCACAATCCACCCCCCTATAGAGACTAACCGATATAACTATAGGAGTCCCATACGGTAAGAAAACAAATTGTCATGTCGTGGCTATCTACGATAACAACTCTCGGAAGCTTGCTTTTCTTTGGTCCAACACAACCATGTCGTCACGGACCGCCAGGTTGTCCACCAGCGTGGCGGCACTAGAACCAACGTTCTAACTAACAGCAGTAACATGTACGGAGTATGTCAGTTGATATTTATATGCTCAATGCTTTGTAGGAAGATTGTCGCCATCCATCCCGATGGTGGCACAATTCAATATCCCGACACTCGACCACCACTAAGAAGATCGTAGAGTACAGTCCGCTGTCTAGGTTCATTCTACAATTCAACTACTCCCTCCAATCCAAATTAATTGACTTAGATTTGACTACATTCGGATGTATCTAACATTAAAATATGTCTAGATACATCCGAATCTAGACAAATCCAAGTCAATTATTTGGGTCGGAGGGAGTAGCGATTTTCATCCGATTTACTCCCTCCGTCCCAAAATAGATGTCTCAAACTTTTTTAAAAAATGGATGTATTTAGACAGTATTTAGTATCTAGATCCATCTAAATTTAGACAAATTTTCGACATCTATTTTAGGACGGAGGGAGTATATTAAAGGTCAACTAGCTAGCCATGGAAATGCCTGTCAAACTTATGTTTACTAAGTTATCCAACGATGGACAACACTTTAGAGGTCGTTTGGTACCCAGGTATTCATTTTATTTAGTAGAAATGAAATGAATACATGGATTCATTTCATTTATATTATGATTCCAAAAACATCAACATGTTTGGTTGCCACCGGAATTTGCAAATGACGGGTCTAAGATAGGAATTGGGTTTACACATGGGAATATTTCGATGGATTTGCCAAATAAAACGACAGCCCAATTCCGTGCCAACCAAACAGCATAGGGATAGAATTGCAAAATGAATTTCAAGATATCAGACCCAAATGATGGATACCAAACGACCTGCTAACTCAAAGGCCCAAGTGTTAGTTTAAGGCAGATTATTTCCCCCTAAAGACCTGCTAACTCAAAGGACACGCCAATTGGTCGGAACTCGGAAGCTGTTTTCTGTGTGTGCTTTGCATCGGGTCACTGTGCATGTCCACGTTCACGTATCTCAGGAAGGAAAAAAAGCGAATTGAATTTCAGTAAAATCTTTTTTTTCTGCTTTATCCTTCTCTCAATCGAAGAAATGGAATGTTTCATTCAATCTACCGTATGATCTTGTTATTAATGTGATTTCTCTGTCCAGGGAGTGGTCGGGATAAAACCCTGTGGAATAGCATACTGGCTAGTCACCATATCCCAGGTTCCTTTCGCCGTGGCTTTCACAGCCTACATCATACACGCAAAGAGAAATAAAGAGGTTGTGCAGGACGACGAAGATGGCAAGGTAGAACGTTCCCTCATGTTCTGATTGTTGCAGGACGACGAAAATGGGAGTGAACTAATCTTTCCACGCACGGCTATCCATGTACCCATGTGTGTAGGCAGCAAATTCTTTCGCCACTAAAACGGAAACCCTGCCGCCGCTGGCGCTCCCCATGGCCGCTTTCGTGACCGGGTCGCTGAGCGGCCTCTTCGGCATCGGCGGAGGGCTACTCCTCAACCCTGTTCTCCTTCAGATCGGAATACACCCGCAGGTACGTATTCAGCATGCTCCTTTCTAGGAGCAGTACATTTTCTCTAGCTAGTTAACCGATGTTCTGAAATTTCCAAGGTATGTATAATGTGCTAAGTATTTTTTTGGTGATGTGCAGACTGCGGCGGCGACGTCTTCGTTCATGGTCCTGTTCTGCGCGTCCATGTCGATGGCTCAGTACGTCCTGCTGGGCATGGAGGGGATCGGGGAGGCATCGGTGTACGCGGGGATATGCTTCGTCGCCTCCGTCGCCGGGGTGATCCTGATCGGACGCGCCGTCAGGAAGTCCGGCCGGGTCTCCATGATCGTGTTCCTGGTCACGGCCATCATGGCGCTCAGCACCGTCATCGTCACCTGCTTTGGAGCCCTAGACATTTGGACGCAGTACACTGGTGGAGCGTATATGGGATTCAAGTTACCTTGCTGAGTGACGTGGTGACATCCAGAGAGTGAGTGTGGTTCATCCGTACATATATTGGAGAGGTGCTTGTTCAATGACTGCTTTTGGCTTGGCGTTGGTTTCTTTTTGAAGGAGGATTTTTGTTCTGGATTGTTGTTACGGATCTTTCTGGGCTTTAGGCTTACCGTAAAATTATAAGAAACTTTTTTGGAATGCCGGTTCCAAATAGTTTTTCTTATATAGAAGAAAATAACAGTGATATACTTTAACTCTTAATTAAGGAGGTGTTAGAAGCCATTTCTCAAATGAAGCATAATAAGACGCCGGGCCAGATGGGTTTACTGCTGAATTTTACCAAACTTTCTGGGTGATCACTAAAACTGATTTGATGGCCTCGTTTGCTTCGAACTTTCGGGTGATCACTCTTCGACGTCAGAAGGAAAATGCGGTAGAGATCTAACAACATAGACCCATTTGCCTTCTCAATGTGAGCTTTAAAATCTTCACTGAAGTAGCAACGAAGCGTATTACTGGGATTGCTTATAAGGTGATTAGACCCAATCAAACGGTATTTATGCCAGGACGACATATACTAGAAGGGGTAGTTGGTTTTTATGAAACCATTCATAAACTTCATAAGAAGAAAATGGACATGTTTTTTAAATTGATTTCGAGAAGTCAAGTGGCGTTTCTATAACAAGTTTTGAGAATGAAAGGTTTTGATTCAAAATGGTGTAAATGGATTAAAGACTTTGTGGAGGGGGTAGTCCGCGAATTAGAGTTAATGATGATTTTGGACACTACTTCCAAACTAGAAAATGTCTACTTCAAGAAGATCCATTGTCCACTTTTCTTTTTAATATTCTTACTAATATGTTAGCTATCCTCATTGCAAGGGAAAAGGAGGATGGCCAGGTTGGCGGTTTAATCCCTCATTTAATTGAGGGAGGAAAGCGTCTACATTCTTCAATACGCGGATGATATGATTCTTTTCATGAAACATGATTTGTAGAAGGTTGTGAATATGAAACTAATCCTATGCATATTGAAGCTACTATCTGGATTAAAGATCAACTTTCATAAAAGCGAAATATCTTGTTTTGGGAAAGCTAAAGACGTGGAAGAACAGTACAAGGAGATTTTTGGTTGTGACACCAGTACACTTCCATTTAGGTATCCCATCTTGGCATACTATTCACTACCAAAACATACAAACCCGGAATGGAATCCAGTAGAAATTCGTTTCGAAGGAAAACCTGGATGCTGATAGAGAAAGTTACTCTCATATGAAGATAAACTTGTTTTAAAAAATTCCGTTCTAACGGGTATGTCTATGGTCATGCTGTCTTTCTTGGAAATACCTAAAGGGGTAAGGAAACGATTAATTTTTTTTAGATCCAGTTTTTCTAGCAAAGGGATAAAAATAAAAATATCGATTCACTAAATGAAATATAATTTGTAGACCGAAGGATCAGGATGGTCTTGGTATTGAGGTGCTAGGGAATAAAGAATATGTGTTTACTCAGCAAATAACTATTTAAGCTCTTAACAAATACCTCAAAAATAAAACTTTAGCACAAGTTCAAACTAAGCCAATAGATTTCTCTTTTTGAAAAGGGCTAATGGATGTCCAAAAGATCTTTCCTTAGAAGTTCTTTTAAGCTAGGTAACAGATAGTTTACTAGATTCCGAGGGATTATTTGGTTAGGAGAGGAGTCTCTTGCTAGTAAATAACCTTCTCTGTGTTGTATAGTACAACGGGAAAATGTGTCTTAAGTACATACCGTTCTATCTCAGACGCCTTTAGTTATATTTTTCAGGGGGACTCTGAGGTTAGCTTGAAATAAATGGTTCGCATGGCTCCATCTTTGCCAACGACTTATGAACAGACGAAAATGATAGTTTTGTTTGGAAGCTAACCTCATTATGAGTCTTTTCGGTTAAGTCAATGTATGAAGATGTAATGAACGAGCATAATCATTTTCCTACAAAATATATATGGAAATTGAAGCTCCCACTTTTTTATGTGGAAACAAGCGCTTTTATTGCTCAACGTAATATTTACACCCGGCATCTGCATAACTAAGATGCATACAACTGATCAATCCACATGAATAGAAAACAAAGTAAGAAGACCAATATTACAAATAACTCTATCAAAATAAACGGCCTCGAGCTATGGCAGATCAATCTGCAAATCACGCGGCCTTTTCCATGTCGGGAGAAAATATTCCTCGTCGTGTCCTCCAATCGCGTAGACCTCTCCGTAAATAAGTCGCGAAACTCCATACATTGGAGAGTAGTCCTCCCACTTAAGATAAAGATTTTTATGTGGTTCCTCAATAGAAAGGTTCTGTTAATAAAAGATAATTTGCTAAAGAGAAAATGGAAAGGACGTAACAAGTGTTGTTTTTGTAACTTGGAGGAGACAATTGAAGATTTCTTTCATTCTTGCCCTTTTGCAAAGATTGTGTGGTGTATTATATTTTCCCCTACAACATTTCTACCAATATCAAAAATATGTTTGAAAATTGGTTGAATGACATTGCTATAAAAACTAAAGCTAGAATATGCATTGGAGTTTCTGCTTTAAGTTGGTCAATTTGGAATGTAGGAAAAATATTGTTTTTTAACAAGTTCGGAGTTCTAATTTTTTTTTAGGTTATTCATATGGCTAAGCACTTCCAACAACAACTATGGGTCTTCTTGCTGCCGGAGGACCAACAGCAACTTATGACTATTGGCTTTCCCTATTTAGATTTTTTTGGTCTGAACGTCTGGAAATTAAGAGGCTTGCATGTCTGGTACGCTTTGAGACGCGGAATCGCGGCGGAACTAGCTACACTAGCGTACTGCCAACTGTCAGAATTTCTTAAAGATATTTCCAATTTAGGTTGGGAAACAAAGAAGAACTCCCTGCAACTATAAAGCGTCCAAGTACATAGTTGACAAAACTAAACTCCTAGTTATTATAGACATATATGAAAGTGCAGTTCGTGTCTGAAAACTAGAGAGTACAGACAGATGAACGAACGTTTCAGAACCGTAAGGACAAAATAGCAAGTGAATCTTATTATAGACATTAATTCTGTATCTGGAAAGAAGTTTGCATTATATCTACTACAAAGATTCTCCCCATTCAATTCTTCCTTCAGAAAAAGCACCGCAAGAGACATGCTGATCTTACTATAGAGAGATTCAGCTCTTGCTGCCCGTTTGCTCATATGCAGACACAAGGGTACGATTATTTTTTGCTATATCGCACACTAAGTCCTAAGCTACGTTGACATTTTGCCGATGCACAGCCTCAGTGGACAAACAGGACCCAAGATTTTTGTCAGTGAACTTCATTTGCGAGGATTTTTTCAGTTGACTTGAGGCAAATTTGTTTGTCTTGGATGACAAAACGCGTTGGCAGTTTCAGTGACGAACAGGCTGGACGCTCTGCCTGTGTACGTCTTCCCGGTGGCTTCTCTGCTGACGGGCGGCATGAGTGGCCTCTTCGGCATTGGAGGAGGCCTGCTTCTCAACCCCGGCCTGCTCCAAATTGGAGTACCTCCAAAAGTAAGAACAATTATTCCCTCGGTGTTGTTGTTCCCATTTTGATCAAATCAAGAAACAAGCTATCAACTAGCTAGCCGGTGCATAATCTGGTTCTGAATCTTTTTTTCTTTCTGTCAGACAGCGTCAGCGACGACGATGTTTATGGTCCTCTTATGCGCCTCCATGTCGATGGTCCAGTTCATAATCCTGGGAGTTCACGGGATCGTGGGCGCGCTGGTCTACGCCGCCGCCTGCTTCGTGGCCTCCATCGTCGGGCTGGTCATGATAGAGGGCGCCGTCAGCATCAGGAGGTCCGGCAGGGTTTCGCTGATCGTCCTTATGGTGGCTGCCGTCTTGGCCCTCAGCGCCGTCGTCATAGCTTGCTCCGGCGCGGTCCGTGTGTGGGCGCAGTACATGGGCTTCAAGCTCCCCTGCGGAAGGAAACCGAGGAAGTCCTAAGGCCTGAGTTTGCTACTACTAGTACGGGTACTCCCCCGTTCAAAAATATAAAACATTTTAGCTTTGTAAAATAAATGTATTTAGACGTTTTTAATGTATAGGTTTACTCGTACTATCTACAAACCTATACACTAAAAGATGTCTAGATATATTAGATTCACGAAGCTAAAACATCTTATATTTCTGAACGGAGGGAGTACAATGTAATTTTTTGAGTCAAAGTAAAATCATGGAAGAAAATAGCGCGCTATTTCTTTGCTATAGCGGCGCTATAGCATATTTGAGAGGTGAACGTTACGCTATGCAAAATTTGCTCACTATGACGCTAATCACGGTTTAGCGGCGCTAAACACGCTATAACATACAGCGCAATAGCGACGCTAAAGAAATCTATGAATATAGCACCACCCGATAAGCCCATTCAGTCCACGAATCCATCACGCCCAACACTATGGATCTAAACCTAGCTTAACTCAATCCTATTCCCCAGTTCTCCCTCCCCACATGACGGTGGCGATTGCTGACAGACTGCAACGCCCGTCTCCTCTAGGTCCAGCCGGTCGGCCGCCTCCGCTCGGCACGTCCACCAGACGCACTGAAGCACCAGGAGGACGCGCATCTCAAGTTCTCGACCAGTGAGTTGACCTGGCGCAAGTCTTCTCCTCTAACTTGTCCTGCACCGGATGTCAAGCAAACTTTGTCGTTTGACCACTATTAGTTGATTGGTTATGCATGCATTACTCCAAAAAAAATAGCTGCTAAAATCCCTAATAATACATGCTATATTTTAATTTTTTAATTTTTTTAACACACGCTATTTTAGAAAATAGAGTGCTATTAGCACGCTATAACTTTCGTAGCGTCTAGAGAATGACCACGCTAAATGAAATAGTGCGCTATTTTTTTCCTTGCAGTAAAATTAATGTAGAACCTGAATTCTGAAGCCAGCCTGAAGAACTGTAACGAGACCTGGCCACACGGTACGCACGCACGCTCCGCTTCTCGGAGAAATGAGCCAAACTTGCTGTCGGTTTTGTACACACTTTGGGATGTGTATCAGTTGGCGCGGTCTCCCTGGTGTTCAATCTGTCGGCCCGTTCGCACATGTGCAGGCTGGAGTGCTGGACCGCTCCATGGTCGAGAGGGTTCGGTCCCTTGGACAGTCCGTGTAGCCGTATCCTGCCGCTGAGCATATTCCAGCGTGCACTGTAGCGTTGCGCGCCCCGGAGGGAATGCGACCACTACATGCGCGCGGCGGTGAAAAGGAGTCTCGCGCGCGGCCGGTGCACGCGCCAAGTTTAATTTACGCCGCCCGGTACGTGCTGCCTGCTGCCGCCGCCGTTGCCAGCGCGTGTTGTCGTGGCCGGAAACGTTTGTCGACGAGCGGCCGAGCGCGTTGCAGAAAACCTGTACGCGCGCGAGAGAGATGCGCTGCTCTGCTCGGCTGGACCTGATGAACAGCTGCACGCATGGCCGCGCAGGAAACGGACGTATACGCGCGGTGCCGATGCATGTTCCAAAACATGGATCTGCTCTACCGCTTGTTCTCTTCTGCTCTGTCTGTGAGACGTACCAACCCGATGGATCCTTGCCTTGTTCCGTCTGTCGCTCGGAATTCTGTAGCAGAATGTAGGACCCCCCGCACGCTAATCCCTCTATATATATAGCGTCCCGGAATGCACCTTTACGGCCACCTCACACACCAGAAACATGCCTTCTGTTGCGAAGATGGCAGAGATGAAGGCGGCGATCTGCGTCGCCGCGATAGCAACACTGATCCACGCTGTGACCGCCGCCGATTACATCGTCGGCGACCCAACCGGCGGCTGGCAGGGGAAGACGGACTACAAGTCTTGGGCTTCGGCCCACAGCTTTGCTCCTGGAGACACCCTAAGTAAGTCATGGCCTCATGGGCGCTTACCGGTGCACTCATAACCTGTGACTGTTCTACACAAAAGCCTCTGACTGTGCGTGCATTCCAACGTACTATTCCTGCTAACATGTTCGTGCGCAAACGCAATGTATCCAGCATTCAGGTACAGTCCCTACCACAACGTCGTGGAGGTGACCAGCGACGACTACGAGGCCTGCTCCACGGCCAACCCCGTCTCCTTCGACAACAGCGGCCTCACCACCGTCGCGCTCACCGCGCCGGGGAAGCGCTACTTCATCTGCGGCGGGCCGGGCCACTGCCAGAACGGGATGAAGGTGGAGGTGGACGTCGCCGACCGCCCCGCGCCCACGGCACCCAGCACCCCGCCCCTGCTGCCACCGCTCCCACCGGCACCCGCGCCATCGTCACCGGCTCCGGCACCGGCCGCGGAGCCACCGAGGCATGCAGCGCACAAGAGGCACAAGAAGTGGCGCCACTCCCCACCTGGGCCTGCGCCGACAATGCCTCCCGTGGTGCAGTCGGCGGAGTCGTATCTCCCGCTCGCGGCCCTTGCGCCAATGTCGTCGACGACTCCGCCTCCGCCCATGTCGTCGGGCGCTGTAGCCGTGTGGCGTGCCAAGTGGGGGGGGGGGGGGGGGGGGGGCGCCACGCTGGGGCTGGTCGCTCTTTGGTTGGCGGTGCTGGCTCTGTGAGTTAAGGGAGGTTTTCGATTAGGCCATGGGTGAGGCCGTCAGATATTTCCTCCCTGTTACCGTCCACTGTATTGCGTGTTTAGATTTTGTGTCAAGACGGACCTGATGGTAATAATTGCTTGTCTCTTAGTGAGCTATGCACTGTCTCGCATCAGATAGTTGCTACTATTGACTAGTTGTTGTCTGTGTGTGCGATACTTTCACCGTTTTGTTTGACAGGTAAGATAGTGCAACTCTAGCAGTTTTTTTAAATCACAATATATTCACCTCATTAAAAACCTTCCAGTCCCTTTAGATATTCTGATATGAAAAATAGTGCGTAAGAAACTTACTGCCGAGATCAAAACAAGTTTACATCGTTTATTACAGCAGGGATAATAAAGCTAGGAGAATCACCGTCCCAAGAATAAAAAAAATAGAATATGAGAAAACCTAGCTAGAGTATGCGCCATGCCATTTGCTTCTCTTGGCCAATGTTGCACCATAATATTACCAATCCGTTGTGCCGTTAGATAGCAATCTAAAAGAATGGCAGAGTATGGACCCATACATCCACTTCACCATTAAAAGTTTGTACTATTTCTAGGCAATCAGATTCAATAATAACCGGAGTGCATCCTAGATCCTCCATCATTTGCAACCCTCTTAGAAGTGCGATCGCTTCTGATGTGGGTGCACTTAAAAGATTTTCTCCAACCCAACTTCTGCCTGCAACCGCACATCCTTTGTAATCTCTCAAAACCGCAGCCATAGCACCAGTGCTATTAGGGAAATAGCTAGCATCAACATTTAGCTTATAAGTTTTTGTTGCTGGTTTTTGCCATCTTATAACTTTTGGTTCAGCTCCTGACATACCTCCGGCACAATTCAGAGCCAGCCCCAGGATCGAGAACGTTGTCCTGGACGGTGTAGCAATCTGCTCTCCCTTACAATTTACTCTAGCAGAATCTTTAAAACGACTTGTTCACTAAAAAACTGTTAGTCCAAAAAAAAACTCTAGGCTATACATTTCTTTTGAGAGTTTTGCTTCGGTGTCCTCCATGATTGAGTAGCACAGGTGGACAAGTGGAGATGTCGTAGGTAATAGCTTAGTGTGTGTTGTCCCTGGGACAACATGGAGTTGCGCTCAGTGCGCATGTACCCTGGCGCGTTGTAATGTCCGACCACTTTACGTCTCTCAGGACGTATCCTTGAAAAAAGAGTTTTGCTTTGGTGTCCCCTTTCTCTCCTCCCAAACTTAGAAAACTAAAAACACAAGGACAACCAAGATAGTATGATATCCCTTCATGTCGGGGTGTTAGGGGCATTAAATAAGAAGAAGGTGCTCTGCTAATTAGCGAAAACTGGGCGAAAATCATACAACAACAACATCACCACGCAAGGCCGCACCCACTCTCACCATAGGGCCAAGCCCACTCGACCTGAGAACCACTAGGACCAAGCTCGAAGCACCACTTTACAAGACTGGACGACCTCCCACCAATGCTAGATAGAAGATGCTACGACCGCGATGGGAGGAGCCGACGCAGGACGCTCCACCATACATGAAGAAGCCAACCCTCTCGGGAGCAACGACGCTGATGCCCCAACATTGCAAACTTCCGCGGCCATTGCCTCCACATCCAGCTACTCTGCTACACTCGGCAGACCACCAACACCACCTTCGGGACCGCCGTCCCATGTACCACAGCTCGCCCTCGAGCCACAACGACGCACGACCCAATCGCCTGCAGCCCAAGACACACATGGCAAATTGCCCGCAGACCATGGCTGTTGCACCATCATCCTGGGTTGCCACCCTGACATGAAGTCAAACCACCTCCGAAGAGACGTGTCGACCGAGCCAGCAATCTCACCGCACTAGCGACACAAAGTTTTCGCCCAAGACATGGCCAACGCTCCTCCACCCCATGAAAAACTGCCTGCCAAGGTTACCGAGGCCGCCGCCTCGATGTGCAAACGTCAACCACTCGCGGCCGCAACCCCGACATCTACCAACCTGAAGAAAAGAGAAGCACAAGCCAACGACTGAATGGGCCCTCCAAGACGACGTCTCTAAGAAGGAAGCGATGTAGCCGTTGCCGCCGTCGCCCGCTCTAGGACCCGAAGCTAGGGATTTCTCCCGGAGAGCCCAACCCAAAGTTTTAAATAGCCGGCTATACCCGCGCTATAGACTTTCGAGAGGCCTACTGCTCCGGCTATGACGTTCATAGGATAAATGGAGAATAGCCGCTAATAGCCAGCTATATCCCGATTTAGCCATAAATTAGCCTCCAATTTAGCCGCTAAAGGTCATGCTTTATGGATTACTCTTTTTTCTCTTTTGAAAAATCTTTGTTCAATCTGATTCAATAAAATGTTGTGAGTTGAATGGTTAAATACTTATTTGCATTAAATAGTTGAACGAGTTGTAGCTCGAATCATGTTTGTGACATAGTTTTTCGCTTTTTGACAAGATATGACAAAAAATTCCTCTCCTTTTGAAAAAGACAAAAATGGAATAGCCTAGTGTAGCCTTGTATAGCAGCTAAAAATGTTGCCGCTAAATGAAATAGCCGGCTATTTTAAACTTTGGCCTAGCCCACGTGGGGGTATCAAGGAAACTCGACAACACGTACCTCCAAGAAGGAAGACGACACTGATATGCCGCCGCCATCGGCACTAGCAAACTCAATGCAAGGCTTTCGCCCAGAACTCCATGTCATTGTATTGGGAACGACAGTACCTAAACAGGTTAGATAGAGGTGTGGGGACTAGCAGGGAAGCTCTCGACGGCATCCGCGGGCGGGATTGGATACGAGCAAGTGTAGCGAGACACAAGAAGTACCTAGGTTCGGAGCCCTCGTGGTGAGGTAAAGCTCCTACTCCTGTCGATCTGACTATGAGTGGTATACGGGCTACAATCGCTCCTGAAGCTGTATCTTCTATCTACCTCCTTAAATGCGCTGAGACCAACTCTTGCTACGAGAGCCTTGCCTCTCCTTATATAGGTAGAGAGGCAACGGTCTCACTGGCCAGTTTGGCTAGCGGGCCCCACAAGCGGGTCCCAGCCGGCTGGTCATCTAGAGTATCCGGTACACTTACATCCCATCGATATACATGCGGTAGGGTCGTCGTGGGTACAGTGAACGCCGTGTGAGCCTATCGTCAGCATCTGGCCACTGTGCCCTGATGTCTACGCACTTCTATTCTTGTAGACTGTGCTTGGGCCTCCAAGTGCAGAGGTTTGTAGAACAACATGAAGTTTCCCTTAAGTGGATTACCCAAGGTTTATCGAACTCAGGGAGGAAGTGTTCAAAGGTATCCCTCTCAAGCAAACCATGCAATCAAGATACAAGATGTCTCTTGTGTCCCCAATACACTCAATACACTTGTCAGGTGTATAGGTGCACTAGCTCGGCGAAGAGATAGTGAAATACAAGTGGTATGGATAATTATAAGTGGTAACGGTGCCAGAAAATAGCTTTGATGGCGCGTGGTTGATGGGTAGGAAGAGACTAAAGGCAATCTGAAATAAAGATGGAAGCAAGCAAACATGTAACAGATCTAATTGCAAACGGTGTTTTAATGGTTAGAAACAAGGCCAAGGGATCATACTTTCGCTAGTGAACACTCTCATACAAATATATTCTCTTCAGGATAATACTCTGAACTACTCTTCGGTTGGACACTCTAATCCATGGTAGGACTATAACAACACTCCTCAAAGTCCGCTTTCCCCATCTAGGTAACCCCACACTGTCACCTTGAGCTCTAGATGGTTCCAACAAACACCACAATTTCAAAAAGATACCCAACTCCAAATATAACTCATAACAAGTATTTGTAATCTCTAGCCTAAGTGTCACCATGGTGTGCACGCTGTCACTTTCACACACATGGGGAGAGCAGAGATCTATTAAATCACTTGAGTAGCAAAGTAGATCTACTTGATTACAAAGCTCATGATCACAATATGATCATGCATAGAGAGAGAGATGAACACATAGCTACCGGTAGAACCCTTAGACTTGAGGAAGAACTACCCCCTCATCATCATGGGAATCAGCAACAGTGATGGAGATGGTGGTGGAGTCGATAGAGATGGCTCCGGGGGCACTTCCCCGTCCCGGCAGGGTGCCGGAACAGAGACTTCTGTCCACCGAATCTCCTCTTCGGTGGTGGCGGCGCTGCGGAACTTTTCGTGGCTAGAGGCTTGATTCTTTAGGGTTTTCTCATCGGGAGGCTTCTTATAGGCGAAGAGGCGATGTCAGAGGGTGGACCAGGGACCCACACCACCTGGTGGCACGGCCAGGGGGACCCATGCCACCATATGGTGTGGCCAGCCCCTGGCCCCTCTCCATCTCGTCTTCTGGCTCCGTGAGTCTTCCGGTAAAATATTGACTTTGGCTTTTGTCCGGTCCAATTCCGAGAATATTGATTTTTTGCCTTTTTTGGAACCAAAAATAGAAGAAAACAAGCAACTAGCACTTTGGCATGTTGTTAATAGGTTAGTTCCAGAAAATGTATAAAAATAACTCAAAGTGTGGACTAAACATAAGATAGTAGATACTAAACAAGCATGGAACATAAAAAGTTATAGATACGTTTACAACATATTAACATCCCCAAGCTTAACTCCTGCTCGTCCTCGAGTAGGTAAGTAATAAAAAGAATAATTTTTGAGGTGACATGCACCATCACAATCAAGATAAAACCATTTGCAAGCATTGAAAGCTAGGATCAAAGTACTCTAAACATGAGCATGAAAGATGAAGTTATAACAATAAGACATAGTAACTATGCATGCAACATGAAAGGATAGAAACAAATATCATGAATAACAATGCATTGAAAGACGTTTGTTTGTTTCACATATATAAAACATAGCATAGTGGTATTCAGCTTGTCCCTCATGGAGTAGTAAAACATAAATGCATAGGACACCTTCAAAGTTCATAAGGGTGACTAGATACAAATAGTTCAAGAACAAGCAATATCAACATTATGAATCAATCAATAAGTTTTGGGACAATGCACATAGAACTAAGAATGACAACTATGCTCTCTTAATTGGTGCCTAAGGATAGAAGGTGGAGACTCAATATAAAAGTGGAAGAAAGGCATTCATAGAAGGAAGCAGGGATTCAAGTCTCATAAAGAGCTTCCAAAAATTATGGTACTTATTAGCTTTCAGCTCTCATTGCCCCTATCATAAGCATCTTGAAGTGATTAAGGTTAAAGTGAACAAACTATGGAGTATATGCTAGACAAAGTATAAGTTGGCAATCTCATGTCCCTTGAATACGAGGGCCGCTCTTCATGCTACTCAAGTTTTGTTACCGGTAAGTTCTTGTCATAGTAAGTATATGTGTATCATAGAGAATCGCCAATGGGGTACCCCTTGCCCGATGATACGGAAGAATCCCCATATCAAAATGACAAGGCAAGCAGACAATAAGCAACTCAGCATCTTCTTATTTACCATGGGAAAATGGTGCTTTTTCTCTCTTTCCTCTTTTCTCATCTTTTTTTTCTTCTTTTTTTCAATCTCTATCTCTTTTTTTTATAAGAAGAATGCTTCATAGATTGCTCATTATGGTTACGCTGCAGGTTTCCACCATGATTAGGCATGGATTAGACCAGCCGCCCAAGCGTTTCTCTAACACACATACATAACTCCATGGACTTACAAGCTCCCCTTTCATTTCACATCGACGACATCCATAAACAAAAGAGAATGATATCAACTAGGTACAATGTACACGTGTAATGTTGAAAGCGTTTCCCATGACAGCATGGTTCTGCTAATCCCAACATATAAGTGCAAGCATATACAACATAGATGACACAATGGTTCAAGTTTATTAGGGGCAAGAAAAGTAAAGTGTGCCATCAAGTTCGTGAGAGCTTTAATCACTAGTTTTCTCATAACAAGTTAAATTCGGAAGATAGATAAAAACATGAATATACTTGGAATAGCAAATGCTAATAGGTAGGTATGGTGGACTCTTTTGAATAACTCGGTTTTATTTGGAGTTGGATGCATGAGTGGAACTCATACTTGGTATGGAGGCTAGCAAAAGACCGGGCGCGGCCAACTAAGAGAGCAATAATGGCCATAATCATGCAAAGCGACAAAACATTATTAATTAAAGCATAAAGTGATATTACAAGACAAAAACTAAAGGATCATAGAGGCTATGGCGACTTGGGATAGTCTTAACATGGTGTGAGCATGTGCCAAGTCAACCCAAATAAAGCATTAAAGGAGAATACCACAATATTATGCTTTTATATGCTAAAACAACGCATGATTCTTTTAAGGCACATTAAGCAATCTCAATTGTTTATAACATGTCATGCTACAGCAAAAATCACTAAGCATAAAGCCAAAACAATATCAAGCATGACCTGATAAAGTCTAAGTCACAGTCAAAAACAAGCTCATTTTTTACCACTTAAGCATGAACTTTTCCTACTCTTTTCCAATCCAAACCAACTTATTTGAAAACTAATGCATGAATGAGGGGGTCCAACCAATTTATTAAAGCAAACTAAGCAAACAAAAACTAAAAACGAAAACGAAGACACTCCAAGAACAACACAACTATGCATGAAACAATAAAAATGAAGTGTTTGGAAGAACCTGAGATTTTTATTAATGAAGAAGGGGATGCCTTGGGCATCCCCATGCTTTGACACTTGTACCTCTTGAATATATCTTGGGGTGACACGGGTGGCATCCCCAAGCTTGTGCTTTTGTCCATTCTTCATCTTATCAAATTACTCTTCCCTACACTTTAAATTTTCCTTCATACAAAATTTCATACAATCTTCATTAGCAACATTAGTGTACTCAAAAGATAATAAACCTTTGGGATTTAGTTTTAAAACAACAAAACTTTCATTAAAAACACAATCTACTGTAGCAATTCCCTCAAAAAGCTCAATTCACCAAAAAGAACCCAAAAAGAAATCGATAAAGAGGCAAATGCAAATAATGGCAGAAATCTGTCAAAACAGACCAGCAGGTGAAAACCGATTTTTTCAAAGACCTTATGTTGCTCAAATTGATAAGTTTTGAACTAACGAAAGTTGGATAACAAGCTGGGGCAGAAGCATAAAAACTCACAGCTCAATCCGACGTACAGAGATTGTTCACGAATTTTTACAGTGAAGCACAAAAATCTGTTTCGGGACAGTAACTTTCCCAAGTCTTACTTCTCTCTCATTAGATGTTACTCTTGGCACAAAAAGCAAATAAAAAGGATAAGGAGAGGTTATTACAGAGGTAATAACTTCCAAGACTCAAGAAAACTATTGGGTTATCTCACAAGAAGTACTTTTCTATAACGCATTTAAGTTAGGCATGATAGTTTGAGAAGATGCTCACATAAGAAATATGAATTGAAGTAAAAGAGAGCATCAAGAAGCAAATTCAAAGCACATTTAAGTCTAACCTACTTCCTATGAAAAATAATCTTGTAAAGAAACAAGTCATGAAAGCACAAAGCAACAAGCATATGAAAGCAAAACAAGTGCAACTTCAAAATTTTCAACATAAAGAGGGGAAACTTAAAATTGTTGAGATACATAAAACCATGTTTCCCTCTCTCATAATAACTTTCAGTAGCATCATGAATAAAATTAACAATATAACTATCACATAAAATATTCTTATCATGAGCCATATGCATATAATCATTATTACTTTCCACATAAGCATAGTTATTCTTATTAATTATAGTGGGAGCAAATTCAACGAAATAGCTATCACTATTATTCTCATCACCATAATCATCAAATATAGAAGGTATATTGTAACCATAATTAATTTTCTCCTCAATAGTAGGTGGACTGAAAATATCATACTCATCATTGTAATCATCATATATTGGAGGTTTGGTATCATCATAAGGAATAGAATAGCTATCTTCCAAAGCTGGGGAACTAAAAAGATTATTTTCATAAAAATCTGCTTCCCCAAGCTTAGACTTTTCCATAGCATTAGCAATAATGGTGTTCAAAGAATTCATACTAATAACATTGCTATTAGCATGCAAATAAAGTTCCATAGGTTTTTTAATTTTCTCTTCAAACACTTCATGTCCTAACTCAAGATAAATACTATAAAGGTCTCTAATTTTGTTGTTGTTTTCCATTAAGCCTAACTAGTGAAAACAAGAAATAAAAAGACAAAATTGCAGAATCTAAAGGAAATAACTTCGAGCACTTACACCGGAGGATGTGAGTACATTTTACCTTACCTCCCCGGCAATGGCGCCAGAAAATAGCTTGATGTCTACGCACTTCTATTCTTGTAGATAGTTGTTAGGCCTCCAAGTGCAGAGGTTTGTAGAACAGCATCAAGTTTCCCTTAAGTGGATTACCCAAGGTTTATTGAACTCAGAGAGGAAGTGGTCAAAGGTATCCCTCTCAAGCAACCCTGCAATCAAGATACAAGAAGTCTCTTGTGTCCCCAACACACCCAATACACTTGTCAATAGTGAAATACAAGTGGTATGGATAATTACAAGTGGTAATGGTGCCAGAAAAATAGCTTTGATGGCGCGTGGTTGATGGGTAGGAAGAGACTAAAGGAAATCTGAAATAAAGATGGAAGCAAGCAAACATGTAATAGATCTAATTGCAAACGGTGTTTCAATGCTTAGAAACAAGGCCAAGGGATCATACTTTCGCTAGTGAACATGCTCATATAAATATCTTCTCTTCATGATACTACTCTCCGGTTGGATACTCTAATCCATGGTAGGGCTATAACAGCACTCTTCAAAGTCCGCTTTCCCCATTTAGATAACCCCACACTGTCTCCTTGAGCACTAGATGGTTCCAACAAACACCACAATTTCATAGAAATATCCAACTCCAAATATCACTCATAACAAGTATTTGTAATCTCTAGCCTAAGTGCCACCATGGTGTGCACGCTGTCACTTTCACACACATGGGGAGAGCAGAGATCTATTAAAGCACTTGAGTAGCAAAGTACATCTACTTGATTACAAAGCTCATGCTCACAATATGATCATGCATAGAGAGAGATGAACATATAGCTACCGGTAGAACCCTTAGACTCGAGGAAGAACTACTCCCTAATCATCATGGGAATCAGCATCGACAATGGAGATGGTGGCGGAGATCGTTGGAGATGGCTCCGAGGGCACTTCCCCGTCCCGGCAGGGTGCCGGAACAGAGACTTCTATCCCCCGAATCTCCTCTTCGGTGGCGGCGGTGCTACAGAACTTTTCGTGGCTGGAGGCACGATTCTTTAGGGTTTTCTCATTGGGAGGCTTCTTATAGACGAAGAGGCGATGTTAGAGGGTGGACCAGGGGCCCACACCACCTGGTGGCGTGGCAAGGGGGACCCGCGCCACCACATGGTGTGGTGATTTCTAAGCACTTCTATTCGTGTAGATAGTTGTTGGGCCTCCAAGTGCAGAGGTTTTTAGAACAACAACAAGTTTCCCTTAAGTGGATTACCCAAGGTTTATCGAACTCAGGGAGGAAGTGGTCAAAGGTATCCCTCTCAAGCAACCCTGCAATCAAGATAAAAGAAGTCTCTTGTGTCCCCAACATACCCAATACACTTGTCAGGTGTATAGGTGCACTAGTTCGGCGAAGAGATAGTAAAATACAAGTGGTATGGATATAAGACAACGGTGCCAGAAAATAGCTTGATGGCGTGGAAGAGACTAAAGGCAAACTGAAATAAAGATGGAAGCAAGAAAACATGTAACAGATCTAATTGCAAATGGTGTTTCAATGTTTAGAAACAAGGCCTAGGGATCATACTTTCACTAGTGAACACTCTCATATAAATATCTTCTCTTTATGATACTACTCTGAACTACTCTCCGGTTGGACACTCCAATCCATGGTAGGGCTATAACAACACTCCTCAAAGTCCGCTTTCCCCATCTAGGTAACCCCACACTGTCACCTTGAGCTCTAGATGGTTCCAACAAACACCACAATTTCAAAAAGATACCCAACTCCAAATATAACTCATAACAAGTATTTGTAATCTCTAGCCTAAGTGCCACCATGGTGTGCATGATGTCACTTTCACACACATGGGGAGAGCAGAGATCTATTAAATCACTTGAGTAGCAAAGTAGATCTACTTGATTACAAAGCTCATGATCACAATATGATCATGCATAGAGAGAGAGATGAACACATAGCTACCGGTAGAACCCTTAGACTTGAGGAAGAACTACCCCCTCATCATCATGGGAATCAGCAACAGTGATGGAGATGGTGGTGGAGTCGATAGAGATGGCTCCGGGAGCACTTCCTCGTCCCGGCAGGGTGCCGGAACAGAGACTTTCTGTCCCTCGAATCTCCCCTTTGGTGGCGGCGGAGCTGCGGAACTTTTTGTGGTTGGAGGCTGTTCGATTTAGGGTTTTCGTCCTAGGGGCTTCTTATAGGCGAAGGGGCGAGGTCGGTGGCCGGCCAGGGGGGCCACACCATGCCCTGGCGTGGCCTGGGGCTGCCCGCGCCAAGGGGCGGTGTGGACGCCCTGTGGCCCCCCTTCGTCTCTCCTTCGGACTCCATGTGTCTTCCGGTAAAATATTGACTTTTGCTTTTGTCCCGTCCAATTCCGAGTATATTCATTTTCTGACTTTCCTGGAACTAAAAACAGCAGAAAACAGGCAGCTGGGACCCGAGTAAAATAGTGGTTCTACTCGTAAGAAAAGGAAAAAGAAACATAAAACTATTGTAGAACCCTCTGAACCTGCCATAGATCCTAATAGTATATCTATCTCTGATGCTGAAACAGAAAGTGGTAATGAAGAAAATGAAGCTCCTAATGAAGAAAAAGTTGAAGAAGAACCTGAAAACCACACTAAGAATACTAAATACACCAAAGAAGATTTTATTGCTACGAAACATGGTAGTGAAAGAGAACCTTGGGTCCAAAAACCTATGCCTTTCCCTGATAAGAAACACAAGTCAAAGGAAGATGAACATTATAATAAGTTTTGTGAGTGGATGAAGCCTTTATTCTTGCAAATTCCTTTGACCGATGCTATTAAATTGCCTCCTTACTCAAAGTATATGAAGGACATTGTCTCGAATAAAAGGAAGATCCCTAATGAAGAAATTTCTACTTTGCTTGCTAATTATTCCTTTAATGGTAAGGTTCCTAAGAAACTTGGAGACCCAGGGATTCCAACTATCCCTTGCTCTATTAAGAATAGTTATGTTAGAACTGCTTTGTGTGATTTGGGAGCTGGAGTTAGTGTTATGCCTTTCTCTCTCTATAAGAGGCTTCAGCTTGAAAAATTGATACCAACTGATATATCTTTGTAAATGGCTGATAAATCTACCACTATTCCTGTGGGTATATGTGAGGATGTACCTGTTCAGGTGGCTCACAATTGCTTGATATTAACTGATTTTGTTGTGCTTGAAATGCCTGAAGATGATAATATGTCTATTATTCTTGGGAGACCTTTTCTTAATACTGCAGGAGCTATTATTAATTGCAATCAAGGCAAGGTGACTTTCAATGTTAATGACAAGGAACATACTGTCTATTTCCCCAAGAAGATTGAAAGGACTTATGGTTTGAATTCAATTGAACATGTTGAGGGCATTCAAGTTGGAGAAATATATTGTCCCATACCTAGAGAAAAAATTGAAACTATTATGATTGGGACCATTGCTATCAAGGTTGAGGTAACATAATCATTGGTGGAATACAAAGTTTTGTCTCATATGCAATTGTTTTGGTAGCAAGACTTGATCAACCTTGTTAACAAAAGGATTCCATTGAACAAAACAATGTTTTCACTATGATTATCTTCATTTACTTCTATCCTTTGCATTTTAGTTTTTGCTTTCGTTTAGCTTTCTTTTTGTTGTTAATTGCTTGCATGTTAGAGTGTCTTAGAACTTCTGTAGTTCTAGCCTTGTTTTGTCATTGCATCATTTCGAAAAAAATCTATCTGTCAGAAAATCATTCTTCTATGTCTGAAAATGCCCAAAAATAAAGTGTCTCGAAAAATTCCAAAAAATTCATATTAAATTTTTGCGTGAAAAAAGGGGCAGAGGAGTACCTGTGAGGTACCAGGGGGGGCCCACCAGGCAGGCACGCCACATGGTGGCGCGGCCAGCCTTGGGTGGCGCCATGCCCTGGTGTGGGCCACCCCTGGCCCCCACTAACTCTCTCACCTGCCACTTTCTTCTCTCTCCCGAGTAAGCTCCAGTTCGTAGCTCAAAATCGTGTTCTTGCTGTGCTTGCTCTCGAATTTTTCGATCTCCTTGCTCAACCCATCTTTCTTGCTGAAATTTAGAGCATTTGTTCCCTGGTATGTGACTCCGTCCCTTGTCCAAGTAAATTTGTGTTTAGTGGATTATATATTGAGTATTTTGCTACTGTAGGTGACTGGTTATGAGAGCTTGTAAGCTTGTTTGATGCTTAGAGATATAGTTTTGATGCATGTTTAGGCCTCTTGCAAGTCCCTATGAGTAGAATCCTTCATTATATTTACTCTGCAATCACTTGTTTAATAGGTGTTTAAATTTCAGAATACCAAGCATGAACAACCATACTTTTGGAGAGATATTTGAGAGTGATGCACCTAGGAGGTCGAGGCCCTCAAGAACAGCCTCTCAAGCTAGGCCATCATACAACGAAGATCTCATTGCAACTCGTATTGGTAGTGAAAGGGATGATGGGGATGCTCACCCATCCTCTTTTCCTTGTTTTACTTTCTTACAAGCTACATGTATTCTTGATGATTTCTTACTACGGATTGAGAGGGTTGGTTTGACCTCATATATGCAAGACGAGAGTGCGCAATACGTATGCTCACCAAAACTTTTGTAGAGAGCTTCATGGTTACTAACACATCCTATCAGTCGACTTTCTCTTTTAAAATCTATGATCTGCCCTTCACCATGCCTTTGGAGAGATTTTGCAGTATCGTAGGTGTGTGCATGACAGGGACCGTGAAGAAAATTCAAGGGCGACCTGTTGATTTGTTGGAGCTTTACTGAGGGGTGACCAATGATGATGACCGCGTGGCACAGCGCGGAAAGATAAGAAATATCCAACTCCCTGCTCTTAGATACGTTGCATATTGTCTTGCTACTAGTGTACTTGGTAGGGAGAACACAAGTAATATCTCCAACTATCATTTAGCATTCCTTGCTGCTGCGCTTAACAATGATACTCGGTACAATCTTGGCTCGCTTATTGCTTGCCGCCTAGCTGCTAGGGGCCTATCTATGGGGGCATCATTGCCTCGCGTATAGTCAATGCATTAGGTCTTTCAGTGGATCCCTATGATGCTATGCTGGCACCACGGAGGCTTGACCTTGTTGCTATGAAAGCTCATCACTTTGTCACTGCTACTTCTGATTTGGACAGTCTAGTATATAGGATGTTTTTCACTGACGGGGATGAAAGGGAGATCCTTTTGCCACAACCTTCTTTGTTTAGTGTTCACAGGAGACCGTGGTCGCGCTCCAAGGAGGAGGTGGACGAGCAGCTTCGCTTGCTGGGTTTCCACGAGCAGCACCAAGAGGATGTGCCCTCCTATGATTACTTCGCGCATTACGGAGGGATGTACTCGAGCTCGCACCAGGATGAGGGGACCTCTTCGTCGTACCAGGGTGACACTTCATCCTGGCCATCTTGGGATTGATACCCACTTAGGCCAAAAGCCTAAGCTTGGGGGGAGGTACGCCGCCACCGCACTCATCTCCATATCATGTTGCGTCGGTACTTTGTATATTCATGTTTTTGTTCTCTTTTTAGTTTTTGTTTTTCTTTTGCTTTTGCTTTCTAAAACACAAAAAGACCAAAAATATTTCTGTTGTTTCTCTTTTGGTTTGCTTCTTCTTTTTTCCTTGTTTTGTTTTTCCCTTTTTGCTTTGTTTGAACTATTCGAAAAACCCCAAAAGATTTTTCTTTGCTTGTTTTTACCTTTTGGTTCTTGTTTAAAAATCGAAAACACCAAAAATATTTGTCATTCTTCTTTGGTTTTGTGAGTTTGCTACAAGGTTCGGTAGTCCTCAGTGGAATATTGGTTTCATATTATTATTCAAGCCACACAAGTGAAGAGCAATAATGAGGATTAATGACAACTTGAGGCGTGGTAAGAGGCTCGTAACGAACTCTATTTGTTTTCATTTTTTGTACATGTACTCATCACTGTGGGCATGTTTAGTCCGTTCATGTAGGGTGTATGTTATCTTTGGATGCTTAGTAATTCTTGCTTTCTTATGATTAGCTCCAGCTCGCTAATAGTTTGTAGCATGTATTATGAGTGTTTGCTTGCATTGCTCTATTCATAAATTGGTATGACACCGTGGTATCCTCCTCTAAATGTTTCATTTGAATTGACTTGGCACATGCTCATGCATGCACATGACTGTGATAATCAGTTAAGCCTTGATGAATTATTTTGCCTTGAGGATCTTGAATCACTTTCATGCCATGATTAGTCCTGTTTTGTTGCAAGCATGATTATGACAGCTATTTCTCTCTCGTTGGTCGCTCCCTTACTATTGCTAGCCTTCACTCACACTGAGTATGTGTTACTCAAGTTTCCAACTCCCTAAACCAAATATTTCCAAAGTGTCCACCATACCTGCCCATTAGCATCATTTGCTACTTCCGTGCATATTCCATATGCCTTGTTTTCTTTCGAATAAAATGTTTGCTTGTTATGAGAAAGTTAGTTAGTAAAGCTCTCACGAACTTGATGGCACACTTTATTTTCTTGCACTTAATAAACCTGAACCATTGCGTCCTTCTTTGTTGCGTATATGCTTGAGCTTTATGAGTTGAAGTTAGCAGAACCATGTATCATGGGGACCGCTTTCAACATTTCATTGGTACTTGTACCTAGTTGTTATCATGTTCTTTTACTTATGGATCCTGGCAGTGTGAAATAAAAGTAGAACTTGTAAGATCATGGAGTTTGTATGTATGTTAGAGAAACGCCTGGGCCGCTAGCCTAAGCCATGCCTAATCATGGTGGAAACTTGCAGCATAACCATAATGAGCATTCTATGAAGCATCCTCAATAAAAATCTATGCACATAGTAAATAAAAAGATCGCCGAGATGCTCATTGTCTGCTTGCCTTGTTATTTTGATTATGGGATAGCTCCCGTGCCATGTGCAAGGGGTACCCCGTTGGCGGTCCTCTATGATACGTATATACTTACAATGACAAGATCTTACTTGTGACTGAAGTTGAGTAGCATGAGGATCGGTCTTCGTAAGTAAGGGGTATGAGACTTCGATTTATAACTTGTCAAGCATATCCTCTTAGTTGTGTCACTTTCACCTTAACCACATTAAAGATGCTTATGATAGGGGCAATGAGAGCTCAAAGCTAACAAGTGCCATACTTTCAGCATTTGGAAGCCTTTCAAATTATTTAAAACCTTTTCTTATTGAGTCTCCATTTATTCTCTGAGCACCTTCTTGAGAGCATAGTTGTCATGCTTTGTGTTTGTTCCATTACTTGATTATTTGTGTTATGACTTTGATGCTTGTATCCTTGATATCTTTATTTCTAGTCATCACTTGAACTTCAGAGGTGCCTTGATATTCATAATCAAAGGCAAGCGAGATACCACTCTATCATACCTTTCTATGAGCATTGTAATGTTGCTTATGTTTGTGCCTCATGCTACTTATTATTATTGAGTTGGAATCTCTTCATACCTTGCAATGACTATTAAGTAGACTCAGTTGCATACTCTTTATTATGAACTGTCTAAGTAGTTGATCACATTGCTGAGAATATTTACATCTTATGAAGCAAATGTGTTCGTGAAAGTTCTTTTATCGCACTCAGTTTTCAAATGAATTGCTTGAGGACAAGCAATAAGCTAAGCTTGGGGGGAGTTGATACGTCCAAAACGTATCTACTTTCCCGAACACTTTTGCTATTGTTTCTCCTCTAAACTTGTGTGATTTGGATACAACTAATGCGGACTGACGTTGTTTTCAGCAGAATTGCCTTGGTGTCTAATTTTTTGTGCAAAAAACCAACTATCAGGAAAAATCCGGGAAAATATGCCAAAAATCCTATTTCACCCGAAGACTCCAGGAGCCAGAATACGAGACAGAGAAGGGTCAGGGGGTGGCCACACCACCTGCTGGCGCGGGCCAGGCCAGGCCACGCCAGGGGGTGGTGTGGGCCCCCTAGGCACCCCCTCGGTCTCCCTCTTCACCTATAAGGAGCCTTCTGACCTAAAAACTTTGGGGGGGTCGACGTTTTTCCAGAAGGAGTTCCGCTCCGCCGCCACCACTAGATTCCACGAAACAGCACCAGAAACTCCGTTCTGGCACCCTGCCGGGACGGGGAATTGGAGGAAATCATCGCCATCATCATCACCATCGCTTCTCCATCGACCATCCATGTTTCCTCCATCTATGAGTGAGTAATCCCCCGCTGTAGGCCATGGGGATGGTAGGGATTGGATGAGAACGTTCATGTAATGGCATCAGATTGTTAGGGCATGGTGCCTAGTATCTTTTATTAGTGCTTTATGACTTTGTTGTGACTTGTTGTGCTTAATGCTTGTCACTAGGGTCCGAGTGCCATGATTTCAGATCTGAACATGTTATTGATTCATTATGATAGTATTGTTTATGGTCTTATCTGCAAGTTGTATACACACGTTGTTGTCCGGAACCAATGGCCCTGAAGTGACAGAAATCGGGATAACCGGAGGGAATGACTTTGATGTGAGGATCACATGTGTTCACGGAGTGTTAATGCTTTGCTCCGGTGCTCTATTAAAAGGAGCACCTTAATTGCTAGTAGTTCCCTAGAGGCCCCGCTGCAAACGGGCAGGCAGGACAAAAGATGTTGTGCAAATTCTCATTGCGAGCACGTATGACTATATATAGAACACATGCCTAGGATTATTTAGTACTTGGATGCTTTATCTTATTTATCTGCAATTTCCCTATGTTCTAATTGCTATGTGAATTGTCTTATCCATGCAACGCCCGTCCATCCATCCCTATGCCTACCGCACTCGAATCCCACTGTTTACTACTATTGTTACTACTGTCTTTGCTTTACTACTGCTGTTACTTTACTATTCCTACTACAAAACTGTTGCTACTGATAAACTGTTGTGAGCAAGATTGTTTCCAGGTGCAGCTAAATTAACAACTTAGTTGTTAAGGCTTATAAATATTCTTTGGCTCCCCTTGTGTCAAATCAATAAATTGGGTTTTACTTCCCTCGAAAATACTGCGATACACCCCCTATACTTGTGGGTCATCAAGACTATTTTCTGGCGCCGTTGCCGGGGAGCATAGCTTTATTTATTAAGTTCACTTGGATTCTCTATTGTTCGCTGCTATCCATCCATCAGGTGATCGGTATAGTTTTTAGCACCGCAGCCGGCATGTGCCTGAGCTGCCCGAAGCGTTGGCACCTGTTGCCCGCGCGGACTAGCTGCTCGGCGTCCTCGAGGGCGGTGGGCCAATAGAAGCCACGGCGGAATGCCTTGGTGACTATTGCCCTGGATGAAGCGTGATGTCCGCACTCGCCCTGGTGGATGTCCTTGAGTATCCGGTAGCCCGTGTCCACATCGACACATCGCTGGAAGGTGTCGGATACGCTGCGCTTGTACAACTCCTTGTTGATGATGGTGTACGTGTGCGCGTGTCGCCGGATTTGCCTGGCCTCCACCTTGTCATCCGGAAGTTCTCCATTGGCGATGTAGTTCACGAAGGGTCCATTGGTATCTCCCGGATGGTGAGGACGCTTCTGTTCTCCAGCTGAGTGATGTCTGGGGGTCGCCCGGGTGAGGTACCCGGAACGGCAGCCCCCGAGCCTCTTGATGAGCCGGCAGCCCTCGGGTCTTGCGAGCCGGAGGGTGCGGACATGCCAGAGTTGGTGCGGTCCTTCTTCTTCGCAGGTTCTGCCAGTTCCGTGTCTGCCGTGCCATCAACCGGAATGCTTCCCGTCCAGATAATGGAATCCGACTCGAGAGACGGATTGATGGAGGGTTTGCGCAGATGCTCCAAGGAGACCCCTGGCGGGATCGCCTGCCTGGTGGATCTGATTCGGGCGAGCGAATTGGCTGCCTCGTTGTTGACGCGAGGGATGTGATGGAACTCATATCCATTGAAGAAGGCGCTGAGCTTCTGCACATGGAACCGTAGAGCGCCATGTTTGCATCACGGGGATCCCATTCTCCGGATACCTGCTGCACCACCAGATCCGAGTCGCTGAAGCAAAGGATCCGGTTGACGCCAATCTCCCTGGCTAGCTGGAGGCCATGCACCAGCGCCTCATACTCGGCGATGTTGTTGGAGGCCTTGAAGTGGATCTGGAGAACGTACTCCAGCCGGTCTCCCTTGGGCGAGGTGAGGATGATGCCGGCCCCAATCCCCCGAGCATCTTCGAGCCGTCGAAGTGCATCCTCAAGTGGTCCGAGTCGGGAACCGGGGGGAGGTATTGGGTTTTAGCCCAGTCGACGAGGAAGTCCGCCAGAGCCTGTGACTTGATCGTGAGCCTTGGTTCATACTGGATGGAGTAGGCGGCGAGCTCGATGGCCCACTTAGCGACTTGGCCGGTGGCGTCCTTGTTGCTGATGATTTCCGAAAGGGGTGCGGTGCACATGACCTTAATCGGATGCTCCTGGAAGTAGTGCTTGAGCTTTTTGCACGCCAGGTACACGCCGTAGCACATCTTCTGATAGTGGGGTGCAGCGGTTCCTTGACGGAGACGATCTCCCTAGGGAAACGCTCTGGTACGGTGGCGACGTAGACGGGGAGGTCGCCGAAGAGCAGAATAGAGCCGTTTGCCGGAAACATGCATCCGGCGAAACACGAAGCGTTGTCGATGACGCAGTTGAACTTGCCGAGCGTGAGAACCAGGCCAGAGGCCACGCGCTCACCGGCTCAAGTGCGGGGTCCCGTGTGGAACGTGACTCCGGTCAAAGCCATCTTGCCCCACGGTGGGCACCAATTGTCATTGTATTGGGAATGATAGTACCTAAACATGTTAGATAGAGGTGTGGGGACTAGCAGGGAAGCTCTTGACGGCGTCCGCGGGCGGGATTGGATACGAGCAAGTGTAGCGAGACACAAGAAGTACCTAGGTTCGGAGTCCTCGTGGTGAGGTAAAGCTCCCACTCTTGCCGATCTGACTATGAGTGATATACGGGCTACAATCGCTCCTGAAGCTGTATCTTCTATCTACCTCCTTAAATGCGCTGAGACCAACCCTTGCTACGAGAGTCTTGCCTCTCCTTATATAGGTAGAGAGGCAACGGTCTCACTGGCCAGTTTGGCTAGCGGGCCCCACAAGCGAGTCCCAGCCGGCTGGTCATCTAGAGTATCCGGTACACTTACATCCCATCAATCTGTTGCTTCACTTAAGAGATTCAATATATATATCGGTTAAATATTAAATATATTTGGGACATACGAACTAGAGATTTAGAGCAAGGTTGAGCAGGCAAATTGTACTGCCCCTGTTTCGAATTAAATGGTTCAGATTTGTCTAGATTTGTATATATATATATATATATATATATATATATATATATATATATATATATATATATATATATGAAAAATACTTCTTACTCCCGGGTGTAACTACACCCACATCTCATATACTACCTTACGAAAGTATTTGTAATACTTTATCTATTTAAGTATGTTCATATACTATATCTAAGATACTTACAAGCAAGTTAGGTGAAAAGATTACAAGTGCATCCATAGTTTGCACTATATATATAAAATACCGTCATATTTGTACGTATAAAAGAAGTATGTGAATAAAAATTACATACTATCGAAAAAGTAGTATATATACTGTCCAAATATTTTTATATATATTTCATACTACACGTACATACATTCCGGTATGGTAGATACTGCCTATATAGTGTGAAACATGTATGGGTATAACTACACCCGGGTGTAGTATGAATATGTCCTATATATATATACATGTTTTAGTATATAATATACAAATTTAAATGAATCTTTAACATCTAATTCGAGATGGAGGGAGTACTAAAAGATCCAGAGCAGGGTTCAGCAATTATAACTACATACGCTAAGAGCTCTAAATAAAATGAATACATGGATTCATTTCATTTATATTATGATTCCAAAAATACTCACATGTTTGGCTGTCACCGGAATTTGGAAATAACGGGTCTAAGATAGGAATCGGGTTTACCCATGAGAATATTTAGATGGATTTGCTAAATAAAATGACGGTCTAATTCCATACCAAACAAACACCATAGGGATGTATACTAGGTGATCGATCTGCTGTTTTGTGCTTGCCGTCCCCGTCGATCAATCTGCAACCTGGGTGGAACGAGAGCGGAATGCGGACATGAGGCGTCGATCAGGAGACGGATCGAATTCGATCATGAGGGGTGGCTAATCAGTAGAGCAAGTTGGGTTGCTTACTGGGATCGGGGGCCCTTGGAAATCGGGGCCGTATTCTATCGCTCCATCCGAACATGCCCATCGATGGGCTGCTCACCGCTTTCCCCTCGTTCCCTTGATACGTTCAATCGTCACTAAATCCGGTTTCAATGTTAGATTAGAAATTTTGGGTACTAGTTTCATATAGGAGTATATTTAATTCCTTCACAATTATAGGTCAAAGAGGTGCTTTAAATAAGTATTTTTCAACAATAATTAGTGTTGATGTCAACAACAATAATCAAAGGCAAGAACCTGATCCACCAAAATATGATGAACATAAATATTCAAATGCAGATATTGAGGTCAATGAACATTCCTCGAATAACATAATGCTCATCCGTTTAGAAATATAAGATGTTTTAGTTTTGTGGATCGAATGTATCTAAACGTCTTTTAGTGTATATGTTCGTAGAGGTTCGGAATGAACATATACACTAAAAATCGTCTAGATAGATTCATTTCATAAAGCTAAAATGTCTTATGTTTCTAAACTCGAAGGGAGTAGTAAGTAACTAACTAGGGTAAAAAAAATCGCAAGTGTAAGTAAGTAACTAAGTATAGTTTGTTGAATTTAAATGCAGATCCTGCTAGTTTCGTGTCTTAGCTGTCTATTGGATCATCTTGGCCATACCCCTTCTATATTTCTACAATTTTCCTATTTAACAGCTAGCTGTTTTACAATTGAAAAACAGATACTTTCTGGACCATCCGATTTTGTTTCCGAATCTTTTTTTTTGACTATTTGTTTCCGAATCTTTGTGCAGCTCTCTCTCAGTCCCTTTCCGTCTCGCAGGCTAAGTCATACCGGCACCTTTTTGAGTTTTTTTTTGCTCGGGAGAAGAAGCGGAAGCCATGGCGGAGATTGGCTGCAGTGACGCCGCAGCTAGCTTAGGCGGTGTCGAAGGGGGCCGTGCTGCAGGAGATGGGGACCTCCGAGGGAGCGAGCCCCGACCCTGCAGCCTGCGCTAGGGGAGATGAAGAGAGCCGTGGCTCACGTCCTTCCTTGTCCGACGGCGAGGAAATCGGCGATTGACGAGCGTGGAAGGCATGTTCGCCGCCGGCGACATGGGTATATTCCTCCGACATTCTTCCTCTGTCTGCTCTATTCTCTGATTTTGATCTATTTTTGGCGTTGGGGAATTTGTGCTCAATCAAAGGACTCTCCCTAATGCTTTTCTTTGTGCTGTCTTTAGTTTGGTTCAGTTTCGAGGTGCTAGCTTGTTTATTATATTAGGATTTAGTTGATTTTCAGATTAGGCTGATGGTGTGCCTAGAGTTGGGTTTAGAAAGAAGGCCCCGTATGTAAATTGTTTTCGGATTTTGCTCAAAGTAGGCCAATCCCTTCACACTCCAAGCCACATGTCCATTTTGTATGAATAACACTCATGATAGCTGGGTTTATAGTTTTCTTAGTGTTTACTGTGGTTTCTAGTTTCTTATGACTGTCGATGTCTCGCTGTTAAGGTTGTTGTGTTTGAACGCCCGGAACATTACGCCTTAGGCCTCGTTTGGCAGGACGTTTTTGACAGGTTTTTCGGTGTAATTTCCCTATCCAATTCAAGACACGCCAAAACACTAGATCACCCGTTTGGTAGGAGGGTTTTGGACGTGGCTGAGCCCCGTCAATCCCCTGGATACTCGTCGGATCGAAGGGGAGACACCCCATGCATCTCGCGTTTTTAGCCGCTAGACTCGCTGCTTCGTGTTTTTTAGAGGATTAGGTGAAGGAAGTATTTTCACCCAAAACACTAGGGAGAGTACTCTAAAATACACACTAATTCCTGCCTGCCAAACAAGGCCTTATGTGAATTAGGTTCTGCTCATTATGTCATCCTGTTTACTTCTTATTCTTTGGTATTCGATCACAAATGCATGGTTCTGTTGGTACTCATTTGGATGCATCAATTATGGTGCCCGGCCGATGATGATAGCTTTGTTATTCTTGTTAGGTCTATGCTTTGTAGTGCCTGTAGACCACTAATTTTTTTCTCTCTGCATATCTGGTTTCATGTGTCCAGGTTCTAGCACTGCTATACTTTGGTTTTGTTATGAGTTCTGAGAAGATATTGCTTTGGGTTTTTTATAGTAATTTTGAATGTTAGGGGCAGTGCCTTTGTTTGGTTTTTTGGTTTTAAAGTTGTACATACAATTATTCTCATATACTTTCTGAAAAAGCATATAGATGAAGTAATGGCCGGCTCAGGATTTGACTGTCTCACCTACTTTTATCTTCTCCTAGCACAGTTTTCTTGCTGTAGTATCTTTCTGAATGCTGCATGTTCCTACCATTTATATTTTTCTTTTTCTTCCTGAATGTGTGCATCCGATTCTGATGCAGCTGTAGTGTTTTACCTTGCCTTTTTCTTAAACTACACTATTTAGCTTTTCTCTAAATATGAAGTGGCAGGTTTACTGCAAGTCTACACTTTTTTGTTTATTAGTTTGGATTAGCTCACCTTTTATCAATCGCATCAGAGGACTAACCGAAATTTGGTACCTTCTCTAAAATATGGCATCAGAGGACTAACCGAAATTTGGTACCTCCTCCTGAATATAGTTCACTATGTGACATTGGTTTAGTCTAGTTCGCTTTTCCTGATCAGTCTTTAATGTATTCTAGTTCCAATAAATCAAGTTAGTTTTAGTTTATTTTGCTGAGTTTATCGTCTTCTCATTTACTTAGTATCTCAGTTTTCCAATGTAGAAAAAGATGTTTCAGTTCGACTCTTAGTTTTAGTATGAAGTATTCATCTTTGTCTCTTCTTTTCCTCTTTTTCTTAAGTCTCTCGTTAATTTTTGTCACTATTTTTTTCAGAATTTCACTCAGTAGCTTAGTTATTTAGTCTTTTAGTTTATAGTTGTGCCTTAGTTTATTTCAGTTATTTGTCAATCATTGTTAGTGGTCTAAGTTATGCTCTTTATTCTTGTTATTTTTCAGTCTTTCAATCTTCATTTTCCATGCTTGTTATTATTTCGGTCATTGGTTTCTATTTTTTTAGAGTCCAGTTTCTTTAGTTTGTCGACTCATCCTTTTGTTATGATTTTTTCAGTCCTAAGTATTGATTTTCAGAGTTACATTTCATTCAATCATCAGTTAGTTAGTTATTTATTTCTTCAGTCTCTATTTTCTCTTTTTTTACTAAATCTTTTTCTCAGTCTCTCAGTTTTCCCTTCCTCCTTAGTCGGTCTCTCTCTCATTGTCGGATTGGGTTCTTTTGTTCTTTAGTGGGTCATTTACCTATTTTTTATTAGTCATCAATTTGTTTTGGTATTTTAAATTTGAATTGATTAGTCTCTGTTTTCATTTTCTCAAGCCTCTCATTAATTCAGTCTTTCATTTATCGGCATTTCACTTAGTATCTTAGTTAATCAGTTTTTTGCTGATAATTATGTCTCAATTTGTTTCTTAAGTCTCTCAATTATTTATCACTCATTTCTCATTATTTATAATTCTAATTAATCTTTAATTTTTCCAGTTTCTCATTTCTTGGCATTTCAAAATTCAGACCTTGTTCCTTTGCGTTAAAATCTTGAGTTGATCGGTTCATCATTTACCTACTTTTTTGGTCATCAATTTGCCTTGGTATTTTGAATTTCATCCTTCATATGTTCTCTTTGTCCATAGAATGGCTCCTTACGGTCTTTTTGTCGGTGTTCTTTGTCTTGTTAATCTTTCTAGTATATGCAACCAGTTTTCCTCTTTAGAGGGTCTCTCTCTCATTGTCGGATTGGCGGTGCGGGTCTTCTAGGTCAGCTACTACCAGCAGTGGGTGGTCCCTGGGAGCGGCGATGCTACAGCTGGCCGGTGTGGTGGTGTATGGTCCTGATGGCCTTGGATGCAGTTCGGTGGTGGGCACGGAGTTGTGCTCTCGGCTGATAGTAGGTGCACTTGGGGTCTGTGGAGCTGCTAGACACGGTGAATTGGGAGAGGTCAGCATGCTGGCTCTCGATCTAGCGGTGTAAAAGGTCTGCCTTGCTCCCATCTCATGTCTTGTGGTCGTCCGCTGCTGGTTATGGGGTGCGTGCTCCATAGCAAGGGCGACGCTGCAGGCGGTGTAGGTGTTCTTTGGTCCACTACCAGTTGGAGGCTAATTGGTCGTGATGGTGATAAGAGGACTGCCCTACAATGATGGTCATTGTTGTGGCGAGGAGTGCAGATCTAGCAACATGTGCTTGGGTAGAAATCCTAGGAGGTCGTGATGCAGTCTGGCGTGGCTTGAGGTGCTGCGGTGGCCATGTCATGAGGTGGTGTGTCAGACGACTACTTGGAGAATTTTGTGCAATGTGGCGGTGCTCCGGCGAGATCCAGCGTCGGTGTCCCCCTTGCTTGCTTGGAGGACTTCCCAGCCATGGCATCCAGGTGGTTTTATTGTTAGAGAAGATGATCTGGTTGTTTGCCTTTTGTTTGTCACTTGCATGTCTGAGGGCTGTTGATGCTCAAGCATGGACTCAAAACTGAGTTGTTGGGACCCAATGTTGGGATGCCAAAAGGGAGGCCTAAAATGTGTCTGTTCTGGGTAAATGAAAACAGATAGTTTTTCTCGTTTCTTTTGAATTTTGAGGCATACAACTGTCAACTTTTTATTGGTTTATAAATGTGTCTGTTTCTGAATTGTAAAACATCTAGATGTTCAATAGTCAGTCCCTATTTCTATGTTGGATGGATAACACTCGGCTCATGTATCGCCTCCCTGGCGACCCGGGGGCAACAAACCCTAGCCTCGGCGGCGGGTCCTCTCCGTGCTCTCTCCTCCATCGTCGCTGCCACAGTCTCTGACTGTGCTGGCGGCGGGCCCCGTCCCCAAACAGCGGCGGGGATCCTCTGGCCACGCTCGGCGCGGTGGAGTCCCGAAGCCGGTGGCGGCCCCGTGCAGGTGGCAGCGCGGGCTGCGAAGTGCGCTCTGCCGGTCGTAGCGGCGCGAGGTGGAATGACATAGGCAGGAGGGTCGGGGATGGGCGAGTTGGTGGGGTTGGGGCGCCGTGCTGCGGTGGTGGACCCACTTGGCAGAGAGAGAGGAGGGGAGGGATATGACAAGTGGGTCCCACACACTTTTGCAAAAAGACCAAAAAAAGATTAAGCAGTCTATCATGTGTACCTCAGCCTATTAGTCCGTGCCACGTCAGCCTGGCAGTGGGCCATCCCTGTCAGAAACGGTGTCAAACGACTCTAACTCGGCCATTACACGGAAGTGGTAGTTTTTTGTGACAATTAGGCGAAAAAGTGGTAGTGTTTTGCAAATTCCCTGAATTATGGTAGTTTTTTGAAGTCGTTGCCCCAATTGTGGTAGAAAAATGCAATTTTCTCTCCAAACTTAGGCATGGTGAACAATCATTCTTGTTTCCGTGACCCCCTCTCCAAACCCTGCCAAACTGAAAACTCGTGGGTGGCCAGGATCTCACAAAACCTCTTTGTTTGCGAAACATGTATGGCTCGCTTAGACGTATACATACTGCATGCATATACGTGTGCATGTGCTGACGTAATCATCGTGGATCGGGTATAAAAACTCTAGCGATGAACCAACGAAACACTACGAAACACTACGATGAAGGGATCGACCGAGCGACGTGATCACCCCAGAACACGAGTAGCGGCAGGACATAATGATGTGGTCTTACCCCTTGGCGACTCAAACAACGCCCGTTGGCGACGAGAAGATGCCATAACAGCAGCAACCCAAATTCGAAACACGGCACGTGGATTAAAAAGAATCTCCTCGGGGCAAAAACGTGAACGATACGGACGGCCATGGTAAAAAGTGCATTGTGAAAACCACAAACGAAAAGGGGCAATAAAAGATCTTCGGAATAACATCATAAATAAATGGGAGTGACTATCGAACAGATAGCTGTTTTTCAATTGAAAAACAAACACATTTTAAACCAATAAGAACTTGACAGCTGTAAAAACTCGTTACTCAAGAAACAATAAGGAAAAAGGTGTCTGTTTGACATATATTTAAACTCAGCCCAAAACAGACCCAGCACCAAAAGTCGACTACACAAATATTGAGTCTCCCTTAGCCCAACACATCATTCTACTGAGTTAAAAACGTCCAAGACACAATTACTAAATAATACCAAGACAAAAAGGCTAGAAAATGATCTGATGACAAGAAGCCCAGCTCCAGAAGGGAAGCCCAATTAAGGTGGAGCTCTTCCTTCTTCTTCCCCAAGAAAGAACATCACGCATCACGTCCTCTGCCACTCAGCCGATCTGGGCAACAAGAAGAACATGACGCATTGCTCCATTCCCCCTGCCGCTTAGTTGATCTGGGGGCTTTAGATCCACAAATCCCCCCCCCCCCCACCCCCAAAAAACACAAAACAGAGCAGTGCAAAAAGAAGAGATCAACCAGTTCCTAAAACAAACAAGAAAAATGGAATTACATGAGAAATTGGAACGAATTCAAGAAGACAACTCACTTCTTCAAGATGCTCAGCTGTCCCAGGTAAGCTACTAAGAACTCAACTTGTTTGTCTAAAAGAAATTTGTACTGACTGATATCAGATCTAGAATTTAAACTTTTTCTAGCTAGAGGGGATGAACTATAAGATGAGGGAACATACCTAGAATGCAGTATAGGGTAAGCTGACACAATATGCAAAATGAAACTTTTTTTTGAGTGGAACACATGATTCCATTAACCAATGGACTCAGCACTCATGCTGGTCACAAGGACAGAAACATCATCCGGCAAGGATTCCGGCCACAATGACCAGACCTCCATGTGCCAGCTTATTACAAGATCTGGGACAGTATGACAAAGAAATAGAAATGAAGTTGAGGCACAAAAAGGTGCGCATGTCTCGATAAATCACACCCTCTGGAGGAGCTGTCCTGGAGAGCTTTGATGAGATTGATGGCATCCGATTCCAAGTGAAGGTGTCCCATTCCCCAACTGGCAGCAACGTACAGAGCCTCCTGGCATGCCTGAGCTTCAGCGGAAGCCGCGCTTGACACTTTGTCCAGGAAACCCGCTCCTGAACCTCTGACAGCACCTGAGTGGTCGCGAACGACGAAGCCCCATCCACCAGTACCAGTCTCCGCTAAGAAAGCCCCGTCAGTGTTAATTTTTAGAATATCACCTGTTGGCGGGTTCCACTTAATCTGCTTTGGTTCGCTACTACTCATCAGATCATCGCCTGTATTCTTTTTGCAGTACTGGAGGGATTCTGCTGTCCAGTATTTTGCTTGCCTGACTACTGCCTCCGCCGATAGCTGTTGTCCCTCAGCATTCAATTTATTCCTTGCAATCCACCATCGCCAAATCATACAGCAAGTCAAGATCCTCTCAGCTTCTGGGAGGCCCAAAATTTCATGTATCATGGATTCAGCAGTATTGTATGCACTCATGCGATCACGAATTGTCTCCAAACCAATCAGCTTCCAGGCCCTTTTAACCTCCTTACATTGGAGGAATAAATGAACACCATCTTCATCTAGTCTCCTACAGCAAACACACAGTGTGTCGCACTCAATACCACGTCTCTTAATGTTTGTTCTGAGGGGTAAACTATTGTGAGCCAAACGCCAGATAAATTGCTGACATCATGTAGAGAAGTTATTAGGTGAGATATCATATCAATTGATGAAACAAATAAGTTGAACTACAGAAATACGTTGATGGCTTCAGTAAACTGGTTTATAATCTTCAAGTACAAAAAAAAGTAAATAACAAGTTTGACCAAAAACACATACAAAGTAGTTCAAAATTCGCCCATGAGAACATACATCACATATACTGAATTTCTTTTTTTAGGTACATAATAGAGGGAACACAAAGCAAGGAAAAGATGGAGAAATGAATGAACAACTATTTTTCCAGGTAAAAATACTAACTTTATTCAAAGAGAAGAATATATACAGACTTTTCTATAATTTACATATCTATAGTCATTCAGATATTTTGAAAAAAAGGATGACTATATTCTTTATAAAAACTCTTTGTAGAAAGACTTTTCATACATGGCTCTGCTACGTGGTGATATTGACATCGACTACTCAGCTTACACTACAAATCATCAGGTAAAAAACTGCTTAAATGCATAACCTTATATGCTTTTGTATGCCAAAAACAAATCCATGTGATGCTAATGTATGCCAAAAATCTAACGAAATGATAATGAATGTATCAGCAAAAAGAAAACAAATGTATAGAACTAACACCTTTACTACATAACTTACAGGTCAACACATTTAGAGATGGTGAAGGGACATCTGCAAGTTCATCATGCCCTGATAAAGGAGTCAAATTTGAGGTACATTTCAATCTAGCACTTGCACATTTACAAAAAAACTGATAAAATGAAAAAACTTATATGTTGGCAATTGAAACAGCAAGGCACTCAACATGACAAGGATGAAGGTAATCCATGGGACGCGGATCTGTTTCAAGACATGGAACTCGATGAGGTTAGATCTTCAAGCACTTGTTACATCATTTGAATTCGAAAAAACAGGAAAGTTTAAAATGAAAAAAAGATTAAATCTATACATCTACTTTCTTGTAGATTGGTGATGATGATAGCCCAAGAGATGAATCAAATCATCATGATTTTGGCCATACATGGAAGTTGGATGATCAAAATGATAACAACAGTGGAAATCAGAACCAAAGTAACAACTATCATGAAAATGGAGATAACGAAACAGAAGAGATACATGAGGAAGATGTTGAAAATTTTCTAGAAACTGATACAGCAGATAATGAGCAAACAAACTCAGGAGTAAGCAATGAGGTTATGCCTGAGAAGGGTATGGAATTTAAATCAAGAGAAGAAGCTCATGAATTCTTAAACATGTACTCTTTTGCAGCTGGTTTCTCTATTGCCTTTGTTTCCATTTACAGAACATCGAGCAAAAAAAGGAATAATGAGATAACAAGGGTGACAATCAAGTGCAACAAGCATGGTCACAACACAGAAGCTGAAAAGGAGCAGCTAGTAGGACAGAGACAGTGCACAGTGATTGTTAAATCAGATTGCAAGGTTGAGATGGTCATTAGTGAGAAAAACGGGTTATGGCGGATAACTAACCTAATGCTTCGACAAAACCACCCTCTTGATCCAGGAAGCAGGTTTTTCAGGTCACATGTCTGCATGACAAAAGAGGAGAAAGCAATCATAAGGACAATGAAGCAATGCAACATTCCCACAAGAAATATAGTATCTGTTTTAGCACACATGAGGGGGGGGGGGGGATGGACAAGCTACCATACAACAAAAGGAAAGTCTACAACTATGGTACAAGCGTGAACAGAGAATTGAAGAACAGTGATTTAATGGAAGCACTAGCCTGGTTTAATAAGAAACAAGCTGAAAACCCAGGCTTTTACTACTCAATGGAACTAGATGCTGAAAACAAGGTTCGAAGCGTGTTCTGGTCAGATGCAAGATCAAGGCAGTACTATGATTTGTATGGTGATTGTGTTAGTTTTGACACAACATTTCTCACAAAAAATACAATCTACCATTTGCTCCTTTTGTTGGAATCTCCCCTCATGGCAAAACATATCTATTCGCATATGCCTTCATCGTGAATGAGACAGCGAAAACATTTAAATGGCTGTTCGGGGAGTTCAAGACATGCATGGGTGGCAAACATCCACAAACAATAATTACTGATCAATGCAGAGGCATGCAAGCTACAATTGATGTTGTTTTCCCAGATGCAATACACAGAACATGCTTGTTCCATGTAAAAAAGAAGTGCGATGCCAAAAATGGGCCAACATTTCAAGCAAATGAGGGGTTGTATGAAGAAATGCAAGATGTAATAGACAACTCATTGACAATAATGGAATTTGAAACTCTTTGGATGGCTATGATTGCAGAATACAAGGTGGAAGGTGTTAAATTCTGTAATGGTATGTGGGCATCGAGAAAAAAGTATGTTCCGGTATACTTCAAAACCAGCTTCTTCCCATTCATCCAAACTACAGCAAGAAGTGAGGGGACTAATGCTCTGTTTAAGAAAGGTGTGGGTGCACGGTTCAGCATGACAAGCTTTCTTAGAGAATATCAGAGAATTTTGGACACTATCCATGCAAGAGAGGATGAACTGAACCATAATTCATCAAACAAGATAGTGCCACCAACAAAATTCTGCACTAAGTACTATATAGAAAGGCAAGCACATGACCTCTACAACTTGGCAATATTTAGAAAATTTCAGCACGTACTTAATGATGTTACAAGACTGAACATTAGAGAGGAAACAAGAAGAAATATCTATGTGCTATTTCAGGCGCCCAACTATCCAATTAAAGAACACAGACAAAGAAACTACATAGTGCAAGTTAACTTGGAAACAGAGGAGTATTCATGTATATGCTGCAGGTTTGAAAAGGATGGCATTCTATGCTCACACATTTTGAAAGTAATGCTCCACCTTGAAGTGGATAAAATACCAGATAAATACATAATTGAAAGATGGAGAAAAAGAGAAAAGAAACCGACCTACTACACCCCCGCCCCGCAGGAAACAGACAATGACTGCCTCAGATACAACTTGCTATCAAGGAGACTGACTCAAACAGCTTCGAAAGGATCGAAGAGCAGGGAGAAATGTCAATATTTGCTAGAACAAGCGCAAAGAATAGAGGACCACATGGATGCTATGGACATGACTTCTGAAGACACTGCTGAGACCCAACCAACTGCTGAGGAAACATCAACAAGGACAGTATCAAACTTGTTTAATGCATCACTGCAAGAGGGCACCAGTTCAACTATTGAAATCCTAAACCCTGATCATGCTCACACAAAAGGGCGCCCAAGGATGTTGACAATAAAGGAGAAGATAAAGGCAAATAAGTTTTATAAATGCAGCCATTGTGGTAGCACTGAACACACGAAGATAAACTGCACAAACAAGCACCTAGTCTATAACTTGCAGAAACCCAAAAGAACTAGAAAATCGAAACCTAAAGGAGCAGGTAGTGACCACCATTCTTAAACAAAAAACTCCATTACAAAAAAAAATCATAACAAGGCATATTTAACTACATTATGTCTCTTTTGATTGCAGGAACAGAGTCCCCAACAAAAAACTCAGCAAAGAAAGGGAAGAAAGCCAAGGAGGGAGCTGAAACAAGTCAGGAAATTCAAAAAGAAAATATCCCAAATCACTGCAGCGAAGGAGCATATGTGACAACAATGTAGTTGTCAAAAACAAAAAAAATGTTCTAGCCCCAAATTAAGTGTAATAATGAGCAAATGATACAAAAGTTGCATGTATTGGGAGACTTTTTTATCCATGCATGTTATATTGTGCTACATAAATGCCCATTCATGCTTGCTCTTTGTCATGGAGCTACGAAAAACTTGAAGCGGAAAACATATCGTGGAAAATGAAAACCAGTGGATAACATAGGTTGGGTGAAATTGAAAAGATGATACTCAAGGGCATAAAACTACATGGTGAATCACTATAGGATTCAATACTAAAACAATGACGAAAAGAAAAGGAACTGGATCCTCCTCCTTTACCCGGGCTTGGAACCGGCTATCCAGATTTAAAATCTTCTTGGATAGGCGGAGTTACCCACAAAAAAACCTTCCCCGCAAATAAATGAAGAAACTAAGAGAGATAAGAACAAAGATATAAAAATGACCAAGGAAAAGGATGCACAAATTAGGACATGGTGAGAAACTAAAGAAGTTAAAGAGAAACATAAGTAAAAGTCTAAAATGGAAACAATGGACAACAATATAGTCTGAGGAACATAGCTGAGATAACTGATAAAAAAGGAAGCGGCCCCGACAGCTGTCAGAGATGGCCGGGGTAATGGTGGAGGCGAGACTGAGAATGAGAATAATAACACCGAATAACCGAAGAGGAACTAAGATAAACAAAAGAGAAAAAAGAATAAAGAACTGAGAATCCAAACTGAAATAATGAATTACAAGAGAATGAGAATGATAACACCGAGTAACAGAAGAGAAACTGAGATAAACAAAAGAAAAGAAAGAACGAAAAACTGAGAATGCCTCAGTTTATTTCAGTTATTTGTCAATCATTGTCAGTGGTCTAAGTTATGCTCTTTATTCTTGTTATTTTTCAGTCTTTCAATCTTCATTTTCCATGCTTGTTATTATTTCGGTCATTGGTTTCTATTTTTTTAGAGTCCAGTTTCTTTAGTTTGTCGACTCATCCTTTTGTTATGATTTTTTCAGTCCTAAGTATTGATTTTCAGAGTTACGTTTCCTTCAATCATCAGTTAGTCAGTTATTTATTTCTTCAGTCTCTATTTTCTATTTTTTTACTAAATCTTTTTCTCAGTCTCTCAGTTTTCCCTTCCTCCTTAGTCGGTCTCTCTCTCATTGTCGGATTGGGTTCTTTTGTTCTTTAGTGGGTCATTTACCTATTTTTTATTAGTCATCAATTTGTTTTGGTATTTTAAATTTGAATTGATTAGTCTCTGTTTTCATTTTCTCAAGCCTCTCATTAATTTAGTCTTTCATTTATCGGCATTTCACTTAGTATCTTAGTTAATCAGTTTTTTGCTGATAATTATGTCTCAATTTGTTTCTTAAGTCTCTCAATTATTTGTCACTCATTTCTCATTATTTATAATTCTAATTAATCTTTAATTTTTCCAGTTTCTCATTTCTTGGCATTTCAAAATTCAGACCTTGTTCCTTTGCGTTAAAATCTTGAGTTGATCGGTTCATCATTTACCTACTTTTTTGGTCATCAATTTGCCTTGGTATTTTGAATTTCATCCTTCATATGTTCTCTTTGTCCATAGAATGGCTCCTTACGGTCTTTTTGTCAGTGTTCTTTGTCTTGTTAATCTTTCTAGTATATGCAACCAGTTTTCCTCTTTAGAGGGTCTCTCTCTCATTGTCGGATTGGCGGTGCGGGTCTTCTAGGTCAGTTACTACCAGCAGTGGGTGGTCCCTGGGAGCGGCGATGCTACAGCTGGCCGGTGTGGTGGTGTATGGTCCTCATGGGCCTTGGATGCAGTTCGGTGGTGGGCACGGAGTTGTGCTCTCGACTGATAGTAGGTGCACTTGGGGTCTGTGGAGCTGCTGGACACGGTGAATTGGGAGAGGTCGGCATGCTGGCTCTCGATCTAGCGGTGTAAAAGGTCTGCCTTGCTCCCACCTCATGTCTTGTGGTCGTCCGCTGCTGGTTATGGGGTGCGTGATCCATAGCAAGGGCGACGCTGCAGGCGGTGTAGGTGTTCTTTGGTCCACTACCAGTTGGAGGCTAACTGGTCGTGATGGTGATAAGAGGACTGCCCTACAATGATGGTCATTGTTGTGGCGAGGAGTGCAGATCTAGCAACATGTGCTTGGGTAGAAATCCTAGGAGGTCGTGATGCAGTCTGGCGTGGCTTGAGGTGCTGCGGTGGCCATGTCATGAGGTGGTGTGGCGGACGACTACTTGGAGAACTTTGTGCAATGTGGCGGTGCTCCGGCGAGATCCAGCGTCGGTGTCCCCCTTGCTTGCTTGGAGGACTTCCCAGCCATGGCATCCAGTTGGTTTTCTTGTTAGAGAAGATGATCTGGTTGTTTGCCTTTTGTTTGTCACTTGCATGTCTGCGGGCTGTTGATGCTCAAGCATGGACTCAAAACTGAGTTGTTGGGACCCAATGTTGGGATGCCAAAAGGGAGGCCTAAAATGTGTCTGTTCTGGGTAAATGAAAACAAATAGTTTTTCTCGTTTCTTTTGAATTTTGAGGCATACAACTGTCAACTTTTTATTGGTTTATAAATGTGTCTGTTTCTAAATTGTAAAACATCTAGATGTTCAATAGTCAGTCCCTATTTCTATGTTGGATGGATAACACTCGGCTCACGTATCGCCTCCCTGGCGACCCGGGGGCAACATACCCTAGCCTCGGCGGCGGGTCCTCTCCGTGCTCTCTCCTCCATCGTCGCTGCCACAGTCTCTGACCGTGCTGGCGGCGGGCCCCGTCCCCAAACAGCGGCGGGGATCCTCTGGCCATGCTCGGCGCGGTGGAGTCCGGAAGCCGGTGCGGCGGCCCCGTGCAGGTGGCAGCGCGGGCTGCGCAGTGCGCTCTGCCGGTCGTAGCGGCGCGAGGTGGAATGGCATAGGCAGGAGGGTCGGGGATGGGCGAGTTGGTGGGGTTGGGGCGCCGTGCTGCGGTGGTGGACTGGTGCAGTGCACCAGGTGGAGGCGGCGCGCGGGATGCTCCTTGGCAGCGTTGTGGTTGGCTCCGGCAGGTTGCCCAGCAGCCACGCCGGGCGCAGGGTGGCAGGTGGCCGCATCACTGCGCCGCAAGGAAGGATCTGATCCTTCATGCGGGTGTGGAGGAGCCAGGGTCCAGGGGATCAAGATCCCGGCGGTTAGATCTGGCTCGTGGCCCAGCGCAGGCAGTGGTGGATGGTGGTCGGCACAGTGGGCTGGTGTGTGCTGGAGGTGCGCGTGGACTGCTCGGGTGGTCTGGCCAAGGCGCAGGTTGTGGGTCGAGGTTGAGCTCCGGGCGAAAGCCTTGTTTCCCGACCAGGATGATGATGACGATGCCTTGTGGCGTCGTTCCTCTTCTTGAAGACATCGTCGAGGTGGTACTTTCTCTTCCCCTCCTGAGGAAGTTCTGGGGTAATCCCTAGATTTGCCGGGATGGGTCGATGGCGGCGCTCTTGTGTCGTCTTCCCTCTTGGGGGCATCGATTTGGAGCTCGCTTAGGCCAGAGGGACCAATAGATGCAGGTGGTGTTGGCGTTGCGAGTTGTGTGGCAACGATGATATCGGTGAGCGGATTCGAGTCACGTCATGTCCTTCGTCACCGACTGTCCGTGTGTTTTTGGGTTCCAGTGCGGCGTCCGGCCATGATGCGGTGAAGTCGGAGCTGCGGTCGCCAGGCGACCTGTGGCAACGATGCCACTTGATCGGTTGTACCAGTGCGTGGATCTCTAGCTACAGTGTGGATTTCATCGGTGCAAGGTGTGCAACTTTCTCTTCTGAAGGTCACTGTTGAAGCTGGAGCTGCCTCCTCCTCGACTCGCGTGGGGTTGACTGTTTGGCATGGGCCGGCATGGGCTCTGTTGCCATCTATGATGAGGATCTTGTTGGTGGTCATCAAAGGTGAAGTCGGAGTCGCTGGTTCTTGGAGGAGTGATGACGATGACGCTCGATGACGTCCTCTACTATGGTGTCTCTTCTCGATGGCGTGTGTGTTCTGTGTGGATAGCCAGGTTGGCCGGGGTGCACAATGTGGTCATGTCTCATGGCGACACATTGGTGCTTTGTAGGGGTTTTCGGCCGGTTCCCGTTAATGAACCGATCAATTTTTTTTTAACGTTTTTAATAAAATGAGGCAAAATTGTCTGTTTTGTTCAAAAAAAAGTTTTACCAAACTGAAATTACCGAAGAATTATTTGAGGTCAACTATGTTACACAACAAATTGAATGGTTTCTCTATGTGTTGTACTGACAAGGATATCTTGCGCAACATTGATCTTGATATTCCCCTAAATAATTTTGTATCTAGAAATGCCAGAAGAGGTTCTAGTCGTACCAGTTTCAGTTTAACAGCGAGCCACAGGACACATTTCGGTTTCGAAAAGAGTATGATCGTACTACATGCCCATTGAGTTGGCGAACCGGACTACGAACAAAAGTCAGAAGTTATCAGGGCTAGCTCCGTGCGTACAATCCCATCACTCGCCGGCAGGTCGCTTGTGGTTGAAGAAAACAAGACGCCTGCATCATTTAACCTTGCGAACAGCACCAAGTGTTTCCATCTGTGATTGAAGCCGTATATATCAAGCTAATTTATTGCCAATATTTCTACTCCACCGGACTAGCCAAGTGTACTAGCACCATGCAGGAAAAGCAGGCCGCATTTAACTCGGCATAAGTAAAGTAGATAGGTGCATCTGATCTATGTAGCTTTCTTCATCTGAAGGAAACTTATTTGCTGAGGTTTGTGCACCTCAGTGTGACAGTACGTCTGAAGAAAACCGGGTACGATCATTGATCAGTTACCATCTACTGGCGAGCGGGCATCGAGCATCGACCGCTGTTCGTGTCTTTCAAAGCTCAGATGGCATATGGAGACAGGACTTGGATTGAATGGATACGGATTTTTGTTTTGGGGAAAACGCAGGGAAGTTGAGATGAGCAGACTGGCACGGGCAATGGCACGAAGTGCCTGCAGTGCTGTGCCGTTAGCACCAACAAGATCAGGGATACCCCTTCATCTTTGGACCATTCCTACAGTGTTACAGTATGTTTGTACAACTACATCGATAATACAACGCATTGCAGCAAGCTACAATGTCCGACAGATCTCTTGATGCTTTTACACCACTATGCATTCTCTTTAGTTCAGCAGTAAAAAATCACGTACTCTCGCCATTTAGTAATTCTTGTCGTGGTTTTAGGGCCACGTTTGGTAGCCTGCATGCCTCCAGGCAGGTCAGCAGGAGGCGAAAGCAGCCGGGGTCAGGCCCAAGTGGCACGCTCGAATCGACCGTTTCTAGTGAGCCACCATCGTCGTGCGCCCGCTGGATGCAAAATCGGCGCTCCCTTGCACGAGCTCGGTCGACGATGGTGCAAGCGGGAGATCACCGCTGGCCTGGAAAACGGGAAGGATCCTTGCGCTCACCTCCCGCCGAGACACACCTACCCGCTCGCCGTCGAAATCTGATCTACCTTTTCCCCCTTCTCCTTCCCCCAGTCAAATCCGACGACCGGTGGTGACAGCGACGATGCCCCTGGCAAAAGAAAATCGGCAGGGCAGGCGCCATGCCGAGCTGGAATGACGACGATAGCTCCTACGAGTCCTATCTAGTGATAAGTCCACTTTTCCCCAATTCTTTCATAGGGTTAGGGTTCGGTAGCGAGTTAGGAATCGTCGATGTACAATCAGATGAACTCGGTTTAGTGTGCAGGACATCACGAGCATGGACTATGCTCCTAAGTCCTACGAAGATCCTAGCTTCCGCGGCATAGCGAAAGATTGTCCCGGGGCCTGCCACGTCCACAAACTTGAGCCTGTTCGGCGAGTTGCATTTGAAAGAACCAACATAAGCCGTAGATTCTACCTCGGCCAAGTTCAGAACGTAAGTGCTTAGCTCCTTGTATCGTTATTCACTTGTCTGGAAGTACGTCCGTGCCAACGAATTTCTGACCTACAGGAGATCAAAAACTGTGGGTTTGTGGCTTGGATGGACAATGAATGTCCAGATGCTACGGAGAATGCACGTGCGAAGCTATGGAGGATGTATGATGATACACGTAGTGCAAGAATTGACGAGAAGATTGAGAATGCGAAGCTGGTGAAACAACTGTCTAATGAGAAGAACAAACTTGATAAAAAATACTAAAGTCAGCTGGTCGATGTGAAGAAATTCATCGACGAAACAGAGAAGAAGGCGTTGGAGGAGAATTTTTCTAGGATGAATGACAAGAATGAAAGATATGAGAAGATGAATTCCAAGCAGACTAAAGTGATGAGGAATGAGGCTGAGATGCTAAAGACCGTGCAGAAATCCTAGTCTGATGTAACCAAAGAGAAGCAAAAACAATAGGATGAGGACCGGAAGATCTTCAAGGAGGAAAATAAGAAACTAGAGTAACGCGCTCCATGAACTGTTCAAAGCCAATTGCGCTACCAGGGGTAAGCTGAAGAAGATCAAGGTAATCTGTGATGGTTGACTCTATGTTGCACCTGGTTGTAGTGTTGACGGTGAACTGGTGGTAGTGGTAGTAGGATGACACCCACTTTTGATGTGGTGGTAGGTTAACACCATGGTGGTAGGTTAATACCATGGTGGTATGTTAAACTATGATCCCCTTTTGGCAACGATCATGCTTGTTAAGACTAATTCGGACTTGTGTTATTTCTGCAAAGGATGTTCATTTGTTCATGGTCAACTGTGCTCCCCTTTTGCTTGTGTTGTTCATGCTTGTGAGGTTCATGTTCTGCATTGTTCAGGCTCGTGTGGATCATGCTTTGTGGGGATCATGGTTGTGCAGATCATGCTCGTGGGGATCATGCTCGTGGGGATCATGCTTGTCATTCTGTTGCTCCAGGTTGTGTGAGAAACATGCTTTTTGATTCTAGATTGTGTGTTCTTCTTCTCATGTATATGGTCTTCCTCTCCATCCGGTGATGGTAACCTCACCATAAGGAAGTATAAGGTGACCACAACAAGTCTTGCATGTGAACTAAACAAAGGGAAAATGCATGACAAGGGTCAAAAGCGCAATGTGCAGGCAACCAAACAGCATGCATTTGTCGTTGTCCTCATGCAAAAAATCTCTATCCAGGATACCAAACGGAATGTGAAAGGTGGCTCATCGTATGTATGTGCGTGATACTACTGGTCGTGGACATGCCCCGGTGAGCCCAAATGTAATACAGGCTACCAAACACCCCCTTAGTGACTGGAAAGAGAACTCGATAACTGTCGTTGGCCAGTGAACACGGCGATAGTTCTGCACTCACCGTGGCCGTGGCGGATTTCAACAGTGTCAGGAAAAATAGCAAAACTGTGGAATCACACGAGCAAAGCAGATGTGCACCGTTGTGCCGAGAGAGAACAAATGCTAGGCCTTGACGTGAATGTGGCTTGATTAATTATGATTTTATGATGTCTATACTAGGGAAGTGAAATCGTATTTGATTAAAGGAGCTTAGCAAACTTCATAAATATTGAGAATAAAGGCTCTAGAGATTTCTTGCAATGTCAGACTCTCTAATCGTGAGCCTCTAAAACTTTTTTTTTTTTGGAAATGAGCATATATTAATATCATATAGATACCAATTACACCCAGCCTCTGCAACAACGTATACCTTAATGGCAATACGAATGCACACAGCCGAAAAAAAGAAGAAGAATTACAAAAAAGAAAAGTCCCGCTGCAGGAATCCGATCCTCAGTAGCAGCGACACTACCACCACCAAAACAACACCAGAAGTCCAACCCCTCCAAAAGCGACGCCTCCAAAAAGAAAACAGTGCACAAGCGCTATCATCGCCCGATCAAAGATCTAGGTTTTCACCCTGGAGAAAGTCCTCGCTCGCAAAGCAATGCCTTATGCAAGGCCATTGCCAGGCACAACCAATAAAGGCCAGACCTTGGATTTTCACCCTGCAAGGTAAGACCGTGAACTCCTCCTGTGATGTGGCCCCTTCTAACAGACGCTGATGCGAGTCACAAATAACCAAGCCAGATCCTCATTGCCACATAGACTCAATCCACCATAGCTCGCCCACATGTCTCTGCCTTCATGACATTCTCCACATCTGACTTCACCATGTGTATCGTCAAAGACATGTCGCATGATGGTAACAGGTAGCAGAGCTTCACCACGCTCCCACTGAAACCAAACGAAACCAAACGGCCAGCAAAAAACACAGGTGCGCATGACTGAATTCCTTCTAATCCAGCAAACTCCAGGCATATGCGTCCATGGGAGTTCCCGGCGGAGCCTTCCGGAACCAGACACTCTGGCCAGATCCATGGAGACACGCATCAAGTAGATCTTCATCTTGGTGCGAGAGAGATCCGAGGACCACCCCCTTTATTGAAACCGAGCCAGTGGCCCCCACGCTACCCGCCGGAAACTAGCAGGATCTGCCGCATAGCGGCAAGATCGCTCGGCCGACCACTCTGATGGAGAAGAAAGTCACCACCACCATGCCAGGGGCAGTATCCCCAAGCGCCCTAGCGTCGCGAGCATGACCCGGAGATCCTGGGCGCCGGCGTCGTCGACGAATGGAATAGATCTCGGCCCGAAGGCACGGATCCCCGCCGCCGCGTGCAGCCATCTGGGCCAAGGACCCCCAGTCGTCGCCAGCCGTGACGCCACCGCCGACCAGCTTGAGCACGGACACCACCGCCGCCATGCCAGATCGCGGCCAGGGTCGCCGCCGCCGCCTCCACGCCGCCAGATCTTTGTCCGGCGACGCCCCGGGCGGCGGCGGCGGGCGGGAGATTCAAGAGGGGGAGGTCGGCCGGGGAGGAGGGAGGCCCGCCCGGCGCCGTGCGGCGCCACCGCGCGGGTGCGGGAGAGGGGTGTGGGAGAGGGGTTGAGGGCTCCAAGAGTTGTTGTTGTCATACAAAGTCTTTGACGATACAAAGTCCATTTGAGGGGTGCGGGAGAGGGGTTGAGGGCTCTAAAACGTTTTTCTGCATGTCCTTTTCTTATCATACAAAGTCCATTTGAATCCTGAAATTTAACCAAAAGGTTTCCAACTTTTAAGTTTGTATAGGATACATTTCAACAAATTTTCAAATACATATGTTCGAAATATTCAAATTCAAATGCACTAACAATTTATACGGCCGAAAAAGTCACCACAAATGTTCATCATCGTACAAAAGCATAATAAATAAAGAAAGTTCATCTACATTGATGAATGACATGAGCATCACACATCACCATTAGTGGATAGTGAAGTCAAGATCTCTGCACTACAACACTAGTGATCTCCCAAAAGACTCTCATCCACCCACTTGAATTAATCATCATGGTCTTGTTTTTCTTGAGTGTCTTGTGTCAACCTCATCTCTTCGAGGGAAATACTATGATCCTCGGAGGTAACCTTGCACTTACTACATTCAGGCCTTGTACTTCTTCAACCTCGGATTAATTGCCTCTCCAAGAGAGCAATCTCCTTCTCTTCTTCTTTTCAACAAGCTCCATCCTAGAGTGGGGAGTTGTTTGTACCCCTCCTTCCTTATTTGGATCATCTCATCCAGCATGTCCCTCATGGCACCCACCTCACCTTCGGTTCTTCCTCTTCTTGTCCCTCTTCCTCTCCTCTGGCTTACAATTGCTTCAGCCTGGGGTAGAAATCTTAGTTCTTCCTTCATCATCATATCCGTCTCTAGATTTCTCATCACCAACTTCTTCATGAGAAGATGGAGACATGGAGTGCAACTCCTAGGCCTACTGGCAAAGCCAAACCATTCACCAATTCCCATTAGGGATGACACTTGAGCAACTCCGAACAACGGTGTAGGTTAAAAGCCTTACTTCTAGACTTTGGCATTGGAAACATGTCCTGAGTGTATGTAAGGCATAACATCAAACAATTAATTTTGTTCAAAGTATTTGCACAATCATAAATGGAATAAATGTGACAAACATAAATCACATACTCTCAAGGTTATATCCACTAGGTTGGAAGCACTCCACCTATGCAACACATGATGACTACCAGTTGTGGTTTCCCAAGACTATTGATGACAGGTTGCCGAGAGACTTGGGCATCAAGTTGGGTGATGAGAAATATATGGCAACAAGTTGGGTGATGAGACTTGGGCATCAAGTTGGGAAACAAGTGATCTAAAATTATATTCTAATTCTCTTCCATGGCAACACAAATGCAACATCCTCGCTTGCATCGTTGATTGCGTCCTCCCCCTCGAAGATGGTGTGGATTTATAAACAACAACAACCAAGCCTTTTATCCCAAGCAGGTTGGGGTACGCTAGATATGAAACCCAAACAAAAACTAGTCAAAAGTGCAAGTATGACAGAAACTAGTGAAAAGTGCAAGTCGAGCATAAATTAGTGGATACCCTCTTTGCATTATCGATACCCCTTAGAATACCACTATTAACCTGGTGGCATCCGTTGGACATTCCCAAAGCACCTTAATCCGTGTTGGACAATCTTCTCTTCAATTGGCGCCACCCTTACCTTATCGCATATCACTTCATTTCTAATTCATATTTTTCTTGTGCAGCCACACATCCACCTTATCATACAGATCTCTGTGAAACTCATCTATTGGATGTGTTGCCTCTTAGTGCGCCAGCATTCTGCTCCATAAACCATGGCAGGTCTGACTGTCATCCTATAAAACTTAACCTTTAGCTTTTGTGGGACCTTCTTGTCACAAAATATTTAGATTCTTGTCGCCACTTCATCCATCCTGCCTTGATCATGTGGCTAATATAACATCCTCATTGATAGAACCATTGCTTTGCAGCATTGATCCCAAGTATCGGAAAGTGCCCCTCTTTGGCACTACTTGTCCTCCTAGACTAACCCCTTTGTCTACACATCTAACGCCGCTAAAGTCGCACTACATATACTTCATATTCATCTTATTAAGTCTAAACTCCTTGGATTCCAAGGCATGCCTCCACAACTCCAGTTTCCTATTGACGCCCACCCTACTCTTATCTACTAGTACCATATTATCAGCAAAAAGCATACACCAAGGAATATATCCTTGTATGTACTTAGTGATATCATCTATCACCAAGTTGAAAAAATATGGGCTGAAAACTAAACCTTGATGTAGTCATATAGTAATAGGGATGGTATCGGTCTCACTATCTCATGCATTAATACTTTTCACAACATTTGTGTACATATCTTTGATGAGGGGAATGTACTTGTTGGAACTTTGTGTTTCTCTAGTGCCCACCACATGACCATCCATAGTATCTTGTCATATGCCTTCTTCAAGTCAATGAAAACCATACATAGCTACTTTTTCTCCCTATATCTCTTCATAAGCTAGCAAAGCAAGAAAATCGCATATGTAGTTGATCTTCCAGGCATAAAACCAAATTGAATTTTAGTGAAATTCATCACTCTCCTCAAGCGATGCTCAATCACTCTCTCTCAAAGCTTCATGGTATAGCTCATAACCTTAACTCCCATGTAATTAGTACAACTTTGGATATATCCTTTATTCAAGATGGGTACAAATTTACTTTTCCTCCACTCATCGGGCATCTTGTTTGACCAAAATATGTGGTTGAAAAGTTTAGTTAGCCATACTATGACTATGTCTCCTAGTGACGAGGGTTTAACTCATCAATGCCCATTGTTATGGACTTGGGTTCAGGAATTGAGGAGCGTTGGAGATCTCGGTACGGCTAGCAAACAAGCACACATGGATGCAAGGTTTACCCAGGTTCAGGCCTCGTAGAGGACCCTACTCCTGCTTGTCTGCTCTTGATTGATGATGATCCGAAGGATTACAATGTCGCCGATGGCGGTGTTGCGCAGATTAGATCTGGTGTATGGGAGATCGTAGATCTATCTATTGGAGGAGTCGCGATGTCTAGATCTATTGTGGCGTAGCATGTCCTCCTCGTTGGACCCTCCTAGCCTTTATATATGGGGAGACTAGGTCTCAGGTACCAATACGAGTTGGTTACAAGTTAGATTCAAATTCTAGTCTTGACCTTTCCTTGTCTTGTACGTTGGGAGTCCGTGTCCATATGGTCTTCATACCACTCGAACCGTCATAGGCGTCATGGACCTTGGCAATTCGTCGAGTGAGCCTTCCGTCGAGCCGCACCAGGTAGGTTGTAGTCGAGTGCCTGTTGGGCATACCCATGTCAGTAGCCCCCGAGTGTCCATGCGAATCGTAGATTCGGATGGAGACTCAAAAGTCTTGAGTCTTGCATTAGGATGTTGGAGTCGACAATTGTGTCGAGTGCGAAGCAATTTCCCGGAAGTACATCGAGGCAGTCGAGAATGTGCCTGGTGCGCTCGATGGATCGAGACCAGTTAATTGCTCTAGGGCAAAAACAACGCTACCTACTCAAACTCGAGTCCCCGGACTCGAATTCGGAAATTGCTGGCGCAATTCGACTCAGGCCGCGGAGGTCTTATAGAGTCAAATCCCAGTGTGTAAGTGTGAGCACTCGACGCGTCCGTCAAGGCATATTCATCATACCTATAGGTACAGATTATTTCAGGTAGAGCGCAGCAGATGCGTTGTCAGGCCTTATTCAGGTCTTATCTTCACGCTGTAAGCGCGGCATCCGAATTTTTTGTCATCGCGGAGATGATTCAGGTGACCCAGGAGACGTAATCTCTTTGCAGGGAAAATATGTGGCGGAGTCGCCATAGCATTCGAGTGTGGATGTTATCGACACACAGTACGATGTACAAGGAAAAAATAATCATAGGGTGCGCGACCAGTGCTCCCTATGGGAGTAGCCCCCGAGTGCCTGGTTGAGTCGAAGGCTCAAGCAGGGACTAAAGAACTTTTGCGACTGCTGTCGTCTTTTGTTGCTTGTTTCAGTCGAATTTTTTTTCAGCGCTCCCTATGGGAGTAACCCGAAGCCCACAATCGAATCGTAGATTCGAGTGAAGGGTTTTCATAATGCTTGGATATCTTCACAAATTTCTTCGGGTGCGCGGCCAGCGCTCCCTATGGGAGTAGCCCCCGAGTCCTTAGTCGAATCGTGGATTCGAGTGAGGATTCAGAGCGTGCCACTCGAAGATCTTGTATATACACATTCAGCGCTTCAGTTTGGAGTAGCCCCCGAGTGTTTGGCGGAGTCGTAGACTCGGGCAGAGACTCGAGAATTGTATCTTGCAGTAGTAGTCGAAAATCACGCGAGGAGTCAACGCAGTTATTTCTATCGGGTGCGCGGGCAATGTCGCGTGTGTGTCGCATCAAGCAATGCAACCATCCGAGGAGGGACTCGACTCAGGTCTTGAGTGTATGGCGTAGTCATTTACTTTTTCGACTCCTGTTGGAGGATCCGATAGAATAGCTCGATGCAGTCGATATCCTTGTAAGTTGTATAAAACATTAAGAATTGTGAAGTACTTGTATCTTGTAAAGGATATTTGCCTATCGGCTTGTTATAGCATTTTCTGGTGCCAATCGAGTCGACACTTTTGCACTGTATGCTAGGCCCTTCTCGTTAGCCTGATTACCCTTAGTCTTAGTACCTTGCCGAGGCACTCGGAGTTCAAGGATTCGACAGTCAGGCAGAATCAGCTACTCGGGCGGTCGCGTATGAGGTGCTCGAGTGCGTGGAGTCGACGGCACATTAGGTTACTCGAAGAGGGCGCAACCCCCGAGTGTATCGAGTGCGATTAAAATAAACGATTATTTACTCTTGGTAGAGGAAAAACTTAGCTTTATTGGTAGTTGCCGTAGACGAAGTTGATGCAGCCGCGGATGAAATCGACGCGGTAGAGGATCGCGTGGCGGAGTCGAAGACACAGTAGGTCAGCGGAGTCGAAGACTGTAGTGAGTCACCATAGCCCAAGACCGCAGTGAGTCACCGTAGATGAAGGCGGCAGTGGGCCTTGCGACGGAGTCGAAGATTGCAGTGGTTCGCGGTCGTGGGAGTCAAGGGAGCCTCCGAGTCACCTAAGCTGAAGAACGTAGCGGGTCGCCGAAGTTAAAGACCGCGGCGGGTCTCCGAAGTGGAGTTGGCGGAGCCCCTGAGTGTAGATTCAGTGATGTCGACCGGGTCGATGCGGCGTACGTGGAGTCGATGCAACTTGCGACTGTGAAGACCATGGCGGGTCACTGTAGTAGAAGACCGCAGCCGGTCGATGGAATCGAAGACCACAACGGGTCAACAGCGCCAAGGGAGCCCCCGAGTCGCTGGAGTCGAGGACCGAAGAGGGTCGTATGGTGGAGTCGAAGGATCCCCAGAGTGTTGAGTCAATGTGGTTGATGTAGTAGTCGCAATGGGGTCCTCGGATTTTTCTTTGGAGGGAGTCGATGCAGTGGCGAGTGACGCGATGGACGAGTAGTCGCTGTGGAAGAATCGTCAAATATTTGTTGGATGAAGTCGCTACCCGACGCAGCGGACACGTACTTGACGTGGTGGTCAGGATTTCACTCAGCGAACATGATCACACGATGGACATAGAGTCGCGCGGCGGCCTCGATCAGAAGGCAGTGTTCAGATAGGCGTGGTGCACGTATTTCATTAGATAGTGCTGCATGCGATATGACGCTGCACGCTTTGTCCGGTCGAAATTTCTCATTGCGTGGCATGATCACATGAATTTTGACGAGTCTTGTCCGATCTGATGATCGAATGGTCCTTGTACTACTCCGATGCATGTAATGTTTGGTTCCACTTGCTTACTCCTTCCACGTGAGGTTTCTGATTGAGTAGGGACTCGTATCTCTTTTTCCATGTAGCTTGACCGGTGCACTTATTTTTTATTTTTCTATTCCCTTGTCCTTGAGTTGTGGTCCGATCCGTGCGGTGCAACTTCTGTTTCTTATTCTTCTTTTTCCTTGCTCCTCGAGATGTACTACAAGCCATGCGGTGTACAACAAACCACATCGGAACCTATAATTGACGTGGCCGTGCCCCGATCTGCAGAAGCATGTTAGGACGGAATCTGACGTGAAGCTTGATACCAGATTTTTTATACGCTCGCTTCCACGGTCCTTGTTGATCGGTGATGAAGTTAGGCCAGGAGCGACCAAGGTGCCGATGATTATGTTGACGCTCCGAGGCAGACGAATCAACCGGATGTGATCCGATTGCTGCTGGCGATGAGGGAGCCGAGTTAGATCTATCCTCCAATAGACGATGAATCACAGTTCGCTAGTGATGGGGCCGTCAAGATCGCAACATCAGCGCTCCCGGTTCCCACAGACAGCACCAATTGACGAGGGTTTAACTCATCAATGCCCATTGTTATGGACTTGGGTTCAGGAATTGAGGAGCGTTGGAGATCTCGGTACGGCTAGTAAACAAGCACATAGGGACGCAAGGTTTACCTAGGTTCATGCCTCGTAGAGGACCCTACTCCTGCTTGTCTGCTCTTGATTGATGATGATCCGAAGGATTACAATGTCGTCGATGGCGGTGTTGCGTAGATTAGATCTGGCGTATGGGAGATCATAGATCTATCTATTGGAGGAGTCGTGATGTCTAGATCTATTGTGGCGTAGCGTGTCCTCATCGTTGGACCCTCCTAGCCTTTATATATGGGGAGGCTAGGTCTCAGGTACCAATACGAGTTGGTTACAAGTTAGATTCAAACTCTAGTCTTGAGCTTTCCTTGTCTTGTACGTTGGGAGCCCGTGTCCATATGGGCTTCATACCACTCGAACCGTCATAGGCGTCATGGACCTTGACAATTCGTCGAGTGGGCCTTCCGTCGAGCCGCACCAGGTAGGTTGTAGTCGAGTGCCTGTTAGGCATACCCATGTCACCTAGGCATCTACACACTTCAATGGGAACATCGTCAGGACCCAAGTCCTGTTGGAGATATGCCCAAGAGGCAATAATAAAGTGGTTATTATTATATCTTTATGTTTATGATAAATGTTTACATCCCATGCTATAATTGTATTAATCGGAAACATTAATACTTGTGTGTTTTTTGTAAACATAAAAGAGTCCCTAGTAAGCCTCTTGTTAAACTAGCTTGTTGATTAATGGATGATCATGGTTTCCTGGTCATGGACACTGGATGTCGTTAATAACAAGATCATATCATTAGGAGAATGATGTGATGGACACACACACATAGTAATCATAGCATAAGATCAAGTCATTAAGTTCGTTTTGCTACAAGCTTTTCAAATGCATAGTAACCTAATCCTTCGACCATGAGGTTATGTTAATCACCATCACCGGATGGGTACTTTGATGACATCAAACGCCGCTTCGTAACTGGGTGGTTATAAAGGTGACATTGGGTATTCTGAATGTATGTGTTGAAGCGCATGGACCAAGATTGGGATTTGTCCATCCATATGACGGATAGATATGCTCTGGGCCCTCTCGGTGGAATGTCATCTAGTTAGCTTGCAAGCATGTGACTAGGTCACAAGGGATGACATATCATGGAACGAGTAAAGAGTACTTGTCAGTAACGAGGTAGAACTAGGTATGGAGATACCGACGATCAAACCTCGGATAAGTAGAGTATCGCGTGACAAAGGGAATTGGTTTCGTATGTTAAATGGTTCTATCGATCACAAAGTCATCGTTGAGTATGTGGGAGCTGTTATGGATCTCTAGATCCCGCTAATGGTTATTGATCGGAGATGTGTCTCCATCATGTCTACATGTTCACGAACCGTAGGGTGACACACTTAAGGTTCGAAGTTGTTTTAAGTAGATATGGAATGTGCGTTGGAGACCGAATGTTGTTCGGAGTCTCGGATTGGATCCGGGACATCACGAGGAGATCCGGAATTGTCCGGAGAATAAGATTCATATATTGGGGATCATTTTCTAAGTTAGGAAATGTTTCGGAGTATTTGTATGGGGATTCTAGAAGGTTTCGAAATGTTCTGGAAGGTTCTAGAAGATTTCTTGGAGTTTGCTTGAAAACCAAGAAAGGATCAAGGAGTCCTTGTAGGGCAAGACAAGGAGTAGTGGGGGAGGAGGACTCCTTCCCCCTTCCCAATCCGCCGGCCAAGGAGGGAGGGAGTCCTACAAGGACTCCACCTCCCATGGCGCCTCCCTCCTTTAAATAGAGGGGTGGAGGCGCCACCCCCTTGCCCCCTCCAGTTCAAACCCTGGCCGTCGCCTCTCTCCTCCTCCTTCCCTCTACTCAGGCTTACGCGAAGCCCTGCAGAATTCTCTACTCCACCACCACCACCACACCGTCGTGCTACTGGGATTCCGTGGAGAAGATCTACTACCTCCGCTGCTCGCTGGAACGAGGAGAGGAAGGTCTGCTCCGACTCCGCACGTGTGACCGACTGCGGAAGCGCTGCCGGAACGCGGCGCCGGAAGGATCGTCTACTCGATCTTGAGATCGGCAAGTGATCGACTACATCAACCACGAGATCCGATCTCGTAACTCTTTCGAGTATACAAGGGTTAGTAGAGATCTATCTCGTTGCACATGTCTAATAGATTAGATCTTGGCTTTTATCTAGATTAGATCTGGGTTTTGTTCGTTCTTGCGGTAGAAATTTTTTGTTTTCCATGCTACGAACCCATCAGTGGTATCAGAGCCGTGTCTATGCGTAGATCTGTTGCACGAGTAGAACACAATGGTTTTGTGGGTGTTGGTGCTCGTGTCGTCTTTTGCTTTGTGTACTTTGCATCTTGCGGGATGGTGGGGATGAAGCGGTCCGGGCTAACCTTACATGTCATCGCACATGAGACTTGCTCGACAGTTGACGTGCAACTCGTATTGCACAAGTGGCTTTGCGGGTGTCTGTCTCTCCCATCATAGTATAGATCAAATCTACACTTTGCACTTGATAGCACTTGTATCAACGTTGTGGTTCAGTTTCGTAGGTAAGATCCGTTCTTATTCGAAAGCCCCAAACCACGTAAAACATGCAAAGAAAATTAGAGGCGTCTAACTTGTTTTTGCAGGGGTTTTGTGATGTGATATGGCCATCATGTGATTGTGATTATATTTGATGTATGCAATGATCCTTGTTGTAATATGGCAACCGGCAGGAGCCTAATGGTTGTCTTTAATTCTGTTAAGACCTGCATGTCTATTCATCTTGTAATGGCTTTATTCCAAGTAGTTGTAATAGTTGCTAGTGATGATGGACAACCATGAAGCGGCGCCACTGACCTTGACGCAATTTTGGTGATGATGGAGATCATGTCCGTGCTTTGGAGATGGAGATCAAAGGCATAAGAAGAAAGGGCCATATCATATCACACTAATTATGAATTGCCTGTGATGTTAATCCTTTATGCATCTTGTATTGCTTAGATCACGACGGTAGCATTATAAGATGATCCCTCTCACTAAATATCAAGTAATAAAGTGTTTGTCCTTAGTAGGCACCGTTGCTAAGACTCGTTGTTTCGAAGCATCTCGTGATGATCGGGTGTGATAGATTCTACGTGTGCATACAACGGGTGCAAGCCAGATTTGCACATGCGGATACTAAGGTTAACCTTGACGAGCCTAGAATGTACAGACATGGTCTCGAAACACGGAATACCGAAAGGTAAAGCATGAGTCATATGGATGATATGATGAACATGTTGATTGTTCGCCTTTAAATCTACATCATCTCACGTGATGATCGGACTTGGTGTAGTGGATTTCGTTCATGTAATCACTAAAACAACTCGAGGGATGTTGTTTTGAGTGGGATTTTATTTGTAATTTGGATTAGTCAAACTCAATTTATCATAAACACAATCAAAGTGAATTTGCATAGTTTGTTGTAGTCATTGGCATCCGTTCACCACCTTACGCTTAGTTATAGTTGAGATAGTGGAACTATAGAAATTCTGGATATTTGCTGTACGAACTAGTATCGTATTGTTTTGAGTGTCAATCTAAAGTTTAAAAGTCATGTTGCAAACTTTCAGCAAACTCAGTTTACTCTGTGAAGTTTAATAAACAGTATTAAATCAAGAGTAACAATTCCAGTGTTAGTATCTAATGTATCATGTTTGCCTCCATGATTCTTGATACTCAAAAGATTGTTTTTAATATCAAGTTTATCTAAGAGCTGAAAGCAATGTTTCAGAAACCATCATATGTGAAAGGTATTGCGATATCTAAAACAATGTATTGGTTACAACATGATAGAGTATATATCCTCATATTTGATGAGAATTTATGAAGGTTGAAGACGCCAGTCGTCCTAATCCTCCAAAAGGTTTTGGAAAAGAAACATTATACTCGCAATTCACCTTTATAAGCTATAGCAGCTTGATCATGAAAGTTGTCATGATAAGGATGAATAGAAGATGTAAGTAAAATGTTTACTACACTAAAAGATGACTAAAGAATGGAACTTTGAAAGAATGCCAAACATTTGATGAAGGTGATCCACTTCAAAGTGCAAGTGCAAAGGTATTAGTATTTGACTATACACACTTTGTACTATGTGTCATGTGAATGACACCACTATTGATGTTGATAGATTCTTTTAAAAGAAAAGGAATTGTTGAAAGAGAATCTATAAAATATTTGGCAGAAAAGAAAAGATTGGAGATGTCCAACTTAGGTATATAGAAGATACATGTTATGGCTGTATTCCTTGGTTGTTAAACAATGTGGTTCTGCTGTATTGGATACCGAATTGGTTGGTATGAAGTGTCATACATGAAAACACAATTCATGAATTGCAATGGCCTAAGTAACTAGCAAGAGAATATGTGATGATGTTCATCGAAAACAAACAAAGGGTTGTTGTGTTGCTCGTTAACATCAAAGCTTACCTTCAAGATTTGTTTCAATAATTGTTATTTTGATCAGGTATTATAACGACAAAAGGTTGTTCAAATAATTATCGTATTCCATAATAGATGGATGATATACAAGTCTGGTTGGAGAAATAACGACCATAAAACTAATGCTAAAATGTCGCAAGACAAATAATTGAAAGATCACTTGCGAAGTGACATCACCGTTTAAATTATATTGAAAGGGATACATGAAGAAACTCCATGTTGATGGATTTTTGGAGTCTTTGATTTTGATCAAATGACACTTGTGATACTTTCCTGGAGATAATTAAAACTCCGTTCGTAGGCCAAAAGAGGAACGAACGACTAACTGATTGGAAATTGTACATATTGATGTATATAGTCCATTATGTGTAGTCGTGGGCGATGGATTTCAACTTCATATGCTTTCTCCGAAGATTTGAGTGAGTATATGTATATACTTACTCAATAAGTAAGAATTATGAAACATTTGAAAATGTTCAAAGACTGTCAAGATGAAGTGGAAAATTATTGTAACAAGAAAATAAAAAAGTTTATGATTGGATCATAAAGAAAGATGTTTGAGTTACAAGTTTAGAAAAACACCTAAGATTTGAGGAATCGTTCCATGGATTTGCATTTCCTAAAACACCATAGGAGTATGGAGTGTTCAAGATATGTAATGAAACCTTGTTTGACATGGTAAGATCAAAGGTGTCATTTATAAAACTGCCATTATATTTTAAAGATTAAAGCTTTAGTGACTTCCGCTTTTACACTGAAAAGAGCTCCATCGTGATCCGTTGAAATGACACCATATAAGTCATGGTTTGGGATAAAACCCAGGTTGTCCTTTCTTAAATTTTAGGTATGCTAGGCATAAGTAAAGTGTTTACAACCAAAGTCGGATGAGCATGTCTTTGTAGGTTATTACGAATAACCATTGGGTATTCCTCCATAACACTGAAGACAAAAGTGTTTGTTGCTTAGAATGTCGAGTTTCTTGAGAAGGAATTTTTGGTGAAAAGTCAAGTGGGAGGACAATAGAACTTTGACAAGGTTGTTGAACCTTGGCTAATATGTGCTGAGTTGCACAGCGTCGGTAAGTGTCCCGGAGGCAGCAACAATGCTCATGGCTCACGTGCCTCAAAGGTTGTGGTCACGGAGATCTAAGTTACTATTGAACCAAGTAGGCCGGGTAAGTAATCAAATGCCAAGATTTGAGAGTTAAATCATTGTTGTTTGACAATGATGAACCGACTACATGCAAATAATCAATGATGGGCCCTGACTTCATTAAGTGGCTTGAATCCATAAAATCCGTGATAATTCCATACACGAGAAATCAAGCTTTGAATTGGAAAGACCCTCTGGAAAGGTGCAAGACCTTACAGTCGTATATGGATCTATAAAGAAATAGACATGGATGTTTCACATCTATGAAATAGTCGACATGTCGGAAAGAGTTTACGACAATGTTCAAGGAATTGACTATGATAAGATTTGATCTTTCATAGCGATATTTAGTCTGGACGGATTAATGTAGCAACCACTACATATATTTTGGTATATGGTAGTTGAACAAACAAAACAAGTTCTTCTAATAGAATGGTTACCTAGGATGTGTCCATGACACTATCCAAAGGGTTTTGTTAATTCAAAGGATGCTAAAAGAGTATGCAAAACTTCAATGGTTGAAGTGAGCATCGCGGAGTTGGAATCTTCACCGTGATGAACCCGTTAAAAGGTTTAATTTCATCAGAGACGATGAAGATTTTTGCATTTTGCAAGAAATTAAGTGGGAGCGCTAAGACATATTTCTAATACATTATGTGAAAGACATATTGTTGATTAGAAATGATGTATCTTTTATTGACACAGGTTAAGAATTTCATTTCGATGAAAGACTTAGGCATAACCCAAGAATTAGGCATCAATGTCTATATGGATAGATTGAGGCGCTAATATGGTTTTGCCCAATGTACATAGATAAGATGTTGAATGAGTTCAATATGGAAACAACAAGAAAGGTTCTTGACGCACGGAAAGGACTGAATCAAGATTCAAGTGTGTTGACACGAGATTCAAGTGTTTTGACACTTGGTGAAATCACAAGAATATTTTGATCAATCATTCTTTGAGATGTACACATCCAGATATGTCCTATGCTCTAAATGTTATGAGCATATACCAGAATGACTCATAAGATGATCATTGGACAATAGTAGGGATATTCCTATGATCTTTGGAAGAACTAAGAATATATTACTTATATAGTGGTGACAAATAGTTCATTGTAAATTGTTACATTGATACTAGTTTTGTCACAAATTAAGTTTATCTCAATTTAAACTATGGGTGGCACAATGTAATGGAAAGGAAGTTCCATAACGGATTTGGTTGAGTACCAAAGTTACAACATTGTGACAGATACTACAACAAAAGGCTAAGTATATGATTGTTATTGTAGCAGCAAATGAGGGCATTTGCGTCAAGTAGTTTGTTATCAAACTAGGTGTGGTTCATAGCGGGATAATACTATGAAGATACATTGTATGACAATTGTATCAACATGATTTAATCCCGAGGAACTAAAGGTCTCACCAAAGGACCAAATTTATACAATGCCATCTCATTGGAGAATGAGTAATGCATAGAGACGCAAGGACATACAAATACACACGGGCCTGGAACTGTCAGATCCGAAGATTATGTTTACCACTAGCAATAGTGTCTATACAACACCAGAAAGCCATAGGTGTGGAATGCACAAATTTTTAACTAGATTATTGACTCTAGTGCAAGTGGGAGACTGTTGGAGATATGCCCAAGAGGCAATAATAAAGTGGTTATTATTATATCTTTATGTTTATGATAAATGTTTACATCCCATGCTATAATTGTATTAACCGGAAACATTAATACTTGTGTGTTTTTTGTAAACATAAAAGAGTCCCTAGTAAGCCTCTTGTTAAACTAGCTTGATGATTAATGGATGATCATGGTTTCCTGATCATGGACATTGGATGTCGTTAATAACAAGATCATATCATTAGGAGAATGATGTGATGGACACACACCCATAATAAGCATAGCATAAGATCAAGTCATTAAGTTCGTTTTGCTACAAGCTTTTCAAATGCATAGTAACCTAATCCTTCGACCATGAGGTTATGTTAATCACCATCACCGGATGGGTACTTTGATGACATCAAACGCCGCTTCGTAACTGGGTGGTTATAAAGGTGACATTGGGTATTCTGAAAGTATGTGTTGAAGCGCATGGACCAAGATTGGGATTTGTCCATCCATATGACGGATAGATATGCTCTGGGCCCTCTCGGTGGAATGTCATCTAGTTAGCTTGCAAGCATGTGACTAGGTCACAAGGGATGACATATCATGGAACGAGTAAAGAGTACTTGTCAGTAATGAGGTAGAACTAGGTATGGAGATACCGACGATCAAACCTCGGATAAGTAGAGTATCGCGTGATAAAGGGAATTGGTTTCATATGTTAAATGGTTCTATCGATCACAAAGTCATCGTTGAGTATGTGGGAGCTGTTATGGATCTCCAGATCCCGCTAATGGTTATTGATCGGAGATGTGTCTCCATCATGTCTACATGTTCACGAACCGTAGGGTGACACACTTAAGGTTCGAAGTTGTTTTAAGTAGATATGGAATGTGCGTTGGAGACCGAATGTTGTTCGGAGTCTCGGATTGGATCCGGGACATCACGAGGAGATCCAGAATTGTCCGGAGAATAAGATTCATATATTGGGGATCATTTTCTAAGTTAGGAAATGTTCCGGAGTATTTGTATGGGGATTCTAGAAGGTTTCGGAATGTTCCGGAAGGTTCTAGAAGATTTCTTGGAGTTTGCTTGAAAACCAAGAAAGGATCAAGGAGTCCTTGTAGGGCAAGACAAGGAGTAGTGGGGAGGAGGACTCCTTCCTCCTTCCCAATCCGCCGGCCAAGGAGGGAGGGGAGTCCTACAAGGACTCCACCTCCCATGGCGCCTCCCTCCTTTAAATAGAGGGGTGGAGGCGCCACCCCCTTGCCCCCTCCACTTCAAACCCTGGCCGCCGCCTCTCTCCTCCTCCTTCCCTCTACTCAGGCTTAGGCGAAGCCCTGCAGAATTCTCTACTCCACCACCACCACCACACCGTCGTGCTACTGGGATTCCGTGGAGAAGATCTACTACCTCCGCTGCTCGCTGGAACGAGGAGAGGAAGGTCTGCTCCGACTCCGCACGTGTGACCGACTGCGGAAGCGCTGCCGGAACGCGGCGCCGGAAGGATCGTCTACTCGATCTTGAGATCGGCAAGTGATCCACTACATCAACCACGAGATCCGATCTCGTAACTCTTTCAAGTATACAAGGGTTAGTAGAGATCTATCTCGTTGCACATGTCTAATAGATTAGATCTTGGCTTTTATCTAGATTAGATCTGGGTTTTGTTCGTTCTTGCGGTAGAAATTTTTTGTTTTCCATGCTACGAACCCATCAGTGGTATCAGAGCCGTGTCTATGCGTAGATCTGTTGCACGAGTAGAACACAATGGTTTTGTGGGTGTTGGTGCTCGTGTCGTCTTTTGCTTTGTGTACTTTGCATCTTGCGGGATGGTGGGGATGAAGCGGTCTGGGCTAACCTTACATGTCATCGCACATGAGACTTGCTCCACAGTTGACGTGCAACTCGTATTGCACAAGTGGCTTTGCGGGTGTCTGTCTCTCCCATCATAGTATAGATCAAATCTACACTTTGCACTTGATAGCACTTGTATCAACGTTGTGGTTCAGTTTCGTAGGTAAGATCCGTTCTTATTCGAAAGCCCCAAACCACGTAAAACATGCTAAGAAAATTAGAGGCGTCTAACTTGTTTTTGCAGGGGTTTTGTGATGTGATATGGCCATCATGTGATTGTGATTATATTTGATGTATGCAATGATCCTTGTTGTAATATGGCAACCGGCAGGAGCCTAATGGTTGTCTTTAATTCTGTTAAGACCTGCATGTCTATTCATCTTGTAATGGCTTTATTCCAAGTAGTTGTAATAGTTGCTAGTGATGATGGACAACCATGAAGCGGCGCCACTGACCTTGACGCAATTCTGGTGATGATGGAGATCATGTCCGTGCTTTGGAGATGGAGATCAAAGGCATAAGAAGAAAGGGCCATATCATATCACACTAATTATGAATTGCCTGTGATGTTAATCCTTTATGCATCTTGTATTGCTTAGATCACGACGGTAGCATTATAAGATGATCCCTCTCACTAAATATCAAGTAATAAAGTGTTTGTCCTTAGTAGGCACCGTTGCTAAGACTCGTTGTTTCGAAGCATCTCGTGATGATCGGGTGTGATAGATTCTACGTCTGCATACAACGGGTGCAAGCCAGATTTGCACATGCGGATACTAAGGTTAACCTTGACGAGCCTAGCATGTACAGACATGGTCTCGGAACACGGAATACCGAAAGGTAAAGCATGAGTCATATGGATGATATGATGAACATGTTGATTGTTCGCCTTTAAAGCTACATCATCTCACGTGATGATCGGACTTGGTGTAGTGGATTTGGTTCATGTAATCACTAAAACAACTCGAGGGATGTTGTTTTGAGTGGGAGTTTATTTGTAATTTGGATTAGTCGAACTCAATTTATCATAAACACAATCAAAGTGAATTTGCATAGTTTGTTGTAGTCATTGGCATCCGTTCACCACCTTACTCTTAGTTATAGTTGAGATAGTGGAACTATAGAAATTCTGGATATTTGCTGTACGAACTGGTATCGTATTGTTTTGAGTGTCAATCTAAAGTTTAAAAGTCATGTTGCAAACTTTCAGCAAACTCAGTTTACTCTGTGAAGTTTAATAAGCAGTATTAAATCAAGAGTAACAATTCCAGTGTTAGTATCTAATGTATCATGTTTGCCTCCATGATTCTTGATACTCAAAAGATTGTTTTTAATATCAAGTTTATCTAAGAGCTGAAAGCAATGTTTCAGAAACCATCATAAGTAGAGTATCGCGTGACAAAGGGAATTGGTTTCATATGTTAAATGGTTCTATCGATCACAAAGTCATCGTTGAGTATGTGGGAGCTGTTATGGATCTCCAGATCCCGCTAATGGTTATTGATCGGAGATGTGTCTCCATCATGTCTACATGTTCACGAACCGTAGGGTGACACACTTAAGGTTCGAAGTTGTTTTAAGTAGAAATGGAATGTGCGTTGGAGACCGAATGTTGTTCGGAGTCTCGGATTGGATCCGGGACATCACGAGGAGATCCAGAATTGTCCGAAGAATAAGATTCATATATTGGGGATCATTTTCTAAGTTAGGAAATGTTCCGGAGTATTTGTATGGGGATTCTAGAAGGTTTCGAAATGTTCCGGAAGGTTCTAGAAGATTTCTTGGAGTTTGCTTGAAAACCAAGAAAGGATCAAGGAATCCTTGTAGGGCAAGACAAGGAGTAGTGGGGGAGGAGGACTCCTTCCCCCTTCCCAATCCGCCGGCCAAGGAGGGAGGGGAGTCCTACAAGGACTCTACCTCCCATGGCGCCTCCCTCCTTTAAATAGAGGGGTGGTGCACCACCCCCTTGCCCCCTCCACTTCAAACCCTGGCCGCCGCCTCTCTCCTCCTCCTTCCCTCTACTCAGGCTTAGGCGAAGCCCTGCAGAATTCTCTACTCCACCACCACCACCACACCGTCGTGCTACTGGGATTACGTGGAGAAGATCTACTACCTCCGCTACTCGCTGGAACAGGGAGAGGAAGGTCTGCTCCGACTCCGCACGTGTGACCGACTGCGAAAGCGCTGCCGGAACGCGGCGCCGGAAGGATCGTCTACTCGATCTTGAGATCGGCAAGTGATCGACTACATCAACCATGAGATCCGATCTTGTAACGCTTTCGGGTCTACAAGGGTTAGTACAGATCTATCTCGTTGCACATATCTAATAGATTAGATCTTGGCTTTTATCTAGATTAGATCTGGGTTTTGTTCGTTCTTGCGGTAGAAATTTTTTGTTTTCCATGCTACGAACCCATCAAGTCCTTCCCTCCTTTCATCCTTTTCAACGCTTCCTTACCCTTAGTCTCTTGGATCCTCCAGACGAAACGCATGTTGGTGTCGTCCAAGGAATCATCCAGAAAGGGAGTCATGCTATCACTACCATCATTGAACATCTTGTAGAAATAGTATCTCCATCGCCTCTTGAGCTCCTTGTCTTTCACTAGAACTCGATCGATGTCATCCTTGATGCATTTCACTGGTTTGAGGTTCCTTGTTTTCCTCTTTCTCATATTTTTGACATCTTGTAGATGCCCATTTCGCCTTACTTTGTGCCTTGTTTCTCATATATATCATCACATGCCTTCCCTGTAGCTCTACTCGCCACTTGCTTTGCATTCTTTTTGGATTCTTTGTCCTTCTCCATGTTGCTTGTGCTTCTATCTTGATACCAAGTCCTGTAGAACTTGTTATCCTTGATAGCCTTTTGGATATGTTCATTCCACCAACACGTGTCCTTAGGCTCATTTTTCTTACCTTTCGCCACCCCAAGATTCTACTTACCTATCTTCTGAATGTGTGTTGTCATCTTTAGCCACAAGATCTCCCATCTCCTTTGTTCCATGACCCTTCCTCTATCATCCTCTCCTTAAAGGTCTGTTGGGCTTCCCCTTTACGCTTCCACAAATTTGTATTTGTGATTGGGTACATTTTTCCGCGGAATATGAGTGTGGAATCTAAATTGGCCAGGACAAGCTTATGTTGTGCCACAACACACTCTTTGGGTATTACCTTATAGTACAAACAAGATCGCCTATCCATCCTCCTAGTAAGGACAAAAATTATTCTGGCTAGTGTGTTGAGCACTACTAAAGGTAACTAGATGAGATAACCTCTTCCTGAAGAGGGTGTTAGGCTACCAAAAAATCTAGAATTTCCTTACCTTCATGATTTCTATCGCCCAAACCAAAGTCCCCATGCACCCCCGCAAACTCCGTGTTAGTTGTGCCCACATGACCAATGAGATCTCCTTTGAAGAGCTTCTCATTTGTGGGTACGCTACTAACCAAGCTCTCTAGGTCCTCCCAAAAAATGCATCTTAGTGCCTGTGTCGATGCCAACTTGTGGAGCATAAGCACCGATGATATTCAAGACACGATCCCCTATAACTACCTTGACTATGATTAACATGTAGCCATGTCTCCTAACATCCACCAGTCCATCCTTGAGGCTCTTATCTAACAAGATGTCAATGTCATTCCTGCTACTAACTAAACCAAAATACCAAAAGTTGAAACCGGTGTTCTCTACCTCTTTGGCCTATTAACTCGCCCATTTACTCTCTTGGATATAAAGGGTATTTACACACCTGATACCTTCAATACGGATTTAAGGATGCAGTATAGTAGCTTTTTCCCTAGTAGACCTAGGTTTAATCGAACCTTGAGAAAAATGCTAAATGGAAAATAAATGAGGCACGTCTACAAGACTTGTTTACTTGTTTTACCTTACGTTTACTAGACCTTTATAGTTTATTTTGAATCGTTGGTTATTGCAATGGATGGAAATAGGCCATAGTTGAAGATTCACCTGCAGCTACACATCGTATGGGATAAATATATTAGTACACACATGCATGTGAAATGATTTAACAAAGATAAGGTTATGGGCAACACATCCAAATATACTAAAGCCCCTTCGAGTCACAAGCATAGCAATAGTCTTTTGATCCAACTGTTATACCATGAAACACCGGGCTATAACAATTATTAAGTAAAATACAGATCAAAGCCTTAAGAAGTGGTGTTGCTGTTACTCCCAAGCGGATCCCTAAAATAAAACTGTACTCCCCTTGTTGTCACTGGGTTTTACGTGAAATCGCCATTCACCACACATTTCACTCGAGTCTTTACAAATCCTTGGCTTGGGTATCGACAAGTCAATAGATCAAGACATGAGACAAGAGATAAAGATACAAAGATACAAATCTCTATTCAATCACCACACAATATTCCCATGTATTAGATGCACATAATCGCTCATAAAAATAAGATCAGAGATAGAAAACATTGTGCAAAATATTTAGATTAAAATCAAATATTCTTACAATGGTCGCCAATTCACAAGGAGATCTCAAGTACAAGATGATGGCCATGGCTATGGAGTGGATGGAAGGTGGAGAGGATGAACTATGGTGGTGGATCTCCTTCGGTGGCGTTGTGATGCAATCTGATAATGGCGGGTTTGACCAGACAGATCCAACGTCACATGGTATGGGCGGGCCTTGCATGTACCGCTGGTCATTAAGCCTCTAGAAGGCTTCTTTTTAAACCCAGTTGCCTTAGCTATGTAGGCAACATCATAATCTTCAATAAATGCTCCTGATTTCTCCTTGAAAGTGTGATTTCCTGCACAACACAATTTTTAAAATAAAGGATTACACATCTTTGCAATAATTAGTCATTAGTAGCAAGGCTAGAGAGATTCTTGGTCAAGTGTTTGAAAAAAGGCGATTTAAACATGGAGAAAGATGACTATTTTCACAGCCATCTACTTCCCGAAAGCTCAAACCTTGATCGTCTCGAGCAAGAAAACAACAAAACCATAAAGAACCGAGCGTTTAAACTGAAATAACAAGAAGATGAATTCACTTATGGTTGGTAATCGTATGCATCTAGCACTTCTTCCATTTGAAAGGCTCATCAAAGTTAGAGAAGTAACAAGAGTACTATACAAGCTTTGTTAACTCAAATAAAATCAAATGGGAGTTTGATATAAGTATAAACAACTAGAAGTGTAACAATCATTCCAAATCCTATAGTTAACTCAACTTGCCAAGGAACACTAGAATATTTCATAATAGCAGAATTAAGTATGAGAGATCATGTACTAAGTATCATAATAGTGAAGTGTCTTATTGACGCACACATCAATAGATCAATATTATCAAACAGTACTATTGCATTCATTGTCTTTCAAGAAAATTCATCAAGTAGTAACGAGACCATGCCAAAAACTGTTTTGTGTGAATCTTTATTTTTCAAAGATAGTTCCCAACAAGAATCATTGAGTGATATTTTAGCAACGGTTTGCACAACCTTCAAGAGTACCAATACTTTTGCCCATTACGGTAATAGGTGATACCCATGTCGTCAACTCATAGCGGAAATCAGGGGTTATACCATTGATCGTCTGTAGGCCAGCGGAGTTGTTGCCATCCAAAGGTGTCCATCAAAAAAATATAAATGACCTTTAAAGAGTATCACATTTTGTAAGCCAACGGAGTTGTTGCCATCCAAAGCTATCCATCAAAAATATATAAATGACCTTTAAAGAGTATCACATTTTGGTCCACAATGTTTTAGCTTTGGCATGAATCACAATTACCACTAGACTTCATTTCAATCAAACAACACCTTTCAAGAGTGCCCTCAAGTCTATCAAAATATCTATGGGGTTAAGTATCTTCAAAGGTAGTCTCTTAAGACAATCACTCATCATACAAGTCATAAATCAAAGACTTTTTATTGTTTTACTTGTTTGTCAATATTATTTCCAAGGCAAGACTTGGTTAACTACAAGAACTAGAGCAAAAGCTTCTCCAACTAATTGCTCATACAAATAAAAAGCTTTACTCTCACTATTTTGAATTACTCCCACTAGCATAGCATCTTAACAAATCAACTAACTAGGATAAACATTTCAAACTTCTAAAGTGGGAGACATAGGACATACCTCTCATGAGTGACTTCATAATTCTCTTCCTTATGGGAATGTGTTCCTTCAAAACTCAACTCAAATCATAATAATAATATTGAAGCAAAGAAGCAATAGGCAAATCAAGTTTCAAGAAAAAAGGAAAAAAAGAAAAATATTTTTGTATTTTCAGGATGGGGATTAAAGAATATAAAAGGCTTGCGACCAAGAAAGATACTAAGAAAAGAAAACAAACAAATGAAAGTGAAAAGTAAAAGTAAAATAAAAGTGTTGGAACAAGCCCAACACGAGTGTTTAAAAGATCACAGAAGCTAGAGTACAACATCATTATTACACAAATATGAAACTTAGGGAACACATCCCCAAGATCAGGCTTTTGCAAGTCCTTTAATTGCACATTGTGGTGGCGGTGGATAATCTTCCAAGTTCCATTAGCTGCTCCAATTGGTGAACTAGGCTGAGCGGCTTGCGATGGCGTCTCAAAAGTTGATGGAGAGGTTGATCATGTTCTGAATACTTCCTTCGAGCGAATAGATATCTTCATAGGTGGTGTAGTAGTTCGGTGGATATTGCTGGGCCTTCTTGTTCTACTTCGTCATCTTCTCCTTCTTCATCCACGGGTACTTATTGTTGGGGTAGACTTGCTTCAACCTGCATGTCATAATGCAAACATCCATTCTCGATAGAGAATAAACCATTAGGTAAAGGAGCTGGGATCAAGTGATTGTCTCCAGGTATATCAAAGAAGTATCTACCATTTGATGTAGAAATCATACCACAAGCTTTGAGAGCAGTGAAACCAAGACGGCGAACATCGACCAATGGTTGGATATTACCTAGGTTGATGTGGAGTGCTCGTGCAAGAATGGTGACAACTCCTCCTCCGCATATGGGACCACAGGCTTGAAGAGCTTGATGATTAAGATAAAACACGAGAAGGGCTCCCAACTTTGGCGTCAAGTTACAGTTCCAAAATAGCATCGCCTCCGAGGATCATCATGTCCTCTTCATTGACTCTAGTAAACTCACCACCTTCCTACATGGTGTTAGGAATAACATAGAACAAATAACGAATAGCAGGATAGTCAATTTAATTTCGCTTGGCTATTTTTCCACGGATTCTCATAAAGTTAAAATACTCCAAGGGTGTAGGATTAAGAATAAAATTGGTGGAGTGTATGACAGTGGTGTTTTTAACAAACCCAACACAATGAGCCCATTGATCGAGTGTTAGTGTATACTCACGGATCATTAGGCGGAAGGTGATACAATTAAATCCCGGGATATCTTCCTTGGAGCAGTAGTGCGGACTCACCCTATGCGTCAAGGTGCTATGGAACTCAAGTGCCAAGCGACGATATATGGCAGCCTGAAAAATAAAGTGATGCAAACCAAAATTGTTGCAAAGTAAATTGAAATCATGGCCAAGGCCCAGTTGGTTAAGGATATAGGGACTCACCTAGTTGGTGGACTTGATTTCTCGGCTCTTGAGACGGTTGAAACGAGTGACCTGGTACTCCTCAGTGAACTTGATGTCAAGTGACTCGGTGGTTAGCTCATCAATGGATGGTGTGGCTTGTGCTGTAGCCATCGCATGTGTACGGCTCTTGTGTTCATCTAAAAATAAATTAAAGCTAATTAAAAATTTGATCCAATAAAAACATAACAAAAGTAATCATCTACACTTTCTACAAAAGAATCTCTTCTAAAAACAAAACTAAGCATGATCATAATCAAGATTAGCTCAAGAATAAGACCTAAGTCTAGATTGATAATGGTGAAAGATTGAGCAAGGTTTTGATGGAAATAAGTTAGGGATCAGAGGAGAAACATACCTTAGATCGACTGAGCGCGATGAATTGAAGAAAAACAAGCATAATTGAAGATCCAATAGAGGTGGTTTCGAGTTTGGAGGAAGAAGAAATAGAATAAGTGATTTTAGGTTTAGGTTTTACCTCTTCCCTAACATTAAATCGCGTTCGAACAGGTGGTATGGGCGGGCGGTATGGACGGAGACCGCCTAACATGGGTATGCCCTACGGGTGCCCGGGGCCAGGTTATATGGTTTGGTCGAAGGAGAAGCCCATGATGTAAATAAATCCCATTAAGATTCTGCTGGCTCAAGGCCAGGGAGAGGCGATTCCTTGGAGGACATGATAAAGTCTAGATAGGAAACTTAAAAGGGCAAAACCCTAATCTGTAACCGACTCGGCCTGCTATCCCGAGACCTGGGTGCCTATATAAAGGCCAGGAGGGAGCAGCGAGAAGGAGAACTGCAACCCTAGTTCATACACCGCTAGATAGCATCTACTCACCCCTATAAACCTTCGGTTTCCCCATTAATCAAGAGTAAACAAGCAGGAGTAGGGTCCCTTCTGAGGACCTAAACCTAGGTAATCCCTCGTGTCCCTGATGTGCTTGTTTGCTAGCCAATCGATGCCTCCAGCGCTCCCCACTTCCTTAAACCCAAGTCCATCAACCATGGGCATTGATGAGTTAACCCCTCATCAATTGGCGTTGTTTGTGGGAGCTGGGAGCACTGATATTGCGGCTTAGACGGCCCCATCATCTGTGATCTACAACTCTGCTGTAGCGGAGAACCATCTCCTCTTCGGTGCCTTCAACTTCACCATCCACTCGTCGGTAACTCGCCCGGCCTTCGAGTCTGTCAGAGATGGAACCAGCATGACGATCGGGAGCTTATGCTTCCAGGTTGGCAAGATTGGCACGTTTTGCTTCCCCGATCGCTCGCCGATGCCTTCGATTTCACCTGCCTCGTGGTTCCCACCATCGATTGGCACCCTGATCAAGCTCAACGCTTTGGCATCATCTTACCACATGGATAGCTACAACAGTTGCGACTCCGATCTATGCGATCCATCATTAGAGGATGTCATCTACCGCTCCGCCTTGGAAAGCTGCAAGAGAAGCAGCTTACCCAACTGCTACATGTGCGCCATCATCACCAGTAGCGGTGGCGACGCTCAAGGAAACACCAGCTATGGATGGCCAACCAACGGAGCCCCCACCAATGTACCTACCAACGAAGCCCCCACCAACTGCCCCGCTAATGGTGATCCTCCCAACCCTCCCAACCCTGACACCCATGGCGTGAACGCTAACAATGGTTTAGGTCACCAGCAGATCCACCTCTCGGATGCAGGATGGGTGCGAGTCAGGGAAGCCCTGCAGGGCAACCCCCTTATAGAAGACGCATCTCGCGACATGCTGATGGGATACCATTGGAAGCTAATAAAGGATTTCAACCACCAAACAGGGGGTGAATTTTTACAGCATGTAAGTAGGAAGCCAACGAGTCAAGCGCGCGACGGGCGGCACTCTCTTCTATCGGTTGATCCTCCTCGAAGGGAAACATCACAACAGTTACCAGAAGACACTCTCAGATCGACCACCTCAACGACAAAGATCGACAAGAGTCCACCAAGGCCCTCGACTTCTCATTCATGTCGATCGACTCTCGGGGTCACATGATCTCCAAAACACCGCAAGCTGCGGTAATCAAAGTTACTACATAGCTGCTAACTAATCAGCCTCCGGATAGAGATCCATGATCTGTTGCACACTCATTCGCCATCACTAGGCTCGGATTGGTAGAATCTGCATTGGCCAAGGACCCGACATCGGAGCCAAAGAAGAGGTGACATTCACAAGGCTTGCCATCCTCCAGCAAGGAGGAACATGACCTGTCGCGGTGACGCTGCATCCCATGGCGAAGAAGCCGTACAACGCGTGTGACGAAATCACCTAGCGCAAAGTCGACAGAGTTGGAGGACAAAGAAACAAAGCTCTGTGGCGCTAGCTGCTTCAGCAGAGCCATACGACAAATTGGATGTCGAAAGGCTTCAAGCTTCCTTCGGATAACCAAAGTTCGACGACCTCCAGGAGCCAAAGATTTAGCTGGGCCACCACATTTCCTCAGTCATGCTGCATGGTGGGTGCAAGAACACATCCATGCAGTGTCTCTAGCTGCAACTGCAGGGTGCCGCCCGAGCCTGGCTCAATAATCTCCCTCGCGGTTCAATTTGCAGCTGGGAGGAGCTGGTCTACAATTTTGTCTACAACTTCAAGGGCACATACAAGTGGCTTGCATCAATCGAAGAACTCCACGCCTACTGCCAAAAGCCCAGTGAGTCCCTTCGCTCCTACATCCAGCGGTGGTATATCATCAAGAATTCAGCCAAGGACATCTCCGAGGAGCATGCAATCGACGCGTTCAATGGCGGCGTATGCCGTCAAGAGCCCAGGGAGGAACTAGGCCGCACCAAGCCCAAAACGATTGATCACTTGATGGATATAGCGAATCGGTGGGTGGGCAGCGAAGACTCGATCAACAACAACCGCGTTCTCTCAGATGACGAGGATGACATCGGCCGCAGGAGTGATTGCCAAGGAAAATGTCGGATGCGCGGCTACGAGGACCCTGAGGAGGTCGACATGGTTGCAGACGGCTACACCGACAAGCGCGATGATGGAAACCGCAACAGTGGATATCGTAGCAGTAGCTACCGGGATAGTGGTGAAACAACGCAGATGTGCCAATGCCACACTCGCAACGACATACCTAGCGCCATGGTGAGGTTATCTGGACCCTGCAATGTCCACTTCTACATCAACAAACATGATGGCAAGAAGAAGTCCAGCCACCTCCTCTAGGACTGCCACGAGTTCTAGAAGCTCCAAGAGGCATACACCCGACTGAATCGTGACACAGAAAATCAGGGGTACGGAGCTGCACCAGGATCCATAGCATACAACGCGCCACCAACACCACCTAGAGCACCCACACAGCCTGCGGCTGCGCCGACTCTGAAAAATGGGGGAGAACAGTCCCCACACGTGATCGGGAACATGCGTATGATCCATAAAGGACGCCCCTCCAACGGGACCTAGAATACAATCACTCGCCAAATTAACTTGGCGGTAACCGCCCCAACATCCACCCTTGAGTACCTCAATGGGTCTGAGTCCTGCATCACCTTCGACAGAAGCGACCACCCACGCCAGGTCCCTCGCCCAGGTCATTCCCCTCTTGGTGCTCGAGGCACAAATCGGAGGCTACGAGATGAGCAGCGTCTTCATGGATGGGGGCAGTGGCATCAACCTCATGTTTGCTAGTACCTTGCACCATGCGAATCCTCCTCTCCATCCTAGAAGCATCTGAGACAACCTTCCATGGCATCGTACCGGGGAAAGGAGTTTACCCCCGGGTAAAACTTGGCTGGATGTTATCTTCGGAACACCAGCAAACTTCCAGCGTGAACGCCTTGAGTTCGAGGTGGTCAACTAGCCATCTCAATATCACACCATCCTAGGACATGTAGCGTTCGCAAGGTTCCTGGCGGTACCACACTATGCGTACCTCCAGATGACGATGCCAAGACCAAACAACGTTATCACTTTCTAGGGGAGCTTCACCCAGTCCAACAGATGCGACAGGGAATTCAACAGAATCTCTTAGTCCTTCGGCATGCAAGAGGAAATGGCAAGGCTCAAGGAGTCGACGGACACCAGTCTTCCTCCTGTGAGCAAGCAAAACGCATCAGATCGGTCCTTCAACTCCACGGTGAACACCAAGGCGGTCCAAGTCCACCCGACGGGACCAACCAAGATGACCCTCATCGCCAACAACCTGAGTTCGGCATAGGAACTCACACTCATCAAATTCCTTCATGAGCATTGGGAAATATTCGCCTGGTGTCATGCGGACATGCCAGGAGTTCCTAGGGAATCCGTTGATCATGCACTCAATGTTTCCCCAGATGCAAGACCCATCAAGCAGTCGATGGATCGACTATCAGAACCAAGGGCAAAAGCAGTCGGCATGGAAGTCAATAAGCTACTTGATGCTAACTTCATCCACGAGATCAAGGAAAGCACCTGTGTAGCTAACCCCGTGCTTGTTCCCAAAAAGGATACGGACATCCTGCGGATGTGCGTGGACTTCACCTGCCTCAACAAACACTGCCCAAAGGATCACTTCCCATTACTGCGGATCGACCAAATAATCAACTTCACCGCGGGATGCGAGCGCCTATGCTTCCTTGACACCTACTCATGCTATCACCAGATCCGGATGAAAGTGGAGGACCAAGAAAAGACGGTGTTCACCACGCCTTTTGGTGTCTACTGATACACCATGATGCCCTTCGGGTTGAAGAACGCAGGTGCCACCAACCAACGGTGCATGCAGGCCTGCCTAAGAACCATCTTGGCCGCAACGTCCAGGTCTATGTCGATGACATAGTAGTTAAGACAAAGGAGGGAGCTACACTTATATATGATCTTCGCTAGACCTTCAACAACCTCGATCACTATAGGATCAAGATGAACCGGGAAAAGTGCACCTTCAACGTCCCATTCGGGTAACTACTCGGGTACCTTATCTACACAAGGGGAATCGAGGCAAACCCAAAAAAGATAAAGGTCATGATGGCCATGCTGGCCATGGAGAAATCGAAGAACATCAAGGGCGTCCAGCAGCTAGCCAGGCGAATTGCGGCGCTCAGCCGATTCATCAGCCGGATGGGCGAGAAGGCACTACCATTCTACCAACTCCTCTGCAAGGCGGGCCAGTTCGAGTGGACGAACGCGGCGTAAGAAGCATTCGAAGATCTCAAATGCCTACTCTCCACCTCTCCCATCCTAGTAATCCCCACGGAAAAGGAGCCAATTCTGCTATACATAGCTGCCACTAACCAGGTGGTCAGTACCGTGCTTGTGGTCGAACGAGCTGAAGAAAACAAGGTACATGGGGTAAAACATCCTGTGTACTACCTCACTGAGGTGATCACACCCACAAAACGGCGGTACCTGCATTACCAGAAGCTGGCCTACGGTGTCTTCATGACCACACAGCGGCTGCACCACTATTTCTAGGAACACCCGATAATCATGGTGAACGAAGCCCCGCTGAACCACATCCTCAACAACCCCGATGCAACGGGGCGGGCTAATGACCCACAAGTATAGGGGGTGTATCACAGTATTTTCGATAAGTAAGAGTGTCAAACCCAACGAGAAGCAGAAGGTGTTGACGAGTGGCTTGGAGCAGGAATTCTCTGTAAATACTTAGCAAACGGATTTTTAGGGGGTTTGGATAATGCAGATAAATAAAGTACGAGTAAATAAAAGACAATAATAATAAATGCAGCAAGTGGCCCAATCCTTTCTTTAGCAAAGGACAAGCCATTTGTATTACTTAAGATGACCAAACGTTCTCGAGGACACACGGGAATATCGTCAAGTGCTTTTGCTTCATATAGTTGATTAATCTTCTTTAGGTTGATAAGTGTTGTGTGGGTGAACCTGTGCTAATGTACCGACCTTCCTAGGACTAATACATACTTGTGATTATACCCCTTGCAAGCATCCGCAAGTACAATAAAGTAATTAAGATAGAAACCTAACCATAGCTTTAAACTCTGAGATCCTAACCTCCCTTGTGCAAAGGTTTCCTAATAGGGGTTCAGGTTTCTGTCACTCTGGCAACCCCTACGATTAGTAGCAAAATGCACAATGCATTACCCTAGGCCCATAAAGGTGAAGTGTCATGTAGTCGACGTTCACATGACACCACTAGAACAATAACACCACGACTTAATTATCAAACCATTGAATCTTTCTCAACACAATTCCACTACTAACAACATGACTTCTCCCATGTCCTCAAGAACTAAACGAACTACTCACAATACATCATATGGATCAAGATCAGAGATGAAATAATGACAAGTAACAATCTGAACATGAATGATAATTCAATGGTTCCAGTCAATAGCATCAACTACAACAAGTAATCAACACCACGAAAGTATCCCCTAAGAACTATGCAAGATTCAATGCAATTGTTACATCGGTATGGAGTGGTGATGATGGTGCTGGTGGAGATGGTGATGGAGATGATGATGATGATGATCCCGATGAAGTCCAGCTTGATGGTGGTGTTGATGGCGATGGTCTCCCCTCTCCGGGAAGGAATTTCCCTAGCAGATTTCTGCCTACCGGAGAGCTCTTTCTCTCTCTGCAGTTTTCCACCCCGCAGAGGGGGCGAAATCTTTCTGTGGTTGCTCCCCAAGGCTTAGGGTTTCGTGGGGATAATATACGCCAAAGAGGAGAGCTGGAGGTGGGCTAGGGCGGCCACACCACCTGGTGGCGTGGCCTAGGCTAGCCCGCGCCAGGGGGTGGTGTGGGCCTCCTATGGCCCAACTCCGCTCCCCTTCTAGCATCCTTCGTCTTCTGGAAAAATAGAATTTTCCATGTATTTTCCTGGATTTTCTGATCTTCGCGAATTTTGCCTCCAAACCGTGCCTTTTCGATCAGAATCCTGACTTCAGCGGTCCATCCTCCAAAAGTCATCAACCATGCAAAAACAGATGAACTAACATAAGTATCATCTCTTAATATGAAATATATCAATGAATAACAGTAAATTATGATATAGAATAGTGATGCAAAATGGACATATCAACTCCCCCAAGCTTAGACTTCGCTTGTCCCCAAGCGAAAACTGAGCTCAATAGACATGACCTCAGGTTTATGGAGTGAAGAGTCGATAAAAGAATACAGACAATAAGCATCACATTCATCAATACACAAATCATAATAGAAGACAACTAACTATTATAAAACTTAACTTGCAATAAGTAAAGGAAACACAATAAAGATACACAAGGTAAATCATAATTGGTAATGGCAAACTTTGCTCTTGGTCAAAGAATAGTTAACAATTTGCAGGAGTTCAAACATAAATGGGGTTTTCAATGATAGCTTTCAAAGTAATACTCTCTAACATAAGAGCAATGTGCAAAAGAAGGAACATAAGAAACATGATTGAATAAATCATCATATGAATGAATGAAACACAACAACTCAAAATATTTGCTGAGATAGAAGGGAATAGGTTTACTAACTCAACTAAAAAGTAAAAGATAGGCCCTTCACGGAGGGAAGCAGGTATTTCAAGTTTCATAAAGAGCTTCCAAAAATTATGGTACTTATTAGCTTTCAGCTCTCATTGCCCCTATCATAAGCATCTTGAAGTGATTAAGGTTAAAGTGAACAAATTATGGAGTATATGCTTGGCAAAGTATAAGTTGGCAATCTCATGTCCCTTGAATACGAGGGCCGCTCCTCATGCTACTCAAGTTTAGTTACCGGTAAGTTCTTGTCATAGTAAGTACATGTGTATCATAGAGAACCGCCAACGGGGTACCCCTTGCCCGATGATACGTAAGAATCCCCATATCAAAATGACAAGGCAAGCAGACGATAAGCATCTCAGCATCTTCTTATTTACCATGGAAAAATGGTGTTTTTTTTCTCTCTTTCCTCTTTTCTCATTTTTTCTTTTTTCTCAATCTCTATCTCTTTTTATAATCAGAATGCTTCATAGATTGCTCATTATGGTTACACTACAGATTTCCACCATGATTAGGCATGGATTAGACCAGCCGCCCAGGCGTTTCTCTAACACACATACATAACTCCATGGACTTACAAGCTCCCCTTTCATTTCACACCGACGACATCCATAAACAAAAGTGCATGATATCAACTGGGTACAATGTCAAGTGCAATGTTGAAAGCATTCCCCATGACAGCATGGTTCTGCTAATCCAAACGTAGAAGTGCTAGCATATACAACATATATTGCACAATATTTCAAGTTTATTAAGTGCAAGAAAGTAAAGTGCGCCATCAAGTTTGTGAGAGCTTTAATCACTAATTTTCACATAACAAGTTTATTTCGGAAGGTAGATAAAAACATGAATTTACTTGGAATAGCAATAATGCTAATAGGTAGGTATGGTGGACAAAAGTGGCACAGGTTTTGGTTTAAGGATTGGATGTACGGGAAGCATTCCCTCTCAATACAGGTTTTTGGCTAGCAAGGCTGGGTAGCAAGCCTAAGAGTTTAAGGAAACAAACAAACATACAGGTGATAAAAACAAACATGCAATCTTCCTTGGAAGCGCAAAAAGATCTTAACTAGAGAATACTAATCTTATGAGCCAATCAAGAAAGAAAGATGATAAAATTATATTTCTTAAGAGTACTTTTATCTTTTTCATTCAATTCTCAAATAGTGTTGTCACTAACCAGAGCCAAGTTTGCCAAAACCAACTAAATTTACTTCATGATCCAAAAGTGGTACCAATACTAACAACAAGATCAATCATATAATAGAAATTGAAAACTAATATAAGATATGCAAAAGAGTAAATGATAGAACTTCTCATTAATATTCCATAACGGCAACTCACACCAAGGGATACATAGATATCTAACGAGAGGGGTGACACTTCCATAATGCAAACCATCCTACATGATAACTTCTCTATTCATGATAACTTCCCAACTAAAAAGGTAAAAAGATAAAAGATAGTGATATGATACCGCGACACTCCCCCAAGCTTGGAACAAACCAAGGGGATGCCAAAACCTGATGACGAATTACTCCTTCGGTGGTGGTGTTCTCTCGTCATCGTCCGACTTCCAAGGTAAGGGCTCCTCATCAACAAAAGACATCCTAGTCTCCAACATCCTGAAACTAGCAGCAGTACTTATGCGTTTAAACCTAACATCATACTCATAGTTTTGATTTTGCACGTCGTAGAGTTGTGCTTGTAGTTGGTTGGTTGTTCGGTGGAGTGAGAGAATTTCATCCTTGAGCTCAGCAGTCTCCTTCTGATGCTCGGCGATGAGTTCTGAACTAATCTTATGGATGATATCCACTTCGTGTTCCGCAATCTTCTTGTACCCAGTGCTTCCATCCTATCCTCCAGACTGCCTTCACCTTTAGGGCCCTAAACCTCTTTTATCTGTACCTCCCCATCTTCGAGCAATAACTCCTTGGGATGAATCCTCAACTCACGCATGTACGGGTTGACAATGTCCACAGAGGAATCTTCCTTGGCTGATCCAGAGGAAGACATTGTGGCTCCAAAACTGAGACTCTACCTGTCAGAAACAGATCGAAACGAAAACATGACAAGAACACTCTATACGAACCTCGGGGGATCCGAGGATTATATATTACGAAGTTTAACAACAAGAGGAAGGTACTGGAAGAAAATGGGTCGGAGATGGACTCCGGGGTGGTCACACCCCCTGGTGGCGCGGCTAGTTGGGCCTGCGCCACGGGGTGGTGTGAGCCACCCTGGCTCCTTTCTGTCCATCTTTCGCTTCGTTGCTTTCCATGTTAGATAAAAACTGCAAAAATATAACTTAAGAGATTTTTTGCGGACCTTTTCTTACCAGAACTGTTACCTATTCAAAAACGGACTCTGCAGGTCTCTAAACTTGGTATTTAATAAATTCTTCCAGAGTTACCATTTGAATAGCATCAATATCCTCATTGTAAGAATCTCCAGAAATATAGTGCTTGAGTCTCTGATCATTCACCACTTCTGTAGTATTATCTTTTAAAGAAGAAATTTTATTGCACCTGAATGATACACTTCTTCAATAACAAAAGGTCCTTCCCATTTTGAGCGTAGTTTCCCTGCAAAAAAACTGAGACGAGACCTATACAATAGAACTTTCTCACCAACATGGAACTCTCTCTTAAGAATTCTCCTATCATGCCATCTTTTAACTTTTTATTTAAAGAGTATAGCATTTTCATGTGCTTCACTCCTCCATTCATCCAACGAACTTAAGTCAAATAATCTTTTCTCACCAGCAAGTTTGAAGTCTCTATTAAGTTCTTTCACTGACCAATAAGCTTTGTGTTCTAATTCTAAAGGCAGGTGGCAAGCTTTCCCATAAACCATTTTGTAAGGAGACATTCCCATAGGATTTTTTATAAGCAGTTATATAAGCCCATAAAGCATCATTCAACTTTTTAGCCCAAATTTTTCTAGTTCTATTAACAGTATTTTGCAAGATGGATTTAATTTCTCTATTTGATAGTAATACTTGCCCACTAGTTTGGGGATGATAAGCTAAAGCAATTCTATGATTAACATTATATTTAGCAAGGGTCTTTCTAAAGCCACCATGAATGAAATGAGAGCCTCCATTAGTCATAAGATACCTAGGCACACCAAACCTAGGAAAGGTAATATCCTTAAGCATCTTTAAAGAGGTCTCACCATCAGTACTTTTCATAGGTATGGCTTCTACCCACTTAGTAACATAGTCAATAGCAACAAGAATATGAGTATAACCTTTCGAAGGGGGAAAAGGACCCATAAAGTTGAATCCCCAACAATCAAATGGTTCAATAACAAGAGAGTAATTCATAGGCATCTCACTGCGTCTAGATATATTAACAACTCGTTAACACTCATCACATGATAAGACAAATTTTCTTGCATATTTAAAAAGGGTAGGCCAGTAAAAACCTAATTGTATCACCTTTTGTGCGGTTCTATCTCCCGCATGATGTCCTCCATAGGCGCTACCATGACATTTCCGCAATATATCCTTTTGTTCATGTTCTGGAACACATCTTCGCATAATACCATCCACCCCCTCTTTGTATAAATGTGGGCCATCCCAAAAATAATGCCTTAAATCGTAAAAGAACTTCCTTCTTTGCTGGGCTGTAAAAGTTGGAGGCAAATACTTGGAGACAATAAAGTTAGCATAATCAGCATACCAAGGGCTCCCTCGCGAGCTTACCCCTACTGCAGCCAACTGTTCATTTGGGAAACTATCATTAACAGGCATAGGATCAAAAGAGATGTTTTCCAATCGAGATAAATTATCAGCAACAGGATTTTCAGCTCCTTTCCTATCTACAATATGTAGATCAAACTCTTGTAAAAGTAGCACCCATCTAATAAGCCTAGGCTTAGCATCTTTCTTCGTCATAAGGTACTTAATAGCAGCATGATCATTATGAATGGTAACTTTTGAATCAACAATATAAGGTCTAAAATTATCACAAGCAAAGACAACAACTAAGAATTCTTTTTCAGTAGTAGCATAATTATTTTGAGCAGCGTCAAGAGTCTTACTAGCATAATGGATAACATTAAATTTTTATCTATTCGTTGCCCAAGAACAGCACCTACAGCAAAATCACTGGCGTCGCACATGATTTCAAAGGGTAAGTTCCAATCAGGTGGTTGGACAACAGGAGCAGTAGTTAAAGCCTTATTTAGAGTTTCAAAAGCTTCCTTACAATCATCATCAAAAACAAAGGGTGCATCTTTTTGGAGAAGATTAGTGAGGGGTTTTGATATCTTAGAGAAATCTTTAATAAACCTTCTATAGAAACCAGCATGACCAAGGATACTACGAATACCTTTGACGTCTCTTGGACAGGGCATTTTCTCAATTTCTTCAACTTTAGCTCTGTCAACTTCAATGCCTCTTTCGGAAATTTTATGTCCAATGACAATCCCTTCATTGACCATGAAGTGGCATTTCTCCCAATTAAGAACAAGATTGGTTTCTTCACATCTCTGCAAAACCTTATCAAGGTTGTGCAGACAATTATCAAAATAAGTTCCATAGACGGAAAAATCGTCCATGAATACTTCCACAATTTCCTCACAAAAACCATGAAAGATAGCAGACATGCATCTTTGAAAAGTAGCAGGAGCATTACACAAACCAAAAGGCATACACCTATAAGCTTAGGTTCCATAAGGGCACGTAAAAGTAGATTTTTCTTGATCTTGTTGTTTAACAGCAATTTGAGAAAACCTAGAGTATCCATTAAGAAAACAAAAATGGGTCTTTTTAGACAACCTTTCTAACATTTGATCAATAAAAGGCAGTGGGTAATGTTCTTTCTTAGTAACTTTGTTAACCTTTCTGAAATCAATGCACATCTTATAACCTACTACTATTCTTTGGGGAATAAGCTCATCATTATCATTAGGCACAATGGTAATTCCCCTTTCTTAGGGACACAATGAACATGACTAACCCATTCACTATCAGCAATAGGATAAATAATACCAACATCAAGGAGTTTTAATACCTCGTTTCTTACCACTTCCTTCATCTTAGGATTTAAACGATGTTTATGTTCTACCACTAGTTTTGCATCGGGTTCTATATTGATAGCGTGCTGACATATAGTAGGACAAATCCCCTTTAAATCATAAAGGGTATAACCCATAGCTCCTTGGTGTTTCTTCAATACTTCCAATAATCTTTCCTCTTCCTTCCCAGAAAGTTTAGAACTAATAATAACGGGATATATTTTCTTATCATCAATGTAAGCATATTTCAGATCGTCAAGTAAAGGTTTTAGATTGAAAACCGGATCCTTTTTAGGTGGCAATGTGGTACCCAAATCTTCCACAGGCAAGGTATGCTTAGGAATCTTAGGTTGATGACGGGAATCTCGTCAATCTCATTTCTTTCTTCCATGAAGATTTCACTTTCGTGGTCTTCCATAAATTGCTGCAAAGCATTGTTAGGAGCAAGAGAAATAGAAGCAAGTTGTTAAACTCTAAAATCCTCATTAGGAGTTTCATTTTCACAAGGAACTTTAGTAAATTTCGAAAAAATAAACTCATAAGATTTAGATTTAGTTAAAATTTTCTCCCTTTTACAGTCTATAATGGCTCGACACGTGTTCAAGAAAGGTCTACCAAAAATGATAGGATAGGTTTTACTAGCAGCTTAACCAAGTACTAGAAAATCAGCAGGATATTTAATCTTACCACAAAGAACTTCGACATCTCTTACAATACAAATTGGAGAGATGGTCTCTCTATTTGCAAGGTGAATGACCACATCAATTTCTTCTAGTTCACATGGACTAATTTCATGCATAATTTCTTTGCAAAGCTCGTAAGGAATAACACTTGAACTTGCACCAATATCACATAAACCATAATAGCAATGATCACCAATTCTAACAGAAAGCATAGGGACACTAGCTTTTTTAGTTCTATTAGGATGTGAGACAATATTAGAAGCATCCTCACAAAAGACAATGTGTCCATCTTCTACACTTTTAGTGACAATGTCTTTCACAATTGCTACTGCAGGTTCAATGTTTATTTGTTCATCAGGTTTTACAACTCTCTTTGTACTTTTATTAATTATACTAGTTATCATAGGATGCTCCTTTACCTTATCGAGGAAAGGCATTTTCTCGATATAAGGTTCAGGTAAGATGTGATCAGTAGTGCAAAATTCAGTACTTCTAGCAGGAACACAATCAACAATATCTTTATAAGGTGCATGATACTTGTTCCATTCTTCTTTTGGAATCTCAATGTATGAGGCAAAAGCTTTAAGACAATTTGAAATAACTTGAGAATCAAGACCGTAAGCATTACTAATATTACGAAAGTCATCAGTTCCCATAAAAGATTCATGCATTCATAATGATAATTTATACCTGACTTTCTTCCTTTATCATTCTCCCATGCTTCAACATTGTCTTGAATACGGTCTAGAAGATCCCATTTAGCTTCTTCTTTCATGCATGTAAATGATCCAGCACAAGAAGCATCCAATAGATCCTTATCGTGAAGAGAAAGTTTTGCATAAAAGTTATTGATAATAATGTTGTGAGGGAGCTCATGAATACGACATTTGAGCATTAGGAACTTCAATCTCCCCCAAGCTTGAGTTGTACTCTCTCCATCAAGAGGCCAAAAGTTGTATATTTGATTCCGATCTTTATGAATCTCACTAGGAGGGTAAAATTTAGAATAAAAGAGAGGTACAACTTCCTCCCATTCAAGAGCTTGACCATTCTTCAGCAGCTTGTACCATTCCTCAGCTCTTCCTTTCAGTGATAATGAGAACAACTTCTTCTTGACTTGATCTGTTGTAATACCTGCACACTTGAACAACCCGCAGAATTCGTGTATAAAGAGCAAATGATCACCGGGATGGACAGTTCCATCTCCAAGATAGTAGTTATCCATAACATGATCAACAATTCTTGTAGGTATCGTAAAAGTATCATTCTCATCAGGTGGTGGTTCATCTACTACCTTAGCAGTGGTAGTAGCATTACAAAATAAGAAACTAAGTGAATTATCCATATTGAAAGAAAGTAACGAACAGAAATAAATAATACTCATAGTAGAAGTTTCCTTTACCAGTTCTACTCTCCAATAGCGCTTCACTCCCCAGCAACGGTGCCAGAAAATAGTCTTGATGACCCAAAAGTATAGGGGGTGTATCACAGTATTTTCGATAAGTAAGAGTGTCAAACCCAACAAGGAGCAGTGGGTGTTGACGAGTGGCTTGGAGCAGGAATTCTCTGTAAATACCTAGCAAATGGATTTTTAGGGGTTTTTGATAATGCAGATAAATGAAGTACGAGTAAATAAAAGACAATAATAATAAATGCAGCAAGTGCCCAATCCTTTATTTAGCAAAGGACAAGCCGGTTGTATAACTTAAGATGACCAAACATTCTCGAGGACACACGGGAATATCGTCAAGTGCTTTCGCTTCATATAGTTGATTAATCTTCTTTAGTTTGATAAGTGTTGTGTGGGTGAACCTGTGCTAATGTACCGACCTTCCTAGGACTAATACATACTTGTGATTATACCCCTTGCAAGCATCCGCAAGTACAAGAAAGTAATTAAGATAGAAACCTAACCACACCTTTAAACTCTCAGATCCTAACCTCCCTTGTCCAAAGGTTTCCTAACGGGGGTTTAGGTTTCTGTCACTCCGGCAACCCCTACGATTAGTAGCAAAATACACAATGCATTCCCCTAGGCCCATAAAGGTGAAGTGTCATGTAGTCGACATTCACATGACACCACTAGAAGAATAACACCACAACTTAATTATCAAACCATTGAATCTTTCTCAACACAATTCCACTACTAACAACATGACTTCTCCCATGTCCTCAAGAACTAAACAAACTACTCACAAGACATCATATGGATCAATATCAGAGATGAAATAATGACAAGTAACAATCTGAACATGAACGATAATTCAATGGTTCCACTCAATAGCATTAACTACAACAAGTAATCAACACCGAGAAAGTTTCCCCTAAGAACTATGCAAGATTCAACCCAATTGCTACCGCGATATGGAGTGGTGACGATGGTGCTGGTGGAGATGGTGATGGAGATGATGATGATGATGATCCCGATGAAGTCTAGCTTGATGGTGGTGTTGATGTTGACGATCTCCCCTCTCCGGGAAGGAATTTCCCTAGCAGATTTCTGCCTACCAGAGAGATCTTTCTCTCTCTGCAGTTTTCCGGCCTGCAGTGGTGGTCGAATCTTTCTGTGGTTGCTCCCCGAGGCTTAGGGTTTCGTGGGGATAATATACACCAAAGAGGAGAGATAGAGGTGGGTTGATACATTGCAAATGTATCTATAATTTTTTATGTTACATGCTTGGTTTTATCTACTTTCTTGTGTTTTGTCCACACTTTGGAGTACTTTTCATATGATTTTTGGACTAACCTATTAACAAGAGCCACAGTGACAGCTGCCTGTTTCTGTTGTTTTTGGTTCTAGGAAAGTCAAAAAAATGAATATTCTCGGAATTGGACGGGACAAAAGCCAAAGTTGCTACTTTACCGGAAGTCATCTGGAGCCAGAATACGAGATGGAGAAGGGCTAGGGCCCGGCCACACCACCTGGCCGCGCGGCTAGGCCTGGCCCGCGCCAGAGGGGGTGGTCTGGCCGACCCCAGCACCCCCTCAGCCTCTCCTTCCGCCTATATATTGCCTCCGATACCAAAACCCTAAGTACCCGATCAAAAATTCCATGAAAGAGTCTGTAGCCGCCGTCATCTCCATCCCTAGATCGGGAGGGATCTGAAGCTCTTCCCGGCACCCTGTCGGAGAGGGGAATTCACCCTGGAGGCCTTCTTCATCACCATGCAAGCCTCCGGTGTGATGCGTGAGTAGTTCATCTCTGGACTATGGGTCCATGTAGTAGCTAGATGGCTGGTTCTCCTCCTTTGTGCTATCATGTTTAGATCTTGTGAGCTCCGTTCATGATCAAGATCATCTATTTGTAATTCTACATGTTGTGTTTGCGGGGATCCGATGGATATTGAGATGCTATTTCAGATTGATTATTGATTCTATCATGTCTTTGTTATTTGTGATCTTGCATGCTTTCCGTTGTTAGTAGCTACCTTGGCCAAGTAGATGCTAGCAACTCCAAGAGTTAGTATTTATGCTCGATAGTGGGTTCATGCCTCTGGTAATTTGGGGAAGTGATAGAAATCTCTAAGGTACTAGATGTGTTGTTGCTACTAGGGAGAAAACAACAATCCTTTGTTCATAGAACAATCGTATTATTTACTTTACACGCAATTCGTAAAGCAATAATCTGTTGCTTGCAACTTAATACTGCAGGGGGTTAGGATGATAACCTGAAGGTGGATTATTAGTCATAGATGCAGTTGGATGACGGTCTATGTATAATGTTGTAATGCCCAATCAAGTCTCAGAGGAGTCAAGATGATTAGTATATGCATGTATTGCTTTCTTGATGTTTGTCAATTGCCCCGCTGTAATTTGTTCACCCAGCATGTTATCTATCACTCTAAAAGACCTTTCAATTGGTAGTGGTTCTATAATTGGGTAAGATAATATTGAAGAATTATTTAATCATGTTAGTAAGCATGAAGATACTGAAGATAGATCCCTTGCAGAACTTGCTCCAAACTATGAGATTGCTGCAGCTTCTTTAATTCACATGTTAGAAGCTAGGTTTGTTAACCTCAACCCCTTAATGCAAGTAATGTTTCTTAAGCTTAAAGAAATTGAAGACCCTGAAAAGAGAGATTTTATTCTAGAAACTTTGTTTAAGGAGTTCTATGATGTTGCCAAGGAAGCTAGGAAAGTCTTTGAACGTTTCAATATGCTAGGCTCATGTGTAGATGTTGTTGGTACACGAGAAAAAATGAGGTTAACAAACCTAGCTTAAAGGGTATTGAAACGTTCAAAGACTTTCCTAGCTTCCTTGGCAACATCATAGAACTCCTTAAAAAAGTTTCTAGAATAAAATCTCTCTTTTCAGGGTCTTTAATTTCTTTAAGCTTAAGAAACATTACTTGCATTAAGGGGTTGAAGTTAACAAACCTAGCTTCTAACATTTGAATTAAAGAAGCTGCAGCAATCTCATAGTTTGGAGCAAGTTCTGCAAGGGATCTATCTTCAGTATCTTCATGCTTACTAACATGATTAAAGAATTCTTCAATATTATCTTACCCAATTATAGAACCACTACCAATTGAAAGGTCTTTTAGAGTGATAGATAACATGCTGGGTGAACAAATTACAGCGGGGCAATTGACAAACATCGAGAAAGCAATACATGCATATACTAATCATCTTGACTCCTCTGAGACTTGATTGGGCATTACAACATTATACATAGACCGTCATCCAACTGCATCTATGACTAATAATCCACCTTCAGGTTATCATCCTAACCCCCTGCAGTATTAAGTTGCAAGCAACAGATTATTGCTTTACGAATTGCGTGTAAAGTAAATAATACGATTGTTCTATGAACAAAGGATTGTTGTTTTCTCCCTAGTAGCAACAACACATCTAGTACCTTAGAGATTTCTATCACTTCCCCAAATTACCAGAGGCATGAACCCACTATCGAGCATAAATACTAACTCTTGGAGTTGCTAGCATCTACTTGGCCAAGGTAGCTACTAACAACGGAAAGCATGCAAGATCACAAATAACAAAGACATGATAGAATCAATAATCAATCTGAAATAGCATCTCAATATCCATCGGATCCCCGCAAACACAACATGTAGAATTACAAATAGATGATCTTGATCATGAACGGAGCTCACAAGATCTAAACATGATAGCACAAAGGAGGAGAACCAGCCATCTAGCTACTACATGGACCCATAGTCCAGAGATGAACTACTCACGCATCACACCGGAGGCTTGCATGGTGATGAAGAAGGCCTCCAGGGTGAATTCCCCTCTCCGACAGGGTGCCGGGAAGAGCTTCAGATCCCTCCCGATCTAGGGATGGAGATGACGGCGGCTACAGACTCTTTCGTGGATTTTTGATCGGGCACTTAGGGTTTTCGTCCTGAGGGCATCTTATAGGCGGAAGTGGAGGCCGAGGGGGTGCCTGGGCTGGCCACACCACCCCCTGGTGCGGGCCAAGCCTGGTCGTGCGGCCAGGTGGTGTGGTGGCCCCTAGCCCCTCTCCGTCTCGTATTCTGCCATCTAATGACTTCCAGAAAAATAGGCACTTTGGCTTTTGTCCCGTCCAATTCCGAGAATATTCATTTTCTAACTTTCCTGGAACCAAAAACAGCAAAAAACAGGCAGCTGGGTTTGACACTCTTACAGAGTATTCCTACTCCAAGCCACTCGTCAATACCTTCTACTCCTCGTTGGGTTCGACACTCTTACTTATCGAAAATACTGCGATACACCCCTTATACTTGTGGGTCATCAAGACTATTTTCTGGCGCCTTTGCCAGGGTGGTGTAACGCTATTAGAGAATGGAACTGGTAAAGGAAACTTCTACTGTGAGTATTGTTTATTTCTGTTAGTCACTTTATTCCAATATGGATAATTCACTTAGTTTCTTATTTTGTAATGCTACTACCACTGCTGAGGTACTAGATGAACCACCACCTAATGAGAATGATACTTTTAAGATACCTACAAGAATTGTTGATCATGTTATGGATAGTTACTTTATTCCAATATGGATAATTCACTTGGAGATGGAACTATCCATCCCGGTCATCATTTGCTCTTTATACACGAATTATGCGGGCTGTTCAAGTGTGCAGGTATTACAACAGATCAAGTCAAGAAGAAGTTATTCTCATTATCACTGAAAGGAAGAGCTGAGGAATGGTACAAGCTGCTGAAGAATGGTCAAGCTCTTGAACGGGAGGAAGTTGTACCTCTCTTTTATTCTAAATTTTATCCTCCTAGTGAGATTCATAAAGATCGGAATCAAATATACAACTTTTGGCCTCTTGATGGAGAGAGTACAGCTCAAGCTTGGGGGAGATTGAAGTTACTAATGATAAAATGTCCTATTCATGAGCTCCCCAACAATTTTATTATCAATAACTTTTATGCAAGGCTTTCTCTTCATGATAAGGATTTATTGGATGCTTCTTGTGCTGGATCATTTACACGCATGGAAGAAGGAGCTAAATGGGATCTTCTAGACCGTATTCAAGACAATGCTGAAGCATGGGAGAATGATAAAGGAAGAAAGTCAGGTATAAATTATGATTATGAATGCATTGAATATTTTATGGTAACTGATGACTTTCGTAATATTAGTAATGCTTATGGTCTAGACTCTCAAGTTATTGCAAAATTGTTTTAAGGCTTTTGCTTCTTATATTGAAATCCCTAAGAAGAAGTGGAATAAGTATCATGCACCATATAAGGATATTGTTGATTATGTTCCTGCTAGAAGTACTGAAGTTTGCACTATCGATCGTTTTTCCTAAACCTTATATAGAAAAAATGCCCTTCCTAGATAAAGTAAAGGAGCACACCATGATAACTAGTGTAATTAATAAAAGTACGAAGAGAGTTGTTAAGCCTGATGAACAAATAACCATTGAACCTGCAGTAGCAATTGTGAAAGACCTTGTCACTAAAAGAGTAGAGGACGGGCATATTGTTTTCTGTGAATATGCTTCTAATACTATCTCACATCTTAATAGAACTAAAAAATCTAGTGTCTTGTGCTTTCTGTTAGAATTGGTGATCATTGCTATTATGTCTTATTTGATATTGGTGCAAGTTCAAGTGATATTCCTTATGAGCTTTACAAAGAAATTATGCATGAAATAAGTCCATGCGAACTAGAAGAAATTGATGTGGTTATTCACCATGCAAACAGAGAGACCATCTCTCCCATTGTTATTGTAAGAGATTTGGAAGTTCTTTGTGGTAAGATTAAATATCCTGCTGATTTTCTAGTACTTGGTTCAGCTGCTAGTAAAACCTATCCTATCATTTTTGGTAGACCTTTCTTGAACACGTGTGGAGCCATTATAGACTGTAAAAGGGAGAAAATTTTAACTAAATTTGATGGAGAGTCTTATGAGTTTAATTTTTCGAAATTTGTTAAAGTCCCTTATGAAAATGAAACTCCTAATGAGGATTTTAGAGTTGAACAACTTGCTTCTATTTCTCTTGCTCCTAACAATGCTTTGCAGCAGTTTATGGAAGACCACAAGAGTGAGATCTTCATGGAAGAAAGAAATGAGATTGACGAGATTCTCCTTTGTCAACCCAAGATGCTTAAGCATAACTTACCTATGGAAGATTTGGGTACCACATTACCACCGAAAAAGGATCCGGTTTTTGATCTAAAGCCTTTAACTGACGATCTTAAATATGCTTACATTGATGATAAAAAAACATATCCTGTTATTATTTGTTCTAAACCTTCAAGGAAGGAAGAGGCAAGATTATTGTAAGTATTGAAGAAACATCGAGGAGCTATGGGCTATACACTTGATGATTTAAAAGGGATTTCTCCTACTATATGTCAGCACTCTATCAATATAGAACCCGATGCAAAACCAGTGGTGGAACATCAACGACGTTTAAATCCTAAGATGAAGGAAGTGGTAAGAAACGAGGTATTAAAACTCCTTGATGCTAGTATTATTTATCCTATTGCTGATAGTGAATGGGTTAGTCATGTTCATTGTGTCCCTAAGAAAGGGGAATTACTGTTGTGCCTAATGAGAATAATGAGCTTATCCCCCAAAGAATAGTAGTAGGTTATAGGATGTGCATTGACTTCAGAAAGGTTAATAAAGTTACTAAGAAAAATCATTACCCACTGCCTTTTATTGATCAAATGTTAGAAATATTATCTAAAAAGACCCATTTTTGCTTTATTGATGGATACTCTGGGTTCTCTTAAATTGATGTTAAACAACAAGATCAAGAAAAAACTACTTTTACGTGCCCTTATGGAACATATGCTTATAGGAGAATGCCTTTTGGTTTGTGTAAGGCTCCTGCCACTTTTCAAAGGTGTATGTCTGCTATCTTTCATGGTTTTTGTAAAGAAATTGTGGAAGTATTCATGGACAATTTTTCCATCTATGGAACTTCTTTTGATAATTGTCTACACAACCTTGATAAAGTTCTGCAGATATGTGAGGAAACTAATCTTGTTCTTAATTGGGAGAAATGCCACTTCATGGTCAATGAAGGAACTGTCCTTGGACATAAAGTCTCCGAAAGAGGCATTGAAGTTGACAGAGCCAAAGTTGAAGCAATTGAGAAAATGCCCTGTCCTAGGGATGTTAAAGGTATTCGTAGTATCCTTGGTCATGCTGGTTTCTATAGAAGGTTTATTAAAGATTTCTCCAAGATATCAAAACCCCTTACTAATCTTCTCCAAAAATATGTACCCTTTATTTTTCATGATGATTGTAAAGAAGCTTTTGAAACTCTAAAGAAAGCTTTAACTACCGCCCCTATTGTCCAACCACCTGATTGGAACTTACCCTTTGAGATCATATGTGATGCCAGTGATTTTGCTGTAGGTGCTGTTCTTGGGCAACGAATAGATAAAAAGTTAAATGTTATCCATTATGCTAGTAAGACTCTTGACACTGCTCAAAAGAATTATGCTACTACTGAAAAAGAGTTCTTAGCTGTTGTTTTTGCTTGTGATAAGTTCAGACCTTATATTGTTGATTCAAAAGTTACCATTCATACTAATCATGCTGCTATTAAATACCTTATGACGAAGAAAGATGCTAATCCTAGGCTTACTAGATGGGTGTTGCTTTTACAAGAATTCGACCTACATATTGTAGATAGGAAAGGTGCTGAAAATCCTGTTGCTGATAATTTATCTTGTTTGGAAAACATCTCCTTTAATCCTATGCTTGTTAATGATCGTTTCCCAAATGAACAGTTGGTTGCAGTAGGGGTAAATTCGTGAGGGAGTCCTTGGTATGCTGATTATGCTAACTTTATTGTTTCCATGTATTTGCCTCCAACTTTTTCAGCACAGCAAAGGAGGAAGTTCTTTTACGATTTAAGGCATTATTTTTGGGATGACCCACATTTATATAAAGAGATAGTAGATGGTATTATGCAAAGATGTGTTCTAGAATTTGAGCAAAAGGAGATATTGCAGAAATGTCATGGTAGTGCCTACGGAGGACATCATGCAGGAGATTGAACCGCACAAAAGGTTCTACAATCAGGTTTTTACTGGCCTACCCTTTTCAAAGATGCAAGAAAATTTGTCTTATCATGTGACGAATGTCAACGAGTTGGTAATATTTCTAGACGCAATGAAATGCCTATGAATTACTATCTTGTTATTGAACCATTTGATTGTTGGGGATTTGACTTTATGGGTCCTTTTCCCCCTTCAAAAGGTTATACTCATATTCTTGTTGTTGTTGACTATGTTAGTAAATGGGTAGAATCCATACCTACGAAAAGTGCTGATGGTGAGACCTCTTTGAAAATGCTTAAGGATATTATCTTTCCTATGTTTGGAGTGCCTAGATATCTTATGACTGATGGAGGTTCTCATTTCATTCATGGTGGTTTCAGAAAGACTCTTGCGAAATACGATGTTAATCATAGAATTGCTTCAGCTTATCATCCCCAAACTAGTGGGCAAGTAGAACTATCAAATAGAGAAATTAAATCCATCTTGCAAAAGACTGTTAATAGATCTAGAAAAAATTGGGCTAAAAATTGAATGATGCTTTATGGGCTTATAGAACTGCTTATAAAAATCCTATGGGGATGTCTCCTTACAAAATGGTTTATGGGAAAGCTTGCCACCTGCCTTTAGAATTAGAACACAAAGCTTATGGGGAAGTGAAAGAACTTAATAGAGACTTCAAACTTGCTGGTGAGAAAATATTATTTGACTTAAGTTCATTAGACGAGTGGAGGAGTGAAGCATACAAAAATTCTAGACTATTTAAAGAAAAAGTTAGAAAATGGCATGACAAGAGAATTCTTAAGAGAGAGTTCCATGTTGGTGAGAAGGTTCTATTGTATAGGTCTCGTCTCAGATTTTTTGCAGGAAAACTACTCGCAAAATGGGAAGGACCATTTGTTATTGAAGAGGTGTCTCGTTCAGGTGCAATAAAAATTTCTTCCCTAAAAGATAGCACTACACAAGTGGTGAATGGTCAGAGACTCAAGCACTATATTTCTGGAGATTCTTACAATGAAGACATCGATGCTATTCAAATGGTAACTCCGGAAATTTTTATCAAAGACCAACTTCAGAGACCTGTAGAGTCCGTTTTCGAATAGGTAACAGTTCTGATAAGAAAAGGTCCGTGAAAAATCTGTCCAGTTATATTTTTGCAGTATTTATCCAACAAGGAAAGCAACAAAGCGAAAGAGGGACGGAAACGGAGCAAGGGTGGCTCACACCACCTAGTGGCGCGGGCCCCTGGCCACGCCACCAGGTGGCGTGGCTGCCCCGGAGTCCGTCTTCGACCTATTTTCTCCCAGTATCTTCCTTATGTTGTAAAAAATCGTAATATATAATCCCCCAGATCCCCCGAGGTTCATATATCATGTTCTCATCGTGTTTTCATTTTGATCTGTTTCTGACAGGTAGAGTCTCAGTTTTGGAGCCACAATGTCTTCCTCTGGATCAGCCAAGGAAGATTCCTCTACAGACATCGTCAACCCGTACATGCGTGAGTTGAAGATTCATCCCAAGGAGTTGTTGCTCGAAGATGGGGAGGTACAGATAAAAGAGGTTCAGGGCCCTAAAGGTGAAGGCAGTCTGGAGGACGGGATGGAAGCATTGGAGCAAGAAGTCTTTAGATACAAGAAGATGGCAGAACGCGAAGTGGATATCATCCATAAGATTAGTTCAAAACTCATCGCCGAGCACCAGAAGGAGACTGCTGAGCTTAAGGAGTAAATTCTCTCACTCCACCAAACAACCAACCAACTACAAGCACAACTCTACGATGTGCAAAATCAAAACTGTGAGTATGAGGTTAGGTTTAAACGCATAAGTGTTGCCGCTAGTTTCAAGATGTTGGAGACCAGGATGTCTTGTGTTGATGGGGAACCCTTACCTTAGAAGTTGGACGATGACGAGAGAACACCACCACCACCGAAGGAGTAATTCGTCATCAGGTTTTGGCATCCCCTTGGTTTGTTCCAAGCTTGGGGGAGTGTCACGGTATCATATCACTATTTTCTATCTTTTTACCTTTTTAGTTGAGTCAGTAAACCTATTCCTTTCTATCTCAGCAAGTATGAAGAGTTGTTGTGTTTCATTCATTCATATGATGATTTATTCAATCATGTTTCTTATGTTCCTTGTTTTGCACTTTGCTCTTATCTTAGTGAATATTACTTTGAAAGATATCATTGAAAACCCATTATGTTTGAACTCCTGCAAATTGTTAACTATCCCTTGACCAAGAGCAAAGTTTGCCATTACCCATTATGATTTACCTTGTGTGTCTTTATTGTGTTTCCTTTACCTATTGCAAGTTAAGTTATATAATAGTGGAGTTATCTTCTATTATGATTTATGTATTGATGAATGTGATGCTTCTTGTCCGTATTCTTTAATCGACTCTTCACTCCATAAACCTGAGGTCATGTTTATTGAGCTCAGTTTTCGCTTGGGGACAAGCGAAGTCTAAGCTTGGGGGGAGTTGATACGTCCATTCTGCATCACTATTCTATATCATAATTTACTGTTATTCATTGATATATTTCATATTAAGAGATGATACATGTTATTTCATCTGTTTTTGCATGGTTGATGACATTTGGAGGAAAAGGCGCTGTTTGGAGGCGAAAGTCGCGAAGATCAGAAAATCCAGGAAAATACATGGAAAATTCTATTTTTCCAGAAGACGAAGGATGCTAGAAGGGGGAGCAGAGTTGGGCCACAGGGGGCCCACACCACCCCCTGGCGCGGGCCACCCCTGGCCGCGCCACCAGGTGGTGTGGCCACCCTGGCCCACTCCTGGCTCTCCCCTTTGGCGTATATTATCCCCATGAAACCCTAAGGCTTGGGGAGCGTCCACAGAAAGATTTTGCCACCTCTGCGGGGCGGAAAACTGCAGAGAGAGAGAAAGAGCTCTCCGGCAGGCATAAATCTGCCGGGAAAATTCCTTCCCAGAGAGGGGAGATCGTTGCCATCAACACCACCATCAAGCTGGCACTACTAGGAAATAGCTTATAGGTAGACAAGTTACTCTGTGGCACATATGTAAGTCCATGCACCACAGACACTTGTTAGTGGCGCATTAGGAAACATGCGCCATAGAAACTAAGAAGTTCTGTGGTGCATTCTGTACAACATGCGCCATAGATGTTTGCTGGGACCCGCCAGCCGAGGTGGGCGATCCAAGTTCTGTGGCACGTAATGAGATATGTGCCATAGAAGTTGCCTCTTCTGTGGCGCATATTTCACTATGCACCACAGAACTTGGAGGCGGGCCCCACCACAGATACTTTTTCACCCACGATCTGTGGCGCATGTGTGGACATGCGCCACAGATATGTTTCACTTCTGTGGCGCATATCCACACATGCGCCACAGAAACCTAACCCTGGGTCCCACCACTTTAACCTGCACCATATGTTCCATGGCGCATATGGCCATATGCGCCACTAAAGTTTGAGCATCTGTGGCGCATTTCTGCCATATGCGCCACAGATGAGGGCGTCCAGATCCATGTGAAAAAGGTGACAAGCTCCCACCCTATCTATCCACCACCACCCATTTCACATATCTTATTCCTTTCTACCTCCTCCCAACTCGTCTTCCTCCTTCCTCACACCCCATTTTGCCCATAATTTCTCCATTTTCTTGTAACTAAACCTACATTAGTCCATAGATTGGTAAGTGGAAGCTTCCCTCCAACTTGTAGATCTAAAAGTTCCTTACTTTTCTCTCTCACATCTCTATTTGTTTACTAATTTCCTCTCCACCAACTTGTAGATCTATTTGTCCACACTCTCTCATCGCGCGGTCTCGTCTCGCTATTATTGTGTCTACTAGGTGAGTACTTGGCCATGAACATGTAGGTGAAGCTTGTCGCGCGGGCGGTGTGTGTGCGATGCATGGCTAGACGATGCTTGTGTGGTGCATGAATGTTTGCATTGCGAGGAAGTTTTTTGTTGCTTGCTTGTTGTTGTCCTGACCGGTGTGGTGCATGGATGTTTGCCGAAATGTTGATCCATTTCCATTTCGGCAAATTTTTGCACTACCCATATTTCCTAATTTTAGGAAAGGTCATGCCGAATTTTTCCGGCTAGCATTCATGCATGTGTGTGCATATGGTGTGGTTCTCACCTATACTCTTTGTTTTGACCGCTTAGGCAACCATGGTCCTCACGATGAGCGAAGGTCGAATTGTTAGGTACAAGAAAGACGCGAAGGAGGACATGATTCTGAACAACAAGACCGTGATAAGATGTCCATGTCGAACATGCAAACTCCAGCGCTGGATCGACCCTGATTCTGGACAATTGGAGGGTCACCTGCTCAGGCGCAGTTTCATGCGCGACCTCAATGAGGCGCCGGCAGGACATGGTGGTCACGAAGACGTGGGCGGGCGAGAAGACGAAGAGTCTACCGGGCATGATCATCATGACGAAGGAGATGCCGGCGGGCATGATCATCATGACGAAGGAGATGCCGGCGGGCATGATCAACATGGAGAAGGAGATGGCGATGGGCATGATCATCATGAAGAAGGAGAAGACGCAAACACACAGACGCTGCTAACTTCGGTCTTGCAGGACCCTCATGTTCAAGAACTGCTCCTCAAGGAGACGAGCAACGACAAAGCTACAGCCAGAGAGAAAGCCAAGCTGGCCCAAATTGAGGTAGACGGGATGACTCCATTGTATCCTGGGTGTCGCCCCGAGGATACACGTTTGAGTGTAATGCTTAAGGCTCTGGAGATGAAGGCCAAACACAAATGGACCGATGTGAGCTTAAATGCGAACATGGAATACTGGCACGATCGACTTCCTAAGGGGAACACATTGCCAACAAGTATCGAGGAGGCCAAGAAAATCATGTGCCCTCTCGACCTACCACACATTAAATACCATGCATGCATCAATGATTGCACACTTTATGAATGAGTACGCGGATAGAACCACATGTCCAGTGTGCGGCCAAGGACGGTACAAGAGAGGGAACAAGAAAGTTCCTCGAAAAGTGGTATGGTACTTTCCTATCACCCCCAGTCTGCAGCAATATTTCGTAGATCCTAAGGAAGCAAAGCTCATGCAATGGCACGCGGAAAGAGAGAAACCCCAAGATGATCCAGAGAAGGGCAAGATCCTGACACACCCTTCAGACGCTAGCCAGTGGAATGCATTAGACATCGAGTTCGAAGAGTTCAGGGGCGATGCAAGGAACATCAGGTTGGGTATGAGCAACGATGGAATCAATCCTTTTGGAAACCAGAGTAGCACGCATAGCACCTGGCCCATGTTTGTATGGCCGTACAACCTCCCCCCGTGGCTATACACGAAGCAAAGGTACGTATACATGAGCATTCTTATTCAGGGGCCGAAACAACCAGGTATCAATATGCATATGTATCTCGGGCTATTGAGAGAGGAGTTAGCCAGCTTGTGGGAGACGCTGGCCCGTATGTGGGACGCCTACACTAAAGAATATTTCCATCTGAGAGCCGCGTTGCTCACGACGGTGCAGGACTATCCTGGTTACGCATATGTATCGGCCCAGGTGAACCACGGACACAATGCATGAGTCAAGTGCATGGATGAGACACCACATCTCCAGCTACCAAGGGATCCTAGGTCTTCGAAAACCGTGTTCCAAGGTATTCGAAAGTGGCTCCACATGGATCACCCATGGAGAAAATGTGGTGACATGTTCAATGGTAAGGACGAGCTCGAAAGAGCCCCCCGTCCGAGCAGCGGCGAAGAAATAGAGGAGCTTTTGAATAATTGGGTAAATTGCCCTGTGCCAGAAAAAAAAGGCCGAGGACAAAGCCGCTGCTGGGTGTATGGAAAGCAAGGTCTATTTTCTGGGACCTGCCATATTGGAAGGTCCTTCACACTCCCCATAGCCTCAATGTAATGCACATCACAAAGAACGTTACCGAGAGTCTGCTTGGCACTCTACTGAACATGCCGGAGAGGACCAAGGATGGGCCAAAAGCAAGAAAGGACCTTAAATTGCTTGGCATCAAGAAAGATCTTCAGTACCCTGATAGTTATGATGATGATGATGATGATGATGATGATCAGACGGAAGGGACCCAAGGTCGCCACAAAAGAGTTAAGAAGATTAAGGTGGTGCTTCGCGCTGCCTGCTTCTCTCTGAGTCTGGAGGAGCTCGAGCAGTTTTTTAGGTGCCTCCTAGGAGTGAAAGTTCCTCACGGTTACTCGGGGAAGATAAGCAGATATCTGGACGTGATGAAGAAGAGGTTCAGTGGTATGAAGTATCACGACTGTCACGTGCTAATGACGCAGATACTCCCTGTTGTGATCCGCGGGATAATGGACGAGCATGTCCGTGAGACGCTGTTTGGCCTCTGTAACTTTTTCGATGTCATACCTAGGAAGTCGATTGGTGTGAAGCAGCTCGACGGGCTACAGGAAGAGATTGTGATGATACTATGCGAGATTGAGATTTACTTCCCGCCAGCATTCTTCGACATCATGGTGCATCTGCTTGTACATGTCGCGGACGACATCATCCAGCTCGGGCCGACATTCTTGCACAACATGATGCCGTTTGAAAGGCTAAACGGTGTCATCAGAGGATTTATTCGCAATAGGTCCCGTCTAGATGGAAGCATAGATAAGGGCTTTCTGATCTACGAGTGCATCTCCTTCTGCCAGAATTATCTAACCACCGAGAACGAGGATGTTGGAATACCCACCAAGAAGCACCTCGGCAGGCTTGGTGGATATGGTCACCACGAGGGCTGCCTCACACTACATGTCGGCATTGATGGTCGATGCACCAATTTTGACAGGGCACACTGAGTCGCGCTACAACACATTGAAGTGGTTAGCCCTTGGGTGGAAGAGCACAGAAGCTTAATCGAGCAGGAGTACGTCGACCAGGGCCGGCCGAGGAAGAAGGGAGACGTAATGAGAGAGCACAACTCCATCTTCACGGGTTAGTCCAAGAAAAGATATATGGACAATCCCCCACAGATGCCTTCTATAGAAGATCAAAAACTCATATTCTCCTTGTCGCAGGGCCCAGGGCACAACCTAAGGACCTATCAGTCATACGACATAAACGGTTATAGATTCTACACCGAGGAAAAGGACAGGAATAGCGAATATCAAAACTCAGGAGTAACTATGTTATCCTTTGTTGATGACGAGACTACTTTCATGGAAAGATTCTACGGAAGGATCGAGGAGATATGGGAGCTCGACTACTATGGAGAGATCGTACCGATGTTCCATGTTAGATGGGCCAAGAACGTGGAAAAAGAAGGTCGGTATTTCACCACAATGGTTATACCAGATGCCAAATCGACGAAGAACGTCTTCGCAAAAAATGAGCCTTGGGTACTCGCTAGCCAAGTTGATCAATGCTTTTTTATTACCGACCCGTCAAAGCCCAACCGTGTTGTAGTTAGGAGGGGCAAGAGGAGCATCATCAGAATGGAAGGAGCCTCCAATGAGCAAAACTTCGAGAAAAACGGCGACCCAAAGATCGAAGAGGAATTCGACAAGTACTTCGACATGCCTACTACTACTAAAGTAAGAAGGAAGACCACACTACCTACTAAAGGTTGTCCATTCACAAGAAGAAATCTCAAAGTGCACGGGCTAAAGTATTCAATCGTGACGAAAAAGGGCAAGAAGATTGTGAAGAGACACTAGAAATTGTGTGACTTTTTGGTGTATTATTTCGTGTGGGTATAATGTGATATTAGTGTGGGTATTAGTTAGAGACTAAAACATATAATGTGATATTCGTGTGGGTATACAAATTCACATTTGTGTGTGACAAGCACACACACACACATATATATATACGATTCGGGAGGGTTTTTTGAATAAATATGCATATGTGTTCTTGCTTTTTTTAATAAATATGCAGATATGTACATGTTCTTGCTTTTTTAAATAAATATGCATATGTGAATAAATATGCATATATGTATATGTTCTTGCTTTTTTTAATAAATATGCATATGTGTGTAATTAAAAATATTTAAAAAAAAGAAAAAAGTGTGAGACAACCAGGATTCGAACCTGGCTGCCCCAGGTGAGAGCGAGCAAGCAAGACCACTAGGACAAGTATCGGATCTTGTCATACTACGACGCCACACTTTTTTGTACTATGTCCAAAAGTTTTGTGGCGCATTCCCACAGAATGCGCCACAGAAGTCACTTAGCCAAATAGACGGTTCGGCCTCTCCCCCTAATCCCCCCTTTCCCTCTCGATCCAACACTTAGCCAAAATTCGAGAAACCTCTCTATCGTTGCCCGCGCGCAAACCCTAGCGCCGCCCTCATCATCAGAGCCCTATCCACTGCCGTGCCAGAGCCCTAGCTGCCCGTGGAGGAGGATCCTCCCGACGAACCCATGGAGGAGGAGCCGCCGGAGGAGGAGCCGCCCTGCAACCCGTGGAGGAGGAGCCGCCGGAGGAGGAGCCACCGGAGGAGGAGCCGTCGCGCTGGAGCCCGCCACCCTCGTCGTCATCGACCACCGCAGCAGCAGCGCGCACGATTCGTCCCCCCCCCACACCCCCTCTGAACCCTAGTTACTTATTTCTTGGTCCTATATAAATTGAAAGTGTGTCATCAGTCTGTACAGAAAGACACATAATTAGGAAGTCGAAGTATAGAAATTACTTGGCAAGTACTTCTCCATTTCTTTGCTATAATTAAGCCTTAATCCAGGTGAAACCACTGCAAATGAGTAACCTGGTAATTTTTCATGTGCATGTACACACCATGTCCCTATAAGTTGTAACAACAGCAACTCTAAGCACCATATAAGCTATGACTTCCCAATTTTTGGGTGTGACTTTGATCTCTCACCTTTTTGCCAATGGTTTGTCACTGATTCTAGCATCTTAGGTATCTGTCCCTGATTAGGATGTGAAACTTTTTTCTTATCTGGTACTCGTCTGTTGCAATGGTTGGAATTATTTTTAGTAGCTTTGGGTCATCCTTTATGCATGTAATCCTGTTTTATTTGTGAGATATATGCACTAGATGCTAAAGTTTGATGAAATTCTTGGATATTGAGTGAAGGATAATCTTTTTCATGTGCCAAGTTGAATGTTGATCAATCAACTAGCTAGGCCTGGTAGTGACTGATTATTAACGAGTGGTAGATTGAGTAACAAGGATGCAAGCATGGAACCAATTAAATGATCTGGTTGATTTATATGTAAGTGGTAGTGGTATTGAGTTGGTCTTGGGTGTTTATTGCCATAGCTATGTAAGTTTTCAGGAGAATACCAAACTTAGGTAGTGGTATTTTAGTGGTAGTGGTATTGTAAATCATCCGCCTGCATTTATAAGAAAAGTAAGAATAATGCAAACTTAGGTACCTAATTAAGGAATCACTTCCAAAAGAACAATGGTGTTGTTTGTCACACTACCTTTATATAACCAACTCTGTTTTGGTCAAAGTACCTAAAAGCCTAGAGACAGGGAAAAGAAGATCATGTGTTAGCAGTCAACTAGGAATATGATGCATGTAAAAGACAGAATTTTAAGGCAACTCATTTAATCCACTCTGGTTCCTATGGTTCAGTTATTTAACTATTGTGAGCTCCTAATCTTGGTTCATGTGGTTTAGTTATTTAACTATTGTGAGCTCCTGAGCTTGGTTCCTGTGATCCACTCTGCCTGAGCTTGGTTTGATCCATTAATAATGTTTTATTGATAGCTTGTCCCAGGTTTTAGAACATGTCCCAGGTTTTAACTGAATATGTCCCAGGTTTTAACTGAATATGTCACAGTAGAAGATGTCCTAGGTTTTAACTAAATATGTCCCAGGTTTAAACTAAATATGTCACAGTAGAACATGTCCTAGGTTTTAACTAAAAGCTCTTATAATTGTTTCATAATTTAGCCTTTTTATTTACATGTAAATCTGTTTTGCCTCTGGATGTATACAAGTTATTGGAACTTGTATACCTGAAAATGTTTTGCCTTTGGATGTATACCTGAAATGGCATTTTCTCTTCGTTTGGCTTTTGATGATACCCTATATAGTGCTTTTTTTTACTTTGTGTGTTTGGCTGGTGAAGGCATCTTGTGGTATAAATATTATGGATCCATGATCTGGACTAGATCTACTTTGATTACAGGTTGAGGTAAGTTTCTGGTTCTTCTTTGTGTCCTGGCCATCAAGTTGATGATCCTTATTTGGACTATGGTGATGATGTACATGTGGTCCTATTATTTCTATTTACAAAATATGGTGTTGTCTGATTCAATGGGGTTGTGGATGGGGGCTGTGAATGGGGCTGGATGGGGGCTATGAATGGGGTTGTTTTCTTGTGTGTGAATGTTGTAGGGATTTCATTCGAGTTGCCCATTTCTCCCGAAGTGTCGATTCACTTCCGTTTCGATTGAGAAATGGGCACTCCTAGGTCAAAAAATTAGCAAAGGTCATGCCAAATTTTTTGGCCGAGATTTGTGCTAACTTTTTGCCTGTTTTTAATAGAGTAGTGCAAACATGTCGGGCAACAATGAGGCCGGACCTTCTAAGCACATGATCAGCTTCGAAGAACAAGCTAGACAGGCCAACGAGTCATTCTGGCAGGGGTCCCAACAGGAGGAGGAGGCGATGAGGATGACACCACCACCGGAGGAGGAGGCGACCGTCGCCAGAGCTGCTGGGGCCAATGAGGGAGGAGATCCTGATTACAAGGGGGACGAAGACAACTACGATGGAACTAGTGAAGGCGGCGGCAAAGAGGATGACACCACCGATGGCGGCGAGCGCACTGATGGCGGTAGCGGCAACCCGGCCGCTTTGCAGAAGAAGAAGAAGAAGAAGAAGAAGAAGAAGAAGAAGAAGAAGAAGAAGAAGAAGAAGAAGAAGAAGGAAAAGAAGGATCAGAAGGTGCCAGTGCTCGCCACTGTCTGTGATGAGTTCACCGAGGTCACAAAAAGTGGCCAACGATTGCACCAGAGGAGATTGCTAAAGGGTACGGCCTGCAACTCGGGTGCATCATCCGGAAAGCATGTCGATCAACACGAAGTACATCAGACATGCTGACAATGCATCTTTGGTCGATAACCTCCTTAAGAAGCTTCACAAGCGATACAGATTCCTAGAGAAGTTTAGAAACCTCAAGAGAAAGAACCCTTGAACAAACTAGCCCTCACGAAGATGAGCAACGCCTTGAGCAGCTGGAAAACCCGGGAGAAGAATAGCATTGACAAAGGTGAAAGCTGGGAGGTTATTAGTAAGAAAAATCCGATGCTTGACAAAGAGGATTTTAAGATATTCAAGGCGGATATAGCTACCGCTGACGCTATACATTGGACTAACTGGGGCAATACTATGCGGGAACAGAACATAGGTAACCACCGCCTTGGAAGCGGCGGTTACAGGGGGAAACAGGCCATTTGGGACAAGGAGGACACCGAGCTTTAATGCCTTGGTAAAGACAACCCTTGGCTTAAAATCATGGACTTGCAGCTTAGGCAATTGTTCGGGCCCGCTACAACCTGGACAAGGAAACAAGGGAGTTCATCACCGACGATCCGGAGGTGAAGGAATTCGAGAAGAAGCTGGTAAGGAATTTATCGCTGATCTCAAGTCTATTGCGTTCTAGTTAAAATAATGAAGCCAAGAATCTAAATGGGTTCACCTTTCCTTGTCTCTGCAGGAGGACGAACTGAACGCTCCTGCCACAGAGTCATCCCAGGATTCGACGGAGCCGTGGGACACGGTTTTCAACAGGGCGACGAATTCTTACATGAAGAGGCACAAGGGGTTGCCGCCGTCCTCAGCTGGCCATGTGTCCGGCTTCAGTACGAGCATGAAGTTCAAGGAGTACTACAAAGAGGACACCAAGGAAAGAAGGGAGAGGAAGAACCAGTCGGCGGCTAAGGATACAGCCGTTGTTGAAGAGCTGAAGATGAAGGTGAAGACACTAGAGGAGAAGATGGTGGACGAGAAAACGGTGGACAAGTTAGTGGAAAAGAAGCTCTACGCGATGACCTCCCCCTGAGTTTTTCTAGGGGCTTACTGCTTGGAATGCGGGAGGTCGATAGGGGCCGATACATCTGCCCAGCTTAAGCGGCAGTGATGACCCACAAGTATAGGGGGTGTATCGCAGTATTTTTGATAAGTAAGAGTGTCGAACCCAACGAGGAGCAGAAGATGCTGGCTAGTGGTATGGATCAAGAATTCTCTACAAATACTTAGCAAATGGATTTTTAGGGGTTTTTGATAAAGCAAGTAAACAAAGTACGAGTAAACAAAAGACAGTAGGAATAAATGCAGCAAGTGGCCCAATCCTTCATGCAGCAAAGGACAAGCCAGTTGTATTACTTAAGATGACCAAATGTTCTCGAGGACACATGGGAAGATTGCCAAGTGCTTTCGCTTCATAAAGTTGATTAATCTTCTTTAGCTTGCTAAGTGTTGTGTGGGTGAACCTGTGCTAATGTACCGACCTTCCTAGGACTAATACATACTTGTGATTATACCCCTTTCAAACATCCGTAAGTACAAGAAAGTAATTAAGGTAAAAACCTAACCACAGCTTTAAACTCTAAGACCCTTATGTCCCTTGTGCAATGGTTTCCTAACGGGGATTCAGGTTTCTGTCACTCCGGCAACCCCTACGATTAGTAGCCAAATACACAATGCATTTCCCTAGGCCCATATAGGTGAAGTGTCATGTAGTCAATGTTCACATGACACCACTAGAAGAAGTACACCACAACTTAAATAGCAAACCATTGAATCTTTCTCAACACAATTCCACTACTAACAACATGACTTCTCCCATGTCCTCAAGAACAAAACGAACTACTCACAAGACATCATATGGATCATGATCAGAGATGGAATAATGATGTATAACAATCTGAACATAAACAATAATTCAATGGTTCACTCAATAGCATCAACTACAAAGAGTAATCAACACCGGGAAAGTTTCCCCTAAGAACTATGCAAGATTCAACGCAATTGTTACAGCAATATGGAGATGGTGATGAGGGTGTTGATGGTGATGATGGTGGTGATGATGATCCCGATGAAGTCCAGCTTGATGATGGTGTTGATGGCGATGATCTCCCCTCTCCGAGAAGGAATTCCCCTGGCAGAAATATGTCTACCGGAGAGATCTTTCTCTCTCGGTGTTTTCCGCCCTGTAGAGGCGGCAAAATCTTTCTGTGGTCGCTCCCAGAGTCTTAGGGTTTCGGGAGGATAATATACGCCAGAGGGGAGTGCTAGGGGTGGACCAGGGCGACCACACCACCTGGTGGCGCGACCTAGGCTGGCCCGCGCCAGGGGGTGGTGTGTGCACCCTATGGCCCATCTCCAGCCCTCCTTCTGGCTTCCTTTGTCTTCTAGAAAAATAGGATTTTCCATATATTTTCCCAGATTTTCTGATCTTCGTGAATTTTGCCTCCAAACAGCACCTTTGTCACCAGAATCCTGACTGCAATGGTCCATGCTCCAAAAGTCATCAACCATGCAAAAACAGATGAAATAACATAAGTATCACCTCTTAATATGAAATATATCAATGAATAACAGTGAATTATGACATAGAATAGTGATGCAAAATGTACGTATCAACTCCCCCCAAGCTTAGACTTCGCTTGTCCCCAAGAGAAACTGAGCTCAATAAACATGACCTCAGGTTTATGGAGTGAAGAGTCGATAAAAGAATACATACAAGAAGCATCACATTCATCAAATACATAGATCGTAATAGAAGACAACTCACTATTATATGACTCAACTTGCAATAAGTAAAGGAAACACAATAAAGATACATAAAGTGAATCATAATTGGTAATGGCAAACTTAGCTCTTGGTCGAAGAATAGTTGATAATTTGCTGGAGTTCACAAATAACTGGTTTTTAATGATAGCTTTCAAAGTAGTAAACATCAAGATAAGAGCAATGTGCAAAACAAGGAACATAAGAAACATGATTGAATAAATCATCATATGAATGAATGAAACACAACAACTCAAAATACTTGCTGAGATAGAAGGGAATAGGTTTAGTGACTCTACTACAAAGTAAAATAAAGGCCCTTCACAGAGGGAAGCAGGGATTGCAAGTCTCATAAAGAGCTCCCAAAAATTATGATACTTACTAGCTTTCAGCTCTCATTGCCCCTATCATAGGCATCTTTTGGTGATTAAGGTTAAAGTGACACAACTAAGAGGATATGCTTTACAAGTTATAAATTGAAGTCCCATGCCCCTTACTTATGAGTACCAAACCTCATGCTACTCAACTTCAGTCACGAGTAAGCTCTTGTCATTGTAAATACACGTGTATCATTGAGAACCGCCAACAGGGTACCCCTTGCACATGACACAGGAGCTATCCCATAATCAAAATGACAAGGAAAGCAGACAGTGAGCATCTCAGCGATCTTTTTATTTGCTATTTGCATAGGTTTTTATTGAGGATGCTTCATAGAATGCTCATTATGGTTATGCTTCAAGTTTCCGCCATGATTAGGCATGGCTTAGGCTAGCGGCCCAGGCGTTTCTCTAACACACATATGAACTCCATGATCTTACAAGTTCCCCTTTTATTTCACACCGCCGGGATCCATAAGCAAAAGAACATGATATCAACTAGGTACAAAGTACCAATGCAGTGTTGAAAGTGTTCCCCATGATACATGGTTCTGCTAACTTCAACTCATAAAGCGCAAGCATATACGCAACAAAAAAGGACGCAATGGTTCAGGTTATTAAATGCAAGAAAAGTAAAGTGTGCCATCAAGTTCGTGAGAGCTTTAATCACTAATTTTCACATAACAAGTTTAATTTGGGAGGTAGATAAAAATAGAATTTACTTGGAATAGCAATAATGCTAATAGGTAGGTATGGTGGACACAAATGGCAAAGGTTTTGGTTTAAAGGAGTGGATGCACGAGAAGAATTCCCTCTCAGTACAGGTTTTTGGCTAGCAAGGCTAGGTAGCAAGTATAAGAGTTGAAGGAAACAAACAAACATACAAGTGATAAAGACAAACATGCAATCTTCCTTGGAAGCACAAAAGATCTTAACTAGAGAATACTAAATTATGAGCAAATCAAGAAAGAAAGATGATGAAATTATTTTTCTTTAGAGTCCTTTTGTCTTTTTCATTCAGCTCTTCAAAAATATTGTTGCTACTAATCGAGCCAGGTTTGCCAAAACCAACTAAATTAACTCAATGATCCCAAAGTGATACCAATACTAACAACAAGATCAATCATATAACCACGAATTGAAAACTAATATAAGCTATGCAAAAGAGTAAATGATAGAACTTCTCATTAATACTCCATAACGGCAACTCACACCAAGGGATACATATCTAACGAGAGAGGGGACACTTCCATAATGCAAACCATCCTACATAATAACTTCTCTATTCATGATATGACTACTAAAAAGGTAAAAAGATAGAAGATAGTGATGTGATACCGTGGCACTCCCCCAAGCTTGGAACAAACCAAGGGGATGCCAAACCTCATGACGAATTACTCCTTTGGTGGTGGTGGTATCCTCTCGATGAGCTCTCTGATAAGTTTCCCCAAGTCCTCAATCTCGAAGGTGAGATTGTGAATCAGCTCTGAGTTTTGCTCAATGCGGCTCATGATCATGTCAGGTTGAGAATTCTAGCTCTTGCTATTCTTTCCCCATTCTTCCTCCTTGAAGTCTTCTTTTCCTGTATGGCTAGAACGAGGCAAATCCAAATTGGAGGGTAATTTCCCTTTGGGCATATTTTGGTATTGATGCTCATGGATAAGGGTATGGAAAGGATTCTTGGTGCATGGAGGAAGTGACCATGGAGCCAAGCAGTGACGAGGAGCCTTCCCCCCAGTCTGCATCCGTGCAGTCCTTCTAACCCTTCACTCTTGATCTCCTTCTCCTGCCCGGGGTCTTGGAGGTCTTCCTCCATAGGCTCCTTCCCTTTATCCTTGGCGGATACCATTGTGCTTCTAAACCTTCAAAGAGTATGTCCTGGCAGAAACAGATCGAAATGAAAACACGACGAAAACACGATATATGAACCTCGGAGGATCCGGGGGATTATATATTACGAAGTTTCACATCAAAAGGAAGGTACTGGGAGAAAACGGGTCAGAGGCGGAGTCCGGGGTGGACTCACCACCTGGTGGCGCGGCCAGGGGTGGGCTCGCGCCAAAGGGTGGTGTGAGCTACCCTGGCTCTGTTTCCATCTCTTTTTTGCTTCGTAGCTTTCCTTATTGACTGAAAACTGCAAAAATATAGTTGGATTGTATTTTCGCGGAACTTTCCTTACCAGAACTGTTACCTATTTGGATACAGACTCTGCAGGTCTCTGAATTTGGTATCTAGTAGATTCTTCTGGAGTCACCACTTGAATATCATCGATATCTTCATCTTCATACACTTATTACTTAAGTCATAAAACCCTTCTCTTCCTTATTACACCATCATCTCCACTACCTGGAAATTTCTTTCACACAATACTCCACACAGTTCTCATTAGCAACATTAGTGTATATGAAGTGATAAAACCTTCTTAGTCCACTTTCAACTGAAAACCATCAAAACATAATATACTGTAGCAACTCCTTCCAAAAACCCAAAAAGAATTCAAAAAGGAAATCGAATAAAGAAGCAAATGCAAGAGTGGCTAAATCTGTCAAAGCAGACCAGCAGGTAAAGATCAATTTTTTCGAAAATCTTCTGTTGCTCAAATCAAAAAGTGCAAAACTAACTAAAGTTAAATAACAACCTGGGTCATAAGCACAAAAAATTACAGATCAATCAGACTTACAGAGATCTCTCACGAATGTTTACGGTGAAGCACAGAAATCTGTTTCGGGACAGCAACTTCCCCAAATATTACTTCTCTCTCATTAGAGGTTGATCTTGACACAAAAACCAAACAAAACGGATAAGAAGCGGTTATTACCGAAGTAATAACTTCCAAGACTCAAAGAAACAAAAAACAAACTGAAGGCAAAAACAAATTGGGTTGTCTCCCAAAAAGCTCTTTCTTTATAGCCATTAAGATGGGCATGATGATTTTGAAAATGCTCACTCAGGAATATGGATTGAGGTGAAAGAGAGCATTAAGAAGAAAAAATACACACATTTAAGTCTAACCCACTTCTTATGCAAGGGAATTTTGTAAACAAACAAGTTGTTAAAACCAGAGGCTACTTGCATAAGAAGGCAAAAGAAGCGCAACATAAAAACTTTCAGCATAAAGCGAGGAAACTTGATATTGTTGAGATTCATAAGAACACTTTTCCCTCTCTCATAGTAACTTTCAGTATCATGCATAAACTTAACAATATAACTATCACAAGAACCATCATAGCAATGATCACTTATTCTAACAGAAAACACAGGAATACTAGCTCTCATAACACTACTTTGTGAAACAATATTAGAGGTATCCTTACAAAGGATAGTGTGCCCCTCTTCTTCATATTTAGTAACAAATTATTTCACATTCTCTATTATAGGTTCATCAACCATTTGTTTATCAGGTTCAACAGCTTTATTTGTACCTTCATCAACCATACTAGCTATCATAGAATGTTCCTTTATCTTAACTAGGAAAGGCATTTTCTCAATGTAAGGTTCAGGTAAAACATGATTAGCAGTATAAACATCAGTATTTCTTGCAGGAACACTCTTAGCAATATCTTTATAAGGTTCTTCCACTTCTTTTTAGGCACTTAAATGTAGGAAGCAAAAGCCTTAAAATAAGAAGCAATAGCTTGAGAGTCTAGACCATAAGCATTTTAATATTTTGAAAGTCATTAGTTACCATAAAAGATTCAATGCATTCATAATCATAATTTATACCTGACTTTCTACCTTTGTCATTCTCCCAAGCTTCAGCATTGTCTTGAATACGGTCCAGAAGATCCCATTTAGCTTCTTCTTCCATGCGAGTGAATGATCCAGCACAAGAAGCATCCAATAAATCCTTGTCATGTAGAGGGAGCCTTGCATAAAAGTTATTGATAATAATATTATTGCGGAGCTCATGAATGGGACATTTGAGCATTAGTAACTTCAATCTCCCCCAAGCTTGAGTTGTACTCTCTCCATCAAGAGGCCAATAGTTGTATATTTGATTCCGATCTTTATGAATCTCACTAGGAGGATAAAACTTTGAATAAAAGAGAGGCATTATTTCCTCCCATTCCAGAGCTTGACCATTCTTCAGTAGCTTATACCATTCCTCAGCACTTCCTTTCAGTGATAATGAGAATAACTTCTTCTTAACTTGATCTGTAGTAATACCTGCACACTTGAATAACCCTCATAATTCGTGTATAAAGAGTAAATGATCACCGGGATGGACAGTTCCATCCCCAACATAATAGTTATCCATAACATGATCAATAATTCTTGTAGGTATTTTAAAAGCATCATTCTCAGCAAGTGGTGGCTTATCTACTACCTTAGCAGTGGTAGTAGCATTACCAAATAAGAAACTCAGCGAATTATCCATAACAAAAATAAAGCAACTAACAGAAGCAAACAATACTCACAGTAGAAGTTTTCTTTACCAGTTCCACTCTCCAATAGCGCTTCATTCCCCGGCAACGGCGCCAGAAAATAGTCTTGATGACCCACAAGTATAGGGGGTGTATCGTAGTATTTTCGATAAGTAAGAGTGTCGAACCCAACGAGGAGCAGAAGGTGCTGGCTAGTGGTATGGATCAGGAATTCTCTGCAAATACTTAGCAAACGGATTTTTAGGGGTTTTTGATAAAGCAAGTAAACAAAGTACGAGTAAACAAAAGACAGTAGGAATAAATGCAGCAAGTGGCCCAATCCTTTATGCAGCAAAGGACAAGACGATTGTATTACTTAAGATGACCAAACGTTCTCACGGACACATGGGAAGACTGTCAAGTGCTTTCGCTTCATAAAGTTGATTAATCTTCTTTAGCTTGCTAAGTGTTGTGTGGGTGAACCTGTGTTAATCTACCGACCTTCCTAGGACTAATACATACTTGTGATTATACCCCTTGCAAACATCCGTAAGTACAAGGAAGTAATTAAGGTAAAAACCTAACCACAGCTTTAAACTCTAAGACCCTTACATCCCTTGTGCAATGGTTTCCTAAGGGGGTTCAGGTTTCTGTCACTCCGGCAACCCCTACAATTAGTAGCCAAATACACAATGCATTCCCCTAGGCCCATATAGGTGAAGTGTCATGTAGTCGACGTTCACATGACACCACTAGAAGAAGTACACCACAACTTAAATATCAAACCATTGAATCTTTCTCAACACAATTCCACTACTAACAACATGACTTCTCCCATGTCCTCAAGAACAAAACGAACTACTCACAAGACATCATATGGATCATGATCAGAGATGGAATAATGATGTATAACAATCTGAACATAAACAATAATTCAATGGTTCACTCAATAGCATCAACTACAAAGACTAATCAACATCGGGAAGGTTTCCCCTAAGAACTATGCAAGATTCAATGCAATTGTTACAGCAATATGGAGATGGTGATGAGGGTGCTGATGGTGATGATGGTGGTGATGATGATGATGATGATCCTGATGAAGTCTAGCTTGATGATGGTGTTGATGGCGACGGTCTCCCCTCTCCGGGAAGGAATTCCCCTGGCAGAAATCCGTCTGCCAGAGAGATCTTTCTCTCTCGGTGTTTTCCGCCCCGCGGAGGCGGTGGAATCTTTCTTTGGTCGCTCCACGAGTCTTAGGGTTTCGGGAGGGTAATATACGCCAGAGGGGAGTGCCAGAGGTGGACCAGGGCGGCCACACCACCTGGTGGCGCGGCCTAGGCTGGCCCGCGCCAAGGAGTGGTGTGGGCCCCCTGTGGCCCATCTCCAGCCCCCCTTCTGCCTTGCTTCGTCTTCTGGAAAAATAGGATTTTCTGATCTTCGTGAATTTTGCCTCCAAACAGCACCTTTTCCATCAGAATCCTGACTACAGCGGTCCATGCTCCAAAAGTCATCGACCATGCAAAAACAGATGAAATAACATAAGTATCAGCTCTTAATATGAAATATATCAATGAATAACAGTGAATTATGACATAGAATAGTGATGCAAAATGGACGTATCAGGCAGCAACTCGGGCATCAATGTTAACGTGTCGCCGGACCTAGTGACCCCACCGGCCGTCAATGTCAGGACGTAGCCGCTCATTTTGGTCACACCAACGCCCCATCCCGCCATAGGTACCAATAAGGCACAACCGACGGCAGTGGTGCTTCGTGAGGCACCCGAGCGGGAGTATGCAGATCATGATAGGCCAGCTGCCAGCATCGGCCGTGTCTCTACATTAGCCGAGCTCCACGCCATCACTAAGGTAACTAATTAGTTAGTGCACGTCATCTCCTTTATGACTTTGATGCATGACAGCTGCCATCTCATGATGCCCAACAACATGTTTTGCCTCAGGACACTTCTTGCGTACTCCTGCTTAAAGATGTCGGCAGTGAGTGGACGGGTGTTGCCAAGGGCACTCTCATACAATCGACGAGCCGCACGATGCACAACAATCCAATGTATGATGACGTGATGAGGGCTAGGTTGGCTCGGGTGTTGCTAGGGTGCGATGACATGGACCCCCCTTTCAACCTCAGGGAGCCGATGAACACAAGACCCTTGGAGAATGCTACAACTAGCCCTTGACATGGCCAAAGACCCAGATTCGTCTTGTGGGGGAGCACCGGTGCCACCTCTCGATCGATCGCCCGACCACCACCTCGGAAGCCAGAAGCCGCCATCGTCACCACCACCAGCCGTCACCAGCAACTCTTGGAAGCGTGTGTACCGCCACATGGCAAAGATGTTGTGCCGCAACCGTCGTCGCCCCCGCTACCACCACCACATGATGGCACCCATGAAGATGATGATGAATTGGTCAACGTTGACGACTTCATCAACACCAGCACCGACAAAGGATTGTATATGCCTTCTATGGATGAAGAACCCTTCACAACTCGTGACCATCAAGGTGGTCGGCCCAATACATGCACACAACGCCTGGTCTTCCATGGTCTTTCTCAAGAACCGCCTCCAGCCGTCGATCCACCACAGGAGAAACCGGGATTGCTTTTCAGCCCCAACACACTCCGAAAGGCGGCTGATGAGCAGATGGCAGTGGCTGACACTGTTGTGAAGAAGAAGCACTACAGGAAGAGAGGTAATAATAATAATAAGAAGGGTGCGAGCCAGCCTCTTCCGAAGAGGATCCGGGCTCAGGACGTCGTCGTCGTACCATCCACACAATATGGCTTACCCCGAGTGCATGTAGCTGGTGATCCGATATTGACTCCGGATATGCTCCACATCACGGTTGGATCCATGTTAACTTTGCACGATGGTGTCAAGACACTAGAGGGCATCCTTCTTAAAGACAAAGATCCAAATTACCCGGTTTTCACGGCCAAGGTGCCATTGGACGTGGGCTTCGTTGATGAACCCCCCGTGGATATATTCTTCATAGCGTACGAGGACATATTCAAGCTGTTTCTCACGAAACGGCTAGACTTTAACTTGGTCCGCCTATACGCGCTCAATCTGGCGATCAAGAGAGAGAGAGAGTACCCCAGAAATCGCGATAGTGGATCCCTACTACATGCGGGATAGCTAGTTGGTCGAAGGATCAGAGACACGGACCAAGGCGACGACGTACCTCGAGAATTTCGTGGTGGACAACAAGAGGAAGGACACACTTCTTTTGCCTTTCTTTCCCGAGTAAGTACACACACTCGCTCATCGCTGCAGTAACTTATGCATTTCTTATAGATTTCTTCCTTTGATCTTTTTCCAACATTCCGTTCCAATTGTCTTACGCAGAGACAAATACTGCACACTCATCGTCCTTGCCCTGAGGTATTCGCTAGCCACGTATTTCGACTCGGGGAGTTTGATGAAGAAGAAAGACTACACCAGAATAAGGGGTGTTCTCAATGAGGCTCTTGAGGGTTATGCCAAGAAGGGATGCACCTTCGTAGATAAGGAGGAATGTATCAAGGATGGCAAACACATGTTCAAGCACGTGCTCGAGTTCCCCTGCGTCAAGCAGCCAGCTAGTGGTGGTGCCAAGGAGGCCTTCTACGTCCTCCATCACCTTAAAGGCTATGTTCGGGATTGCCAGAACCTAACACTGCCATCTAGTCTCCAAGGATGGGCCGAAACTTTGGCGCAAAGCGATGATGATGATCTTAGAGAAGACTTCCATTGCATTCAGCAAAAGTTGTCACAAATCATCATTGAAGATGTCAACACAAGGGGGGCCTACAACAAGCCAGAGGGTTGAGTAAGAGGGAGATCGAAGAACGCCTTCGTAAGCAGGGTGACACAAGGACGTGGATGAAGAAGAAGTCTTCATGATCGATGTGTGCCTCTAGCATGATCCAGTGTGTGTATATTCTTGATGGATGCCTATTGTAGTGTGTGTGTCATAAACTTTACTATCTTGTGGTCGAAATGGCCATTGTTGTTAGACTTAAACTACCTTGTGTGGTCGTGTTGTAGTTGAACTTATTGCTTCTATGATGATCGTGAGATGCTATCTTTTAGGTTTATGGATCCTTTGTTTTATATTTTGTGAACATATATATATGGATGTGAACCCTTTATTAATTCTTTTCGTTGTATTTTTACTAATATGCCTTGTCATCTATAGAGATGGCAATGAGGTGGTATGTGGTGTACATGGGTAGGGTTCCAGGAGTCTACGAGGAGTGGGAGGATTGTCACAAACAAGTGAACAAGTTCAGCAGCAACATCTACAAAGGATACGCGACTAGAGAGAAGGCGGTAGCCAAGTGGAGGAACCACCTGTGGAAGAAGAACCGGATGAAGATATTGGTCGGGCTCATGCTCTTCCTCACCATCATCACAAATGTATTCTATTTGATCCTAGTATAGGCGACGGTGACCGCTTCTCATTTGTAATGTGAGATGATATGAACTTTGTATTCAGCACTTGTGTAAAAATTCGGCACTTGACACTATATATGTATCTCGATCGGGCTCTAAGTGTTTGTATTATATATATGTCGGTTTTCATGCATCTACTACTTGTGCAATGTACTTTATACTCATCTAGATAAATACTGTATAAATCCTGTATAAATACCTGATTATACACGAGGAACCTATTTTACTTCGAATACGTGTTACACAATCAGTGGCGCATATCATTATATAGTCAGTGTTGCATAGGCTTTCCGTGGCGCATATATGTAAATGCACCACTGAAGTTCTTCCTGTGGCGCATATGAAGAAATGCGCCACAAGAAGCAGTTATCAGTGGCGAGGTAACAGTGGCGACTAGCATATGCGCCACAGAAGTACCATTTTCATGCACCACAGATAAGCTGTTTCATAGTAGTGTGGACTTCATCGGGATCATCATCATCATCTCCATCATCATCTCCACCAGCACCATCATCACCACTCCATACCGTTGTAACAATTGGGTTGAATCTTGCATAGTTCTTAGGGGAAACTTTCCCAGTGTTGATTACTTGTTGTAGTTAATGCTATTGAGTGGAACCATTGAATTATCGTTTATGTTCAGATTGTTACTTATCATTATTTCATCTCTGATCTTCATCCATATAATGTCTTGTGAGTAGTTCGTTTAGTTCTTGAGGACATGGGAGAAGTCATGTTGTTAGTAGTGGAATTGTGTTGAGAAAGATTCAATAGTTTGTTATTTAAGTTGTAGTGTTATTCTTCTAGTGGTGTCATGTGAACGTCGACTACATGACACTTCACCTTTATGGGGAATGCATTGTGTATTTGTCTACTAATCATAAGGGTTGTCGGAGTGACAGAAACCTGAACCCCCGTTAGGAAACCTTTGCACAAGGGATGTCAGGATCTCAGAGTTTAAAGTTGTGGTTAGGTTTCTATCTTAATTACTTTCTTGTACTTGCGGATGCTTGCAAGGTGTATAATCACAAGTATGTATTAGTCCTAGGAAGGTCGGCACATTAGCACAGGTTCACCCACACAACACTTATCAAACTAAAGAAGATTAATCAACTATATGAAGCAAAAGCACTTGACGATATTCCCGTGTGTCCTCGAGAACGTTTGGTCATCTTAAGTAATACAACCGGCTTGTCCTTTTCTAAAGAAAGGATTGAGCCACTTGCTACATCTTTTATTATTGTCTTTTATTTACTCGCACTTTATTTATCTGCATTATCAAAAACCCCTAAAAATCCGTTTGCTAAGTATTTACAGAGAATTCCTGCTCCAAGCCACTCGTCAACACCTTCTGCTCCTTGTTGGATTCGACACTCTTATTTATGGAAAATACTGCGATACACCCCCTTTACTTGTGGGTCATCAGGCCACAATGCCCACTCGAAACTGTACATGCTTTACATCATTTGTACATCCCATGCAGGACAAAACTACTCTATTGTCACTGAAGTAGGACATTGGTTCGCTCATCAAATAAATGAACGATATCCTCAGAAGGCTGAGCAAACGCCCGGTAATGCAGCCGCATATTCCAAGTCATGCCCCATTCGGAGGTGCCGGAGGACCTTGCGCAATGGCCACCAGGTCCACATCAGGTCACTGCATCCGAACAAGGGCCAATGCAACCTTGGCCCCTGCCACCAGTTGCTGACGGACGCACTCGCGAACCACGCTCATGTCACAAAACTTCTGCAGCAGTGTGAGGATGCTAGATGGTGCCTAATCCAATGGAAACATGGCACCATACACAGTCGCTTGTGTCGTACGTGTGCGCATTAGGAAATTCAATACCTGGAAAATGTGGTCTTGAAGTGTAGCCAACACAGTTTCTCGATTCCTATCGGTCCAAAAGAACCCTTCGGCCTTGAGCTCGGATTGAGTAAGGCAACTGAGTAGAATATTAACTCGCTCCTTTTCATCCTGCGAGATAAGGTTGACAACTTCACACACAAGACTGCGACGTGTTAGTCGGCACCATAGTGATCCAAGGAAAACATAAATTAGTCGATGAACACTCACATTGGAGCTGGTCATTGATTCGGGCCACCTCACCAAGGATATACCCTTCTCGCTCAGTAGCTTTCTCCGCCTTCGACTTCCACACATCAACATTGCCACAGATGATCAACACAATTTTCTCCAACTCCTTCACACGATCGCGCAGGAGGGGGAGCTGAGAAAGTTCATCCACCCACGAGCGTGGATAAGCTAAGGAAGAATAAGAAGATGACACGTCCTTTGTGGCACTCGCAAGACACTAATAAAGTAAATAATCGAATGATAAGCACTTCTGATCAACAAGCAACCAGTCGAAGAAACACGAGAAGCAAGAAGCAACCAACATACGCATAGGACTTAAACAGTTTTCGATGGGTCAAGCCCACGAAAGAATTTGAGGATACTCTAAAAAATCCAAACATTACAATACATCAAAAGAACTAGCAAGGATGCAGCAGGGCCTATGCAGAGGCATCCAAAGGCTTCGCAGAAACCACGGCGGCCCCAAACATTGTGGCTTTAGCTGCGGCCAATTGTTTCTGCTGCGCAGAGTACTTCACCAGCATCTCAGTGAGCCGCAGACCATACTTTTTAGAGTGCCACACATAAAAAAACAAAATCTACCTCTTCGCCTTCGGATGTCAGGGGAATCTTGGAGGTGACCTTGCTAAGATCAAGCCTAGTGCCGCAAGCCTGCGTCATCACCAAACCAGGGGAGGCACCCGCTCCTTTGTGCTGCTGCTTGTATTCGGCAAGCACTCCCTCGACAAAGGCCTCAGCAAGACCGCTGACGTCTTCAATGGCCTTGGCCTTCGGACACATCTCCTCGCGAAGACGACCGAGCACAACCTTGGCCTTTTGGAGCGTTTCCTTGGTGGACACGCTGCGGTCTTCGACTGCAGCTATGGCACCACACAAGAGGTTGTCGCGAGTCAGCGCCTGATAGTCAAAATCGAGACCGGCCGCATCTGCAAAAACATACCAGTCAATGGTTAAGTAGATAGAAGCTAAAGGAGGTAGAGCAATAGAAGAAAATCACACCAGGAAACCTGCCGGAGATAGCTTCAGCAGCTGCCATGAGCTGATCCGTGAACCCTTTCTCTCTCTCAGTTGTGGCCGCTGCCAGGCCTTCCTCACGCTGTTTTGACTCCATCTTATAGCACTCAAGGGCCTCAACTATGACCTTCCTCTTGGTCTCCGCTGCGTTGAGACTCTTTTCGAGATAGCTTAGTTGATAGAGAACTTTATTGTTATCCTCTGGCACAAGGAAAGGTGCATCAATCATAAGCCGACCACATATTCGATTGGATTAAGCAAAAGAACAAAGATTTTAGCTAGAAGCTGCTAGAAGTCAGCATCCAGCAGCACATGCTCTTGGCCCAGGCGAACCATGTCTTGCAGGAAGGGCTGAAACAGAAGGCATGTCAGAAGAAGCAAAGGACACAGGGGCTCCCTTGAATGACTAAACAAGAACTTACATCATCACCATAAGACTCCGAAGGTTCTTTTATGGTCGTTCGGACGAGAACCTTGTGTCCCCTAGCTTGGAGGAGCTCGAAGATATATCGCCGGAGGTGGCCACTATCTTGGGGGAGGGCTTGGTTATCTCAGCGCCCTTGCCCTTTGAGTCTGCGACTCCCTCATCTTCCACGTCCTTTCCACTCATGGACGAAGACAGCGTGGTGACACTTCAGGAAATACAAAAACAATATGTCTAAGAAGAGCAACGAGAAAAGTACTCCAAACATCGCAAAAGGACAAAGGCTTACCCTTCAAACCTATAGAGTTTAAAAAAACTCTTCCCACTTCTGCTTCTTCTGAGGCTGGGAAGGCATGGCACGGATGGGCACTGTAGGGAGCGGACTAGCGACCCCCACTTTAGGAGCAAGATCTTTTGGCGTCTCGGGCATAGAGGCATCTAAATCCTCGCTCCACTCCTGCTTGCGAGTCCCATCCTCGCTGGACACGGGGGCTCCCTGTACCTATATAATAGGCATAGTCGAGTCTGACTCATCTTCATCTCCAGCCTTGGGAGGGATTACGCCCTCGGGTTGGGGAGGCAATGAGCCTTCAACTTTCCACTCCTACAGCAAAAAAGATAATGTCATTAGGTCTCCACTAAAACTGTCCTACGGACAAGGAAATATGTGACAGGAAATTACCGCCAGCGCAGGATTAATGATTGATGTCTACGCACTTCTATTCTTGTAGACAGTTGTTAGGCCTCCAACTACAGAGGTTTTTAGAACAGCAGCAAGTTTTCCCTTAAGTGGATCACCCAAGGTTTATCGAACTCAGGGAGGAAGTGGTCAAAGGTATCCCCTCTCAAGCAACCCTGCAATCAAGATACACGAAGTCTCTTGTGTCCCCAACACACCAAATACACTTGTCAGGTGTATAGGTGCACTAGTTCAGCGAAGAGATAGTGAAATACAAGTGGTATAGATAATTATAAGTGGTAATGGTGATAGAAAATACTTTTATGGCGCGGAAGAGACTAAAGGCAAACTGAAATAAAGATTGAAGCAAGCAAACATGTAATAGATCTAATAGCAAACGGTCTTTCGGTGCTTAGAAACAAGGCCTAGGGATCATACTTTCACTAGTGAACACTCTCATATAAATATCTTCTCTTTATGATACTACTCTAAACTACTCTCCGGTTGGACACTCTAATCGATGGTAGGGCTATAACAGCACACCTCAAAGTTTGCTTTCCCCATCTAGATAACCCCACACTGTCACCTTGAGCACTAGATGGTTCAAACAAACACCACAATTTCATAAAGACATCCAACTCCAAATATAACTTATAACAAGTATTTGAAATCTCTAGCCTAAGTGCCACCATGGTGTGCACACTATCAACTTCACACACATGGGGAGAGCAGAGATCTATTAAAGCACTTGAGTAGCAAGGTAAGTCTATAGATTACAAGCTCATGATCTCAATAAGATCATGCATAGAGAGAGAGATGAACACATAGCTACCGGTAGCCTCGAGAGAGAACTACTCCCTCCTCATCATGGGAATCAACAATGGTGATGGAGATGGTGGTGGAGATCAATGGAGATGGCTCCGGGGGCACTTCCCCGTCCCGGCAGGGTGCCGGAACAGAGACTTTCTATCCCCTGAATCTCCCCTTCGGTGGCGGCGGCACTGCGGAACTTTTCGTGGATTTCTGATTAACAACTTAGGGTTTTTGCATCGTGAGGCATCTTATAGGCGGAGAGGCAAGGTCGGTGGGTAGCCAGGGGGCCCACACCATTGCCTGGTGTGGCCTGGGGGGATCCGCGCCTAGGGGTGGTTTGGCCACCCTGTGGCCCCCCTCCGTCTCTCCTTCTGGCTCCGTGAATCTTCTAGGAAAATAACGACTTTGGCTTTTCTCCGGTCCAATTTCGAGAATATTCATTTTCTGACATTTTGGAACCAAAAACAGCAGAAAACAGGCAACTGGCACTATGGCTCTTGTTAATAGGTTAGTCCAAGAAAGTGTGTAGAAAGTACTCCAAAGTGTGGACAAAACATAAGAAAGTAGATATAAACCAAGCATGGAACATCGAAAATTATGGATACGTTAGCAACGTATCAATGGCATGGAACGGATTGGTGTTTGAATCTGCAGGAAGAGCTTCCTTCATTGTGATCTTGGTCAACGACCTAATTTTCTTTTCGAGCTCCACCGACGACATGTCTTCCATGCAAATGCATGTTGGATCCAACACGCCAGACCAGAGGCACATCGGGTAAGCCCTGACCTATAGTGGTTGCACCCAATGTCGCATCCAGGTTCGAATCAGGTCCACACCAGGGACCCCCTTTCCTTGGATGAGCTGAAAGTCCTACACCCGCTTGTACAAGATCTCCACCCCATCCACTTCACCCGACATAACCACGTTGATAGGGCATTTTTCCCTTCATATGTTTTGATGTTTGTTGACAACACTAGGATGCTTTAATTGTGTGATAAATGTTTTAGGGCATATTTATGTTGTCAACATACTTTTATATTGTTGCTCCCTCAAAGGGAAAGAGGGTTCTAGGTGGTTGTATTAAGGAGGATTCCAGGATTTTAAGTAGTCGAATGCTCTGTTTCGTCGGACTGTCCAGCTGGTTTAGGCTGGAGTATCCGGCCTAGCCAGTATGTCCGGGTGTTGCCAGCTGGAATGTCCGGCCTGGGATTTCCTCGAGTTTTCCCCAGGAGGCTGCATCCATTCAGTATGCCACAACGGACTCCACCCAGAATCTAGCCAGATTGCTTGAAGAATCTTGTGCAGGCCAGAATGTCCGGGGTGAAGCGGCCAGAGTGTCCGGCCCAGACGGGAATGTCCGGTTGGTTTCATCCGGATACTCCGGGGTAAGTGACTCCAACGACTATTTTTCATGGGGCCCTATATAAAGGCCCCTTCTTCTCTCTTTGGACGCTGCTCGTCCCCAACCTCAAGGACCCTAGAAGCTAAGCCACCAAATCAACAAGATCTCACCCTAACCATCCAAAGTCCTTGATCTTTGGAGAATCGAAGGAGGAGGCCTTGATCTACATCTTCACCAAAAGAGATCTTCATTTCCCCCTCATTCACTTGAGGGCCCCTTGCTCTAGTGTTTCATTGGAATCCCTAGGCCTTGATTTGGTTCTTACAAGCTTGTCTTTGATTGTTGTGACAACTTGCTTGCATTCAGGAGCCTCCAATTCAGTTGTGGATGTGTGCCTCGAACTTGTTGTAAAGGTGTCGGTTTCCACCTCGAAGGTTACCGATATAGTGGAAGTGTAAATTGACCCCTTTGGGGTGAGGTTCACCGGAGAACAAGGGAGGCCTTTGTGGTGTTGGTGGTTTGAAACCACCCCCTCTCCAAATGTAGACGTACTTCCCTTCAAAAGGAAGAAACTGCGGGAAATCATCCCTGTGTCTCCACGTGCTCCATTGCGGTTACCTCTATCCTTTACCGTACTTTACTTATATCTTTCTTTTGCTTAGTTAGTGGTGCTAGTGTGTCTTATAGGTAACTTCACCTTAGTTGCATATCTAGAGAATTTACCTTTTGTGTCAAACCCTTAATTGAAAAAGAGTAAAATTTGAAGTAGGACCTATTCACCCCCTAGGTGCCCATACGATCCTTTCACACATTCTTCTAGGACCTCTTCTTCTTCAGATCCGCCTTCGGATCAAAGGGGTCAAGGCCAAACCTCTGCTCCCCCACCTTCTAGTCTCGGATGTAGAACCATTTGTCCCACCATCCTTGGGCGAAATCGACGAAGTTGAGGCTAAAGTACTAAACATGGGGACTCATGGATATACCGCATCTGCCAATATCATACACTACGGATTTTGACCCCGATTGCCTCTTCACACTAAAAAGATTTTTGAAGAGGACGGAGTGTGGCTCGATACCAAGCCAACACTTGCATAGGGTGATGAAGCAAGCAATATGAAGAACGGAATTGGGAGTTAGTTGTTGAAGCTGAATCATGTAGAAGCAAAGAAATTGACAAATGAAATCCTAGAGGGGCAGAGAAAGACCTCGAAGGAGGAAGGCAAGGAACATAACGCGGAACCTGGCGGGAGGATCAGGGATTACCTCCGGCTCGGGAATTAGGCAATCATCCTCCTTTTCCAGGATAATGCCAGTCTGGCGAAGAGGATGGAACTCGTGGTCCCTCAATGTGGAGCGCTGCCAGGATCCATTGGTAACATGAGTATCGGTTCCCTTCTTCTTGGGGGTAGTGGCGGCGACGCTAGATCTAGCGACAACGGACTTCTTCTTCCCCATTTTTATCCGGTGGAGAGATCGAAGGAAGTAACTGGGGAATGCTTTAAGCATGTCTAGTGCAAAGAGTAGGCAATGAACAATGGAGAGGAGCAGAGAGACAAGGGCAGCGGTGCGAGGAGGAAGAAGAGGACCAAAATTACTTCTATGGATTGTTACTTAAGCATCAAAGAGATACCATCCAACAACCAGAAATCTTATCCTATGACGTGTGACACGCATCGGCGCAAACACGTGGTGGCGTGTACACAAAACCGTCATCACACGATCCCCACTCAGCACGTAAATCGAGGAGACGCGGTTAAAAAACCATTTATGTGTGACTGGTCAAATCTCAATCACACATTGGGACCCACGTCTATCTAGTCCCATAAGCACTGCTCATGGCGGTGGCTGAGCTCACTAGGTCGCCAGCACTAACGTCATCAGCATTCACACTTCAGCAAAAGCTAGAAATGAGCAATGGTAACTTTCTTCGACTCAATAAGTCTTTGCTTGAGTCACAACTCGATCAAACACTCGGGGGCTACTCCTAACAGGAGCGCTAGTCGCGCACCAAAGATTTTCTGGGCCCAGTATTACCCCATCAAATGCAAGCACAAGCATACTACACCTTGACTCCATCTTTGAATCTATGATTCGATTACAGACTCGGGGGATACTCCCATAGGGAGCGCTAGAAGCACATTCGACAACATATGTCCATCGACAATAGCTGCAAAAGGTCATAGTCCCTGTTCGAGTCTACGACTCAAATAGGTACTCGGGGGGCTACTCCCATAGGGAGTGTTGGTCGTGCACCCTATGAAAAGAGGAACAAAGTGAGTTAACTATGTCCGCATTTTATCATCACAAGCAATCGATGCTTTCGCCGACCTCGCCTCTTTTCCACTACAATTCCTTGTACAGAGACAATGTATGCTGGGTCACCCGAATCACCTCCACAGTGACAAAACATTTGGATGCCGCGTTTACAGTGTGAAGATAATACCTGCGTATACAATCCAATGGCCTGGCAACACACCTGTTGCGCTCTACCAGAAACATATTGTTCCTGCGGGCACGATGAAAAGCCTTGACGGACGCGTCGAGCGTACACACCTAGAATACTAGAATTCGACTCTGTAAGGCCTCCACGGCATGAGTCGAATTACGCCAACAATTTTCCAAACTCGAGTCCGGGGACTCGAGTTTGAGTAGATAGTGTTGTTGCCCAAAGGCAGTTAACTGATCCAGATCTGTCGGAAGAATAAGACACGTATATCAACTATCCCTATGCCATAAGTAATAACACCCGATACAACTTTCGAATGACACAAGAGTCACCTGTACACACTCAAAGACTTCATAGTTTCCTCTGAATCTCAATTCGGATGGATACTCGGGGGCTACTGACATGGGTATGCCCTATGGGTACCAGGGGTGAGGCTATATGGTTTGGTCCAAGGAGAAGCCCACGATGTAAATAAAACCCATGAAGATTCGGGTGGCTCAAGCCCAAGGTGATGCGACTCTTGGAGGACACGACAAAGTGTGGATAGGAACTTAAAAGGGGAAAACTCTAATCTGTAAATGACTCGGCCTGCTATCCCGAGACCTGGGTGCCTATATAAAGGTCAGGAGGAAGCAGCGAGAAGGAGAAGTACAACCCTAGTTTATACACCGCTAGATTGCATCTGTGCACCCCTGTAAACCTTTGGTTTCCCCAGTAATCAAGAGCAGACAAGCAGGAGTAGGGTTCCTTCCGAGGACCTGAACCTGGGTAAACATCGTGTCCCTGATGTGCTTGTTTGCTAGCCGATCAATCCCTCTAGCACTCCCCACTTCCTTAAATCCAAGTCCATCAACCATGGACATTGATGAGTGAACCCCTCGTCACCGCCCATACCAGTGTTGTTGCCTTAGGGTCGATGAATCCTCCATGCGATGTACTCGGTACGGGTGTGCGGTACGGTTGCACATGCCCGTACTGTAGGTTGTTAAACATTCAGAACATTTGCTTCATTTTTTATGTTTTGCTCCGTGGTACGGTATGGGCGGGCGGTACGTTCACCCTCAGTCGTACTATAGGTCGTTAAACCTTTTGTATCATGTGGCAAAAATCAAAAAATGCATTCTTTTATGTTGAGATGTGGTACGAGCGCACAGTATGGCCGGCTCCGGTCGTATGGTTGGTCATTAAGTCTGGAGTAAGCTTCAGAACTTGATTTTTTTTAGTGAGAAACTTCATACACCTTTGCACATATATTTTAACAAAAGAATGACAACAACTATACTTCATAAAAATTGTAGTACCTTATGGCAATGTATTCGTGAATATCATAGAGTGAGGGTTACCTTGATTTCTTCTCCTCTCTTTAAAAGACATTTTGAACACTCTTTATTAAAAACAAAAACAAACAAAACTAGCACAAGTAAAAACTTTATTTCACATGGGTTGCCTCCCATGAAGTGTTTCTAGTTAAGGTCAATTAGCTTGACCCAGATGGTGATTATTTAGGCCCTGCAAGTGGAACACCCACTCCAAAGTAGTTAGCTTTTAAAGTGATTACACCATCATCATTAGGCTTGGCTTTTTTCTAGGGAAGTGGACTATAAAATGATCTCTAGATGGTAGTCCAATTCTTACATTCCCTTCATGTAAATTGATAAAAACTTTAATAGTTCTTAGGAATAGCCTACCTAGAATTATAGGTACTATGGGATCTTCAGGCATGTCCACTATAATAAGATCAATAAGAGCATAACATTCTTTAATTTCAACAACTATATTTTCTTTTATCCTAACAACTTGTTTATAAGTTGAATCAGCAAGATGGAGTCTCATTTTAGTTGTTGCAAATGACCCAAGATTTAGTTTATCAAATAAACTTTGAGAAATTATTGAAATGCTTGCACCAAGATTACAAAGTGCAGCTATCTCATTAACTCCTATTTTAATTTTTATAGTGGGATCAAAAATATCATCTAGATTAGCTGGAAGTTTATCAGCTAGCTTCTTATATCCCATCTCTAGCTCATGTACCTTAGATGCTACTTCTTTTATAAATTATTGGTATGTGCCATCGTTATCTTGTTCAATACCAGGATTCTTCACGGTGATCATTTTTAGTAGATCTTCCACGGTATAATCTAGTGATGACGCATTGCTATAGTCTAGATCTTCAGGCTTCTCATTATTTCTTCTACCCTCATCATCTTGAGATCTTCCACCGGGTTTTGCTCGGGATTCCAATGAATCTTGCAAGTACGAGAGTTTGACTCTCGACAGTCTTGCCCAATTGTGCCTCCACAGTTTTGGTTCTTTTCTGTAGATCCTGCACATCATTTCTAATTAATGTTATCATTTTTAGTGATAACATTAATTTGGGTATCTTCCTTACCCTTCAGAATATTAATTAACTCATCTAAATTTGATGTAATCTCTTCATTATGCTCCTCGGTGATTGAATTCATCATTTTTTAGGAGGATCTCTCTACATGCCATTGGGCATGGTTGCTTTGCATATTATCAAGTTGTTGTTTTACAACATTCACTTGCTTCCCCATGATGGTTCCTCTTGTTGCGATATCTAGCATAGACTTAGACATTGGGTTAAACCATTATAAAATGAATGTAATATAAGTCATTCTTTCATCCCATGACTAGGAAAGTTCATGACAGCTTCTTTCATTCTTTCCCAAGCAAGCGCTAGTGACTCGTGGTCTTCTTTTCTAAAGCTTGTTATGTTCGATCTTAGCTGCATAGTCTTAGATGGAGGAAAAAATCTAGTCATAAAAAGATTAGTACATTCCTCCCAAGATGTAATAGTGTTTTTAGGCAAAGCTAGCAACCAGTCCTTAGCCTTCCCTCTTAAAGACAAAGGGAATAAACATAATTTTACTACATTGGAGTCAACATCTTTAATGCGTATCATGTTGCAAATTTCAGTAAATGTGTTTAGGTGCAAACCTGAGTCCTCGGCAGCTGAGCCTCCAAATTAATTCGGTTGAACCAAACTCAAACGATTGGGATTAATTTCATAAGTTTCCACACCAACGGCGGTCTGAGTAATAGCTGCATGAATAAAATCATCATTGGGAGTAGCATACTCCCGAAGTTTCTTTTGAGCCATCGCTCTTTTCTTTTTTGGTATTTTTGGAATAAGAGAAACAAATAAATAAGTAACTATTTTTTGGTTTTCAATAGATAACAAAAAGAAAACTAATAACAAGAAATAAACTAAAAACAAAAATAAAACTAAAAACAGGTCTCTAGTGACATCACCAGGATAGCAAATTGATTCCCCGACAACGGTGCTAGGAAAAGGGTTGATACTTTCGATCCGAATTTATGGATAAAGTATAGTAGTTTTTTCCCTAGTAGACTTAGGTTTAATCGAAAAAAATGTGGCACGTCTACAAGACTTGTTTACTCGTTTTACCTTATGTTTACCAGACATTTCTAGTTTACTTTGAATCGTTGGTTGTTTAATCCTCTGTGAGCCACAGGCAAAGCAATAATATTTTGATTCAACCGTTATACCACGAAGTACCGGTCTATAACAATTATTAAGTAAACTACATATCAAAGCCTTAAGAAGTGATGTTGCTATTACTCTCAAGCGGATCCCTAAAAAAGACTGTACTCCACTTGTTGTCACTGGGTTTCGCATGAAATCGCCGTTCACAACTCATCTCACCTCGAGTCTTTACAAATCCTTGGGATCTTGGGTACCTACAAGTTCATGAATCGAGACAACACACAAGAGAAAAACATATAAATATACAAATCTCTATTCAATCACCACACAACATTCCCATGTATTAGGTGCACGCTGCTAGGTTCCACCAACACGTAACCCGTGAGGACTACCCACTCATAACAATAAGATCAGAGATAGAAAACATTGTGCAAAATATTTAGATTGAAATCAAATATTCTTACAATAGTTGCCAATTCATAAGGAGATCTCAAGTCCTAGATGATGGCTATGGCTATGGAGTGGATGGAGGGTGGAGAGGATGAACTATGGTGGTGGATCTCCTTCAGTGATGTTGTGATGCAATCTGAGAATGGCGGCTCTCTGCATGGCGCCTAGAGTCTCGAAATATATAGGCGTCTTCATGAAAGTTGTAGGGTTTGACCTGATAGAGAAAACGCCACATGGTATGGGCGGACCGTACAGGCGGGCTTCACCCGTACCGCAGGTTGTTAAGCCTCCAGAAGGCTTATTTTCGACCCTAGTTGACTTGGCTATGTAGGCAACGTCATAATCTTGAATAAATGCTCCTGATTTCTCCTTAAAAGTATGATTTCCTGCACAATACAATTTAAAACAAAGGATTGCACATCTTTGCAATAATTGGTCATTAGTAGAAAGACTAGAGAGATCCTTGGTCAATTGTTTGATAAAAAATACGATTTAAACACGGAGAAAGATAGCTATTTTCACGATCATCAGCACCTCATAATCGCTGCATCCACTAACTCTTTATGCTTTCCTGTTAGGGACCCTACGTTCTAACAACCCACCCTGAAACTTGGTTTACATGACTAGCCTCCTTGCCCTTCGCATCCATTGACTGAAATGCGAAGACCATTGCTCACTTATCACTACACCCGGGCAAAGATCTAGCGTTCCACTAAGGGAGTGACGACCCGACCCATGCTCATTAACACCATACCCAGGTTCCGATGTCGCGTGCCACTAAGGGAGTGACGACCCGACCCTTGCTCATCTAACTCCACACCCGGGTTCCGATGTAGCGGGTCTCTAAGAGGGTTACGCCCCAATGGTGTGGATTCATCTATCTTTTTTTGAATGTTAGTAGGAGAGCTGCTAAATTCACTGATTAGGTAGAAAATGTGTTATAAGAGGTGGGGTAACAAAACCAAGGCAAAGCCAAAGTTATCCCAATGAAGAGAAAAACAAAAGGGGAAAGGGGAAAATATAGCCTAAGTGCTCAGCCTGGGTCGGATCTTGGCCCCTGCCATGTTCCACATAGGTGCTTCATCCTTAATGTATATCTCCAATGCGTCAATGGATAACTCTTCCTTTTGAAAGATCTTTTGGTTGTGTTCCTTCCAAAATTCCTAAGCCGTGAGTAGGAGCAGGGAATGCGCTCCATTCCTTGTGGCAATGTTGAATTTGAGCCTATATAATTGAACCATCCGACAATGTGATTCATCTATCTTCTTGTGTGCCATCAGTTTCAGACACATCGAATGACACTAGCATTTCATGTCCTTTATGAGAGATGTTTCATCCAACAAATACATTTATGTTGCATATGCATTCGTCGGATCATCACTACAAATTGCACAAAATGATTATCACTACAAATTGCACAAAATGATTATCACTTCAAATTGAACAAAATGATCATTAAAATTGTGTACAAAGCATTCAATATAGCTAGTTCCACAAATATGAGACAAAATTGCAAATAAAATCGTAAAAAACTTACCTTATCGTCTATTCGACGAACAAGTTGGTGGCACCGATGTCGCTGAGCTAGGGCGAGTCGAGAACCGTGACCAAAGAGAAGAGTGATGGAGGGGGAACAGAAAGAACCTTCTTCTTCTTCAACATGACACACTTTTGTTGGAGCGCGATGGAGACAACCCTCTTCCGCTACACCCATGATTCGTTCGTGCGCGTTGAAACATAGCATTTAGTGCATAGAAAAAATCTGGTCTGGTTTCTACGTTAAGAGTCCAAGAACGCGATTAGTAGGCTATTACAACTAGACCTGCTTTTCTGCGCTATAATTAAAAAGCAGTTTGATCCAAGTAAAAACAGCTTTGTCCCGACCCTGAGTTGCTCCCGCACTAGGCGATCGGGGAAACCGTAGCCGCCACCACCGGGCGCTCCCCCCGCAAGGCGTCGACACGGTGGCGGCGGGCGCCCCCGCTGCCAAAGGTTGTGGGGGGAGCCGCCTTGGAGGCGTGGAGGATGGCCGGGGTGGAGGTCCGGGCACGTGGTGGCATGGTCTGCTCAGCCGATCGCGGAGGCGTGTGTTGGAGGATTGGAGGCGTCAGAGGTGTGGCGGGGCATGCAACATCATGTTGCGATGGAAGTTGGCGCAGGAGTAGGTCGTGTGGACCAGGTTCGGGCCAGATCTGTGTCGGAATGGCCCTTGGCCGGGGCAGTCATGTCCTAGTGTTGGTTCCTGCACGGCAAGGTTATGGCTGTAGGTGGTGACTAGGGAGGCTGTGATGTCGGACCCTCCATGGCTTGGCAGCGATAAGGAGGAGAGGAGGTGTTTTGATCTCGGCTGATGTGCCTACGATGGGTCGTTTGTCGAGGGCAAGGGCTGGTTGGTGGCAGCTGCAGTTGTCCGGGATTGCAGGAGGTGGATATTTCCGAGGAGCAATCCTCGTTCTGGCTTCGGTCAAAACCGGTGGCAGGGACACCCGTGGGTGCCGTTGACTTTCTTGGAAGCTTCGCTTTGGGATCTCTCCTTGTTCTGTGGTCTTCCGGAGGGAAACCTCATATCCTCGGGATTGAACGATGAAGACGATGCACATCTTTCTCCTCCTTGGGGGCATCGTTTTCAGAGTCGACTAGAGCTTGGAGACTCGTGGATGGCGGCTGGGCCACCACATGGGTGCTGAGACGATCCCTTAAGGGCATTGATGTGCAGTTTGGCAACGATGATTCGTCGAGTTGAGCTTGGGTCGCGACTCGGGCTTCAGTAGTCAGTTTATCAGGTGTGTCCGATGGGTTCTTCGGTGGTCGTTGTGGTGTTGTGGAGTCGGAGCTGCGGTGGAGCATGTCCAAGTGGTGACTGACGGCTTGTGGTCTTTTCGGAGAACTCGATTGGCACAAGCCCATCGTATTTCTCTCGGGAAGCTTGTCGTCAAAGTTGTGCTATTGGCGCGTGTGGCCGATTGTTTGGCTTGGGTCGACATGGGTTCCGGTCTCGCTTGTAGCGAGGCTGGGTCGCCGAAGGTAAAGTCAGAGTCGCTTTTCGAGGAGAACTTATGACGATGACGCTCGATGGCAACCTCGACGGTGGCTTTTCTTCTTTGTGGTGCATGTGTGCTCTGTGTGGGTGGTCAGGTCGGCTGATGGTGATGGTGGCCAATGTGGTCGTGTTCCATGACAACATTGACACATTTGTATCGGTTTTCGGCAGGTTCCCGCAATGAACCGGTCTGCTTTTTAAAATAAAATGAGTCAAAATTAACCGTTTTGTTCAAAAAAAAAAAAAAAACAGCTTTGCAAAATGCATCTATGCGTTTTGGGGGGTTTGCTAGAAATGGTTCCAATCGGAGCTTCTTGTTTCGACCGCGCGCACATGGTAGCGCAAAAATGGCAGGATCATTCTTTCGTTGAAGAACACAATGATTGAAATAAAATGAACTCCGCTGTACCGATAAATTAGCAGGATTTTTCCTTTTGTTCTTCCATTGGACGCATGATTATAACAGATTTTGTAAAGGACAGGGTAGCATTATTAATTTTCGGACGGGGTGCATCAAAGCACGTTCGCAGCAAAAAAAAAAAAAAAAAAAGAGCACGTTGGCAGCAAAGAAGTTCGCTACTAGATTAGTTTGAAAACCTGCGCGTGAATGCATGCAGGAACTTTTATATATAATGCGCGAGCCACAGATCCATCGAGTCGGAGCCTATCGAGCCTCTCTTGCTCGCGATGACACGAGTATGGGTGTCGATCGTGTGCCGTGGCATGACGGTGTCGGGTCGGGTGATTTTCCCTTCCCTTTGTTGCTGGTGATAATGGCCGGCCCCTTGTCTTGAGTGCCCACCTGTACCTGCCGCCCCCGTCCCCATTCACGATTCAACATTTGTTCCTACTCGCGCCCGGCCGGCTCGACGATCGGTCCCCGCCCGGGCTCTCTCATGTGCGTCCCATGCTCCAAGTCTCCAAAACTATTCGCGCAATCCTACTCGTGTCCATAGTCGTGAGCAAGCACCAGGCCACGGCTGCGCACCTCTCACGTCCTCGCCATAGCAAGCACCAAACAAACAGGGTAGCTAGCCACGCAGAGCCGAGGAGCAGCAGCAGCTGGTTTGGTTTGGTGGTGCGCCTTTACTGCCGCCCAACCCCAGGATTTAATTGCCTCTGCCTCCTCGCTATCTCTCGCTTGGATGCGCTGCCGCTGCTGCCTGCTGCGGCGCTCGACCCTGCGCCTGCCATAAGTAATGCGCGCTCTGCGGTGACCGACGGACCGACCGACGACGCATTCACGCTCGGTCTATCTACCGCGGAGGGAGATGGGCGAGAGGAGGAGGCGCGCGGCCGCCGGTGGTTCCACCCGGGCCGAGGAGGAGAAGCCCGCGGCGCCCGCGCCGACCGTGTGGTTCGCGCTCAAGAAGTCGCTGCAGTGCCGGTCGCAGCCGTCGGAGGTGCACGTGCCCAAGCCCAAGGCCAGCAGCGCCGGCGCGGGCCACCAGCTGTCGTCCATAGCGACCAAGCGCGCGGCGCGGTCCGGGTGCTCGCGGTCGATAGCCAACCTGCGGGACGTCATCCACGGCAGCAAGCGCCACCCGGGCCAGCCGCCCAGCTGCAGCCCGCGCTCCATCGGCAGCAGCGAGTTCCTCAACCCCATCGCCCACGAGGTCGTGCTCAGCACAAACTCACGCTGCGAGCTCAAGATCACCGGCTTCGGCGGCCTCGCGCCGCTCGCGCACCACGACGCCGACAACGACGGCGCAGGCGTCGTGTCGTCGTCCTTCGTGGGCACGCTCCGCCCGGGCACGCCGGGGCCGGCCTGGAACCACGGCGGCGCCGGGCTGCAGTACAGCGGCTCATGCCGGGGCGGCAGCATGCGGTGCACGCCGCCCAGGTCGCCCAACCCGCTGCTCGACAGGGACGGCGGCGCCCCGGCCGCGGGCCACCGGGCGTCCTGCGAGGTCGACGCCGCCAAGAACGGCGGCAAGGGCTCCGGCGGACTCAGCTGCCACCGGTGCAGCGAGCAGTTCGGCAAATGGGAGGCGCTCGAGGCGCACCACCTATCCAAACACGCAGGTGAGGATGCCATTTCACCATTGCGTTGCATATTTGCATCTCGTGGTACAGAATAGATTTTGTTGGTGGTACTGCTACAGATCGACCGGGCTGGTTGGTAGATCTTCCCGCGAATGTTATTACTCCCATCGTTTTCGCATTTCGGTAGCCGGTTAAAATATATACTTTCTGCAATCAATATGCATAGTACATGTTTCTTTTTCTCGAAAGTTACATGGCATAGGTTTCAGTTTCCAACTTTCACGGTTTCACCGCTATAGGTTCCTCCAGGTAGTATCTTCTTTTTGCTCTTTATACGCGAAATCCGTGCTTTCAACTTTTTTCACAATAACTGCGACCCTGTGTCATGAGATTCTGCAGATCTTTCATTTTGTTCTACAGTACCCTATAATCACTCCCATGTTTTCTGCATCCATTATGATGATGTATGGCGCCAATGCAACATTTGCAGTGGAGACATTATTGTCTGAATCAAGTTCACTAGGCTTAGGCTATTCATAACATGCTTGCATTCCAAACAGCATGTAGGAAAGGCTGTCACGCTTTCACGGAACACTGAACAGTATATACTACCTATAATTTGCAGTGTCTGTTTCTTCATACAACTAACTTCCAGCTAGTACATGAACATTGACTCACTGGAGTAGTAAGTATTAAGAGGTGGATGTTTTTGTGTTGGCAGTGACTGAGCTTGTGGAGGGCGACTCGTCCCGGAAGATCGTGGAGATCATCTGCCGGACGAGCCTTCTCAAGTCGGAGAGCAGCTGCGTGCGCATCGAGCGCGTGTTCAAGGTGCACAACACGCAGCGCACGCTGTCCCGGTTCGAGGAGTACCGCGAGGCGGTGAAGCTCAAGGCGAGCAAGCTGCCCAAGAAGCACCCGCGCTGCCTCGCCGACGGCAACGAGCTGCTGCGCTTCCACGGCGCCACGCTCTCCTGCGCCCTCGGCTCCGGCTCCGGCTCCGGATCCTCCTCCAGCAGCCTCTGCGCCTCCGACAGGTGCGCCGTCTGCCGCATCATCCGCTACGGCTTCTCCTCCTCCTCCTCCAACTCCAAGGAGGGCAACAAGGCTGCCGCCGGCGTCGGCGTCTTCACCACGTCCACCAGCGGCCGCGCGTTCGAGTCCGTCCTCCTCGACGACGCGGCCTGCCCCGGCGCCGGCGCCGGCGACGTCGTGGACGACTCATCGACCAGGCCGCGCAAGGCGCTGCTGGTGTGCAGGGTCATCGCCGGCAGGGTGCACAAGCCGCTGGACAACCTCAAGGAGTTCGTGGGGCAGACGGGGTTCGACTCGCTGGCCGGCAAGGTCGGGCCCTACGCCAACATCGAGGAGCTGTACCTGCTCAACCCGAGGGCGCTGCTCCCGTGCTTCGTGGTCATATGCAAGCCTTGATCGTTCCATCGATTCCTCCACGCTAGCTAATCGAGCAAATTAACCATTCTTTTTTTCGGCGCGCGTCTCGGCTGCCACTCTGTTAACGTTTGCACGAGCTGTATAACACGTACGTCGCGGCTAGCATCGGTCGGATGCGTTTGTCCATATTTCTGTGAATGTACCTTCCTTCACGTGTAACTGTGTAAGCTAGAGCTGATTGCTTCACCATTTTCCGAGTGGTCAGTGGTCACTGCTCAGTGGTATTCACTACACGACATTGGCGGAAACCGACGATTACTCTTGTTACGTGCTAGCTCCAACTATTTCTTTTTGTACTCTTCGATGTAGAACGTTCTATTAAACTAAATTTAGTTTGCTAAACGTTCTGTACTATGAAACGGAGGTACTCACTTTCGTAATTTAACAAAATTTGGATGTATCTAAACGGTCTAGATTTTGACAAAATCTGCGACATCTATTTCGAGATAGAGGGAGTACTATTTACTAACAAACTTGCTCATCCGGCTAGTAGCTATCCTTCATCAACAAATTAAAAAGGAGAGTTGCATTATTAATTTCCATATGTTAAATGGAGTAGCTAATACTAGTATTATTAGACTGGTAGTATAAAAAACACGTTTCTCTGACTTTTGCCTAGTCTTCTCTGAACTGAATGGATTCGATTCCATCTTGTGTTTCAAATCTGCTCTCTCTTGAATGGCGTCTGACTTTCGCATATACTAATAGAATAGTCTGAATGGGCTCCGCCATTTCTTATTTCAAAAGTTTGTTCGGACCTCTCCGTGTTCAAATTCGTCCTGACTTGCCTGCGAACCTCAGGAGGCTCGGAGCAAATCTCATCATTTGCCAAGGTGCAGCGATGAGAGTCATTCTCGCGTGTAGTACTACATCGCTACTATACCAGCCATCTGAACCGGCCATTAATGCACCTTTTGGCAAGGCGTCTGTAGCCACAGTATATATCAGAGCGACGCGATGGACCAGCTGGGCTGCTGGAGCACCCTTGTCCTATGGAGCACGTCACTTTTCGTTTCCTATTTACGGGTAGTTTGCTTTCATCACAAAAGAACAAGAAAGTTTGCTCATTTTTGCAGTTGGACTGGATAATCAGCGGTGGAAATCTGCCGACGGGATAAAAAGCCAGACAAACTCTATGGTTGAATCGCTACCTAGTCTCATATCCTTTTATCACTTATGTTTCGGTGTCCTCCTCCTCCTAAACTTACGAAACTAAAACACAAGGATGGTCAAGTGCAAACATAAGAGCATCTCCAAGGGAGCTTTCCAAATGCTCTCCATCCGTCCTTCTGTGTCCGAGTGGACAGCCCGGCCCAGATTTGTGCTCCCAACAGGCTCCCTAACTCCGCCTTCTTCTCCGGACAGCTCGTTTTCCCCCAAATTGTCCCCAAGTTGGGGACGGTTTGTGGGCAAACGAACACACATGGTTGTCCTCCCTTGTCGTCCTTCGTTCGCCCTCTAACCTGCATCTGGAAGTTCCTGACATTTGGAAGTTCATGACAACTACTGCATCTGGAAGTTCCTGACATTTGGAAGTTCATGACATTTGGAAGTTCATGGTCAAGGCGCCGCTTCCGCATTTGGAAGTTCATGACAACTACTTCAAGATAAAGCCAGATGCATGCGGCAAACTAGGGTTCTTTGTCATTTAGAAATACACAACTGTTATCCGGATGCTTTCTTATGGTGTTGCGGGTGATCTAGGGAACGTTTGGTTCCTCGGCAAGCCCCAAATTAGCCTCGCTGGGCAAGGTTAGGCTTTTGGCAGTAAGATGATAACCAACTTTGCTAGAGAAATTAGCCGGCCTGGGCTAGAAAATCCTTGCCCGGACGGGATAGCCAATTCGGCTCTCCTCCGACGGCAAGAAAGGGAAAAAATGCAATTTGATTGCTGCAACAAAATAACCTTCTCTAGGACGTGCCCATTTAAGACTGGCAACGCTAGACATGGCTAACAAACCAAACAAGCACCTTGCCTGGATAGGCCATAGGCTCAACGAGCTCGTGTAGACTAGCCTAGCTAAGCTAGCCAAGCTAATGAACCAAACGTTCCCCTAGTGGATGAGCATATCCTCAGGTTGGTACCTGTAACATTCTAAAACTTTAATCCAAGCTTATCAAGATCCAAATCATCAAAATTAGGGTTAACAAAAACTTTTCCAATCAAAAATATGAAAGCTTTCATATGTGTGTGCATTTAAAAATAGGAGTTATTTGAATTGTCATGTTTAAGTGATCCATTGCTTGTATAATGATTCTTAGGTGAAATAAACATCATCTAAATCATTCCCAAAGAAAAACAACTAAAAATGAATAATTCAAGTGAATGGTCATTTTGGTCAAATTAACTATGATGCCTACTTTGGCTATTCCTAGTACTCAAAACCTAACAGAAACGTTTGTGGATCTTTACACCCCTTGCTAGTACATATAATGAGGTACCAAGGCCCACTTTGTGATCTGCTAAAAACAATCAGATACTAATTTTAAATGACAATTTAAAATTGAATCTATTTTATATGGGAAGATCCCACTATTTCAAAAACCACTCAAACAGGTTCAATTTTCAAAACCCTTGCAACCAGACACTACCTAATATTAGTGGAGATCACTTAAAAATTTTGAACTCAAAATTCAAAAGTAAAGTTCATGCGGCCATTTCATCAAACACTTGGCAGCCAGAATTCAAACCAAACAAATTTCACTATTTTAAATAGTATTCTGGCCAACCTTGTCCCCCATATTGCCACCAAAATCTCTCCACTACTCCCCCTACCCCTCTCTAGCCCAGCCACACACTGTGCCACGACCAAATGGTCATGGCCATTAAGGCCGAGCCCCCATTTGGGCACCTCACCGGCGACAGCACGCCACAGCCACCGCTAGCGCCATCCATCGTGTCCTGGAGGTAGCCCGTGGTCCACCTCTACCGTCCAACCAGCCCCAGCCCAAGGACAGCGACCAGAACGGCCAGGAACCGCCGCGCCCGGAGCCTGTCGACCATGCCGACGCCGCCCGCAGAGCGCGCCCTGTCCCCGTGTAGCCAGACCTCGCCTAGCTCCAGCCACCCGTCTACACGATCCCCACCGGGCTACCAAGCTAACGGACATGCCCAATCCCCCGACCGTGCCCCGTAGTCGTCGGCCGCCGTAAAACTCGCCGTCGGCGGAGACTTAGTGCGCGCCGCGCTCTTCACTTTCCCCGACCGCAAACCACTGCACAAGCACCACCGTGACACTCGCCAGGGCACCGCCCACCGTCCTAGCGCACCGCCCACGCCTCTAGCTCGCTGTGCCGTCGTCACCGGCGAGCACCGCCCATGCTTCTCTGCCGCTCAGCCACGCCTATAAAAGGAGCCCTCCCCGGCACCAAAGACTGACACCATTCCACTCCCCTCTCCTCACTGGTCCTTCCCCACCTCTTGCCGGAGCCGCTCGAGCCTTGGTTCGTCGGAATTTTGCCGGAGGAACCCGCTGCAGAGGAGGAGAAGGCGCCGTCGATTTCGTCCACCCCAGGAGCTGCCGCGACCACCCCTGAGCCTGCCATCGACAGCACGTTCGATCGCCCCCATCGCCGCCATAGCTGGAGCCCTGGTATGCCCCCTGAGCACCCCCCACCGAGCCGTTAGGGTTTGTCCTCGCCGGCGAACTGTTCGCCGGAGACGACACCTCTCAGTCGTAGATTCCCCTTCTAATCTAACGGCCCACATCGCCCTGTATCGCTTCGCGTGTAAAGAGCCGCTGACTGGTGGACCCCCCGTGTCAACCATTCTATGTGTCGTGGGACGCCACTGAGCCGGCCCGTTAGCATTTCCCACGCGACCCAGTTAGTTTGAATTAGGATTTTTCTTTTTAGTTTAAACTTAGTTCTTTCCCTTAGTTCAAAATTCAATTCAAAGAGATTTACCAATCCAAATGAAGTGATTCCAATTTTGTTAGAAAGCTACTGAAAATATCTATCCAAGTCCGTTGGATTTAATTCATTTAGAGTTAGAAATCTCTCCTAGTAAAAATAACAAGACAGAAGCTTTTGCACCTTGCAACATTTTTATAAAATCAATCAAGTTAGCTTTTGAGTTGATTCCAACTCTCAAAAATCACATTTCACCATACCTATCTGAATATGTAATAACATTAGGATTTACATGCAATGACTTTGGACTAGTACCAAAATAATGCTATATAGGCATTTCTAGTCACTTTAAATCATTAAATAATGAACTTAAACCAAAATATTTATGATCCAACCCTACATTCCCACATGTTAGAATATGTGGTGATGACATGTGTCCACATGATCCCATATTTTAAATGGTGAATATTAAATCTTAGTTAATTTTTTAATGAGTAGAAATTACTTTTCTAAAATAAAAAGGAGGAAACTATTGAATAAAACTTGTGATGATTGTGATGATAATAGATCATCAATTGTGTGCCTTAGAGTACTAATTAGACTAGTTAAGTATTGTTTGGTGATTGTGTACTCCGTATGTATTTATAGAAGATAGTACCGACCAAGCTTACGAGGAGGAGGAGTGATACCAAGAAGAAGAAGAAGAAAACATCAACCACTGCACCAACCAAGGTAAGCTATTGTTAGCAAGCTAGAATTAAGCTAGATGAATGAGCAGAGATGCTTTAGGCATGCTTTGGTCACACCACTTTGACTATTACTACCCCAAGTATTACCTTACAAGCTTTACTTCCTTTACTTTACACAAAGTCCCTTACTTGTTTTGAAGGTAGCATAAAGAGTATAAAACTTGACCTATTTAGCTAAGCTTTAGATGTCATTCTATGGCATGAGATTGAACCCATCATCTTTCCACCTTAGTGAACACTCTTAACTTAGTAGTTTAGAGTAGATAAAAACTTGAGTCACTTTAGATGGGAACACTTGTTGAAAATGAATTATGAAAACCTTGGAATGATGAGTCATTCTATTGAAATGTTTTGACATGTGTTGAGAAACACAAATGGTTTATGATGATGAAACTGTTGAGGCATGAGCCTTAGCCCTTTTATAAAAATGGTGGTTGGATTCGGATGCGATACCATTCCAAATTTACCGTACAACCACACTACCAAAATTGGGTAAGGCTTAGCCGAAAGTTTATATGCATTAGTATTAGTTCCCTCACGGGAGAGGTTTGAGCTGAGGCTACCTCTCAATGTTGTCCACCTATGCAGTGCCCAAGATGACTGATGGTCATGGTTGGGAGGCCATGCTCATAGGAGAGGTGCTTATACTAGCGTGTGTAAAGGGAAGGTTATGTTTGATTATCTGCATACTAAGTATGATGATTCAGGGTTATCCCTGACAGATGTATCGAATCTTGTGGTGAAAGTGTACCACCTCTGTAGAGTGTCAAACTATTCGAATAGCCGCGTCCGCGGTTATGGACAGTTGGAATGGCCATACTCTTTCGTTGTTAGATGTTTTAAAAACAACTTATGAGATGAATGATGAATCTTGACTTAACCACAACAGGGTTGTGCTTACGATAATATCTTCCCAACTTAATTGATTCTAGAACTTTATTTTATCTTTCTTTGCTTCTGAACTCAGCTTAGGTTTCAAACTTAACTTTTTAGTTAACTTAGATTTAGCACTTTAACTTAGCACTATACTACTTGTTAGAGGTAGTTTGCGAGTACTTAAAGAGTACTCATGGCTTTTGTCCCTCGCTATTCTCATGGCCAGACTATGAAGGAGACTATCAAGATGATGGCCAGCAAGACGGCTATGATAACTAGGACTATCTGCCTTTGTCAGCATTACCTGTGCCCCTGAAGATGGACCCCACCGCTACGCTTTATATTTATTCCGCTAAGTGTTGTATTAAGAATGGATCATGAGATCCTTATTTGTGTAAGACCTTATGTATGGTTTGTAATGGATGATGTACTGTGATATCCAATCTGTTATGTCTCGCAAAATGGTAATCCTGGGATTGCGAGGTATGGCATAACGGGCATCTGGGATTAAAAATCCGGGTGTTGACAAGTTGGTATCAGAGCCATCTTGACCATAGGAGACCCTAGTTAGAATGGACGTCCAAACAAAAACTTAGTTTCAAAACCAAAGTGAGTATTTACGAAAAACTATCTCCTCTCTTATCCTTGGGAATTCTTTCTTTCTCAAAAATTCATGTTCCTCAAAATTCTTACATTATTACTAAAAATTTGACACACTTGATCACTTCACTAATTTCCTCATCCTTAATTCTTGTAGATGGAGACTCAGTTCAGCAAGTTTTACCAGTTGGTAAACGTGTTGGAGATATGCCCAAGAGGCAATAATAAAAGTGGTTATTATTATATCTTTGTGTTTATGATGAATGTTTACATCCCATGCTATAATTGTATTATTAGGAAACACTAATACTTGTGTGTTTTGTAAACATAAAAGAGTCCCTAGTAAGCCTCTTGTTGAACTAGCTTGTTGATTAATAGATGATCATGGTTTCCTGATCATGGACATTGGATGTCATTAATAACAAGGTCATATCATTAGGAGAATGATGTGATGGACACACACCCATAGTAAGTGTAGCATAAGATCAAGTCATTAAGTTCGTATTGCTACAAGCTTTCAAATGCATAGTAACCTAATCCATCGACCATGAGGTTATGTTAATCACCATCACCGGATGGGTGCTTTGATGACATCAAACACCGCTTTGTAACTAGGTGGTTATAAAGGTGTCATTGGGTATTCTGAAAGTATGTGTTGAAGCGCATGGACCAAGATTGGGATTTGTCCATCCATATGACGGATAGATATGCTCTGGGCCCTCTTGGTGGAATGTCATCTAGTTAGCTTGCAAGCATGTGACTAGGTCACAAGGGATGACATATCATGGAACGAGTAAAGAGTACTTATCAGTAACGAGGTAGAACTAGGTATGGAGATACCAACGATCAAACCTCGAATAAGTAGAGTATCGCGTGACAAAGGGAATTGGTTTCGTATGTTAATGGTTCTATCGATCACGAAGTCATCGTTGAGTATGTGGGAGCCGTTATGGATCTCCAGATCCCGTTGATGGTTATTGATCGGAGAGGTGTCTCCATCATGTATGCATATTTACGAACCGTAGGGTGACACACTTAAGGTTCGATGTTGTTTAGGTAGATATAGAATATGCGTTGGAGACCGAATGTAGTTCGGAGTCTCGGATTGGATCTGGGACATCACGAGGAGATCCGGAATTGTCCAGAGAATAAGATTCATATAATGGAGATCATTTTCTAGGTTCAGAAATGTTCCGGAGTGTTTTTATGGGGATTCTAGAAGGTTTCGGAATGTTCCGGAAAGTTCCAGAAGGTTCCGTGGACTTTACTTGAAAACCAAGAAAGGAAAGGGGAAGACTTGGGAGGAAGGAAACTCCCTCCCCCTCTCCCTTGTGCGCCGGCCCTAGGAGGTGGGCCTAGGGGTGGGAACCCTAGGCCGCACCCCTCCCTCTATATATAGAGGGGTGGAGGCGCCACCCCCTTGCCCCTACACTCTTTGCCCTAGCCGCCTCTCTCCTCCTTATTCGCTCTGCTCAGGCTTAGGCGAAGCCCTGCAGAATTCTCTACTCCACCACCACCACGCCGTCGTGCTGCTGGGATTCCGTGGAGAGATCTACTACCTCCGCTGCTCGCTGGAACGGGGAGAGGAAGGTCTGCATCGACTCCGCACGTGTGACCGACTGCGGAAGCGCTACCGGAACGCGGCGTCGGAAGGATCGTCTACTCGATCTTGAGATCGGCAAGTGATCGTCTACATCAACCACGAGATCCGATCTCGCACAAGGCTTTCGGATCTACAAGGGTTAGTACAGATCTATCTCGTTGCACATGTCTAATATATTAGATCTTGGCTTTTATCTAGATTAGATCTGGGTTTTGTTCGTTCTTGCGGTAGAATTTTTTTGTTTTCCATGCTACGAACCCATCAGTGGTATCAGAATCAGGTCTATGCGTAGATCTGTTACACGAGTAGAACACAATGGTTTGGTGGGCGTTGGTGCTCGTGCCGTCTTTTGCTTTGTGTACTTTGCATCTTGCGGTATGGTGGGATGAAGCGGCTCGGGCTAACCTTACATGTCATCGCACATGAGACTTGCTCCATGCTTAACGTGTAACTTGCTTTGCACAAGTGGCTTTGCGGGTGTCTGTCTCTCCCACCATAGTATAGATCCAATTTACACTTTGCATTTGATAGCACTTGTATCAACGTTGTGGTTCAGTTTCGTAGGTAAGATCTGTTCTTATTCGAAAGCCCCAAACCACGTAAAACATGCAAAGAAAATTAGAGGCGTCTAACTTGTTTTTGCAGGGGTTTTGTGATGTGATATGGCCATCATGTGATTGTGATTATATTTGATGTATGCAATGATCCTTGTTGTAATATGGAAACCGGCAGGAGCCTAATGGTTGTCTTTAATTCTGTTAAGACTTGCGTGTCTATTCATCTTGTATTAGCTTTATTCCAAGTAGTTGTAATAGTTGCTAGTGATGATGGACAACCATGAAGCGGCGCCACGGACCTTGACGCAATGCTGGTGATGATGGAGATCATGTCCGTGCTTTGGAGATGGAGATCAAAGGCATAAGAAGAAAGGGCCATATCATATCACACTAATTATGAATTGCCTGTGATGTTAATCCTTTATGCATCTTGTATTGATTAGATCGCGACGGTAGCATTATAAGATGATCCCTTTCACTAAATATCAAGTAATAAAGTGTCCCTCCTTAGTTGGCACCGTTGCTAAGACTCGTCGTTTTGAAGCATCTCGTGATGATCGGGTGTGATAGATTCTACGTGTGCATACGACGGGTGCAAGCTAGATTTGCACATGCGGGAATTAAGGTTAATCTTGATGAGCCTAGCATGTACAGACATGGTCTCGGAACACGGAATACCGAAAGGTAGAGCATGAGTCATATAAATGATATGATGAACATGAAGATTGTTCGCCGATGAAACTACATCTTCTCTCGTGAAGATCGGACTTGGTGTAGTGGACTTGGTTCGTGTAATCACTAAGACAATGTGAGGGATGTTGTTTTGAGTGGGAGTTCACCTAGTTAATTTAAGAATTAAGATTGAACTCAATTTATCATAAACTTAGTCTAAACTACTTGCAAATTTGTTGTAGATTATGGCGAACCTCTCCATCAATTTCAATGTGTTCCTAGAGAAAGAAAAACTTAAGAACAATGGAAGCAACTTCACGGACTGGCTCCGTGGACTGAAGATTGTCCTCAGGGCTGGTCAGTTGACCTATGTGCTCGAAGCACCGCTAGGTGACCCACCTGCAGAATATGCCACCGATGACGTAAAGAATGTTTACGCCACTCGGAAAAATCAATACTCCACTGTTCAGTGTGCCATCCTGTACGGTTTAGAAACGGAGCTTCAGAAGCGCTTTGAGCACCATGACCCGTTTGAGATCATTAAAGAGCTCAGGCTGATTTTTGAGACTCACGCGGCCGTGGAGAGCTATGAGGCCTCCGAAAAGTTCTTTAACTGTAAGATGGAAGAGGGAAGCTCTATTAGCGAGCACGTGCTCACCATGTCTGGGCACGCAAAGAAGCTCCAAGAGTTGGGGATAACGATTCCTAATGAGTTATGGATTCACCGTGTCCTCCAATCACTTCCACCGAGTTATAAGAACTTTGTGATGAACTGCAAAATGCACTGCATGAACAAGACGTTTCCTGAACTATCGTCCATGCTGAAAACTGCTGAAGTGGAGATCAAGAAGGAGCACCAAGTGTTGATGGTCAATAAGACCACCAATTTCAAGAAACAGGACAAGCCTAATAACAAGGGCAACTTCAAGAAGGACGGCAAGAAAGTTGCCGCACCTGCTAAGAAGCCCAAGGCTGGTCCTAAGCCTGAAACTGAATGCTTCTACTGCAAGGGTGCTGGTCATTGGAAGTGTAACTGCCCCAAGTACCTGGCGGATCTGAAGAACGGCAACATCAAGAAGAAAGGTATATTCGATATACATGTTATTGATGTGTATCTTACTAGTAATCGTAGTAGTGCCTGGGTATTTGATACTGGTTCGGTTGCTCATATTTGTAACTCGAAACAGGAGCTGCGGAATAAGCGAAGACTGGCGAGAGACGAGGTGACGATGCGCGTTGGAAATGGCTCCAAGGTTGATGTGATCGCCGTCGGCACGCTCCCTCTACATCTACCTTCAGGATTAGTTTTAAATTTGAATAATTGTTATTTGGTGCCTGCGTTAAGCATGAACATTATATCTGGATCTTGTTTATTGCGAGACGGTTACTCTTTTAAGTCCGAGAATAAAGGTTGTTCGATTTATATGAGTAATATCTTTTATGGTAATGCACCTGAGATGAATGGTTTATTCTTACTGAATCTCGATAGTAGTGATACACATGTTCACAACATAGATGCTAAACGAATAAAATTGAATGATAATTCTACATACATGTGGCACTGTCGTCTTGGTCACATTGGAGTGAAGCGTATGAAGAAACTCCATTCTGATGGACTTCTTGAATCACTTGATTTTGAATCACTTGAAAGATGCGAAGCATGCCTAATGGGAAAAATGACTAAGACTCCATTCTCTGGAATAATGGAGCGAGCTACAGACTTATTGGAAATAATGCATACCGATGTGTGCGGCCCAATGAGTGTAGCATCGCATGGTGGATATCGTTATGTTCTCACTTTCACGGATGACTTAAGTAGATATGGGTATGTCTACTTTATGAAACATAAGTCCGAAACTTTCGAGAAGTTTAAGGAATTTCAAAGTGAAGTGGAAAATCATTGTAACAAGAAGATTAAATTTCTGCGTTCTGACCGCGGAGGTGAATATCTAAGTTATGAGTTTGGCATGCATTTAAAGAAATGTGGAATACTTTCGCAATTGACACCGCCGAGAACACCACAGCGTAATGGGTGTGTCCGAACGTCGTAATCGAACTCTCTTAGATATGGTTCGGTCTATGATGTCTCTTACAGATTTACCGCTATAGTTTTGGGGCTATGCATTAGAGACAGCCGCATTCACTTTAAATAGGGCACCATTCAAATCCGTTGAAACGACACCGTACGAACTGTGGTTTGGAAAGAAACCTAAGTTGTCGTTCCTTAAAGTTTGGGGTTGCAAAGCGTATGTAAATAAGTTACAACCTGATAAGCTTGAACCCAAAGCGTGAGAAATGCGTCTTCATAGGATACCCTAAAGAAACAATTGGGTATACCTTCTATCATAGATCCGAAGGCAAAGTTTTCGTTGCCAAGAATGGATCCTTTCTTGAGAAGGAGTTTCTCTCGAAGGAAGTGACTGGAAGGAAAGTAGAACTCGACGAGGTTATTGAACCTTCTCTCGGAGTTGAGAGTAGTGCAACACCAGAAGATGTTTTTGTGCCGCCTGCACCAATTGGATAGGAACCTCATGATGGTGATCATGAAACTTCGAACGAAGTTGCTGCTGAACCTCGCAGGTCAACGAGGGTTCGTACCACTCCTGATTGGTATGACCCTGCATTGAACATCATGTTGGTGGACAACACTGATGACCCTGCGACGTATGAAGAAGCTATGGTGAGCCCAGAATCTTACAAATGGCTAGAAGCCATGAACTCCAAAATGGGATCCATGTACGAAAACCAAGTGTGGACTTTGGTGGACTTACCGGATGGCCGTAAGGCTGTCGAGAACAAATGGATTTTCAAAAGAAAAATAGATGCTGATGGTAATGTTACCGTCTATAAAGCTCGACTTGTCGCGAAAGGGTTCCGACAAATTCAAGGAGTTGACTACGATGAGACATTCTCACCAGTAGCGAAGCTAAAGTCTGTGAGGATTTTGTTAGCAATTGCTTCATATTTCGATTATGAGATTTAGCAGATGGATGTCAAAACGGCGTTCCTTAATGGAGATATTGAGGAAGAGTTATATATGGTACAACCCAAGGGTTTTGTCGATCCTAAAGATGCTGACAAGGTATGCAAACTTCAGCGCTCCATTTATGGACTAGAGCAAGCATCCCGGAGTTGGAATCAACGTTTTGATAAAGTAATCAAAAACTTTGGATTTATACAAACTTATGGAGAAGCTTGTATTTACAAGAAAGTGAGTGGGAGCTCTATAGCATTCCTAGTATTATATGTAGATGACATATTGTTGATTGGGAATGATACAGAACTTCTTAATAGTGTCAAAGCCTATTTGAATAATAGTTTTTCAATGAAGGATCTTGGCGAAGCGGCATATATTCTAGGCATCAAGATTTATAGAGATAGATCAAGACGCCTAATAGCGCTTTCACAAAGTACATACTTGGACAAAGTTCTAAAGAAGTTTAGAATGGAAGAGAGCAAGAAAGGGTTCGTGCCCATGTTGTCAGGTAAGACCTTGAGTAAGACTCAAAGTCCAGCTACGGCAGAAGATAGAGAAAAAATGAATAATATTCCCTATGCCTCGGCCATAGGTTCTATCATGTATGCCATGCTATGTACAAGACCGGATATAGCACATGCTGTTCGTTTGACTAGCAGATATCAATGTGATCCTAGAATGGAGCACTGGACAGCGGTCAAGAATATCCTGAAGTACCTAAATAGGACTAAGGATATGGTTCTTTCTTATGGAGGTGATGAACAGCTTGTTGTAAATAGCTACACTGATGCTAGTTGGAACACCGATCCAGATGACTCGAAGTCACGATCTGGATACGTATTTATTTTGAATGGTGCTGCAGTGAGCTGGAGGAGTGCCAAGCAAAGCGTTGTGGCGAAATCTTCAACTGAATCGGAATACATAGATGCTTCGGAGGCTGCACAAGAAGCCATATGGATGAAGGAGTTCATTACTGAACTTGGCGTGGTTCCTAGTGCGTTGGACCCGATGGCCATCTACTGTGACAACACAGGTGCCATAGCTAATGCACAGGAGCCAAGGTCACATAGCAAGCTGAAGCACATCAAGCTACGTTTCCATGCTATTCGCGAGTATGTCCAAGATGGTGACATAAGATTTGCAAAGTACACACTGATATGAATGTGGTAGATCCGTTGACTAAACCTCTCCCTAGAGCAAAGCATGACCAACACCAGAACGCCATGGGTGTTAGGTATATTACCATGTAATCTAGATTATTGACTCTAGTGCAAGTGGGAGACTGTTGGAGATATGCCCAAGAGGCAATAATAAAAGTGGTTATTATTATATCTTTGTGTTTATGATGAATGTTTACATCCCATGCTATAATTGTATTATTAGGAAACACTAATACTTGTGTGTTTTATAAACATAAAAGAGTCCCTAGTAAGCCTCTTGTTGAACTAGCTTGTTGATTAATAGATGATCATGGTTTCCTGATCATGGACATTGGATGTCATTAATAACAAGGTCATATCATTAGGAGAATGATGTGATGGACACACACCCATAGTAAGTGTAGTATAAGATCAAGTCATTAAGTTCGTATTGCTACAAGCTTTCAAATGCATAGTAACCTAATCCTTTGACCATGAGGTTATGTTAATCACCATCACTGGATGGGTGCTTTGATGACATCAAACACTGCTTCGTAACTAGGTGGTTATAAAGGTGTCATTGGGTATTCTGAAAGTATGTGTTGAAGTGCATGGACCAAGATTGGGATTTGTCCATCCATATGACGGATAGATATGCTCTGGGCCCTCTCGGTGGAATGTCATCTAGTTAGCTTGCAAACATGTGACTAGGTCACAAGGGATGACATATCATGGAACGAGTAAAGAGTACTTATCAGTAACGAGGTAGAACTAGGTATGGAGATACCAACGATCAAACCTCGGATAAGTAGAGTATCGCGTGACAAAGGGAATTGGTTTCGTATGTTAATGGTTCTATCGATCACGAAGTCATCATTGAGTATGTGGGAGCCGTTATGGATCTCCAGATCCCGCTGATGGTTATTGATCGGAGAGGTGTCTCCATCATGTCTGCATATTTACGAACCGTAGGGTGACACACTTAAGGTTCAATGTTGTTTAGGTAGATATAGAATATGCGTTGGAGACCGAATGTAGTTCGGAGTCTCGGATTGGATCTGGGACATCATGAGGAGATCCGGAATTGTCCGGAGAATAAGATTCATATAATGGAGATCATTTTCTAGGTTCGTAAATGTTCCAGAGTGTTTTTATGGGGATTCTAGAAGGTTTCGGAATGTTCCGGAAAGTTCCAGAAGGTTTTGTGGACTTTACTTGAAAACCAAGAAAGGAAAGGGGAAGACTTGGGAGGAAAGGAAACTCCCTCCCCCCTCTCCCTTGTGCGCCGGCCCTAGGAGGTGGGCCTAGGGGTGGGAACCCTAGGCCGCACCCCTCCCTCTATATATAGAGGGGTGGAGGCGCCACCCCCCTTGCCCCTCCACTCTTTGCCCTAGCCGCCTCTCTCCTCCTCCTTCGCTCTGCTCAGTCTTAGGCGAAGCCCTGCAGAATTCTCTACTCCACCACCACCACCAAGATGGCTCTCAACAACCAAGGGCATGGAAATCAGGATCATCAAGGATCCAAGCTGAAAAACTTCCAGAATACAAATCCCCCAATCTTTAGCACGTCAGAAAACCCACTAGATGCTGATGACTGGTTGCAGACGATGGAAAACAACCTAGAAGTTGCAGGAGTTGATGAAAACGAGAAAGTTCTCTTCGCCACCCACTATCTGGCGGGAGATGCAAGAGCTTGGTGGAATAGTATCCGCAATATGAACCATGGTCAAGTGATGACATGGGAAGCATTCAAAGTCAAGTTCAACCGCACCCACGTGCCGCAAGGTCTAGTCAACAGGATGAGAGATGAATTCCGTGAATTGAAGCAAGGAAGAATGACTGTGGTAGAATACCGTGACAGATTCCTGTCACTTGCCAGATATGCACCTGATGAGATCAACACGGAGGCCAAGAAGAAGGAGAGATTCTCGAATGGACTGCATGATGAGATGCAGACTGTCCTCGTCAACATCCGTTTTCAGGATCACGAAGAGCTAGTTGACTCTGCCATTCAGATGGAAGGGAAGATTAATCAGGCAAACGACAACCACAAACATCGTATGATGCAGCAATCAGGATCTAGCAGTCACCAGAAGTACCGTCCCAACCCCTCACCAGGATATGCACCAAGGAACAACCGACCCCCAATGTCTCGCCCAAGCTACCCCAACCGTAGCAGAGGCAATGTGAAGTCTGGAGGAAACCATCACAACTCCGGAAATGCCAACAATTTCAACCGTGCCCCTCCCAAGAGCAACAACAACAACAATACTGCACCCAGAACTGGCAGCAATGTTGTACCTGTCGCAGTTAAGGACAAGTCCCAGATCACTTGTTTTGAGTGTGGAGTGAAGGGTCACTACTCCAATGAGTGTCCCAAGAAGACTGTCGCTAATGCCACTGTGAATGCCCCAGCTCAATAGCAGCATCGTGTTCAACCAGGAAGAAGCTTTGCCCCAGGGAACCCTCACAACCGCAACGGTCGTCTCTTCCACATGAATGCCGAGGAAGCCCAAGAAGCGCCAGATGTAGTGCTGGGTATGTTTTCTGTCAACTCAGTTTTAGAAAGAGTGTTGTTTGATTCTGGAGCATCGCATTCATTTGTCACCAAAGAATTTGCATACACTAGTAAGATTCACCCAACCAACTTGAAGCATGTCATGATAGTTCAAATCCCTAGTTCAACTACAAAAGCTAGAAATATTTGCAAAGTTGTGCCTATCAGAATACATGGGATAGATTTTTATGCCAACCTAATTGTACTTGGAACCAAAGGATTGGAAGTAGTACTAGGTATGGACTGGATGTCAAGGCATAAAGGACTGATAGACTATGCTAAGAAAGCCATCACCATGACCAGTAGCTCTGGAGTCACAGTAGAGCATATCTCTGAAACCTTACCCCGCCAATTCAAGTGCAACAAAAGTCTAGCCCTACCCACCATAGACCAGGTCAGAGTAGTCTATGAGTACCTCGACGTATTCCCAGATGAATTGCCAGGCATGCCCCCGGATAGGGATATTGAGTTCATTATCGAACTAATCCCTAGAACCGGACCCATAGCCTAGAGACCCTATAGCATGAACCCCTCAGAGTTAGTGGAATTGAAGAAGCAGTTGGATGCCATGTTAGCAACATGCTTGATTCAACCAAGCGCATCACCCTGGAGATCACCAGTGTTATTCGTCGACAAGAAAGATGGAGGCAACCGTCTGTGCACAGATTATAGGAAACTGAATGACGTCACCATCAAGAACAAGTACCCCTTGCCAAAGATAGAGGATCTATTTGATCAGTTGACTGGAGCCCAGGTATTCTCAAAGATTGATCTTAGGACTGGTTATCACCAACTTAAGATTCGTGTACCGGATATTCCGAAGACCGCCTTTACCACTCGCTATGGTTTATATGAGTATACGGTTATGTCTTTTGGATTAACCAATGCCCCTGTTTATTTCATGAATCTCATGAATAAGATCTTTATGAATTTCCTAGATAAGTTTGTAGTTGTGTTTATCGACGACATCCTTATCTACTCCAAGTCAGAAGAAGAGCATGAGCAACATCTGAGAATCATCCTAGAAACTCTGAGAGAGCATCGGTTATATGCTAAGTTCAGCAAGTGTGAGTTTTGGCTGAAAGAAGTAGGATTCCTAGGACATATTGTGTCTGCCAGAGGAGTCTCTGTTGATCCCGCCAAGATCAAAGATGTCGAAGAATGGGAAGCCCCAACCACTCAAACCGAAGTCCGTGCATTTCTCGGATTAGCGGGATACTACCGCAAGTTCGTAGAAGGATTCTCGAGCATCGCCCGACCCATGACCCAATTGTTGAAGAAGGACAAGAAGTTTGAATGGACAGACAAATGTGAAGCCAGTTTTCAGGAGCTGAAGAAGAGATTGATATCAGCCCCGATATTGATCATTCCAGACATCAAGAAGCCGTTTGATGTATATTGTGATGCATCCAAGATTGGTCTCGGATGTGTATTGATGCAAGAAGGCAAAGTCATCGCGTATCTGTCTCGACAACTAAAGCAGCATGAGCAGAACTATCCGACCCATGATCTTGAATTAGCGGCCGTAGTTTTGGCATTGAAGACATGGCGTCATTATCTGATGGGTAATCGTTGTGAGATTTACTCAGATCACAAGAGTTTAAAGTATATCTTCACTCAGAAAGAGCTGAATATGAGGCAAAGGAGATGGATAGAGTTAATCAAGGATTATGACCTTGACATTCACTATCACCCCGTCAAAGCCAATGTGGTAGCGGATGCTCTTAGCAGATTTCCTGGCAGGCTAAACACCATGATTAAGGAGAAGCAACCAAGTTTGTATGACGAGTTGGAGCAATTTAGGATAGAGCTAGTTAGCAAAGGATTCTTAGCTAGCATTGAACTTCAACCCACCTTGATTAGCCAAATCAAGGAAGCCCAGAAAGGAAATGAAAGTATCGACGGAATCAAACGTCGTATTGGTACAAGGAAGGTACCTGGATTCACCGAAGATGAAGAAGGAGTACTGTGGTACAAAGGACGTATCTGTGTGTCAGCAGATTCGGAGTTGAAGCAAGTTATCATGAAGGAAGCTCATGATACTCTTTATTCTATCCACCCCGGAGGAACGAAGATGTATCAGGATTTGAAAGAGAAATTTTGGTGGCACAAGATGAAGAGAGAAATTGGAAGCTACATCGCCAAGTGTGATATCTGTCAAAGAGTCAAAGCAGAGCATCAGAGACCTGCAGGACTGTTGCAACCATTGCAGATTCCGGAATGGAAATGGGATTCCGTCGGAATGGACTTTATCACCGGTTTGCCTACTTCCAGTAGGGGAAATGACTCAATCTGGGTCATAGTTGATAGACTGTCCAAGGTAGCCCACTTTATACCTGTCAAGACTACCTACCAGAGTGTGAAACTAGCAGAACTGTACATTGCTAGGATTGTTAGTCTGCATGGAACCCCCAAGACCATAGTATCAGATCGAGGAACCAAGTTTACCTCGAGATTTTGGCAGAAAGTTTAGGAAGGATTGGGAACCAAGTTGAACTTCAGCACCGCGTATCACCCGCAAACAGATGGACAGACTGAGAGAGTGTAATAGCCTCAAATCGGCCGTATGCAAGTTTTAGCGCTTCCCACCAAACCCGCATAGAAACGATTCAAGGACGCCCACCAGGCACTTTCGTGCGGGTGGAAAACGAAGTAATAACATTACACAACAGTCCTTGATGGGACCCACAGAACAGATATATATATACAACAGCGACTCAATGAGTCAAGAATACAGATATAATATACAAAGATCCAAATCACCTTGAAAATGATAGAGCGTCCGACTACGGACAAGATGCAAATGGGGCTAAGAGCCCTGAAGAATAACCAATGGCGTCCATAACCCTGCCCAGGCCAAGCCGGAAGGGTAACCCTGCTAACGACGGCGATCTCAAACCTGCTAAAACAAAAGGGGTGCCGACAAAGGGCAAAGGAAAAAGAGGAACGTTAGTACTGAGGCCAGTACACGGCGAGGCTAGAATTCGGCGGCTCTCGCCTACATAGGTATGGTGGGCTGAAGCGGCAGCGCAGCGGCACAAAACAACCTATAGAGACTCGATCCAACTGGCGGTTAGCATAGAGGGATAAGAAAGACCTATTCGGATCCAACCTGAAGCTAACACCAAACAAACCCATCCTGGTATTTCCCCCTCGAGACCAAACGAGGAAGTCGGACCAAGGAACTCACACAGTTGGCAATTTTACTCATTCCGTTATTGTTGCAGCAATTACTAATCAGATATAGGTAGCATGAGTCATCCTGATAGCATAAGTAGTGGGCAGTTTTGATCACCATTCCGATGTAGTTGGAACATTTACTAGTCATATATAATAGTCCAGAGGAATCCCAAAACCCAGCAGTTGTTGGCACTTTTATCACATTCCATTGGAGTTGCAATACTTACTAAGCAGGTATAGTATGACACAGATCACCACAGATCCACCAGTTGTTGGCATTTTTAATATCCATTCCGTTATACTTAAACTGATTACTAGTCACATATTAAGTCAAATTTATAGCACTACTTTAGTTATGCTTGTCTATGATCGAGATACTGTGCTCCAAGTCGTCCATAACCGCGGACACGGCTTTCAGAAAGTTTTATCCTGTAGGGGTGCACAAATAGCAACACACACTCGATCAACCTCGGAAAAACCAACTCAAAACCCAACGAGGCATTCATGACAAAGTGATCACAGGATTCATAAAATATTTCAGGGGGCCACCCTACTAAGCTACCCGCAACAAAGTTGGCCGGCTCCGGAACGGACCCAAGGTTTGTGTGGACGGCTGTAAACGACTGGGAACCCGAAAGTGTGACTGGGCTTGTCAATACAGCGAAAACGTGTCACAATCCTAAACAGTACAGGTGCTCCACGCACAATCGTAAATAAAGCAGTAACATGGCATAAGTACAAGATAGTAATAAAGCCCCAAACTACTTTGTGGCCCCAAGAAATAGAAATGAATCAAGCTCTGGCTCAGGGGGGGTCCATAAGGCCTCCCGGATGTGGATAGTGCGAAAAATCAAGGAACAGGTATCAAGTACTCGGGGTCCTACGGGACACAAGTGAGCGTGGAAGAACCAAATAACATCTATTGCCCACCGATGCCTCTGCATTAGTTATATCTAGCATTTTAATAGTTGTATTTAAAGTCATGATCAACTCCACCGTAAAGCATCTCCACCATAAACATCTGCCAGCATTCCAACAACTGTGGTAATCTGCCCGTATTCCAACAACTGTGGTACTTGACGACACGAGATCACACCTGAGCAAGCAACTACGACTCGCAAGGCCAGCTATCTACAAAACACAGGTAATAGGAGGTGTCCAAGGCAATATAGAGGCTGCACGGGATATAACTGGTGTACGGAAACTAAAGCAACGCGACACAGATAGCAATAGATCAACATGAGGAATTAAAAGACTATAAATGCAAAATAGGTAGAAGGGAAAGAGATGCTCGCCTGGGAAACACTGCCGACGGATCATAACCGGAGAACTTGTCGATACTCGCATCAACTCATCGGCCTAATCTGCGAAGAAGCAAACACTAGAAGAAACACCGGATGCAATATTTAATACTACGGCAGAAGATCCGACATGATTATGATATGCATGCAAGATGAACAATTATTATGCAACGGGTTTTATATATAGCATTTATAAAATAGGGGCTCAGGACAAAGGTTCACACATCTGGGTTCGGCAGATCTTGGTGTTCGACGGGACGCGGGTCCGGGGTTCGGATCGACGGGATCGTTCTCAGACAACGGAAGAAGAGCTTGGCGTTCCAGGAAGAAGGACTTGGTTTGGCGTCAGGGGGCGCATCGGATTCGCCCTGGTCGGTGTCGATCTTGTCGTCGCGAAGATCTTGTCGAATCTACGTATCGGGTCGGTCTTGGCATCCGAGGTGAAGTACTTGGCGTTCTTGTCGAAGTCCTCGGGTGACCGTGTCGGCCTCAGGTCTCGGCGCCGGACGGTGTTGATGTCCCGGGAAGGAGATCTTGTCCGTGAAGGAGGTCCTCTCGTTCGGCCCGTGATGAAGAACTCGGATCATCGGGTTCGGTGCCGGGGGGTTTATCGAATTCGTGTCGACGATCTTGTCGGTTCCACCTCGAAGGACTTGGGGTCTTCTCGGGTCGGAGGTCTTGTGTGGCACCATGTACATCCGTCGAAAACCGTCGGCATCGAGCCGGTCTTGTCAGCGGGCGATCTCAGGAACGGTTGGATGATCTTGTCTATGCTTGTCGTGAGGCGCCACATCTTCGGTCACATAGGCTGCAGGCTCAAGACAAACTTGGCAGAGAGCTTGGGGTGAGGTCGAGGACAGTGACCGGGTGCTGTCCTGCAGGGGCGCGGACGGCGGGGGCGCGTGGCCCGCTGGCGGCAGCGCGCCTGACAGCAACCTGCGGGAGAGGCGAGGGCAACGCGGATGTTGACGTGGCCATGGCTAGGCGGCGCTGAGCAGGGCAGCAGGGTCGGGGCTGCTCAGTGAGGCGGCTCGATGTGGCGAGGCGGAGCTGCTACCCGCGGGGAGGAAGCATAGGCCCAGCAGCGTGCTCGGGAAGACGGCATCCTGCATGACTGAAGGAGGCCAGGGCGCGCGGGGCCGGGCTCGATGGGACGGACGCTGCAAGGGTGGCCGCAGGGCGAGGTACCGTGCAAGCAGCGGCTCGACGGTGGGGTGGTCGGTCGGAGGAACTTGTGAGAGGAGGCGCGGCACGCGGGGTCGAAGACAAGCAGGGCACCGGCGGTGCGGTTGAACGGCGATGTCCGGAGGTGAGCAGAGCGAGGCAGAGATGGGGCCTAGGGTCACGAGCACGGTGCTGGCAGGAATCATTGGGGGCCCGCGCAGCTGCAGGCATGGAGGCTCGGCTGGGGAAAAGCACGACGGTGGCGAGGCGACGCAGCAAGGACGCGCGTAGGAGGGCGGTCGCCGGCGAGGAAGCATCGGCGCTCTGCGGCGCGGCCAGGAGGAGACGGTGGCGACCGCTCGCGTCAGGGAGGAGGGAAGCGACGAGGGGAGGCACGCGACGGCGCTGGGGTCGGTGGTCCCTGATGATGGAGTGCGGTGGCGTGGCAGAGGCGCGACGCCGAGGGAGCTCGTGAGCAGTGGCGACCTGCTCGGGTCCTGGCGGCGACGCTCCATGGCCAGAGGGGCAGGGCGAGGCTGGGTACGACGGGGCTGAGGGTGATGGGATCGAGAGAGCAGGGCGGTCGCGTCGGTGGTGGGTCTGGGCGGTGGGAATCGATGGGTGGTTCCACACGAAACGTGTGTGGGGTGCGTGTCCCGTGCATCATGGGGTCGGGTACGATGGATCTGGGCGGGGTGGTTGTGAGCGGGGCGGAAGAGGGCGAGGCATGCGAGGTGGGCCAGGGTGGAGCAGGTTGGCGACCGCGTCGTGCTAGGCGGTAGGTGGGAGCGTGCGGCGGCGGATGCGTGTGCGCGGGTGGTGAGTGGCGGCGGGTATAGCTGATAGGTGGGGAGGTTGGGGGGAAAAGGGATTAGGGTTTTTGTAACGGGGTGGTAGGCTGCTGCTAGCTAGGCTTTTGGGCCTGGCTGGCGGCGGCCTCCCCTGATTAAATATTTATTTTATCTATTTTAATTTTAAAGACTTTTGTAAATAGTTTTTAGACAAATAAAAGACCCAAAAAAGACCGGAGTTTTGATTTGAAATTAAGACGGAGATATTTAGAAAACCAAAACTAGACTTTTCGAAAATAGTTTTATGCAAACAAATGTAAGATGACATGATGATGCTCAAATGCAAGGTGGCATGATGACATGAGCATGCAGTCATGATGATGCGCAACACAAAAACACAGCGATTTTCTAGTAGTGGTTTTAGCGGGATGCCACAGAGAGTCAACCAGATCTTAGAGGATATGCTTAGAGCTTGTGTGTTGGAGTATGGATCAAAATGGGAAGATTGCCTGCCTTTCGCAGAATTCTCATATAACAACAGTTATCAAGCTAGTTTGCAGATGGCACCATTTGAATTCCTATACGACAGAAAATGTCGTACCCCTTTGAATTGGTTGCAAGTAGGAGAGAGTCAGATCTTTGGACCCGACATTCTCTGAGAAGTCAAAGAGAAGGTTCACAAAGTCTGTGAACACCTCAAGACCGCCCAATCCAGACAGAAGAGTTATGTTGACAAGAGAAGGAGAGACCTGACTTTCAATGTCGGAGATTTTGTATATCTCAAGGTTTCACTATTGAAGGGAACCCAATGCTTTAGTCTGAAAGGAAAGTTAGCCCCTAGATATATCGGGCCTTTCAAGATTTTGAACCGTCGAGGAGAAGTATTGTATCAACTGGAACTGCCTGAAGAGATGTCAGCCATCCACAATGTGTTCCATATCTCGTTACTTCGCAAATGCCTAGAAGTGTCGGAGAAGACTGAAGTTTTCAAGAACATCGATCACAGAGCTGTGGAGATCAACAATGACCTGACATATCGTGAAGTGCCTATTCGTATCTTGGAAGAAGCTTACAGAACCACCAAGACCAGGAGTATCAAATTTCTCAAGATTCAATGGAGCAACCATACCGAGGAGGAAGCCACTTGGGAGCGCGAAGTTTACATTAGGACAGAGTTCCCAGATCTCTTTAGTTCCTAGTTTTCTTTGTAAATCTCGGGACGAGATTTTGTTTAAGGGGGGAAGGTTTGTAACATCCCAAAACTTTAATCCAAGCTTATCAAGATCCAAATCATCAAAATTAGGGTTAACAAAAACTTTTCCAATCAAAAATATGAAAGCTTTCATATGTGTGTGCATTTAAAAATAGGAGTTGTTTGAATTGCCATGTTTAAGTGATCCATTGCTTGTAAAATGATTCTTAGGTGAAATAAACATCATCTAAATCATTCCCAAAGAAAAACAACTAAAAATGAATAATTGAAGTGAATGGTCATTTTGGCCAAATTAACTACCATGCCTACTTTGGCTATTCCTAGTACTCAAAACCTAACAGAAACATTTGTGGATCTTTACACCCCTTGCTAGTACATATAATGAGGTACCAAGGCCCACTTTGTGATATGCTAAAACCAATCAAATACTAATTTTAAATGACAGTTTAAAATTGAATCTATTTTATATGGGAAGATCCCACTATTTCAAAAACCACTCAAACAGGTTCAATTTTCAAAACACTTGCAACCAGAGACTACCTAGTACTAGTGGAGATCACTCAAAAAATTTGAACCCAAATTCAAAAGTAAAGTTCATGCGGCCATTTCATCAAACACTTGGCAGACAGAATTCAAACCAAACAAATTTCACTATTTTAAATAGTGTTCTGGCCAAACTTGTCCCCCACATTGCCACCAAAATCTCTCCACTACTCCCCTACCCCTCTCTAGCCTAGCCACGCACTATGCCACGACCAAATGGTCATGGCCATTAAGGCCGAGCCCCCATTTGGGCACCTCACCGGCGACAGCACGCCACAGCCGCCGCCAGCGCCATCCACCATGTCCTGGAGGTAGCCCGTGGTCCACCTCCACCGTCCAACCAGCCCCAGCCCAAGGACAGCGACCAGAACGGCCAGGAACCATTGCGCTCGGAGCCTGTCGACCATGCCGACGCCGCCCGCAGAGCGCGCCCTGTCCTCGCGTAGCCAGACCTCGCCTAGCTCCAACCACCCGTCTACACGATCCCCACTGGCCTAGCAAGCTAACGGACATGTCCAATCCCCCGACCGTGCCCCGTAGTCGCCGGCCGCTGTAAAACTCGCCGTCGGCAGAGACTTAGTGCGCTCCGCGCTCTTCACTTTCCCCGACCGCAAACCACTACACAAGCACCACCGTGACACTCGCCAGGGCACCGCCCATTGTCCTAGTGCACCGCCCATGCCTCTAGCTTGTTGTGCCGTCGTCACCGGCGAGCACCGCCCATGCTTCTCTGCCGCTCAGCCGCGCCTATAAAAGGAGCCCTCCCCAACACCAAAGACTCACACCATTCCACTCCCCTCTCCTCACTGGTCCTTCCCCACCTCTTGCCGGAGCCGCTCGAGCCTTGGTTCGCCGGAATTTCGCTAGAGGAACCCGCTGTAGAGGAGGAGAAGGCATCGACGATTTCGTCCACCCTAGGAGCTGCCGCGACCACCCCTGAGCCCGCCATCGACAACACGTTTGATCGCCCCCATCACCGCTGTAGTTGAGCCCTGGTATGCCCCCTGAGCACCCCCACCGAGCCGTTAGGGTTTGTCCTCGCCGGCGAACTGTTCGTCAGAGACGACACCCCTCAGCCGTAGATTCCCCTTCTAATCTAACGGCCCACATCGCCCCGTACCGCTTCGCGTGTAAAGAGTCGCTGACCGGTGGACCCCCCTGTCAGCCATTCTCTGTGCCGTGGGACGCTACTGAGCTGGCCCGTTAGCGTTTCCCGCGCGACCCAGTTAGTTTGAATTAGGATTTTTCTTTTTAGTTTAAACTTAGTTATGTCCCTTAGTTCAAAATTCAATTCAGAGAGATTTACCAATCCAAATGAAGTGATTCCAATTTTGTTGGAAAGCTACTGAAAATATCTATCCAAGACCGTCGGATTAATTCATTTAGAGTTAGAAATCTCTCCTAGTAAAAATAACAAGACAGAACCTTTTGCACCTTGCAACATTTTTATAAAATCAACCAAGTTAGCTTTTGAGTTGATTCCAACTCTCAAAAATCACATTTCACCATACCTATCTGAATATGTAATAACATTAGGATTTACATGCAGTGACTTTGGAGTAGTACCAAAATAATGCTATATAGGCATTTCTAGTTACTTTAAATCATTAAATAATGAACTTAAACCAAAATATTTATGATCCAACCCTTAAATTACATTCCCACATGTTAGAATATGTGGTGATGACATGTGTCCACATGATCCCATATTTTAAGTAGTGAATATTAAATCTTAGTTAATTTTTCAATGAGTAGAAATTACTTTTCTAAAATAAAAAGGAGGAAACTATTGAATAAAACTTGTGATGATTGTGATGATAATAGATCATCAATTGTGTGCCTTAGAGTACTAATTAGACTAGTTAAGTATTGTTTGGTGATTGTGTACTCCGTATGTATTTATAGAAGATAGTACCGACCAAGCTTACGAGAAGGAGGAGTGCTACCAAGAAGAAGAAGAAGAAAACTTCAACCATTGCACCAACCAAGGCAAGATATTGTTAGCAAGCTAGAATTAAGCTAGATGAATGAGCAAAGATGCTTTAGGCATGCTTTGGTCACACCACTTTGCCTATTACTACCCCAAGTATTACCTTACAAGCTTTACTTCCTTTACTTTACACAAAGTCCCTTACTTGTTTGAAGGTAGCATAAAGAGTATAAAACTTGACATATTTAGCTAAGCTTTAGATGTCATTCTATGGCATGAGATTGAACCCATCATCTTTCCACCTTAGTGAACACTCTTAACTTAGTAGTTTAGAGTAGATAAAAACTTGAGTCACTTTAGATGGGAACACTTGTTGAAAATGAATTATGAAAACCTTGAAATGATGAGGCATTCTATTGAAATGTTTTGACATGTGTTGAGAAAAACAAATGGTTTATGATGATGAAACTGTTGAGGCATGAGCATTAGCCCTTTTATAAAACTGATGGTTGGATTCGGATGCGATACCATTCCAAATTTACCGTACAACCACACTACCTGAATTGGGTAAGGCTTAGCCGGAAGTTTATATGCATTAGTATTAGTTCCCTCGCGGGAGAAGTTTGAGCTGAGGCTACCTCTCAATGTTGTCCACCTATGCAGTGCCCAAGATGACTAATGGTCATGGTTGGGATGCCATGCTCATAGGAGAGGTGCTTATACTAGGGTGTGTAAAGGGAAGGTTATGTTTGATTATCTGCATACTAAGTATGATGATTCAAGGTTATCCCTGACAGATGTACCGAATCTTGTGGTGAAAGTGTACCACCTCTGCAGAGTGTCAAACTATTCGAATAGCCACGTCCGTGGTTATGGACAGTTGGAATGGCCATACTGTTTCATTGTCAGATGTTTTAAAAACAACTTATGAGATGAATGATGAATCTTGACTTGACCACAACAGGGTTGTGCTTACGATAATATCTTCCCAACTTAATTGATTCTAGAACTTTATTTTATCTTTCTTTGCTTCTGAACTCAGCTTAGGTTTCAAACTTAACTTTTTAGTTAACTTAGATTTAGCACTTTAACTTAGCACTGTACTACTTGTTAGTGGTAGTTTGCGAGTACTTAAAGAGTACACATGGCTTTTGTCCCTGGCTATTCTCATGGCCATACTATGAAGGAGACTATCAAGATGATGGCCAGCAGGATGGCTATGATAACTAGGACTATCTGCCTTCGTCCGCATTGCTTGTGCCCCTGAAGATGGACCCCACCGCTACGCTTTATATTTATTCCGCTACTTGTTGTATTAAGACTGGATCATGAGATCCTTATTTGTGTAAGACCTTATGTATGTTTTGTAATGGATGATGTACTGTGATATCCAATCCGTTATGTCTCGCAAAAATGGTAACCCTGGGATTGCGAGGTATGGCATAAAGGGTATCTGGGATTAAAAATCCGGGTGTTGACAGCACCCGCCGAGTTTGGGGCCGGGTCCGGTTCCCCATACCCGCCCCATATAATTTGGCGGGTCTAATTTTTTACCAGACCCGCAATCCGGCCGGGTTCGGGGCCCTGATGGGTACCCATCAACACGCAAGGTGGCAGAGGCAGCGTGCGAGGCAACGGCGGCGCAGCAGCTCACGAGGCGGTGAGTCGGTGATGGCAACGCGCGAGGTGGTGGTGTATCAGCAAGGCGGCAACGACAACGCACGAGGCGGCGGCGCCGAGAGAGGTGATGCAGGTCTACGGGTACGGGTCCGGGCCCCCATACCCGCCCTATATAATTTGGCGGGTCTAACTTTTTACCAGACCTGCCCCGTTTAAGGCGGGTACCCGTCGGGTTTGCGGGTTTCGGGGCCCCATTGCCATCACAGAACCGCATGGGTGAATCAACATGCATATAAGCAATGCGGGTTTTGCAAAGGGGTGGTGGAAGTTTTTATGATCACTACTTGAGAGGCCCGAATGCAGAGGCACATCAGCTCTTGGAAATTGGAAACTCGAGAGGGTTTCCTGGGATGTTGGAGAGTATAGATTGCGTGCTCTAGCAATGGAAGAACTGCCCCTTTGCTTGGCAAGGAAAGTACAAGGAACACAAGGAAGGTTTCATAGTCATTCTTGAGGCAGTGGCATCTCAAGATATTTGGATCTGGCATTCTTTTTTTAGGATGGCACGTTCTCATAATGATATCAATGTGTTGCACTGTTCATCAGTGTTCTCGAGGCTTGTAGAGGGTCACACAATGGAGTGTAACTTTCAGATCCTCAACCACTCTTACAACAACGGATACTAACTAGCTGACGGAATTTATCCTGCATGCTCAATGTTTGTGAAGACAATCAGTCCTCCTACAAACTCAATGGAAGCATGTTTCGCTAAGGAGTAAGAAGCTTGCAGGTAAGATGTGGAGAAGGCATTTGGTGTTCTTGAAGCTCGTTGGGCTATTGTTCGTCGCCCGGCAAGAATATGGATCTTGAACACAATGTGGAAAGTCATGACAGCTTGTGTGATCATGTATAATATGATTGTGGAGGATGAGTGCGAGAATGCCGAGCAACTTAGAGGGTGGGATTTTCAGGGGCCTATGGCAAAGAGCCATAGCATGCACCACACGAATTTTAAGCCTCCCTCCAAGTTCACCGAGAAATTCGAGACAGAGGAACTCGTGATCAACTGCAATCCGATTTGGTTCAGCACATATGGATGCACAACAGAAACCAAATGGAGTAAACCTCAAAATTTAATAATTTTAGCTTAAACTTAATTTGTGAACTATGTTTCTTGAATAATTTTATTTGTACACTCTTTCTGGTTTAATAAGATATGTGCTCGAATGTATAAAATATGTGAAATTGGCTCAAATCCGAGGTGAGGACAAGATTTCGGGGCGGCCCGTTGGGTACAAGGGAAGGGAAGGCCGGACGCCGTAATTTCTCTCCCCAAAGTGGTGTCCACGCGGACAAAATGGGACCGAATTTGGAGAGCTCACTTGAAGATGCTCTAGGGCTGATCATAGTGCTAAGTAACTACGACTAGTAACTTGCATATGTTACTAGTTGATGTTACTACATTCACAGTGGATGATAATATAAGTGTAGTGTCATTCAAGACCTAACTAATTAGGTTGTAGACTCATATGGTATTGGTATATGTGATGTTATGGTATCTAAGTTATTTGTATCTGTCTCTCTTTCTTCATTAATTATCATGCCATGTTACCGATTTACTTAGTTGATTGTATGTACATGCATGTTACTGGCTAAAGTTACTCCTACTATGACTAGCCTAACTAGCACCACGACCATCGTATGCAACTCCTTCGGGTCTCGCCTTCTGTGTCATAAAGTTTAATCCCGCTTAACCATCCCAAGGATCTCCAGATCACCGTTCCTCCTTGTGCCAAGCGCCGTACTAGTAGTTAATAATACTTGGTGCAATACCGTGTCCTGGACAGGCTCTAATTTCTTGGCATGGCACTAATCTCTGTTCCTTTGACCATGAACTCGCATCCAAACGCATTGACTGCGCGCAGGCACGCACGGACGCCCGCCTACAAAATTCCGTGCGCCGCCCTTCCTTTCCGCGTCGCGCGCTAATCATGTCGGTGTCTAGTTTGGCACACTTTGACAAATTATAGCCACACATGCGTAGCCATCCTTGTTTATCCGCTTCTCATGAGCCCTGCCTAACTGCAACAAGTATTGCTTGGTTCGGAATTCGGCACAGCTCTGTGACCATGGAAAATGAGAATTTTTTTTTTAAATTCCACCGATCAGTCTTATAACTATTACAAATAGAGCAATGGACCACCTAACGACGACTACAAACACTGGCACGAGCCGAAGACGCGCCGCCGTCCTCGCCCCTCCATCACCGGAGTCGGGCAAAGCTTGTCGTAGTAGAGCTTCTTGTAGTAGACAGACGGGAAATCATCGTGCTAAGATCCCAAAAGACCAGCGCACTAGAGCAGCAACCATCACTAAAGATGACCAACGTAGATCGAAAGAGACTGACCCCAAAACACACCAACGAAAAACGACCAGATCTCAAGGGATCCGTCGGACACATGACTTCACACGCCCTCCGTTGATGCTAGACGCACCACCGGAGCAAGGATAGGACGGGGAGGATCTTTCTGATCCAGGACGTAGCCGCCGCCTCAATATCCTGAAAAAGATACTGAAAATAGTCTAAACAAAACACTGAGACCTCCCGCCGGCGAGAGGCCATAGTCCGCCATGCCTCCAAGGCCCTAAGGTCGCCGAAGATGGAATGGACCGGTAGCGTCGCCGGCGAAGGAAAGGAACCCTAGATGGGTTTTCGCCGCCTCTTGGGAGCGCCTTTTGCTGTCCCGTACCGGTTCGGTTTGATTACTATGGCGCGGAAAAAGAGAAACCTTGTTGTAGGATGTGTTGTGATCAGGATATTTTGCCGTGGCCAGTTGGGGGTGGTGGGTCGTGGTCTCTTAACTATAAGCATGGGATTTGGTTAACCATTTACTTTCTGGACTCGAATCTATTTAACCGTTTCACGTAAAAGGTAAAAACAGGTTAACCATTAGATTTCTAGGTTAGAAATAGTTAATCAATGATTATTAAGGTTAGCTCAACCCGCTCGGTGCAAATTAAAAATTGGCATAACCTTTGTTAAAAAATCAAGAATTATATTCATAATTTTACAATCATATGACACAAAATATGCATGGATCGACAATAAAATAGTCTGACGAGTCTAAGAACGTTCATTTCTTGTGGCCATTAGAGTGCTACAAAGAGCTGGCATATGAAATAATTTTGACATTTCTCTTTGTCGTAGAATAGGACGAGCTGATGTACATAATTTGAGTAGTATTTCTGTCATGAAATGTACGTGAAGATAATTTGAGATATAGAGAATTTGAGTAGATAATACGACCAGTGTACTTCACTACTAATCTGTCCTGTGAATTGCTGCTGATTGATACTAGTACTACTACAAGTGTATTTCCATTGATTTTAAAATCTGCCCATGATTCAGAAATGAAAATGAAGCTGCTTTTAAATCCTCAAAAACTGACCTAGCGACTGGTCATCAGAAATTCAGAAGCAAGCAAGACAAGAGTGAAGAATTGTGTGAACTAACTAACACAAGAAGCAACGAGTACAACATGCCAGCTGCACCCGGATTTTCCTACGGATCAAGAAAATCTCCTCTTGCTCTGCACCCGTACATATTGTAGGGACGAGAGCTGGCTTGCCGTGGATAAATGACCTCTCCGTCCGTGGAGCTGCAGTCGCCGGTATCACTGCAGCGTACTGCTGATGCTGGACGGAGGCGAAGGCGCACATACGGAGATGGACGGAGGCGAAGGTGCACAGGCGGAGATGGGGAGGAGACAGAAGGGAGCGGGCTCGCGGGCGGCAGCTCGTCGATGTCGAAGGCAGCGCTCGGGAGGCAGGAGGGGCGCGACGGTGAGGAGATAGGAAGGGGCGCGACGGTGAGGAGATAGGAAGGGGTCGATTTGGATCGAACCTAATCGTTTTTTTGGGTTAACCAAAAGGCCCATTGGTCTCTTATCTAGGTTAGGTTAACCTAACCAACAGATAAAGGGTACTGCCTCCGATCCAAATTAATTGACTCAGATTTGTCTATATTCGGATGTATCTAGACATGTAGTAGTACTAGATACATTCGAATCTAGAAAAACTTGAGTCAATTAATTTAGATCGAAGGGAGTACCCGATTCCCAAATTTATAGCTACATATGGTTGAAGGCAAGTCTGAATTGCAGAGCCTGGGTTCTTTTGGGGTGTTCAGTTCGTGGAACCAAGTGAAACGGAATGGAACCAGAACGACCGACTAAGAATGTACGCATCGCCAGTGCGACGCACGCCGGCAGCAGCGAGGGTAGCAGCTGCCCGGCAGTAGGGGAAGAAAACGGGCTCCGATTTTGCCTATGTCAGATCCCGTTTTGGCCCAGGTTTATTCCGATTTTTCATCTGTCTATATCCCCATTTGGCCCATGTGTATCCCGATTTTGCACCATTAATTAGAATTTGAGACAAAAGATTAAGTTTAGCCTGAAATCAATAGAATATTTAGCAGTATTTTGGTTTTACATTCTGCTCTTCGATTCCCCCAACCGAACACAATACAGAACCATTCCATGCCATTTTCTGCAGTCTGAACTATATATCACCGCATCCATTGACATGCAAACTGCATCTCTCAAATGTTCGTTCATTCAGAAGCAGGGCAAACCAACAGTGGAACAGCTCAGCGCTTGCACGGAGCAAGACAAGTAACCAATGTGTAAGCCAACATTTGTTCTGAATCCAGACGTTCGATCTTCTTTCCTAACATCAGTAGATACAATTAGCAACTAAAAAACTTGTGCACTGCACCCTGCGTCCCAAAGTGTAACATGTGCTTGCACTAAGCAAAAGAATTGAAATAGCAACTAATAAAAGATCTAAAAAACAATTAGCAACTAACGAACATGTGCACTATGTAAGAAAGAGAAGCGACCAAATCTCCAGACACCTAATGACTTCAAATGTCTTTAGATGCAAAAGAAGCTTGCGTGCGAAATCTGGTCCTTGAGATCGAATAGCTAAATGGATATAGACTGGTCAAGGGCCACCTATCCTTGGGGTGAAGCTAAATGGACGCAAGGCCCATGATGGGCCCTAGCATTCTTCCATGCAGATATGCAATCAACCTACCAGACGGCAGAGAAAGCGACACATCATATATAAGACTGGGCGTTGGGTTCCGATGCGTTAAGTTGACACCTTCAACAATGAAACCTAGAGAGCGATAAGTTCCCAAAATTAGCCGAATCTGTACAATTTATATATGACAGCAACTATATATGATTAACTACCAGAGATAAGGAAACTGTTAAAGCACAAGCTTTGGACATTGTAGGTCAGGAACTTACCTCTGAATGGCCTCAAGGACAAAATGTTTGGTATCTTCTCATAGTTACCAAAGATGCTTTAGTAAGCAGTAAGATTTGTACATCAAGATCAGGAAAACTGACCTGCACAAGGCCTGAACAAGAAGATCGCTGATATATTCTCATAGTTCACAATGATCTTACATGAATGATAAAGCCAGATGACAAAAGGGAAAATGAAAATAATCTGCACTCCAGAATATCTGGACAAAGACACACCTCATTAGGTATAGAGGGATTGAGAAAACACTTCCATTGCACGGCTAGGTAGAGCATTGCCAATGCTCAAATAATAAATGATGACCAACTACCTGAACAACACACAGAAAGTAACCATCTGCGACCAGACATACCAAGTTTGACATGCCGATGAGGTGTGGCGTCAACTGGTCCACCCACCAAGCCTCAACCCAGGTGGCTCACTCCCTCCAACAGAAATGCACAGAGTAACATTAACTAAGTTGATCAGGTAATAATCTATATGTGATTTTTTAATACTAACATTTCACAAAACCATTTGTATTTTAATATAACCTCGGAATAATTGGTTATCTAACTCCATACTTAATTACATAGTTTGAAATCTTAGAAGAATTCCGGGGATCGTGTCAAAACCTGGCGGTGTCATACTATCCTAATTCATATGGTCAGTTCTTGTTTGGTTTTACAACTCTAATGGCTCGTTATCTGGTCAAATATGAAGATCGGTCATAAAAGGGAGAAACAAGAGACAAAGCTCAACTACAGAAAATGAAAATGGCACTTGGTGCCGTGAATCCATTCTGGGATGGAGCTACAACTAATCTACCTCTACTTAGCAAACTAGTAACCTCACAAACCTCTATCAAAGAGGATCATTGGTCAATGGCCTGTAAACTTCATGCAAGTCATAACATTTGAATTGTCCATGCTTCAAAGAGAAAATACTAAATCAACAACAGGAATGAACAAACTGGAGGCATGGGATTATCTTCATTCAAGAGTTAACAGATGAATTATCAAGGGCCAAAAATGAAAATAATCATAAAATACACAGCCTTTGGAAGAATATTTCAGAACAGACAATACTAGATTCATAAAATCAATTTTTCCATTCAATGAGGAAAACAAGCACCAAGCTAGATATTGTAGTAACAAAGAGTTCCTGTGGATCTCATCTAAAATAGATAGAAAATTTTCAATAGGTATTACAGCGCAGGCCAAGATAAAGCAATACCTTATTAATCTAGCGTAACCACTACTTTAACTTGCATTTTTTGGGGTTCTATCAGGACAACAGAAGAAATTGAGTGAAAGATTGACAGATCAAGATGAAATTTCGCTTGCATCAGCGACAGATCAGAGCCCAGCAAATGAAGGAACATCCCCGTGACAATTTTATTTTTCAGTCTCGTCTTCCACTTCACGCTCCTTTTCTTCTGATATTGATTCTTCCTCATCAATTTCAGCTCCTAATTTATGGTGCTCTGTAGTATGTGGCATCCTCAAACCCCTTCGGGGATAGTACTTCTTCCGCCCCATCGTAACAAGTTCGGTAGCATCTTCCACCCTCGATGCCTCTACCAATGCCTCCACTACATCCTGCAGCAGACCAACCGTTACTCTACAACTCCTTTTGCCGCTCAACAATTCATAGCAGTATCCCAGCGCACAATCTAGCTCTCCAGCCTGGAGAAGCCTCGGTATAAGAGTTTCATATGTCCCCTTATTTGGGGTATACTCATTTTTTATCAAATCATCATACAGCTTCTTGGCGTCCTGTAACCTCCCTTCTTTGCAATATCCTCGAATCAGCTCATTGTAGGACACTGTATCAGGCTTTGGCCCATCCTTCTCCAACCTCTCAACCACAGCAACTGCATCCTCAATCCTCCCTTCCGCAACCAAACCCCGCAGCTTCGCATTGTAGCACATTGCATTTGGCTCCAAATTCCTCTCCTTCATCATATCCCATACTTCCTCAGCGTCATCCATGCGGCCAAGGTTGTAATACCCATTCAAAAGCGTGTTGAAAGTAATAACATCAGGAGAAACATCATGCTTCTCCATGAGTAAGACAGCTTCAAGAGCAGCTGAGAGGTCGGGCTTCCGGCACAGTGAGTGGATGAGTATGTTGTAAGAGTATACACTGGGGGCAATCGAGGGGTGGGAGGCTGGGATCTCCTGGAATGCAGCGACGAGGCCGTCAAATTCTTGGGCTTCAGCATACGCGGCAAGGACAGCATTGAATGCCATGGTGGACTTGTGCTTTGCGGGAAGCTCATTGAAGACTGCGGCGGCGTGCGATGGCATGGAGGCACGGCCGTAGAGGCGGATGAGGCGCGTGGCGAATCCCTCGGTGGAGGTCTCGAGGAAAGGCTTCTGCGCATCGATGATGGCTTCGATACCGTCTTGGCGGCCGAAGGATGCGAGGCGGCTGACGGCTACCTCGTAGACGCGGTGCCGGTCGCGGAAGCGCGACGACACGGTCGACGCTTCCACGAACTCGGAGACCAGTTTGTCAGGGTCGCGCTGCCGGAGGAGGCCCTTGAGGATCGTCTCAAGGGGCTTCGGGAGCTTGTGGTGCGCGCCGGACACAGGAGCGTCGGCGGCCGGCTGTGCGCCGAGGGGTTTCGCGGGCTTCTTGTCCGCGATGGAGTCAGCGTCGGCGGCGGGCGGTTTCGGGGTCGGCGAGGGCTTGATATCTGTTTTGTGCTTGGGTGGTGGTTTTACGGTCCGCGTGGAGGAGGCAAAGATGCGAGAGAGGCTGTTCGTCCGGGTCGAGGCGGCAGCGGCGGCGGCGGCAGCCGCCGCAGTGTGGGATGCCATGGGGGGAAAGGCGGATGGGGTTTGGTCGAGAGGGGGAATGGGAGGAGGGTTTTTCCCAACGCACCTCACTGCTTCTTAATCTTGCCGTGGAAATGTTAGCCCAGCCCAACAGAGCACAGCCCAACCACTAAACAAGCCTCCGGCACAAACCCGGTCCATTTGCCCGGCCACGGTACTTTCTTTTTACGATAATAACGTACCATGTGACCTCCTGGCAAAACTAACTCGGCTTAGCGCCAACACGAAGTTGTGCATATCAAAAGTAAAATTGCCCAAATTTGAAACAAGAATCTTCAAGGGGTTCAGTGTCAAACTCAGTGGCGCTATCTAGCTTGGTGCCGACCTTCGGCGCCGATGATGCTTGGTGCCAACCTGCACTATTTCAGCTTTATTCTTGTTGGCACCGAATGAAGGGGTCCATTTTCAGAATAGTTTTGCCGAAGGGTTAGATGACGCATTAGTTTTGCCTAAAGAGTTAGATTTGGTAAGAAATACGACACCTGACGTGGGCGGGTCTCGTAATAGGATTTTCCTACTAGACTCCCTCTCGGGTCGCACACACTAGTGAACTACGGGGGTCAAAACTCTAGCGAGCGGGCCCTCTCCCTGAGCCCCATGGTCGATGTCGCTGCACCGGCGGTTGTGGCGGCTAGCCCTAGCTGTCGAAGGCGGCGGGAGAGAAGGGAGCGCCCTGGCGAGATGACGCGCAGCGGAGGCGGTCGCTTCGGACGGTGGTGTGGAGTGATGGCGCATGGCAAGAGAAGGTGCAGAGCAGCGGAAATGGTTGGATCGAGGCACGAGGAAGCACCTATAGCTTAGAGCGGAGCCATGAAGGTGGTGACGCGAGATCTGGTAGTCGTGCAGCCTCCTTAGGCCATGGAGGCGGAGCTGGTGGCACCACAGTTGCCGGCAGTGGCTCCTAGAGGCTGCATGGCGTTGCGGAGGAGCCAGAAATGGCGGCCATGGTGGTAGCAGCGCGGACCAGATCTAGGACCATCCAGAGCCCTATCTGGTTTAGTGGGTTGCAACTGTACTTCAGTTGTCTGGAGTGTGATAGCAGCAGAGCGTCGGGTTCTCGACCGTGCAGGGGGGAGAAAGGCGGTGGGTTGTAGGTGCTCGTCCATGTCAGAGGTGTAAGAAGGGTGGGCTCTCGTTCGTACGGATCACAGGTGACCCAGGGCGCATCGGCTACAATGGCAAGGTGATGTGACGACTGCGGTGTGAACAACATGGATGGTTGCCCCATTTCGGTAAGTAGTGAGGGAGGTGTGTGGCGATAAGGATGAAAGTCTTGTCGTTCTTTGGACGGTGCATGCGAAGATGGCGTTCGTGGTGTCATTCCCCTCCTTGGAGGCATCTCTGAGGTGTGTCGCCATTGTCTCCAGGTGAAATTCTAGGTCCAGAGTTGGATCGACGTGATGGCAGCGTCCTCAACGTCGTCCCTATGTTTGGAGCATCACGTTTGAAGACATGGTTTGGAGTTACTTTTTGCTCTGATGCTTTGCCGCTATCCAAGGTTGATCCTCAAGAGCGCAATGTACGTTGTCGGCGGGAACGCCAAGACAATGCCTTCTCAGGACCGACCAAGTTCCACCATTCACTTGCCACCTCATTTTTGCCATCAAGAGTAGGATGATGCGTGGACAAGGCTTCAGTGCAGCTGTTGGAGGTGGGAACACCAAGACAATGCCTTCTCGGGACCGACCAAGTTCCGCCATTCACTTGACATCTCCTTTTCGGCATGAAGAATGGATGGTGCATCGACAAGGTGGGTTCAGTGCAGTTGTTGTTCTTTGGAGGTGACTGGTGTCGGCTGAGACGTGACTTTGTTGCTCATATTAGGATATGCTCTTTTGTGTTGTAATTGTTTTGTTGATGGTGGATGTCGTCGGATTAGACGGGTGTATAGTCCATACTTCGCTCTCTGTTCGCAACCTGTTGTAGTCATATTGTACTTGCAATTTTGTTCTTCTATCAAAATATGGTATAACGCATACTCCTAAAAATAAATGCATCCCGAGGTTCTCTTTATTCATCGCCTGCTGCGGCACATGCAAGCCCTGACAGGAACATGTGCCTATTTATTTTCTAGTCTAAACTGAAAAATACTGCACATGTTGGTGAGGAATTATTTTTGAGAGCACGCCAAAAGCGTACCATAATTTTATAAAAGGCAGATGTTTGAGTACAAGAATGCTACCACTCACTGCGAGCAACGAGCACAACACAAACTCCACATATCCTAAGCTAAGCAACAAAACAACAACAAGAAGAAAGAGCATATCCTGAGCTAAGCAACAAAGTCGCGTCTCGACCGACGTCGGACGCTTCCAAAGAACAGCCGCTCCAAAAGAGACCTCCTTGTTGAAACCATCTAAAGAGAAAGATGGCGGAACTCGATCGGTCCCAAGAAAGCATCGTCTTGGACTTGCTAGTGACAGCATGCATAGCACCCTTGACGACCATCCTCAAATCGCGGCAAGCACCAGAGGAATGCAACCTGGACCTCTGAAAGGATCATATGGGAACCTAGAGGGGGGGTGAATATGTGCTACTTCAAATATTACTCTTTTTAATTTAGGGTTTGACATAAAAAGGTAAATTCTCTAGATATGCAACTAAGGTGAATTTACATATATGTCACACTAGCACCACTAACTGAGCAAGAGTGAGATATAAGTAAAGTGCGGTAAATGATAGAGGTAACCGAAATGGAGCATGCAGAGACACAAGGATGATTTCCTGTAGTTCCTTCCTTTTGAGGGGAAGTACGTCTGTGTTTGGAGAGGGGGTGGTTTCAAATCACCAACGCCACAAAAGGCCTCCCTTGTTCTCCGGTGAACCTCACCCCAAAGGTATCGATTCACTCTTCCACTATATCGGTAACCTTCGAGGTGGAAATCGGCACCTTTACAACAAGTTCAAGGCACACATCCACAACTGAATTGGAGGCTCCCGAATGCAAGCAAGTTGTCACAACAATCAAAAGACAAGCTTGTAAGAACCAAATCAAGGCCTAGGATTTCTAATGAAACTCTAGAGCAGGGGGCCCTCAAGTGAATGAGGGGGAAATGAAGATCTATTTTGGTGAAGATGTAGATCAAGGCCTCCTCCTTCAATTCTCCAAAGATCAAGGACTTCGGATGGTTGGAGGGGGAGATCTTGTTGATTTGGTGGCTCAGCTGTAGGTGTTCTTCTTTTCTGAAATGAGCAGCTTGAGGTAGGGGATGAAGTCCCCTATTTATAGGCCCACTCCTTTGAGACCGTTTTCTACCCGTTGGGGAAGCTCCACACTGGAAACTCTGGTCTGGAAACCGGAGATTCCGGTATGATAGTATTACACACCGGAGATTCTGGTCCATCTCTAGACAATCTCCGGACCCCTATACTGGTTGGCTCGGACCTGGTCTTGTTGTTCACTCTAGAGACTCGTACCGAAACTCCGGTTGGGAACACCGTAGACTCTAGTCTTTGCACATCAGAGATTCCGGCCTGTGACTCCACACCGGAGATTCTGGTCCATCTCCGGACAATCTCTGGACCCCCATACTGACTGGCTCAGACTTGGTCTTGATGTTCACGCCAGAGACTTGTGTCGGAACTCCGGTTTTGGGTACACCGGAGACTCCAGTCTATCTAGACCGGATATTCCTGTCTGAACCTTCCATGAACACTTTGTTTTAGCTAGGGACACTTCCAATTGCCACAGACTTTTCTCGTTTTAGTAGATTAACCTGAAATTATTAGCACACAATAAAAAGGGTCCTCAAGTTGTTAACGAACACCAAAACTGAGTATGACCATAAATGTCCTTTCAATCTCCCCTTTTTGGTGTTCGATGACAATAAGAGGTATTGCGTGAAATTTTTAAAATAAGTAACATAACTATGCCCCCCTGATGATTTGCAGCAAGATATACATGTAATACAAAGCATATCAGGGAATAAAAGGTAAAGGCTCACATATAATAGAGAGATAACCACCTGAGTCTTTATCATTACAATAATGAACCGGACATAGCATGTCCACACGCAAATGAGATAGTTTCACAAACAGCAAATAAGAAGCAACCAAATGTTCGAAATTTAAGATAAAAGGGCATGATCAAATAAGAAGCAACCTAATTCCCAACCCATGCAAATCCCGTATGATCCTAATAGACATCTTCTCCCCCTTTGGAATCGAAATGCCGAAAAGGGAAAAACCAAGCTAGCGCCCAAAAGGAGTCACTTGTCGTTGTCAACATCCTCTTCATCCTTCTAATAGTCATCATCACCACCTGGAGCCTTGGGGCCTTTGCCGTGAGGGCGGTAGGAGGATGCATCCTAAGAAACAAAGCCAGACGTGACCTCAGAGAAGGTACTCCAATCGACCAGGCTGTTGTTCTTTGCGTTCCATGCACCAAAGGAGAGAGTGGGAACCGATTCCTCAGACGGTTCATCCCCATGCTCATCATTGTACTCTTCCTCTCCTTCACCTTCACCTTGAGCCTTGATCTCCTTAAGGAGCTTCTCAATTCTGTGGCTTCTTCGATAAGATGCATGATGTTCTTTGTGAATATTCACATTCATGCGACACATCGTCTTCTCCCAAAAGGATGCCTTCTTGACCTTTTCCTGGACATACTCATGAGTGATAGGTGGCATAGGAACATTGGAAGCAGTCTTCCTTCTAGAGCCCCTTGGAGGAGTGGGAGTCTGCTCCGCCTAAGAAATTTCTTCATCCTCACTAGCATAGGGTTGTCTAGGAGCTGGACCCATCCTTCCTTTCTTTTGGAGGGCTGTGGAAACATGTTCTTCGAGATTAGGAGGAAGGTCAAGAGGTGAACCATGAGGCTGAGTGTTGATGAGCCTCATCACAAGAGCTGCATATGGAGGAGATTTTCTAAAAAGTATGGCATGATACATCTTCTAAAAAATGAAGTCCATGACATCAATGTTGTATCCTTCAGTAGTAGGCCTAGCACAAACCACCTTCTAAGCATGATGGAGCAAGTTGACAAGTCCACCCCTAATGGCATCATCATTTCCAGCACTAGGAGCAATGGTGTGGTGAAAGATCCTCAACAACAAGCTATAGAGAGGCTTGAGTCCCTTGGACTCCCCAACAGTAACATTACTCTCATAGAGAGGTGCAAGCTTGCCTTTATCCTCGCCCAGAGCGGCAACATGCATGCGGTGACCAATAGGAATAGACACGCCACTGAAGGTTTTGTGAATGGCTCTAGCAAAGTCATAGAAGGTTGCAGTGCAACGGACGTTAAAATTCATGCATGTCATGATCCTTACCTCATCATGATCAAATACAATGGTGGCATAGAATTTTTGGACAAGGGTAATGTTGTAGTACTCATGGAGCTCCATAATATTATGCAGCCCAAGCTTTCTCGGTGATCCAAAGAGCCTCCGTGAAATAGTCATTTGCACGCATGTAGGCAAAGTCCATATACCTCTGTGGAAAAACCGGGGACTTGGTGAGTTTGCAATAGATATCCATCATGAACACCTTTTGCTCCCTCCTCCAATAGCATGGGTCATCGCTGGTTCTTGGCATGTCAAAGAATCTCATCTTGCGCAGCTCACGATATTCTTTCTTGGACATGCGGGATAAGGACTGCAAATTGTCATACTTTGCTCTCTTGGCAAGGGCCTCATTCTCAATGTGCTTAGCTTCCCTTCGCATATGGGCAGCATTTTGATACGTTGGAAACGTATCTATAATTTTTGATGTTCCATGCTTGTTTTATATCTACTTTCTTATGTTTTGTCCACACTTTGGAGGATTTTTACACATTTTCTGGAACTAACCTATTAACAAGATGCCACAGTACCAGTTGCCTGTTTTCTACTGTTTTTGGTTTCAGAAAAGCTAGTAAGGAAATATTCTCGGAATTGGACCGGACAAAAGCCCAAGTCAATATTTCACCAGAAGGAATACGGAGTCCGGAGGGGAGACAAAGAGGGGAACCAGGGCGACCACACCTGGTGGTGGCGCGGCTAGCCCTAGCCACGCCACCAGAGGTGTGGGCCCATGTAGTTCACCCTTGGACTATGGGTCCATGTAGTAGCTAGATGGTTGGTTCTCCTCCTTTGTGCTATCATGTTTAGATCTTGTGAGCTCCATCATGATCAAGATCATCTATTTGTAATCTACATGTTGTGTTTGCGGGGATCTGATGGATATTGAGATGCTATTTCAGATTGATTATTGATTCTATCATGTCTATGTTATTTGTGATCTTGCATGCTTTCTGTTGTTAGTAACTATCTTGGCCGAGTAGATGCTAGCAACTCCAAGAGGGAGTATTTATGCTCGATAGTGGGTTCATGCCTCTAGGAATCTGGGGAAGTGACAGAAATCTCTAAGGTACTAGATGTGTTGTTGCTACTAGGGAGAAAACAGCAATCCTTTGTTCATAGAACAATCGTATTGTTTACTTTACACACTTTGCTTAATGCAATTATCTGTTGCTTGCAACTAAATACTGGAGGGAGTATTGTTTACTTTACACAAAAAATGACTACTCTTGAAAACACTAAGTTGTGTGACTTCACTAGCACCAACAACAATGATTTCATGTGCACATTTATTCTCCACATGTTCCTGAAGCTACTTTCTTTAAAATTAAACCTGCTTTACTCAATCTTGTTATGAGAGAACAATTTTATGGTATTTGTATTGAAGATGCTGCTGCTCATCTTAATAACTTTGTTGAACTTTGTGAGATGCAAAAACATAGGGATGTAGATGGAGATGTTATTAAGCTTAAATGCTCATCTTAATAACTTTGTTGAACTTTGTGAGATGCAAAAACATAGGGATGTAGATGGAGATGTTATTAAGCTTAAATTCTTTCCTTTCTCTTTGAGAGGAAAAGCTAAAGAATGGTTGTAATCCCTAACTAGAAATAGTATTGATTCTTGGACTAAATGCAAAGATGCTTTCATTGGAAAATACTATCCTCCTGCTAAGATTATATCTATGAGAAGTGAAATAATGAAATTTAAACAATCTGATAATGAACATGTTGCTCAAGCTTCGGAAAGAATGAAATCTTTGGTAAAGAATTGACCCACTCATGGACTGACTGCTTGGATGATTATCCAAACCTTTTATGCAGGATTGAATTATTCTTCAAGAAATCTGTTGGATTCTGCTGCTAGAGGAACCTTTAGGACCATTACTTCGATTGTTGCAACAAAGCTTTTGGATAATATGATGGTCAACTATTCTGAATGGCACACTGAGAGAGCTCCACAAGGTAAGAAGGTAAATTCTGTTGAAGTGTTGGGGGGATACCCCCGGGTAGGGTCACTCCGGGGTATAAGGGCCGAGTTAGCCGAGGTTTGGCAAGGTCAAAGCGGATGCTGGCCGGGTCACCTCAAGGCAGGCCAGATCACGGAGTAACCCGGACCAGGGGGGGGGTCGCCTAACATTGTCTCATCCGACTTAAGGAGTAAGTCGGAAGTGCTTGTCTAACTTATATGCAGGAACATGTGTGGCTAGATCTACTATGATCTAGGTCCTCGCTTAGCTTCTGGGAGAAGGAAGGAATCTCTCTGGTCAAAAAGAAGGTCCGGTACGCACTGCATGAGCGGAGAAAGCAAGGGCAGGACCACCGGGTCGTGGCCGACAAGGGTGACGACGCCCATGTCGGCTGACGCGAGCGCCGCAGAGGCTTACGTCGCTAAAGCATGTGTGACGCGGGGGAAAAGCACCCCGGTCGGGGTGCCACTTTGGGAGGGGGCATATTCTTAGGAATATGCCTCCATGTATGCCCTAGGCAGGGACCGAGCTTCCTCTATATAAGGGGGGCTAGGTTTCGGGTAGAGGGGGTTGGTTGAGCTCTAGTTGGTTTGGTGATTCCATAGAGCTAGTTGATCTAGGGTTCTAGGGAAAAATAGTAGGCAAGAGTAAGAGAGCTCCTTCTTCCTCCTCTCGCCAATACAGCTCAAGGAGCACTTGTAATCTTGGAGATAGAGCAATACAAACTTCTGTGTGGAGAATCACTCCACTATCCCTCCCTGGATTCCCCTAGCGTGTATTAGTCCCTACCTTTAGCCTATCCATGGCATCTGCCGTGACACCACCACGACAGTTGGCGCCCACCGTGGGGCTAGCGGCGTTAGCAGGGGTGAAGATCCGGACGGGAAACCTCATCGGCACCGGCGAACGCATCGTCTCCGGGCTCGTTCAGCGCTTTGGAGCGCTGGATTTCGTTAGCGACAACGCTGGCTGCTTCGGCACGCGCCCACTTCCGTGCAACGGCCTCTTCGTCAAGCTCGGTGCACACAAGGTCTACGTTGCTGTGGATGTATCATGCGTTCATCCGCGCCGCGTCGTCGATGCGGGGGGACCACCCCTCACTGTGGCTCGCGGGGCGCGTATCGCTCGCTCCCCGGACCATGCGGAGGTGATGATGACTGCGCCAGGTGGAGGCGCAAGCAAGGATCCGGCACCGGACCCGGAGGTAACACCTAAGGCACCGAGGAAAGGTAGAGGACCCCCACTAGAGAGTCCTGAGAACATATTGAGAGAAGCTATGGATAGCTTGGCTAACCCGGTAGCAGCAGTGGTAGATCCGGCTCAGACACAGGCCGAGCTAGAGGAAACTAGGCAAAAGGTACTAGGGGGCGCAACGAAAATAGCCGCGGCTCAGTAGTCGCTGAACATGACGCTGCGTGAGTATGCAAAGGCAAACAAAGTTGATACGGTAAAAGTAAAAGGGAGAAATCTCATAAGCGAGATGAACAGAGAAGGTGATGATGGAGCAGAAGGGTCGGAAAACTATCTGTCTGTGGGGTTGCCGAAGTATAGTACCCCGACGAAGAACCTCAGAGCAGCAGATGCGGCTGCGTCCGAGTTAGAGGGTCTGACGGGTGAGGCCCGTCAAAGACAGCAAGATAGGGTTAACGAGTTGGTTCGGATCGCGAACAGACAGAATGAAGAGGTACTGAGAGCTAACCCGAAGAGAGCTGGAGCTTCCAAAATCGTCCATTCGGTGATGGGTAACCCGGAGAAATCCGCTGGAGCCGCATCATCGCCTCATGGTGGTCCAAGGAGAGAAGAGGTAGTAACCTCGGCCAGACGGAACAAAAAGATCGTCCCGTACGACCCGACGAGTTCGGGAAAAGAAAAAGAAATGCGGAAAAATGATGATCGACGGAGTGTGAGCCGAGGTGAAACTGGCCGAGGTAATCACGACCAAGGCAACGCCGGTCAAGGAAACTCTGCCAACGGCAATGCCGGGCAGCGAAACTCCACAGGAGCAGGACAACCGCAGCAGCAAAATATACCAAGGCAAGAGCAAAGCGCCAGCCGAGGTATGCAGCAGAAAGGTGCGCAACGAGAGAAAAACCGATACAACGACGGTGATTCGGAGATGGTGAACGCAGGGTACCCCAGACCAGACTATCATGTGATAGGGTCAAGATTAGGAAGCAGGGATTTAATGCCGGATGGCGCCAGATTAAAACTAGATCACCTGTATAGGTCGGAACAGATCGAATGTCAAGGTCCCCCGGGTCCAGCGTGCTTTGGACCCCGGATCATGAAGGAGCCACCGATACCAAACTTCTAGCTGCCCAGAGGCACGAAGACGTATGACAGCAGTACCAAGCCGGAGGATTGGCTGATAAACTATGCTACGGCCGTGAAAATTGCCACAGGCAACTTGAGATGGGCTGTATGATACGTACCCCAGATGTTGGAAGGTCCGGCCAGAGTATGGCTGAATAATTTACCACCCGGGAGCATCAACTGCTGGATAGATTTTGAAGAAATATTTATCAGCAACTTCTCAAGTACATATCAGAGGCCGAATAGACCGCAGACCCTAGCAATGTGCAAGCAAATACCTAACGAGACGGATCATGAATTCTTGACCCGGTGGTGTACCGTGAGAAACTCGTGTGAGGGTGTCATAGAGTCATAGGCTATAGCGTGGTTTGCGCAAGGGTGCAGATATGGCAGCGAGCTATGGATGAAGCTGCAAAGGAAAATGCCAATTACGCTGGCAGAGATGATTCGGATTGCTGATTCGTATGCTTTGGGCGATCTGACTCAACCTAGGCTCGCGTCAAATGAGTCAAACGAGGAATACTATCAGAGGGATGGAGCTGGGTCATCCCGGAGGAACGATTACAGAGGAAAAAGGAGAGATGATAGACCAGATCATCGCTACGGTTCGCAACAAGTTGCAGCTGTGAATCAAGATTAACCCGGAGCAGGGAGCAACCAACGCCAGAGAACGGGAGGGCAATGGACTCCAAGAAATGATGGCAAGAAAACATGGACTCCAGAGCAAAAGAAACAGTGGCAGGAAAAGAAAGACCGTCCGAGGTATACCTATGAGTCGATGTTGGACCAGCCGTGTAAGTTTCACACGCCAAATCCGAATAGCCCGGCGGGTCACACAACGAGGCAATGTGAGTGGATGCGCAAGATAGAACAAGGTGGTTCGGGGAATGCCCAGGCACCCCGGAATGATCAACCTCGGCAGGAGTTACCTCAGCAGCAATTGCTCTCCGGGGCGAACACGCAACAACTAATGTTGTCTCCTCCTCCGCCGAGGTATGACAACAATGAGAGAAGGGATGCAGTCCATCAGGTGGAAAATCAGCAACAACCGGATCAGAGGTACCCCGGAAACGAGGGAAGGAATGAGTACAGGGAACATCACCAGAGTTATTGTGTGTTCACGACTGAGGAAACAGATAGGAAAAGCTTGCAGCCGCGACATATGGAGGTCAATGCGGTCATGCCAGCAGTGACGAGGTACATGCCTTGGTCGGACCAGGAAATCACCTGGAACATCAAAGATCACCCTAAGCTTATGCCGAGTCCAGGTTCGTATGCGCTAGTGCTGGATCCGACATTCATTGGACCGAACATCAATGTGAGGTTCTCCAAGGTACTAATTAATAATGGCAGTAGCATTAACATAATGTATGCGGATACGATGTGCAAGTTGGGCATCTCGGAGAACATGCTCCAGGCCACGAGAACAACTTTCCATGGCATTGTACCAGGCATTTCTTGTGATCCCATACGCAAAGTCCGGGTCGACGTGCTATTCGGCACAAGGGATAACTGCCGAACTGAAAATCTGGAGTTTGAGGTGGTGAACTTGGAAAGTGCATATCACGCGTTACTCGGAAGACCAGCATTGAACAAGTTCATGGCAAGCTGTCACATCAGTTATCTGAAGATGAAGTTGCCCGGGCCAAATGGAGTGATTACCATTGCTAGAGATTTTCGACGTTCCATTGAGTGTGCTTCAGCCGGGTCTAACCTAGCCGAGTCACTCGTGATTGCGCAAGAGAAAAGAAAAATCCAAGAGGTGGCGGCATTAGCTCAGTCCGCGCAACAATATATGCCGGCGTTAAGTAACCCGCATGGCAGTGTTTCATTTCAAGCCGCAAAGGACACCAAGAAGGTTCCAGTTGATAACATGTTCCCGGAGCGCACCGTAACAATTGGTGCCGGGTTAACTGACAAATAGTAAAGCGAGCTCGTCAACTTCCTCCGTGAGAATCAGGATATTTTTGCTTGGTCTACACAAGACTTGCAAGGTGTTCCGAGGGAGTTGGCCGAGCACTCTTTGAACGTAAGACCCGGAGCAAGGCCGGTGAAGCAACCTCTCCGCCGCTTCGCCGAGGATAGGAGAAAAGTCATTGGAGACGAGATAGCTCGATTGCTAGCAGCAAGATTTATCATGGAGGTGTTGTATCCGGATTGGCTCTCTAATCCGGTGCTGGTAGAAAAGAAGAAGGACGATCCGAACGTGGCAGTGGTTTGGCGAATGTGTATCGATTACACGAACCTGAACAAGGCGTGTCCAAAAGATCCATTTCCACTGTCGAGGATAGATCAGGTAATAGACTCGACCGCGGAATGCGAACTGTTGTCATTCATTGATGCATATTCTGGCTTCCACCAGATACCTCTGAACCCGGATGATCAAATAAAGACTGCGTTTATTACCCTGTACGGGGCTTACTGCTATCGCACTATGCCGTTCGGTTTACGTAATGCAGGTGCAACGTACCAAAGATGTATGCAAAAATGTTTGCACGACCAAATAGGTCAAAACGTACAAGTATACATGGATGATGTGGTTATCAAGACCAAGGAAAGCACAACGCTCCTTGACGACATAAGGCAAACATTCGCGAACTTGAGAAGGTTCTGGATGAAGCTTAACCCGGAAAAATGTACCTTCGGTGTCCCGGCTAGAAAATTACTCGGATTTCTCGTCTCCAGCCGAGGTATCGAAGTTAATCCAACTAAGATCCGAGCCATCGAACGAATGGAGCTGCCGAAGTGTCTTAACAATGTCCAGAAGTTCACTGGATGCCTGGCATCGTTGAGTCGGTTTGTATGTCGGTTGGGAGAAAAGGCACTGCCTCTCTACCAGCTCATGAAAAAGTCGGATAAGTTCGTTTGGACGCCACAGGCCGATGAAGCCTTTGCCCACTTAAAAAATATGTTGGCCACTGCACCAGTGTTAGCTTCTCCACTATCAAAGGAGCCAATGTTGCTCTACGTAGCCGCAACCAACCGAGTTGTAAGTGCAGTAATTGTAGTGGAGCGCAATGAAGAGGGTAAGTCGGTGCAGAGGCTAGTATATTACTTGAGCGAGGTATTGTTTGCCTCAAAACAGAACTACCTGCACTTTCAAAAGGTGGCATATGGTGTCTATATGGCGGCAAAGAAGTTAAAGCATTACTTTGAGGAGCACCCCATCAAAGTAATATGTGAAGCTCCCATATCCGAGATAATGGGTAACAAGGATGCGAGTGGCAGAATTACAAAATGGGCAATTGAGCTAGCCCCTTATGCGCCCCAATACGACAGAAGGGAAGCGATCAAGTCCCAGGCTGTGTCAGAATTTTTTGTGGATTGGGCCGAGGTACAATACGAACCACCGCCACCAGATCCGAACTACTGGAGGATGCACTTTGACGGGTCGAAAACCAAAACCGGATTAGGCGTCGGGGTTGTGCTTACCTCGCCAAAGAAGGACCAGCTAAAGTACGTATTGCAGATCCATTTCCCGGCATCGAACAATGTCGCTGAGTATGAGGCTCTTGTGCATGGGCTCAAAGTGCAAAGGAGATTGGCATACGTCAGATAATATGCTTTGGCGACTCAGATCTGGTGGTGCAGCAGGTGTCCGGAGTGTGGGACGCCCTAGATCCAAACATGGCACCATACAAGTTTCATGTGCAGAAGATATCTGGTTACTTCGAGGGGTGTGAATTTCACCATGTACCCCGAGTGGAAAACGAGGTTGCCGACATGTTGTCGAAGCTCGGATCAACCAGACAGGCAATTCCACCGGGTGTAGCATTGGAACACCTCAGAAAACCATCTATCGGGCCGTCCCCAGGAACCGACTCGATCTATGTCTCGGAAAATACGGAATCCGGAGCTGAGCCCATGGACATTGACACGGGAAGTAGTACGCGAGACCCGGGGACTGCGTCAGCAAACCCGGGGACTGCCTCGGCAAACCCGGGGACTACCTCGCTAGACCCGGGGACTGCTCAGCGTGATCCGGCTGAAGTTATGCCGGTGGATCAGATGGAAATTGATGAGGAGATGTTCCCTCCACGAGCGATACCCGCTTGGGCACTGCCTATATTCCAATTTCTGAAAGACGGAACGTTACCCGCTGAGGAGGTGTTAGCCAGGCAAACTCAGAGGAGAGCAAAGGCATACACGATCATCAATTCCGAGCTGTACAAACGGAGTGTAACCAATATCCTCCAGCGATGTGTTGACCCGGAAGAAGGACTTAACATCCTCCGAGATACACACCAAGGAGAATGCGGGCATCATGCCTCATCCCGAGCCTTGGTGGCAAAGGCGTTCCGACATGGATTCTACTGGCCAAGTGCCTTAGAACAAGCAGAAGATCTGGTGAGAAAATGCAATGGTTGTCAAAGGTACGCCACCAAGACACATTTGCCTATGTAGGAACTCAAGACCATACCAATTACGTGGCCATTTGCTGTGTGGTGCTTGGATATGGTTGGCCCGTTCAAACCAGCAAGAGGAAACATGACACACATTTTGGTCATGGTGGACAAATTTACAAAATGGATTGAACTGAAACCTATAAGAAAATGTGATGGAGCTACGGCCGTGACATTTCTCAAAGACATCATCTTGAGATACGGTTATCCACACAGTATTATAACTGATAATGGCACAAATTTTGCTGAAGGAGCGTTTGCGCGATTCTGCCGAGATAAGAAGATCCGACTCGATGTCACCTCGGTAGCCCACCCCGCATCAAACGGACAAGTGGAAAGATCCAACGGATTAGTATTATCCGGGATAAAACCCCGCCTCATTGAGCCGCTGCAAAGATCAGCGGGGTGCTGGATAGAAGAACTGCCAGCGGTACTGTGGAGTTTAAGAACAACTCCGAATCGATCAACAGGCTATACGCCATTTTTTCTGGTATATGGGGCAGAAGCTGTATTACCAGCCGACATAGAGCATGATTCGCCTAGGGTCACCCAATACACAGAAGCCGAAGTGCAAGAAGCCCGGCAAAATGATGTTGATCTGCTGGAAGAAGCGAGAGAACTGGCACTGTCTAGATCCGCCATATATCAGCAAAATCTCCGATGCTATCATAGCCGGAAAGAGTGCCCTCGAGTCTTTCGGGAAGGCGATCTGGTGCTCCGGTTGGTACAACGTACTACTGGCATGCATAAATTATCCCCCCATGGGAAGGGCCATTCATTGTGAGCAAAGCATTGCACAATGATTCTTACTATCTCATAGATGCAAAGCCACAGGAAAAGAACAAGGCGGACAAGTCCGGAGAGGAATCTAAGTGACCGTGGAATGTAGCACTACTTCGTCCCTTCTACACTTAGCTAAGAAGTGTATGTATCCGAGTCGTCTCATATGTCGGTATGTATGTCGGCAATGAGCTTATCAATGAAATAGCAGCACCTCGAGCAGTAACTCGGGGACTGCCTTAATAATTACTATTATTTTCTCTTGTACGTTAGCTGGAATAAGTTGTTCTACTTAACCCGGATTAGTAATGTGTGAGCACCAAAAACCCAACTCTTCGACTTGCTGCTGTCCAACAAGAATTGGCTTCATGGCAAGCAAGAGAACAAGTTTGGAATTGCGTAGCACATGAAAAACGACTAAGGGAATGAGTTTATTCGAGCTAACGTTTGTTTTTCGGACTAACCCTGTATTTATTTTCAAGTTATTATGCTGAATTATTTTGAGCTAAGCCTAAAAGTTTCTAAGTATTGTTAAAACAATTTTTAAAGCTCGGGCTCGTAAGTCGTAAAACCGAATCAAGGTAGACACGGACCGAGCCAGAGAATTGGACGAACAAGAAAATGAAACTCGGGGACTACGTCCAAGTTAATCCGGCATAGAAATGTACTAGCAAAATATCACATATCCAGCATACAATTGCACCCGGCATACCGGGGATCTGATAAATTTTCAAGTTTTTTTGAACTAAGGAGCAGCAGGAGGAGGGAGTTCGACGTCGTTGTCGCTGTCTTCAATATCTGAAGCATCTTCTTCTCCGCCCTCATCCGACCCATATTCAACGTTCTCATTGTGCTCGTCCCCAGCGGATTCTAGGAAGCTCGGTCCTTCAACCCAGTCATGAATAGGAGAATATTCGACGAGGCTATAGGCGCAAGCCTGGCGCCGAGCTACCCACTCCGGATCATCGGTCCATCTGGATCCGGTACGCCAGCGTGTCAGGAGGCTGAGATCGATCTTCTCGTACCATGTGAGAATATGGTGAAGGATGGTATCGGCTGCGGCACGCCCAGCGGACTCTCTCCAGAGATCAAGCTAGGTCTCAATCTCCATTAACTTCTCGACGAGAGTCGCGATGGTCTCCGGGCTACTCTCTCCGGGCCAGAACGTATTGAAAATGCGAACTGCAACGTCGAGGATATCCTTGCCATAATTCTTGATGGTTTCCACGCGAGCTGACAGGCTGACCAATAGGTCCTCCATGTCTAAGGGAATGCTCTCACCATCAGGAACGATGGGAGTACCCCTCTCTCAGCGAAATTTGGCAACATCAACGCTTGCAATAGAAGTACCCTCTGGAAAGTGGTCTGGAAACAAGGCAAAGGAAGAAGGTAAAGGAAAGACATATGAGGTAACCCGGAGAATTATGTCGGATAAGGGAAAGGAACTTACGAGAAATATGGCTATGGATCCGGGTTAACTCCTTGATGCAGGCAACGCGTCTCTTGCGAAGTTGCTCAAGCTCAGCGTTTGCCGACCCAAGCTGGAGGTCGGATTCTCTGAGTAGGTCCTGGTCCTTGGAGATATGGAGAGTAAGGCGCTCACGCTCTTCTGTGAAGTTCTGGCCAACCTTTTGGAGTTCGGTTCGGTGCTGGGCCTTCATCTTCTCCATCTCAGCCTTGAGCTTGGCAATCTCGTCGTCCTTAGTCCGGAGGAGAGCAAGCTCATCATCCTTTTTCTTCAGCTCGGCTTGATGCTGCCCTGCTTGTTCGAGAAAATGCAGCATCGTATCAGGCACGGGCACACTATCCTCAAGCGATGCTGAAATAGTATGTTGACTCGGCAGAGCCGAGGAGTGAATGTTTGCCGAGCCAAGGAGAAGAAGAAATGGAAAACACTACGAGGTCGAATAAAAGAGGACATACCCCGGATTTCCTCCAAGTTCTTCCGCATGATCTTGTTCTTATCCTCCACCCCAACTACAGAAACCGAATGAGGAGATTAGTTCGGCGGAAGAAAGTGAAGAAAAACGGAGAGGTGCCGAGGTAGAAAATTACCCCTCTTTTCATGTTCTGCACCAAGTGCAACATGTTTTGCGCGTAGAATCTTGTGGGTATCCAGTAGGCGTTGGAATTCAGCGCTCCGGCGATTGGTGGTTACCTGAAAAAAGCACAGAAGTGTAAAATTAGCTAGGTGTGTGCATATTCGAAGTGTACAAGATCCGGGCCAAGTGGAACTTAACCCGACTCTAGGTGTGTGCATATTTGAAGTGTACAAGATCCGGGCCAAGTGGAACTTAACCCGGCTCTAGGTGTGTGCATATTCGAAGTGTACAAGATCCGGGCCAAGTGGAACTTAACCCGGCTCTAGGTGTGTGCATATTCGAAGTGTACAAGATCCGGGCCAAGTGGAACTTAACCCGGCTCTAGGTGTGTGCATATTCGAAGTGTACAAGATCCGGGCCAAGTGGAACTTAACCCGGCTCTAGGTGTGTGCATATTCGAAGTGTACAAGATCCGGGCCAAGTGGAACTTAACCCGGCTCTAGGTGTGTGCATATTTGAAGTGTACAAGATCCGGGCCAAGTGGAACTTAACCCGGCTCTAGGTGTGTGCATATTCGAAGTATACAAGATCCGGGCCAAGTGGAACTTAACCCGGCTCTAGGTGTGTGCATATTCGAAGTGTACAAGATCCGGGCCAAGCGGAACTTAACCCGGCTCTAGATGTGTGCATATTTGAAGTGTACAAGATCCGGACCAAGTGGAACTTAACCCGGCTCTAGGTGTGTGCAGATTCGAAGTTTACATGCGGCTACGTTAGTTTTCTAATGAGCATCCGGCCGAGTAACAAGCTACTCCACTGGAGGCTCGGGGACTAATGGTTATTATCTACAGCATGTAAAGGAGAAACGACATACCCCCATCATTCGCCCCGCGAGGTTAATTGCCTTAGCGGCGGTATTCATCTGGGCGGAAAATTCTGCGGGGCCAAACTTTTCCGGGAGATCGTCATTGTGGACGAACTCCACCTTGTTCCAGTTCATGACGAACTCGATAAGGCTCGGAGGGTACCGCTCGCCGGTCGGCATATGGGGTGCCACCAAGCCCTTCGCGTGAGCTGCTTTCCTCTCAACTAGGGCAAGAGCTGGGCTAGTATGCAGAACCATCTGCTGCGCATCAGTTGGCTCGGCAGGAACATCCTTCACTGCTGGTGATTTCTTCGGAAGCATCGACGATAGGGTTCGCTGCCCGGCCTCGACGGATGCAGACTTGGTAGTATCCGGAGCCTTTTTGCCCTTAGCTTGCTGGGAAGAAGTAACTGCGATGGATTTCCCTTTAGAAGCTGTTGGAGTAGTTCCTCACCGAGGCTGAGATGACTCGGACAAGGTAGAAGAACTTGGCACTGGAGCTCTTGTAGCTGGACTTGGAGCTGCTGTTGGTTTCCTTGGTGCCGGGACGGGTGCTGGCTCGGTCGCTGGTACTGGAGCTGCTGCTGGTGCTGGTGTTGAGATAGACTCGGTGGCTGCTAGTTGCGGCGATGCCAAAGTGGTGGACGCCGTCGCCTTGGCTGGACCGACCCCTCCTGCTCCGAGGTCGCGTTCCTCTCGATGAGGTACCGCGGAACCCGGAGCAGCCGTGGAGCCTTCTGGAATAGGGCTCAGCAGGCGTGACTCGTCGTCACGAGGAGGAGAAGGGCCGGACCGAAGGGGTGAAGAGATGCTTGATCCGCTCTGAGGGACCTCCACCGGAGGCCTGAAAAAGAGAATAATGTCAAAAGTGAAATTACCGCGATGCAAGGAAAAGTGAGTTACACAATGAAAAATGACTTACGCATCCGAGGTTTCGGCCTCCTTGGGTTTCCGGGCCCTCCGTGCCGGGGCTTTGCCTGCCCGCTTGGAGGCAGTCTTGTCTCCGGCCTTCTTTTGCCTTTTTGTGGGCTGAGAAGATTCGGAGGAAGAACTTGATGCGGCTTCGCGCTTCTTCTTCGACGCCACCGGAACCGGCTCGCCCGTAGCAAGTGGAGGATCCTCGTGGATATGCCCACCGGGGTTAGCTGATGCCGGAAAGGCAAAAGAAAGAGGGACAGCCTCAACAGGTTCAATCACGTCGACATCCAAGTCATCCTCATCATCGGGCCAATCTCTAAGAGAAGAGAATTTACCGCTGGGTCGTTTGGTAGCGTCGGTCATAGGGAGGAACATCTCCTGGTCCGGCTCCTCCTCATCCGGGATTTCTCGGTCCGGCGCCCACTTAAGGGTCGGATCCGTACCATCCTCGAGAGTTTGCTGAAGGAACAACTAGGAAAAAGCACGAAGAACAAAGTCAAAAATACAACAAAAACTGACACATACTTGATCCGAAATAAGTTTGCCCCGCGGGAGGGAGCCTGTCACGACAGTAGTGCTCAATTCCCCACGTCCATTCGGCGGAGAAATCCTTGTGGGTGGTGAAAAGAGCCTTAACCCGGCGAAAAATCTCCGTGTTGCTCAGCTCGAAGGAGGAGGTCCGGTTGGGGTCGCGGCCGAAACTCATGTGGCACAACTTGTGGGTGCGCTTCTGGAGGGGAGAGATTCGGTTGCGCACGAACGTGATCATGGCATCCTCGTTGCACAATCCGAGTCTCTTCAGCTCCGCGAACCTCTTGTTAACTTGGTTGGCCAGAGCTGTAGGATTCTTGGGGACCTCCTCCCAAAAATCCGTGTCAGGTGGACCCGGAGCGTAGGGCAGCAACCGAATCAAATCTTCAGTACCCTCATTCCGGACGTAGAAGAAGGTCCGGGCCCATCCTTTGCAGGAGTCAAGCCCGGTAACCTAGGGAAAGACGGAAAGTCTCCGGGGCGAGATGGAGGCAGCTCCGAATTGGGTGAGCTGCTTATCCTCCGACTCTACTTGGATATTGGGGATGACGTTGCGACGAAGGCCGAAAAACCGGATCCACAGCTCCTTCGTGGGCCATAGTCCGGTGTAGCCTTCGATCGTAGAGGCAAAGGCGGAGAGAGAGGTGATAGCGTTGGCTGGGAGATGGTGCAGATGCAAGTGGTAGGTCCTAACCCAATCCCGAAAGAAATCACTCACCAGAAGACCAAATCCCCGTTGGAAATGGGACAGGAACACAACAAACTCACCCGGATTGGGTGAGGGGGCCAGTTCGGCCGAGGGGAGACGAGCGGTGACGCTGGAAGGAATGCGTCTGGTCCGGTAGAGCCAGTCAATGTCATCTTGACAGACCCATGATCCGGCCCACGTGCCGTGGTCCACCGCGGAGGCGTCCTCCTCCATCTCCTGCTCGGCGACGATGAGCTCCTCCTCCGTCATCTCGTATTCGCTATCCTCGCTGGAGCTAGCGGCGGCGGAGATCTGAGGCCTGGATTGGCGTGGACCCGTGGCAAAGAAGCTGCGCAGCGGTGGCTGCGATGCAGAGGCACGGGGAAGGTGCGGCGGCGGCGCGGCTGCTAGAAGCACTGGCGGTGGCGCGGTCGCTGGGAAGACGAAGGAGAAAGGCAGTGGGCAGAGGGGCGCAGAAGTGGAAAAATGCTAAGGGGTGCGCCCTCCGCTACTTAACCGCCCCCTGAGATGGGTGAGTGGGATCGCGTTGCGCCAACAAGCCGCACGGTGTGGCCGTGTGTCACCTCATCAGCCAATCGGAGAAAAGCCACACAGGGGGCCACTGAGTAGAAGCAATCCCATGACGCGACGCGCTGATGCGGTAAACGAGGAGGCAGGCATGACGTGACCCACGCACAGTGATAACTGACAATTACTGCGGCGGTTACTGTGCAAGCCCTTAAAATGAGATGAGGTAATGATTAGCCTCCACGTGGGTTGGCGTATGAGAGAAGGAAACGGGGCCCGGATCAAACCATGATAACCATGGGATCCGAGCCAAAGTGGTGACCCGACCGGCAAGTGAAAACTTGGAACGTGCGAAGGGAACGTAAATCCATATAATCCGAGATAAGGAGCTAACCCGGAATTAAACGTCCAAGGCTCGAACATAAATGAACCTGATGTGGCCTTAGCGGCCAAGGCAGCTAAGACCGCACCAGCTTCGGGGACTAATGTTGGGGGGATACCCCCGGGTAGGGTCACTCCGGGGTATAAGGGCCGAGTTAGCCGAGGTTCAGCAAGGTCAAAGCGGATGCTGGCCAGGTCACCTCAAGGCAGGCCAGATCACGGAGTAACCCGGACCAGGGGGTCGCCTAACATTGTCTCATCCGACTTAAGGAGTAAGTCGGAAGTTCTTGTCTAACTTATATGCAGGAACAGGTGTGGCCGGATCTACTATGATCCGGGTCCTCGCTTAGCTTCTGGGAGAAGGAAGGAATCTCTCTGGTCAAAAAGAAGGTCCGGTACGCACTGCATGAGCGGAGAAAGCAAGGGTAGGACCACCGGGTCGTGGCCGACAAGGGTGACGACGCCCATGTCGGCTAACGCGGGCGCCGCAGAGGCTTACGTTGCTAAAGCATGTGTGACGCGGGGGAAAAGCACCCCGGCCGGGTTGCCACTTTGGGAGGGGGCATATTCTTAGGAATATGCCTCCACGTATGCCCTAGGCAGGGACCGAGCTTCCTCTATATAAGGGGGGCTAGGTTTCTGGTAGAGGGGGTTGGTTGAGCTCTAGTTGGTTTGGTGATTCCATAGAGCTAGTTGATCTAGGGTTCTAGGGAAAAATAGTAGGCAAGAGTAAGAGAGCTCCTTCTTCCTCCTCTCGCCAATACAGCTCAAGGAGCACTTGTAATCTTGGAGATAGAGCAATACAAACTTCTGTGTGGAGAATCACTCCACTATCCCTCCCTGGATTCCCCTAGCGTGTATTAGTCCCCACCTTTAGCCTATCCATGGCATCTGCCGTGACACCACCACGACATGAAGAGACCTCCTCCTTGAGTGATAAAATTGATGTTATTATGTCTATGCTTGTTAATGGGAAAGCTCGTATTGATCCAAATCATGTTGCCTTAGCCTCTTTGGTTGCTCAAGAAGAGCAAGTTGATGTGAACTTTATTAGAAACAATAATTTTAGCAACAATGCCTATAGGAATAATTTTGGTAATAATAATTATAGGCCATATCCTCCTAATAATGGTAATTCTTATGGAAATTCCTACAACAATAATAGAAGTGCACCCTCTGAACTTGAAGTCGTGCTTAAAGATTTTATTAGTAACAAATTCCCTTTAATAAAATTATTGAGGAAAAACTCTCTAATGCTGAAAGAAATATAACATCATTATCTGAAGCACAATCTTCTTTGAATAAATGGCTGCTAAACCTGAAACCATTGAAAATCCCTTTGCTGCTACTAATGCCATACAAGTTAGAATTGATGAAAATGTTAGACTATTAGCTGAATTGCATGCTAAGTGGGAAAGAGAAGATGAAATTGCTAGAAATATTAGTATTCCTACTGTCACTACCACTAATGTTGAAGCTAGTAAACCCAATGGAACCTTTTCTAATAAAAATGCTGAAATTCTTTGAAATATCAAAAACAATAGCTCTACTACTTTAGATGATAATTATGATTTTGATCTTGATGGTTGCAATATCTCTGAAGTAATTATGTTCCTACAAAATCTTGCTAAAAGTCCTAATGCTAGTGCTATGAATATGGCCTTTACAAAACACATTACTAATGCTCTCATAAAAATTAAAGAAGAAAAGATGAAACATAAAGCTTCTATTCCTATGAAATTAGAAGATGGTTGGGAACCTATCATTAATATGAAAGTGAATGATTTTGATCTCAAAGCTTTATGTGATCTTGATAGTAGTGTTTCTATTATGCCTAGAAAGATTTATGAAATGCTTGATTTACCACCATTGGAAGATTGTTATTTAAATGTCCAACTTGATGATAATGCTAAAAAGAAACGCATGGGGAGTATTAATGATGTTCTTATTATGGTTAATGATGCCTATGTCCCCATTGATTTCTATGTTTTGGATGTTGAATGCAATGTTTCTTGTCCTATTACTTTGGGAAAACCTTTTCTTAGAACTATTGGTGCCATTATTGATATGAAAGAAGGCACCATTAAATATCAATTTCCATTAAAGAAAGGTATAGAACACTTCCCTAAGAAGAGAGAGAAGATTCCTTTTGCCTCTCCTATTAAAACAAAAATTTCTCTTAATGCTTCTTCATTTGAGAATACTTGATTCTTTTCTTGCTTCTTATGCCTAGCTCAAAGGCGTTAAAGAAAAGCACTTATTGGGAGATAACCCAAATTTCATTAGGAGTCTTTTGTTGAGTGTTGAAAGTTATTGCTTCAGTAATAACCTCTCCTTATCATTTTTGTGTGGTTTTTGTGCCAAGAGTAACCTCTAATGATAAAGAAGTAATGCTTGGGAATGTTGCTATCCCAAAACAGATTTTTGTGCTTCGCTGTAAAAATTCTTGAAATATCTCTGTATGTCAGTTTGAGCTGTAATTTTTTGTTCTTCTGCCCCAGGTTGTTATCGAACTTTCGTTAGTTCAACACTTTTTGATTTGAGCAACATAAGGTCTTCGAAAAAATTGGTTTTTACCTGCTGGTCTGTTTTGATAGATTTCTGCCATTATTTGCATTTGCCTCTTAATCTCTTTCTCTTTGAGTTCTCTTTGATCACTTGAAGTTTTTAAAGGAAGTGCTACAGTAGTTTTCGTTTTAATGGAAGTTTTACTTGTGTTGAAACTAAACCAAAATACTTATTATCTTGAGTACACTAATGTTGCTAATGAAGATTGTGTGAAGTTTTGTATGAAGGAAATTTTAAAGTGTAGGGAAGAGTGATGTGATAAGATGAAGTATGGACAAAAGCTCAAGCTTGGGGATGCCACCAGTGTCACCCCAAGAAATATTCAAGAAGTACAAGCGTCAAAGCTTGGCGATGCCCAAGGCATCCCCTTCTTCACCAATAAAAATTTTAGGTTTCTTTCAAACACTTCATTTTTATTGTTTCATGCACAATTGTGTTGTTCTTGGAGCATCTTTGTTTTCATTTTTAGTTTTCGTTTGCTTAAATAAATTTGGTTGGACCCCCGCATTCATACACTAGTTTTCAAATAAGTTGATTTGGATTGGAAAAGAGTAGGAAAGTTCAGGCTTAAGTGGTATAAAAGGAGCTTGTTTTTGACTGTGACTTAGACTTTATCATGTCATGCTTGATATTGTTTTGGCTTTATGCTTAGTGATTATTGTTGTAGCATGACTTGTTACAAATAACTGAGATTTCTTAATGTGCCTTGAAAGAATCATGCATTATTTTAGCATATTAAAGCATAATATTGTGGTATTCTCCTTTGATGCTTTATTTGGGTTGACTTGACGCATGCTCACACCATGTTAAGACTATACCAAGTCACCGTAGCCTCTATGATCGTTTAGTTTTTGAATTGTAATATCACTTTATGCTTTAATTAATGATGTTTTGTCGTTTTGCATGATTATGGCCATTATTGCTCTCTTAGTTGGTCGTTCACAGTCTTTTGCTAGCCTCCATACCAAGTGTGAGTTCCACTCATGCATCCAGCTCCAAATAAAACCAAGTTATTCCAAAGAGTCCACCATACCTACCTATTAGCATTTGCTTTTCCAAGTATATTCATGTTTTTATCTACCTTCCGAATTAAACTTGTTATGTGAAAACTAGTGATTAAAGCTCTCACGAACTTGATGGCACACTTTAATTTTCTTGCACTTAATAAACCTGAACCATTGTGCCCATCTATGTTACGTATATGCTTGCATTTTGTAAGTTGTGAATTAGCAGAACCATGCTTTCATGGGGAACGCTTTCAACATTGTACTTTATTTAGTTGATATCATGTTCTTTTGCTTATGGATCCCGGTGGTGTGAAATGAAAGATGAGCTTGTAAGGCTCATGGAGTTCGTATATGTGTTAGAGAAAGGCCTAGGCGGCTGGTCTAATCCATGCCTATTCATGGTGGAAACCTGCAGCGTAACCATAGTGAGCAATCTATGAAGCATCCTCTATAAAAAAAAAGAATCCTATGCAAATAGGAAAGAAAAAAAGAGAAAAAAAGAGGCCTATGCAAATAGGAAATAAAAGGATTCTGAGATGCTCATTGCCTGCTTGCCTTGTCATTCTGATATGGGGATTCTTCTGTATCATCGGGCAAGGGGTACCCCGTTGGTGGTTCTCTATGATACACATGTACTTATAATGACAAGAACTTACTTGTGACTAAACATGAGTAGCATGAGGAACGGTACTCGTAAGTAAGGGACATGAGATTTTCAGGTTATAACTTGTCAAGCATATCCTCATATTTGTTCACTTTAACCTTAACTACCTAAAGATGCTTATGATAGGGGCAATGAGAGCTGAAAGCTAATAAGTACCATAATTTTTGGAAGCTCTTTATGAGACTTGAATCCCTGCTTCCTTCTATGAAGGCCTTCCTTTACTTTTATGTTGAGTCCCCATCTTCTATCTTTATGCACCTATTGAGAGAGCATAGTGGCCATTCTTAGTTTAATGTGCATTGTCCCAAAACTTGTTGATTGATTCATAACTTTGATATTGCTTGTTCTTAAACTATTTGTATATAGTCACCCTTATGAACTTTGAAGGTGTTCTATGCATTTATGTTTTGCTACACTATGAGGGAGAAGCTGAATACCATTCTCATTATGCTTTCTATATGTGAAACAAACAAACGTCTTGCAAAGCATTGTTATTCATGAATCTTTTGTTTGTACCTTTTCATGTTATAACATAGTTCTTATGTCTTATTGTTAGAACTATATCTTTCATGCTATGGTAAAGTACTATAATCCCAACTATCAATGTTTTACAAATACTTTGATCAAGATTATGATGGTGCATGTCACCTCAAAAATTATTCTTTTTTATCAGTTACCTACTCGAGGACGAGCAGGAGTTAAGCTTGGGGATGTTGATACGTTGGAAACGTATCTATAATTTTTGATGTTCCATGCTCGTTTTATATCTACTTTCTTATGTTTTGTCCACACTTTGGAGTATTTTTACACATTTTTTGGAACTAACCTATTAACAAGATGCCACAGTGCCAGTTGCCTGTTTTCTACTGTTTTTGGTTTCAGAAAAGCTAGTAAGGAAATATTCTCGGAATTGGACCGGACAAAAACCCAAGTCAATATTTCACCAAAAGGAATACGGAGTCCGGAGGGGAGACGAAGAGGGGAACTAGGGCAGCCACACCTGGTGGTGCCGTGGCCAGCCCTAGCCGCACCACCAGGGGGTGTGGGCCCCCTGGTACTCCACCGACCTTGCCCCTTCGCCTATATATTGCCTCCGGGATGAAAACCCTAACTACCCGATCAAAATTACACGAAAGAGTTTGTAGCCGCCACCATCTCCATCCCTAGATCGGGAGGGATCTGAAGCTCTTCTCGGCACCCTGCCGGAGGGGAGAGATCACCCTGGAGACCTTCTTCATCACCATGACTGCCTCCGGTATGATTCGTGAGTAGTTCATCCCTGGACTACAGGTCCATGTAGTAGCTAGATGGTTGGTTCTTCTCCTTTGTGCTACCATGTTTAGATCTTGTGAGCTTCGTTCATGATCAAGATCATCTATTTGTAATATACATGTTGTGTTTGCGGGGATCCGATGGATATTGATATGCTATTTCAGATTGATTATTGATTCTATCATGTCTATGTTATTTGTGATCTTGCATGCTTTCCGTTGTTAGTAGCTATCTTGGCCGAGTAGATGCTAGCAACTCCAAGAGGGAGTATTTATGCTCGATAGTGGGTTCATGCCTCTAGGAATCTGGGGAAGTGACAGAAATCTCTAAGGTACTAGATGTGTTGTTGCTACTAGGGAGAAAATAGCAATCCTTTGTTCATAGAACAATCGTATTGTTTACTTTACACACTTTGCTTAATGCAATTATCTGTTGCTTGCAACTTAATACTAGAGGGGGTTCGGATGATAACCTGAAGGTGAATTATTAGTCATAGATGTAGTTGGATTACAGTCTATGTATAATGTTGTAATGCCCAATCAAATCTCATAGGAGTCAAGATGATTAGTATATGCATGTATGCTTTCTCGGTGTCTGTCAATTGCCCCGCTGTAATTTGTTCACCCAACATGTCATCTATCTTAAGGAGAATCACCTCTAGTGAACTATGGACCCCGGTCCATTCTTTTACCATCAATCTACAAATCTATTTACTGTTTTTTGTTTACTTTCTGCAAGCAATTACTATCTTCCACACAATACGTTTAATCCTTTGTTTTCAGCAAAACCGGTGAGATTGAGAACCTCACTGTAAGTTGGGGGCAAAGTTCTGTGGTTGTGTTGTGCAGGATTCCAAGTTGGATACAACACCTTGGAGGTGTTTCCTTTCTCCTACTGGTTCGATAACCTTGGTTTCATAACTGAGGAAAACGTGCTACTGTGCTCGTCATACCTTCCTCTTGGGGTTCCCCAATGAGCTTGACATGTTGAGCCGATCATCACATCTCTGGCATGCTGCCTCCGGTTAGAGGGCGGAATAACATATTGGCCAACTGCCTCATCATATTGAGGCTCTCTTCTTTTGGAATTGGCCTTGGTGCGAGGTGCATGGCATGAACTAGAGCCACCTATGAATATATTGAAGGAAATATGCCCTGAGAGGCAATAATAAAGTTATTATTATGTATTCCTTGTATATGATAGATGTTTATTTTGCATGTTATAATTGTATTGATAGAAAATATCAATACATGTGTGTTTAATAAACAAAAAGGGTTCCTGGTCATGCCTCTCTTATAGACTAGCTTGTTGATTAACAAGATGATCAAGGTTTCCTGATCATGGACATTGGATGTTGTTAATAACAAGGTCACAGCATTTGTGAAATGATGTGATGAACATTCATCCGAAGTATAGCATTACGATCAAGTCATTGTGTTTATATTGCTATAACATCATACGAAGTAATCTTTATCCTTAGACCATGAGATCATGTTAATTGCTAACACCGGAAGAGTATCTTGATAACATCAAACGTCACACCGTAACAGGGTGACTATAAAGATGGGTTCAGTGCTACGAAGGTGTTATGTTGAGGCTCATGGATCAAGAGTGGAATTTGTCAATCCAGATGACGGATAGATATACTCTGGGCCCTCTCGGTGATATCACATTAGGATAGCTTGCAAGCAAGTGATGTGATCACTAGAATGTTTTATCACGGGAACGAGAAAAGAGTGCATGTCGGTAACAAGATCAAACTAGGTATGGAGATACCGATGATCGAATCTCGGACATGTAATATATCGAGAGACAAAGGAATTTAGTTACAAGCGTTAAAGGTTCTCACGATCACATGAGTCATCGTTGAATGTGTAGGAGTCAGTACGGACCTCCAGGTCCCGCTGCTGATTATTGATCGGAGAAGGGTCTCGATCATGTCTGCATTATTCGCGAACTGTAGGGTGGCGCACTTAAGAGTTACCGGACACCATTTTGGAGCACATATGTTTCAGACGAAAGAATTGCAAAGCGCAGGAATTGTTTCAATAGAAACCGGAAATTGTTTTGGGTGAAATTGCAGAAAGTGGTTCTGCATGTGATATTGAAATATTGCAAGGGGCTATATGTGAATGTTTGTTAATTAAAGCAATTAACAAAATTCTGAATAAATTTAATAAAAGAGTTTTATTAAATGAGAGAGCATTAAATTTGGAGAAACTTAGTGCATTTAAAGTGGAGACTTTAAAAGGGAATGTGAAGAGGCATTTTAATGTGGAGGGGTTACCACCACATGAATGGGGGAGGTGAGGGGTCACCCCCCCATGCGCCGGCCATGGAGAGAGGGGGCACCCCCCTCCTCCTATAAAAGGCCACCCATTCCCTCCTTCATCCTCACACCTCCTTGTGAAGGATCTCTCTCCCCCTCTAGAATTATTCCCCCATGGTCTCGGATTAGCGAGATACATGTTCCCGGTGGCATTTCGTCTGGAAGGAGTTGCTTCTTCCGTTGGATCGCTGGAGCGAGGAGGTGGAGGTTGTCCGGTGGCTTGAACGTGTGTGCGAGTGCGGATGCACTGCTGAGTTGCGGCGCTCGGACTTCCTCATGATCTTGAGATCGGCAAGTGTACAACTACATCAACCACGAGTTCCTACTCGTTAACAAAGCTCGTTGTCTTCGAGGGTAAGTTCTCCATGGATGTATGTCCACCCGTTTGCTCTGTATCTAGTAGATAGATCTTGGCGTATAGTTCACATCGTAGGAAATTTTTGTTTTCTATGCTCCGGACCCAACATATATAGGCGGGGGGAAAGCATGTAGATAAGCATATATGTCCATGATTCAAAAACAAAAGCCTCAAACCTTTGCTTGATGTGCCAGAAGCAAACCACACCGGAATCTCTGGAGTACAACAACAGAATCTCCGGTCTATGCAAAAAGCACATCGGTGTCTCCGGTTTGAGAGACCAGAAACTCGGTCCGAAGATCGGGTTACACAAAGGAGACCGCGAGAGACTAGTTTCGAGCACATCGAGCACGGGAACTTAGCTAATGTGAGAGGAGTGCCTGCAAACATGAGTTTCTAGTGGAAGAAATTGGTACATTGCTTAAAAGGATCAAAGAGGATGAACCCTAGGTTCATGGTGAGAGAAAAATGTACTAGATTCTTCCATGGAGTGAATCCACTTGTGGGGAATGGGCCCAAGGGTGGATAGGGTGGAGTAGGCCGGAGACACGGTGGATCCCAGCGTCACTAGAGCCACGAGGCGGTGGTTTTGGAGGAGGAGGCGATGGGGGAGTTGGGGGAGGTCGAGGTGAAAGAAAGAAAACTGTGTGTTTCTCTCACCCTGGCCTCCCTTTACTCAGTGCCTGAAACCATCTTAGACTGGAGACTCCTGTCCATGGGACCAGAAACTCTAGACTAACCAGAGACTTCGGTGTGAGAACACCGGAAACTCCGGCCCTCTTCGACCAAAACTGCCAGTTTAAGTGTATGAGGACATATATGACAAAAACATGTTTTAGGGGAGGGAATAAGGCTTGGGATAAGATGTCATACTGTGAAGATCATAAAACGCAAGAGGCTTGAAAAACAAAGCCATGGAACAACCGACTAAGAGTATATGCAAGCAAATCCGACAAAATACCCAAATTTCTCAATGAGATGCAACCTCTCCAAAATGAGAGGGTCGGTGGTTGTAGCCACCATGTTTGAGTATATGTGTCATGACACCACGGGGATATATCCTGAGTTCATAGACACTACTCGTCATTGAAGCCCACTTATCATAGAAATGATAGAACTAGTATGATATTGTTACTTTTGGCATTATGGGGGGAGTGATAGCACAATGGATTAGGACCGCACTCCCCTATCTCCATGCCCACATTTAAACCAAATAAGGATCAATATATAGGTGAGTATGCAAGATGATCAAGTCAAACTCCTTAAATCTACGATATTTAGCTCATTCCTCAAATAGAAAAACCTTGCTTCATCAAGAGGCTTCGTGAAAATATCGGCAAGTTGGTCTTTGGTTGAAACATAAGATAACTCCATATCTCCTCGAGCAACATGATATCTAATAAAATGATGATGAATCTCAATATGCTTCGTCCTTGTATGATCCACCGTGTTGTAGGCAATCTTGATAGCACTTTCATTGTCACATAAAAGAGGCACTTTGTCACAATGGATACCATATTCCTTTAATTTTGCCTCATCCATAACAATTGAGTGCATGCACTAGCTACTGCCACATATTCGGCTTCGGCGGTGGAGAGAGATATACAATTTTGCTTCTTGGAGGACCAACACACCAAGGACCTACCAAGAAATTGGCAAGCCCCGGAGGTTGATTTTCTATCATCCTTGTCACCATCCCAATCCGAATCCGTGTACCCACAAAGAGAGAATGTTGAGCCCCTAGGATACCACACACCACAGTTTGGAGTATGAACCATATACTAAAAGATTCTTTTGACCGCCATCAAGTGGCTTTCTTTAGGAGCCACTTGATATCTTTCACACACTCCTACACTTAACACTATATCGGGTCTAGATGCATAAAGGTAAAGCAAAGAACTAATCATAGACCGATATACCTTTTGATCCACATCTTTACCATTTGGATTTAGTTCAAGATGAGTCTTGGTTGCCATGGGAGTAGGAGCTCCATTTAGTTCTTTTATGTTGAACCTCTTGAGAATGTCTTGAGTATACTTGGCTTGATTGAAGAAAGTTCCTCCTCTTACTTGCTTGATCTCAAAACCAAGGAATAACCTCAACTCGCCCATCATAGACATCCTAAACCTGTCAGTCATAAGCTTTGAGAATTCATCATTAAATGCTTTGTTAGACAAACCAAAGATGATATCATCAACATATATTTGGCAAATGAAAAGCTCCCCGTTAACTTTCTTAGTAAAAAGAGTGGGATCAATTTTCCCAACTTCAAACCCATAGTCAAACAACAACTCTCTAAGGTGCTCATACCACGTGCGTGGAGCTTGTTTAATCCCATAGAGCACCTTATCAAGCTTGTAGACGTGGTTTGGGAAGTTGGGATCCTCGAACCCCGGAGGTTTCTTAACATAAACCAACTCTTGAAGTGGACCATTTAGAAAAGCACTTTCCACATCCATTTGTTGCAATTTAAAGTTATGATGTGCAACATATGCAAGAAGGATACGGATGGACTCAAGACGAGCCACGTGAGCATAGGTATCTCCATAATCAATGCCTTCAATTTGAGAGAACCCTTGAGCTACCAATCTTGCCTTGTTCCTCACAATAATTCCATGTTCATCTTGCTTGTTCTTGAATATCCATTTAGTGCCAATAACATTGCAGCACTCTTTGGGATTTTCTACTAACTTCCAAACTTTGTTTCTCTCGAAGTTGTTGAGCTCATTATGCATGGATTCTAACCAATCTGAATCTTTAAGAGCTTCCCACACTTTCTTGGGCTCCACCATGGATATATGAGCTTGATGCTCACCAAAATGCTTCAATTGAGATCGAGTGGACATTCCACTCCTTAGATACCCAAGAACATTCTCAAGAGTGTGGTCTGTTTTTTCCAACATTCTATCCACTGTATATTTGTGACGAGTTTCGATCTCCTTGTTGTTTCTTGTGGGGATCTCTTCATCATTTTAGTCCCCATATTGACCTTCAACTTGACCTTGACCATTAGAGGGTTCATTCTCATCATCATGAGGCATAGGTTGATCTTGGTCTTGATCAGGCATACTCCTAGAGAGGCATCGAGAGGATCTTGTAGATGACTCAATGAATCTGCCTTTTGCAATTAACTGTGTAGACCTAGACAATCTGGTCAATGGATAGGCCGGATAATCTGGCCTAGAGCTTCCATCCCGATCAACATGGTGCGGGTTCTCAGCTTGTCTTTGGCTTGCGTCATCATTGGCTTCAACAATAGTAGCTTGTTGATGCTATGAAGATGAGGGCTCTACTTGATTAGAGCATAGTTCTTCCCGATTCGCCAGAAGGGGCTCCTCAACGGGGCATATGAATCCCGCGCCCATTCTTCTTATGGCATCTTGAGGTATTTCATCATCTACATCACAAACATCAACATGCCCTGCTTAGGGGCCATCATATTCTTCGAAAACTACACTACAAGACTCTATGACAATACCGGAGAGTTTATCATAGATTCTATAAGTGTGGGAATCGAGACCATAGCCAACAAAAATACCCTCTAAAGCTTTGGAATCAAATTTGGACAAACGAACACCTTTTATGAGGTATAAACACTTACAACCAAACACCCAGAAGTATGAAACGTTGGGCTTGTTACCGGTAAGTATCTCATATGGAGTCTTGATCAACTTTTTGCGGAGGTAGATCCGGTTCGGTGCATGGCAAGCAGTGGAGATTGCCTCAGCCCAAAAGTTGTATGGAGACTTAAACTCCACCAACATGGAACTTGCCATATCCATTAATGTCTGGTTATTCCTCTCAATTACACCATTTTGTTGAGGGGTATATGCAACGAAATATTGATGTTTTATCCCCTCATCACTAAGAAATCTATTCAAGGTGTAATTCTTGAACTCGGTGTCGTTATCGCTTCTTATCATCAACATGGGGACATTGTATTAACGTTGAACCATATTGATGAAGTCAATGAAGTTTTATTGGGTCTCACTCTTCAACTTGAAGAAATATACCCATATATATCTTGAGTAGTCATCAACAATCACTAAACAATATTTCTTCCCACCAAGACTCGCATGAGATGTGGGACCAAAGAGATCCCCGTGAGTAAACTCTAAGATCCTCTTGGATTTTACAATGTTATTGGTTTTTTTTGGGGAGAATCATGCATTTTTCCTTCAACACAAGCCCTGCACACACGATCTTTGGCAAAACAAACATTTTCTTTTAGTCCAACAATATGGCCACCCTTGTGGAGACTTTGCAAAGTCCTCATATTGACATGGGCTAGACGGCGATGCCATAGCCAACCCACATCGGCCTTTCCGAATTGGCACATCGCACGTGTAGTGGTTTTCTCCGAAAAGTCCACCACATACAAGTCATTTTCGACGTACCCAACGAAAGAGACCTTTAGAGTCTTGCTCCACAAGAGAACCATAATATCATTATCAATAAAGATGACAAAACCCATCTTTCTAAGAGCACGGACTGAAAGTAAATTATACCCAAGGGTCTCAACAAGCATGATGCCCATGAGAGTAGTATCGTGTGCAATCACAACCTTGCCAAGACCCATTACCCGAGATCTTGATTTACCGACATATGTGATGATTATTTGATCATGATTCGGCCTTAGCTCTGTCATTACCGCCTTGCTTCCAGACATATGCCTTGTGCATCCACTATCAAGCACCCACTTTGACCCGCCAGAAGCATAGTTCTATAAGAGATCAAACTAGTTTTTAGGTACCCATTTTTCAATGATTCCTCTTTTGTTAGTGACAAGGGTCTTGGGAACCCAAATAGACCAAGCAATATAACCATCAAGTGGGCCAACATATTGTGCATAAACATCACCATAATAATCACGCATTAAAACATAGTGAGGGTTAGCAATTCCCGCAAAGTCATCATGTGACATAGTTATGCCAGTTGTGGTATTACTACCCATAATGGTCTTGTCTTATGATTGTGTGGGCTTGGCCTTCTTCTTCTTCTTCTTTTTGGCCTTGGACACATATCCAATGCCTCTTTTCTCATTATTTGACCTTTGCTTACTCAAAAGGTCATAAAGACACTTGTTTCCTTTGGGGAAGGTGGACTTTACAAGCTCCCCCTTCAACCTAGCATTTTCCTCAAAGATGTTTGTACTACTAGAATGAATGAAAATACTATGTGAAGCAATATTAGTCAATTGAGTTTGAAGTTGTTCACGAGACTTTGCGAGAGTCAAGAGTTCACTTTCCAAGGCCCTGTGAGCCTTGTCAAGCTTATCAAAGTCATCAACAAGTTTGTCATGAACAACACCAAACTCAATCTTATCCTTTTTAGCGTTTTTATACTTCGCAATGGCATGATCACGTTCCTTAATGAGTTTAGTGAAAATTTGATCATTTGCCTCATCGAGGCCTTCATGTTTCTCCTCAAAGGACTCCCTAGTATCTTGCTCTTCTTCTAGAGCATTAGTTAGAGCATCCATCTCAAGAATGTGCTCTCTCCCAAGTGTGCATCTCTCATCAAGAAGCTCCTATGTGTGAGAAAGTTGATTCAAGAGATTCACAAAATGCTTCTTGTGCTCCCCTTTCAGGTTAGTCATATAAACATCGAAAGCAACTAATTCCTCCTTCACCTCAAGAGTTATATCATCATTCAATTCATCATTGATCATAGAGGTGGAGAGAGGAGATGATGATACCTACGATGCTCTTGCCATAAGGCAAGTGACGTTCTTGTTGGAGATATCATTTGGAGAGTCGAAGAGTGAGAAGGTGGATGTAGAGGTGGTGGCGATGGCTACCACACCATTTGATGTTTCTTCTTCTTCCTCATCTTCATCATAGGATGATAACTCTTCATGTGCTATCAATGCAATGTCAGCTGACTTCTTGTTGGTGGCATTCTTCTTGATGAAAGGCTTCTTGAAAGGGACCTTTGACTTTTTCTTCAATATAAGTACACCACCATGATCTTCTCTCTTCTCATATGGACATTGAGCAACAAAATGATAGCGGTCACTGATACGTCCAAAACGTATCTACTTTCCTGAACACTTTTGCTATTGTTTTTCCTCTAAACTTGTATGATTTGGATAGAACTAACACGGACTGACACTATTTTAGCAAAATTACCTTGGTGTCTAGTTTTTGTGCAGAAAATCAACTATCAGGAAAAATCCCAGAAAATATGCCAAAAATCCTATTTCACCAGAAGATTCACGGAGCCAGAAGACGAGATGGAGGAGGGCCATGAGGGGCCCACACCACCTGGCCGTGCGGGCCAGGCCAGGCCGTGCCTAGGGGTGGTGTGGCCGCCTCAGTCACCCCCTCGGCCTCCCTGTTCACCTATAAGTTGCCTCTTGACCTAAAAACCAAGGGGGGTTTGACGTTTTTCAGAGTTCCGTACGCCGCCACCACCAGATTCCGTGATTCAGAACCAGAAACTCCATTCTGGCACCCTACCGGGACGGGGAATTAGAGGAGATCATCGCCATCATCATCACCATCGCTTATGCATCAACCATCCATGATTCCCCCATCCATGAGTGAGTAATCCCCCGTTGTAGGCTATGGGGATGGTAGGGATTGGATGAGATCATTCATGTAATGGCATAAGATTGTTAGGGCATGGTGCCTAGTATCTATTATTAGTGCTTTTTGAATTTGTTGCAACTTGTTATGCTTAATGCTTGTCACTAGGGCCTGAGTGCCATGATTTCAGATCTGAACATGTTATTGATTCATTATGATAGTATCGTTTATGGTCTTACCTACAAGTTGTATACACATATTGTTGTCCGGAACCAAAGGCCCCGAAGTGACAATAATCGGGATAATCGGAGGGGGTGGCTTTGATGTGAGGATCACATGTGTTCAGGAGTGTTAATGCTTTGCTCCGGTGCTCTATTAAAAGGAGCACCTTAATTGCCAGTAGTTCCCTTCAGGCCCTGCTGCAAACGGGCTGGCAGGACAAAAGATGTTGTGCAAGTTCTCATTGCGAGCACATATGAGTATATATGGAACACATGCCTATGATTATTTAGTACTTGGATACTTTATCTTATTTATCTGCAAATGACCTATGTATTGATTGCCATATGAATTGTCTTGTCCATGCAACGCCCGTCCATCCATCCCTATGCCTACCACGCTTTAATCCTACTATTTACTTCAATTGTTACTGTTGTCTTTACTTTTACTACTGTTATTACTTTGCTATTGCTACTACAAAACTGTTACTACTGATAAACTGTTGTGAGCAAGATTGTTTCCAGGTGCAGCTGAATTGACAACTCAGTTGTTAAGACTTATAAATATTCCTTGGCTCCCCTTGTGTCGAATCAATAAATTGGGTTTCACTTCCCTCGAAAATACTGCGATACACTCCCTATACTTGTGGGTCATCAAGACTATTTTCTGGTGCCGTTGCTGGGGAGCATAGCTCTATTTATCAAGTTCACTTGGAACCACTATTGTTCGCTACCATCCGTTCATCATGGGTAAGTCTCGTGATGGAAAGGTTCCTATATTACCATCCACTACAAGGATAGGTATGGTTCTGAACACCTCTGTTGCTCTTGATTCACCATCTGTTATGAGTAAGCTCCTTACACCACCACATACACATGCTACACACACTGCTACTACTGCTGAATCTGAAACTTCTGATACTTTTGATGTTGCTTCTATTGTGCTTGATAAAAGTGGTTCATTAGGTCCTTTTCTAGATGCTATGATTTCTAGAACTATAGCTGGAAATACTGAAACTCCTAATGAAGACACTACTACACTTGTCAGTTCACCTGAGTCTAGAGAGAGCTATGATATTGAAGACGGATATATAGAAATGACTGATGAATTTATTAAAGAATGCCAAAACACCCATGGTAGGAGTGCTATTAAGAGTCTTCTTGAGAAACATATTGTTAGACCTAAATTATCTCCTAATGCTAAGTTTGCTACATCTCCCATAAACATTAAAGATGAGGATTATGATTTCTCTCTTGATTTATCTTACATAACTATTGTTGAGAAAGAACCTTTTTGTGGGACTAAGAATGAAAGTGCGGTAGCACATATGACTAAGCTTTCTACCATGAGTGGTTTATTTTCTGATGATATTAAGATGCGCACCTACTTTGTTGCTAAAATTTTCCCTTTTTCACGAAAGGAGAAGCTAAAACTTGGTTTAATAATTTACCTCCTGGATCTATTGATAGCCTTGATTGCTTGATTAGTACCTTCCTTCAGAAATATTTCCCTCCTAGTGCTAGACATGCTGTTTTGCAGGAACTTTTTGATTTTAAACAGGAAGAGAAAGAGATATTGCCTGAATCATGGGCAAGTTTTTATGCTTTGATTCATGCACAGGTTGGATGTCCATTACCTAAAAATGAGCTTCTTGATATATATTATAATGGACTAACTGAAGAATCTAGGACATACCTGGATAGTTGTGCTGATTGTGTTTTCAGTAATAGGACTCCCAAGGAAGCTGAGGAATTAATGGCTAAAATAAGCAATAATTATGAAGATTGGACTCCTCCTGAACCAACTATACCTGAGACAACTACACCTGAGTTAACTGTGCCTGAGCCAACACCAACACCAAAACCAAAGAAGAGGGGAGTTATTGAACTAAATGATGAAGTGATGAAGGAAGCTAAGAAATGTCTTAAGGAGAAGGGAATTAAAGCTGCAAATGTCAAGAATTTACCTCCTATAGAAGAATTATGTAAGTCAATCCCCCACTCATCCACTATTGAGGTACACTCTCTCCAACATTTTGATGAAGGTGATATTCCTTACTCTAAACCTCCTGATCAATGCTTAGAAGAATTTGATGTTTTTATTGTTAAGTAAGATAATTTTAATAAAAGGGTGCAAAATCATCTAATGGAAAACTCTAGAGCTATTGTTGAGTTGAAGGATATTGTGAAACGAACCTCTAATGATGTTAAAATGCTTGTTAAACATTTTCAAATGGTTCAAACTCAAATTGATCAGCTTATTAAAGTACAAAAAGACTTGCTAGTTAATGCTGCTAAAGAAAAACATGCTTATGAAATTAGAACTAGAAGTGGTGCTGCTACCCAGGATTCTCTATATCCTGAGGGGAATCCTAAAAGAATTGAGCATGATTCTCAACAAACTGAAAATAGTGGTACTACTCCTAAGAAAAGGAAAAGGAAAAAGAAACATAAAACTATTGTAGAACCTTCTGAAACTGCTAAAGATCCTAATAGTATATCTGTCTCTGATGCTGAAACTGAAAGTGATAATGAAGAAAATGATGCTCCTGATAAACAAAAAGTTGAAGAAGAACCTGAAAGGCACACTAAGAATACTAAATACACTAAAGAAGATTTTGTTGCTAAGAAACATGGTAGTGAAAGAGAGCCTTGGGTCCAAAAACCTATGCCTTTCCCTGATAAGAAACACAAGTCAAAGGAAGATGAACACTACAACAAGTTTTGTGAGTGGATGAAACCTTTATTTTTGCAAATTCCTTTGACTGATGCTATTAAATTGCCTCCTTATTCAAAGTATATGAAGGATATTGTCTCTAATAAAAGGAAGATCCCTAATGAAGAAATTTCTACTTTGCTTGCCAATTATTCCTTTAATGGTAACCAAAGAAACTTGGAGACCCAGGGATTCCAACTATTCCATGCTCTATTAAAAATAATTATGTTAGAACTGCTTTGTGTGATTTGGGAGCAGGAGTTAGTGTTATACCTTTTTCTCTCTATAAGAGACTTCAATTGGAAAACCTTATACCAACTGATATATCTTTGCAAATGGCTGATAAATCTACTACTATTCCTGTTGGTATATGTGAGGATGTACCTGTTCAAGTTGCTCATAATTGCTTGATATTAACTGACTTTGTTGTGCTTGAAATGCCTAAAGATGACAATATGTCTATTATTCTTGGGAGACCTTTTCTTAATACTGCAGGAGCTGTTATTAATTGTAATCAAGGAAAGGTGACTTTTAATGTTAATGACAAGTAACATACTGTCTATTTACCAAAGAAGATTGATATGACTTATGGTTTAAATTCAATTGAACATGTTGAGGGCATCCAAGTTGGAGAAATATATTGTCCCATACCACGAGAAAAATATGAAACTATTATGATCGGGACCATTGCTATCAAGGTTGAGGTAACATAATCATTAGTGGAATACAAAGTTTTGTTTCATATAAAATTGTTTTGGTAACAAGACCTGATTAACCTTGTTAACAGAGGGATTTTAATGAACAAAACAATGTTTTCACCATGATTATCTTTGTTTACTTTTAGTTTATCCATTTTAGTTTTTGCTTTCACTTAGTTCACTTTTCTGTTGTTAGTTGCTTGCTTATTAGAGTGTCTTAGAACTTCTGAAGTTTTAGCTTTGTTTTGTTTTTGCATCTTTCCAAAGCCATCTTCCTGTCAGAAAATCATTCATCAATACTTGAAAATTGCTAAAAAAATAAAGTGTCTCGAAAAATTCCAAAAAATTCATATTAAAATTTTACGTAAAAAAAGGGGTAGAGAAGTGCCTGGAGTGTACCAGGGGGGCCCACCAGGGAGGCACCTGGTGGCGCGGCCACCCCAGGGGCGCGCCTAGCCATGGTGTGGGCCACCCCTGGACCTCCACTCACTCTCTCACTTGCCACTGTCTTCTCTCTCCCAAGAAAACATCAGTTCATTGCTCGAAATCGCGTTCTTCCTGTTCTTGTCCACGATTTTTCGATCTCCTTGCTCAGCCCATCTTTGCTACTGAAATTTGGAGCATTTGTTCTCCGGTATGTGATTCTCCGCTTGTCCAAGTAGATTTGTGTTTAGTGGTTTATACCTTGAGTATTTTGCTACTGTAGGTGATAGGTTATGTAAGCTTGTAAGCCTGTTCAATGCTTAGAAAATTTGTTTTGATGCATGTTTAGGCCTCTTACAAGTCCCTTTGAGTAGTTCCCTTCATTATGTATTCACTTTGCAATCACTTGTATAATGGATGATTAAATTTCAGAATATCAAAGATGAACAACCACACTTTTGGAGAAATATTTGAGAGGGACACATCCAGGAGGGAATGGCCTTCAAGATCAGCCTCTCAGTTTAGGCCGTCATATAATGAAGATCTTATTGCACCATGCTTTGGCAATGAAGGAGATGAGGGAGATGCTCACCCATCTACTTTCCCTTGTTTTACCTTTTTGCGAGCTGCAGGGATCCTTGATGAGTTCTTACTTCTTGTTCAGAGGGTTGGGCTGACCACCTACATGGAAGATGAGAGTGGGCAATATGCCGTGCTCACCAAAACTTTCATTGAGAGTTTCGTTTTCACTAACACCCCTTATCAGTTAACTGTTTCATTCAAGATTTATAATCTACCTATTACCATGCCATTGGAAAGATTTTGCAGCATTGTAGGCATAGGCATGATCGGGACAGTGAACAAGATCCAAGGTTGACCTGCTAATTTGCTGGAGCTCTACCGAAGTGTGACAAATGACGATGACCACGTAGCTCAGCGCGGGAAGATAAGAAATATTCAACTCCCAGCTCTAAGATATTTTGCTTATTATCTTGCCACTAGTATTCTTGGTAGGGAGAACACTAGTAACATTTCTAATTATCATTTGGCCTTCCTTGTTGTTGCACTTAATAACGATACCAAGTATAATCTTGGCTCTCTCATTGCTCGCAGCCTAGCCGCTAGAGGACCTATTTATGGGGGCATTATTGCCTCACATATGGTTGTTGCTTTAGAACTTTCTATGGATCCTAATGATATTGTGTTGACACCACAAAAGCTTGATCTTGCTACTATGAAAACGCATCACTTTGTCACTGCTGACTCTAGTACGGAGGGTTTAGTATACAGGATGTTGTTTACTGATGGAGAGAGAGGGAAATTCCTTTGCCACAATCCACTTTGTTCAGTATTTACAGGAGGCCATGGTCGCGTTCCAAGGAGGAGGTGGACGAGCAGCTCCGCTTGCTTGGTTTCCACGGGCAACAACAGGGGGATGTGCCCTCTTACGACTATTATGCGCACTACGCTGGGGCATCCTCGAGCTCGTATCAGGACGAGGGCACATCCTCACCGTACTACGAAGGCGCTCCATCTTGGCCAGCTTGGGATTGATACCCACTTAGGCCAAAAGCCTAAGCGGTACACCGACACCACACTCATCTCCTTACCATGTTTAGTCGTTCTTTGTATATCCATGTTTCGCTTTCCTTTGCTTTCCAAAACACAAAAAGACCAAAAATATTTTCGTTGTTTCTCTTTGTTTGCTTCTTTTTCTTTTTGCCTTGGTTTGCCTTTTCCTTTTTGCTTTGTTTTGATTATTCAAAAAACCCAAAAAGATTTCGCTTTGCTTGTTCTTCCTTTTGGTTCTTGACTTTTAAAATCGAAAACCCAAAAATATTTGTTGTTCTTCTTTGGTTTTGTGAAGTTCGTTGCAGGGTTTAGCAGTCCTCAGTGGAGTTGGGTTTCATGTTATTATTCAAGTCACACAAGTGAAGGGCAATAATGACGATCAATCACGACTTGAGGTGTGGTAAGAGGCTGGTAACGAACTCTATTTCTTTTCATTTTTGTACATATACTCATCATTGTGGGCATGCTTAGTCTGTTCATGTAAGGTGTATGTTATTTATGGATGCTTAGTAGTTCTTGCTTTCTTATGATTAGCTCCAGCTTGCTAATGGTTTGTAGCATGTCATATGAATGTTTGCTTGCATTGCTCTATTCATAGCTTGGTATGACACTGTGGTATCCTCCTCTGAATGTTTCACTTGAATTGACTTGGCACATGCTCACGCATGCATATGACTGAAACAATAATCAGTTAAGCCTCGATGAATTATTTTGCCTCAGGGGTCTTGAATCACTTTCATGCCATGATTAGTCCTGTGTTGTTGCAAGCATGATTACGACAGTTATTGCTCTCTCGTTTGTCGCTCCCTTACTATTGCTAGCCTTCACTTGCACTAAGTATGAGCTCTACTCGTGTTTCCAACTCCCCAAAACCAATATTGCCAAAAGTGTCCACTATACCTACCTATTAGCATCATTTGCTTTTCTGTGCATATTCAGTATGCCTTGTTTTCTTCCGAACAAAATGTTTGCTTGTTATGAGAAAGTTAGTTAGTAAAGCTCTCACGAACTTGATGGCACACTTTATTTCTTACACTTAATAAACCTGAACCATTGTGACTATCCATGAAAGTTATATGCTTGCAAATTATAGGCTGGGGATTAGCAGAACCGTGCTGTCACGGGGAACGCTTTCAACACCTGTAAATATATACCCCGTTGATATCATGCTCTTTTGTTTAGTCATCGGTGTGAAATAAAAGGGGAGTTTGTAAGTCCATGGAGTTATATATGTGTGTTAGAGAAACGCCTGGGCGTCTGGTCTAATCCATGCCTAATCATGGTGGAAACCTGCAGCGTAACCATAATGAGCAATCTATGAAGCATTCTTCTTATAAAAAAGAGAGAGAGATAGTTATTGAGAAAAGGAGAAAAAAAGATGATGAGAAAAGAGGAAAGAGAGAAAAAAGCACCATTTTCCCATGGTAAATAAGAAGATGTTGAGATGCTTATTGTCTGCTTGCCTTGTCATTTTGATATGGGGATTCTTCCGTATCATCAGCAAGGGGTGCCCCATTGGCGGTTCTCTATGATACGCATGTATTTACTATGACAAGAACTTACCGGTAACTAAAGTTGAGTAGCATGAGGAGCGGCCCTCGTACTCAAGGGACATGAGATTTCCAGTTTATGGTCTGTCAAGCATATTACTCGTATTGGACCTCACTTTCACCTTAACCATTTAAAGATGCTTATGATAGGGGCAATGAGAGCTCAAAGCTAATGATTACCATACTTTCAGCATTTGGAAGCCTTTCAAACTTTTCAAAACCTTTTCATTTCCTTGTTGAGTCTCTACATATTCTATGAGCACTTTCTTGAGAGCATAGTTGTCATTCTTAGTGTAATATGCTTGTCTCAAAATTTGGATTAATTGTGTCATGACTTTGATGCTTGTATCTTTGATATCTTTACTTCTAGTCTTCACTTGAACTTCAGAGGTGCCTTGGCATTTATGTTTTCTCTAAAATCAAAGGCAAGCGAGATACCACTCTATCATACCTTTTTATGAGCATTGTAATGTTGCTTATGTTTATGTTTCATGCTACTTATTTTTTTTGAGTTGAAATCTCTTCATAGCTTGCAATGACTATTTAGTGACCTTATTTGCATACTCCTTATTATGAGTTGTCTAAGTACTTGATCATATGTTGAGAATATATATATCATATGAAGCAAATGTGTTCGTGAAAGTTTCTTTTATCGCACTCAGTTTTGAACTGAATTGCTTGAGGACAAGCAATAAGCTAAGCTTGGGGGGAGTTGATACGTCCAAAACGTACCTACTTTCCCAAACACTTTTTCTATTGTTTTTCCTCTAAACTTGTGTGATTTGGATAGAACTAACATCGACTTACGTTGTTTTCAGCAGAATTACCTTGGTGTCTAGTTTTTGTGCAGAAAATCAACTATCAGGAAAAATCCCAAAAAATATGCCAAAAATCCTATTTCACCAGAAGATTCATGGAGCCAGAAGACGAGACGGAGGAGGGCCACGAGGGGCCCACACCACCTGGCCGCGCGGGCCTGGCCAGGCCGCGCCTGGGGGTGGTGTGGCCGCCTCGGTCACCCCCTCGGCCTCCCTCTTCGCCTATAAGTTGCCTCTTGACCTAAAAACCAAGGGGTGTTTGATGTTTTTCTAGAAAGAGTTCCGCTATGCCGCCACCACCAGATTCCGTGATTCAGAACCAGAAACTCTGTTCTGGCACCCTGCCGGGACGGGGAATTGGAGGAGATATCGCCATCATCATCACCATCGCTTCTCCATCAACCATCCATGATTCCCCCATCCATGAGTGAGTAATCCCCCGCTGTAGGATATGGGTATGGTAGGGATTGGATGAGATCGTTCATGTAATGGCATCAGATTGTTAGGGCATGGTGCCTAGTATCTATTATTAGTGCTTTTTGAGTTTGTTGCAACTTGTTATGCTTAATGCTTGTCACTATGGCCCGAGTGCCATGATTTCAGATCTGAACATGTTATTGATTCATTATGATAGTATCGTTTATGGTCTTACCTGCAAGTTGTATACACATATTGTTGTCCGGAACCAAAGGCCCCGAAGTGACAATAATCGGGATAACCGGAAGGGATGGCTTTGATGTGAGGATCACATGTGTTCAGGAGTGTTAATGCTTTGCTCCGGTGCTCTATTAAAAGGAGCACCTTAATTGCCAGTAGTTCCCTTGAGGCCCTTCTGCAAACGTGCTGGCAGGAAAAAAGATGTTGTGCAAGTTCTCATTGCGAGCACGTATGACTATATATGGAACACATGCCTATGATTATTTAGTACTTGGATGCTTTATCTTATTTATCTGCAAATTCCCTATGTCTTGATTGCCATATGAATTGTCTTATCCATGCAACGCCCGTCCATCCATCCCTATGCCTACCGCGCTTTAATCCTACTATTAACTGCAATTGTTATTACTGTCTTTACTTTTACTACTGTTATTACTTTGCTATTGCTACTACAAAACTGTTACTACTGATAAACTGCTATGAGCAAGATTGTTTCCAGGTGCAGCTGAATTGACAACTCAGTTGTTAAGACTTATACATATTCTTTGGCTCCCCTTGTGTCGAATCAATAAATTGGGGTTCACTTCCCTCGAAAATACTGCGATACACCCTCTATACTTGTGGGTCATCAGTCACCACAGTTGAAGCAAGTTCTCAATCTTGAACCATTCTCTTTTCTACCACTTGGGTTGCTTCTTCATTGCATCTCCATCTTGGCCTTGGCGGGATCCTTCCAAAAGTTCCTTGCATAGAAGGACTTGTATTCACCATGAGCAACTTTGACATCTTCGGGGTGGCTCATAGCAAGAATTTCATTACTTCCTTCTTCTACCTCATACTCCACAACCTTGGCCTTCAAGGCAAGATTAACACCATTGCTCATTCCAAGGGCACAAGCGCGTGCATCTTTGACATTCTTGGCAGTAACCTTGAAGGTAGACATCTCTTGTATAACTTCATTGGAGGTCATGCGATGGTAGTTGTGTCTTCCTTGGAGACTATTCAAGTCAGTAGGCTCGAAGGGCATGAGCGCACTCACATACTTCCTTTTTATCCAAGCATCATCCACATGAGAGGCGCCAACATTTCTAAAAGCGGCGGCAGTGGATTTGAGTCTTCGATACATGTCTTCATGGTCTTCGCCATCCTTCATATAGAAGCCTTCGTCTTCATTCCTCAAGGCACCATATTGATTTCTTCTCATGCTCTCATTTCCAATGAACAAATAAACGAGAGCATCCCAATCTTCCTTGGTGGTGTTGAGGTGTTCAATGTGAGGAAAATCTTTTGGCCCCACACCAAGTTGAATCATGTGCAAAGCGGTGGCGTTGAGTTGACTATTGACTACTTCTCTTCTTGTCAAGTTGGTTGGATCCTCAATTTTGAGTCCTTCAATAATATTCCACAAGTCAATGTAAGAGCTACGCACATGGGATTTTATCAAAACTTGCCATTGAGCAAAAGAATGTGCAACTAGCATAGGTGGGTCACCTCTATTATTTATATGGGGATGAGGGATCAGGGGGTCGAGGGAGTACCAACCGGGAACCGAATGGTGCTCTTCCTTCCCATCGCCCTTTTTGGTGGAGGAGTTAGTGGAATTATGTTCATCCCCCACTACTTCAACCGCTGGTTTAGCCAAAGTGTTCCCCTTCAGAATCAGAGATGGTTCCTCTTGAGAAGGAGGTGGTGAGGCCATCTTTTCCTTAACAAGTTGCTCAACTAGTTGACACAACTGTTGGATTTCATTGCCCAAGGAGGATCTCAAGCTTGTTTCCAAATTCTTGAGATCCACCATGGTCACCGAGGTTCTAGCCTCACTCCCTCCATCCTCATCTTGGTTACCCATCCACCTTAGGCGGTTAAGCCCGAATAAAGAGTCGAGGCTCTGATACCAATTGAAAGGATCATATGGGCACCTAGAGGGGGGGGGTGAATAGGGAGAATATCATTTTGCGGCCCGAAAGTTGGGGTGTCCAGGCAACGCGGTACCCAAGTTCCCTGAAATCATCCGCGATGACTACAGTTGGTGTGCCAAATACTCAGAGGGTCTTTTTCGGCACGAATTCAACTTTATGTTTCAATACAAAAAATCAGGCTAACGGCCGTCAAGTTGGGCCCCCCTGTCAGTTCTCGCCGTTATGTCGCTCCTGTCGCTCCCGTCGCTTAGGTGTCAATTAGGCTTGCAGCGTTGGCGCCTGCATCCATTACGCGTCTTCTTCTTCCCCGGAGCGGCAATCTGTGGGGCATCGTAGCCATGGCGCGGAGCTAGGACATGGACGAACCTGCTCGGCCCAGCTCTCCTCCCTGTAGGCTTGCAGCGTTGGCGCCTCCATTACTCGTCTTCTTCCCCGGAGTGGCAATCTATGGTCGCGGCCACGGTGCAGAGCTAGGAAGTGACGAAGCTGCTCGGCCCCGCTCTCCTCCCCATCCCGAGTCGGAGCTCGCCCTCACCATTGACGCACCCATGGCACGGTCGGGGACGAGAATTGGTTCCCAGTGAGATCTATCACCTTGTCGACCATTCTCGGTTCTGTTTTCCTCCTCTAGAATCCGAGCTCGCCGTCGCCGTGGTTGCACCCGCACCAATTCTGCCACCTCTGCTGAGGTCTCTGTGGTAGCTCAAGTTCTAGGGCTCTCCAAGTTCTACCATGTTGGGCCAGTAAGTGTTGTTGTATGTTAAACTAGCAAATCTCTTTTTTCAAATCTCTTGGGCTGTACGAACTTCATTGTGTTTAATTATGAAAGACAAAATATAAATGACTTCTCTCAATTTCTCGCATAGAAAAATGCACAGCTAATTTCATATTCTCGCAGGAACTGGCCCCACTTGTTGAACCGGCGGCACTGCCACGATCTCCACGTAACCACGGTGAGTTCTCGAACCGAAAGTTGCAGTTACCATGTTTGTTCTGCAGTCATTCCTCTTCCTTAGTCATTCTTCTGCAGTTTTTCCTGGGCGCTTCTTCTTCCTCTATTCTAGAACCGTCGGTTCATCTTCTTCTTCCTCTCGCTGACAGTTCCTTGCAGGCAGTTCCTTTCACCCATTTCCTTGCAGGCATGGACGATGGGAAACGCACAACAGAGACCCACTTGGTCCCTGCCCATGGCACCATGACTTTGACAGTGGTGTACACTAATGATGAAGCGACTGTGGAGACAACTCTCGCCAGGTTTGAGCAATTGGTTGATAAAGAGAAGCACAAGTTTGTGGGGCTAGACTTGGAGTACACCCGTGCAAATAAGCAAAAAAATCCTCCACAAGAGATCATTGTCGTGCAAATCGCCATACATGAGGAGGTTCTCGTTTACCACTTCTGCAGGTATGTGAAATTTAAATTTGAGATCACCACTTCTGCATCCCTTGTTCCCTTACATCCCTAGAACCATCTAAGTGCAGGAGTAAACCAACTGAGATGCGTTGTCCGGCTCTGGTCGAGTTCATGTGTAGGAAAGGGATAACTTTCACTAGCGTGGATATCACAAATGACACAAATATGCTTTCTCGTGCGTTGATAAAAATCCCAGAGGGGCACCACATCGACATCCAAAATCTGTACAAGATCAAATCATACCCAGCGAAGGATGGCATGGGTGATCTGGCAGCGGAAATCATCGATAAATCCTATGAAAAACTAAAGAAATTGAAGCGATTCGATCACGATTACTGGGAGTGGAAGCCGATGAGCCAGGTGCGCCTCGAGTATGCAGCCAGAGACGCCTACATGGCGTACGAGTTGTACAGTAAGCTCATTACCATGAAAGATGGGATGGTTAAGGCGGGGTTTTTCGCGAGAGAGCTATGCCCTGGTTGCAAGCTAGCCCAGGAGAAGAAGCGCGAGGAAGACAGAAAGCGGTTTCAGGACGAGCAGGGATCTCGGGATGGTGGCGACATCAAGCGGCTGAAGGGGAAGCAAGTCAAGGACGACAACAAGTGGTGGTGATACATTATGTGTTTGAACTAGATTTTAGTTTCTAGTTTATTATGTGTGTGATACATTTAGTTAGTTCAATACAAAATTTGAACCAATTTAACTTGTTGATGTATTTCTTGACAATTATAATATAACCGAGCACTAGAAATATTTTGTAGTGTGCATGAGCATGATCAGTAAATATAATTGAACACTAGAAACTTTAAGGCACTCCATATAAAAGAGTAGATTAATATATAAGGTTCACCAGAGACACCACGGATATATTGTCTTACATGCCACACACAGGTAATAATTAACTAGAACAAAATAAAAGCAGGGGCTGCATCAGGAGGCCGGGACACGGAGACGCCTAGCAGGGCAGGGGTTTATCAGCAGGAGGCAGCGACAACCTAGTCGATGGGATACAGGCCAGTCCTGACATACTTCCGGAGGAATTTGCCATAGGCTGCGTGCCGTGCCAAGGTAATCGGCCTATGGCTTCTGCCTCTGCCTCTGCCAACGCCCTCTGTGTGCTGGATCATGCTGTTGAGGTCCACGTTGATTGCTCTGCCGTAGAATGGGCAAAACAGTCTCCCCCTACGGTGGAAACGGATTAGCCCACACCGTAACCGCCTCAGCACGTAGCGGCTCTTGTTGTCCCTGGATTCCTTGGTATCGTCCACTTCATCATCATCCTCCTGTTTATTTTTAAGAACATAACTTAGAACTCGTACATATGATTGAATTGTATTACAACTCAAGAATTGACAACATGTATATGTAAGACAATATATCCGTGGATATCAAAGATAAAGCATCTCAGCAATAGTTTGATCGGTTCATATATCATTTCATCTCAACACAATGACAAATAATTGCATCAGATTATGGCCTCATAAGTTTATTCAGGGACGGCGTGAGTGAAACAAGTAACAATTGCACAACCTGTATTGTTGTTGTACATCGCCCCAGGTTCATTAACTCGTCCCTGAAAAAATCTAACACCAATGTGTCTGCCTCTCTTTTGGGACAAATTTGAATCATTGGCCACAATAAGAAATTGAAATGTAATCGTACAAAACATTATTCAGGGATATACATAGTCAGGTACAAAAACAAGCCTAAATATTGTAATTATAAATAAAAAACCAAACAATTAATCTTCAGGTGCATGTTAAAAATACTTATGATCAAAACTATTCATATACATATGCATCATACCAATCATTAAAAGATCAGAAACAATTCAAGGATCATATATGTAGTTCCACATGAGAATAAATCTAGGGCCTCATAATTTGTTTTAGAGATGGAGTAGGCGAACCAAAGTACCAACATCACAACCTATATTGTTTGTGTGCATTGCTGCCTCAGGTTCACCAACCCATCCCTAAAACACGACACCATCATACGTGTCTCCCCTTGAACTCTTTTGGGGCAAATTTCAATCATCGGCCTCGCTGACAAACTAAAATGTAATTCTTATACACTATGAATGCATGGAATAGATAATTCAAATATCATAGTTCTATGAATGTAGAATAAAGATTGCGGCCTCATAAGTTTATTCAAGGACAGCGTGAGTGAACCAAGTAACAATTGCACAACCTATATTGTTGTTGTACATCGCCCCAGGTTCACTAACTCGTCCCTGAAAAAATCTGACACCAATGTGTCTGCCTCTCTTTTGGGGCAAATTTGAATCATTGGCCACAATAAGAAATTGAAATGTAATCGTATAAAACATTATTCAGGGATATACATAGTCAGGTACAAAAACAAGCCTAAATATTGTAATTATAAATAAAAAACCAAACAATTAATCTTCAGGTACATGTTAAAAATACTTATGATCAAAACCATTCATATACATATGCATCATACCAATCATTAAAAGATCAGAAACAATTCAAGGATCATATATGTAGTTCCATATGAGAATAAATCTAGGGCCTCAAAATTTGTTTCAGAGATGGAGTTGGGGAACCAAAGTACCAACAACACAACCTATATTGTTTGTGTGCATTGCTGCCTCAGGTTCACCAACCCATCCCTAAAACACGACACCATCATATGTGTCTCCACTTGAACTCTTTTGGGGCAAATTTCAATCATCGGCCTCGGTGACAAACTAAAATGTAATTCTTATACACTATGAATGCATGGAATAGATAATTCAAATATCATAGTTCTATGAATGTAGAATAAAGATTGCAGCCTCATAAGTTTCTACAGAGATGGCGTAAGCGAACCAAGTAACAATTGCACAACTTATATTGATCTTGTACATGGCCCCAGGTTCGCTCACTCATCCCTGTAAAAATTTGACACCAATGTGTCTGCCTCTCTTTGGGGCAAATTTGAATCATTAGCCACAATAAGAAATTGAAATGTAATCGTACCAAACAATATTCAGGGATATACAAATGCATCATACAACGCATTCATAGATCGGAAACAATACAAATATTATATATTTAGGTTCCATATGAGAGAAAAAATTAGGGCCTCATTTTTTTCAGCGATGGAGTCGGAGAACCAAAATACCAACAGCACAACCTATATTGTTTATGTGCATTGCTGCCTCAGGGCCACTAACCACCCCTAAGAAAACGAGACCATCAGATGCCCGTGCACTATTTTGGGGCAAAATTGAATCATTGGGCTCAGTAAGGAATAGAAATGTAATGTTATAGGCCTGCTGTGTATCGAAATCAACACTCAACTAGCACTCAACTAGATGGTAGATGGTAGATGAGAAGATTGGGGTTTTGTGACTAGACGGATTGGGGTTTTGTGACTAGATGGCAGATGCATCAATCAACCGATCGAATCATATATATACTACCCTACTTGAAGAGCAAAAGAATCTGTACACGATTGAGCAAATCCTATGTATGAACAGTGAAAACTGCGGCTGCGACTAGAGAAGCTAGCAATGTAGTACCTCGGACTCCTCATCAGGGACCTCCTCCTCGAACTCATCATTCTCCACGATTGCGTCGAAGATTTCTTGAACGACGATGGGGTCGTCGATGTAGATCACCGGATTGCCTCCGCCTGCTGCCTGCCCCCCATCCAGATCTGCCGCTGGCACCACGACATTGTCGGCCACGATGTTGTCGGCCACCTGCTGCTCGGTGGCGACGGCTACTACCGGCTGCTCGGCGGTGATGGCTACCACCTGCTGCTCGGCAGCAACGGCTACCAACTGCTGCTCGGCGGTGACGGCTACCACCTGCTACTCAGCGGCGACGGCTACTGGCTGGACGGATGAGTTCGCACCCTCGACGGCGCGGTGACTAGCGGCGTTCGTTCCCGGAGAAGACGCCTCCGTCTGCTTGGCAACGACCGAGCCATCTGCTTCTGCGCCTTCAACTTGCTTCACCTCCGGATCTTCTCCATGTGTACGCTTCATGGCACACCAAGTGAAGGAGGTAGTGCAAAAGAGGGAGATTCGGCGCGCGCAGCAGGTGTAGATTGGGGTCTTGGGACTAGACAGACTGGGGGAAATGACACGAGCTCATGGAAGAAGAAGGTCGAGGGGGTTATAAACACCGGACCATTCGTAGTCCTCGAGTGGACACGTGTGGTGGGCGGGGGCGGGGGGGGGGGGGCTACCACGATCTCCACCCTTTTTTTCGGTTCCCTTTTTTTTCAAACAGCCACGATCTCCATTTTAGAGCTGCATTGAAAACACGCTCATGGAAGACCTCGATTCCACTGCATGCAAGTGGCACGGAACTAATTTCTAGCAACGTTAGATCTACTCGAGGGGGGCCCTTGACTCATGGAATTTACTAGCGGTAGGGCCCAGTTGGAAGTGAGATTGAGAGCGCTGCGTATAAATGGGATATGTCTGATTAAAATCAAGTGGCAATAAATTGCAGCGTCCCATCGACAACCGTGCACTCAATGACCCTGTTGCCCTGTGCATGAGTTGTAGTAGTAGTAGTAGGCTTTTCAGACTTGATTAAACTTGACATGACCGCTTGACGACTTTTTCCATGGACGGCATCGTGTTCTTCCAGTAGAAGTCTCGCGGAGGGAGACGTCCGTGCTGTCTCACGCTATACTGTGAAGGGCACGAGGTGTGCAACGATCATCGTTGGATTACACAGAATCAACGGTTGGTGCGCACGATCCGCATGACAACTGTGACAACCAATCAGGGAATACAAGACAGGGTGAGCACAATTTTGGGCTTCTACGAAAGATAGAGAGGGGGATGGGCAAAACTAAGTAGTACCACATAAAACCAAGGGCAAAACTGAGTAGTATAAAAATGTAAAGTGTCTTGTACAATGCAATACATCGTGGAATACATCAAATTATGCCAAGATAGTTCCACTAGAGTTCATTGGATGTGTGTTCTTCTCATAAACCACACATGGATCCACCAGTGTCATTGCATGTGTGTTCTTCTAAACAAACCACATGAGGATCCACCGGTGTCATTGCATGTCTGTTCTTTTCATGAACCACACATAAGGATGGGCCCACCAGTGTCATTGCATGTCTGTTCTTTTCATGAACCACACCCAGTGTCAGTGCATGTCTGTTCTATTCATGAACCACACCTAGTTTCACTGCATGTCTGTTCTTTTCATGAACCATATAAGGATCTACCAGTGTCATTGCATGTCTGTTACTTCCATAAACCACATATGGATCCCCCTAGTGTGATTGCATGTCTGTTCCTCTAAACAAACCACATAAGGATCCACCAATGTCATTTGATGTGTGTTCTTCTCATGAACCACACCTAGTGTCATTGCATGTCTGTTCTTCTAAACAAACCACATAAAGATCCACCAGTGTCATTACATGTCTGTTCTTTTCATGAACCACACAAGGATCCACTAGTGTCATTGCAAGTCTGTTCTTTTCATGAATCACAGCTAGAGTCATTGCATGTCTTTTACCTAAACAAACCACATATGGATCCACCTAGTGTGATTGCATGTCTGTTCCTCTAAACAAACCACATAAGGATCCACCAGTGTCATTGTGTGTGTGTTCTTTTCATGAACCACACCCAGTGTCATTCCATGTGTGTTCTTCTAAACAAACCACATAAGGATCCACCAGTGTCATTGCCTATCTGTTCTTTTCATGAACCACACCCAGTGTCATTGCATGTGTGTTCTTCTAAACAAACCACATAAGTCATTGCATGTCTGTTCTTTTCATGAACCACACCCGGTGTCATTGCATGTCTGTTCTTTTTATGAACCACGACTAGAGACCACCAGTGTCATTGGATGTCTGTTCTTCCCATGAACCACACATGGATCCACCGGTGTCATTGCCTGTCTGTTCTTTTCATGGATCACATCTAGAGTCATTGCATGTCTATTACTTCCATAAACCACATATGGATCCACCTAGTGTGATTGCATGTCTGTTCCTCTAAACAAACCACATAAGGATCCACCAGTGTCATTGGATGTGTGTTCTTCTCATGAACCACACCCGGTGTCATTGCATGTCTGTTCTTTTCATGAACCATATCTAGAGTCATTACATGTTTGTTCCTCTAAACAAACCACATAAGGATCCACCAGTGTCATTGCATGTTTGTTCTTTTCATGAACCACACCCAGTGTCATTGCATGTGTGTTCTCTTCATTAACATTAGCTACAGTCATTGCATGTATGTTCTTTTCATGAACCACACATAAGGATCCACCGATGTCATTGCCTGTCTGTTCTTTTCATGAACCACACCCAGTGTTATTGCATGTGTGTTCTCCTGACAAACCACATATGGATCCACCAGTGTCATTGCATGTCTGTTCTTTTCATGAACCACAGCTAGAGTCCACCAGTGTCATTGGATGTCTGTTCTTCCCATGAAACACATGGATCCACCAGTGTCATTGCCTGTCTGTTCTTTTCATGAATCATAGCTAGAGTCATTGCAGGTCTGTTACTTCCATAAACCACATATGGATCCACCTGGTGTGATTGCATGTCTGTTCCTCTAAATAAACCACATAAGGATCCACCAGTGTCATTGGATGTGTGTTCTTCTCATGAACCACACCTAGTGTCATTGCATGTGTGTTCTTCTAAACAAACCACATAAGGATCCACCAGTGTCATTGCCTGTCTGTTCTTTTCATGAACCACATAAGGATCCACCAGTGTCATTGCATGTCTGTTCTTTTCATGAATCACAGCTAGAGTCATTGCATGTGTTTTACTTCCATAAACCACATATGGATCCACCTAGTGTGATTGCATGTCTGTTCCTCTAAACAAACCCCATAAGGATCCACCAGTGTCATTGCGTGTCTGTTCTTTTCATGAACCACACCCAGTGTCATTGCATGTGTGTTCTTCTAAACAAACCACATAAGGATCCACCAGTGTCATTGCCTATCTGTTCTTTTCATGAACCACACCAAGTGTCATTGCATGTGTGTTCTTCTAAACAAACCACATAAGTCATTGCATGTTTGTTCTTTTCATGAACCACATATGGATCCACCTATGTGTGATTGCATGTCTGTTCCTCTAAACAAACCACATAAGGATCCACCAGTGTCATTGGATGTCTGTTCTTCTCATGAACCACACCCGGTGTCATTGCATGTCTGTTCTTTTCATGAACCATATCTAGAGTCATTGCATGTCTGTTCCTCTAAACAAACCACATAAGGATCCACCAGTGTCATTGCATGTCTCTTCTTTTCATGGACCACACCCAGTGTCATTAGATGCGTGTTCTTTTCATTAACCATAGCTACAGTCATTGCATGTATGTTCTTTTCATGAACCACACATAAGGATCCACCGATGTCATTGCATGTCTGTTCTTTTCATGAACCACACCCAGTGTCATTGCATGTGTGTTCTCCTGACAAACCACATATGGATCCACCAGTGTCATTGCATGTCTATTCTTTTCATGAACCACAGCTAGAGTCCACCAGTGTCATTGGATGTATGTTCTTCCCATGAACCACACATGGATCCACCAGTGTCATTGTCTGTCTGTTCTTTTCATGAATCACAACTAGTGTCATTGCATGTTTGTTACTTCCATAAACCACATATGGATCCACCTAGTGTGATTGCATGTCTGTTCCTCTAAACAAACCACATAAGGATCCACCAGTGTCATTGGATGTGTGTTCTTCTCAAGAACCACACCCAGTGCCATTGCATGTCTGTTCTTTAAACAAACCACATAAGGATCCACCAGTGTCATTGCCTGTCTGTTCTTTTCAAGAACCACATAAGGATCCACCAGTGTTATTGTATGTCTGTTCTTTTCATGAATCACAGCTAGAGTCATTGCATGTCTTTTACTTCCATAAACCACATATGGATCCACCTAGTGTGATTGCATGTCTCTTCCTCTAAACAAACCACATAAGGATCCACCAGTGTCATTGCGTGTCTGTTCTTTTCATGAACCACACCTAGTGTCATTGCATGTGTGTTCTTCTAAACAAACCACATAAGGATCCACCAGTGTCATTGCCTATATGTTCTTTTCATGAACCACACCCAGTGTCATTGCATGTGTGTTCTTCTAAACAAACCACATAAGTCATTGCATGTCTGTTCTTTTCATAAACCACATATGGATCCACCTATGTGTGATTGCATGTCTGTTCCTCTAAACAAACCACATAAGGATCCACCAGTGTCATTGGATGTGTGTTCTTCTCATGAACCACACCTGGTGTCATTGCATGTCTATTCTTTTCATGAACCATATCTAGAGTCATTGCATGTCTGTTCCTCTAAACAAACCACATAAGGATCCACCAGTGTCATTGCATGTCTGTTCTTTTCATGGACCACACCCAGTGTCATTGCATGCGTGTTCTTTTCATTAACCATAGCTACAGTCATTGCATGTATGTTCTTTTCATGAACCACACATAAGGATCCACCGATGTCATTGCATGTCTGTTCTTTTCATGAACCACACTCAGTGTCATTGCCAGGCCCATTCAAGGGCCCGTGCGAGCTGGTTGACCGCATAGGGCCCCAAAAAACTGGGGGCCCCATATCCTAGCACACAGCCTAGTCCAGTACTCATTGTTCCCATTTTCTGCGCAGCTGGAAGTCCTCGGTTGAGGCCCCCGTTGCCTACGAAGCTAAGTCCCAACAAAATTTCCTTGGCCCAAACCAAACGAGAGCCCAACGGTCGTACGTCTCTAGATTAGAGTCTCGTCCTTGTTCTCGATCAGCCGATGTGAGACAATTTTGGCTATAGCGAACTCCCGATTCCCAATCGGCAGCCTGGACTGCCGATCGATTGATCGGCGCACTACCCAAAAGACACCATCTTGCTCTCACCGAGAACCAAACGGCAGACTGGAGAACGTCACGTGCCCACCCGCCTAGGCTAGCAGCCATATGTTTCGCCAAGTGCATCTTCGGCTGTTCACTATGTCCCGATGCAATCTGTCAATCTTGTTTCAGCCTCAAACTCAAAGCCAAAGTTTGCAAGATCTTCTCGAGTTAACTTATATTGACACTTCTAAAATTTAATTCTGTGTGAATTCAATCTTAGTATTATAACTCTTCTCGCGAACGGATTTGTGCTATGGTGGGTAAATTGTAATTTACGTGTGATATTTGTGACTATGTGATTTTTTAAAATTTAGGGCCTCGCTCTACATTTCGCACAAGGGCCTCTAATTTCTGGAGACGGCCCTGGTCATTGCATGTGTGCTCTCCTGACAAACCACATATGGATCCACCAGTGTCATTGCATGTCTGTTCTTTTCATGAACCACAGCAAGAGTCCACCAGTGTCCTTGGATGTCTGTTCTTCCCATGAACCACACATGGATCCACCAGTGTCATTGCATGTCTGTTCTTTTCATGAATCACAGCTAGTGTCATTGCATGTCTGTTACTTCCATAAACCACATATGGATCCACCTAGTGTGATTGCATGTCTGTTCCTCTAAACAAACCACATAAGGATCCACCAGTGTCATTGGATGTGTGTTCTTCTCATGAATCACACCCAGTGTCATTGCATGTGTGTTCTTCTAAACAAACCACATAAGGATCCACCAGTGTCATTACATGTCTGTTCTTTTCATGAAACACATAAGGATCCACCAGTGTCATTGCAAGTCTGTTCTTTTCATGAATCACAGCTAGAGTCATTGCGTGTATTTTACCTAAATAAACCACATATGGATCCATCTAGTGTGATTGCATGTCTGTTCCTCTAAACAAACCACATAAGGATCCACCAGTGTCATTGTGTGTGTGTTCTTTTCATGAACCACACCCAGTGTCATTCCATGTGTGTTCTTCTAAACAAACGACATAAGGATCCACCAGTGTCATTGCCTATCTGTTCTTTTCATGAACCACACCCAGTGTCATTGCATGTGTGTTCTTCTAAATAAACCACATAAGTCATTGCATGTCTGTTCTTTTCATGAACCACACCCGGTGTCATTGCATGTCTGTTCTTTTCATGAACCACGACTAGAGACCACCAGTGCCATTGGATGTCTGTTCTTCCCATGAACCACACATGGATCCACTTGTGTCATTGCCTGTCTGTTCTTTTCATGGATCACAGCTAGAGTCATTGCATGTCTGTTACTTCCATAAACCACATATGGATCCACCTAGTGTGATTGCATGTCTGTTCCTCTAAACAAACCACATAAGGATCCACCAGTGTCATTGGATGTGTGTTCTTCTCATGAACCACACCCGGTGTCATTGCATGTCTATTCTTTTCATGAACCATATCTAGAGTCATTACATGTCTGTTCCTCTAAACAAACCACATAAGGATCCACCAGTGTCATTGCATGTTCGTTCTTTTCATGAACCACACCCAGTGTCATTGGATGCGTGTTCTTTTCATTAACCACAGCTACAGTCATTGCATGTATGTTCTTTTCATGAACCACACATAAGGATCCACCGATGTCATTGACTGTCTGTTCTTTTCATGAACCACACCCAGTGTCATTGCATGTGTGTTCTCCTGACAAACCACATATGGATCCACCAGTGTCATTGCATGTCTGTTCTTTTCGTGAACCACAGCTAGAGTCCACCAGTGTCATTGGATGTCTGTTCTTCCCATGAACCATACATGGATCCACCAGTGTCATTGCCTATTTGTTCTTTTCATGAATCACAGCTAGAGTCATTGCATGTCTGTTACTTCCATAAACCACATATGGATCCACCTAGTGTGATTGCATGTCTGTTCCTCTAAACAAACCACATAAGGATCCACCAGTGTCATTGGATGTGTGTTCTTCTCATGAACCACACCCAGTGTCATTGCATGTGTGTTATTCTAAACAAACCACATAAGGATCCACCAGTGTCATTGCCTGTCTGTTCTTTTCATGAACCACATAAGGATCCACCAGTGTCATTGCATATCTCTTATTTTCATGAATCACAGCTAGAGTCATTGCATGTCTTTTACTTCCATAAACCACATATGGATCCACCTAGTGTGATTGCATGTCTGTTCCTCTAAACAAACCCCATAAGGATCCACCAGTGTCATTGCGTGTCTATTCTTTTCATGAACCACACCCAGTGTCATTGCATGTGTGTTCTTCTAAACAAACCACATAAGGATCCACCAGTGTCATTTCCTATCTGTTCTTTTCATGAACCAGACCCAGTGTCATTGCATGGTGTGTTCTTCTAAACAAACCACATAAGTCATTACATGTTTGTTCTTTTCATGAACCACATATGGATCCACCTATGTGTGATTGCATGTCTGTTCCTCTAAACAAACCACATAAGGATCCACCAGTGTCAATGGATGTGTGTTCTTCTCATGAACCACACCCGGTGTCATTGCATGTCTGTTCTTTTCATGAACCATATCTATTGTCATTGCATGTCTATTCCTCTAAACAAACCACATAAGGATCCACCGGTGTCATTGCATGTCTCTTCTTTTCATGGACCACACCCAGTGTCATTGCATGCATGTTCTTTTCATTAACCATAGCTACAGCCATTGCATGTATGTTCTTTTCATGAACCACACATAAGGATCCACCGATGTCATTGCATGTCTGTGCTTTTCATGAACCACACCTAGTGTCATTGCATGTGTGTTCTCCTGACAAACCACATATGGATCCACCAGTGTCGTTGCATGTCTGTTCTTTTCATGAACCACAGCTAGAGTCCACCAGTGTCATTGGATGTCTGTTCTTACCATGAACCACACATGGATCCACCAGTGTCATTGCCTGTCTGTTCTTTTCATGAATCACAGCTAGTGTCATTACATGTCTGTTACTTCCAGAAACCATGTATGGATCCACCTAGTGTGATTGCATGTCTGTTCCTCTAAACAAACCACATAAGGATCCAACAGTGTCATTGGATGTGTGTATTTCTCATGAACCACACCCGGTGTCATTGCATGTCTGTTCTTTTCATGAACCATATCTAGAGTCATTACATGTTTATTCCTCTAAACAAACCACATAAGGATCCACCAGTGTCATTGCATGTTTGTTCTTTTCATGAACCACACCCAGTGTCATTGCATGCGTGTTCTTTTCATTAACCATAGCTATAGTCATTGCATGTATGTTCTTTTCATGAACCACACATAAGGATCCACCGATGTCATTGCCTGTCTGTTCTTTTCACGAACCACACCCATTGTCATTGCATGTGGGTTCTCCTGACAAACCACATATGGATCCACCAATGTCATTGCATGTATGTTCTTTTCATGAACCACAGCTAGAGTCCACCAGTGTCATTGGATGTATGTTCTTCCTATGAACCACACATGGATCCACCAGTGTCATTGCCTGTCTGTTCTTTTCATGAATCACATCTAGTGTCATTGCATGTCTATTACTTCCATAAACCACATATGGATCCACCTAGTGTGATTGCATGTCTGTTCCTCTAAACAAACCACATAAGGATCCATGAGTGTCATTGGATGTGTGTTCTTCTCATGAACCACACCGAGTGTCATTGCATGCGTGTTCTTCTAAACAAACCACATAAGGATCCACCAGTGTCATTGCCTGTCTGTTCTTTTCATGAACCACATAAGGATCCACCAGTGTCATTGCATGTCTGTTCTTTTCATGAATCACAGCTAGAGTCATTGCATGTCTTTTACTTCCATAAACCACATATGGATCAACCTAGTGTGATTGCATGTCTGTTCCTCTAAACAAACCACATAAGTATCCACCAGTGTCATTGCATGTCTGTTCTTTTCATGAACCACACCCAGTGTCATTGCATGTGTGTTCTTCTAAACAAACCACATAAGGATCCACCAGTGTCATTGCCTATCTGTTCTTTTCATGAACCACACCTAGTGTCATTGCATGTGTGTTCTTCTAAACAAACCACATAAGTCATTGCATGTCTGTTCTTTTCATGAACCACACTCGGTGTCATTGCATGTCTGTTCTATTCATGAACCATGGCTAGAGTCATTGCTTCTCTGTTCGTCTAAACAAACCACATAAGGATCCACCAGTGTCATTGCATGTCTGTTCTTTTCATGAACCACATAAGGATCTACCAGTGTCATTGCATGTCTGTTCTTTTCATGAACCACACCCAGTGTCATTGCATGTGTGTTACTTCCATAAACCACATATGGATCCACCTAGTGTGATTGCATGTTTGTTCCTTCCATAAACCACATAAGGATCCACAAGTGTCATTGCCTGTCTGTTCTTTTCATGAACCACTCCTAGTGTTAGTACATGTATGTTCTTTTCATGAACCACACCCAGTGTCACTGCATGTCAGTTCTTTTCATGAACCACAAAAAGATCTACCAGAGTCATTGGATGTGTGTTCTTCTCATGAACCACTCGTGAATCACAGCTAGAGTCATTGCGTGTAATTTACCTAAACAAACCACATATGGATCCATCTAGTGTGATTGCATGTCTGTTCCTCTAAACAAACCACATAAGGATCCACCAGTGTCATTGGATGTGTGTTCTTTTCATGAACCACACCCAGTGTCATTTCATGTGTGTTCTTCTAAACAAACCACATAAGGATCCACCAGTGTCATTGCATGTCTGTTCTTTTCATGAACCACATAAGGATGGGCCCACCAGTGTCATTGCATGTCTGTTCTTTTCTTGAACCACACCCAGTGTCAGTGCATATCTGTTCTATTCATGAACCACACCCAGTTTCATTGCATGTCTGTTCTTTTCATGAACCACATAAGGATCTACCAGTGTCATTGCATGTCTGTTACTTCCATAAACCACATATGGATCCGCCTATTGTGATTGCATGTATGTTCCTCTAAACAAACCACATAAGGATCCACCAGTGTCATTGGATGTGTGTTCTTCTCATGAACCACACCTAGTGTCATTGCATGTGTGTTTTTCTAAACAAACCACATAAGGATCCACCAGTGTCATTGCCTGTCTGTTCTTTTCATGAATCACATCTAATGTCATTGCATGTCTATTACTTCCATAAACCACATATGGATCCACCTAGTGTGATTGCATGTCTGTTCCTCTAAGCAAACCACATAAGGATCCACTAGTGTCATTGGATGTGTGTTCTTCTCATGAACCACACCGAGTGTCATTGCATGCGTGTTCTTCTAAACAAACCACATAAGGATCCACCAGTGTCATTGCCTGTCTGTTCTTTTCATGAACCACATAAGGATCCACCAGTGTCATTGCATGTCTGTTCTTTTCATGAATCACAGCTAGAGTCATTGCATGTCTTTTACTTCCATAAACCACATATGGATCAACCTAGTGTGATTGCATGTCTGTTCCTCTAAACAAACCACATAAGTATCCACCAGTGTCATTGCATGTCTGTTCTTTTCATGAACCACACCCAGTGTCATTGCATGTGTGTTCTTCTAGACAAACCACATAAGGATCCATCAGTGTCATTGCCTATCTGTTCTGTTCATGAACCACACCCAGTGTCATTGCATGTGTGTTCTTCTAAAGAAACCACATAAGTCATTGCATGTCTGTTCTTTTCATGAACCACACCCGGTGTCATTGCATGTCTGTTCTATTCATGAACCATGGCTAGAGTCATTGCTTCTCTGTTCGTCTAAACAAACCACATAAGGATCCACCAGTGTCATTGCATGTCTGTTCTTTTCATGAACCACATAAGGATCTACCAGTGTCATTGCATGTCTGTTCTTTTCATGAACCACACCCAGTGTCATTGCATGTGTGTTACTTCCATAAACCACATATGGATCCACCTAGTGTGATTGCATGTTTGTTCCTTCCATAAACCACATAAGGATCCACAAGTGTCATTGCCTGTCTATTCTTTTCATGAACCACTCCTAGTGTTAGTACATGTCTGTTCTTTTCATGAACCACACCCAGTGTCACTGCATGTCAGTTCTTTTCATGAACCACAAAAGGATCTACCAGAGTCATTGGATGTGTGTTCTTCTCATGAACCACACGTGAATCACAGCTAGAGTCATTGCGTGTATTTTACCTAAAGAAACCACATATGGATCCATCTAGTGTGATTGCATGTCTGTTCCTCTAAACAAACCACATAAGGATCCACCAGTGTCATTGGATGTGTGTTCTTTTCATGAACCACACCCAGTGTCATTTCATGTGTGTTCTTCTAAACAAACCACATAAGGATCCACCAGTGTTATTGCATGTCTGTTCTTTTCATGAACCACATAAGGATGGGCCCACCAGTGTCATTGCATGTCTGTTCTTTTCTTGAACCACACCTAGTGTCAGTGCATATCTGTTCTATTCATGAACCACACCCAGTTTCATTGCATGTCTGTTCTTTTCATGAACCACATAAGGATCTACCAGTGTCATTGCATGTCTGTTACTTCCATAAACCACATATGGATCCGCCTAGTGTGATTGCATGTCTGTTCCTCTAAACAAACCACATAAGGATCCACCAGTGTCATTGGATGTGTGTTCTTCTCATGAACCACACCTAGTGTCATTGCATGTGTGTTTTTCTAAACAAACCACATAAGGATCCACCAGTGTCATTGCCTGTCTGTTCTTTTCATGAATCACATCTAGTGTCATTGCATGTCTATTACTTCCATAAACCACATATGGATCCACCTAGTGTGATTGCATGTCTATTCCTCTAAACAAACCACATAAGGATCCACTAGTGTCATTGGATGTGTGTTCTTCTCATGAACCACACCGAGTGTCATTGCATGCGTGTTCTTCTAAACAAACCACATAAGGATCCACCAGTGTCATTGCCTGTCTGTTCTTTTCATGAACCACATAAGGATCCACCAGTGTCATTGCATGTCTGTTATTTTCATGAATCACAGCTAGAGTCATTGCATGTCTTTGACTTCCATAAACCACATATGGATCAACCTAGTGTGATTGCATGTCTGTTCCTCTAAACAAACCACATAAGTATCCAGCAGTGTCATTGCATGTCTGTTCTTTTCATGAACCACACCCAGTGTCATTGCATGTGTGTTCTTCTAAACAAACCACATAAGGATCCACTAGTGTCATTGCCTATCTGTTCTTTTCATGAACCACACCCAATGTCATTGCATGTGTGTTCTTCTAAACAAACCACATAAGTCATTGCATGTCTGTTCTTTTCATGAACCACACCCGGTGTCATTGCATGTCTGTTCTATTCATGAACCATGGCTAGAGTCATTGCTTCTCTGTTCGTCTAAACAAACCACATAAGGATCCACCAGTGTCATTGCATGTCTGTTCTTTTCATGAACCACATAAGGATCTACCAGTGTCATTGCATGTATGTTCTTTTCATGAACCACACCCAGTGTCATTGCATGTGTGTTACTTCCATAAACCACATATGGATCCACCTAGTGTGATTGCATGTTTGTTCCTTCCATAAACCACATAAGGATCCACAAGTGTCATTGCCTGTCTGTTCTTTTCATGAACCACTCCTAGTGTTAGTACATGTCTGTTCTTTTCATGAACCATACCCAGTGTCACTGCATGTCAGTTCTTTTCATGAACCACAAAAGGATCTACCAGAGTCATTGGATGTGTGTTATTCTCATGAACCACACGTGAATCACAGCTAGAGTCATTGCGTGTATTTTACCTAAACAAACCACATATGGATCCATCTAGTGTGATTGCATGTCTGTTCCTCTAAACAAACCACATAAGGATCCACCAGTGTCATTGGATGTGTGTTCTTTTCATGAACCACACCCAGTGTCATTTCATGTGTGTTCTTCTAAACAAACCACATAAGGATCCACCAGTGTCATTGCATGTCTGTTCTTTTCATGAACCACATAAGGATGGGCCCACCAGTGTCATTGCATGTCTGTTCTTTTCTTGAACCACACCCAGTGTCAGTGCATATCTGTTCTATTCATGAACCACACCCAGTTTCATTGCATGTCTGTTCTTTTCATGAACCACATAAGGATCTACCAGTGTCATTGCATGTCTGTTACTTCCATAAACCACATATGGATCCGCCTAGTGTGATTGCATGTCGGTTCCTCTAAACAAACCACATAAGGATCCACCAGTGTCATTGGATGTGTGTTCTTCTCATGAACCACACCTAGTGTCATTGCATGTGTGTTTTTCTAAACAAACCACATAAGGATCCACCAGTGTCATTGCCTGTCTGTTCTTTTCATGAACCACATAAGGATCCAACAGTGTCATTGCACGTCTGTTCTTTTCATGAATCACAGCTAGAGTCATTGCATGTCTTTTACTTCCATAAACCACATATGGATCCACCTAGTGTGATTGCATGTCTGTTCCTCTAAACAAACCACATAAGGATCCACCAGTGTCATTGCATGTTTGTTCTTTTCATGAACCACATCCACTATCATTGCATGCGTGTTCTTTTCATTAACCATAGCTAGAGTCATTGCATGTCCGTTACTTCCATAAACCACACATGGATCCACCGATGTCATTGCATGTCTGTTCTTTTCATGAACCACACCCAGTGTCACTGCATGTCAGTTCTTTTCATGAACCACATAAGGATCCACCCAGTGTCATTGGATGTGTGTTCTTCTCATGGACCACACGTGGATCCACCCGTGTCATTGCATGTCTGTTCCTCTAAACAAACCAGATAAGGATCCACCAGTGTCATTGCATGTATGTTCTTTTCATGAACCACACCCAGTGTCATTGCATGCGTGTTCTTTTCATTAACCATAGCTACAGTCATTGCATGTCTGTTACTTCCTTAAACCACGCATGGATCCACCGATGTCATTGCATGTCTGTTCTTTTCATGAACCACACCCAGTGTCATTGCATGGGTAGCCGTTAGACCGAGTCTTCTAGAAGGCACGCCCTAACACAGTTGTTCTGCTTGACGATTGTTACATACCGTTCGATCGGGGCGCTTGGACGATTGGGATGGTCTTCGTGAGAGCGATCCGCGAGTAGGCTATTCTGTGGCATGATTAGCCATGGTTGCTTTGGACAATCTGGCAACACCGGGCGCTCCCCTGTTGCGAGTGTCACGTCTCACGAGTTCAGTGGGCCACATCCCAGTGTCACGTCCCCATTACTTCTCTTCCTCCCCGTACTTCTCTTCCTTACCCTCGAAGCCACTTTCCCCACTTCACTCCCATCCTAACGTAACCGCAAGCCGATGGCGCCTCCATCCCAATCCCCTCTCCGGCAGCCACCCCCACCCCTCTCGCCATGGGTTCAAGGGGAGACGGCGAGGAAACACGTCGTGACGACAGGGACGGTGATTTCGATGTGAGTTGTCTCATCTCTATTTCTATCATCTGTGGCCAATTATCTATTTTTTGAGCTAGATCTAATCTGTTTACTCATGCGCGTATGATGTGTTAGGCCAACCAGACGATGTATGACTCCGACTATCACGGTTTAGAGGATGAAGACAGTCCTCTGGTATGTAAACATGGATATGTGCCCGCTAAATTTGTAGCCTTCGAAGGACGAAACGCAGGCAGGAGGTTTCTACGGTGTCAAGGACATCGTGTAATGATGCAAGGCGGAAGTAGCGGTGTTGTCAAATGGGTAGATCCAGAGTGGCCCAAATCGATGCAGAAAACACTGGACAAACTATGGGAAATGACTGTCGAGTTGAAAGAATCCGTATTCAGCTCACTTTTTGACAGTGTTGAGATGAAGCTATGGGAACCAGTTGACACGACCAAGCATAAGCGAGATCTCAGGTGGGTGCAAGACAAGGTTATCAAAGTCGAGAAGGACCCACAAGTATAGGGGGTGTATCGCAGTATTTTCGATAAGTAAGAGTGTCGAACCCAACGAGGAGCAGAAGGTGCTGGCTAGTGGTATGGATCAGGAATTCTCTGCAAATACTTAGCAAACGGATTTTTAGGGGTTTTCGATAAAGCAAGTAAACAAAGTACGAGTAAATAAAAGACAGTAAGAATGAATACAACAAGTGGCCCAATCCTTTATGCAGCAAAGGACAAGCCGGTTGTATTTCTATTGATGACCAAACGTTCTCGAGGACACATGGGAAGACTGCCAAGTGCTTTCGCTTCATATAGTCGATTAATCTTCTCTAGCTTGCTAAGTGTTGTGTGGGTGAACCTGTGCTAATGTACCGTCCCATCCAAGACTTAATACATACTTGTGATTAAACCCCCTTGCAAACATCCGTAAGTACAAGAAAGTAATTAAGGTAGAAACCTAACCACAACTTTAAACTCTAAGACCCTTACGTCCCTTGTGCAATGGTTTCCTAACAGGGGTTTAGGTTTCTGTCACTCCGGCAACCCCTACTATTAGTAGCCAAATACACAATGCATTCCCCTAGGCCCATATAGGTGAAGTGTCATGTAGTCGACGTTCACATGACACCACTAGAAGAAGTACACCACAATTTAAATAACAATCTATTGAATCTTTCTCAACGCAACTCCACTACTAACAACAAGACTTCTCCCATGTCCTCAAGAACAAAACGAACTACTCACAAGACATCATATGGATCATGATCAGAGATGTAATAATGATGTATAACAATTTGAACATAAACAATAATTCAATGGTTCACTCAATAGCATCAACTACAAAGAGTAATCAACACCGGGAAAGTTTCCCCTATGAACTATGCAAGATTCAACTCAATTGTTACAGCAATATGGAGATGGTGATGAGGGTGCTGATGGTGATGATGATGGTGGTGGTGATGATGATGATCCCGATGAAGTCCAGCTTGATGGTGGTGTTGATGGCGACGATCTGCCCTCTCCGGGAAGGAATTCCCCCTGGCAGAAATATGTCTGCCGGAGAGATCTTTCTCTCTTGGTGTTTTCTGCGCCGCAGAGGCGGCGGAATCTTTCTGTGGTCCCTCCCCCAGTTTTAGGGTTTCGGGAGGAAGATATACGCTAGAGGGGAGAGGCTGGAGTGGGCTAGGGTGGCCACACCACTCCCTGGCGTGGCCTGGGCTTGCCCGCGCCATGGGGTGGTGTGGGCCCCCTGTGGCCCACCTCCACTCCATCTTCTGGCATCTTGAGTCTTCTAGAAAAATAGAATTTTCTGTATATTTTTCCGGATTTTCTGATCTTCGCGAATTTTGCCTCCAAACACCACCTTTTCCATCAGAATCCTGACTGCAGCGGTCCATGCTCCAAAAGTCATCAACCATGCAAAAACAGATGAAATAACATAAGTATCACCTCTCAATACGAAATATATCAATGAATAATAGTGAATTAAGACATAGAATAGTGATGCAAAATGGACATATCAACTCCCCCCAAGCTTAGACTTCGCTTGTCCCCAAGCGAAACTGAGCTCAATAAACATGACCTCAAGTTTATGGAGTGAAGAGTCGATAAAAGGATACGGACAAGAAGCATCACATTCATCAAATACATAGATCATAATAGAAGACAACTCACTATTATACAACTCAACTTGCAATGAGTAAAGGAAACACAATAAAGATACATAAAGTGAATCATAATTGGTAATGGCAAACTTATCTCTTGGTCGAAGAATAGTTGATAATTTGCTGGAGTTCACAAATAGCTGGTTTTTCAATGAAAGCTTTCAAAGTAGTAAACATCAAGATAAGAGCAATGTGCAAAACAAGGAACATAAGAAACATGAATGCAAAAATCATCATATGAATGAATGAAACACATCAACTCAAAATACTTGCCGAGATAGAAGGGAATAGGTTTACTGACTCAACTACAAAGTAAAGGAAAGGGCCCTTCAAAGAGGGAAGCAGGGATTACAAGTCTCATAAAGAGCTCCCAAAAATTATGATACTTACTAGCTTTCAGCTCTCATTGCCCCTATCTTAGGCATCTTTAGGTGATTAAGGTTAAAGTGACACAACTAAGAGGATATGCTTGACAAGTTATAAGTTGAAATCTCAAGCCCCTTACTTATGAGTACCGATCCTCATGCTACTCAACTTCAGTCACGAGCAAGCTCTTATCATTGTAAATACATGCGTATCATTGAGAACTGCCAACGGGGTACCCCTTGCACATGACACAGGAGCTATCCCATAATCAAAATGACAAGGCAAGCAGACAGTGAGCATCTCAGCGATCTTTTTATTTGCTATTGCATAGGTTTTTATTGAGGATGCTTCATAGAATGCTCACTATAGTTATGCTGCAAGTTTCCACCATGATTAGGCATGGCTTAAGCTAGCAGCCCAGGCGTTTCTCTAACACACATATAAACTCCATGATCTTACAAGTTCCACTTTTATTTCACACCGCTGGGATCCATAAGCAAAAGAACATGATATCAACTAGGTACAAGTACCAATGAAGTGTTGAAAGCGGTCCCCATGATACATGGTTTGGCTAACTTCAACTCATAAAGCGCAAGCATATACGCAACAAAGAAGGACCCAATGGTTCAAGTTTATTAAATGCAAGAAAATAAAGTGTGCCATCAAGTTCGTGAGAGCTTTAATCACTAATTTTCACATAACAAGTTTAATTTGGGAGGTAGATAAAACAGGAATTTACTTGGAACGACAACTACTAGGTAGGTATGGTGGACACAAATGGCAAAGGTTTTGGTTTAAAGGAGGTGGATGCACGAGAAGAATACCCCCTCAGTACAGGTTTTTGGCTAGCAAGGCTGGGTAGCAAGTATAAGAGTTGAAGGAAACAAACAAACAAACATACAAGTGATAAAAACAAACATGCAATCTTCATTGGAAGCACAAAAGATCTTAACTAGAGAATACTAGACTTATGAGAAAATCAAGAAAGAAAGATGATGAAATTATTTTTCTCTAGAGTACTTCTATCTTTTTCTTTTCAACTCTCAAAAAGGGTGTTGCTACTGACTGAGCCAGGTTTGCCAAAACCAACTAAATTAACTCAATGATCCCAAAGTGCTACCAATACTAACAACAAGATCAATCATATAACGATGAATTGAAAACTAACATAAGCTATGCAAAAGAGTGAATGATAGAACTTCTCATTAATATTCCATAACGGAAACTCACACCAAGGGATACATATCTAACGAGAGAGGGGACACTTCCATAATGCAAACCATACTACAAAATAACTCCTCTATTCATGATATGACTCTACTAACAAGGTAGAAAGATAGAAGATAGTGATATGATACCGCGGCACTCCCCCAAGCTTGGAACAAACCAAGGGGATGCCAAACCTGATGACGAATTACTCCTTCGGTGGTGGTGGTATTATGCTCTTAGTTGACGTGAGGAAATCTTCCAACATCTTGCGAAGCCTATTATTCTCCCATTGAAGCATGTCCACCTTCCTCTTCAAGTCCCGGTACTTATCACAGAACTCCTTAGTGACTCGTAGGGCTTCCATTGATGCAGGGCAAGAGACTAAAGGTACCAGCCTCTGCTTGGGGTCTTGAAGATCCTCCTCCATAGGCTCCTTCCCTTTATCCTTGGCAGACACCATTGTGCTTCTAAGCTTTCAAAGAGTATGTCCTGACAGGAACAGATCGAAACAAAAACATGACGAAAACATGATATACGAACCTCGGGGGATCCGGGGGGTTATATATTACGAAGTTTCATATCAAAAGGAAGGTACTGGGAGAAAACGGGTCGGAGACGGAGTCCTGGGTGGCCTCACCACCTTGTGGCGCGGCCAGGGGTGGGCCCGTGCCATGGGGTGGTGTGGGCTACCCCGGTTCCGGTTCCGTCCCTTTTTCGCTTCGTAACTTTCCTTATCGACTGAAAACTGCAAAAATATAGTTGTATTGTAATTTCGCGGAACTTTTCTTACCAGAACTGTTACCTAGTTGGAAACGGACTCTGCAGGTCTCTGAATTTGGTATTGAGTGGATCCTTCCGGAGCCATCACTTGAATATCATCGATATCTCCATCTTCATATACTTATTACTCGAGTCATAAAACCTTTCTCTTCCTTGTTACACCATTATCTCCACTTCCTAGAAATTTCTTTCACACAAAACTTCACACAGTTCTCATTAGCAACATTAGTATATATGAAGTGATAAAACCTTTTGAGTCCAACTTTGACTGAAAACCATCAAAACAAAAGTTACTGTAGCAACTCCTTTCGAAAACCCAAAAAGAATTCAAAAAGGAAATTGAATAAAGAAGCAAATGCAAGATTGGCAAAATCTGTCAAAACAGACCAGCAGGTAAAGATCAATTTTTTCGAAAATCTTCTGTTGCTCAAATCAAAAAGTGCAAAACTAACGAAAGTTAAATAACAACCTGGGGCAGAAGCACAAACAATTACAGCTCAATCCGATATACAGAGATCTCTCACGAATTTTTACGGTGAAGCACAAAAAATCTGTTTTGGGACAGCAACTTTCCCAAATCTTACTTCTCTCTCATTAGAGGTTGATCTTGACACAAAAACCAAACAAAACGGATAAGGAGCGGTTATTACCGAAGTAATAACTTACAAGACTCAAAGAAACAAAAACAAACTAAAAGCATAAAAAAATTGGGTTGTCTCCCATAAAGCTCTTTCTTTATAGCCATTAAGATGGGCATGATAATTTTGAAGAAGCTCTCATAGGGATATGATTTGAAGTGAAAGAGAGCATTAATAAGCAAAAACACACACATTTAAGTCTAACCCACTTCCTATGCAAGGGGATTTTGTAAACAAACAAGTTGTTGAAACCAAAGGAAACTTGCATAAGAAGGCAAAAGAAGTGCAGCATAAAAACTTTTAGCATAAAATGGGGAAACTTGATATTATTGAGATGCATAAGAACACTTTTCCCTCTCTCATAGTAGCTTTCAGTATCATGCATAAACTTAACAATATAGCTATCACAAGGACCATCATAGCAATGATCACTTATTCTAACAGAAAACACAGGAATACTAGCTCTCATAACACTACTATGTGAAATAATATTAGAGGTATCCTTACAAAGGATAGGGTGTCCCTCTTCCTCATACTTAGTGACAAAGTCTTTCACACTTGCTATTATAGGTTCATTAACCATTTGTTTATCAGGTTCAACAACCTTATTCATACTTTCATTAACCACACTAGCTATCATAGAATGTTCCTTTACCTTAACTAGAAAACGCATTTTCTCAATATAAGGTTCAGGTAAAACTTGATTAGTAGTATAAACTTCAGTATTTCTTGCAGGAACGCTCTTAGCAACATCTTTATAAGGTTCGTGATACTCATTTCACTTCTTTTTAGGCACTTCAATATAAGAAGCAAAAGCCTTAAAATAAGAAGCAATAACTTGAGAGTCTAGACCATAAGCATTTTTAATATTTTGAAAGTCATCAGTTCCCATAAAAGATTCAATGCATTCATAATCATAATTTATACCTGAGTTTCTACCTTTGTCATTCTCCCAAGCTTCAGCATTGTCTTGAATACGATCTAGAAGGTCCCATTTAACTTCTTCTTCCATACGAGTGAATGATCCAGCACAAGAAGCATCTAATAAATCCTTGTCATGTAGAGGGAGCCTTGCATAAAAGTTATTGATAATAATATTGTTGGGGAGCTCATGAATGGGGCATTTGAGCAATAGTAACTTCAATCTCCCCCAAGCTTGAGCTGTACTCTCTCCATAAAGAGGCCAAAAGTTGTATATTTGATTTCGATCTTTATGAATCTCACTAGGAGGATAAAACTTTGAATAAAAGAGAGGCACTATTTCCTCCCATTCCAGAGCTTGACCATTCTTCAGCAGCTTATACCATTCCTCAGCTCTTCCTTTCATTGATAATGAGAATAACTTCTTAACTTGATCTGTAGTAATACCTGCACACTTGAACAACCCGCATAATTCGTGTATAAAGAGTAAATGATCACCGGGATGGACAGTTTCATCCCCAACATAGTAGTTATCCATAACACGATCAATAATTCTTGTAGGTATTTTGAAAACATCTTTCTCAGCAGGTGGTGGCTTATCTACTACCTTAGCAGTGGTAGTAGCATTACCAAATAAGAAACTCAGCGAATTATCCATAACGAAAATAAAGCAACTAGCAGAAGTAAACAATACTCACAGTAGAAGTTTCCTTTACCAGTTCCACTCTCCAATAGCGCTTCACTCCCCGGCAACGGCACCAGAAAATAGTCTTGATGACCCACAACTATAGGGGGTGTATCGCAGTATTTTCGATAAGTAAGAGTGTCGAACCCAACGAGGAGCAGAAGGTGCTGGCTAGTGGTATGGATCAGGAATTCTCTGCAAATACTTAGCAAATAGATTTTTAGGGGTTTTCGATAAAGCAAGTAAACAAAGTACGAGTAAATAAAAGACAGTAAGAATGAATGCAGCAAGTGGCCCAATCCTTTATGCAGCAAAGGACAAGCCGGTTGTATTTCTAATGATGACCAAACGTTCTCGAGGACACATGGGAAGACTGTCAAGTGTTTTCGCTTCATATAGTCGATTAATCTTCTCTAGCTTGGTAAGTGTTGTGTGGGTGAACCTGTGCTAATGTACCATCCCATCCAAGACTTAATACATACTTGTGATTAAACCCCCTTGCAAACATCCTTAAGTACAAGAAAGTAATTAAGGTAGAAACCTAACTACAACTTTAAACTCTAAGACCCTTACGTCCCTTGTGCAATGGTTTCCTAACGGGGGTTCAGGTTTCTGTCACTCCGATAACCCCTACGATTAGTAGCCAAATACACAATGCATTCCCCTAGGCCCATATAGGTGAAGTGTCATGTAGTCGACGTTCACATGACACCACTAGAAGAAGTACACCACAACTTAAATAACAATCTATTGAATCTTTCTCAACGCAACTCCACTACTAACAACAAGACTTCTCCCATGTCCTCAAGAACAAAACGAACTACTCACAAGACATCATATGGATCATGATCAGAGATGGAATAATGATGTATAACAATCTGAACATAAACAATAATTCAACGGTTCACTCAATAGCATCAACTACAAAGACTAATCAACACCGGGAAAGTTTCCCCTATGAACTATGCAAGATTCAACTCAATTGTTACAGCAATATGGAGATGGTGATGAGGGTGTTGATGGTGATGATGATGGTGGTGATGATGATGATGATCCCAATGAAGTCCAGCTTGATGGTGGTGTTGATGGCGACGATCTCCCCTCTCCGGGAAGGAATTCCCCCGGCAGAAAACTGTCTGTCGGAAAGATCTTTCTCTCTCGATGTTTTTCGCCCCGCAGAGGCGGCGGAATCTTTATGTGGTCCCTCCCCCAGTCTTAGGGTTTCGGGAGGAAGATATACGCCAGAGGGGAGAGGCTGGAGTGGGCCAAGGTGGCCACACCACTCCCTGGCGCGGCCTGGGCTTGCCCGCGCCATGGGGTGGTGTGGGCCCCTGTGGCCCACCTCCACTCCATCTTCTCGCATCTTGAGTCTTCTGGAAAAATAGAATTTTCCATATATTTTCCCGGATTTTCTGATCTTCGCGAATTTTGCCTCCAAACAGCACCTTTTCCATCAGAATCCTGACTGCAGCGGTCCATTCTCCAAAAGTCATCAACGATGCAAAAGCAGATGAAATAACATAAGTATCACCTCTCAATACGAAATATATCAATGAATAGTAGTGAATTAAGACATAGAATAGTGATGCAAAATGGACGTATCACCTAGCGGTCTGAACTATTGGTCCCGCATTCCAGGAAGGAAAAAAATTGCTCTGACCCCGCATTAATTTGTGGAAGAATTTGTGATTTAGATCAATTTCTGCCTCGATTTAGATCTCTGTCCCGGATTGGGAACGTAACCATAGACCAAAGACACCTTTTCTACTAGTGTATTCTGACATTGGTGGTTTGTTTAAACGTAATCTATGTGGATTGTGCCGCATGCAAATGGCACAACCACAATTTATAAAGTGGAAGCAAGTACACCCGGTTACTGGAGATCCGGGAGCTTCGCCAGATGCAAGGGATGCAGGAGCAGAGAGGCGGTGAGATAGACGGGCTCAAGATTAGGCCAGAAAGTGGTACCCATTTCCTCCTCATCTGGGCATTATCGGTGAGAACATTGTTGTTTATGTTGCCACGTCGTTGTGCAGCATCTGAAATAAGTTGCTGCTTCCTGGAGTGTGGCAGCTTAAATAATTTATTTATGTGCCACTTACATTCCGTCGTATTTGGAGACCTCCTGCCCCTCAGCAATCGTGGAATCGGTGGATCCTTGTTTTCATATAGCAGTGGCAAAATCACAATTTCGGATTCAACTACTGACTCGGGCGTTTCCAAACCCTAAGTCGCGGTACATTTTACTCAGAGAACGTGGGTAGATTGTTTCGCCCAGCAACGTGCCACACACAAAGCAATCAGAATTTAACAGAATTACATATATAGGTTCAAGTTCAACACATTACTATGCATCTTCATTGCCAGCAGCCTTCTTCCGCAGCCTGGGTGCCAAGCCTTCACGTCCAATGGCTTCTCCATTTCCTGCCTTCTTCCTCTTCCTTGGTGCCAATTTTCTTAGCTTCACGTAATCTGCATCGCCGGGACAATGGGCACCAGAATCATGTCCAACATCATCTTTCCACTCGTTTTTAATTTCTTCACGCAGCAAAATGACATCTTTCCACTCGTTTTTAATTTCTTCGGGCAGCAAAATTACTGACCCGGCAGTCATGTTTCTAACCTTGCGGCGCTTCCTGTCAAAGAAATAAGACTGTTGCATAACTGCCCAATATCTATAGAGTAAATAAAACAAAAATTATAATTCAGCACAAACATGCGAACCCCAAGAGACCTTTGCTTACCAGGAGCTAATTGGGTTTGAGCAACCACCCTGTCGAAGAATAGAAGGGCGACTCCCAGTTGCAGCAGCTTCCACATCCAGTACATCACATTTCAGCTCAAACATGGCAGTCGAAGCATACCTTTTCATCAACCCAATTAGCTGACTGTCACACGTTATAGGAACCATGATGCCACGTTCATGCATGAAGCTGAACTTTGCAGTCTGCTTTGGCCATAATTCAACATGATTACGCAGAGCAGCAACCATACCAGATATAGTGTAGATCTGCGCAGGCGCTTCTTCCATCGTGAAACAATGGTGTCCATACCTCTTGCCCTTAGAGTCGTACCTATAGAGGACTATCGTAACCAGGTAAGGGGGGTCCGCGCAGATCCCACTTGACAGAAAACTATGGACAGAATATGTTTGTCAGCGTTGGGCTAACAAACAATTTGAGGTTCAGTAGCCATCTAGCAGTTGTAACTAGTGCGAATAGCAAAGAGAAGGGTAGATCACCCGCTTGTAGACAGAACTTCTTCTTTCTTGATAGTAGGATCTGCCATCCTCCGAGCTGCTCGGCTCGTCGGCGGCGGAGGCGGGCTAGAGCCTCGCAACGGTGGCTACGGCATGTGCCATTGGAGCTCGGGATCAGCGACTGGGCATAGTAACTTGGCGCTGGAAGTCAAACGTCCGAAGGGATCGTCCTGCCTGGAGGGTGGATTCCGACGCCGCCGATGCTAGGGGAAAGCTGGGAATGGATTTGTGAAATTGGTCAACGCATCCAATCCACTTAGCTGCTCGATTTGCCTAAGAGGTTGCCGCGTTGGCGCCCGCGTCACGGACAGATGACCGACATGAGGGTCCCGACCGTCTACTTCACGGGGCAGTTTAACGGAATGTTTGAATTTGGTAGGGGTGAGATGAGTTTGCCTCGAAATGGCCCCTCTCAGTAGTTGGCGGCCCAACTTTTCGAAACGCGGTAATTTCAGGCAACTTAGGTACCGCCATGCGCTGGCCTGCTAACTTTGGTACCGCAGACGAACAATCCCGTGAATAGGTGCTACTTCAAATATTACTCTTTTTCAATTTAGGGTTTGACACAAAAAGGTAAATTCTCTAGATATGCAACTAAGGTGAATTTACTTATATGTCACACTAGCACCACTAACTAAGCAAGAGCAAGATATAAGTAAAGTGCGGTAAAGGATAGAGGTAACCGAAATGGAGCATGCATAGACACAAGGATGATTTCCCGCAGTTCCTTCCTTTTGAGGGGAAGTACGTTTGCGTTTGGAGAGGGGGTGGTTTCAAACCACCAACGCCACAAAAGGCCTCCCTTGTTCTTCGGTGAACCTCACCCCAAAGGGATCGATTTAATCTTCCACTATATCGGTAACCTTCGAGGTGGAAACCGACACCTTTACAATAAGTTTGAGGCACACATCCACAACTAAATTGGAGGCTCCCAAATGCAAGCTGTCACAATAATCAAAATACAAGCTTGTAAGAACCAAATCAAGGCCTAGGGTTTCCAATGAAACTCTAGAGAAAGGGGCCCTCAAGTGAATGAGGGGGAAATGAAGATCTCTTTTGGTGAAGATGTAGATCAATGCCTCCTCCTTCGATTCTCCAAAGATCAAGGACTTTGGATGGTTGGAGGGGGAGATCTTGTTGATTTGGTGGCTCAGCTGTAGGTGTTCTTCTTTTCTGAAACTAGCAGCTTGAGGTAAGGGATGAAGTCCCCTATTTATAGGCCCACTCCTTTGCGACCGTTTTCTACCCGGTGGGGAAGTTCCACACCAGAAACTCCGGTCTAGAGACCGGAGATTCTGATCTAACAATATTACACACCGGAGATTCCGGTCCATCTCCAGACAATCTCCGGATCCCTACATTGGCTGGCTCCAACCTGGTCTTGCTGTTCACTCCGGAGACTCGTGCTGAAACTATGGTTGGGAACACCAGAGACTCCGGTCTTTGCACACCGGAGATCCTGGCCTGTGACTCCACACCCAAGATTCCGGTCCATCTCCGGACAATCTACGGACCCCCATACTGACTGGCTCAGACTTGGTCTTGATGTTCACGTCGAAGACATGTGCCGAAACTCTGGTTTTGGGTACACCGGAGACTCCAGTCTATCTAGACCGGAGATTCCGGTCTGAACCTTCCATGAACACTTTGTTTCAGCCATGGATACTTCCAATTGCCGCAGACTTTTCTCTTTTCTGTAGATTAACCTGACATTATTAGCACACGGTAAAAAAGGGTCCTCAAGTTGTTAACGAACACCAAAACTAAGTAGGACCATAAATGTCCTTTCAACCTCTATACCGAATCTCCAAACGCGATGCTCCTAAGAGAGTGATGATGTCGAAGACGCCGCCATCGCGTCGATCCACTCCGGACCTAGGCTTTCGCCCGAAGACGAGTGGGAGCGAGTGTCAGCACACCTCGGCAACGCCTCCAAGGAGGAGAACGACACCCATAGGCGCCATCGGCGCTGACACAGACTGAAGCTAGGCAAGACTTTCGTCCGTTGTGCCACACACCTCGCTGCCTACTCGCCGGACATGGGAAACCATCCATGTTGATCACACCGCCGCCATCACAACACCACTTTGTCTTTGCTGAACTATCGTGGACCTCTGGCGATGCACGAACAAGAGCACTCCGTCTTCCTATAGCCCCCACCCTTATTCCACCTCATGCAGTCAAAGGCTCGCTGCATCGAGCTGTCACCTCCATAACAGTTCTGCTGTAGCCACAACCCTCAACCCTTAGCCCGCACCACCACCAGCCAAGACCGCATGCGTAGGCTCCTCCGCCGCCTCTAGGAGCCCCAACACCGGGGGCACCACCGCAGTGCCACCATCCTCTCCTCTAGGGCCCGGGAAGGCCCGCGCCGCTGCCTCCAGCTCGCAGACGCCTCTGCTCCTCGCTCCGCACCCCGTCCTCCCCGCCAAGCACTCCGGCCAGGTCGTCTGATCCTCATCGCCGTGCGCTGTCACTCGACTCCGCCACCGCGCTCTGCCCATATGCCGCCCACCCCCGCACGAGGAAGGCCCGACGGGGCTCGCCTTGCCCTGCCCACCGCCTTCGACGGCCGGGCGCCGCCAGCACCGGCAGCGGCGGCCAGGGGAGCTCGCGGTGGTGGGGCTCTTACACTAGGGTTTGTACCTCCGAGGTCGCCCGCACATGCGACTCGGGAGGGGATCCTATGTTTTTTGCTGAGTAACTGATAGTTGATACCCCAAAAGGAAGAAAAGAAATAACCCGGAAAAAATTGAGCAGCGACTACTGAGCCAGACGGAAAAGTAGTTGATTGAGGGATGAAAAAATAGTCTGGTTTTGAGTAAACAAATCAAATGCTTAAGTACTTGTGGAGATTATAGTGATGTTTTGTCACTCGAATATGTGTCAAAATCACATATTATAAGCTATGATTTATCCGGAAATCCCTTTTGACTTACCGGTGCATTTGCATCCATTAAAATATTAAAATATCAAAAAAAAGTCTACATGTACATTTAAACATTTTATGTTTGTCCATAAGTTCTCGATATGAAAGAACATTTTATATATCATGTATAAAAAAGACAAAAATGTCACGTGAATAAGACTATTTATAGGACTTTTTTTTTGCACAGGACAAGTAGAATTTTCTTTCATCCCAAAAACTTGTGAAAGAACATAATTAGACTTTTTTTTTGGATTTTTTTACATTTTAAAATACGTTTTCTCACAATGGGGGCAAATGCACCCCTGAGCCGAATAACCACCTCACAATCTTTTCTCATAATGACTCGTCACTATTTTCTAACATATTTGTTTTTTCGCGAAAACGTGAAAAACTTTGCTTTTCAATACATTGATAGAAAAGAAGGTTATACATATGTATAAATCCTAGAAAGGACCAACACCCCACCAAACAACTCGACCCAAAACCTAATAGGGGAGAAGTTGGCTTAGTCCCCGCGCCCCGCTCTTACTTCTGCCTTGTCCCCGCGCCCCCGCTCTTGCCTCCGCCTTGTCCCCGCGACCCTGCTCTTGCCTCCACCTTGATCAGCGAGGTAACCGATCGTGTTTCCGTGTTTCCAAATTGACCATGCCATGAGCGTAATCAACGACAAGGTACCCTTGCGAAGCTGGCGGGGGAGGAGCGTAGCACAGTAGCCCACCAATCCACGAAGACCTCCGCACTCTTGGGAGGGGCTAAAGTGGATTGTATCCACGATAGCACCTCGTACCAAATGGTCCTCGAGAAGTCGCATCCTGTTAGGATGTGCATCATAATCTCCACCGCTTGGTCGCACAGAGGGCATCTCGCTGGGTGTGCTAGATGCCGTCGCGTTAACCTCTCACCCGTCCAACACCTGTCTAGGCAAGCTAACCAATTGATAATTTCACCTTTGGAGGCGCCCATGTCTAGCCAAGCCAACCGAGGCGGCTTGAGCCCCCTCGCGCTCTGGCAACACGTCCAACTTTGGATCAGGTTTTGAGGTGTGCATTTGTCTAGCAAACTAGATAGGCTGATCTGGCGATGGACGATAGGTAGCCCTTTCTAGCAGTTCAAGTAGACTTTGGAACGGAGGTATAACACTTTAGGCATGCTTATCAACATTGGAACCAAAGAGCTCATCATGACAATTTCCATGAATAAAACATGTGTTCAGCTTGTTCATGTAGGCTCTCAACTAAGCCAAATATGTTGATAACATATATAGATGAGCAACGCATGCAACTGCCACCATGTAGAGGTAGTAACTGCTGTAATCTACAACATGTAAACATATACCACAAAAGGCCATGAAAGGTCAAACTGCGTTGAAGTAATTGGAGTTCTTAGATGTTCAAGACCTGAAAGGGGAGAGAAAATTACATTATATATTTGACCTGCTAATGGAAATAAGTGAAAAAAGAAATTTTAATTTGAAGATCACATGAGCATGAACAGAGAGGAAAATTGTTTACTGCAACCTAGTCATGTTGTATGTTGGATAATTTGATATTCATTCAGCAAACAATAAATAAAAGAACCTAGTAATGAAACTTCCATTAAGGGAAGAATTATTCTGGAGACGTGACATGGAGATTAAATTATGCAGTTAACACTAAACAAAGGATCAAGTTTGAGCTCATTCAAATTGATACATATGTGGACTGAGAGAAACCAAAAAATAATATATATGTATAACTACACATATGTGCAGAAATGATAAGTGTGAAAAGCAGTACAGAGAAAATATTGATAATCATTAAGATTGGAAGGTGGTTCATATGGACATACCTGGAAAATTAAGAAGTTGCCACAAAAAGTGCATTGAGCCACCAACTGCAGGGACGAATGCTGTCAGCATCACTAAGAAACAGAGCAGAAGAAGCCCGACTCAGATAGTACCAATAACAAGAATCTAGCAAGAAAATTTGTAATAGTCATACATCTGATTTTGGAGTTTTGTCATTGTAGACTTGATGAGCGTAGCCACAATAATATTGCTGAAAAGGCAAGAGAAATCACATCCATCCATTAGCAACATACACGAAAATTAGCTACCTTGAGTCCAAGTGAAAGATCCGTTGCAATCAAACACATCCACTTTTAGATACAAAAATATATGCAGAGTAATTAAGTTGCGTAGTGGACCATAGAACTAAAGATAGAAAAAGAAATGATCAAATAGGCTCCAGTGGAATCCGAATTCAAAAAAAAGCATGGGCCTATGGTTACCTACGGGCCTGTACTCAATCACCGTGAAGCAGACTGGTGTGATGCATATGCATATTCCTAGGGGAGAACAACAAAGTAAACCCCCTTCCTGGATCGGGGAGGCGTCGACACCCAGGGCGTGTTGTTCAGCGGAAGAACATACGAGTACTCCAGAAAACAACATGGAGAGAAGATGGATACAGTCATAGGTGTAGGCGGGTGGTGTCCTGGAGGAGGGAAAGCAAGGGTGAGAGAAGGGACAGAGGCACATTGCAGGCAATGAACTCTTGATGAAAGAGGCAAGAAGACAATGGTGCGTACAATGAAGGTTTAATTGCAGTTAGTGGAATTAACCCGAGGACGTGGCTTAAGGAGATGAGAGGAAGATGAAGCTGAACCAACGGTAGGATTTAAGGGTAGCAGATGGCCCATAATTTCAAGCGTCGCTTGAAAAATTGAAACTGATATGATAAGCTCTGTTAAAATTAAAATGTGGAGAATACATAATGGCTTGGCATATTTGCTTAGGTGGCAGGCTCGGATTGCTCATGAATGCTTGATGAGGCAGACACCTTGCATGTTGAGATAAATATCTTCAGCCCTTGTTTACTTGTCTCGTATTTTTATCCACTAGAGTTTTCGGGATATGCGGAGATTTGGTGTTTACCCAATACTCTCCAATCCCCCAAAATACTCTATCCTAGAGCGGAGTTTTCAATCTAGACAAAAACATGAAGGATTTGGGGGATATGCCGGGATTATCCCGGCGTGGTAAACAGAGTGCGGGGATTTTGCGGGAATTGGAACAATCCACTATGATCCGCGCGAATACACTAGCGAATACGAGAGAAGTAAACAAGGCCTTAGTGGGTTGCCGCTAGGTGTCACTGGGATCTCGTCAAAGTCCCACTTCTAGTTCATTTGCCAAATTCCTATTCAGTTATTATTATTATAGGTTTCTTCATTTTTAACCATTTATATTTATTAATAAAATCTTTAAAAATACCAAGACTTTACTTATCAAGTTAATCAATAAAATGGGAAAATTATTTTTCAAGCATGAACAATTTTTCGACTCCGGTGAACATTTTTTTTGAACCACCTGACTATTTGTTTAACTCTGTAAACATTTTTTTCAAATCTAGTGAACATTTTGTTACTGTGAACCATTTTTTGAACCCTGTGAACAATTTCTGAACCTATTGGACTATTTTACAATGAACAATTCTTTTAAAAACATGATCAATTTTTCTTACACATGGAAACTTTCTAGAAAAACAGAAAAAAGAAACAGAAAATAAAGTTGATAAAAAAAAAACAAAAAAGAATACTCCCTCCGATCCAAATTAATGTTCTCAGATTTGTGTAGATTCAGATGTATATCTAACACTAAATATATTCGAATCTAGACAAATCTGAGAACATTAATATGTATCGGAGGGAGTAAGAAAGAAAACACCATGTCAATATGGAGTTCAGGGCCAAAGGAAAAGAGTAGTGCCATGCCAAGAAGTTAGCGCCTGTTCTGAACAACCAATATATGAGGGAATAAAAAGTCCTTGTGATTTGGAGATTGTACTAACAGGTTATGTTCTGAGCACTATAAAGTCTTCGGGTTCCGACGTGTTAAGTTGACACCTTCAACAATGAAACTGTGAGAGCGATAAGTTCCCAAAATGAACGGAAAATGTACGATTTATATATGACAGCTACTAGATGTCTAGATATGCTCAACTACCAGAGATTGTGAAGCTGTTAAATCACAAACTTTGGACATCGTAGCCTTGTAGGTAGAACTTACCTCTGAATGGGCCTTAAGGACAAATGTTTGATAGGAGTATGTTCTCATAGTTTACAGAAGATGTTTCAGTAAGCAGTAAGCTTTGCACATCAAGATCAGGAAAACTGACTTGCGGAAGGCGTGAACAAGAAGATGACTGATATATTCTCCTAGTTCACAATGATCTTACATGAATGATAAGATGACAAAAGGAAAAATGATTGTTTGGTTTACAATGATCCATATGGATCATGATTGTTTGGTTTACAACTCTAGTGGCTTGTTATTGTTATCTGATCAGAAATATGAAGATCAGTTCATAAAAGGAAAGAAACAAAGCTCACTATAGAAAATAAAAATAGTACTTGACAGTGCAATGGATCCATTCTGGGATGTAGCTACAACTAATCCACCACTAGCTTAGCAAGCTAGTAACACGCGAAGCTGATCATTGATCAATGGCCCTTTAACTTCATAACATTTGCATTGTCCATTCTTCAAAAAGAAAATAGTAAATCAACAACAAGAATGGACAAATTGAGAAGATAAACATGGAATCACAGAGCACACGGCTGAATAATCGAAGGCCAAAAATGAAATTAATAATGAAGTACACAACCCTTGAAGAATTTTTATGAGCACAAAATACTAGATACATATAATTAATTTTGATGCAATGAAGAAAATCAGCACTGGCTAGATATGTAGATAAGAATAAAGACATCCTGTGGATCTCTTCTTGAATGGATAGAGAAGACTTTAGGTATTACAGCACAGGGCAAGATAAAGCAATGTCTTATTTAACCAGTGTAAGCACTATATTAACTTGCACTTGTTTCTATCAAAACAAGATGAGAAAATGGGTAAAACAGGTCATGATGAGATTTGGCTTACATCAGTGTGACAGATCAAAGCCTGGCCAATGAAGGAACATCCTCATCAAATATTATTGTTTTTCAGTCTCATCTTCCACTTCAAGCACATTTTCTTCTGATATTGATTCTTCCTCATCAGTTTAAGCTATTGATTCATTGTCTTCTGCAGTATGTGGCATCCTCAAACCCGTTCGGGGGTAGTACTTCTTCTGCCTGAGCTCGACAAGCTTAGTAGCCTCTTCCACCCTGGATGCCTCTACCAGTGCATCCACTACATCCTGCAGCAGACCAACCGCTGTTCTACAGGTCCCTTTGCCACTAAGCATATCCTGGCAGTATCTCAGCGCACAATCTAGCTCTCCAGCCTGCAGAAGCCTCGGCAGGAGAGTTTCATATGTCCCCTTATTTGGGGTATACTCATTTTTTATCAAATCATCATACAGCTTCTTGGCATCCTGTAACCTCCCTGCTTTGCAATATCCTCGAATCAGCTCATTGTAGGACACTGTATCAGGCCTTGGCCCATCCTTCTCCAACCTCTCAACCACAGAAACTGCTTCCTCAATCCTCCCTTCGGCAACCAAACCCCGCAGCTTGGCATTGTAGCACTTTGCGTCTGGCTCCAAATTCCTCTCCTTGATCATCTCCCATACTGTCTCCGCGCCATCCATGCGGCCACAGTTGTAAAAGCCATTCAAAAGCGTGCTGAAAGAAATAATGTCAGGCGCAAAACCATGCTTCTCCATGAGTGAGACAGCTTCAAGAGCAGCAGAAAGGTCGGGCTTCTGGCACAGTGCGCGGATGAGTATGTTGTAAGAGTATAAGCTGGGGACAACAGAGGGGTTGGAGGCTGGGATCTCCTGGAATGCAACGACGAGGGCGTCAAATTCTCCGGCTTGGGCGTATGCGGTAAGGACGGAGTTGAATGTCATGGTGGACTTATGCTTTGCGGGAAGTTGGTGGAAGGCCGCGAGAGCGTGGGATGGCATGGAGGCACGGCCGTAGAGGCGGATGAGACGCGCGGCGAACGCCTCGGTGGAGGCCTCGAGGAAGCTCTTCTGCGCATCGAGGATGGCCTGGATACCGTCTTGGCGGCCGAAAGAGGCGAGTCGGCTCACGACTACCTCGTACACGCGGTGCTTCTCGCGGAAGCGCGACGATGCGGACGACGCTTCGACGAACTCGGAGACCAGCTTATCAGGGTCGCTTTGGTGGAGGAGGCCCTTGAAGATCGCCCGATAGGACTTGGGGAACTTGTGGCCTGCGTCGGAGTCAGGAGCGTCGGCGGCCGGCTGTGCGCCGAGGTGTTTAGGGGGCTTCTTGTCCGCGTCGGCGGCGGGCGGTTTCGGGGTCGGCGCGCGCTTGATCTTGGGATTGTGGTTGCGTGGTGGTGTAGGTGTGGAGGAGGCGAAGATGCGGCAGAGGCTGTTCGCCCGGGTGGAGGCGGCGGCGGCGGCCGCCGCTGCGTGGGAGCCCATCGGGGGGAAACGGAGGATTTGGGGGTTTGGGGCGAGAGGGGAATGGGAGGAGGAGTTTTTTTTTTTTTAGAAGAAGGAGGTTTTGCCCGACACATCTCACTGCTTTTTAACCAGGCCATGGAAAATTGGAAATGTTAGCCCAGCCCAACACAACACAACCGAAGCACAGACCGGTCGGTCACCACGGTCATGGACGTGCACGTCCGGCGGCTGCTGAACCGCGTGGCGATCGCCCTGGCGACCGTGGCCACCGCCGCCCTGATGCACCTGTTCCGCCACTCATCCACCTCCTGCTTCGCCAGCTCGCCCGCGTATTCGTCCCTCTCGCTGGCGCCCTTCCCCCGCACCTCCTGCGAGGCCGCATCGCGCCGCGTCGTCGACCCGGATATCCGCCTGGCCAAGCTCCAGTCCTCCCCACGCTGGCGACGTCACAGTGCGGCCCTCTCCGCTTCGGTGTTCGACCCGCTCCGGAGGCTGCGCGTCCTAGGCAACTCCTCCCGCGTTCTCTGCCTCGCCGCCGGCGCGGGGCGAGCGGTCGACGCGCTCCGCGTGGCAGGCGTGGGGGACGTCACCGGCGTCGACCTCGTCGACTTCCCTCCCCTCGTGCGCCGCGCGGACCCGCACAGCCTGCCCTTCTTCGATGACGCCTTCGACCTCGTGCTCTCCGACGACCCGGCGGCACTCACCGGCGCGCTCTTCCCGTCCCGGTTCGCGGCTGAGATCGAGCGCACCGTCCGCCGCGGTGGTGCGATTGCGCTCGCTGTCGATCGGCACATCAACCTCTCCGTCGTCGCCTCCCTCTTCAGAAAGCCACGCGTCGTCCATGTGAGGAATGCTACCTTCGATGGCTCCGCGGCCAGCATAGTAATCCTGAGCACCAACGCACAGCGTCACTGATTCCATTTCGTCATTATGTGTTTATTATGTTCATGCAATGTTAACAGTATTATCAATCCTATGGTTTTGTTTGATTCGTTCGACTTTTGGACATTGATTAGAGATATCAAGGGGAAGCATATAGTGATCTTTATAGCCTCGATGATTGATGCTTTGGTAGCGAAACACAATTCGTACTCTTACTAGGAAAAATACCGGTGCGTTGTAATGGGGATCCCGCTTGAATCGACTATTAGGTCTAATCGAGACTATTTGGTCTAATGGTTCGCTTGGGAGAAAAAATAAACTTTTAGGTAAAAAAAGACCATCCAAATACCAAATGTTGCCCTGAATCGATTGACCAACGAAAGCATCAAATTTGACTCTCTATATATCAACTATATATGAATGGTTTTGACTGTGCTTACCAAGTTTGTATGGACATCCTAAGCACTGAACTTATGTTTTGTTGTATGCCTATGTTGAATGAAATTTGAACACATAATCAAATTATGCAGTACATTAGAATAGTACAAATACATGTATTTATGGAGTGGGAGCAATTGGAAAGAATCTAAAGAACAATACAAAAATGGATCCAGACAAATTATCAGATCATGCACAGTTTCTAACCACATATATCTTAGGAGTGAAGTGTAAAAAATCTTTCTATTTGGTTGTTTCAATCACTAAATACCTAACCTTCTATTTATCTAGCTAGTGATGTATCTTATACACACTCATTTCTTAATTCCTAGGTTGCGCCAAAAGAGGTGTAAAATCAATTTATAAGATGCATACTTTTTGCATTTTTCATAATTTGCACCTTGGAAACATAAAAGGAAAACTAAGCTTTACCATGATACTCATGGAAAAGGAAAATAATTCTATGGGACCTGGTCCACGAAATTAGCCGCGTTGACCAACTCCTGTGATTGACACATGTCCAAGTGAGAGGAAAATCATCATTTGTGCGTCTATTTTTAGATCTAAACCGCCACAAATGCCACGTGTCAATCACAGGAGTTGGTCCACGGGGCTGATTTCGTGGACCAGGTCCCATGGAAAATGATGGCCGGTGATACATTGCAAATGTATCTATAATTTTTTATGTTCCATGCTTGGTTTTATCCACTTTGTTGTGTTTTGTCCACACTTTGAAGTACTTTTCATATGATTTCTTGGACTAACCTATTAACAAGAGCCATAGTGCCAGCTGCCTGTTTTCTGCTGTTTTTGGTTCCAGGAAAGTCAGAAAATGAATATTCTCGGAATTGGACGGGACAAAAGCCAAAGTGCCTATTTTTCCGGAAGTCATCAGATGCCATAATATGAGATGGAGAGGGTCCAGAGGGCGGCCACACCACCTGGCAGCACGGCCAGGCTTGGCCCACGCCAGGGGGTCGTGTGGCCAGCCCAGGCACCCCCTCGGCCTCCCCTTCCGCCTATAAGATGCCCTCAGGACGAAAACCCTAAGTGCCTGATCAAAAATCCACGAAAGAGTCTATAGCCGCCGTCATCTCCATCCCTAGATCGGGAGGGATCTGAAACTCTTCCTGGCACCCTGCCGGAGAGGTGAATTCACCCTGGAGGCCTTCTTCATCATCATGCAAGCCTCCGGTGTGATGCGTGAGTAGTTCATCCTTGGACTACGGATCCATGTAGTAGCTAGATGGTTGGTTCTCCTCCTTTGTGCTTTCATGTTTAGATCTTGTGAGCTCCGTTCATGATCAAGATCATCTATTTGTAATTCTGCATGTTGTGTTTGCGGGGATACGATGGATATTGAGATGTTATTTCAGATTGATTATTGATTCTATCATGTCCTTGTTATTTGTGATCTTGCATACTTTCCGTTGTTAGTATCTATCTTGGCCAAGTAGATGCTAGCAACTCCAAGAGTTAGTATTCATGCTCGATAGTGGGTTCATGCCTCTGGTAATCTGGGAAAGTGACAGAAATCTCTAAGGTACTAGATGTGCTGTTGCTACTAGGGAGAAAACAACAATCCTTTGTTCATAGAACAATCGTATTGTTTACTTTACACGTAGTTCGTAAAGCAATAATATGTTGCTTGCAACTTAATACTGAAGAGGGTTCGGATGATAACCTGAAGGTGGATTATTAGTCATAGATGTAGTTGGATGGCGGTCTATGTATAATGTTGTAATGCCCAATCAAGTTCCAAAGGAGTCAAGATGATTAGTATATGCATGTATTGCTTTCTTGATGTTTGTCAATTGCCCCGCTGTAATTTGTTCACCCAGCATGTTATCTATCTAAGGAGAGCCACCTCTAGTGAACTATGGATCCCGGTCCTTGTCTTTTATATACAATCTACAAACTGTTTACTTCTTTGTGTTTACTTTCTGCAAACTATTACTTCTTTTCATTCGATATGTTTAATCTTTTGTTTTCCGCAAAACACGGTGAGATTGACAACCTCATGGCAAGTTGGGGACAAAGTTCTATGGTTGTGTTGTGCAGGTCTCCACGTTGCTACTAGCACCGGTAGTGCGCCCTGCCAAGGCTCAGCTAGCAACACCTTTGGGGTCTTTCCTTGCTCCTACTGGTTCGATTAAACCTTGGTTTCATAACTGAGGGAAACTTGCTGCTGTGCTCATCATACCTTTCTCTTGGGGTTCCCAACGAGCTCTACATCAACACCGCACCAGCACTTTTCTGGCGCCGTACACTGAGCCATCAAGCATTTTTCTGGCGCCGTTGCCGAGGAGTCAAGGACATCTTCACAAGGGGAGTCCCTCATAACCAATCTCTTTACTTTGTTATTTTTGTTTTGCTTAGTTTCTTTTTGCTTTGTTTGCTTGTTTCCTTATCAAAAACACAAACAAAATAGTTCTGCTAGTTTGCTTTCTTATTTGAAAAACACAAAAAAATGACTACTCTTGAAAACACTAAGTTGTGTGACTTCACTAGCAACAACAACAATGATTTTATGAGCACACCTATTGCTCCATTTGTGCCTAAAGATACTTTCTTTGAGATAAAACCTGTTTTACTCAATCTTGTTATGAGAGAACAATTTTCTGGTATTGGTAATGAAGATGCTGCTGCCCATCTAAATAACTTTGTTGAACTTTGTGAGATACAAAAGCATAGGGATGTAGATGGTGATATTATTAAGCTGAAATTGTTTCCTTTCTCTTTGAGAGGAAAAGCTAAAGAATGGTTGAATTCCTTAACTAGGAATAGTATTGATTCTTGGACTAAGTGCAAAGATGCTTTCATTGGAAAGTACTATCCTCCTGCTAAGATTATATCTATGAGAAGTGAAATAATAAAGTTTAAACAACTTGATAATGAACATGTTGCTCAAGCTTGGGAAAGAATGAAATCTTTGGTAAAGAATTGTCCCATTCATGGACTGACTCTTGGATGATCATCCAAACTTTTTATGCAGGATTGAACTATTCTTCAAGGAACCTATTGGATTCTGCTGCTGGAGGTACCTTTATGACCATCACTTTGGGTGCTGCAACTAAACTTCTGGACAATATGATGGTTAATTATTCTGAATGGCATACTGAGAGAGCTCCACAAGGTAGGAAGGTAAATTCTGTTGAGGAAACCTCCTCCTTGAGTGATAAGATTGATATTATTATGTCTATGCTTGTTAATAGGAAAGCCTATATTGATCCAAATAATGTTCCTTTAGCCTCTTTGGTTGCTCAAGAAGAGCAAGTTCATAAGAAATAACAAATTTGGCAATAATGTTTATAGGAATAATTTTGGTAACAACAATTATAAGCCATATCCTCCCAACAATGGTAATGCGTATGGAAGTTCTTACAACAATAATAGGAGTCCACCCTCTGAACTTGAAGCTATGCTTAAGAACTTTATTAGTAAACAAACTGCTTTCAATAAAACTATTGAGGAAGAACTCTCTAATGTTGAAAGAAATATAGCATCTTTGGTTGAAGCTCAATCTTCTTTGAATAAAATGGCTGCTAAACCTGAAACTAATGATAATCCCTTTGCAGCTACTAATGCCATACAAGTAAGAATTGATGAAAATGTTAGACTATTAGTTGAATTACATGCTAAGTGGGAAAGAGAAGATGAAATTGCTAGAAACATTAGTGTTTCTACTGTCACCACCACTAGTGTTGAGGCTAGTAATAGTTCTACTACTCTAGATGATAAATTTGATTTTGATCTTGATGGTTGCAATATCTCTGAAGTTATTAAGTTCCTACAAAAGCTTGCTAAAAGTCCTAATACTAGTGCTATGAACATGGCCTTTACAAAACACATTACTGATGCTCTCATAAAGATTAAAGAAGAAAAGATGAAACATAAAGCTTCTATTCCTATAAAACAAGAAGATGGTTGGGAACCCATCATTAATATGAAAGTGAATGACTTTGATTTCAAAGCTTTATGTGATCTTGATAGTAGTGTTTCTATTATGCCTAGAAGGATTTATGATATGCTTGATTTGCCTCCACTTGAAGATTGTTATTTGAATGTCCCACTTGATGATAATGCTAAAAAGAAACTCATGGGGAGTCTTAATGATGTTCTTATTATGGTTAACAATGCCTATGTCCCCGTTGATTTCTATGTTTTGGATGTTGAATGCAATGCTTCTTGTCCTATTACTTTGGGAAGACATTTTCTTAGAACTGTTGGTGCCATTATTGATATGAAAGAAGGCACCATTAAATATCAACTCCCACTCAAGAAAGGTATAGAACACTTCCCTAAGAAAAGAGAGAATATTTCTTTTGTTTCTCCTATGAAAACAAAATTTGGTCTTAATGCTTCTTCATTTGAGAACACTTGATTCTTTCTTTGCTTCTTATGCCTAACTTAAAGGCGTTAAAGAAAAGTACTTATTGGGAGATAACCCAAAAGTTTTAGATGAGTCTTGGAAGTTATTACTTCAGTAATAACCGCTCCTTATCCTTTTTATTTGATTTTTGTGCCAAGAGTAACCTCTAATGAGAGAGAAGTAATGATTGGGAAAGTTGCTGTCCCGAAACAGATTTTTGTGCTTCACCGTAAAAATTCGTGTAAAATCTCTGAACGTCTTTTGGAGGCGTGAATTTTTGTGCTTCTGCCCCAGGTTGTTACTCCCTCCATCTAGGTTTATTGGGCTTAATCGGAGTAGCGCTGCGACCAATATGGGATTTTATTGGTGGAGAAAAATCGCATAGACGGGTTGTAATTGTTGATTTCCTCTCATTAACTACGAGGATTAATTACTACTCTGTTACATGCAATGTCATGCATAGGGTAGTCCCATGGAATCATGCACAAAAGGTTGCCACGAGGCTGGTTTCCAGATATCGAGATAATTAAACCACGAATTAAGTAGCAAATCTAGCCTAATTTTTTGGAATTTTTCTAATTCTACTATTAGCCCAATAAGCCTGGATGGAGGGAGTACCTAACTTTCGTTAGTTCAACACTTTTTGATTTGAGCAACAGAAGGTCTTCGAAAAAATTCGTCTTTACCTGCTGGTCTGTTTTGACAGATTTCTGCCATTTTCTGCATTTGCTTCTTGTTGGTTCCTTTTTGAGTTCTTTTGGGGAATTGAGCTTTTTGAGGGAAGTGCTACAGTAGCTAGTGTTCTAATGGAAGTTTATTTGGTGTTAGAACTGAACCTTAAGACTTATTTATCTCGAGTGCACTAATGTTGCTAATAAAGATTGTGTGAAGTTTTGTATGAAGGAAAATTTTCAGGTGTATGGAAGGAATGAGTAATGAGATGAAGGATGGACTAAAGCTCAAGCTTGGGGATGCCACGCGTGTTACCCCAAGAAATATCCAAGAAGTACAAGCGTCAAAGCTTGGGGATGCCCAAGGCATCCCCTTCTTCATCAATAAAAATCCTAGGTTTCTTCCAAAAGCTTCATTTTTATTGTTTCATGCACAGTTGTGTTATTCTTGGAGCGTCTTCTTTTTCGTTTTCGTTTTGGTTTTTCGTTTGCTTTTGTTTGCTTAGTTTTCTGAATAAATTGGTTGGACCCCCTCTTTCATACATTGGTTTACAAATAGTTTGGTTTGGTTTGGAAAAGAGTAGGAAAGTTCATGCTTATGTGGTAAAAAGAGCTCGTTTTTGACTGTGGCCTATGCTTTGTCATGCCATGCTTGATATTGTTTTGGCTTTATGCTTAGTATTCTTTGCTGTAGCATGACTTGTTATAAACAATTGAGATTGCTTAATGTGCCTTGGATGAATCATGCGTTGTTTTAGTATATTAAAGCATAGTATAGTGGTATTCTCCTTTGATGCTTTATTTGGGTTGACTTGGCGCATGCTCACACCATGTTATGACTATACCAAGTCACCATAGCCTTTATGATTCTTTAGTTTTCAACTTGTAGTATCACTTTATACTTTGATCAATGATGTTTTGTCGCTCTGCATGATTATGGCCATTATTGCTCTCTTAGTTTGTCGCTCCCAGTCTTTTGCTAGCCTCCATAACCAAGTATGAGTTCCACTCATGCATCCAACTCCCTAAACCAAGTTATTCCAAAGAGTCCAGCATACCTACCTACTAGCTTATGCTATTCCAAGTATATTCATGCTTTTGTTTACCTTCCAAATTAAACTTGTTATGAGAAAACTAGTGATTAAAGCTCTCACGAACTTGATGGCACACTTTACTTTTCTTGCCCTTAATAAACTTGAACCATTGTGTCGTCTATGTTGTATATGCTTGCACTTATTTGTTGGGAATTAGCAGAACCATGCTTTCATGGGGAACGCTTTCAACATTGCACTTGGTACTTGTACCTAGTTGATATCATGCTCTTTTGTACATGGATGTTGTCGGTGTGAAATGAAAGGGGAGCTTCTAAGTCCATGGAGTTATGTATATGTTTTAGAGAAACGCTTGGGCCGCTGGTCTAATCCATGCTGACATGGTGGAAACCTGCAGCGTAACCATAATGAGCTATCTATGAAGCATTCTTCTTATAAAAAAAGAGTCCTATATTGAGAAAAAAGAGAAAAGAGAAAAAAAAAGATATTATGAAAAGAGGAAAGAGAGAAAAAAGCACCATATTGCCATGGTAAATAAGAAGAATGCTGAGATGCTCGTTGTCTGCTTGCCTTGTCATTTTAATATGGGGATTCTTCCGTATCATCGGGCAAGGGGTACCCCGTTGGCGGTTCTCTATGATACACATGTACTTACAATGACAAGAACTTACCGGTGACTAAACTTGAGTAGCATGAGGAGCGGCCCTCGTATACAAGGGACATGAGATTTCTAACTTATACTTTGTCAAGCATGTACACCATAGTTTGTTCACTTTAACCTTAATCACTCCAAGATGCTTATGATAGGGGCAATGAGAGCTGAAAGCTATAAGTAACATAATTTTTGGAAGCTCTTTATGAGACTTGAATCCCTACTTCCTTTTATAAAGGCCTTTCTTTGACCATTATATTGAGTCTCCATCTTCTACCTTTATGCACCTACTTTGAGAGCATAGTGGCCATTCTTAGTTCTATGTGCATTGTCCCAAGACTAGTTGATTGATGCATACTTGATATTGCTTGTATTAAACTATTGTATCTAGTCACTCTTATGAACTTTGAAGGTGTCCTATGCATTTATAATTGCTACTCTATGAGGGACAAGCTGAATACTATTATGCTGTGTTTTCTTTATGTGAAACAAACAAACGTCTTGCAAAGCATTGTTATTCATGAATCTTTTGTTTGTGCCTTTTCATGTTGCATCATAATTTCTTTGTCTTATTGCTAGAACTTTGTATTTCATGTTATGATTGAAGTACTATCATCCCAGCTTTGAATGTTTTACAAATACTTTGATCAAGTCTTTGATGGTGCATGTCACCTCAAAAATTATTCTTTCTTTTTATCACTTACCTACTCGAGGATGAGCAGGAGTTAAGCTTGGGGATGTTGATACATTGCAAATGTATCTATAATTTTTGATGTTCTATGCTTGGTTTTATCCACTTTCTTGTGTTTTGTCCACACTTTGGAGTACTTTTCATATGATTTCTTTGACTAACCTATTAACAAGAGCCACAGTGCCAGCTGCCTGTTTTCTGCTGTTTTTGGTTCCAGGAAAGTCAAAAAATGAATATTCTCGGAATTGAACGGGACAAAAGCCAAAGTGCCTATTTTTCCGGAAGTCATCAGATGCCAGAATACGAGACGGAGGGGGTCCAGAGGGCGGCCACACCACCTGGCCGCGCGGCCAGGATTGGCCCACGCCAGGGGGTGGTGTGGCCAGCCCAGGCACCCCCTCGGCCTCCCCTTCCGCCTATAAGATGCCCTCAGGACGAAAACCCTAAGTGCCCGATCAAAATTCCACGAAAGAGTCTGTAGCCGCCGTCATCTCCATCCCTAGATCGGAGGGATCTGAAGCTCTTCCTGGCACCCTGCCAGAGAGGGGAATTCACCCTAGAGGCCTTCTTCATCATCATGCAAGCCTCCGGTGTGATGCGTGAGTAGTTCATCCTTGGAGTACAGATCCATGTAGTAGCTAGATGGCTAGTTCTCCTCCTTTGTGCTTTCATGTTTAGATCTTGTGAGCTCCGTTCATGATCAAGATCATCTATTTGTAATTCTGCATGTTGTGTTTGCAGGGATCCGATGGATATTGAGATGCTATTTCAGATTGATTATTGATTCTATCATGTCTTTGTTATTTGTGATCTTGCATGCTTTCCGTTGTTAGTAGCTATCTTGGCCAAGTAGATGCTAGCAACTCCAAGAGTTAGTATTCATGCTCGATAGTGGGTTCATGCCTCTAGTAATCTGGGGAAGTGACAGAAATCTCTTATCGTCGGATTGAGGACAAGTACGCCATGAGGGGGTCCTCGAGGCGTGCGGAAGAGAGGGGTGTGAGATGTACGGTGTTCCGGGACGGTGAGCACACAAGTTTACCCAGGTTCGAATCCGTCGGCTTTGTATGGACCCTACTCCTGCTAGCAATCCAGTAATACGGCAGAGCCGGAATATGGGTTACAAGGGTTTTGCCTGTGCGAGTTGAGATTGTAGACTATTGAGGTGTTGCCCTAAAGGATTTCCCTAGGACGGCTTATATAGATATCCGACCTAGGGTTTATAGGAGAGATCTATCCGGCTATGACTAAGAGTCATTACAGAGTACATCTTGAACTACAAGTAACATTATGGGCCTAAGTCAGTAAGTCTTCTAGGCCTTCCCGTAGCCGGATTGGACTCCGTCTTTCTCCCTGACTAGGCCGCCCGTGAAGCAATGCTCTAACCCGAAGTGGGCCACCCTGGTCAGTGAGGAACTGTGAGGATACCCGGAAAGTATATCCCCAATAGCAGCCCACGGAGGCCTCCAAGATCCAAAGTCGGATTTATCATCGTCTTAGCTTGATCTTCGGCTTGTAGAATCTTGAAGGGTTCCTGAAACTTCACAACAAAAAATATGATCCGAGTCTTAAAAATAAGTCGGACCTATCAACAGGTTACTCGGATTTTCCAGCTTGATTTCAAACTAAGTCGGAACTTGATCTCTAACGCCACCTGACACAAGTCATGGTCAAGTCATGTCATCTGACAGGCATTCCATCAGCACGACCGTTGGTGGGTCCGCGGTTCGCGGAACCGAGGCGCTGTTTCAATGCGTGCATGGAGATCGAGGCGACGCAATCATCGCGTGGGTCCTTCCCAGTTCTTTCCATGACGCGTGGCGGTTACACTGTAGCATTTGCACGAATCTTGGCGCAGTTAGGTGGATATAAGGGGTTAAGATTTCTTCCTTCTTCTTCCACTAGTCCTTTGCCTTTTCCTTTCCTCCCAATCTTCCTGCGCGCACAGAGCTCCCCATTCCTCCCCCAAAAACTCCCAGCGCAGCCCCTTTTAGGTCAACCACTCACCGGAGAGATGGCTTCATCTTCCTCTTCCGGCTTAGCGGCAGCGGCGGCGGCGGCGGTGACGGAAGCGGTGGCGGAGAAGGAGAGCTTCTGTGGGCTCTGGATCCCCTGCGCGCTCAACAAGGAGGGCCTCAAGAATGTGGATAATGAGGGGCTTCTCGCTGCCGACGACTGGCGGAGCGGCTTCGAGGAAACCGTCCCCAACCCGCGCGACGGCGAGCGGGTCCACTTTGGCACCCACGTCGATAGAGGTTTGTCATTTCCTCCCTCGGAGTTTTTCTCCGAGGTGATAGATCATTACGGAGTTCGACTCCATCATCTTCCTCCCAACTCTCTGTTAGAGATAAGCGTACGCTTCATTGTGCGAGGGCTTTCTCGGCATTAGGACGAGTTTGACTCTTTTCCAGTACTATTTTCATGTCTAGAGAAACTCCATTACTGCCGGTGTTCCTTACATCGCCAGCACTATTAGCTTTTCGCTTAGACGCGAGCGTGCATATCCCAAAATTCTAGCTAGTGACTCGGTCAAACAATGGCCAGCCACGTTTTTCTATCATAGGGATATTACGGCTCCTGGCAAAGCCACTACTTTGCCGGCTTTCATCGACGGAGCCGCCACGGCCCAACCTTCTTGGGACGAGGCTGCTCCGGCTCTCACCGACGATCTGATCCTCGCTAAGAGGCGGATCGAATATTTGATCAAACACAAGGATCTGAAGGGATCCGACTTGGTCCAGTGCTGGGTCTCACGTTGAAGGGAATATGCCCGAGAGGCAATAATAAAGTGGTTATTATCTTATTCCATGTTTATGATAAATATTTATTTTGCATGCCATAATTGTATTAATTGGAAACGTTAATACATGTGTGTTTAATAAACAAAATACAAAGTTCCTAGTAATGCCTCTCATATAAACTAGCTCGTTGATTAACAAGATGATCAAGGTTTCCTGATCATGAACATTGGATGTTGTTAATAACGAGGTCACAATATTAGTTGAATGATGTGATGAACATTCATCCGAAGTATAGCATTACGATCAAAGTCATTATGTTTATATTTCTATAACATCATACGAAGTAATCTTAGTCCTTAGACTATGAGATCATGTTAATTGCTGACACCGGAAGAGTATCTTGATAACATCAAACGTCACACCGTAACAGGGTGACTATAAAGGTGGGTTCAGTGCTACGAAGGTGTTATGTTGAGGCTCATGGATCAAGAGTGGAATTTGTCAATCCCGATGATGGATAGATATACTCTGGGCCCTCTCGGTGATATCACATTAAGATAACTTGCAAGCAAGTGATGAGATCACTAGAATGTTATATCACGGGAACGAGAAAAAAGTGCATGTCAGTAACGAGATCAAACTAGGTATTTGGATGCCGATGATCGAATCCCGGACATGTAATATATCGCGAGACAAAGGGATTTAGTTATGACATTAAAGGTTCACACGATCACAAGAGTCATCGTTGAATATGTGAGAGTCAGTACGGATCTCCAGGTCCCGCTGCTGATTATTGATCGGAGAGGGGTCTCGATCATGTCTACATTATTCGCGAACCGTAGGGTGACACACTTAAGGGATACCGACACCATTTGGAGAAAATATGTTTCAGATAAAGATTTAAGAAAGCGCTGGAATTATTTCAATAGACACCGAAACTGTTTCGGGTGAAATTGCTAAAATTGGTTCTGCATGTAATATTGAAATGTTGTAGGGGGTTTTATGGGAATGTTTGTCAATTAAAGTAATTAACAAAATTCTGAATAAAATTAATAAAATAGTTTTATTAAATGAGAGAGCATTAAATTTGGAGAAATTTAATGCATTTAAAGTGGAGACTTTAAAAGAGAATGTGAAGGGGCATTTTAATGTGGAGGGGGTTACAACCATATTAATGGGGGAGGTGAAGGGACACCCTCCCCTCCTCCAATAAAAGTCCCCCTCTCACTCCTTCTTCCTCACACCTCCTCGTGAAGGATCTCTCTCCCCCTCTAGTATTATTTCCCCATGGTCTCGGATTAGCGAGATACATGTTCCCGGTGGCTTTATCTAGAAAGGAGTTGCTGCTTCCGCTGCTTTGCTGGAGCGAGGGACGGAGGTTGTCGGGGTACCAGACGTGTGTGCAATCATGGATGCACCGCTGCTTTGCGGTGCTAGACTTGGTGATGCTAGACTTGCTGGAGCTGGATCTGAAGGACGTGCTGGAGCCGGACCTGCTGGACTTCATCACGATCTTGAGATCGGCAAGTGTACGACTACAACAACCACGAGTTCCTACTCGTTAAGAAAACTCGTTGTCTTCGAGGGTAAGTTCTTGATGGATGTATGTCCACCCGTTGCTCTGTATCTAGTAGATAGATCTTGGCGTATAGTTCTCATCATAAGAATTTTTTTGTTTTCTATGCTGCGGACCCAACAGTAGTATCAGAGCCTGATCTATGCGTAGGTGCTTTGCACGGGTAGTACACATATGTTTATATGTGGGTGATGATGATCATGTTATTGCATCTTCTATGTATTTTGGATATTGGTGGCATAGTGGGATGAAGCGGCCTAGACCAACCTTACATGTCATCATACATGAGACCGGTTCCATGACTGACATGCAACTAGTTTTGCATAAGTGGCTGGCGGGTGTCTGTCTCTCCTACTATAGTCAATATCTGATTTACAACGAGTTGCTAATAACTTGGTTATCCTCGTTGTGGTTCCATGTTTGTAGGTAAGAACGGTTCTATCTCCGAAATCCCTAAGCCACGTAAAACTTGCAATGGATAAATTAGAGGCGTCTAGTTTAGATCGTTGCTGGGCTAGTGTCATGATATGGTAATGTTGTAAGTAGATGTATGATAGATACTCTTACAACACACCTAACGTGTAAGTTCCATATACCTTGGTCTTACACACAAAGGAATGATAGAGATCATACCATGATGCATATGATAGAGATCAAATGCATGGACCATATCATCTCACTTTACACATTAGATGTTTGCATCTTATATTGCTAGTTTGGCGTTTTAGTAGCATTTTAAGACGATCCCTCATTTAGATATCAAGATAAAAATGTGTTCTTCCTTAAGTATGCACCGTTCTATGGATCGTGTTTTGAGACATCACATTATGATCGGGTGTACTTGACTCTACGCTTTCATACAAACGGGTGTAAGACAGTTTTACACATGCGAGTACTAAGGTTCTTACTTGGCGAGCCTAGCATGTACAGACATGGCCTCGGAACACGGACCGAAAGGTTAAGCATGAGTCATATAGTTGATATGATGCCCATATAGATGCTCGCCTTTGAAGCTACACCGACTCACGTGATGATCGGACTTGGTGTAGTGGATTTGGTTCATCTAATCACCAAAAAGGCACGAGGGGTGTCGTTTTTGAGTGGGAGTTCATTTCTAATTTGGATTAGTCGAACTAAATTTGTCATAAACTAAATCAAAGTGAATTTGCATAATTTGTTATAGTCATTGGCATCTGTTCACTACCTTATGCTTAGTTTTAATTGATATAATGGAACTATAGAATTCTGGGTATTTACTTTATGAACTGGTATCGTATTGTTATTTAAAGTTTAAAAGTCCTATTGCAAACTTTCAGCAAACTCTATTTACTCCATGAACTTTAATAAGTAGTATTAAATCAAGAGTAAGAATTCCAATGTTAGTATCTAAAGTATCATGTTTGCCTCCATGATTATTGATATTCAAAAGTTGTTTTAATATCAAGATTATATAGGAGCTGAAAATTGTTTCAGAAACCATCATGTGTGAAAGATATTGTGATATCCGAAACAATGTTTTGGTTGCATTATGATAGAGTATAATTTAGCAAAATACATGTTCTCATATTGTATGAGAATTTGTAAAGGATGGAGATGCTAGGCATCCGGATCTCCCAAAAAGGTTTTTGGGAACTAACATTATACTCGCGATTCTTCCTTACAGGCTATAGTAGCTTGATCATGAAAGTTGTCATGATAAGGATGAATAGAAGATGTAAGTAAAATGTTTACTACACTAATAGATTACTAAAGAATGGATTTTTGAAAGAACACCAAACATTTGATGATGGTAATCCACTTCAAAGTGCAAGTCCAAAGGTATTAGTATTTGACTATATACAAGCTTTGTACTATGTGTCATGTGAATGACACCACTATTGATGTTGATAGATTCTTTTAAAAGAAAAGGAATTGCTGAAAGAGAATCTATAAAATATTTGGCAGAAAAATAAAAGGTTGGAGATGTCCAACTTAGGTATATAGAAAAGATATACATGTTATGGCTGTATTCCTTGCTTGTTAAACAATGTGGTTCTGAGGTATTGGATACCGGTATTGGATATCGAATTGGTTGGTGTGAAGTGTCATACAGAACAACACAATTCATGAACTGCAACGGCCTAAGTAACTGGCAAAAGAATAAGTGATGATGTTCATCGAAAACAAATAAGTGTTATTGTGTTTTTCGTTGTCGTCAAACCTAGCCTTCAAGATTTGTTTTAATAATTGTTATTTTGTTCCGGTATTACGAGAACAATGGTTGTTCAAATAATTACGTATTCCATAAAGGATGGATGAACTTTTACAAGTCTAGTTGGAGAAATCACATCCATAAACACTATTGCTAAAATGTCGCAAGACAAATGATTGAAAGATCACTTATGAAGTGACATCGCTGTTTAAATTATATTGAAAAGAAAATATGAAGAAACTCCATGTTGATGGATTTTTGGAGTCTTTGATTTTGATCAGTTGACGCTTGTGAGACTTTTCTCGAGATAGTTAAAACTCCGTCCATAGGCCAAAGAGGAACAAATGACTAACTTATTGGATATTATACATATTGATGTATATAGTCCATTATATGCAGCCATATGCGATGGATATTTTTGCTTCATATGCTTTCTCCAGAAATTTAAGCGAATATATCTATATATTTACTTAATAAGGAACAAGTATGAAACATTTGAAAATTGTTCAAAGACTTTCATGATGAAGTGGAAAATCATTGTAACAAGAAAATAAAGAGTTTATGATTCGATCATAAAGGAAGATATTTGAGTTACATGTTTAGCAAAACACCTAAGATTTGAGGAATTGTTCCATGATTTGTGTTTCCCGATAAACCATAGGAGTATGGCATATTCGAGAGATGAAATCAAACCATGTTTGACATGGTAAGATCAAAGGTGTCATTTATAAAACTGCCATTATGTTTTAAGGATTAAAGCTTTAGAGACTACCGCTTTTACACTGAAAAGAGCACCATCTTGATCCGTTGAAATGACACCATATAAGTTATGGTTTGGGATAAAATCCGAATTGTCTTTTCTTAAATTTTGGTATGCTATGCATAAGTAAAATGTTTACAACCAAAGTCGGATAAGCACGTCTTTGTAGGTTATCCCAAAGAATTTGTTGGTAATTCCTCCATAACACCAAGGACAAAAGAGTTTGTCACTTGGAACGTTAAGTTTCTTGAGAAGGATTTTTTCATGAAAAGTTAAGTGGGAGGACAATAGAACTTTGATAAGGTTGTTGAACCTTAGCTATATGTGCTAAGTAGCGCAGCGCCGAAAAGTGTCCCGGTGGCGGCCACAATGCTCATGGCTCCCGTGATTACAAAGGTTGTGATCTCGGAGATTAGAGTTCCTATTGAACCGTGTGGGTCGGTAAGAATCAAATAGTGTGATTTGATAAGCAAGTCGTTATTGTTTTGACAATGATGAACCGACTACATGCAAAGAAGCGATGATGGGCCCTGACTCCATAAAATGACTAGAAGTCATATAATCCGTGATAGTATCCATACACGAGAAATCAAGTTTCTGAACTTAGAAGGCCCTCCAGATAGGTGTGAAGCATATCGGTCGTGTTTGGATCTATAAAGAAATAGACATGGATGTTTAACATCTATGAAATAGTCGACATGTTGGAAAGAAGTTTACGACAATGTTCAAGGAGTTTACTATGACAAGATTTGATCTTTCATAGCGATATTTAGTCTTTACGGATTAATGTAGCAACCACTACATATAATTTGATGTATGATAGTTGAATAAACAAAACAAGGTTCTTCTAATAGAATGGTTACCTAGGACGTGTACATGACACGGTCTGAAGGGTTTTGTTAATTCAAAGGGTGCTAAAAGGGCATGCAAACTTCAATAGTTGAAGTAAGCATAGCGGAGTTGGAATCTTCACCATGATGAAACTGTTAAAAGAGTTTAAATTCATCGGAGATGATGAAGATGCTTGCATTTGCAAGAAATTAAGTGGGAGCGCTGAGACATATTTCTAATACATTATGTAGAGGACATATTGTTGATTGGAAATGATGTATCTTATATTGACACAAGTTAAGAATTTCATTAAAATAAGATTTCGATGAAAGACTTGGGAAAAACCGGAATATTTGGCATCAATATCTATATGGATAGATTGAGGCGCTAATATGGTTGTGAAAGACATACATATATGAGATATTGAAACGGTTCAATATATAAACAACAAGAAAGGTTCTTGCTGCATGGAAAGGATTGTATCAAGATTCAAGTGTTTCAACACTTGGTGAGTAAAATCACATGAAGATTTTGATCGATTATACCATGATATGTATATATCCAGAATGTCCTATGCTCTAAATGTTATGAGCACATACCAGAATGATTCATAAGATGATTATTGGACAATAGTAAATATATCCTTATGAACTTTGGAAGAACTAAGAATATATCATGTATAAGTGACAAATAGTTAAAGGTAGTTCATTGTAAAGTGTTACATTGATACTAGTTTTGTCACAAGATACAAATTAAATTTATCTAAATTTAGACTATGGGTGGCACAATGTAATGGAAAGGATGTTCCATGATGGATTTGGATAAGTTCCAAAGTTGAAACATTGTGACGGATACTACAACAAAAGGCTAAGTATATGACTGCTATAGTAGCAGCAAAGGAGGGCATTTGTGTTAAGAAGTTTGCTATCAAACTAGGTGTGGTTTAAAGTGGGCTAATACTATGAAGATATATTGTATGACAATAATATCAACATATTTTAACTCGAACGAACTAAAGGTCTCACCAAAGGACCAAATTTATACAATGCCATCTCATTTGAGAATGAGTGATGTGTAGAAACGCAATAATATGCAAATACACACGGACCTGAAACTGTCAGATCCGGAGATTATGTTAACCACTAGCAATCGCGTATATGCAACACCAGAAAGCCATAGGTGTTCAATACGCAAGGTTATTCAAACTAGATTATTGACTCTAGTGCAAGTGGGAGACTGAAGGGAATATGCTCGAGAGGCAATAATAAAGTGGTTATTATCTTATTCCATGTTTATGATAAATATTTATTTTGCATGCTATAATTGTATTAATTGGAAACGTTAATACATGTGTGTTTAATAAACAAAATACAAAGTTCCTAGTAATGCCTCTCATATAAACTAGCTCGTTGATTAACAAGATGATCAAGGTTTCCTGATCATGGACATTGGATGTTGTTAATAACGAGGTCACAACATTAGTTGAATGATATGATGAACATTCATCCGAAGTATAGCATTACGATCAAAGTCATTATGTTTATATTGCTATAACATCATACAAAGTAATCTTAGTCCTTAGACCATGAGATCATGTTAATTGCTGACACCGGAAAAGTATCTTGATAACATCAAACGTCACACCATAACAGGGTGATTATAAAGGTGGGTTCAGTGCTACGAAGGTGTTATGTTGAGGCTCATGGATCAAGAGTGGAATTTGTCAATCCCGATGACGGATAGATATACTATGGGCCCTCTCGGTGATATCACATTAAGATAGCTTGCAAGCAAGTGATGAGATCACTAGAATGTTATATCACGGGAACGAGAAAAGAGTGCATGTCAGTAACGAGATCAAACTAGGTATTTGGATGCCGATGATTGAATCTTGGACATGTAATATATCGTGAGACAAAGGGATTTAGTTACGATGTAAAGGTTCACACGATCACAAGAGTCATCGTTGAATATGTGGGAGTCAGTACGGATCTCCAGGTCCCGCTGCTGATTATTGATCGGAGAGGGGTCTCAATCATGTCTACATTATTCGCGAACCGTAGGGTGACACACTTAAGGGATACCGACACAATTTGGAGCAAATATGTTTCAGATAAAGATTTAAGAAAGCGCTAGAATTATTTCAATAGACACCGAAACTGTTTCGGGTGAAATTGCTGAAATTGGTTCTGCATGTAATATTGAAATGTTGCAGGGGGTTTTATGTGAATGTTTGTTAATTAAAGTAATTAACAAAATTCTGAATAAAATTAATAAAAGAGTTTTATTAAATGAGAGAGCATTAAATTTGGAGAAATTTAATGCATTTAAAGTGGAGACTTTAAAAGAGAATGTGAAGGGGCATTTTAATGTGGAGGGGGTTACCACCACATTAATGGGGGAGGTGAAGGGACACCCTCCCCTCCTCCTATAAAAGTCCCCCTCTCACTCCTTCCTCACACCTCCTCGTGAAGGATCTCTCTTCCCCTCTAGTATTATTTCCCCATGGTCTCGGATTAGCGAGATACATGTTCCCGGTGGCTTTATCTGGAAAGGAGTTGCTGCTTCCGCTGCTTTGCTAGAGCGAGGGATGGAGGTTGTCGGGGTACCGGACGTGTGTGCGATCATGGATGCACCGCTGCTTTGCGGTGCTGGACTTGGTGGTGCTGGACTTGCTGGAGCTGGATCTGAAGGACGTGCTGGAGCCGGACCTGCTGGACTTCATCATGATCTTGAGATCGGCAAGTGTACGACTACAACAACCACGAGTTCCTACTCGTTAACAAAACTCGTTGTCTTTGAGGGTAAGTTCTTGATGGATGTATGTCCACACGTTGCTCTGTATCTAGTAGATACATCTTGGCGTATAGTTCTCATCATAGGAATTTTTTTGTTTTCTATGATATGGACCCAACACACGTCAGATCCAGCCCCTCCAGTATCACGGAACCCGACTGATGCATTCCATCACGTCGTCTTCGAAAGACTCCCTCCGCATCAGCTCCAAAGCCTACACCACTCAAGGCTACATAAGCCAGATCAAGTGGCTGATCCGGGAGCGGATTGAGAGGAGAATCCCGGAGGTTTCTCTGGACATGCACATGGCGGATAAACCCGTAGTGCTGGTAAGCTTCTATCAGTACACCTTTTTATGTGTTCCAATCTTCGAGTTATATCGCAATACTGATGTGTTTTCTTCTTTTCAGCTTGCTGACCTCCCCGAGTCAGAATTTGCTCTGCTCGAAGGATATCCTCCGGAGTTCTCTCAGGAGGTAGAAGTGGTCCCATTGCCGGATCTTGCGCTCAAGAAGCGCAAAGCTCCGACAGTGGTTGTCGGCACAAAGGAGGTGCCTGTCGTGAAGAGGTATCTTTCAATCACAATTTTCTGCCTTTGTACTTTACTCGAATTTCTTTCCGAGATGTAATGTTTCCGACTTTACTACATTCTCAGAGCAAAAACTCTCCTCAAGGGCAAAGGGAAAGGGATTCCTTCGAAGCCGCTGTGGCAGACGAAGCTTACGATAGCTTCTCCTGCCATGGCTCCTCCGACTCCTGCCCCTCAACCTTCTACAACGCCGATGATCTACCCGAACGCTGCAGAAGATCCGGCTCCTCCAACGGGGCCTGCGAACCTTGGGTCGCAAACTGATGTCACCATGAGTGCGTCAGATCTAGATAAGGGTGAACCCTCTTTGGGTAATGATCCCTCGGCAGAAACCTTCACCGAAAACCTCATGAGCAATCCGGGTCTTGCCAAGTTTGGCTTGTCCCGGAAATCTGCTGAAGAAATCCAGCGGCTAGCCAAGCAATGCTTGGATAAAAGTACTTTATCTGCCAAAGAAGAAGCGCAAGAAGCAGAGGACGTCAAGTTCTCCGACCTTCTCGCTCAAGTGCGCCTCCGCGACGAGAGGATTAGGACTGGTGAGCTTCCAACAGCCCCAGTGATTCCTCTGACTCTCGCCGAGAAGGTGGCTGCTGAAGTGAACACGGGTTTGGATAAACTCACCCGCGAACAATATGTAAGTCGGAATTCCAACTCCTGTTTTTCCTTTATTGTATTTTATATCATATCCTCTATCCCCCAAGCATGAAGTAGGATAAACAATCCGGGTTTATGCTTTATTAGGATGCCAAAGAACGAACTAGTGTAGCCCCCAAGGCTCGTGCTGATATTAGCAACAATATTAGCCCGAGTCTTTAGTAGCTTTCTGACTTTGGGTATTCTGACTTACAGAAGGTATGTTCCTATAACCAGGATTTACTGAGAAATGTCTGCGATAAGCAGAGAGAGATCAAGGCTCTCCGTCTTAAGAATGCTTAACTTAAAATTGCCAAGGATGAGGCCGAAGGTAAACATTCCGAGACTCAAACCTTGTCCTTTTATTTTCAATGTCGAATTTTTTCTTGAACTGTTGTTCCTTTTTGACTTACAGCGCTGGTGAAACAATCCGTCGCCATGATTGAAGAGGCCGAGAACCTCAAGACCCTGGTGGTGGAGAACAAGGAGCTTCGCCAAGAGCTGGACCAGCTCAAGGCAAATCATGAAAATATCATAGCTCAAGTCCTTGAATCCTCCTCCATGGCTACTGAAGAGCGTGATCACAAGATCGCTGCTCAAGATAAAATAATCTCGGACCTCAAGGATGAGCTTAGTAGAGAAAAGTATATGTCCCAGGCGCTCCGGGCTGAACTCCAGAGTCTCCGGAAGGAGAAGACCAAAATTGACGACGTCATTTTCGGTATGTTCCATCTATCTGACTTGTCTCTTTCTTCGAATTTTATCAATGTCAGATTTTTCTTAACTTGTTTTTTATATAGGTCCTCTGAACTTGACGGACTCTTCCTCCTCCGAGCCCCGCACCCACCGGCTTACCCAAGTCGGTGACCTGCTTCATGACTTCCGCCAGTCCCTTGAAGACATCGGCGAAGCTCTCAAGATTCCGGACATGCCAAACATGTCGAATTTTCAGGTGCGGGACAAGGCGAAGGAGATGCTGCAACTTGTTCGGGACTGGAACATGTCCTACGCGCGGACTGCTGCGCAGAACGCTCTCACCATGGTCATGAGCCACCATGGAAACATGGAAACATGGCAAGTGACTAGAGGGTACTGCAAGGTAGATGAAGACGACCAGGAGCAGGACCTTCAAGCCATCATGCACTCCTGCGCCGGATATGGGTGTCACGTGGCTGACCTGACCAGCTACGAGATCCCCTTCTTCACCCGCGTGGCTACTCCACCTCCTCCTCTAGAAGAACCAACAGAAGTTTCCGACGATGAACGCACCACCTTAGATGCAGACATCTCGGAACGATATCAAGGCGGAATCTCCAGCGAGCCGGCAGCTCCTTCATCTCCTCCTGCATCATAGATCAGAAATTTTTGAATTATTCCAGAAAAACATGATGCATCTGTAAATATGCAGTACTTTTAATTTTGCTAGTGCTAAGCTTTTGATCTATTCAGCACTTTTTGGCTTTGAGATTTTTTTGTGTGCCTGAAATGTTTACATAAGCACTTGTATTTTTTCGTCTCTACTTATCGTTTATCTGGCTTTCCGCCTCGTCCCTTTCGTGAGCCGGCTAAACCTTCTACCGGAAACTTTGCCGAGCAACGGAGCCCAATTGCTAAACCAGTTTAAACTCAGAAACAAAGCCGGCTTCCAGTACCAACAATTCACTACTCGGAAAATGCCTGCATCCAGCAATCAGACAAATAACCAAAGTAAAGACTAGAAACTTTAGAGTTATACCCGAGGGTAGCAGTTTTAGAATCGGAAATCTAGACCAGAACGAACATGAGCATAAAGTACTTTCAAGCATTCTGGGATTTTTGACTATGACATGATCATTCGGAAATAAGATGGTAACAACTTCTTAGAAAAACTTGAGGTAACTAGAACTTTTATTTCTCAGAGAACATGTACATATGTATGTTTACAAAGAAGAATAAACTAAGAATAAAAGGGACGTAGCTGAGCAATATTCCACGGTCTGTCTAACTCATCCGGATTTGTACTGCCTCCATCTCTCTTTCTCTTCTTAGTAGCAGGTCTTTCTTTGACTGGCCTCATGTCAGTTAAGTAGTACGATCCATTGTGTAACACTCGACTAACTAAAAAGGGCCCTTCCCATACTGGGGAAAGTTTGTGCTTTCTTTGTTGCACAAGCCGGAGAACCAAATCGCCTTTATTGAAAGATCGGTTTCTGACTCTCTGGCTATGATACTTGCATAACTTCTGCTGATAGGCTGTAGATCTCATTTCAGCAACGACACGAACTTCTTCGACTACGTCGAGATCAAATCTCGGCATCCTCTTCAATATATGCAGCCACTCTAGGAGAAGTATGAATCAAATCACTAGGAAGAACTGCTTCTGTGCCATAGACCAAGAAGAAAGGTGTGTATCCTGTTGACCTGTTTGGAGTTGTTCATAAACTCCAAATTACAGAGGGTAATTCCTTTGCCCAAGCCCCCGTAGCACGTCGTAGTGGTGCTTCGAGTCTCGGTTTTAGGCCTTGTAGAATTAAACCATTTGCTCTTTCGACTTGTCCGTTAGCCTGTGGATGTGCGACTGGCGCAATATCAAGCCAGATATTTTGCTCGTTGCAGAATTCAGCCAATTCTCCCATAGAAAAGTTACTCCCGTTGTCCGTGATAATGCTATGCGGATAACCATACCGGATTATAACATCCTCGACAAATCTTTTGGCTGTTGCTCCATCACAACTAGTGACAGGTTTAGCCTCAATCCATTTGGTGAATTTATCCACCATCACTAAGAGGTGAGTAAATCCACTTGGAGCTCGTTTAAAAGGTCCTACCATGTCAAGCCCCCAGACCGCAAAGGGCCATGTTATAGGTATTGTTCGCAGCTGATCAGCCGGAACATGAGCTTGCTTGGCGTACTTTTGACAGCCCTTGCACGTCTTGACTAATCGTTCGGCATCTGCCTGAGCTGTAAGCCAGAAAAATCCGTGTCTAAAAGCTTTTGCCACTAAAGATTTGGCTGCAGCGTGGTGACCACACTCGCCTTCGTGGATTTCTCTTAAGATTTCCACTCCTTCTTCCGGAGATACACAACGCTGAAAACCCCCAGAAACACTCCGTTTATGGAGCTCACCTTTAACAATAGTATAGGCTTTTGCTCGTCGGATAATCTGCCGGCTCAGCACCTCATCTTCGAGTAATTTGCCATCTATCAAATAATCGAGGTAGGGTTGAGTCCAGCTAGGAATTACAGCCAGAACTGCTATCAAAGGTGAGTCGGATTTGGTCGGATATTCCTCATCTACTCCCTTTATTGAGGGGACTTTGAGGTGCTCTAGAAAAGCGCCATCCGGGACCTCTTTCCGCGTAGAACCTATCCGAGATAGTGCATCTGCTTCCTCATTTTCTGCTCGAGGGATGTGTTGAACTTCAAACACTTCGAACGATTTAGATAGATCATCCACGACAGCTTTATATGCTGCCATGTGTTTATTTGCGTTACAAATATCCGACACTTGCTGAGCAACAAGATCCGAATCTCCGTAACACATCAAACGTCGGATGCCAATATCCTTAGCAATCCGGATTCCATGCAGCAGTGTTTCATACTCGGCAATATTGTTTGTTGCTGTGAAGTGTATCTGCAACCCATATAAAAGTTTATCTCCTTGGGGTGATTTGAGCACCACGCCAGCCCCCTCGAGCCTTAGACCCATCGAAAAAGAGGGTCCAATATTCCGACTCAGGGAGGATCATGTTCTCCTTCGTCTCTGTCCAATCAGCGACAAAGTCGGCAAGGTTCTAGGATTTAATTGCTGTCCAAGGTTTGTAGTCAATGTCGAAAGCTGAAAGCTCTATGCCCCATTTGGCGACGCGTCCCGTGGCGTCACTGTTGTTGATTATATCTCTCATGGGAGCTGTGCTCACCACGGTAATTGGATGCTCCTGAAAGTAGTGTCGTAACTTACGAGATGCTAGAAAAACACCGTAAGCCAACTTTTGATAGTGCGGATACCGCTGTTTTGATTCTATCAGAACCTCGCTAACAAAGTAAGTCGGACGCTGCACCAGGTGTTCCTGATTTTCCTCTGGTCTCTCCACCACCATGACGATACTAACGACCTTATTTGTCGCAGCAAGATAGAGCAACATCGGTTCCTTAGGTTCCGGCGCTGCAAGGATAGGAGCAGATGAGAGTACTTTTTTCAGGTCTTGTAGTGCAGCTTCAGCTTCATCAGTCCAAACAAAATCTTTGGTCTTTTTCAGGAGTTTGTATAATGGTGCGGCTCTTTCTCCAAGTCGGCTTACAAATCGACTGACCGCGGCGATGCATCCAGTTAGTCTTTGTACGTCCTTCAGGCGGGTGGCCTGGAAATATTGAGTATAGCCTTGATTTTGTCTTGGTTCACCTCTATGCCTCTTTGAGACACGATGAAACCTAACAATTTTCCGGCTGGTATTCCAAAGAAGCATTTCTTCGGTTTAAGCATGATGTTGTATTTTCGTAGATTGGCAAATGTTTCCTCCAAGTCGGAAATCAGCGTTTCCTTCTTTTTGGACATTACCGCGATATCATCCACGTATGCATGTACATTGCGTCCGAGTTGGTCATGAAGGCAACGCTGCATCGTGCGCTGGTACGTAGCTCCTGCGTTCTTCAGCCCAAAAGGCATCGTAGCAAAAAACAGAAGGTTCCGAAAGGGGTTATGAATGAAGTTTTGACTTTGTTATATTCCTTCATCCGGATTTGGTGATAGCCGGAATATGCGTTGAGAAAACAGAGGAGTTCCGAGCCTGCCGTAGAATCGATAACTTGATCAATTCTAGGCAGAGCGAACGGATCTTTTGGACAAGCCTTGTTCAAGGCAGTATAATAAACACACATCCTTAAATCAGTGGTGTCCTTTTTAGGGACCATTACAGGATTGGCCGACCACTCAGTGTGGATGACCTCTTCTATGAATCTGGCTAACTCGAGCCGCGCTAGTTCCTTAGCTATTGCCTTACGCTTTTCGTCGCCAAACTATCGTAAGGACTGTTTGACGGGTTTAGCGTTCGGGTTTACATTTAGAGAGTGCTCGGCAAGTTCCCTAGGTACTCCGGTCATGTCAGATGGCTGCCATGCGAAGATATCTTGATTTGCTTGGACGAACTTGACGAGCGCGCTTTCCTATGCGCTACCTAGGCCTACGCCTATCTGGGTCACCTTGGAGGGGTCATCATCCTTCAACGACGCTTTCTTCGTCTCTTCTGATGCCTTGAAATCCGGGTTTGGCTTTGTCACTTCCTTCTTCGTTGCGGGCATCTTGGACGGATCTATGCTCTTCTTGATCTCCTGGTACTCCTGGGCGTGCAGCACGGCTTCGGCAAAGGCGGCATTTCCATCCTCGCACTCTCACGCTTTCTTTGGGTCTCCCCTGATGGTGATCACGCTGTTGGGACCTGGAATTTTCATCATATTGTAAATGTAACACGGACGAGCCATAAAAGCCTAGTAAGCCGGACACCCGAATATAGCGTGGTACGCGCTCTTGAACGGGACTACTTCGAAGGAAAGTGCCTCCGTCCGATAATTCTTTGGAGTTCCAAAGGTAACATCCAAAGTAATCTCTCCCAAGGAATTAGCTTGTCTTCCTGGGACAACTCCGTGAAAGATCACAAAGCTATGGTTCAGCTGGGTCTCCGAGATCTTCATCCGGCGTAGCGTTTCGACATAGAGAATATTGATGCTGCTACCACCGTCCATGAGGGTCTTGGAGAAACCATAACCGTCAATAAGTGGGTTGATGATTAAGGCGTATTTTCCTCGCCTATGTAACTTAGGCGGATGATCGTCGCGGTCAAACGTGATTGCCACTTCCGACCAGTCCAGATACTGGGGACAGCCGGAACTGTTGCATTGAGCTCGTGTAGAACTGCTTTCTTGACCTTTGCTGGTTGAGATCCGAGGAAAGTGACATAAGTGTCCTTCTTGGTGGGAAAAGTTTTCTTCCCTTCCGGCTTGGGATTTGAAGCATCAGTTTCCTCCATGTCGGAATCTTCCTTGGTCTCCTTGTCCTTTTCGGGATTTTTCTTTCCCTTCTTCCACTTAGCTTTGTAGCCCGCGGTGTCATCTCTTTTGATGTCGTCATTGAAACGACATTCAGCGTTGGTGTAGGACGAGCCCCCATTGGCGTCTAGGTGATGCACACATGGGTTATTGGCAATGTAGGCCCAAGAGTAGGTTTAGCCTGGTTGCTGTTCCCCTCTACCTTGGACCCTTGAAGTCCCACGGCCACGCCCGCGGCCTCCGCCACGTCCTCCTCGTCCTCCAGACCCGGAAACAGTAGTCACCACCGCTGTTTCCGCGTTGGGTTTTCTTCCGAGGTATTTTTGCGCTTCTGAGCTTGTTGCTTTGGTTGTCTTGCCGACTGAGGCACAACTAGGGCATTGAGCAATCCCTCTGCATCGTCGTCAGCATCTGCATACTTGATCGCTGTTTCTATCATCTCTCCCAAATTAGTGACCTTGTCACACTTCAAGCGATGACGCATTAGACCAATTGGGAGACCTGCAATGAAAGTTTCAATCGCAGTTTGATCATTTACTCCTTCACAGGAGTTCTTGGTGTCGATCCATCGTCCGAGGTAGTCCCGGCAAGTTTCTCCGGCTTTCTGGATGTAACGCTGTAGGTCTCCGACCATACAGGGCCTCCGATATGTGCCTTCGAAGTTCCGAAAGAACGCATTTTTCATGTCATACCAGTTATGGATGGTGTTCTCCGGAAGTTCATTGAGCCATGATCGTGTTGTCTTCCGCAACATAAGTGGGATATATCGGGTTGCGACCAGGCTGTTTCCGCCCTTGGCGATGCAGCAAGCTTGGAATAAATCCTTTAGCCAGGTATCTGGCCGAGCAATGCCGTCGTAGGCTTGGATATGTCTTGAGATAGCAAATCCTTCTGGGAATTTTGTAGCTCTGATGCATGGTCCGAAGCACTTTGGGCCCACGTAGATATCATCGTTTTCGTAGCGCCGAGCCTCTATGTTGGAGTTGATCCTGTGCCTTGCGTCGTTCGGGGATAAAGATCGTCCCGAATGTCGGATGTGCGGTGCCTTGGAGCCGGACTTCGGCTTCTGCCACCAACTCCTCCGCCACGTCGTCCTCCTTGCCCTCCTTGGGAGCCGTTGTGATGACTGTGTGGTGGAGAGGGTGGGGCAGCTGGATAGTTTCCGGCTGATCGCCGGCCTCCGTCCGGAATGTCATTATTCCGATTCCAGAGAGGTTCTTGACTACGACGAGCCCCCTGCCTGCTTGTTCCGGCGTGGTTTCCGTTGTTTCTTCGTCCGTCATTCCCACCATGGTGGGGCTCAGCCGGATGACTTGCATGTCTAGGAGGTGGCATCTTTTGACGATCCTCCTCCCGACGTTTCTCTTTATCTTCTCCCCTTCGATCGTTAGATTCTCGTCGGGGAGGATTCCTCGGATTCAGAGCAGTGATGGCCTCTTTCTCGGCCGCTGATGCGACGTTGCTCCAATCGCGTGCAGTCCTGCGATGTTGTCCTGACGATCTGGTTCTCGAATAATTGTCCTCCTGTCATTCGGGGCGATAATGCTGCTCCGGAATGCGGTGGGGTCTTACGTCAGCCCATGCCGGATCTGTTCGACATTGGTCGGAATCCGAGACCAGTTTTTGACTTCCGGACAGGGCAATCTTTTGCTGCTCCAGTCCCTTGTTGAGTAGCTTGATACCCAAACGGATCTCCTCTGGTCCTGGATTAGCCGATAGAATTTCTCGGGCCGCCACGGTATTCTGCACTAGGGTTGGATATACCCAATCTCCTTTGCTATCTTTTCGTGGCTTCCCCATCTCATCCCCGAAAAGGACAGCATAGATATGTGGGAATTGGTTGTCATCTGTGTGATGCTTCCGTGTCTTCTGATGCAACTGAGACATGTAGTCCTTGGTTGTCATGCATTTCTTCTCCACCTCGATGTTTTTGGCTTCATCGAGGAGTTGTTGACGACGTGCTTATAGGGCTTGGGCCCTTTCGTCCAGCTCTTTAGCAGTGAGTTCTGTAGCTGTAGGGATAGGTGTGGTTAATGCAGCATCGATGAGTTTACGCGCACCTTCGGTGATCACGTGTCCATCCACCGATTCTTCTTTTTTCGGCTCGTCTGGGATAAGTGCTCCATCCAAGTCTTCTTCGTATTCCTCGGCAATCACCTCCTCAGCTAGAGGGTCTTTTGTCGGGGTTTTGTTCTTCTTGTTCTTCTTCTTCGCCTTCTTGGCAGCGCCGGTAGCAAAGACGGCTTTGGGTCCATTTCCCGGAGTCAAGCTCTGATCGGTACTTTCATACACCTGGACTTCGGGATTATCTCCGACGTCCATGTCATCCTGCGCTTTGGGAGAGTGTTCCCCGGATCCTTCATCCATGGCTTCTCCTTCTTCTGCAGCTTTCGAGTTATACTCCTCTTCATATTCTGCGGAGAATTTTCGGAAATCTGTCGACGTCATCGATTCATCCGAGGATGCGGGTACGTCGGCGTTTGTTCCAATTGCCTCCAGCACTAAGTCGGTGTTTTCTCCAGCATCGGCAGAGCCGGATCCGGATCCCACGTACCCGACGAAGTGCGACGCGTGCTTCCTGAGGTACCTGCGGCTTTCGTGATCAGCCATGTCGAAACTTTTGATGGTCTCGAGAATTGCATCTGTGCTTTCGCCTTGCAGTATCATACGTCGTAATGTGTACCTTAGGAAAGGTCTGTCTGTCCCGGCATCATCAGAGTCGGGATCAGTGTCACTGATATGTTCCTCCTGGATTTCGACTTCTGCGGGTGGGTCGATCTAGGATCCGGCTCCTCCAGGGAGATCCACTCCAGATTCGACTTGGACCGCTAGGTCTTCTTCAGGCTCGGATTTCTCCACTATCTCCGCAACTGGTGCGGGCTGGGTGGGATTAGGGTTTTCTGAGATCCGGAACTCTGCCGCCTCCGCGGACAAAGGGGACCCAGAAGATTCTTCTGCCTCTATCATCACCGCTGGGGTGGGTTGGGCAGGTTCAGCGAAACCGATGTAAACATTGATCTCGCCAAAGGACATGATTGTGTAGGCAGTCACGGCCTCCTTAGCCGGAATCCAAGTCTCGTTGAGAACGATGAGAGGGACGTCGCTGGCGTAGAGGATGCGAATGACGACGATAGTCTCGCCGATTCCGATTCTTGCAGATTCCGCTCGGAACACAGATCCGAAGCTCACTTTCCCCACGGTTGGCGCCAACTGTCGTCGGATTGAGGACAAGTACGCCATGAGGGGGTCCTCGAGGCATGCGGAAGAGAGGGGTGTGAGACGTACGGTGTTCCGGGACGGTGAGCACACAATTTTACCCAGGTTCGAATCCGCCGGCTTTGGACGGACCCTACTCCTGCTAGCAATCCAGTAATACGGCAGAGCCGGAATATGGGTTACACGGGTTTCGCCTGTGCGAGTTGAGATTATAGACTATTGAGGTGTTGCCCTAAAGGCTCTCCCTAGGACGGCTTATATAGATATCCGGCCTAGGGTTTACAGGAGAGATCTATCCAGCTACGACTAAGAGTCGGTTATAGAGTACATCTTGAACTACAAGTAACATTATGGGCCTAAGTTGGTAAGTCTTCTGGGCCTTCCCGTAGCCGGATTGGACTCCGTCTTTCTCCCTGACTGGGCCGCCCGTGAAGCAATGCTCTAATCCGAAGTGAGCCACCCTGGTCAGTGAGGAACTGTGAGGATACCTGGAAAGTATATCCCCAACATCTCTAAGGTACTAGATGTGCTGTTGCTACTAGGGAGAAAACAACAATCCTTTATTCATAGAACAATCGTATTGTTTACTTTACACGCAGTTCGTAAAGCAATAATTTGTTGCTTGCAACTTAATACTGGAGGGGGTTCAGATGATAACCTGAAGGTGGATTATTAGTCATAGATGCAGTTGGATGGCGGTCTATGTATAATGTTGTAATGCCCAATCAAGTCCCAAAGGAGTCAAGATGATTAGTATATGCATGTATTGCTTTCTCGATGTTTGTCAATTGCACCGCTCTAATTTGTTCACCTAGCATGTTATCTATCTAAGGTGAGCCACCTCTAGTAAACTATGGATCCCGGTCCTTGTCTTTTACATACAATCTACAAACTGTTTACTTCTTTGTGTTTACTTTCTGCAAACTATTACTTCTTTCCAATTGTCAATCATGCTAGCTTTGCATGACACCTTTTGTAAGCTCAATGTCGTTCTCTAATTTCTTTTCATGGTAATTAGTTTTTCAAGTGGAGTAGTACTAAAATTTTCATATCATCTTTTGTAATTAGTGAACAAACAAATTACTTTGTGTCTTTTTGCTCCTGTCGCCGCTGGAGCGACTACGAGGGGACAACAATGGTGATCCAAATGTCATCGAGGAGGTTGTTGGCGGAGCGAAAAGTACAAGTACAAGCTCGGCCACCCACACGTTTTCAGCTCCTCGTGGCCGACGATGGATATGTGTTTGCCCAAGAGAAAATGTATATAAGCATATTGTTTCACCTTCCGCCACAACACACGGGCATTTTGCTAGTATATATATAAATTAAAAGAACTTTGCAGTATTTGGGAGGACATTGTTATTAATTTATGACCCCTCAAAGAGCAATCACCTTTGTAAGATTAGGCTCCGAAACAGTAAAACCTGACATAAATTAATAGGAATGGTTGGAATTTAGTACAACCTGACATTAAGAAAAGATCAATATATCGCCATTTTTGTACTAAGCGGAGATGGCCTCGGCCTCTGAGTCCATGTTCATCCAGGCGACGGGGCGACACGGCTTGGACGTTCCTCCCTTGACAGTGACCTTTGAAGGGCCTCTTCGGTGCCACCACTCATCCCCATCTCCTCGTCCTCGTCCTCATTTCCCTCCCCCACTGCATCGTCACACGCCTGCGACTGCAGCATCAAGCATTTCAACTCGCCCGGTTCTCTGTAAGAAAGACAACATGTCAAGCAGTGTAATTTTAAGGGATATTTCAGCTATCTACTATAGTAACCTGAGGCAAATGTTTCTATTTCACTTATTCTGTTGACACCCTTTAAATAAAAGGATGTTGCAGAACTCATCGGACTCATGGTCTACTGGTATCATAATTCTTGCTTTTCAGAGCTCTTCTTTCAGGATGTTAAGAAACAACAACAGGCATTCCAATCCATAAGACATCTCATTTAGATGATTGTCAACTAATTTGAGTATGCATATGCAATAAATACACAAGATATACCTAATAAAAGTAGCAGCAACCCTAAAAAAGAGTGTATCAGTTGGATGTTTCTTCAAGCGACCAAAACTGACGAACACTACCGGAAGGTTTACACAGGAATGCAACAACAACTCAGTCATCTTCATTGTGGATGCCCTGCGCCATGTACCCTACCTGCATGCTAAATTAATCAATCTGAAAATCTCGTTAACCCATCCGGACATCAGCCTGTTTTTTAATCTCTCATGATATCCTACTGCAGTTACCAATCGTTAAAATACAGCCTACCCATCATTGGCGACGTCTGCTTGATTTTCCAGTGTGTCCAAAGCTTCGGAAATAATGTTCAGCCAAAGTAGGCTCGGCTGAGCTTTGCTCTACCTCGTTCTTGAGATGTGTGTCCTCTCTTTCAGATTATCCTTACAAAAAAATAAGCAAGGCATACTTGTAAATTGTAATAGAGGTAATTTAAATATGCATGCATAATGAGTGGTTTTATAAATAGAAACATGTAGCCGATAGACACATCCAGCAGCATAGAAGATTTTTTACATGGGCGTGTGCGTGTTTAACGCGCTAGAGTACCTTCTGGTTGGAGAATCAGATTTGATGTTGCATTGATACCTTTTTTGCCACGAGATAGATTAGGCCTCTGTTTGACTCCTGGACAGCGCCGGCCTCCTCCCTCCCTCCCTCCCTCGTCCACCTCCCTCTCCTGGCTCCATGATCCCTCCTTATCCCGTTCTGATTACTCTACCTCTGACGGTAGAAAGAGCAGAGTAGAGTTGTCACGGTGAAAAAGACGCAACTCCTAGTTAGAGCAGTAGGAAGGAATCTCGCGCCCATGCCGCACAAAGGTTGTCCGTTCGTTCCCGGATTGTACGTACCAGCGCTCAAGCCCATGCCTCTGCCGCCTTGCTGGAGTGGACAAACGCGTGCGCTACAATTCGGTGTCTCAGAAGCAGCAAGCGTGGAGGGATATAGTAGGATATTGGGGTAGTACTCCCTCCGTGTCAAAATATAAGATGTTTTAGCTTTGTAAATAAAGTGTATCTAGACTTTTTTTAGTGTCTAGGTTTATTAAGATGTTTTAGCTTTGTGAATAAAGTGTATCTAGACCTTTTTTTAGCTTTATTCACAAAGCTAAAACATCTTATATTTTGAAACGGAGGGAATACTATATCGGGGTCTAGAAGATCTTGATGCGGCATCGCCTAGGATGCAGAAGTGAGACAAATGGGACAGATGAGATTCTAATTTTAGACCCCTAGATTAACTCTAAACTAAGTGAGAGAAGTGAGACAAGTAGAATTTAACAAATCTCAGTTATCCTGTTTATCTCACTTAGTTTAGAGTTAATTTAGGGGTCAGCCGGACGGCGGTGGTACATGTCTGGGGCGGCGAGGATGACCAGAAGACGTGGCAGTCGACCATAATTGATCAGGGCGGAAAACCTAGGGCCAGATTACCCGGCCAGGTCGTGCTCAGTACGACAAACTCTAATCGTAAACAACTCATGTTCCGAATCAAAGCTGAGCACGATGGATAACGCGATCAGACGCGGCGTGAGTAGGAAGGCGCACGCTGGAACGGACGAAAGCGCAAAGTGACGGACGGAGAGAGAAATATTAGCACCTTTTATTATTAGATATAGATATAGATATAGATAGATACCACTGTGTCCAATGGTTTTTTTTTTCCCAGACAGGACTTTAGGTGATGTTAAAACAACCACCAATCTGTAACCAACAGCATAGCTTTCCCTGGTGACATATAACTGCTAGCTGCTCTTGACCTTGAGGCGGTCTAAGAAGCTCTTCCCCTCTAGTTTTTTGGAGAAGAAAAGCTTCATGAAGTTGTCATGGTCGACCGTCTTATAGGCCTCGTCTTCATTCACCGTGATCTCCTTCAGAGGACCTATCGTGGCGTGGTTGTTTGGAGAGTGGAACGCCGCCACCGACAGCCGTTCTTCCTTGGTGTCAACGACGGCACGGTGCTCGATGCTCCTGTACCTTCCATTTGTGAAGATCTGTCCTCACCAAAGCAACAACAGCAAATTAAAGAACTGTTTATGTAGTGAAGGGGATTGCACATCGATGCAATGTTGAACTCAGATGGAAGCTACGCGGTCTGCAAACAGCAGCATCGATTCGCGACCCTTACCTCAAACATGTCTCCGATGTTGACGATGAAAGCACCCTCGAGAGGCTTGACTGGAAACCAACTGCCATTCCTCTTAATCTGCAGGCCTTGAACCTGGTTTACTTGGAGGACAAGAGTCAGAAGATCAGCATCAGAGTGCGGAGACAGGCCGACAACTTTGTCCGCCTGAGCGCAGGGGGGGTAGTAGTTCATCCTCACTGACTGTATTCCACCGACGCATTTGTCAGCAATCACTTCTGGTTTCAATCCCAAATTCTTGGCCATAGTAGCCAAGAGAGAATCCGCTATATCCTTCACAGCGGCAGAGTACTTATCCAGTGTTGATCTGAATGAAATCCACAGTCAGAGCATTTCGAAAAAGAAAACTAAGTAGGGTGTAGGGCAAAGCAAAGGAGACAAGAGAAAACTAATGGAAACACATTCCACTGTAACTAAGTTGAGCAACAATGGTACACGAGTATATATGCAATAAACAATCGCAAACACACCTGAAGTTGGCAGGTTGGTCAGGCCAGAACCTCATGTTTCTGTCCTTGGGTGGCTGTGTGTACAGGTAAAGCATGTCACCCCAGTCAAGCTTTTGATCCTCGGAGAAAACAAACAACTGGCCATAGCCTTCCAACTGCCCTCGCTCCACAGCAAATTGTTTCTTCCTCTCGGCGGGTAACTGGAAAAATTCTTGAATGCTGGCCTTCAACCCCTCCACCACATCGTCTGGAACACCGTGGTTGATTAGCTGCAAACACCAGTTACTTTCCATCAAGATGATGAGTGGTGATGAACTTACAATTGCAATTTCCCAAGACAAGATAACGAATCATATCCATCACAAAGTGCTCGCGCGCGCAGTTATTATAAGTTAAAATTGAACCGCTCTGACTGAATCTCAGTTGGTTGGGTTGAGAAAAGAAGCGCAGAAGTAATATATATCAGGTACTCCTATATGTGATTGCAGAACTGAAGATGTCAGGCAACGAACCTGGAAGAAGCCCCAGTCCTGGCAGGCCCTATGGAGACGCGCAGCCTCCTCGCCATGATCCATCGTAAGCATCCGGTAATCAATGATGGGGACCTGATCCTCGCCGGCGTCGGCGACTGCATCCTCTGCCGCCTCTGGCCGGAGATACCTTGGCGGTACATCGGCTCCACCGGTGGCCGACACCACGGCCTGCACACTCGGGACGGGGAGAGATGCCATCTCTTGCCGCTCTTGAGATGCAAGTAGCTCCTTGGATGGTGGTTCAGCCTCTTCTGCAAATACAAGAAGGTTACGTCGACTGGGAACCTCCGACTCTTCTAGTCGTCATTCTACCTCGGCGAAAAGCTAACCGTGAAGGACGGCACTGATGAGAACAAAAACAAAGGGAGGACACCGACTTATCAGCAATCCCTCCCGATCCTCGCTAACCCGCGGTAACACACGTCGGTGGCGAGAGACAGTACCACACGTAACGTAACGCTCGCCACTGCAAAGAAGAGAAGCAGCTAGGGCCGGCCCTGACAAGTCAGAGGCCCGGTGCAAAGATAAAAATGGGCCCCCTATACAAACAAAAGAGCAATTTTTTTATATTTCTATAGCTAGTTAAACATTTAACAGGTTTTTTCCTAAATTTTCAACGGATGCATTACATAACAGGAAGTATGCAAAATCTTATTGCTGACATTATTCAACTCATAAAGATACTACATTTGTCCAAGGAAATGAATCAACACACTTGATCTCGCACTCTGCGCTCCACATCTTCCACTTCAGCTCAAACCCTAGCCTGCACTCCATCTCACACTCAGTTCTTGTACTGACTCAAAAAACAGACAAGTATAACAGTTATGTAAAACGTTTTCTTCTAACATTTTTTGAGGCAAAGTCACTGATAATATTATTAACATTAATTTCGTCTAATAGCTCCTTCTCAATGCATATAGTAACTAGACCATTCAATCTCTCTTGTGACATTGCTGACCTTAGATAATTTTTTAACAATTTCAATTTTGAGAAACTTCTTTCGGCTAAAGCTACTGTCACGGGTGCAGTGTATAAAAATCTATAAGCAATAGAGATGTTTGGAAAACAATTTATATTTCTAACAAACTCAAACATCTCGGCAGCACGCATTGGTTCATCTGGTAAGGTCATTTGAAGCATTCTTAATTCAGAAAATAGATCATCCAAGTCAACATCATAGATAATTTTTTAGTATTTTCATCTTTACGAGAGAAGGTTTTAGAAAATTTCACACAGCAATTTCGTAGCCTAGAATCATCCAAGGACTTCAGATTTGATGAGGTAAGTAAAAACCCAAATATATCTTTAAAAACTTGAAGTTCTTCAAATATGTTTTTAATGAAGTATTTGCTGTGTCCACCATAACAAAAATGAAATTAACCTCAGAAGCTTTTTCTGCAGTTAGGCCCGGCCCTGGGCAGGTGCACCCGATGCAGCCGCACGGGGCCTCCACCCAAGTATATCGTATACGTACAGCGGTACAGGTCAAGTTGGCAAAACAAAATTAGCCTATCCCAATCGTCCGCAGGCCGCAGCCTCGACCACTGGCTCACACCGCACGCGTCTCCTCTATCTCCTTCTTCCGTGGTTCCGCCCCCTCGTTCTCTTCTCCTCTTTCCTTCTCCAATCACCACCATGGCACCATCGATTTGTAGCCAATTATACGAAATTAATAGAGGAGGACGTTGTGCATATCTTTTTTCTGTTGCTGGCCTCGCCGACTCGATTGTGGCAGCGCGCATGTGCTCGATGCCGGTGGAGAGGGGAGAGGGAATACCTTGATGCCGGTAGACGTTTTCTAGTAGCTTGGAGGATCCCAGCGACCGTCTCCTTCCCGCCGCCGCTGCCACGTATCTCTCTGATGTTGCCAATTCGACTATGTGTGGTGTGGGCTTGGTGCTTGACGACGTTGGTGGAGAGGGAATACCTTGATGCTAGTGGATTTCTAAGGTATTCTGTTATCCTTATTCTAAAAGTTTGCTAGATTGTTAGGTCTCACTGAAAAAATTGCAGGGTTATTAGGATTAGTAATGGCATATATCTAGTTTTTAGTTAGTTAGTTAGTTAGTTAGCAGCACGATGAGTAGTGCGTGTGCGTGGAAACTAAGCAAATTCAAATTTCCTTTGATCAGAGGCCAGAGCAGTTTGTTAGCCTACTTTTTTGTTAAGATAAGATTGAGCGATGGAGCAGCAGTTTGTTAGCAGTAGTTTGTTTCTTGAGTGTGTGCGTGCGACAGTTTGTTTGTTAGGAGTAGTTTGTTTCTTGGGTGTGTGCGTGCGACAGTTTGTTTGTTAGCACGTAACAGTTTGTTATCACGTAAATTTTGAATTTTCGTTGGCTGTTGGCTATTTCGGGGAAAAAAATTCTCTGGGGCCGGGCCGCACGCTCCTTTCCCTGGGTCCCTCCTGTGATTGTGACACGTCAGACACAGCACTTATCTTAAAGCTTCTCTGGTTCCTAAATAATTATACGTATCTGTAAGCTAACAGACGAAGAACGAAAATAAAATTACAGCGAGAGGGACACAGATTTAACGTGGAAAACCCTCTCTAACAAAGAGAGGGGAAAAACCACGGGCGCCAGCCAGCGAAACTTCACTATATCGGAGAGTGTTTACACAACGCCGGAGATTTCACAGATGCAACTTATCCCAACCGACGGCTTACAAGAAGTATATATAGCGGTGGTAACCTAGGTCATCAACGATCTGTAACTTCTTGTAGCATTAACAGTAATCATCTCCCTAAACAAACAAAGAAAACACTTTCGGCGCCAATAGCCACTTGGGCTAAGCAGTTATACCAACTAAGCTTGAGCATAGCTCAAACTTAGCAATAGGAATAGGCTTTGTCATCATATCAGCAGGATTATCATGAGTGCTTATCTTGCATACCTTCAGTGTACCTTGTGCAACAACATCACGAACATAATGGTACTTGATATCAATGTGCTTTGTTCTCTCATGGAACATCTGATCCTTAGTAAGGTAAATAGCACTTTGACTGTCACAGAACAGGTTAATGCAAGAATCATCCTGACAAAGCTCAGCATACAAACCTTTTAACCAAACAGACTCTTTGCAAGCTTCAGCAACAGCCATATATTCTGCTTCGGTTGTAGATAGAGCAACAACTGGTTGCAGCGTTGCCTTCCAACTCACGGCACATCCACCTACCGTGAACACATAACCTGTGAGGGACCTCCTCTTATCCAAGTCGGCAGCAAAATCTGAATCCACATAGCCTGCGAGTTCCTCATCAGTTTTGCCAAACTTCAAGCAAGCGTTGGATGTGCCACAGAGGTACCTGAAAATCCACTGAACAACTTTCCAATGTTCTTTACCAGGATTAGCCATGTAACGACTCACCAAACTCATAGCATATGATAAATCAGGGCGAGAGCAAACCATGACATACATCAAGGAACCAACAACACTAGAATAAGGAACTCGAGAAATGTACTCAATATCTTCATCAGAACTAGGACATTGCAATACTGACAATTTAAAGTGAGGAGCAACAGGAGTACTAACTGACTTTGCATTATGCATATTAAAATGTTGAAGAACTTTCTCAACGTAACTTTGCTGACTAAGAAACAACAACCTAGATTTTCTATCCCGTTTAATTTCCATACCTAGGATTTTCTTAGCAGCACCAAGATCTTTCATCTCAAATTCACTACTTAGGTGTGCCTTCAAAGTAGTGATTTCTTTCATGCTCTTGGCAACAATTAACATATCATCAACATATAACAGCAAGTAAATAGGTGGTCCATTAACAAACTTTATGTAAACACAACTATCAAACTGAGACCTCTTAAAACCTTGTGAGATCATAAATGAATCAAACCTTTTGTACCACTGTCTTGGAGATTGCTTCAAACCATAAAGCGACCTCTTCAATTTGCACACAAAATCCTCTTTTCCAGGAACTATGAACCCTTCAGGTTGGTCCATGTAAATCTCCTCCTCCAGTTCACCATGCAGAAAAGCAGTCTTTACATCTAGCTGCTCAAGCTCAAGATCATGCATAGCAACAATACCAAAGAAAGTACGAATAGAGCTATGCTTCACAACCGGAGCGAAAACATCATTATAGTCAATACCTGGAATCTGGCTAAAACCTTTTGCTACTAACCTTGCCTTAAACCTTGGAGGTTCATTAGGAGACAAACCTTCTTTTCTCTTATATATCCACTTACAGCGGATAGCCTTCTTCTGTTTAGGCAAGCGCACAACTTCCCATGTGCCATTCTTATCAAGCGATTGCATCTCTTCTTGCATAGCAGAAACCCACTTCTCGCGGTCAACGGGTGCAATAGCCTCATTGTATGTAGCAGGTTTAGTATCATGCTCCACCTGTTCAGCACAACTCAAAGCATAATGAGTAAGATTACACTCTTCAATCAAACGACGAGGTGGAACTATGTTACGCCTCGGTCTATCAGCAGCAATAGATTCCTGTGGCTGCTGCAAAACAGTAGGTGAGTGCTGAACAAAATCATCATCAATATTTTCCTCATGAGTATCATCAACAACAGCATTATTATCAACAGTTTTCTGCAGGTGCTCCACCTGCACACGAACTCCCTCCTCTCCAATAGCAACAGGAGAGGGATCTGATGGCAAGCTGTCATGATACATAACGGATTCATTGAAAACAACGTTCCTACTCAACAAAATCTTTTTAGTTTCAGGGTTCCATAGTTTATATGCCTTAACTCCTGAACCATAACCAAGGAATATGCACTTGACAGCTCTAGGCTCTAACTTTCCATTATCAACATGAGCATAAGCAGTGCAACCAAAAACTCTCAACTGTGAATAATCAGCAGGCGAACCTGACCATACCTCAATAGGAGTTTTCTTCTCAAGTGGAATAGAAGGTGACCTGTTGATGAGGTAACACGCTGTGTTGGCTGCTTCAGCCCAGAAACGTCTATGCATACCTGCATTGGACAACATACAGCGAGCCCTCAAGATGATGGTTCTGTTCATGCGCTCAGCCACGCCATTCTGCTGAGAAGTATAAGGGATGGTGTGGTGCCTGATCATACCATCATTACTGCAAAACTCCTCAAACTCATTAGAACAGAATTCTATACCATTGTCAGTACGTAGTACCTTTACCTTCTTTTCAGTTTGCTTTTCTACCATAACTTTCCACTTCTTAAAAGCATCAAAAACATCAGATTTGTATTTCAGAAAATATGGCCACACTTTTCTTGAGTAGTCATCAATAATAGCAAGCATGTAATTAGCACCACCAATAGATGTCTTACGGGAAGGTCCCCATATATCAGCATGCACATAATCTAAAATGCCTTTGGTGGTATGAACGGAAGCATTGAATTTAACTCTTTTGTGCTTACCAAAAACACAGTGCTCACAGAACTCAAACTTACCCAAGTTGCAACCATCAATCAGCTCTCTCTTAACCAATTCTGCCATGCCATGTTCGCTCATATGCCCAAGGCGCATATGCCAAAGATTTGTTTTACCACAATCATCAGAATCATTAGCAGTAACAGCAGCAGCAATACCAGACAAAGTGCTACCTCTAAGAACATATAACTTAGCAGAATTCATATCACCTATCATGTGAATAAGAGAGCCTTTCGATACCTTTAACAACCTACGCCCACCGGCGTACTTGTATCCATCAACGTCCATGGTACTCAGGGAGATCAGATTTCTGGCCATGCTTGGTATGTGCTTCACCTCATTCAACGTACGCGTCACGCCATCATGTGTCTTGATCTTAACAGATCCAACTCCGACAATATGGCACGGGTTGTCATTCCCCACATGTACAAAATCTCCAGTCTGCACAGACTCATATGAACTGAACCAATCTTTGTTACAGCAAATATGAAACGAACATGTAGTATCAAGTATCCATTCATCATCACGAGAAGCACAAGCAGCAAAAACGGCTAAACATTCACCGTCAAAACTATCACCAGAAACAACAGAAGCCTTACCATTACCTTAATCCTTATCTTTCGGTTGGTAAGTACCGTTCCTTTTCTCCTTATTCTGCAGCTTCCAACAATCATCAATAACATGATTAGATTTCTTACAATATCTGCAAAACTTGTCCTTTTCCCTTGGACTTCGAACGACCTCTGTCGTCTTTGCTCTTATCTCGGTTGCCATGGTTGTTAAATCTCTGCTCGGTCCTGCCACGAACCTGCAGAGCTTCAGCCTTGGAAGACGCCCCATCTGCCTGCACCATAGATTTCATCTTTTCCCTCTGTTTGAGGGCATCTTGCACTTCATCAAGGGTTATCTTCTCACGGCTCAACAACATTGTATCACGAAAGTGTGTATAAGAACTAGGCAGCGAGCATAAGAGTAATAGGGCTAGATCCTCATCATCATATTTTACTTCCATAGATTGCAAATCAGAAATAATCTCTCTGAAAAGAGATAAGTGATTCATTACCGATCCACCTTCCTGCAATCTATGCGAGAACAACTTCATCTTCACATGCATCTTACTGGTTAGATCCTTTGACATGCAGATCGATTCCAGTTTCCCCCAAAGGGCAGCAGCAGATTTCTCTGTCAAGACTTCCTGCAAAATATTATTGGATAGATGAAGTTGAATCATAGACAAAGCCTTACGGTCTTTCCGCTTTTCTTCGTCAGACCAGCTCTTAGCATCCTTTTCCCTGAATCCATCCAGCGCATCATCCAGATCTGAAGTTTGGGCGAGAATCGCCCGCATCTTCACCTGCCACAAGCAGAATCTTGTGGAGTAGTCCAACTACGGTAGATCGAACTTCAATGACGACATGTCGCAAACCCTAGATTAGAACCTGGGGCTCTGATACCACTTGTTAGCTTTGCGACAAGTAAATAACGAAGAACAAAAATAAAATTGCAGCGAGGGGGACACAGATTTAACGTGGAAAAGCCTCTCCAACAAAGAGAGGGGAAAAACCACGGGCGCTAGCCAACGAAACTTCACTATGTCGGAGAGTGTTTACACAACGCCGGGGATTTCACAGATGCAACTTATCCCAACCGGCGGCTTACAAGAAGTATATATAGCGGTGGTAACCTAGGTCATCAACGATCCGTACCGCGGGGGGCAAGGCTTCACTGCTTCTCTAGACGTCGCCGGCGACGGCCCAATTCCCGTTCAGAAATTTCAGACTGCTAGTGCCTGCAAGGTGCAATAGAGGTTGCTTGAGATGGAAATCTATCTTGTTCATCTGATTTCTTGATGTTGATCTCAGACACTAGCAGTACTGAAGTGATCTGCTTCTTGATATTCACTGTTGGATAATTTCAGTTACTATCTTGTTCAGATCAGGAAGCAGACTTCTTGAAGAATTTCAGACTACAAACATTCAGTTACCTGAGCATTGATCTTCCATATCAAGAAAGATTACCATTAGATTGCTACATTCCCAGCAAGGTTACTACTAGTGCCTACCCTGTACCTGTAGTCACAAATGTTCTGTGCGGTTTGTATATTTGAGGTGAAGAAAGTGTTGCTTCTACCACAATTGGGGTTGAGAGATCAGAACGTTGTAGCAGTAGACTTTGTGTACGAGAAGGATTATAAAATTGTATGTAGATATATGAAAATGACAGTGTATATATGCTCAGATGATGAATGCATGAATGTGTGGTTTGTTTCCCTTAAATTTCAGGTTGTTTGAAATATTCACAGAAAAGAGAGTAATTCTCTTGCTTCTAATACTTCAGATTACTCCACATGAGAAAATTGTTGATAGGCTTGAGCTGATACTTGAGTGCATATGAAGAAAGCAAGCATCCGAGGTTCACTGCATCATTTGAGCAGATTATTTACTAACCAAAATTCTATCAGTTTTACTATTTTAGCAAGCATACAAGAACCAAAGATAAGCACCATCACACAGTAAACAAAAATTAAGAGACAAATCTGTACCAATGACATGATGGTGATGAATGGCGGAATTGGTAAAATGTACTCACTCAAATGTTCCAGTGCAGCATTACAATTATTTTACTTCTGAAACTAACATTACAAATATTTTACTTCTAAAACTAATATTCTATGCCTACTCCTTCCATCCTCCAGGATTCAGTGCATCAAAATCCAATCTTCTAGAAGGGTGTGGCACCTCTGAACCTCTATCGGTTTGAAGCAGAAGTTCTGTATATCCTTCTTGCACTAATGGACCAAACATGGTCGAAGAATCCCCATGAAAAGTATTATTTGAGAATTGCGGTATTGCTGTATTCAAACTTGTGCCTACCTCAAAAGAACCCTGTGTCATGAAAAGTTAGGCAATTGGTTAGAGTTTCTTTGTACAACTACATTGCATGAAGAATATAGGGAATAAAACCTCGTGTATCTATCTAGCTTACCGTAAATTGTGGCATACCTTGTCCGTGAAACATATTATTTAAGAAGTGTGGCATGGTAGTATTAGAACTTGCGCCTTCCTCAAAAGATCCCTAAGTCATGAAAAGGTAGGCAATCTTTAAGAGTTTATTATGTGGTACAATGTTATTACATGAAAAAAAATAGAAAAATAAAACCTCACACCATATTTCTTACCGTAAATGGCGGATGTCCATCTCCTTGATACATAATATTTGAGAAATGTGGTACTGTAATATTAGTTCTTGTGCTTGCCTCAGATGTTCCCTATGGAATCATAAGAATGAAAATTCTTAGAATTTGTGTGGTACAATTAAATTACATGTAAGATATTGAGAAAAGAGGATTATGTCTTACGGTAAATTGTTGAGGACCTTCTCTGACCAAACTATCCGATATTACTTTGTTTCCAGCACCTACTATTGATACCACGTAAGTACGGAGAACTTACTTGTGCAATCGTGAGAGACAAAAATAAGAACAAGTGTCGTAGCATTACCTTTTTTTGTTCCACTCTTTTGCTTCTTTGTTCCACTCTTTGGCTTCTTTGTTCCTTTTTTTTAAGTGCATCTTTTGCTCTTTTTACCATTGGACCTTTTATCGCTTGGGGAACTCTAAACGATATGTTCCCATTTATTATACCTTCACTGGGATCATTCGAATTAATATGAACACTCTGAGGTTTGGCAGGTCCTCTTTGGCTTAGTGATTCATCTGCTTCTTGATCTAGCATGTCTATAGCTTTCTCCAATTCTACAAGAAGTTCTTCTGAAACAGAGCACTTCAGTGCAATAGCGGTTGCTTTTCGAGAAATGCGTGCAGCGCGTGTTTGTAAAGTTTCTTGACGATTTTCGTGGTTATTCGAATAATATCCTCTTTTTGCATACTTTGTCCATCGGTGTAGTATATATTGCGATGGCAAAGTGAAATGTTCATTGATGTTGAACACTCGGAGAGCATGTTTGCACAACAGACCTATGGCATCATAGAACACAGGGTAAGACAACATTTTATAAACCAAAAATAAGGTTAAAAAATGATTTCATACCTTTGGATTCGAATCTTCTACAAGAACATGATATGGTCACATTCTCATAATCAAAATTAACTATAGCCTCATCCTCAAATGCCATAGGCATTACCTTATAAGTTCTGACTGTTCCCACTATGGAAATCAACTCGCACGTGACAGAAAATTGTTGTTTGAATTGCTCCTCAATCAGAATAAAGCCTCCTTGTATATGACTCAGCTGCAGTCTTCAACATAGGTAAATTCCTTATATAAGTAACCGGATCAGTCTTCCGTGACTTAAAATCTGCATCTAGCTCATTTTCACGAAGACTAGCAGAACACTTCTCATACTCTACTAAGAGCTCTGAAAGGCAGAGTTTCTTGCGGAATTGTTTCTTAAACACATTGTTCATACCTTCGCTCCTTTGAGTTGAGGTCATGTCGGCATGAAATGAATCATTGCGGTACACAGCAGCCCATTTCTCACGCAAACCAAATAGTGTTTGTAGCCATGAGTTCTCCACAAGGTCATAACCAATCAACAACTCTTGCCACTTCTGCTCAAAGTATGCCACTGAATTTTCTAGGTATACAACTTTCTTAAAATCAGCAAGAAACCGAGGATGGCTTGAAATTATATGGATAAGATGCTTAGCGGCATTTTGATAAATGTGCCAAAGACAAAGAAAGTGATGTGTGCTTGGGAGAACAATGCTTATTGCTTTGGCCATAGCTGCACACTGATCTGTGAATATTGAAACAGGTCGCTTCCCAGACATTGTTGTTAAAATTGTGTTGAAGAGCCATATGAACGAGTCGGTGGTTTCATCATATAATAGTGCTGCTCCAAAAAGAATGGTTTTCTTATGATGGTTTGTCCCGAGAAGCGGTGCAAAAGGCATTTCAAACTTGTTGGTCTGAAAAGTGGTGTCAAATGACAAAGCATCACCAAAACAAGCATAATCCATGATAGCTTGACCATCTGCCCAAAAAAATTAGCTATCCGGCAATCCTCCTCATCTAACTATATGGCATAAAAAAAAGAAGGATCTTCTAATTGCTTGTTTTTTAAGAACTCTAACAGTGTTTGAGCGTCGTTGACTTCCAAATACTTGTTGCGCTCGCGACCGATATGGTTATTGCTATCCACCCGCAAGAAAGGTACATGCTCAGGTCCTCCATACCATTGCTTGAAAAATTTATACACATCTGCATGCTTAAATCCCGCTTCCCTCATATGACCAATGACAAGTTTATCAGACTCTACCAAACGACGTTGTGACCGCAACATGTGTCTCTTATTTGGACTTGCGAGATAATGATTGTGCTCGAGCACAACCTTTTGCATTGTCCAAACACCGTCGCGAGCAATACTGAACTGAATACGGGCACCACAATGAGACCTTGTGGTAGCATTTGGTTTTAGAGTGTCATGTGTTGAATGAGTACCTCTTTCCCCTTGGTTACTGCAGACTATATGTTTCTGATATATTGATTTATCAGGTCTTAACTTTGAGTGGCTCTTTCGGATACTAAAACCAATCTTACCAGCATACTTGTTGTAAAATTCGTATGCATCCTTTTTTGACTTGAAAGCCATTCCAACTTCTGGAACAAGTATTGATTCAGAACTAGTATCATGCACCTGCATTCAAATATATGAAAACTGAATTGCTGCAAATAAATCATGATTTTGTTTGCAACGATACATGCATGGATCAGTTTTGCACCTCACTTGGGGTTCCCATTGTAGCTGAAGCTTTTAACATGGAAACACTAGAGCTCGATTGGACTGCCGTCGTCGAAACCCGTTCAGTTGATGCATGCACAGTATTGCCATCGGCAAGGGGCATGGATGTGGCCATCACACCATGGTCATGGGACGAGTCAGCTGAAATCGGTTGCGCGCCGACGGCAACGACGACGCCCACGACATTGTACCGGATATTAGACATATCGGCACCTATCATCGCCTCACGTTCGGCGGAAGCTTCGTTGCACTGGACATCGGCGGTCATTGGCACTTGGGCAGCAGCAACATCAGCGTGCCGGACGGTGGAGGTTGCTGCCGGCGGCGGGGGGTTCCTAGATGCCATGATTTTTCTCTTCAATAGCAAGCCTTTTGTTTGTTGCAATCAACCATGATCGTGCCTGATATTTCGGGTACAGTTGAGAAATACCACGCAGTTGTATCATCTTCTTTCTCTACAGATACATATCAGGTGATGAGGGATTATGAGGAGTTTTGAGATTGGTACAACAGTGACGTGTCGTAATCGCAGGAGGGGCCCCAGGGAAAGGAGCGTGCGGCCCGTTCCTAGAGAATTTTTTTCCCTATTTCGGGGTGGCATTTGTATTTAATATTACTATCGGTATGATGGAAACAGCTCCCGAGAAACTCTATCTAGGTATACATGCTAGTCGAGAGATGTGAATAACAAACTCCACATGCCTAAATAACAGCAACAAACTCTCCATGCATGATATACGTGAATAACAAACTGTTTTTTAAAACTTGGTGAATAACAAACTTTGCATGCAATTGGAGATATTTTAGCAATCGGTAGATATAGATGTGAGTGCGGTGGCATTTCTTGTGCAAATAGAGTGAAGTGTGACACCGTGTGACACCACCGCTTTACTTTTAATAGTAAAGATTATTTTGTCAGAATCAGTCTTACTTGTTTCGAACTGACATTTTCTGATACAGGTGCTCCTACTATATCTTCATTGCGATCCACTTCCTCTCCATCACGCCCACAACACTAATTTGTCCTAGTACCTCCATTCTAAATTAATTTACACAGCTTTACACATGTATCTAGACCATAAATCTGCATCAATTAGTTTGAAACGGAGGAGTATGATTTAGTTAGCAGCTCCCTCTCTCCCACTTCCTCTCTCCATAACATTTATAAATATAAATCTACTATGAAGGCAACCAATACAAGTATTCTCGTTCTCTTCTTAGGTTTAAGTTTGTCTTAAGTTTCATCGAGTTTTATAACAATGTTTTAACATCTACTTTCCAGTTCCAAAATAATTGAAGATATATGCTTGTTTTAAATCAATTACCTTAAGTTTATAGTAATATATGTTAATAACTATAACACTAATTTAGTTCAATTATATTTATCATGTAATATATCTTCATACTATATAGATTTGACATTGTATACACAAAACAATATGAGAGACCGAGCAATTTATTGAGTGATCCTTCATCTACCCTTCCACATGCTCCATTCCCATGCCACACTCCTAGGTCTCTTTCTCCTCCAACCCCTTCATCACAACCTCCGAACCAAGCTTTGTCCCGTCCAATTCTCTGCCACTCTAGAGATGATGCCCGATGACCCACAAGTATAGGGGATCGCAACAGTCTTCGAGAGAAGTAAAACCCAATTTATTGATTCGACATAAGGAGAGCCAAAGAATATTTATAAGCCTTAACAACCGAGTTATCAATTCAGCTGCACCTGGAAACGGTCTTGCTCGCAGTAGTTTATTAGTAGCAACAGTTTTGTAATAGCAATAGCAAAGTAATAGCAGTAGTAAAAGTAAAGACAGTAGTAACAATTGCAGTAAACAGTAGGATTAAAGCATGGTAGGCATAGGGATGGATGGACGGCCGTTGCATGGATAAGACAATTCATGTAAGAATCAAGACATAGGGCATTTGCAGATAAATAAGGTAAAGCATCCAAGTACTAAATAATTATAGGCATGTGTTCCATATATCTCTACTATTTCTTAAAGCAGAAGACGACGTGATGGTGGTACGTCGTTTCCCCCTTCCCCACACGAAAAAAACCCATCGCGAACCAGAGATCTCGCATGAAAACACTAGCTGAAATAAAGGAGAAAAAGGCAGAGAGCAGTTTACCACGCACGCACGATTCCTCCATCCCCATTCCCTCCATCGCGTCTCTGTCCACGCCGCGCCCAAACTGCCGCGTCGACCGCTAATGGGAGAGTGCAATCGTGCCGGTGGACTCCCTCGCCCGGCGTGCTGGCCTCTCCGCCCCGCGATTTGGCCGTCGGCCACAACCGCCGTTGCTTTAGGCGGCCGCACCTGGGAGCGGCTCCTCGAGGAGCAGCGACGAGTAAAATTCCAAAATGTGCCCCACACGGGAAGCCACCTCCGCCGGTTCGCCGTGACCGCCTCGAGCTGACTGACATAGCACTGCTTCCGCGTCAATCTACAGTGATAGGAGAAGTCGGTTCGAGGGCCATGGCCGCGTGTGCCAGGACCGAAGGCCCCGTCGCCTCTGCTGCTCCTGGAGAGGGCGATATGGAGGGAACCGCTGCCCGCTACTTCTTGTCACCCTTTCCGTCGATCTCCTGATCCGCCACCCCCCTGCGCAGCCAGGCAACGACCTCCCCGCACTGCATCCGGCCACCTCCCAGCGCACCACCAGGCGCCCCTCTTCTCTGGTGTCCCATGACACCCCACTCGAGACAAGGTCGGAGAAGGGTGGTGACCGATGGCTCAATGCACGGCGCCCAGAAAATTGCTTGATGGCGGTGTTGATGTAGAGCTCATTGGGAACCCCAAGAGGAAGGTAAGATGAGCACAGCAGCAAGTTTCCCTCAGTTATGAAACCAAGGTTTAATCGAACCAGTAGGAGCAAGGAAACACCCCAAAGGTGTTACTAGCTAAGCTTTGGCAGGGCGCACTACCGGTGCTAGTAGCAACGTGGAGACCTGCACAACACAACCACAGAACTTTGGTCTCAACTTGCGATGAGGTTGTCAATCTCACCGTGTTTTGCGGAAAACAAAGGATTAAACGTATCGAATGGAAAGAAATAAAAGTTTGCAGAAAGTAAACACAAAATAGTAAAAGATTGTAGATTGAATGTAAAAGACAAGGACCGGGATCCATAGTTCACTAGAGGTGGCTCTCCTTACATAGATAACATGCTGGGTGAACAAATTACAGCGGGGCAATTGACAAACACCGAGAAAGCAATACATGCATATACTAATCATCTTGACTCCTTTGAGACTTGATTGGGCATTACAACAGTATACATAGACCGCCATCCAACTGCATCTATGATTAATAATCCACCTTCAGGTTATCATCCGAACCCCTTCCAGTATTAAGTTGCAAGCAACATATTATTGCTTTACGAACTGCGTGTAAAGTAAACAACACGATTGTTCTATGAACAAAGGATTGTTGTTTTCTCCTGAGTATCAACAGCACATCTAGTACCTTAGAGATTTCTGTCAATTCCCCAGATTACCAGAGGCATGAACCCACTATCGAGCATAAATACTAACTCTTGGAGTTGCTAGCATCTACTCGGCCAAGATAGCTACTAACAACGGAAAGCATGCAAGATCACAAATAACAAAGACATGATAGAATCAATAATCAATCTGAAATAGCATCTCAATATCCATCGGATCCCCGTAAACACAACATGCAGAATTACAAATATATGATCTTGATCATGAACGGAGCTCACAATATCTAGACATGAAAGCACAAAGGAGGAGAACCAGCCATCTAGCTACTACATGGATCCGTAGTCCAAGGATGAACTACTCACACATCACACCGGAGGCTTGCATGGTGATGAAGAAGGCCTCTAGGCTGAATTCCCCTCTCTGGCAGGGTGCCGGGAAGAGCTTCAGATCCCTCCCGATCTAGGGATGGAGATGATGGCGGCTACAAACTCTTACGTGGATTTTTGATCGGGCACTTAGGGTTTTCGTCCCAAGGGCAATATATAGGCGGAAGGAGAGGCCGAGGGGGTGCCGGGAGCGGCCACACCACCCCCTGGCGTGGGCCAGGCCTGGTCGTGCGGCCAGGTGGTGTGGTGGCTCCCTGGACCTTCTCCATCTCGTATTCTGGCACTTGATCACTTCCGGAAAAATAGGAACTTTGGCTTTTGTCCCGTCCAATTCCGAGAATATTCATTTTCTGACTTTCCTGGAACCAAAAACAGCAAAAAACAGGCAGCTGGCACTGTGGCTCTTGTTAATAGGTTAGTCCAAGAAATCATATGAAAAGTACTCCAAAGTTGGAACAAAACATAAGAAAGTGGATAAAACCAAGCATGGAACATCAAAAATTATAGATACATTTGCAATGTATCAGTGACCTTCAGGTCGTGCGCATCTCGCAGTGCCGCTGCCGCATCACCGCCAAAATTGGGGTCCCGCCGTCCCAATTGATGCGCCAGCACCGCTAGAGTCGACCTGCCTCCAAGCACTACCACAGGCTCCCGCCGACCGGATCCGCACTCAGCCGCAGCCTCGAGGTCGAGCGCAAGAACTAGCCAAGGCTGAGCTTGATTGCTCACAACAAGGGTTGTTTTCGTTGTGTAGTTTTCCATCTTGTACCTACGAACTGCACTTTTAATATTACTCAATGTCGATAACTTCAGTATTCTACACTACCTTTTTGAGTATTGATGCAACTCCCATGGCATGGTTGTTTATGTGAGTCTTGCTCTCTAAATGAGAATACTGCAGATTGCAGGGACCATTGAATTGTGTATGGATCTCTTATTAAAAAATTACAGAAGTGCCCTAGAAGAGCCAATATGCAAGGTAGGTTGCCCAAATTGATTCAAATCCTTTTGAATAAAATCTCCTTTTGAATTATGCAAGGTATTTTCCTTTCTTTGTGATGTCTGCATGCATCAATGTCATTATTCGACTATACATGCTTACCTAGCTCCAGCCTTCTATTGCACTATTGATTTATGTATGTGATTTATTTTGACACGGTGATTGACAAGTTTCCATTATTTCTGATCTCTGTGTGCATCAGTACCATTCTTTTGCTGCATGTGTTTCAACATTGGTGCTTTGGAACTGGTGTTTTTGGTGCTATCGTTGGTTATGTGAGCTTGGTGTTTTCCTAACGATGCCACCTGCAGTGCTCGTCCTACGCCACATTCAAGGGAGGGTTCATCATGCTGGTAAAGCGAGCCCGGTGTTTTCTTGACATGCCACTTGCATTGCTTGTTCTGCGCAGAAGGACATTGGGTTTATTCTTAATATTTTCTTAGCTGATAAGATCTATTGTTGACTGGCTGCATCTTTAAGTGATCATTTTGGCTTTCTTATGGAGTTTTGGTATCGAGCCATGCCAGCGTATTTAAAAAGGAGCGTTTATTCACTGCATAATTTACCATTAACTGTAATTCACTTTGATGAGGGATTGCTAATAGTGCATAATTAAGACAAATGTGTTACACACACCTTTTTGTTTCTAGAAATTCTGCTTAAGTATAGTTTGCTAATTCATTAGCTCAGCCATGATGATTGGATTGACGTTTAATGGATTTGTTTCTCTCTAAGAGCTACCATGTAATCCAGTATGACACGTAGATTTATATTTGATGCTACACTATAACACATGCCCTGCTAAAATGGTTATTTCCATGTCTTATAATGTCTTACCCATTTATCTTACGGAAAAGTGAGAATTGGCGATTATAATGATCTTTCAGATCTTAGATTTCTTGATGCTCTGCTCGATTATTCTCTGCATATAGCCATGCTTGTAGAATAGACATTTGTGGAGAAGCTTGTGATAAAGCTGCTCTTGCAGGGACAAGTATCAAGTGCTGCTTAAGAGGCTCAGTCGTGATAACTATTTCTCCATGGTGGCATTTGAGACTGTTATGACTGAAAGTGATAGCGACGAGGTATTTCTTTTAATTTATACTATGTATTTATTACTGCTGATTGCATCTTGTGATCCGAATTTGAAAGGGTATGAGTTGGCGGAATATGATGGATATATTATTGAGCCTCATGGGCGAGTATATATAGACGTAGAGGGATCAACTTGGAGTACAAGACGAGTTAGGCTAGAATCCTAACTATCCTAAACTACCACAATAACCGTGTACGTATCATACTCTAACATTCCCCCGCAGTCGTAGTGGTAGCGTCGTGAACAACCGGAACGTCGCGGACGGTCAGACTAAATATAAACCGAAGTACCATCCAGAAGGCTGACATCCCCCCGCAGTCGTAGCGGTAGCGTCGTGAACAACCGGAACGTCGCGGACGGTAGCTTGAACTATAGAGGAAGCTGGTGATGCTCCAGCGAGGTGGTAGCCCTTGTGCTGATGTCGAGGAAGCCGAGAGCGTGAGACGGTGCCATGGTCGAGGTAGCCGTGCGATGGGTCGCCGTGGTCGATGTCGTGGTCGGGGATGCCCGTGTCGAGGTAGCCGCACGTGAAGCCGCATGCGCATAGTGCACGAGGAGGAGGATGATGACGCGTCGAGGCAGTCGTTGAGGGTGTTGATGCTGAAGTCGATGCAGTCCGAGCCGTCGGGGACGAGGTGCGGCCCTAGTTTTGCCAGAACTAGGCACACGTCGGGGACAAACGCACACTCCGGTTTTGCCAAAACTGAGTATGCAAAGAAGAACTTGTCGGTGACACGGTCGAGGCAGTCGTAGAGGGGTCGATGCCGAAGAAGACGTTGTCGAAGCCGATGAAGACAAGGCGCCGATCCAAGTTTGCTAGACTCGAGAACGCGTCGGAGATGAAAGCACTCCTGGTGTTGCCAGTACCAGGCGTGCGGGGGCAGGGACCATCATGAACTTGTCGCCATGTCAGAAAGACTGGCAGAGGAAGCCTCCAGAGCACTTGCGACGCGCAGAGCGGCTAAGGGAGAGATGCCGGCGTTGTCCGCAGTTGTTGGAGTAGAGTAGCAGGTGGTGTAGTCAGGGATGAGGCGATGACGCTAGCGGCGAAGTTGTAGTGGACGAAGACGTAGAAGGCGGCAAAACTAGCGGCGACCTGGGTTAGTCATGATGGATGCCTAGAATGGCGATGGGGTAGTTGGCGGGACCTGCAACGGCGAGAGGGCGCCCTACAGGTTACCTTGTGAAGCGCGGCGGCCGTGCTCGAAGTTGGCGAGGAAGATCCGGCGACGTGACAAAGACCATGTGCAGACGGCGGCGATCCACGCCGTAGGAGATGGCGCGGTGAAAGTCGAGGCCGTCAATGCATGAGGACGACGAAGTAGATTGCGTGCAGCCACGCTACGACCCGAGGGGAGGCAGAGCTGCAGGGCGCAAGTCGGTGCAGTGGCTGGGAGAGCACCAGCGACGTACACCCCAAGGAAGGCGCGTTGGAAGCCGGTAGCATGGACCAAAGGCGGCGGCGCTGCGGCCCAGCGGGGCGACACAACGGCAGCCCGTAGCTCGATCGGTGGTGGCGCGTGCTCGGGGACGTGCTTGGCATAGACAAGAGCGGGATCGGTTGATTAGACCGACGGTGCACCGTATGCGCCATGTCGTGGACGATGCGTAGATCAGATTCGATGGCGACGTTGTCGGTGAAGTCCCGGACGATGACGATGAAGAGGATCCGAGGGGGGTGGCCGCGGTAGCCTTCCAAGGAAGGCGTAGCAGTCGTCCGTGGTGCGCGGCAGCCTGCCGTGAGGCCGCGACAGCCTACCGAGGCAGGCGCATCAGCGGAGGGGGCAGGCACACGGACGCGTTGTAGATCCTCAATGCCGGTGGTCGGAGTAGAGGCGTGGCGATGACGACGACAGTGGCGACTCAATCCGATCTAAGATCGGTAAACCAAAAAGAAAGACAATCAAGAGATAGGAGAAAAATACTTACATGGCAGCCGATCACGGATCGGCGGATGAACCCTGCATACGGGTTGCGCAGCCCCCGGCAGAGATCATGGAGATCGACCTCCCCAGGAGCAGCGCGGCGGAAGCTAGGGTTTGAGATCGATTTAGGCTGATACCATGAAGGAGTATGAGTTTGGCGGAATATGATGGATATATTATTGAGCCTCATGGGCGAGTATATATAGGCGTACTAGGATCAACTTGGAGTACAAGACAAGTTAGGCTAGAATCCTAACTATCCTAAACTACCACAATAACCGTGTACGTATCATACTCTAACACAATTAACGTAAACCCAATACTTGGTACTTCTCCCTAAAATATCTTTATAAATTGACTTTTCTTTTATTTTTGGAGAAAACACAAAGAATTTGTATTTCTTTTCATTGAACAAGAAGAAGACACCTGTTACAAACTCCGTAGAAGGGACACACACTCACGATACGTACACACACATGACCGTCCTCACCAAGCGACTACGACAGGGTGAGGAGGTGCTCTCAACTTCAGAACGACGACATTAGCTCGCACACAACCTTGCCTCCAGCCAAGAATGGCGAGGCATCGAGTCCCGGAGCAACCGGGCAGCGACATCGCCGTTGCTAGATGCCTCTAGGGACGATTCAGCTCCATGACTGCCCATGCCAACGTACCTCGCACCCGTGTGTGCCTAGAGAGTCGGCAGGTGAAAGGCAAGGCCCGTCTTGAACTGGTGTAGATCTAATCTAGGAGATGTCATTGCCGTTGTACGCTCCATGGAGGTTCGTGCCCTATGTAGCAGTCTACGCCGGATCAACCCTTCAACAACCTCCAGCTGCTGCAGGTACTCCACTTGCAGCAAGGCAGCGCCTTCAAGAAGGGGACGACGCTATGAAGTCGCGCTACCCGATCCAGCAGGCCGGACCTAGGGTTTCCCCCGGTGCTCGAGGAGGAAGTATGGCCAGGGTCATGCACATTTCTCTAGGAAGGTAACGTCGCCCTCAAGCGTCGCCATTGGCAGTGCAGGCGATTGCAGCGCGGGGATCTTGCCCCGACCCGTCAACAAATACATCTGAAGACCGTTGATGACCAGTGGTAGGGAAGAATGTAATTGGGGGAGACAGAACAACATAGAGAGGGAAGCCTAGGAATGTCGTCGAAGGAGGGAAACGTTCAGCATAGTGCCCAGGCTAACCGCTGCCGGGAGCGCGTCAAGCATGTGGCAATTAGCCATCTGCACCGCGCCACATAACGTGGTTGCCACTGCGTCGGCCAGCATCTTCCACCGCAAGGATCAGCCAGGGATCAGTAGAGCAACCACCTCCCAAAGGGCTGAGCTGCTCGCATGCTCGTCCGCCAAGCTCTCTCCACCAGCGGTAGTCAGGAGGGGGAGAGAGGAGGGAGGAGTCCGATATGGCTAGAGGGGGTGCCACGGTCCCGTGCAGGCCTAGATCTAGGCACCCGCACCTCCGCCGAGCGCCGCCAGTGGCCAGGCCTTCCTCCACAACGATAGGCACATAGTGCGTCGTCGCTTCTCGACCTCCCAGCGCAGGCAGAAGCCCACAGAACCACCATGTGCTCCCATTGTGCCGCCACTCCGAGATCCAGCATGCCGGCCATCGAACTTGGGCCCTGCCTCTGCCGTCCGCCTGTGAGGGCTTTGCCCGCCGGCATCCTCCGGCAACAGGGAGGGTAGGAGGTGGAGAGGAGGGGGCTTGGGGGCGGCTAGGGTTTTGTCGCCCAAGTCGCCCTGGGGAACGAAGCGGGGGCCTGACCTCTCTTTCACAGAATTCTCAAAACATTCTCTAAATCCAATTCTCCTCCCCGCATTTTATTAGTCTTCGCAGTCCTTAATTAGGTGCACTTGAAGGATATAGATTTTTGGCAGTGATATCACGGTTGGAGGAGCGCCAATTCTACTTGGACGATCTTACTGGATCTGTGACAATTGACCTAGCGAAGGCAGTATCCTTAACACCATTACCATGTTATCTCCATGTCAATGTGTATAATTGTTCAGTTTTGCAGGTTATGAAAGAAATCCTTTCATTCTACAAGTCATTGTATTTAATACTAATCAAGCATGAGTGTAAGGCCTGCAGTCCAACCCAACTGATATAGTTCAGCGCGCTGAGGTAATGTAGTTTTTATTATTTGTAGCAAAGCATTTCAGGCTTCTGTTTTTATCTCTCGGGACTTTATGCTACTCTCTTGAAATATTGAAAGTGATCATTTTAGACATGCGTGCACCTAGGTTTTCTGAGTCACCCAAACTAGATAGCAAATTGCTTGGCAAGGAACATATTATAACATGTGAGTTTATGGTTAGAAATTCAAGTATCCCAATCATGAAAACTGAGATGTTCGAATTTTACCACACATCAAACAGTTCAAATTACCAACGGTATGTATTAAGCAGTTAGTGACTGAGTTTACGTAGTATAAGTTTCAGAATTTTTGTTTGTTTTGACCACCGCTAGCTCCTAGAGCTAAACCTTGGATAAATTGAGAGAATATATGTTTGGTTCCTAGGGCTAAATATTGTGCATATATTTCTTTATTGAACTACAGTGTCACACGTTGCCACAATAGAGAATCCAAGTGAACTTGATAAATAAAGCTATGGTCCCCGGCAACGGCGCCAGAAAATAGTCTTGATCACCCACAAGTATAGGGGGTATATCGTAGTATTTTCGAGGGAAGTGAAACCCAATTTATTGATTCGACACAAGGGGAGCCAAAGAATATTTATAAGCCTTAACAACTGAGTTGTCAATTCAGCTGCACCTGGAAACAATCTTGCTCACAACAGTTTATCAGTAGCAACAATTTTGTAGTAGGAATAGTAAAGTAGCAGCAGTAGACAAGCAAAGACAGTAGTAACAAAAGCAGTAAACAGTGGAATTCGAGTGCGGTAGGCATAGGGATGGATGGACGGGCGTTGCATAGACAAGAAAATTCACATAGCAATCAGAACATAGGGCAATTGCAGATAAATAAGATAAAGCACCCAAGTACTAGACAATCCTAGGCATATGTTCCATATATAGTCATACATGCTCGCAATGAGAACTTGCACAACATCTTTTGTCCTGCTAGCCCGTTTGCAGCGGGGCCTCTAGGGAACTACTGGCAATTAAGGTGCTCCTTTGTATAGAGCACCGGAGCAAAGCATTAACACTCTGTGAACACATGTGATCCTCACATCAAAGCCTTTCCCTTCCGGTTATCCCGATTTCTGTCACTTTGGGGCCATAGGTTCCGGACAACAACGTGTGTATAGAACTTGCATATAAGACCAAGAACAATACTATCATAATGAATCAATAACATGTTCAGATCTGAAATCATGGCACTCGGGCCCTAGTGACAAGCATTAAGCACAACAAGTCGCAACAAAGTCATAAAGCCCTAATAAAAGATACTAGGCACCATGCCCTAACAATCTGATGCCATTACATGAACGATCTCATCCAATCCCTACCATTCCCATAGCCTACAGCGGGGGATTACTCACTCATAGATGGGGGAAACATGGATGGTCGATGGAGAAGCGATGGTGATGATGATGGCGATGATCTCCTCCAATTCCCCATCCTGGCAGGGTGCCAGAACGGAGTTTTTGGTGCTGTTTCGTGGAATTTGGTGGTGGCGGCAGAGCGGAACTCCTTATGGAAAAACGTCGAACCCCCCGAAGTTTTTAGGTCAGAAGGCTCCTTATAGGCGAAGAGAGAGGCCGAGGGGGTGCCTGGGGGGCCCACACCACCCCCTGGCGCGGCCTGGCCTGGCCCGCGCCACCAGGTGGTGTGGCCACCCCCTGGCTCTTCTCCGTCTCGTGTTCTGGCTCTTGGAGTCTTCGGGTGAAATAGGATTTTTGGCATATTTTCCGGGATTTTTCCTGATAGTTGATTTTCTGCACAAAAAGTAGACACCAAAGCAATTCTGCTAAAAACAGCGTCAGTTCGCATTAGTTGCATCCAAATCACACAAGTATAGAGGAGAAATAATAGCAAAAGTGTTTGGGAAAGTAGATACGTTTTGGACGTATCAACTCCCCCAAGCTTAGCTTATTGCTTGTCCTCAAGCAATTCAGTTGAAAACTGAGTGCGATAAAAGAACTTTCACGAACACATTTGCTTCATATGATGTAAATATTCTCAGCAATGTGATCAACTACTTGGACAATTCATAATAAAGAGTATGCAACTGAGTCTACTTAATAGTCATTGCAAGCTATGAAGAGATTCCAACTCAAGAATAATAAGTAGCACAAAGCACAAACATAAGCAACATTACAATGCTCATAGAAAGGTATGATAGAGTGGTATCTCGCTTGCCTTTGATTATGAATGCCAAGGCACCTCTGAAGTTCAAGTGATGACTAGAAGTAAAGATATCAAGGATACAAGCATCAAAGTCATAACACAAATAATCAAGTAATGAGACAAGCACAAATAATGACAACTATGCTCTCAAGAAGGTGCTCAAAGAATATGTGGAGACTCAACAAGTAGAAGAAAAGGTTTTGAATAGTTTTGAAAGGCTTCCAAATGCTGAAAGTATGGTACTCGTTAGCTTTGAGCTCTCATTGCCTCTATCATAAGCATCTTTAATGTGGTTAAGGTGAAAGTGAGTTCCAATCTGAGTTATATGCTTGACAGACTATAAACTAAAAATCCCAAGTCCCTTGAGTACGAGGGCCGCTCCTCATGCTACTCAACTTTAGTTACCGGTAAGTTCTTGTCATCGTAAGTATGTGCGTATCATTGAGAACCGCCAACGGGGTACCCCTTGCCCGATGATACGGAAGAATCCCCATATCAAAATGACAAGGCAAGCAGACAATGAGTATCTCAGCAATCTTCTTATTTACCATGGGAAAATGGTGCTTTTTTCTCTCTTTCCTCTTTTTATAAAACTCTTTTTTTTTCTTTTTCTCAATAGTTATCTCTCTCTTTTTTATAAGAAGAATGCTTCATAGATATAATTATGGTTATGCTGCAGGTTTCCACCATGTCAGCATGGATTAGACCAGCGGCCCAGGCGTTTCTCTAACACACATACATAACTCCATGGACTTACAAGCTCCCCTTTTATTTCACACCGACGACATCCGCAAACAAAAGAGCAAGGTATCAACTAGGTATATATTTACAAGTGTTGAAAGCGTTCCCCGTGACAGCATGGTTCTGCTAATCCCCAACCTATAATTAGCAAGCATATAACTTTCATGGAGAGTTCACAATGGTTCAGGTTTATTAAGTGCAGGAAATAAAGTGTGCCATCAAGTTCGTGAGAGCTTTACTAACTAATTTTCCCATAACAAGCAAACATTTATTCGGAAGAAAACAAGGCATATTAAGTATGCACTGGAGTAGCAAATGATGCTAATAGGTAGGTATGGTTGACACTTTGGAAATATTTGGTTTAGGAAGTTGGAAACTTGAGTAAAACACTTAGTGGTAATGAAGGCTAGCAATAGTAAGGGAGCGACAAATGAGAGAGCAATAGTTGTCATTATCATGCTTGCAACAAAACAAGACTACTCATGGCATGAAAGTGATTCAAGATCCTCAAGGCAAAATAATTCATCAAGGCTTAACTGATTATTACAGTCATGTGCATGCATGAGCTTGTGCCAAGTCAATCAAATGAAACATTCAGAGGAGGATACAACGGTGTCATAACGATTTATGAATAGAGTAATGCAAGCAAACATTCATGAGACATGCTACAAACTATTAGCGAGCTGGAGCTAATCATGAGAAAGCAAGAATTATCAAGCATCCAAAGAAGACATACACTCTACATGAACGGACTAAGCATGCCCACAGTGATGAGTATATGTACAAAAATGAAAATAAATAGAATTATTTACCAGCCTCTTACCACGCCTCAAGTTGTCATTAATCCTCATTATTGTTCTTCACTTGTGTGGCTTGAATAATAATACGAAACCAATATTCCACTGAGAACTGCCGAACCCTGTAGCAAACTCGCAAAAACCAAAGAAGAACGACAACTATTTTTGGTGTTTTCGATTTTTAAACAAGAACCAAAAGGGAAAAACAAACAAAGCAAAATATTTTTGGATTTTTCGAATAGTTCAAACAAAGCAAAAAGGGAAAAACAAACCAAGGCAAAAAGAAGAAGCAAACCAAAGAGAAACAACAAAAATATTTTTGGTCTTTTTGTGTTTTTAGAAAGCAAAAGCAAAGAAGAACGAAAAATAAAAAGAGAACGAAAACATGAATATACAAAGTACCGACGCAACATGATATGGAGATGAGTGCGGTGTCGGTGTACCTCCCCCAATCTTAGGCTTTTGGCCTAAGTGGGTATCAATCCATGTACGAATAGGGGTTCCAAGCGGGCGGATCTTGGTAAGAATGGTCGTAGCTGAGCCCATGAGAAGAAGAAGAAGCTCCCCAATCATAAGCGGGCTACTGATATGAAGACTCTCCCTCATTCAAGGGCTGGACCGAATCATCCGTGACCTCTCTTTTAGTGTCCTTCTCCTGTTGGAAGAGCTCTCCCAAGTACGTGTCAAGCTCCTCCTCAGTGAGGGACCATCCTTCCCTGTTATCAAGGTTAAACAAGACAGGTGCAGGCAAAAGAACAACACGCTCGGACTTGCTCTTTCTCCAACCAGCTTTGAGAAAGGTTATTTCATAAGACAACTCACTCAAACTAGCCCACGTGGAAATAAATTTATGCTGTATCATGGAATTAAAATCAAGCCTCTCTATGGGAAACTGTAGGTCTAGATGATGAGGCACTAAACCATGCAATGCTAGCAAACGAGAAGCAATGAGGCCTCCACAAATTCCACCTTTCTCACGGTTAGCAGCAAGATGGAAAGCTATCAAAGCACCCAAGTTGTAAGACCTATCTCGTCTAAGAGCAGCAGAGATAAATGCTAGATCAAACGAAGATAACTTATTGGCAGTTTTCCTAGCAAGAACACACTTGGCAATAAAGTAGGCAAAGTAGCGAATGGAGGGAAGATGAATGTTATGGATTTTTCCATTCTCCTTCGAGAAGCTGCTCCCTTGGCAATTTTTTGCATATAAATCCATGAGTGGTTCAGGTCTTTCTTTAATCTTCCTACATGATCCCCATTGAGGTACCTTAATAGCTACACAAAAATCATCAAGAGAAAGGTTGACAGCAATATTGTAAATTTTGTAATGGACCATGGGGTTAGGCAAAGAGTGACTAAATTTGAAATCCTGCACCACAGACATGGTTAGCTTAACAAATTGACAAGGTTCATCTTCTAGAAAGCGCTCTAACCCTGCATTAGAAACCAAAGTGTGGAAATCTTGTAGAACCTACAGCTCTCATGAACTCAGGGCATGGATAAATGGAGGGAAAAACTTCCTCCTCCCGATGGACCTTCATGACCTCAGGCACCCAAAGCTCATGTTGGTTTAGGTGGTGTTCACTTATCTTCTATTCTGAAATTTAAACACCTTTTAAACAAGTGATTGCAAAGTAAATATAAGGAAGGATTCTACTCATAGGGACTTGCAAGAGGCCTAAACATGCATCAAAACTATATCTCTAAGCACCAAACAAGCTTACAAGCTCTCATAACCAGTCACCTACAGCAGCAAAATACTCAACATATAATCCACTAAACACAAATCTACTTGGACAAGGGGAGGAGTCACATACCAGGGAACAAATGCTCCAAATTTCAGCAAGAAAGATGGGCTGAGCAAGGAGATCAAAAAAATCGAGAGCAAGCATAGAAAGAACGCGATTTTGAGCTATGAACTGGAGCTTACTTGGGAGAGGGAAGAAAGTGGCAGGTGAGAGAGGTAGTGGGGGGCCAGGGGTGGCCCACACCAGGGCATGGCGCCACCCAGGGCTGGCTGCGCCACCACATGGTGTGCCTGCCTGGTGGGCCCCCCTGGTACCTACCAGGTACTCCTCTGCCTCTTTTTTCACGTAAAAATTTAATATGAATTTTCTAGAATTTTTCGAGACACTTTATTTTTGGGCTTTTTTCAGAAATAGAAGAATGATTTTTCTGACAGACAGATTTTTTTTCTTTTGGAAACATGATGCAAGGAAAAAACAAGGCTAGAACTACAGAAGTTCTAGCATGCAAGCAACTAACAACACAAAGAAAACTAAACGAAAGCAAAAACTAAAATGCAAAGGATAGAAATAAACGGAGATAATCATAATGAAAACATTGTTTTGTTCAATGGAATTCTTTTGTTAGCAAGGTTGATCAAGTCTTGCTACGAAAACAATTGCATATGAGACAAAACTTTGTACTGCACTAATGATTATGTTACCTTAACCTTGATAGCAATGGTCCCAATCATAATAGTTTCAAAATTTTCTCTTGGTATGGGACAATATATTTCTCCAACTTGAATGCCTTCAACATGTTCAATTGAATTCAGACCATAAGTCCTTTCAATCTTCTTGGGGAATAGACAGTATGTTCCTTGTCATTAACATTGAAGGCCACCTTTCCTTGATTACAATTAATAACAGCTCCTGCAGTATTAAGAAAAGGTCTCCCAAGAATAATAGACATATTATCATCTTCAGGCATTTCAAGCACAACAAAATCAGTTAATATCAAGCAATTGTGAGCCACCTGAACAGGTACATCCTCACATATACCCACAGGAATAGTGGTAGATTTATCAGCCATTTGCAAAGATATATCAGTTGGTATCAATTTTTCAAGCTGAAGCCTCTTATATAGAGAGAGAAATGCATAACACTAACTCCAGCTCCCAAATCACACAAAGCAGTTCTAACATAACTGTTCTTAATAGAGCAAGGGATAGTTGGAATCCCTGGGTCTCCAAGTTTCTTAGGAACCTTACCATTGAAAGAATAATTAGCAAGCAAAGTAGAGATTTCTTCATTAGGGATCTTCCTTTTATTTGAGACAATGTCCTTCATATACTTTGAGTAAGGAGGCAATTTAATAGCATCAGTCAAAGGAATTTGCAAGAATAAAGGCTTCATCCACTCACAAAACTTATTATAGTGTTCATCTTCCTTTGACTTGTGTTTCTTATCGGGGAAAGGCATAGGTTTTTGGACCCAAGGTTCTCTTTCACTACCATGTTTCTTAGCAATAAAATCTTCTTTGGTGTATTTAGTAGTCTTTGTGTGGTTTTCAGGTTCTTTTTCAACTTTTTCTTCATTAGGAACTTCATTTTCTTCATTACCACTTTCAGTTTCAGCATCAAAGATAGATATACTATTAGGATCTATAGCAGGTTTAGAGGGTTCTACAACAGTTTTATGTTTCTTTTTCCTTTTCTTACGAGTAGAACCACTATTTTCAGCTTGTTGAGAATCCTACTCAATTCTTTTGGGATGCCCCTCAGGATATAGAGGATCCTGGGTAGCAGCACCACTTCTAGTTCTAATTTCATAAGCATGTTTTTCTTTAGCGGCATTCACTAGCAAGTCGTTTTGCACTTTAACGAGTTGATCTATTTGAGTTTGAACCATTTGAAAGTGTTTAACAATCATTTTAACATCAGTAGAGGTTCTTTCCACAACATCTTTCAACTCAACAATAGCTCTAGTGTTTTCCATTAGATGATTTTGCACCCTTTTATTAAAGTTATCTTGCTTAACAATAAAGATATCAAATTCTTCTAAGCATTGATCAGGAGGTTTAGAGTAAGGGATATCACCTTCATCAAAGTGTTGGAGAGAGTGTACCTCAATAGTGGATGAGTAGGGAATAGGCTTACATAATTCTTCTATAGGAGGTAAATTCTTGACATCTGCAGCTTTAATTCCCTTCTCCTTAAGACATTTCTTAGCCTCCTTCATCACTTCATCATTTAATTCAATAACTCCCCTTTTCTTTGATGTTGGAATAGGCACATGAATAGATGGTTCAGGTACAATTACTTCAGGTATAGCTTGTTTAGGAGGAGTCCAATCTTCATAATTCTTGCTTATTTTAGCCATTAATTCCTCAGCTTCCTTAGGAGTCCTATTCCTGAAAACACAATCACCACAACTATCTAGGTATGTCCTAGATTCCTCGGTTAGTCTATTATAAAATATATCAAGAAGCTCATTCTTAGGTAATGGACTTCTAGCCTGTGCATGAATCAAAGCACAAAACCTTGCCCAAGATTTGGGCAATACCTCTTTTTCTCCCTGTTTGAAATCAAAAAGTTCCTGCAAAATAGCATGTCTAGCACTGGGAGGAAAATATTTCTGCAGGAAAGTACTAATCAAGCACTCAGGGCTATCAATAGATCCAGGAGGTAAATTACTAAACCAAGTTTTAGCTTCTCCTTTTAGTGAAAAAGGAAAAATCTTAGCAACAAAGTAAGTACGCATCTTAATATCATCAGAAAACAAGCCACTTATGGTAGAAAGTTCATTCATATGTGCTACCGCACTTTCATTCTTAGTCCCACCAAAAGGTTCTTTCTCGACAATAGCTATGTAAGATAGATCGAGAGAGAAATCATAATCTTCATCTGTAATGTTTATGGGAGAAGCAGCAAACTTAGCAGCAGGATATAATTTGGTCTAATAGTACGCCTCTCAAGGAGACTCTTAGCAGCGCTCCTATCATGGGTGTTCTTACATTCTTTAATAAACTCATCGGTTATCTCAACGTAATCTTATTCAATATCATAACTCTCACTAGACTTAGGTGAGCTAATAGGTGTGGTAGTGTCTTCATTAGGAGTTTCGGTATTTCCATCTATAGTTCTAGCAATCATAGCAACTAGGAAAGGACCTAATGAACCACTCTTATCAAGCACGGTAGAAGCAACATCATAAGCATCAGAAGTTTCAGATTCAGCAGTAGTAGCAGTGTGTGTAGCATGTGTATGTGGTGGTGTAACGAGCTTACTTATAACAGATGGTGAATCAAGAGCAGCAGAGGTGTTCAGAACCGTACCTCTTCTTATAGTGGATGGTAAAATAGGAAACTTGCCATCACGAGACTTACCCATGATGGATGGATAGCAACGAACAATAGAGAATCCAAGTGAACTTGATAAATAAAGCTATGGTCCCCGGCAACGGCGCCAGAAAATAGTCTTGATGACCCACAAGTATAGGGGGTATATCGCAGTATTTTCGAGGGAAGTGAAACCCAATTTATTGATTCGACACAAGGGGAGAATTATAAGCCTTAACAACTGAGTTGTCAATTCAGTTGCACCTGGAAACAATCTTGCTCACAGCAGTTTATCAGCAGCAACAGTTTTGTAGTAGGAATAGTAAAGTAGCAGCAGTAGCAAAGCAAAGACAGTAGTAACAAAAGTAGTAAACAGTGGGATTCGAGTGCGGTAGGCATAGGGATGGATGGACGGGCGTTGCATGGACAAGACAATTCACATAGCAATCAGAACATAGGGCAATTGCAGATAAATAAGATAAAGCACCCAAGTACTAGACAATCCTAGGCATGTGTTCCATATATAGTCATACGTGCTCGCAATAAGAACTTGCACAACATCTTTTGTCCTGCCAGCCCGTTTGCAGCGGGGCCTCTAGGGAACTACTGGCAATTAAGGTGCTCCTTTTAACCGTCTCGTGTTCTGTCTCCTGGAGTCTTCGGGTGAAATATAATTTTTCGCATATTTTCCAGGATTTTTCCTGATAGTTGATTTTCTGCACAAAAAATAGACACCAAGGCAATTCTGCTGAAAACAGCGTCAGTTCGCATTAGTTGCATCCAAATCACACAAGTATAGAGGAGAAATAATAGCAAAAGTGTTCGGGAAAGTAGATACATTTTGGACGTATCAAGGGGGTGCCACGGTCCCGTGCAGGCCCAAATCTAGGCACCCGCACCTCCGCCGAGCGCCGCCAGTGGCCAGGCCTGCCTCCACAGCGTTAGGCACATAGTGCGTTGTCGCTTCTCGACCTCCCAGCGCAGGCAGAAGCCTACTTAACCACCATGTGCTCCCATTGTGCCGCCACTCCGAGATCCAGCACGCCGGCCATCGAACTTGGGCCCCGCCTCTGCCGTTCGCCTGTGAGGGCTTTGCCCGCCGGCATCCTCCGGCAACAGCGAGGGTAGGAGGTGGAGAGGAGGGGGCTTGGGGGCGGCTAGGGTTTTGCCGCCCGAGTCGCCCTGGGGAACGAAGCGGGGGCCTGACCTCTCTTTCACAGAATTCTCAAAACGTTCTCTAAATCCAATTCTCCTCCCCGCATTTTATTAGTCTTCGCAGTCCTTAATTAGGTGCACTTGAAGGTTATAGATTTTTGGCAGTGATATCACGGTTGGAGGAGCGCCAATTCTACTTGGACGATCTTACTGGATCTGTGACAATTGACCTAGCGAAGGCAGTATCCTTAACACCATTACCATGTTATCTCCATGTCAATGTGTATAATTGTTCAGTTTTGCAGGTTATGAAAGAAATCCTTTCATTCTACAAGTCATTGTATTTAATACTAATCAAGCATGAGTGTAAGGCCTGCAGTCCAACCCAACTGATATAGTTCAATGCGCTGAGGTAATGCAGTTTTTATTATTTGTAGCAAAGCATTTCAGGCTTCTGTTTTTATCTCTCGGGACTATATGCTACTCTCTTGAAATATTGAAAGTGATCATTTTAGACATGCGTGCACCTAGGTTTGCTGAGTCACCCAAACTAGATAGCAAATTGCTTGGCAAGGAACATATTATAACATGTGAGTTTATGGTTAGAAATTCAAGTATCCCAATCATGGAAACTGAGATGTTCGAATTTTACCACACATCAAACAGTTCAAATTACCAACGGTATGTATTAAGCAGTTAGTGACTGAGTTTACGTAGTATAAGTTTCAGAATTTTTGTTTGTTTTGACCACCGCTAGCTCCTAGAGCTAAACCTTGGATAAATTGAGAGAATATATGTTTGGTTCCTAGGGCTAAATATTGTGCATATGATTCTTTATTGAAGTACAGTGTCACACGTTGCCACTTCAAAATCCTTGCAATGAAGTATTCTGTTCATAATTACACCAAAGTTTCCGTGATGCAGCCATCTTTTCATGGTGAGATATGCCATTTCCTTATCTATTAATTCAGTTAAAATTCTCATGTGCATTATGGACCTTGAGATGGATTAATTAGAAGTGAAGGATGCACAAAACTTATGATTTACACTTGTTCCTTAGCTTTGCTATTCCTTGTAATTAATATGCTTAAATTCTGAATATAGACTTGGAATATGCTTACTATTTTCCTGCTGATGTGTGTATATTTAATATCTGGATGAGGGGGTTGATAGGAAGATGCCCATCATGTAAGCAAATGGAATAGCCCTTTTAATGAAATCGAGTCAAGAATGCAAGATCACTTAGAAACGGAATAGCTCTCTCAGTATCAACTCTTAGATGGGATGTAGATGCACGAGATTGCTGAGATATTATGGTTCAACTCTTAGATAAAGAAGTTAGCTTTGCATTAGCTCATATTCCCGTTCGAGTGAGCATTCAAGCATTTACATGGTGACACTATCCAAATAGTTTTATTTTATTTAAAGATAACCATTTCCATGCACATTTATAGAAAGTTACATCAACTTACTAGACCACTTAGAGAACTAATTCATGTTTTTAGGGTTCATCCTATGGATAACCAAAGCAATATTTTTTCAGTCTTGAAAAGTCGGGTCTTGATTCCTTAGGAAATTCATGAATGATATTGCTTCTGCCATGTTGAATGTGAGCTTGCTCGACATACTAATCCCATAAGGAATGAAAATGCTTCACTTAGAGCTAAAGGAATAAAATTATGGGTTAATTGGATTTATGCCATTACAATTTTATCCGGTTGGAGATATGCCATTAAAAAAACCAAACTTGGTAATATGCCACTCCAACTTCATCATACCTCTGTGTATGCCATTTCTTCTAATATCAGTCAATAATACAGCTTCTATACTCCTGTATATATATTTGTACTCTCTTACGGATAGGTAAAAAAGCGACAGGGAAAAAGGAACCGCACCAAATCACCCTGCATTCTCGTGAACCGCTTCATGTCCACCAGAAATTTGCAGTCCGGCGTCGGCAACTCCATTGACAAGAAGTTCCAGCCACGAGCTCCTGTGTCCTCGCGCGAGGGATGGCCTCCAGCAGCGGCCGCGCGAGCTACTCCGGCCTTGTCGCCGCGCCAAGGCCCCCAGCAGCTTCAACGAGCTGCTCCAATTGCCGCAATCCAACCGCCGCCGCGTCGCTTGGGCTCCGAGGTCCGAGGTCCCCAGCCACGCCTGCGAGCTACTCCAGCTAAAATCTAACTGCCTCCGCCGCACTAGGGATTGGATCCTTTCGCACGCGTGAGCTTTGGACAGGGCAATTTGGGTTCGTCCGTGCGCATGATATTTGGGAATGGGGATTCTTTTTCTAGGATACGTCCTCGAAACGCACCAAACACATAGAAGAAGAGGGCGACGGCCGTTACAACACCATTGTAGGCTACAACTCCACACACCCAACACGATACATAGCTAAGCGGCTCACAACGTGATTTCGACCAACGACCCGACGACAACAACTAGCCTTGCCCAACATCCTTCCGAGGGAGGAGAGGAGATGAAGCACAAGGCTACAAGACCACGTCACGACCCGAGCAAACACCATAGCACGCCAACGACTCCAAGGCAAGCCGGACCAACGCATCTTCCCCCAAATAGCCTAAGAGACGGCGAGTAGAAGACGGGATCCGGCCGGACTCGATGAAGGTGCCGACTAAGCTGCATCCGTCGTGCCGTACATAGTGTCTCGGAAGCCCACGCCCTGGGCAACAGCGAACACCCAGCGCATCCCACATCACCCTGTCACATCGGCCTCTCTCCTGATAGCCAAGATGACATCTTCAAGAAGAGAGACAACGCCGTGGCGCCGCTACCATCTGGTCCGGCAAACCTGACCTAGGGTTTCCCCTGGCACAGGAGAGGAGGAAGGCATGGTTGAGACCAAAACCACGCCTCCAAGAAGGAAGCGGCACCCGCAGGCGTCGCCGTGGTCCGCCGCGGAGGGCACCGAGCAGAGCTTTCGCCCTGGTCCTTCACCATGATCCCGAGCAAGCCTGGAGACGGGGATACAGCTGTGCGCCGCCTCAAGCCACCACAAGAGAGGCAAGATGCAGCGCCGGTCTCACCGTCGAGGAAGAAAGGCGTTGTTCACCACCAGCCTCGCCGTCAGCTGACATGGGCTCGGGGGAGGCGGCCCCCCACGCCGGCCGACCACCACAGCTGCCACATCCACACGGCACGCCCGAGCCGGAGCCCCTAGCGCCGCCGCGTCCCCCCGAGGCCGCGGCCCGCATAGGCCCAGATCGAGCCCGGCCGCCATGCACGACCACGACCACGGGAGCAGACCACACGCTGCAGCCACCACCCAGTGCCCTGCGCACCGCCGCCCCGCGCCCTCCCTGCGCCGCCACCCGCCGCCGCGCCGCCGAGTACCACCGCCACCCGCCGCCGCGCCGCCGAGTACCACCGCCGCTGTCCTGGCCGACCACCCGACGAGGAGGCACCGCGGGGGAGAAGGAGAGACCCCGCCCCCATCGTCGACGGCGTGAGCTTTGCCCGGCCGCGTCCTCCGACAGAGGCAGGGGGAGAGGGGGTGGCCTGCCTCGGTGGCGGCTAGGGTTAGGCCCTCTGGTGCCGCTCGAGCGGGGGCGACACGGGAGGTCGGGGAAGAATCTGTTGAAGTGATCGTCCTGATGATGAATAATCATCGGAATTTGGTGTGGTTCTTTTTTCTATGTGTCCATAATAAGAGTACAAATGTATATACTGGAGTATAGCTGTATAGGAGCTGTATTATTGACTGATATTGGAAGAAATGGCATACTCAGAGGTATGATGAAGTTGGAGTGGCATATTTCCAAGTTCAGTTTATATGAGCTCATTTTCTAGAAAACATTGTCGGCAAAATTCTATTGGAAACTACTTGGTTAGTGTGTTCCATTTTCCAGATTGCTGAATAATCATATTCTGATTGCAAACTCTTTCCTTCTTTGAATTCCGTAAGTACTACGGTATCGTTTAGATAGAGAGAGAAAATACAATGTTTGTCTCCAATGGATCTATTAATGTGTTCACTGCTGATAGGATTCATCTAGCACGCTGCCCACAAATGCCATCATTTGATATTTGAAGGACCACATTCGTCTGAAATTTTAAGCATGGTTCTGGCACTTCAATTGGAGGCGTTTGATAGCAGCGATTTGTGCAGAGGTTAGTCGTTTAGGTATACTCAACAGATAGGACATTTCTCTACTTGACTTGTATATATTTCCAATGCATGACGTTATTAGACCGGTTCAGTTAAAGACATCTCGGGTGTTCGTTTTCTCAAACTTATCTAATCTATAAACTGTAATAGTAGTTATTTGAGATAAAAAGTTGTCTTTTCTCAAAGCAGCAACAAAAAGCGAAGGACATGTAAATAGAAGCGTGTCGCCTTTACATGGCAGTGCTGGGTTAGCTAGCAGGCACCCATGGGTCCGGTCAATTTTACAATAGCCCATGAGTGTCCTTTTACTGCCGGAACAACGGGAGAGAAGAAGAGGAGAGACGGCCGCCTCCGCTGAAGAGGATGGGGGAGAAGAAAAGCGCCAGCACCACCACCACCACCATTCGCCTCTCGCCAGTGCAGGCCACCTAGGGTGTCATTGTCGTGCCTCCTTGCTACCTTGCCCTGCCAAAATCTTCGTCTTTGTCGGTCCGCTGTCACCTCCGAACATCCCTCTAAGTTTCGCTGCCACCCTTTTCGTTCTAGCCACTCACCCGTACCTCTAGCCCTAAGGTTCCTTCCTTGCCTATGTTGGTACAGCCTCTACCGCGTCGAGCGCTTTCGGCCAGGACCAATCACAGTGTATCGTCTCTGTTGTGTGGCCAGCTACGGTGTCACCTGCTTCTGCTCCATTGCCCTCTCTAGCTCCCCGTCTCGATCTATTTTTTTCATGTGTACGAAGGAGGAATGGATGAGGAGATAAGGTGAGGCCAACGCGTCACGTGCCACGATCAACCATGTCAGAGCCGCTTTAAAATGCTTAATTAGATCAACATCGTGACCTATGCTTTAAGTAACACAAACGACATGTTCACCCCATTGGCTGGATATTGTCGTTCAAATGATGAAAAAGGTGTCTTAATTTGCATATGCTTCACACCACCAAAATTTTCACGTAAGCTTATATGTACAACAAGAAGAAAGATTTGTAGGATCGTGGCAGCGCACGGGCATTCAACTAGTAGTCATACGTGCTCGCAATGAGAACTTGCACAACATCTTAAGTCCTGCCAGCCCGTTGCAGCGGGGCCTTAAGGGAATCTACTGGCAATTAAGATGCTCCTTTTAATAGAGCACCAGAGCAAAGCATTAACATTCCGTACACGTGATCCTCATATCACAGCCATCCCCTCTAGTTATCCTGATTTCTGTCACTTCGGGGCCTCTGGTTCCGGACAATAATGTGTGTATACAACTTGCAGGTAAGATTATAAATAATACTATCATCATGAATAAATAACATGTTCAGATCTGAAATCATGGCACTCGGACCCTATTGATAAGCAATAATCATAACAAGTTGCAACAATGTCAAAAAGCACTAACAATAGATACTAGGCACCATACTCTAACAATCTGATGCAATTATATGAACGATCTCATCCAATCCCTACCATCCCCATAGCCTACTGCGGGAGATTACTTACTCATGGATGGGGGAATCATAGATGGTTGATGGAGAAGCGATGGTGATGATGATGACGATGATCTCTTCCAATTCCCTATCCCGACAGGGTACCCGAACGAAATTTCTGGTTCCGAATCACGGTAGCTGGTGTTGGCGGCACAGCGGAACTCTATCTGGAAAAACGTCGAACCCCCTGTCTGTTTTAGGTCAGAGGGCTTATATAGGCGAAAGGAGAGGTCGAGGCGGAGTCTGAGATGGCCACACCATCTCCTGGCGCGACCTGGCCTGGCTCGCGCGGCTAGGTGGTGTGGGCCCCTCATAGCCCTTCTTCGTCTCTTCTTCTGGCTCCATGAGTCTTCTGGTAAAATAGGAGTTTTGTGATATTTTCCGGGATTTTTCCTAAAAGTTGATTTTCTGCACAAAAACGAGACACCAAAGCAATTCTGCTGAAAACTGCGTCAGTACGCATTAGTTGTATCCAAATCACACAAATTAGAGAAGAAACAATATCAAAAGTGTTCGGGAAAGTAGATACGTTTTGGACGTATCAACTCCCCCCAAGCGTAGCTTATTGCTTGTCCTCAAGCAATTCAGTTGAAAACTGAGTGCGATAAAAAAACTTTTACGAACACATTTGCTTCATAAGATGTATATATTCCCAGCATATGATCAAATACTTAGGCAATTCATAATAAAGAGTATGCAAATGAGTTTACCCAGTAGTCATGCAAGCTATGAAGAGATTCCAACCCATTAATAATAAGCAACATGAAACATAAGCATATGCAGGATTGTAGTGCTCATAAGAAGATATGATAAAGTGGTGTCTCACTTGCCTTCCTTTGGAGCAAAACATAAATGCCCAGGCACCTCTGAAGTTTAAGTGAAGACTAGAAATAAAAATATCAAAGATACAAGCGTCAAAGTTATGTCATAATCAACTGTGTTTTGGGACAAGCACATTACACTAAGAATGACACCTATGCTCTCAGGAAAGTGCTCAAAGAATAAATGGTGAATCAACATAAGAGTAAAAGAAAAGATGAAAAAAAAGTTGAAAGGCTTCCAAATGTTGAAAGTATGGTACTCATTAGCTTTGAGCTCTCATTGCCCCTATCATAAGCATCTTTAGGTGATTAAGGTTAAAGTGAAAAAATATGAGGATATGCTTGACAAGTTATAAGTCGAAAATCTCATGCCCCTTACTTACGAGTACCGGACCTCATGCTACTTAAATTTAGTCACGAGTAAGTTATTGTCATTGTAAGTACATGTGTATCATAGAGAACCACCAACGGGGTACCCCTTGCCCCATGATACAAGAGCTTTCCCATATCAAAATGACAAGGCAATAGACAATGAGTATCTTAGCGATCCTTTTATTTCCTATTTGCATAGTTTTTATTTCCTATTTGCATAGGGTTTTTATGATTGAGGATGCTTCACAGATTGCTCACTATAGTTATGCTGCAAGTTTCCACCATGATTAGGATGTCTTAGGCTAGCCGCCCAGGCGTTTCTCTAACACATATAAAACTCCATGAGCTTTACAACATCCCCTTTCATTTCACACCGTCGGGATCCATAAGCAAAAGAACATGATATCAACTAAATAAAGTGCAATGTTGAAAGCGTTCCCCATGGTAACATGGTTCTGCTAATTCACAACTTACAAAGCGCAAGCATATACTTAACATAGATGGGCACAATGGTTCAAGTTTATTAAGTGCAATAAAGTAAAGTGTACCATCAAGTTTGTGAGAGCTTTACTAACTAATTTTTACATAACAAGCAAACATTTTTATTGGAAGGAAACAAAGCATAATAAATATGCAAAGAATAGCAATAATGCTAATAGGTAGATATGGTGGACTCTTTTTGACAACTTTGGTTTTGGGGAGTGGGATGCACGAGTAAAGCTTATACTGAGCAGAAGTGAAGGCTAGCAATAGAAAGGGAGCGGCAATCGAGAGATCAGTAACTATCATAATCATGCTTGCGACAAAACAAAATTAATAGTGGCATAAAATTTACAGGAGAACTCTGAGGCAGAATAAATCATCGAGGCTTAAATGACTTTTTGTTTAGTCATATGCATGCGTGAGCATGTGCCAAGTCGATTCAAATAGAACATTCAAAGGAGGACACCACAATGTCATACCAAGTTATGAATAAAACAATGCGAGTAAATAGTTATATGATATGTTACAAACTAATAATGGATTGGAGCTGATCATAAGAAGGCAAGGACTACTAAGCATCCATTGAATAACATACACCTTACATAAACAGACTAAGCATGCTCACAATGATGAGTATATGTACGAAAATGAAAACAAATAGAGTTCATACCATCCTCTTACCACACCTCGAGTTGTCATAGATCATCATTGCCTTTCACTCGTGTGGCTTGAATAATAAGATAAAACTAAACTCCAAGGAGTCATTGAGGACCGCTGAACCCTGCAACGAACTTTACAAAACTAGAGAAGAACAACAAATATTTTTGAGTTTTCGATTTTTAAAGGCAAGAACCGAAGGGAAGAGCAAGCAAAGTGAAATCTTTTTAGGTTTTGCAAATAATCAGAACAAAGCTAAAAAGGATGAAGCAAACCAAGGCTAAAAGATAAAGAAGCAAACAAATAGAAATAACAAAAATAATTTTGGTCTTTTTGAAATAAAGAGAGAACAAAAACTAAAAGGAAAATGAAACATGGATATGCAAAGTACCAACAGAACATGATATGTAGATGAGTGTGATGTCGGTATACCTCCCCCCAAGCTTAGGATTTTGTCCTAAGTGGGTATCAATCCCAAGCTGGCCAGGAATGAGCGCCTCCATAATATGGCGAAGAAGCTCCTTCATCCTGATACGAACTCGAGGACGCCCCAGCGTAGTGTGCAGAGTAGTCGTAAGAGGGCGCATCCCCCTGGTGCTGCTCATGGAAACCAAGCAGGCGGAGCTGCTCGTCCACCTCCTCCTTGGAGCGCGACCATGGCATCTTACAAATACTTAACAAAGTAGGCTGTGGCAATGGAATTTCCCTCTCATCTCTGTCAGTAAACAATATCCTGTAAACTAAACTCTCCGTACTAGAGTTAGCAGTAACAAAGTGATGTGTTTTCATAGCAGCAAGATCAAGCCTTTGTGGTGTCAACACAGTATCATTAGGATCAACAGAAAGTTCCAAGGCACCAACCATGCGTGTGGCAACAATGCCCCCATAAATGGGTCCTCTAGCAGCTAAGCGGCGGGCTCTGAGAGAACCAAGATTATACTTGGTTTCATTATTAAGAGCAGCAGCAAGAAAAGCTAAATGATAATTAGAAATATTACTAGTGTTCTCCCTACCAAGAATGCTAGTGGCAAGATAGTAAGCAAAATATCTAAGAGCTGGGAGTTGAATGTTCCTTATCTTCCTGCGTTGAGCTGTGTGGTCATCATCATTTGTCACACTTCGGTAGAGCTCCAGCAAATCAGCGGGTCGACCTTGTATCTTCTTCACTATCCTAGTCATGCCTATGCTTATAATGTTGGGGATATACTTTCCGGGTATCCTCACAGTTCCTCACTGACCAGGGTGACCCACTTTGGGTTAGAGCTTTGCTTCACGGGTGGCCCAGTCAGGGAGAAAAGACGGAGTCCAGTCCGGCTACGGGAAGGCCCAGAAGACTTACCGACATAGGCCATAGTGTTACTTGTAGTTCAAGATGTACTCTATAACTCACTCTTAGTCGTAGCCAGATAGATCTCTCCTGTAAACCCTAGGCGAAATATCTATATAAGCTGTCCTAGGGAGAGCCTTTAGGGCACCCTCAATAGTCTACAATCTCAACTCGCACAGGCGAACCCTTGTAACCCATATTCCAGCTCTATCGTATTATTGGATTGCTAGCAGGAGTAGGATCCGTCCAAAGCCGGCGGATTCGAACCTGGGTAAACTTGTGTGCTCACCGTCCCGGAACACCGTATGTCTCACACCCCTCTCTTCCGCATGCCTCGAGGACCCCCTCATGGCGTACATGTCATCAATCCGACGATAGTTGGCACCCACCGTGGGGCAAGTGAGCTTCGAATCTGCATTCCGAGCGGAATCTGCAAGAATTGGAATCGGCGAGACTATCACCGTCAGTCGCATCCTCTATGCCAGCGACGTCCCTCTCATCGTTCTCGATGAGACCTGGATTCCGGCTACGGAGGCTATGACTACCTACACCATCATGTCTTTTGGCGAGATCGATGTTTACATCGGTTTTGCTGAACCTGTCCCACCCACCCCAGCGGTGATGATAGAGGCAGAAGAAATTTCTAGGTCCCCTTTGTCCGCGGAAGCGGCAGAGTTCCGGATCTTAGAAAACCCTAATCCCACCCAGCCCGTACCAGTTGTGGAGATAGTGGAAAAATCCGAGCCTGAAGCAGACCTAGCGGTCCAAGTCGAATCTGGAGTGGATCTCCCTGGAGAGACCGAATCCCAGATCGACCCACCCACTGAGGTAGAAATCCAGGAGGACAACAACAACAACGTTTCTGGCTCTGATGATGCCGGGACAGACAGGCCTTTCCTGAGGTATGCGCTGCGACGCATGATGATGCAAGATGCAAGCATAGACGATATTCTCGAGACCATCAGGTGTTTTGAAGAAGCAGATCACGAAAGCCGCAACTATCTCAGGAGGCAAGCATCACACTTTGTCAGATATGTGGGATCCGGATCCGGCACTGCCGATGCTAGAGACAACACTGACTCTGTCCTGGAGGCGATCGGAACAAACGCCGACGTACCCGCATCCTCGGATGAATCGATGACATCAGCAGATTTCCGAAAGTTCTCCGTGGAGTATGAAGAGTAGTATAACTCCAAAGCTGCAGAGGAAGAAGAAGCCATGGATGAAGGATCCGGGGAAAACTCTCCCAAAACACAGGATGACATGGAAATCGGAGATAATCCCGAGGTCTAGTTGTCCGAAAGTACCGATCAGAGCTTGACTCCGGGAAACGGACCCAAAGCCGTCTTTGCTACCGGCGCTGCCAAGAAGGCAAAGAAGAACAAACAAGAAGAACAAGACCCCGACAAAAGATCCTCTGGCAGAGGAGGTGATTGCCGAGGAATACGAAGAAGACTCGGATGTAGCACTTATCCCAGACGAGCCCAAAAAAGAAGAATCGGTGGATGGACAAATGATCACTGAAGGTGCGCATAAACTCATCGATGCTGCATTAACCACACCTATTCCTATAGCTGCAGAACTTACTACTGAAGAGCTAGACAAGAGGGCACAAGCCCTAGAAGCGTGTCGCCAAGTACTCCTCGATGAAGCCAAAAACATTGAGGAGGAAAAGAAACACATGGCAAATGCGGAGAAGTACAATTCCAGGGAACATCAGAAGACTAGGAAACGTCATACTCATGACGACCAATTCCCGCAGATTCACAGGGTCCTTTTCGGAGGAGAACTTGGGATGCCTCGACGCGACAGCAACGGGGATTGGGTGTATCCAACGCCAGTACAGAACACCGTTGCGGCTCGGGAAATCCTGTCGGCTAATCTAGGCCCGGACCAGATCCGGTTGGGAATCAAACTACTCCACAAAGGACTAGAGCAGCAAAAAGTCGCCCTGTCCGGAAGTCAAAAACTGGTCTCAGATTCTGACCAATGTCGCACAGATCCAGCATGGGCCAACGTGTTCCGGAGCAATACCGTTGTTCCGACGGTCGGGAAGACAACTACTCAAGAACCGGACCTTCAGGACAGCACCACAAAGCTGCACGTGACTGGCGTAACATTAACCTAGTTGCGGAGCAAGAGGCAATTGCTGCACTAAATCCGAGGAACCCTCCCTGGCGAGAGTCGAAAGACCACAGGGAAGAAGATAAAGAGAAACGTCAGGAGGAGGACCGACAAAGAATGCCACCTCCTAGACATACAAGCCGTCCGGATGACGGACGAAGGAACGACGGACACCGTGCCGAGAAAGGAACGACAGACACCGTGCCGAGACAAGCCGACAGGGGGCTCGTCGCAATGAAGGCCCTCCCCGGAACCAGAATAAGGATGCTCCGGATGGAGGCCAGCGATCAGCCAGAAATAACCCAGCTGCTCTACCCTCTCCGCCAAGTAGCCATCACAACGGCTCCCAAGGAGTCCAAGGAGGGCGTCATGGTGGAGGAGGTGGTGGCAGAAGCTGAAGTCCGACTCCAAGGCAACGCAGCCATAGCCGTCACTCGGGACGATCTTTATCCCCAAACGACGCAAGGCACATGATCGACTCCAATATAGAGGCGCGGCGCTATGAAAATGATGACATATACGTGGGCCCAAAGTGCTTCGGACCATGCATAAGAGCTACAAGATTCCCGGAAGGATTTGCTATCTCAAGACATATTCAAGCCTACGACGGCATAACTCGGCCAGATACAGGATTTCTTCCAAGCTTGCTGCATCACCAAAGGCAGAAACATCCTGGTCGCAACCCGATATCTCCCACTTATGTTGCGGAAGACGACACGATTACGGCTCAATGAACTTCCGGAGAACACCATACACAACTGGTATGACATGCAAAGTGCGTTCTTTAGGAATTTCGAAGGCACATATCGGAGGCCCTGTACGACCGAAGACCTACAGCGTTGCACCCAGAAAGCCAGAGAAACTTGCCGGGATTACCTCAGACGATGGATCGACACCAAGAACTCCTGTGAAGGAGTAAATAACCAAACTACGATTGAAGCTTTCATTGTAGGTCTCCCAATTGGTTTACTGCGTCATCACTTGAAGTGCGACAAAGTCACTGATTTAGGAGAGATGATAGAAACAGCGAGCAAGTATGCAGATGCTGACGACGATGCAGAGGGATTACTCAATGCCCTGGCTGTGCCACAGTCGGCAAAACAACCAAAGTAACAAGCTCAGAAGTGCAAGAACACCTCGGAAGAAAAACCCAACGCGGAAACGGCAGTAGTCACTGCTACTTTTGGATCTGGAGGACGAGGAGGACGTGGCGGTGGCCGCGGCCGCGGTCGTGGGACATCAAGAGTTCAAGGTAGAGGAGACCAGCAACCAGGAAAAACCTACTCTTGGTCCGACATTGCCAATAACCCATGTGTGCATCACTTAGACGCCAATGGGGGTTCGTCCCACACAAACGACGAGTGTCGTTTCAATGACGACATTAAAAGAGATGATACCGCTGGCTACAAAGCTAAGCAGAAGAAGGGCAAGAAGAATCCCGAAAAGGATGAAGAGACCAAGGAAGATTCCGACATGGAGGAAGCTGATGCTTCAAATCCCAAGCCGGAAGGGAAGAAAAAATTTCCGACCAAGAAAGACACTTACGTCACCTTCCTCGGATCTCAACCAGCAAAGGTCGAAAAGGCAGTTCTACATGAGCTCAATGCAACAGTTCCAGCTGTCCCTCAATTCTTGGACTGGTCGGAAGTGGCAATCACATTTGACCGCGCTGATCATCCGCCTAAGCAACACAAGCGAGGAAAGTACGCCTTAATCGTCAATCCACTTATTGATGGTTATGGTTTCTCCAAGACTCTCATGGACGGTGGCAGCAGTATTAATATTCTGTATGTCGAAATGCTACGCTGGATGAAGATCTCGGAGACCCAGCTGAACCATAGCTCTGTGATCTTTCACGGAGTTGTCCCAGGAAGACAAGCAAATTCCCTAGGAGAAATCAATTTGGATGTTACCTTTGGAACTCCAAAGAACTATCGGATGGAGGCACTTTCCTTCGAAGTGGTCCCGTTCAAGATCGCACACCATGCTATATTCGGACGTCCGGCTTACTAGGCTTTTATGCCTCGTCTGTGTTACATTTACAATATGATGAAAATTTCAGGTCCCAACGGCGTGATCACTATCAGGGGAGACCCGAAGAAAGCGCGATAGTGCGAGGATGAAAATGCCACCTTTGCTGAAGCCGTGTTGCACGCCTAGGAGTACCAGGAGATCAAGAAAAGCATAGATCCGTCTGAGATGCCCACAACGAAGAAGGAGGTGACAAAGCCGAATCCGGAGTTCAAGGCATCAGAAGAGACGAACAAGACGCCGTTGAAGGATGATGACCCCTCCAAGGTGACCCAGATAGGCGTAGGCCTAGATAGCGCATAGGAAAGCGCCTCGTCAAGTTCCTCAAAGCAAATCAAGATATCTTCGCATGGCAGGCATCTGACATGTCTGGAGTACCTAGGGAACTTGCCGACTCTTTAAATGTAAACCCGAACGCTAAACCCGTCAAACAGTCCTTGCGACGTTTCAGTGATGAAAAGCGTAAGGCAATGGCTAAGGAACTAGCACGGCTCGAGTTAGCCGGATTCATAGAAGAGGTCATCCACACTGAGTGGTCGGCCAATCCTGTAATGGTCCCTAAAAAGGACACCACTGATTTAAGGATGTGTGTTGATTATAATGCCTTGAACAAGGCTTGCCCCAAAGATCCGTTCGCTCTGCCTAGGATTGATCAAGTTATCGATTCTACGGCAGGCTCGGAACTCCTCTGTTTTCTCGATGCATATTCCGGTTATCACCAAATCCGGATGAAGGAATCTGACAAAGTCAAAACTTCATTCATAACCCCCTTCAGAACCTTCTATTTTCTTATGATGCCCTTTGGGTGGAAGATCGCAGGAGCTACGTACCAACGCACACTACAGCGTTGCCTCCACGATCAAATCGGACGCAATGTACATGCATATGTGGATGATATTGCGTGATGTCCAGAAAGAAGGAAACACTGATTTCCGACTTAGAGGAAACGTTCGCCAATATACGAAAATACAACATAATGCTTAATTCGAAGAAATGCTTCTTTGGAATCCCAGCCAGAAAATTGTTAGGTTTCATCGTGTCTCAAAGAGGCATAGAGGTGAACCGGGACAAAATCAAGGATATACACAATATTTCCAGGCCAACTCGCCTGAAGGACGTACAAAGACTAACTGGTTGCATCACTACAGTCAGTCGGTTTGTAAGCCGGCTCGAGGAAAGAGCCGCACCATGATACAAACTCCTGAAAAAGACCAAGGATTTTGTGTGGACCGACGATGCTGAAGCTGCACTACAAGACCTGAAAAAAGTACTCTCATATACTCCTATCCTTGCTGCACCGGAACCGCAGGTACTGATGTTGCTTTATCTTGCTGTGACAAACAAAGTCGTCAGTATCGTCATGGTAGTGGAGAGACCATAGGAAAATCAGGAACACTTGGTGCAGCGTCCGACTTACTTTGTCAACGAGGTTCTAACAAAATCAAAACAGCGGTATTTGCACTATCAAAAGCTGGCTTACGGTGTTTTCATAGCATCTCGTAAGCTACGACACTATTTTCAGGAGCATCTAATTATCGCGGTGAGCACAGCTCCCATGAGAGATATAATCAACAACAGTGACACCACAGGACGCGTCGCCAAATGGGGCATAGAGCTCTCAGCTTTCGATATTGAGTACAAACCCCAGACAACAATCAAATCCCAAATCCTTGCCAACTTTGTTGCTGATTGGACAGAGACGAAGGAGAATATGACCCTCCCTGAGTCGGAATATTGGACCCTATATTTTGATGGGTCTAAGGCTCGTGGGGGCTCGGTGGCTGGCGTGGTGCTCAGATCACCCCAAGGAGATAAACTTTTATACGTGTTGCAGATCCACTTCACAGCGACAAATAATATTGCCGAATATGAAGCACTCCTACATGGAATCCAGATTGCTAAGGATATCGACATCTGGCGTTTGATGTGTTACGGAGATTCGGATCTTGTGGCTAAGCAAGTGTCGGATATTTGTGATCCAAATAAACACATGGCATCATATAAAGCTGTCGTGGATGATTTATCTAAATCGTTCGAAGGGTTTGAGGTTCAACACATCCCTCGAGCAGAAAATGAGGAAGCAGATGCACTATCTCGAATAGGTTCTACACGGAAAGAGGTCCCGTATGGCGCTTTTTTAGAGCACCTCAAAGTTCCCTCAATAAAGGGAGTGGACGAGGAATATCCGACCAAATCCGACTCACCTTTGATAGCAGTTCTGGCTGTAATTCCCAGCTAGACTCAACCCTACCTTGATTATCTGGTAGATGGCAAATTACCCGAAGACGAAGTTCTGAGCCGGCAGATCATCCAACGAGCAAAAACATAGACTGTGGTTAATGGTGAGCTCTATAAGCGGAGTGTGTCTAGGGTTTTTCAACGCTGCGTATCTCTGGAAGAAGGAGTGGAAATCCTAAGATAAATCCACGAAGGCGAGTGTGGTCACCACGCTGCAGCCAAATCTTTAGTGGCAAAAGCTTTCAGACACGGTTTTTTCTGGCTTACAGCCAAGGCAGATGCCAAACGGCTGGTCAAGACGTGCAAGGGCTGCCAAAAGTACGCCAAACAAGCTCATGTTCCGGCTAATCAGCTGCGAACAATACCTATAACGTGGCCTTTCATGGTTTGGGAGCTTGACATGGTAGGACCGTTTAAACGGGCTCCAAGTGGATTTACTCACCTCTTAGTGATGGTGGATAAATTCACCAAATGGATTGAGGCTAAACCCGTCACTAGTTGTGATGGAGCAACAACCAAAAGATTTGTCGAGGATGTTATAATCCGGTATGGTTATCCGCACAGTATTATCACGGACAATGGGAGTAATTTTTCTATGGGAGAACTGGCAGAATTCTGCAATGAAGAAAATATCCGGCTTGACATTGCGTCAGTCGCGCATCCACAAGCTAATGGACAAGTTGAAAGAGAAAATGGTTTAATCCTACAAGGCCTAAAACCGAGACTCGAAGAACCACTACGACGTGCTATGGGGGCTTGGGTGGAGGAGTTACCCTCTGTAATATGGAGTTTACGAACAACTCCGAACAGGTCAACCGGATACACACCTTTCTTCTTGGTTTATGGCGCAGAAGCAGTTCTTCCTAGTGATTTGATTCATACTTCTCCTAGAGTGGCCGCGTATATCGAAGAAGATGCCGAGATTTCTCGACAAAATGATCTCGACTTAGTCAAAGAAGTTCGCGTCGTTGCTGAAATGAGATCAAGAGCCTATCAGCAAAAGTTACGCAAGTATCATAGCCAGAGATTCAGAAACCGGTCTTTCAATAAGGGCGATTTGGTTCTCCGGCTTGTGCAACAAAGAAAGCACAAACTTTCCCCGGTATGGGAAGGGTCGTTCCTGGTTAGTCGAGTATTACACAATGGTTCGTACTACTTAACTGATATGAGGCCAGTCAAAGAATTACCTGCTACTAAGAAGAGAAAGAGAGCTGGAGGCAGTACAAATCCGGATGAGTTAGACAGACCATGGAATATTGCTCAGCTATGTCCCTTTTATTTTTAGTTTATCCTTCTTTGTAATCATATATGTGTACATGTTCTGTGAGAAATAAAAGTTTTGGTTGCCTTAAGTTTTTTCTGAGAAGTTTTTACCATCTTATTTCCGAATGATCATGTCACAGTCGAAAATCCCAGAATACTTGAAAGTACTTTATGCTCATGTTTGTTCTGGTTTAGATTTCCAATTCTAAAAATGCTACCTTCGGGTATAACTCTAAATTTCATAGACTATGCTTTGGTTATTTGTCTGATTGCCGGATGCGGGTATTTTCCGAGTAGTGAATTGTTGGTACTGGAAGCCGGCTTTGTTTCCGAGTTTAAACCGGTTTAGCAATTGAGCTCCGTTGCTTGGCAAAGTTTCCGTGCAGAAGGTTTAGCCGGCTCACGAAAGGGACGAGGCGGAAAGCCAGATAAATGATAAGTATAGACAAAAAAGTACAAGTGCTTATGCAAACATTTCAGGCACACAAAAATTTAAAGCCAAAAGTGCTGAATATATTAAAACTTGGCACTAGCAAAAGTATCATACTGCATATTTACAGACCCATAATGTTTCTCAGAATAATACATTTGTGTCTGGTAATTTATGATGCAGGAGAAAAGGTAGGAGCTGTCGGCTCGCTGGACACATCAGCCACACCCTGATAGCGATCCGAGATGTCCAAATCCGATATGGTTTGTCCATCGTCGAAAACTTCGGCTTCTTCTTCGAGAGGCGGAGGCGGCGTGTCCACGCGGGTGAAGAAGGGATTGTCGTAACTGGTTAAGTCAGCTACATGACACCCATATCCGGCGCTGGAGTCCATGATGGCCTTGATGTCTTGCTCCTGTCTGTCTTCGTCCACCTTGCAGGACCCCCTGGTCACTTGCCAGACTTCCATGCTTCCATGGTGGCTCATGACCATTGTGAGGGCGTTCTGCGCTGCTAATCGCACATAGGACATATTCCAGTCCCGGACGAGCTGTGGCATCTCCTTTGCCTTGTCCCGCACCTGAAATTCGGACATGCTATGCATGTTCGGAACCTTGAGAGCTTCGCCAATATCCTCAATGGATTTGCGGAAGTCATGAAGCAAGTCACCGACTTGCGTAAGACGGTGGGTGCGAGGCTCGACAGAAGTGGAGTCCGTCAAGTTCAGAGGACCTATACATATAACACAAAATGGTTAAGTAAATCCGACATCAAAAGAGTCGAAGAATGTAGACAAGTCAGAAAAATGGAAACATACCGAAGATGACGTCATCAACTTTGGTCTTCTCTTCCCGAAGACTCCAGAGTTTAGCCCGGAGTGCCTCAGAAAGGTCCTTCTCTCTGCAAAGCTCGTCGTTGAGATCCGAGATTTTCTTCTCGTGGAGTGCAATCTTGCGATCACGCTCCACGGTGGCCATGGAGGAGGATTCGAGAACTTGAGCTATGCTCTTCTCATGATCCGCCTTAAGCTGATCTAGCTCTCGGCGGAGATCCTTGTTTTCCACCACCAAGGTCTTCAAATTCTCGGCCCCTTCGATCATAGCATAGGACTATTTTACTAGTGCTGTAAGACAAAAGAACAATAGTTCAGCAAAAAATATTCGACTATGAAAAATCAAGACAAGGTTTGAGTCTCGGAATGTTTACCTTCGGCCTCATCCTTGGAAACCTTCAGCTTAGCATTCTTAAGAAGGAGAGCTCTGATCTCTCTGCACTTATTGCAGACATTCTTCAACAAATCCTGGTTATATGAATTAACTTTCTGTAAGTCAGAATACCCAGAGTCAGAAGTCTACTGAAGACTCGGGCTAATATTGTAGCTAATATCAGCACGAGCCTTGGGGGCTACACTAGTTCATTCTTTGGCATCCTAAGGAAGCATAAACCCGGATTGTATATCCAACTTCATGCTTGGGTGCTAGATGATATGATATAAAGTACAATAAAGAAAAACGTGAGTTGGAATTCCGACTTACATGATGTTCATGTGTGAGTTTGCTCAGGCACATGTTCACCTCGGTGGTAACCTTCTCGGCGAGGGTGAGTGGAATAACCGGAGGTGGTGGAAGCACACCAGCTCTTAGTCCCTCGTCACGAAGGCGGACTTGTTCAAGAAGGTCGGAGTACTTGATGTCCTCCGCTTCTTGTGCTACTTCTTCGGCAGAGAGATTACGGCTTTCCAGGCATTGCCAAGCCAGTCGCTGAATTTCCTCCGCAGATTTCCGAGACAAGCCAAATTTGGCAAGTCCCGGATTGTTTAGGAGGTTTTTGGCGAAGGTCTCTGCCGAGGGATCATTACCCGAAGAGGGTTCACCCTTATCTAAACCTGAGCCACCCATGGTGGCGTCAGTCTACGACTCAAGGGTCGCTGGCCCTATTGAGGGATCCGGATCTTCTGCGACAACTAGCGATGAAGTAATCACCAGCGTTGCGGAAGGTTGAGGGGCAGGAGTCGGAGGAGCTATGGCAGGAGAAGCCATAGTCAACTTCGTCTGCCACAGGGGCTTCGAAGAAGTTCCCTTCCCCTTGCCCTTGATGAGTTGTTTAGCTCTGAGAATGTGATAAGATAGAAAACATTACATCTTGGAAGAAATTACGAGTAAAGTACAAAGGCGGAAGTTGTGTGGAAAGTTACCTCTTCATGACTGGCACTTCCTTTGTGCCGACAGCCACTGTCGGAGCCTTGCGCTTCCTGGGCACAACGTCCGGCAGTGGGACCAGTTCTTCCTCCTGAGAAAACTCCGGAGGATATCCATCGATAGGAGCCAGTTCCGACTCGGGGAGGTCGGCAAGCTGAAAAGAAGATAATACTTCAGTATTGCGAAATAACTTAAAGGTGAGACACATAAAAAAGGGTTTATTGTTAAAAGCTTACCGGCACTACAGGGTCTTCCGCTGTGTGCATCTCCAGAGACAAGTCCGGAATCTTTCTCTCAATCCGCTCCTTGATCAGCCATTTGATCTAGCTTATATAATCCTGTGGCTTTAAAGCCTTGGGACTGATGCGGAGGGAGTCATTCTTCGACGCCGTGATGGAATGCATCAGACGGTCGCCGTGGTGCTGGAGAGGCTGGATCCAGCGTGCGACCCAAGACTGGACTAAGTCGGGTCCTCTCAGGCCCTTGTGTTTTATCAGATATTCGATCCGCCTCTTAGCGAGGATCAGATCGTCACTAAGAGCCGGAGGAGCCTCGTCCCAAGAGGCTAGGGGCGTGGCAGCTCCATTGATGAAAGCTGGCAAAGCAATAGCTTTGACGACAGCGGGAATATCCTTATGGTAAAAGAAGGTGGCCGGCCACTGTTTGACCGACTCACTAGCTAAAATGCGAGGATAAGTACGCTCGCGTCTAACTGAAAGGCTAATAGTGCCGGTAATATAAGGATTACCGGTAGTGATGGAGCTTCTATGGACATGAAAGTAGAATCGGAATAAAGTGAGACTCGGCCTAATGCCGAGGTATCCCTCACACAAAGCTGCATAAGAACTCATCTCTAAGATGGAGTTGGGAGGAAGATGGTGAAGCTGAACACCGTAATGATCTGTCACCTCGGAAAAGAATTCCAAGGGAGGGAAAGAAAAAGCTCTGTCGAGGTGGGTGCCGAAGTGTACCAGCTCGTCGGCGTGCGGGTTGGGGATGGTTTCGCCGAAACCGCTCCGCCAGTCGCCGGCGTGGAGGAGCCCTTCATTCTCCATGCTGCGAAGCTTCTCATCGTCGAGGAGACACGAGATCCAAACCCCACGATTGCTTTCTTTCTCCATCGCTGCTGCCGCCGTCGCCATCGCTGCGAACCCAGCCAAGCCGGACGATGAAGATGAAGCCATTTCTCCGGTGCGCCGGTGACCTTGGATGGGCGGTGCTAGGAATCTGGGAAGCAGAGGAGCTCTATGCACGGAGGAGAAGTGGAGGAGAGGAAACGGCAAGAGAATAGGTGAAGAGGAGGAAAAGGAAATCCTCACCCCTTATAACCACCTAACCGCGCCAAGATTCGTGCAAAAGCCACAGTGTAACCACCACGCATCGTGGAAGGAACTGGGAAGGTCCCACGCGATGATTACGTCGCCTCGATCTCCGCGTATGCATTGAAACGGTGCCTCAGTTCCGCGAACGGTGGACCCACCAACGGTCGTGCTCACATGATGTTTGTCAGATGACGTGACTTGACCATGACCAGTGTCTGATGACGTCAGAGACCAAGTTCCGGCTTAGTTTGAATATCAAGCTAGAAAATCCGAATAAACATACTAATAGGTCCGACTTACTTTTGAGACCCGGATCGTATCTTTTGTTTTGAAGTTTCAGGAACCCTTCAAGATTCTACAAGCCGAAGATCAAGCTATACGATGATGAATCCGACTTTGGATCTTGGAGACTTCCGGGGGCTGTTGTTGGGGATATACTTTTCGGGTATCCTCACAGTTCCTCACTGACCAGGGTGGCCCACTTCACGTTAGAGCTTGGCATCACTAGCGGCCCAGTCAGGGAGAAAAGACGGAGTCCAGGCCGGCTATGTGGGAGTTTCTTCTTCTACGGATCCCCGGCAACGGCGCCAGAAAATCGCTTGATGGCTCAATGCACGACGCCCAGAAAATTGCTTGATGGCGGTGTTGATGTAGAGCTCGTTGGGAACCCCAAGAGGAAGGTAAGATGAGCACAGCAGCAAGTTTCCCTCAGTTATGAAACCAAAGTTTAATCGAACCAGTAGGAGCAAGGAAACACCCCAAAGGTGTTACTAGCCCAGGCTGAGCTTGATTGCTGACAACAAGGGTTGTTTTCGTTGTGTAGTTTTCCATCTTGTACCTACGAACTGCACTTTTAATATTGCTCAATGTCAATAACTTCAGTATTCTACACTACCTTTTTGAGTATTGATGCAACTCCCATGGAATGGTTGTTTATGTGAGCCTTGCTCTCTAAATGAGAATACTGCAGATTGCAGGGACCATTGAATTGTGTATGGATCTCTTATTAAAAAATTACAGAAGCGCCCTAGAAGAGCCAATATGCAAGGTAGGTTGCCCAAATTGATTCAAATCCTTTTGAATAAAATCTCCTTTTGAATTATGCAAGGTATTTTCCTTTCTTTGTGATGTCTCCATGCATCAATGTCATTATTCGACTATACATGCTTACCTAGCTCCAACCTTCTATTGCACTATTGATTTATGTATGTGATGTATTTTGACACGGTGATTGACAAGTTTCCATTATTTCTGATCTCTGTGTGCATCAGTACCATTCTTTTGCTGCATGTGTTTCAACATTGGTGCTTTGGAACTGGTGTTTTTGGTGCTATCGTTGGTTATGTGAGCTTGGTGTTTTCCTGACGATGCCACCTGCAGTGCTCGTCCTACGCCACATTCAAGGGAGGGTTCATCATGCTGGTAAAGCGAGCCCGGTGTTTTCTTGACATGCCACTTGCATTGCTTGTTCTGCGCAGAAGGACATTGGGTTTATTCTTAATATTTTCTTAGCTAATAAGATCTATTGTTGACTGGCTGCATCTTTAAGTGATCATTTTGGCTTTCTTATGGAGTTTTGGTATCGAGCCATGCCAGCGTATTTAAAAAAGGAGCGTTTATTCACTGCATAATTTACCATTAACTGTAATTCACTTTGATGAGGGATTGCTAATAGGGCATAATTAAGGCAAATGTGTTACACACACCTTTTTGTTTCTAGAAATTCTGCTTAAGTATAGTTTGCTAATTCATTAGCTCAGCCATGATGATTGGATTGACGTTTAATGGATTTGTTTCTCTCTAAGAGCTACCATGTAATCCAGTATGACACGTAGATTTATATTTGATGCTACACTATAACACATGCCCTACTAAAATGGTTATTTCCATGTCTTATAATGTCTTACCCATTTATCTTACGGAAAAGTGAGAATTGGCGATTATAATGATCTTTCAGATCTTTGATTTCTTGATGCTCTGCTCGATTATTCTCTACATATAGCCATGCTTGTAGAATAGACATTTGTGGAGAAGCCTGTGATAAAGCTGCTCTTGCAAGGACAAGTATCAAGTGCTTCTTAAGAGGCTCAGTCGTGATAACTATTTCTCCATGCTGGCATTTGAGACTGCTATGACTGAAAGTGATAGCGATGAGGTATTTCTTTTAATTTATACTATGTATTTATTACTGCTGATTGAATCTTGTGATCCGAATTTGAAAGGGTATGAGTTTGGTGGAATATGATGGATATATTTTTGAGCCTCATGGGCAAGTATATATAGGCGTACAGGGATCAACTTGGAGTACAAAACGAGTTAGACTAGAATCCTAAGTATCCTAAACTACCACAATAACCGTGTACGTATCATACTCTAACATTCCCCGGAGTCGTAGCGGTAGCGTCGTGAACAACCGGAACGTCACGGACGGTCAGACTAGATATAAACCGAAGTAGCATCCAGTAGACTGACATCTCCCTGCAGTCGTAGCGGTAGCGTCGTGAACAACCGGAACATCGCGGACGGTAGCTTGAACTATAGAGGAAGCTGATGATGCTCAAGCGAGGTGGTAGCCCTTGTGCCGATGTCGAGGAAGCCGAGAGCGTGAGGCGGTGCCATGGTCGAGGTAGCCGTGCGATGGGTCGCCGTGGTCGATGTCGTGGTCGGGGATGCCCGTGTCGAGGTAGCCGCACGTGAAGCCGCATGCACATAGTGCACGAGGAGGAGGATGGAGACGCGTCGAGGCAGTCGTTGAGGGTGTTGATGCTGAAGTCGATGCAGTCCGAGCCGTCGGGGACGAGGTGCGGCCATAGTTTTGCCAGGAGTAGGCGCACGTCGGGGATAAACGCACACTCCGGTTTTGCCAAAACTGAGTATGCAAAGAAGAACTCGTCGGTGACACGGTCGAGGCAGTCGTAGAGGGATCGATGCCGAAGAAGACGTTGTCGAAGACGATGAAGACAAGGCGCCGATCCAAGTTTGCCAGACTCGGGAACGCGTCGGGGACAAAAGCACTCCCGGTGTTGCCAGTACCAGGCGTGCGGGGGCAGGGACCATCATGAACTTGTCGCCATGTCAGAAAGACTGGCAGAGGAAGCCTCCAGAGCGGTTGCGGTGCGCAGAGCGGCTAAGGGAGAGATGCCGGCATTGTCCGCAGTTGTCGGAGTAGAGTAGCAGGTGGTGTAGTCAGGGATGAGGCGATGACGCTACCGGCGAAGTTGTAGTGGACGAAGACATAGAAGGCGGCGAAACCAGCGGCGACCTGGGTTAGTCATGCTGGATGCCTAGAGTGGTGATGGGGTAGTTGGCGGGACCTGCAATGGCGAGAGGGCGCCCTACAGGTTACCTTGTGAAGCGCGGGGGTGGTGCTCGAAGTTGGCGTGGAAAGATCCGGCGACATGACGAAGACCATGTGCAGACGGCGGCGATCCACGCCGTAGGAGATGGCGCGGTAAAAGTCGAGGCCGTCGATGCATGAGGACGGCGAAGTAGACTGCGTGCAGCCACGCTATGACCCGAGGGGAGGCAGAGCTGCAGGGCGCAAGTCGGTACAGTGGCTGGGAGACCACCAGCGACGTACACCCCAAGGAAGGCGCGTTGGAAGCCGGTAGCGTGGACCAAAGGCGGCGGCGCTGCGGCCCAGCGGGGCGACACAACGGCAGCCCGTAGCTCGATCGGTGGTAGGCGCGTGCTCGGGGACGTGCTTGGCATAGACAGGCGTGGGATCGATTGATCAGACCGATGGTGCACCGTATGCGCCATGTCGTGGACGATGCGTAGATCAGATTCGATGGCGACGTTGTCGGTGAAGTCCCGGACGATGACGATGAAGAGGATCCGAGGGGGTGGCCGCGGTAGCCTTCCAAGGAAGGCGTAGCAGTCGTCCGCGGTGCGCGGCAGCCTGCCGTGAGGCCGCGACAGCCTGCCGAGGCAGGCGCATCAGCGGAGGGGGCAGGCGCACGGATGCGAAGTAGATCCTCGATGCCGGTGGTCGGAGTAGAGGCGTGGCGATGACGACGGCAGTGGTCGACTCAATCCGATCTAAGATCGGTAAACCAAAAATAAAGGCGATCAAGAGATAGGAGAAAAAGACTTACAGGACAGCCGATCACGGATCAGCGGATGAACCCTGCATACGGGTTGCGCAGCCCCTGGCGGAGATCATGGAGATCGACCTCCCCGGGAGCAGCGCGGCGGAAGCTAGGGTTTGAGATCGATTTAGGCTGATACCATGAAAGAGTATGAGTTTGCGGAATATAATGTATATATTATTGAGCCTCATGGGCGAGTATATATAGGCGTACTGGGATCAACTTGGAGTACAAGACAAGTTAGGCTAGAATCCTAACTATCCTAAACTACCACAATAACCGTGTACTTATCATACTCTAACACAATTAACGTAAACCCAATACTTGGTACTTCTCCCTAAAATATCTTTATAAATCGACTTTTCTTTTATTTTTGGAGAAAACACAAAGAATTTGTATTTCTTTTCATTGAACAAGAAGAAGACACCTATTACAAACTCCGTAGAAGGGACACACACTCACGGCACGTATACACACATGACCGTCCTCACCAAGCGACTACGACAGGGTGAGGAGGTGCTCTCAACTTCAGAACGACGACATTAGCTCGCACACAACCTTGCCTCCAGCAAAGAATGGCGAGGCATCGAGTCCGGGAGCAACCGGGCAGCGACATCGCCGTTTCTAGAAGCCTCCAGGGACGATTCAGCTCCATGACTGCCCATGCCAACGTACCTCGCACCCGTGTGTGCCTAGAGAATCGGCAGGTGAAAGGCAGGGCCCGTCTTGAACTAGTGTAGCTCTCATCTAGGAGATGTCGTTGCCGTTGTACGTTGCTCCATGGAGGTTCGTGCCCTGTGTAGCAGTCTACGCCGGATCAACCCTTCAACAACCTCCACCTGCTGCAGGTACTCCACTTGCAGCAAGGCAGCGGCTTCAAGAAGGGGACGGCGCTATGAAGTCGTGCTGCCCGATCTAGCAGGCCGGACCTAGGGTTTCCCCCGGTGCTCGAGGAGGAAGTATGGCCAGGGTCATGCACATGCCTCCAGGAAGGTAACGTCGCCCTCAAGCGTCGCCATTGGCAGTGCAGACCATTGCAGCGCGGGGATCTTGCCTCGACCCGTCAACAAATACATCTGAAGACCGTTGATGACCAGTGGTAGGGAAGAATGTAATTGGGGGAGACAGAACAGCACAGAGAGGGAAGCCTAGGAATGTCGTCGAAGGAGGGCAACGTTCAGCATAGTGCCCAGGCTAACCGCTGCCGGGAGCGCGTCAAGCATGTGGCAATTAGCCATCTGCACCGCGCCACCGACCGTGGTTGCCACTGCGTCGGCCAGCATCTTCCACCGCAAGGATTAGCCAGGGCTCAGTAGAGCAACCACCTCCCAAAGGGCTGAGCTGCTCGCATGCTCGTCCGCCAAGCTCTCTCCACCAGCGGTGGTCTGGAGGGGGTGAGAGGAGGGAGGAGTCCGATATGGCTGGAGGTGGTGCCACGGTCCCGTGTAGGCCCAGATCTAGGCACCCGCACCTCCGCCGAGCGCCACCAGTGGCCAGGCCTGCCTCCACAGCGTTAGGCACACAGTGCGTCGTCGCTTCTCGACCTCCCAGCGCAGGCAGAAGCCCACAGAACCACCATGTGCTCCCATTGTGCCGCCACTTCGAGATCCAGCACGCCGGCCATCGAACTTGGGCCCTGCCTCTGCCGTCCGCCTGTGAGGGCTTTGCCCGCTGGCATCCTCCGGCAACAGCGAGGGTAGGAGGTGGAGAGGAGGGGGCTTGGGGGCGGCTAGGGTTTTGCCGCCCGAGTCGCCCTGGGGAACGAAGCGGGGGCCTGACCTCTCTTTCACAGAATTCTCAAAACGTTCTCTAAATCCAATTCTCCTCCCCACATTTTATTAGTCTTCGCGGTACTTAATTAGGTGCACTTGAAGGATATAGATTTTTGGCAGTGATATCACGGTTGGAGGAGCGCCAATTCTACTTGGACGATCTTACTTGATTTGTGACAATTGGCCTAGCGAAGGAAGTATCCTTAACACCATTACCATGTTATCTCCATGTCAATGTGTATAATTGTTCAGTTTTCAGGTTATGAAAGAAATCCTTTCATTCTACAAGTCATTGTATTTAATACTAATCAAGCATGAGTGTAAGGCCTGCAGTCCAACCCAACTGATATAGTTCAATGCGCTGAGGTAATGTAGTTTTTATTATTTGTAGCAAAGCATTTCAGGCTTCTGTTTTTATCTCTCGGGACTTTATGCTACTCTCTTGAAATATTGAAAGTGATCATTTTAGACATGCGTGCACCTAGGTTTGCTGAGTCACCCAAACTAGATAGCAAATTGCTTGGCAAGGAACATATTATAACATGTGAGTTTATGGTTAGAAATTCAAGTATCCCAATCATGAAAACTGAGATGTTCGAATTTTACCACACATCAAACAGTTTAAATTACCAACGGTATGTATTAAGCAGTTAGTGACTGAGTTTACGTAGTATAAGTTTCAGAATTTTTGTTTGTTTTGACCACCGCTAGCTCCTAGAGCTAAACCTTGGATAAATTGAGAGAATATATGTTTGGTTCCTAGGGCTAAATATTGTGCATATGATTCTTTATTGAAGTACAGTGTCACACGTTGCCACTTCAAAATCCTTGCAATGAAGTATTCTGTTCATAATTACACCAAAGTTTCCGTGATGCAGCCATCTTTTCATGGTGAGATATGTCATTTCCTTATCTATTAATTCAGTTAAAATTCTCATGTGCATTATGGACCTTGAGATGGATTAATAAGAAGTGAAGGATGCACAAAACTTATGATTTACACTTGTTCCTTAGCATTGCTATTCCTTGTAATTAATATGCTTAAATTCTGAATGTAGACTTGGAATATGCTTAGTATTTTCCTGCTGATGTGTGTATATTTAATATCTGGATGAGGGGGTTGATAGGAAGATGCCCATCATGTAAGCAAATGGAATAGCCCTTTTAATGACATCGAGTCAAGAATGCAAGATCACTTAGAAATGGAATAGCTCTCTCAGTATCAACTCTTAGATGGGATATAGATGCACGAGATTGCTGAGATATTATGGTTCAACTCTTAGATAAAGAAGTTAGCTTTGCATTAGCTCATATTCCTGTTCGAGTGAGCATTCAAGCATTTACATGGTGACACTATCCAAATAGTTTTATTTTATTTAAAGATAACCATTTCCATGCACATTTATAGAAAGTTACATCAACTTACTAGACCACTTAGAGAACTAATTCATGTTTTTAGGGTTCATCCTATGGATAACCAAAGCAATATTTTTTCAGTCTTGAAAAGTCGGGTCTTGATTCCTTAGGAAATTCATGAATGATATTGCTTCTGCCATGTTGAATGTGAGCTTGCTCGACATACTAATCCCATAAGAAATGAAAATGCTTCACTTAGAGCTAAAGGAATAAAATTATGGGTTAATTGGATTTATGCCATTACAATTTTATCCGGTTGGAGATATGCCATTAAAAAAAAAACTTGGTAATATGCCACTCCAACTTCATCATACCTCTGTGTATGTCATTTCTTCCAATATCAGTCAATAATACAGCTTCTATACTCCTGTATATATATTTGTACTCTCTTACGGATAGGTAAAAAAGCGACAGGGAAAAAGGAACCGCACCAAATCACCCTGGATTCTCGTGAACCGCTTCATGTCCATCAGAAATTTGCCAAACTCCGGCAGTCCGGCGTCGGCAACTCCATTGACAAGAAGTTCCAGCCACGAGCTCCTGTGTCCTCGCGCGAGGGATGGCCTCCAGCAGCGGCCGCGCGAGCTACTCCGGCCTGGTCGCCGCGCCAAGGCCCCCAGCAGCTTCAACGAGCTGCTCCAATTGCCGCAATCCAACCGCCGCCGCGTCGCTTGGGCTCCGAGGTCCCAGCCGCGCCTGCGAGCTACTCCAGCTAAAATCTAACTGCCTCCGCCGCACTAGGGATTGGATCCTTCCGCACGCGTGAGCTTTGGACAGGGCGATTTGGGTTCGTCCGTGCGCATGATATTTGGGAATGGGGATTTTTTTTCTAGGATACGAGTTCTCGAAGACACACCAAACACATAGAAGAAGAGGGCGACGGCCGATACAATACCATTGCAGGCTACAACTCTACACACTCACATGATACATAGCTAAGCGGCTCACAACGTGATTTCGACCAACGACCCGACGACAACAACTAGCCTTGCCCAACATCCTTCCAAGGGAGGAGAGGTGATGAAGCACAGGGCTACAAGACCACGTCACGACCCGAGCAAACACCATAGCACGCCAACGACTCCGAGGCAAGCCGGACCAACACATCTTCCCCCAAATAGCCTAAGAGACGGCGAGTAGAAGACGGGATACGGCCGGACTCGGTGAAGGTGCCGACTAAGCTGCATCTGTCGTGCCGTACATAGTGTCACGAAAGCCCACGCCCTGGACAGCAGCGAACACCCAGCGCATCCCACATCACCCTGTCACATCGGCCTCTCTCCTGATAGCCAAGATGACATCTTCAAGAAGAGAGACAACGCCGTGGCGCCGCTACCATCTGGTCCGGCGAACCTGACCTAGGGTTTCCCCTGGCACAGGAGAGGAGGAAGGCATGGTTGAGACCAAAACCACGCCTCCAAGAAGGAAGCGGCACCCGCAGGCGTCGCCGTGGTCCGCCGCGGAGGGCACCGAGGAGAGCTTTCGCCCTGGTCCTTCACCATGATCCCGAGCAAGCCTGGAGACGGGGATACAGCTGTGCGTCGCCTCAAGCCACCACAAGAGAGGCAAGATGCAGCGCCGGTCTCACCGTCGAGGAAGAAAGGTGTTGTTCACCACCACCCTCGTCGTCAGCTGACATGGGCTCGGGGGAGGAGGCCCCCCATGCCGGCCGACCACCACAGCTGCCACATCCACACGGCACGCTCGAGCCGGAGCCCCTCGCGCCGCCGCGTCCCCCCGAGGCCGCGGCCTGCACAGGCCCAGATCGAGCCCGGCCGCCATGCGCGACCACGACCATGGGAGCAGACCAGGCGCTGCAGCCACCACCCAGTGCCCTACGCACCGCCGCCCTGCGCCCTCCCTGCGCTGCCACCCGCCGCCGAGTACCACCGCCGCTATCCTGGCCGACCATCCGACGAGGAGGCACCGCGGGGGAGAATGAGAGACCCCGCCCCCATCGTCGGCGGCGCGAGCTTTGCCCGGCCGCGTCCTCCGACGGAGGCAGGGGAGATGGGGGTGGCCTGCCTCGGCGGCGGCTAGGGTTAGGCCCTTTGGTGCCGCCCGAGCGGGGGCGACACGGGAGGTCGGGGAAGAATCTGTTGAAGTGATCGTCCTGATGATGAATAATCATCGGAATTTGGTGTTGTTCTTTTTTCTATGTGTCCGTAATAAGAGTGCAAATGTATATACTGAAGTATAGCTGTATGGGAGCTGTATTATTGACTGATATTGGAAGAAATGGCATAATCAGAGGTATGATGAAGTTGGAGTGGCATATTTCCAAGTTCAGTTTATATGAGCTCATTTTCTAGAAAACATTGTTGGCAAAATTCTATTGGAAACTACTTGGTTAGTGTGTTCCATTTTCCAGATTGCTGAATAATCATATTCTGATTGCAAACTCTTCCCTTCTTTGAATTCCGTAAGCACTACGGTATCGTTTAGATAGAGAGAGAAAATACAATGTTTGTCTCCAATGGATCTATTAATGTGTTCACTGCTGATAGGATTCATCTAGCACGCTGCCCACAAATGCCATCATTTGATATTTGAAGGACCACATTCGTCTGAAATTTTAAGCATGGTTCTGGCACTTCAATTGGAGAGACGTTTGATAGCAGCGATTTGTGCAGAGGTTAGTCGTTTAGGTATACTCAACAGATAGGACATTTCTCTACTTGACTTGTATATATTTCCAATGCATGACGTTATTAGACCGGTTCAGTTAAAGACATCTCGGGTGTTCGTTTTGTCAAACTTATCTAATCTATAAACTGTAATAGTAGTTATTTGAGATAAAAAGTTGTCTTTTCTCAAAGCAGCAACAAAAAGCGAAGGACATGTGAATAGAAGCGTGTCTCCTTTACATGGCAGTGCTGGGTTAGCTAGCAGGCACCCATGGGCCCGGTCAATTTTACAATAGCCCACGAGTGTCCTTTTACTGCCGGAACAACGGGGGAGAAGAAGAGGAGAGTACGGCCGCCTCCGCTGAAGAGGATGGGGGAGAAGAAAATCGCCACCACCACCACCACCATTCGCCTCTCGCCAGTGCAGGCCACCTAGGGTGTCATTGTCGTGCCTCCTTGCTACCTTGCCCTACCAAAATCTTCGTCTTTGTTGGTCCGCTGTCACCTCCGAACATCCCTCTAAGTTTCGCTGCCACCCTTTTCGTTCTAGCCACTCACCCGTACCTCCATCCCTAAGGTTCCTTCCTTGCCTATGTTGTTACAGCCTCTACCGAGTCGAGTGTTTTCGGCCAGGACCAATCACAGTGTATCGTCTCTGTTGTGTGGCCAGCTACGGTGTCACCTGCTTCTGCTCCATTGCCCTCTCTAGCTCCCCGTCTCGGTCTATTTTTTTCCTGTGTACGAAGGAGGAATGGATGATGAGATAAGGTGAGGCCAACGCGTCACGTGCCACGATCAACCATGTCAGAGCCGCTTTAAAATGCTTAATTAGATCAACATCGTGACATATGCTTTAAGTAACACAAACGACATGTTCGCCCCATTGGCTGGATATTGTCGTTCAAATGATGAAAAAGGTGTCTTAATTTGCATATGCTTCACACCACCAAAATTTTCACGTAAGCTTATATGTACAACAAGAAGAAAGATTTGTAGGATCGTGGCAGCGCACGGGCATTCAACTAGTAGTCGTACGTGCTCGCAATGAGAACTTGCACAACATCTTAAGTCCTGCCAGCCCGTTGCAGCGGGGCCTCAAGGGAATCTACTGGCAATTAAGATGCTCCTTCTAATAGAGCACCAGAGCAAAGCATTAACATTCCGTGAACACTCGTGATCCTCACATCACAACCATCCCCTACAGTTATCCCGATTTCTGTCACTTCGGGGCCTCGGGTTCCGGACAATAATATGTGTATACAACTTGTAGGTAAGATTATAAACAATACTATCATCATGAATCAATAACATGTTCAGATCTGAAATCATGACACTCGGGCCCTAATGACAAGCAATAATCATAACAAGTTGCAACAATGTCAAAAAGCACCAACAATAGATACTAGGCACCATACTCTAACAATTTGATGCAATTACATGAACGATCTCATCCAATCCCTACTATCCCCATAGCCTACTGCGGGGGATTACTCACTCATGGATGGGGGAATCATAGATGGTTGATGGAGAAGCGATGGTGATGATGATAGCGATGATCTCCTCCAATTCCCTGTCCCGGCAGGGTACCAGAACGGAATTTCTGGTTCCGAATCACGGTAGCTGGTGTTGGCGGCGCAGCGGAACTCTATCTGGAAAAACGTCGAACCCCTCGTCTGTTTTAGGTTAGAGGGCTTATATAGACGAAAGGAGAGGTCGAGGCGGAGTCCGAGATGGCCACACCATCTCCTGGCGCGGCCTGGCCTGGCTCGCGCGGCTAGGTGGTGTGGGCCCCTCATAGCCCTTCTTCGTCTCGTCTTCTGGCTCCATGGGTCTTCTGGTATAATAGGAGTTTTGTGATAGTTTCCGGGATTTTTCCTAAAAGTTGATTTTCTGCACAAAAACGAGACACCAAAGCAATTCTGCTGAAAACAGTGTCAGTACGCATTAGTTGTATCCAAATCACACAAATTAGAGAAGGAACAATAGCAAAAGTGTTCGGAAAAGTAGATACGTTTTGGACGTATCAACTCCCCCAAGCTTAGCTTATTGCTTGTCCTCAAGCAATTCAGTTGAAAACCGAGTGCAATAAAAGAAACTTTTACGAACACATTTGCTTCATAAGATGTATATATTCCCAGCATATGATCAAATACTAAGACAATTCATAATAAAGAGTATGCAAATGAGTTTACCCAGTAGTCATGCAAGCTATGAAGAGATTCCAACCTATTAATAATAAGCAACATGAAACATAAGCATATGCAGGATTGTAGTGCTCATAAGAAGATATGATAAAGTGGTGTCTCGCTTGCCTTCCTTTGGAGCAAAACATAAATGCCAAGGCACCTCTGAAGTTTAATTGAAGACTAGAAATAAAAATATCAAAGATACAAGCGTCAAAGCTATGTCATAATCAACTGTGTTTTGGGACAAGCACATTACACTAAGAATGACAGCTATGCTCTCAGAAAAGTGCTCAAAGAATAAACGGTGAATCAACATAAGAGTGAAAGAAAAGATGAAAAAAAAGTTGAAAGGCTTCCAAATGTTGAAAGTATGGTACTCATTATCTTTGAGCTCTCATTGCCCCTATCATAAGCATCTTTAGGTGATTAAGGTTAAAGTGAATAAATATGAGGATATGCTTGACAAGTTATAAGTCGAAAATCTCATGCCCCTTACTTACGAGTACCGGACCTCATGCTACTTAAATTTAGTCACGAGTAAGTTATTGTCATTGTAAGTACATGTGTATCATAGAGAACCACCAACGGGGTACCCATTGCCCCATGATACAGGAGCTTTCCCATATCAAAATGACAAGGCAACAAACAATGAGTATCTTAGCGATCCTTTTATTTCCTATTTGCATAATTTTTATTTCCTATTTGCATAGGTTTTTTTTGATTGAGGATGCTTCACAGATTGCTCACTATGGTTATGCTGCAAGTTTCCACCATGATTAGGAATGTCTTAGGCTAGCCGCCCAGGCATTTCTCTAACACATATACAAACTCCATGAGATTTACAAGATCCCCTTTCATTTCACACCGTCGGGATCCATAAGCAAAAGAACATGATATCAACTAAATAAAGTGCAATGTTGAAAGCGTTCCCCATGGTAACATGGTTCTGCTAATTCACAACTTACAAAGAGCAAGCATATACGCAACATAGATGGGCACAATGGTTCAAGTTTATTAAGTGCAATAAAGTAAAGTGTACCATCAAGTTTGTGAGAGCTTTACTAACTAATTTTTACATAACAAGCAAACATTTTTATTGGAAGGAAATAAAGCATAATAAATATGCAAAGAATAGCAATAATGCTAATAGGTAGATAAGGTGGACTCTTTTTGACAACTTTGGTTTTGGGGAGTGGAATGCACGAGTAAATCTTATACTGAGCACAAGTGAAGGCTAGCAATAGAAAGGGAGAGACAATCGAGAGATCAATAATTGTCATAATCATGCTCGCGACAAAACAAAATTAATAGTGGCATAAAATTGACACGAGAACTCTGAGGGAGAATAAATCATCTAGGCTTAACTAACTTTTTGTTTAGTCATATGCATGCGTAAGCATGTGCCAAGTCGATTCAAATAGAACATTCAGAGGAGGACACCACAATGTCATACCAAGTTATGATTAGAACAATGCGAGTAAACAGTTATATGATATGTTACGAACTAATAATGGATTGGAGCTGATCATAAGAAGGCAATGACTACTAAGCATCCATTAAATAACATACACCTTACATAAACAGACTAAGCATGCTCACAATGATGAGTATATGTACAAAAATGAAAACAAATAGAGTTCATACCAGCCTCTTACCACACCTCGAGTTGTCATAGATCATCATTGCCTTTTACTCGTGTGGCTTGAATAATAAGATAAAACTAAACTCCAAGGAGTCACTGAGGACCGCTGAACCCTGCAACGAACTTTACAAAACTAGAGAAGAACAACAAATATTTTTGAGTTTTCGATTTTTAAAGGCAAGAACCGAAGGGAAGAGCAAGCAAAGTGAAATATTTTTAGGTTTTGCGAATAATCAGAACAAAGCTAAAAAGGATGAAGCAAACCAAGGCTAAAAGATAAAGAAGCAAACAAATAGAAATAACAAAAATAATTATGGTCTTTTTGTGTTTTGGAAAACAGAAATAAAGAGAGAACAAAAACTAAAAGGAAAATGAAACATGGATATGCAAAGTACCAACAGAACATGATATGTAGATGAGTGTGATGTCGGTATACCTCCCCCCAAGCTTAGGCTTTTGGCCTAAGTGGGTATCAATCCCAAGCTGGCCAGGAATGAGTGCCTCCATAATATGGCGAAGAAGCTCCTTCATCCTGATACGAACTCGAGGACGCCCCAGCGTAGTGCGCAGAGTAGTCGTAAGAGGGCGCATCCCCCTGGTGCTGCCCATGGAAACCAAGCAGGCGAAGCTGCTCGTCCACCTCCTCCTTGGAGCGCGACCATGGCATCTTACAAATACTGAAAAAAGTAGGTTGTGGCAAGGGAATTTCCCTCTCATCTCTGTCAGTAAACAACATCCTGTAAACTAAACTCTCCGTACTAGAGTTAGCAGTAACAAAGTAATGTGTTTTCATAGCAGCAAGATCAAGCCTTTGTGGTGTCAACACAATATCATTAGGATCAATAGAAAGTTCCAAGGCACCAACCATGCGTGTGGCAACAATGCCCCCATAAATGGGTCCTCTAGCAGCTAAGCGGCAGGCTATGAGAGAACCAAGATTATACTTGGTTTCATTATTAAGAGCAGCAGTAAGAAAAGCTAAATGATAATTAGAAATATTACTAGTGTTCTCCCTACCAAGAGTGCTAGTGGCAAGATAGTAAGCAAAATATCTAAGAGCTGGGAGTTGAATGTTCCTTATCTTCCTGCGTTGAGCTATGTGGTCATCATCATTTGTCACACTTCAGTAGAGATCCAGCAAATCAGCGGGTCGACCTTGTATCTTCTTCACTGTCCCAGTCATGCCTATGCTTATAATGTTGGGGATATACTTTTTGGGTATCCTCATAGTTCCTCACTGACCAGGGTGGCCCACTTCGGGTTAGAGCTTTGCTTCATGAGCAGCCCAGTCAGGGAGAAAAGACGAAGTCCAATCCGGCTACGGGAAGGCCTAGAAGACTTACCGACATAGGCCCATAGTGTTACTTGTAGTTCAAGATGTACTATGTAACCGACTCTTAGTCGTAGCCAGATAGATCTCTCCTATAAACCCTAGGCTAGATATCTATATAAGCCGTCCTAGGGAGAGCCTTTAGGGCACCCTCAATAGTCTACAATCTCAACTCACACAGGCGAACCCTTGTAACCCATATTCTAGCTCTGTCGTATTACTGGATTGCTAGCAGGAGTAGGATCCGTCCAAAGCCGGCGGATTCGAACCTGGGTAAACTTGTGTGCTCACCGTCCCGGAACACCGTACATCTCACACCCCTCTCTTCCGCATGCCTCGAGGACCCCCCTGATGGCGTACATGTCATCAATCCGACGACAGTTGGCACCCACCGTGGGGCAAGTGAGCTTCGGATCTGCATTCCGAGCAGAATCTGCAAGAATCGGAATCGACGAGACTATCACCGTCAGTCGCATCCTCTATGCCAGCGACATCCCTCTCATCATTTTCGATGAGACCTGGATTTCAGCTACGGAGGCTGGTGACTGCCTACACCATCATGTCTTTTGGCGAGATCGATGTTTACATCGGTTTTGCTGAACCTGTCCCACCCACCCCAGCGGTGATGATAGAGGCAGAAGAAATTTTTGGGTCCCCTTTGTCTGCGGAAGCGGCAGAGTTCCGGATCTCAGAAAACCCTAATCCCACCCAGCCCGCACCAGTTGTGGAGATGGTGGAAAAATTAGAGCCTGAAGCAGACCTAGCGGTCCAAGTCCAATCTGGAGTGGATCTCCCTGGAGAGATCGAATCCCAGATCGACCCACCCGTTGAGGTAGAAATCCAGGAGGACAACAACAACAACAACGTTTCTGGCTCTGACGATGCCGGGACAGACAAGCCTTTCCTGAGGTATGCGCTGCGACGCATGATGATGCAAGATGCAAGCATAGACGATATTCTCGAGACCATCAGGTGTTTTGAAGAAGTAGATCACGAAAGCCGCAACTATCTCAGGAGGCATGCATCACACTTTGTCGGATATGTGGGATCCGGATTCGGCACTGCCGATGCTGGAGACAATACCGACTCTGTCCTGGAGGTGATCGGAACAAACACCGACGTACCCGCATCCTCGGATGAATCGATGACGTCAGCAGATTTCCAAAAGTTCTCCGCGGAGTATGAAGAGGAGTATAACTCCAAAGCTGCAGAGGAAGAAGAAGCCATGGATGAAGGATCCGGGGAAAACTCTCCCAAAATGTAAGATGACATGGAAATCGGATATAATCCTGAGGTCCAGATGTCCGAAAGTACCGGTCAGAGCTTGACTCCGGGAAACGGACCCAAAGCCGTCTTTGCTACCGGCGCTGCCAAGAAGGCAAAGAAGAACAAACAAGAAGAACAAGACCCCGGCAAAAGATCCTCTGGCAGAGGAGGTGATTGCCGAGGAATACGAAGAAGACTCGGATGGAGCACTTATCCCAGACGAGCCCAAAAAAGAAGAATCGATGGATGGACACGTGATCATTGAAGGTGCGCATAAACTCATCGATGCTGCATTAACCACACCTATTCCTACAGCTGCAGAACTTACTACTGAAGAGCTGGACGAGAGGGCACAAGCCCTAGAAGCGCATCGCCAAGTACTCCTCGATGAAGCCAAAAACATTGAGGAGGAAAAGAAACGCATGGCAAATCCGGATGACGGACGAAGGAACGACGGACACCGTGCCGAGAAAGGAACGACGGACACTGTGCCGAGACAAGCTGGCAGGGGGCTCGTCGCAATGAAGGCCCTCCCCGGAACCGGAATAACGACGCTCCGTATGGAGGCCAGCGATCAGCCGGAAATAACCCAGCTGCTCTACCCTCTCCGCCAAGTAGCCATCACAACGGCTCCCAAGGAGGCCAAGGAGGGCGTCATGGTGGAGGAGGTGGTGGCAGAAGCTGAAGTCCGGCTCCAAGGCAACGCAGCCATAGCCGTCACTCGGGACGATCTTTATCCCCAAACGACACAAGGCACATGATCGACTCCAATATAGAGGCGCGGCGCTATGAAAATGATGACATATACGTGGGCCCGAAGTGCTTCGGACCACGCATAAGAGCTACAAGATTCCCGGAAGGATTTTCTATCTCAAGACATATTCAAGCCTACGACGGCATAACTCGGCCAGATACATGATTTCTTCCAAGCTTGCTGCATCACCAAAGGCAGAAACATCCTGGTCGCAACCCGATATCTCCCATTTATGTTGTGGAAGACGGCATGATCTTGTCTCAATGAACTTCCGGAGAACACCATACACAACTGGTATGACATGCAAAGTGCGTTCTTTCGGAATTTCGAAGGCACATATCGGAGGCCCTGTACGGTCGGAGACCTACAGCGTTGCACCCAGAAAGCTAGAGAAACTTGCCGGGATTACCTCGGACGATGGATCGACACCAAGAACTCCTGTGAAGGAGTAAATAACCAAACTACGATTGAAGCTTTCATTGTAGGTCTTCCCATTGGTTTACTGCATCATCACTTGAAGTGCGACAAAGTCACTGATTTAAGAGAGATGATAGAAACAGCGAGCAAGTATGCAGATGCTGACGACGATGCAGAGGGATTACTCAACGCCCTGGCTATGCCACCGTCGGCAAAACAACCAAAGCAACAAGCTCAGAAGCGCAAGAACACCTCGGAAGAAAAACCCAACGCGGAAACGGCAGTAGTCACTGCTACTTTCGGATCTAGAGGACGAGGAGGACGTGGCGGTGGCCACGGCCGCGGTCGTGGGACATCAAGAGTTCAAGGTAGAGGAGACCAGCAACCAGGCAAAACCTACTATTGGGCCGACATTGCCAATAACCCATGTGTGCATCACTTAGACGCCAATGGGGGCTCGTCCCACACAAACGACGAGTGTCGTTTCAATGACGACATTAAAAGAGATGATACCGCTGGCTACAAAGCTAAGCGGAAGAAGGGCAAGAAGAATCCCGAAAAGGATAAAGAGACCAAGGAAGATTCCGACATGGAGGAAGCTGATGCTTCAAATCCCAAGCCGGAAGGGAAGAAAAAATTTCCGACCAAGAAAGACACTTACGTCACCTTCCTCGGATCTGAACCAGCAAAGGTCGAAAAGGCAGTTCTACATGAGCTCAACGCAACAGTTCCAGCTGTCCCTCAATTCTTGGACTGGTCGGAAGTGGCAATCACATTTGACCGCGCTGATCATCCGCGTAAGCTACACATGCGAGGAAAGTACGCCTTAATCGTCAATCCACTTATTGACGGTTATGGTTTCTCCAAGACTCTCATGGACGGTGGCAGCAGTATTAATATTCTGTATGTCGAAATGCTACGCTGGATGAAGATCTCGGAGACCCAGCTGAACCATAGCTCTGTGATCTTGCACGGAGTTGTCCCAGGAAGACAAGCAAATTCCCTAGGAGAAATCACGTTGGATGTTACCTTTGGAACTCCAAAGAACTATCGGATGGAGGCACTTTCCTTCGAAGTGGTCCCGTTCAAGAGCACATACCACGCTATATTCGGATGTCCGACTTACTGGGCTTTTATGGCTCGTCCGTTTTACATTTACAATACGATGAAAATTCCAGGTCCCAACGGCGTGATCACTATCAGGGGAGACCTGAAGAAAGCGCGAGAGTGCAAGTATGGAAATGCCGCCTTTGCTGAAGCCGTGCTACACGCCCAGGAGTACTAGGAGATCAAGAAAAGCATAGATCCATCTGAGACGCCCGCAACGAAGAAGGAGGTGACAAAGCTGAATCCGGAGTTCAAGGCATCAGAAGAGACGAAGAAGACAATGTTGAAGGATGATGACCCCTCCAAGGTGACCCAGATAGGCGTAGGCCTAGATAGCGCATAGGAAAGCACGCTCGTCAAGTTCCTCAAAGCAAATCAAGATATCTTCGCATGGCAGCCATCTGACATGACCGGAGTACCAAGGGAACTTGCCGAGCACTCTTTAAATGTAAACCTGAATGCTAAACCCGTCAAACAGTCCTTACGACGTTTCAACGATGAAAAGTTTAAGGCAATAGCTAAGGAACTAGCACGGCTCGAGTTAGCCGGATTCATAGAAGAGGTCATCCACACCGAGTGGTCGGCTAATCCTATAATGGTCCCTAAAAAGGACACCACTGATTTAAGGATGTGTGTTGATTATACTGCCTTGAACAAGGCTTGCCCCAGAGATCCGTTTGCTCTGCCTAGGATTGATCAGGTTATCGATTCTACGGCAGGCTTGGAACTCCTCTGTTTTCTCGACGCATATTCCGGTTATCACCAAATCCGGATGAAGGAATCTGACAAAGTCAAAACTTCATTCATAACCCCCTTCGGAACCTTCTGTTTTGTTACGATGCCCTTTGGGCTGAAGATCGCAGGAGCTACGTACCAACACACACTAGAGCGTTGCCTTCACGATCAAATCGGACGCAATGTACATGCATATGTGGATGATATTACAGTGATGTCCAAAAAGAAGGAAACACTAATTTCCTACTTAGAGGAAACGTTCGCCAATCTACGAAAATAAAACATAATGCTTAATTCAAAAAAATGCTTCTTTGGAATCCCAGCCGGAATTTTTTTAGGTTTCATCATGTCTCAAAGAGGCATAGAGGTGAACCGGGACAAAATCAAGGCTATACACAATATTTCCAGGCCAACTCGCCTGAAGGACGTACAAAGACTAACTGGTTGCATCGCTACAGTCAGTCGGTTTGTAAGCTGGCTCAGGGAAAGAGCCGCACCATGATACAAACTCCTGAAAAAGACCAAGGATTTTGTGTGGACCGATGAAGCAGAAGCTGCGCTACAAGATCTAAAAAAATTACTCTCATCTGCTCCTATCCTTGCTGCACCAGAACCGCAGGAACTGATGTTGCTTTATCTTGCTGCGACAAACAAAGTCGTCAGTATCGTCATGGTAGTGGAGAGACCAGAGGAAAATCAGGAACACTTGGTGCAGCGTCCGACTTACTTTGTCAGCGAGGTTCTAACAAAATCAAAACAGCAGTATCTGCACTATCAAAAGCTGGCTTACGGTGTTTTCTTAGCATATCGTAAGCGACGACACTATTTGCAGGAGCATCCAATTACCATGGTGAGCACAGCTCCCATGAGAGATATAATCAACAATAGTGACGCCACAGGACGCATCGCCAAATGGGGCATAGAGCTCTCAACTTTCGATATTGAGTACAAACCCCAGACAACAATCAAATCCCAAATCCTTGCCAACTTTGTTGCTGATTGGACAGAGACGAAGGAGAATATGAACCTCCCTGAGTCGGAATATTGGACCCTATATTTTGATGGGTCTAATGCTCGCGGGGGCTCGGGGGCTGGTGTGGTGCTCAAATCACCCCAAGGAGATAAACTTTTATACGTGTTGCAGATCCACTTCACAGCGACAAATAATATTGCCGAATATGAAGCACTCCTACATGGAATCCGGATTGCTAAGGATATCGGCATCCGACGTTTGATGTGTTACGGAGATTCGGATCTTGTGGCTCAGCAAGTGTCGGATATTTGTAATGCAAATAAACACATGGCAGCATATAAAGCTGATGTGGATGATTTATCTAAATCGTTCGAAGGGTTTGAGGTTCAACACATCCCTCGAGCAAAAAATGAGGAAGCAGATGCACTATCTCGAATAGGTTCTACACGGAAAGAGGTCCCGGATGGCGCTTTTTTAGAGCACCTCAAAGTTCCCTCAATAATGGGAGTGGACGAGGAATGTCCGACCAAATCTGACTCACCTTTGATAGCAGTTCTGGCTGTAATTCCCAGCTGGATTCAACCCTACCTTGATTATCTGGTAGATGGCAAATTACCCGAAGACGAAGTTCTGAGCCGGCAGATCGTCCGACGAGCAAAAACCTATACTGTGGTTAATGGTGAGCTCTATAAGCGGAGTGTGTCTGGGGTTTTTCAGCGTTGCGTATCTCCGGAAGAAGGAGTGGAAATCCTAAGAGAAATCCACGAAGGCGAGTGTGGTCACCATGCTGCAGCCAAATCTTTAGTGGCAAAAGCTTTCAGACACGGTTTTTCTTGCTTACAGCCAAGGGAGATGCCAAACGGCTGGTCAAGACGTGCAAGGGCTGCCAAAAGTACGCCAAACAAGCTCATGTTCCGGCTAATCAGCTGCGAACAATGCCTATAACATGGCCTTTCGCGGTTTGGGGGCTTGACATGGTAGGACCGTTTAAACGGGCTCCAAGTGGATTTACTCACCTCTTAGTGATGGTGGATAAATTCACCAAATGGATTGAGGCTAAACCCGTCACTAGTTGTGATGGAGCAACAACCAAAAGATTTGTCGAGGATGTTATAATCCGGTATGGTTATCCGGACAATATTATCACGGACAACGGGAGTAATTTTTCTATGGGAGAACTGGCCGAATTCTGCAATGAACAAAATATCCGGCTTGACATTGCGTCAGTCGCGCATCCACAAGCTAATGGACAAGTTGAAAGAGCAAATGGTTTAATCCCACAAGGCCTAAAACCGAGACTCGAAGCACCACTACGACGTGCTGCGGGGGCTTGGGAGGAGGAGTTACCCTCTATAATATGGAGTTTACGAACAACTCCGAACAGGTCAACCGGATACACACCTTTCTTCTTGGTTTATGGCGCAGAAGCAGTTCTTCCTAGTGATTTGATTCATACTTCTCCTAGAGTGGCCTCGTATATGGAAGAAGATGCCGAGTTTCCTCGACAAAATGATCTCGACTTAGTCAAAGAAGTTCACGTCGTTGCTGAAATGAGATCAAGAGCCTATCAGCAGATGTTACGCAAGTATCATAGCCAGAGAGTCAAAAACCGGTCTTTCAATAAGGGCAATTTGGTTCTCCGGCTTGTGCAACAAAGAAAGCACAAACTTTCCCCGGTATGGGAAGGGCCGTTCCTGGTTAGTCGAGTATTACACAATGGTTCGTACTACTTAACTGATATGAGGCCAATCAAAGAAAGACCTGCTACTAAGAAGAGAAAGAGAGCTGGAGGCAGTACAAATCTAGATGAGTTAGACAGACCATGGAATATTGCTCAGCTACGTCCCTTTTATTCTTAGTTTATCCTTGTTCGTAATCATATATGTGTACATGTTCTGTGAGAAATAAAAGTTTTGGTTGCCTTAAGTTTTTTCTGAGAAGTTTTTACCATCTTATTTCTGAATGATCATGTCACAGTCGAAAATCCCAGAATACTTGAAAGTACTTTATGCTCATGTTTGTTCTGGTTTAGATTTCCGATTCTAAAAATGGTACCTTCGGCTATAACTCTAAATTTCATAGTCTATGCTTTGGTTATTTGTCTGATTGCCGGATGCGGGTATTTTCTGAGTAGTGAATTGTTGGTACTAGAAGCCGGCTTTGTTTCCGAGTTTAAACCGGTTTAGCAATTGAGCTCCGTTGCTCGGCAAAGTTTCTGTGCAGAAGGTTTAGCCGGCTCACGAAAGGGACGAGGCGGAAAGCCAGATAAACGATAAGTATAGACAAAAAAGTATAAGTGCTGATGCAAACATTTCAGGCACACAAAAATTTAAAGTCAAAAGTGCTGAATAGATTAAAACTTGGCACTAGCAAAAGTATCATATTGCATATTTACAGACCCATAATGTTTCTCAGAATAATACATTTGTGTCTGGTAATCTATGATGCAGGAGAAGAGGTAGGAGCTATCGGCTCGCTGGACACATCAGCCGCACCCTGATAGCGATCCGAGATGTCCAAATCCGATATGGTTTCTCCATCGTCGGAAACTTCGGCTGCTTCTTCGAGAGGCGGAGGCGGCGTGTCCACGCGGGTGAAGAAGGGAGTGTCGTAACTGGTTAAGTCAGCTACATGACACCCATATCCGGCGCAGGAGTCCATGATGGCCTTGATGTCTTGCTCCTGTCTGTCTTCGTCCACCTTGTAGTACCCCCTGGTCACTTGCCAGACTTCCATGCTTCCATGGTGGCTCATGCCCATTGTGAGGGCATTCTGCGCTGCTAATCGCACGTAGGACATATTCTAGTCCCGGACGAGCTGCGGCATCTCCTTTTCCTTGTCCCGCACCTGAAAGTCGGACATGCTATGCATGTTCAGAACCTTGAGAGCTTCGCCAATATCCTTAATGGATTGGCGGAAGTCATGAAGCAAGTCACCGACTTGGGTAAGACGGTGGGTGCGAGGCTCGGCCGAAGTGGAGTCCGTCAAGTTCAGAGGACCTATACATATAACACAAAATGGTTAAGTAAATCCGACATCAAAAGAGTCGAAGAATGTAGACAAGTTAGAAAAATGGAAACATACCGAAGATGACGTCATCAACTTTGGTCTTCTCTTCCCGAAGACTCCGGAGTTTAGCCCGGAGTGCCTCGGAAAGGTCCTTCTCTCTACAAAGCTCGTCGTTGAGATCCGAGATTTTCTTCTCGTGGAGTGCAATCTTGCGATCACGCTCCACGGTGGCCATGGAGGAGGATTCGAGAACTTGAGCTATGCTCTTCTCATGATCTGTCTTAAGCTGATCTAGCTCTCGGCGGAGATCCTTGTTTTCCACCACCAAGGTCTTCAAATTCTCGGCCTCTTCGATCATAGCACATGACTATTTTACCAGTGTTGTAAGACAAAAGAACAATACTTCAGCAAAAAATATTCGACTATGAAAAATCAAGACAAGGTTTGAGTCTCGGAATGTTTACCTTCGGCCTCATCCTTGGAAACCTTCAACTCAGCATTCTTAAGAAGGAGAGCTCTGATCTCTCTCCACTTATTGCAGACATTCTTCAACAAATCCTGGTTATATGAATTAACTTTCTGTAAGTCAGAATACCCAGAGTCAGAAGTCTATTGAAGACTCGGGCTAATATTGTAGCTAATATCAGCACGAGCCTTGGGGACTACACTAGTTCATTATTTGGCATCCTAAGGAAGCATAAACCTGGATTGTATATCCAACTTCATGCTTGGGGGCTAGATGATATGATATAAAGTACAATAAAGAAAAACGTGAGTTGGAATTTCGACTTACATGATGTTCATGTGTGAGTTTACTCAGGCACATGTTCACCTCGGTGGTAACCTTCTCGGCGAGGGTGAGTGGAATAACCGGAGGTGGTGGAAGCACACCAGCTCTTAGTCCCTCGTCGCGAAGGCGGACTTGTTCAAGAAGGTCGGAGTACTTGATGTCCTCCGCTTCTTGTGCTACTTCTTCGGTAGAGAGATTACGGCTTTCTAGGCATTGCCAGGCCAGCCGCTGAATTTCCTCCACAGATTTCCGAGACAAGCCAAATTTGGCAAGTCCCGGATTGTTCAGGAGGTTTTCGGCGAAGGTCTCTGCCGAGGGATCATTACCCGAAGAGGGTTCACCCTTATCTAAACCTGAACCACCCATGGTGGCGTCAGTCTATGACTCAAGGGTTGCTGGCCCTGTTGAGGGAGCCGGATCTTCTGCGACAACTAGCGATGAAGTAATCACCGGCGTTGCGGAAGGTTGAGGGGCAGGAGTCGGAGGAGCTACGGCAGGAGAAGCCATAGTCAGCTTCGTCTGTCATAGGGGCTTCTAAGAAGTTCCCTTCCCCTTGACCTTTATGAGTTGTTTAGCTCTGAGAATGTGATAGGATAGAAAACATTACATCTTGGAAGAAATTACGAGTAAAGTACAAAGGCAGAAGGTCTGTGGAAAGTTACCTCTTCATGACTGGCACTTCCTTTGTGCCGACAGCCACTGTCGGAGCCTTGCGCTTCCTGGGCACAACGTCCGGCAGTGGAACCAGTTCTTCCTCCAAAGAAAACTCCGGAGGATATCCCTTGATAGGAGCCAGTTCCGACTCGGGGAGGTCGGCAAGCTGAAAAGAAGATAATACTTCAGTATTGCGAAATAACTTAAAGGTGAGACACATAGAAAAGGGTTTATTGTTAAAAGCTTACCGGCACTACAGGGTCTTCCGCTGTGTGCATGTCCAGAGACAAGTCCGGAATCTTCCTCTCAATCCGCTCCTTGATCAGCCATTTGATCTAGCTTATATAATCATGTGGCTTTAAAGCCTTGGGACTGATGCGGAGGGAGTCATTCTTCGATGCCGTGATGGAATGCATCAGACGTTCGCCGTGGTGCTGGAGAGGCTAGATCCAGCATGCGACCAATGACTGGACTAAGTCAGGCCCTCTCAGGCCCTTGTGTTTTATCAGATATTCGATCCGCCTCTTAGCGAGGATCAGATCGTCACTGAGAGCCAGAGGAGCCTTGTCCCAAGATGCTAGGGCCGTGGCAGATCCATCGATGAAATCCGGCAAAGGAATAGCTTTGACGGCAGCGGGAATATCCTTATGGTAAAAGAAGGTGGTTGGCCAATGTTTGACCGACTCACTAGCTAAAATGCGAGGATAAGTACGCTCGCGTCTAACTGAAAGGCTAATAGTGCCGGTAATATAAGGATTACTGGCACTGATGGAGCTTCTATGGACATGAAAGTAGAATCAGAATAAAGTGAGACTCGGCCTAATGCCGAGGTATCCCTCACCCAAAGCTGCATAAGAACTCATCTTTAAGATGGAGTTGGGAGGAAGATGGTGAAGCTGAACACCGTAATGATCTATCACCTCAGAAAAGAATTCCGAGGGAGGGAAAGACAAAACTCTGTCGAGGTGGGTGTCGAAGTGTACCAGCTCGTCGACGTGCGGGTTGGGGATGGTTTCGCCGAAACCGCTCCGCCAGTCGCCGGCGTGGAGGAGCCCTTCATTCTCCACGCCACGGAGCTTCTCATCGTCGAGGAGACACGAGATCCAAACCCCACGATTGCTTTCTTTCTCCATCGCTGCCGCCGCCGTCGCCATCGCTGCGAACCCAGCCAAGCCGGACGATGAAGATGAAGCCATTTCTCCGGTGCGTCGGTGACCTTGGATGGGCGGTGCTGGGTATCTGGGAAGCAGAGGAGCTCTGTGCACGGAAGAGAAGTGGAGGAGAGGAAACGGCAAGAGAATAGGTGAATAGGAGGAAAAGGAAATCCTCACCCTTTATAACCACCTAACCGCCCCAAGATTCGTGCAAAAGCCACAGTGTAACCACCACGCGTCGTGGAAGGAACTGGGAAGGTCCCACGCGATGATTACGTCGCCTCGATCTCCGCGTATGCATTGAAACGGCGCGTCGGTTCCACGAACGGCGGACCCACCAACGGCCGTGCTGACAGGATGTTTGTCAGATGACGTGACTTGACCATGACCAGTGTCAGATGACGTCAGAGACCAAGTTCCGGCTTATTTTGAATATCAAGCTTGAAAATCCAAATAAACATACTGATAGGTCCGACTTAATTTTGAGACCCGGCTCGTATCTTTTGTTTTGAAGTTTCAGGAACCCTTCAAGATTCTGCAAGCCGAAGATCAAGCTATACGATGATGAATCCGACTTTGGATCTTGGAGACTTCCGGGGGCTGCTGTTGGGGATATACTTTCTGGGTATCCTCACAGTTCCTTGATGACCCACAAGTATAGGGGGTGTATCGCAGAATTTTCGAGGGAAGTGAAACCCAATTTATTGATTCGACACAAGGGGAACCAAAGAATATTTATAAGCCTTAACAACTGAGTTGTCAATTCAGCTGCACCTGGAAACAATCTTGCTCACAACAGTTTATCAGTAGCAACAGTTTTGTAGTAGAAATAGCAAAGTAACAGCAGTAGTAAAGCAAAGACAGTAGTAACAAAAGCAGTAACCGTGGGATTCGAGTGCGGTTGGCATAGGGATGGATGGACGGGCGTTGCATGGACAAGATAATTCACATAGCAATCATAACATAGGGCAATTGCAGATAATTAAGATAAAGCATCCAAGTACTAGACAATCCTAGGCATGTGTTCCATATATAGTCATACGTGCTCGCAATGAGAACTTGCACAACATCTTTTGTCCTGCCAGCCCGTTTGCAACGGGGCCTCTAGGGAACTACTGGAAATTAAGGTGTTCCTTTTAATAGAGCACCGGAGCAAAGCATTAACACTCCATGAACACATGTGATCCTCACATCAAAGCCATTCCCTTCCGGTTATCCCGATTTCTGTCACTTCGGGGCCATAGGTTCCGGACAACAAGTGTGTATACAACTTGTAGATAAGACAAGAAACAATACTATCATAATGAATCAATAACATGTTCAGATCTGAAATCATGGCACTCGGGCCCTAGTGACAAGCATTAAGCACAACAAGTCGCAACAAAGTCATAAATCACTAATAAAAGATACTAGGCGCCATGGCCTAACAATCTGATGCCATTACATGAACGATCTCATCCAATCCCTACCATCACCATAGCCTACAGCGGGGGATTACTCACTCATATATGGAGGAAACATGGATGGTCGATGAAGAGTATGGTGGAGATCGATGGAGATGGCTCCGGGGGCACTTCCCTGTCCCGGCAGGGTGCCGGAACAGAGACTTTCTGTCCCCCAAATCTCCCCTTCAGTGGCGGCGGCGCAGCAGAACTTTTCGTGGAAAAACGTCGAACCCCCCGAAGTTTTTAGGTCAGAAGGCTTCTTATAGGCGAAGAGGGAGACCGAGGGGGTGCCTGGGGCCACCACACCATGCCCTGGCGCGGCCAGGCCCAGCCCGCGCCTGGGGGGTGTGGCCAGCCCCTGGCCCTCCTCCGTCTCGTATTCTGGCTCCTGGAGTCTTCTGGAAAAATAGGCACTTTGGCTTTTGTCCCGTCCAATTCCGAGAATATTCATTTTCTGACTTTCCTGGAACCAAAAACAGCAGAAAACAGGCAGCTGGCACTGTGGCTCTTGTTAATAGGTTAGTGCAAGAAATCATATGAAAAGTACTCCAAAGTGTGGTCAAAACACAAGAAAGTGGATAAAACCAAGCATGGAGCATCAAAAATCATAGATACATTTGCAATGTATCAACATCCCCAAGCTTAACTCCTGCTCGTCCTCGAGTAGGTAAGTGATAAAAAGAAAGAATAATTTTTTAGGTGACATGCACCATCAAAGATTTGACCAAAGTATTTGTAAACATTCAAAGCTGGGATCATAGTACTTCAATCATAACATGAAAGACAAAGTTCTAGCAATAAGACAAAGAGACTATGATGAAACATGAAAAGGCACAAACAAAAGATTCATGAATAACAATGCTTTGCAAGATGTTTGTTTGTTTCACATAAAGAAAACATAGCATAGTGGCATTCAACTTGTCCCTCATAGAGTAGCAAACAAAAATGCATAGGACACCTTCAAAGTTTACAAGAGTGACTAGATACAAATAGTTTAAAACAAGCAATATCAAGGTATGCACATAGAACTAAGAATGGCCACTATGCTCTCAAGAAAGTGCTCAAAGAATAAGTGGAGACTCAACAAGGAAATGAAATGGTTTTGAATAGTTTGAAAGGCTTCCAAATGCTGAAAGTATGGTACTCATTAGCTTTGAGCTCTCATTGCCCCTATCATAAGCATCTTTAATGTGGTTAAGGTGAAAGTGAGGTCCAATCTGAGTTATATGCTTGACAGAGTATAAACTAAAAATCCCAAGTCCCTTGAGTACGAGGGCCGCTCCTCATGCTACTCAACTTTAGTTACCGGTAAGTTCTTATCATCGTAAGTATGTGCGTATCATTGAGAACCGCCAACGGGGTACCCCTTGCCCGATGATACGGAAGAATCCCCATATCAAAATGACAAGGCAAGCGGACAATGAGTATCTCAGCAATCTTCTTATTTACCATGGGAAAGTGGTGCTTTTTTCTCTCTTTCCTCTTTTCATAAATATCTTTTTTTTTCTTTTTCTCAATAGCTATCTCTCTTTTTTATAAGAAGAATGCTTCATAGATATCATTATGGTTACGCTACAGGTTTCCACCATGTCAGCATGGATTAGACCAGCGGCCCAGGCGTTTCTCTAACACACATACATAACTCCATGGACTTACAAGCTCCCCTTTTATTTCACACCAATGACATCCGTAAACAAAAGAGCAAGGTATCAACTGGGTATATATTTACAAGTGTTGAAAGCGTTCCCCGTGACAGCACGGTTCTACTAATCCCCATCCTATAATTAGTAAGCATATAACTTTCATGGAGAGTTCACAATGGTTCAAGTTTATTAAGTGCGGGAAATAAAGTGTGCCATCAAGTTTGTGAGAGCTTTACTAACTAACTTTCTCATAACAAGCAAACATTTTATTCGGAAGAAAACAAGGCATATTGAATATGCACGGAAGTAGAAAATGATGCTAATAGGTAGGTATGGTGGACACTTTGGCAATATTTGGTTAAGGGAGTTGGAAACTTGAGTAAAACACTCAGTAAAAGTGAAGGCTAGCAATAGTAAGGGAGCGACAAACGAGAGAGCAATAATGGCCATAATCATGCAGAGCGACAAAACATCATTGATCAAAGCATAAAGTGATACTACAAGTTGAAAACTAAAGGATCATAAAGGCTTATGGTGACTTGGGATAGTCATAACATGGTGTGATCATGTGTCAAGTCAACCCAAATAAAGCATCAAAGGAGAATACCACTATACTATGCTCTAATATGCTAAAACAACGCATGATTCATCCAAGGCACATTAAGCAATCTCAATTGTTTATAACAAGTCATGCTACAGCAAATAATACTAAGCATAAAGCCAAAACAATATCAAGCATGGCATGACAAAGAATAGGCCACAGTCAAAAACAAGCTCTCTCTACCACTTAAGCATGAGCTTTCCTACTCTTTTCCAAACCAAACTATTTGAACACCAATGCATGAAAGAGGAGGTCCAACCAATTTATTCAGAAAACTAAGCAAACCACGCAAACTAAAAACCAAAACGAAAACGAAAAAGGAGACGCTCCAAGAACAACACAACTATGCATGAAACAATAAAAATGAAGTGTTTGGAAAAAACCTGGGATTTTTATTGATGAAGAAGGGGATGCCTTGGGCATCCCCAAGCTTTGACGCTTGTACTTCTTGGATGTTTCTTGGGGTGGCACGCGTGGCATCCCCAATCTTGAGCTTTAGTCCATCCTTCATCTCATTACTCATTCCTTCCATACACCTGAAATTTTTCCTTGATACAAAACTTCACACAATCTCATTAGCAACATTAGTGCACTTAAGATAAATAAATCTCAAGGTTAAGTTCTAACACCAAATAAACTTCCATTAGAACACTAGCTACTGTAGCACTTCCCTAAAAAATCTCAATTCCCCAAAAGAACTCAAGAAGGAACCAACAAGAAGCAAATGCAGAAAATGGCAGAAATCTGTCAAAACAGACTAGCAGTTAAAGACGAATTTTTTCGAAGACCTTATATTGCTCAAATCAAAAAGTGTTGAACAAACAAAAGGTAGATAACAACCTGGGTCAGAAGCACAAAAAATTACAGCTCATTCCGACATACAGATCTCTATCACGAATTTTTACGGTGAAGCGCAAAAATCTGTTTCGGGACAGCAACTTTCCCAATCATTACTTCTCTCTCATTAGAGGTTACTCTTGGCACAAAAAGCAAATAAAAAAAGGATAAGGAGAGGTTATTACAGAGGTAATAACTTCCAAGACGCAACTAAAACTCTTGGGTTATCTCGCAACAAGTACTTTTCTTTAACGCCTTTAAGTTAGGCATAAGGAAAAACTAAAATGAATAGAATAGAAGTAAGCGAAGATAATCATGGTGAAAACATTGTTTTGTTCAATGAAATCCTTTTGTTAACAAGGTTGATTAGGTCTTGTTACCAAAACAATTCCATATGAGACAAAACTTTGTATCCCACTAATGATTATGTTACCTCAACCTTGATAGCAATGGTCCCAATCATAATAGTTTCAAATTTTTCTCTTCGTATGGGACAATATATTTCTCCAACTTGAATGCCCTCAACATGTTCAATTGAATTCAAACCATAAGTCCTTTCAATCTTCTTGGGGAAATAGATAGTATGTTCCTTGTCATTGACATTGAAGGTCACCTTCCCTGGGTTACAATTAATAATAGCTCCTGCAGTATTTAAGAAAAGGTCTCCCAAGAATAATAGACATATTATCATCTTCAGGCATAAAAGTTCGAGAGGATGCTCTCATAAGGAATATGAGTTGAAGTAAAAGAGAGCATCAAGGAGCAAATTCAAAACACATTTAAGTCTAACCCACTTCCTATGCATAGGAATCATGTAAGCAAATAAATTTGCAAAGAACAAAGTGACAGGCATAGGAAGATAAAACAAGAGTAACTTCAAAACTTTCAGCACATAGAGAGGTGTTTCAATACCATGAAAACTCCTACCACCATATTTTCCTCTCTCAAAATAATTTTCAGTAGCCTCATGAATAAACTCAACAATATAACTATCACATAAATCATGCTTTTCATGATCTACAAGCACTAGAGCCTTATCATAAACATTTTCAAAGGAAACCCCGGGAACATAACATTCATCCTCCTTTAGTAAGCATGGAGGACAATCAAATAATGTAAGGGATAAAGAGTTACTCTCATTAGAAGGTAGGCATGGGTAGCTAATCCATTCTTCCTCCTTTTGTTCATCACTCTCCTCCTCTTTTTCATCTAAGGAGATTTCAGGTTCATCAATTTCTTCTTCCATAGGAGCCTGCAAGGCATTAGTCTCTTCCATAGGGTCCTGCAAGGCATCAGTCTCTTCCATTTGTGGAAAACATCTATTAAAATACTCAAGAATATAGCCATTTTCATCCTTGTAATTATCAAAGCAAAATTTAAGTATACCATACACCTCACACTTATAAGGTGAATCATACATATTTTCAAGCAAACTAGCGAGTTCAAATGCACCCTTGCAAGCAATAAATTCCTCAACTTGTTCCACATCATAAAGATCATAATTTCCCTTAACATAGGAAGATATGGTAACATTATCATTGTACTCACATTGAAAAGGGAGGTGTTTGTACCTCCTACAGCAACAAGATTTATCAAAGCAATAAGTAACATTATAAGTAGAGCACACGTTTCTAGCAATGGTATACAATCTATCAATTTGTTCCCATAAGTGTTTCCCTTTTTGTGACAAGCGGTGTTCCTTATAATAATATTTTTCATCTTCCGTGAACCCACCTTGCCAATAAGATTCCATTTCAAAGAAACCAACCATTGACAACAAGCATGACAAAGCAAGATAATAACGGACCAACGAAAATAATAACTAGAGTAGGGACTAATTTTTTTGTATTTTTGATAAAGAAACAAGCAAGCAAGGAGAAAGATAAACTTAGCTTGAATAATAGTGAATCCAAGTGAACTTGATAAATAAAGCTATGCTCCCCGACAATGGTGCCAAAAAATAGTTTTGATGACCCACAAGTATAGGGGTGTATCGCAGTATTTTTGAGGGAAGTGAAACCCAATTTATTGATTCGACACAAGGGGAGCCAAAGAATATTTATAAGCCTTAACAACTGAGTTGTCAATTTAGCTGCACCTGGAAACAATCTTGCTCACAACAGTTTATCAGTAGCAACAATTTTGTAGTAGGAATAGCAAAGTAACAGCAGTAGTAAAGCAAAGACAGTAGTAACAAAAGGAGTAATAGTGGGATTCGAGTGCGGTAGGCATAAGGATGGATGGACGGGCATTGCATGGACAAGATAATTCACATAGCAATCAGAACATAGGGCAATTGCAGATAAATAAGATAAAGCATCCAAGTACTAGACAATCCTAGGCATGTGTTCCATATATAGTCATACGTGCTCGCAATGAGAACTTGCATAACATCTTTTGTCCTGCCAGCCCGTTTGCAGCGGGGCCTCTAGGGAACTACTGGCAATTAAGGTGCTCCTTTTAATAGAGCACCGGAGCAAAGCATTAACACTCCATGAACACATGTGGTCCTCACCTCAAAGCCATTCCCTTCCAGTTATCCTGATTTCTGTCACTTCGGGGCCATAGGTTCCGAACGACAACGTGTGTATACAACTTGTAGATAAGACCAGAAACAATACTATCATAATGAATCAATAACATGTTCAGATCTGAAATCATGGCACTCGGGCCCTAGTGACAAGCATTAAGCACAACAAGTCGCAACAAAGTCATAAAGCACTAATAGAAGATATTAGGCACCATGCCCTAACAATCTGATGCCATTACATGAACGATCTCATCCAATCCCTACCATCCCCATAGCCTACAGCGGGGGATTACTCACTCATAGATGGAGGAAACATGGATGGTCGATGAACATGATGGTGGAGATCGATGGAGATGGCTCCGGGGGCACTTTCCCGTCCCGACAGGGTGCCGGAACAGAGAATTTCTGTCCCCCGAATCTCCCCTTCGGTGGCGGCGGCGCAGCGGAACTTTTCATGGAAAAACGTCGAACCCCCCGAAGTTTTTAGGTCAGAAGGCTTCTTATAAGCGAAGAGGGAGACCGAGGGGGTGCCTGGGCCACCACACCATGCCCTGGCGCGGCCAGGCCCAACCCACGCCTGGGGGGGGTGGCCAGCCCCTGGCCCTCCTCTGTCTCGTATTCTGGCTCCTGGAGTCTTCTGGAAAAATAGGCACTTTGGCTTTTGTCCCGTCCAATTCCGAGAATATTCATTTTCTGACTTTCCTGGAACCAAAAACAGCAGAAAACAGGCAGCTGGCACTATGGCTCTTGTTAATACGTTAGTCTAAGAAATCATATGAAAAGTACTCCAAAGTGTGGACAAAACACAAGAAAGTGGATAAAACCAAGCATGGAGCATCAAAAATTATAGATACATTTGCAATGTATCATTCCTCACTGACCAGGATGGCCCACTTCGGGTTAGAACTTGGCTTCACGGGCGGCCCAGTCAGGGAGAAAAGACGGAGTCTAGGCCGGCTACGGGAAGGCCCAGAAGACTTACCAACATAGGCCCATAGTGTTACTTGTAGTTCAAGATGTACTCTGTAACCGACTCTTAGTCGTAGTCGGATAGAACTCTCCTGTAAACCCTAGGGAGGATATCTATATAAGCCATCCTAGGGAGAGCCTTTAGGGCACCCTCAATAGTCTACAATCTCAACTCGCACAGGCGAACCCTTGTAACCCATATTCTGGCTCTGCCGTATTACTGGATTACTAGCAGGAGTAGGATCTGTCCAAAGCTGGCGGATTCGAACCTGGGTAAACTTGTGTGCTCACTGTCCCGGAACACCGTACGTCTCACACCCCTCTCTTCCGCACGCCTCGAGAACTCCCTCATGGCGTACATGTCATCAATCCGACGACATATAATGCTGCAAAATCTTTCCAATGGCATGGTAATAGGCATATTATAAATTTTGAATGAAACAGTTGACTGATAAGGGGTGTTAGTGAAAGTGAAACTTTCAATGAAAGTTTTGGTGAGCACGGCATATTGCTCACTCCCATCCTGCATGTAAGTGGTTAGACCAACCCTCTGAACAAGAAGTAGGAAATCATCAAGGATCCCTACAGCTTGCTGATACGTCCATTTTGCATCACTATTCTATATCATAATTTACTGTTATTCATTGATATATTTCATATTAAGAGATGATACTTATGTTATTTCATCTATTTTTGCATGGTTGATGACTTTTGGAGGATGGACCACTGAAGCCAGGATTCTGACGGAAAAGGCACTGTTTGGAGGCAAAATTCGCGAAGATCAGAAAATTCCGGAAAATATATGGAAAATCCTATTTTTCCAGAAGACGAAGGAAGCCAGAAGGGGGAGCATAGATGGGCCACAGGAGGCCCACACCACCCCCTGGCGCAGGCCACCCTAGGTCACGCCACCAGGTGGTGTGGCCACCCTGGCCCACCTCTGGCTCTGCTCTTTGGCATATATAATCCTCCCGAAACCCTATGACTCGGGGGGCGACCATAGAATGATTCCGCCGCCTCTGCGGGGCAGAAAACTGTTGAGAGAGAAAGAGCTCTCCGGCAGGAAGAAATCTGCCAGGGAAATTTCTTCCCGGAGAGGGGAGATCGTCGCCATCAACACCGTCATCAAGCTAGACTTCATCGGGATCATCATCACCATCATCTCCATCATCATCTCCACTAGCACCATCATCACCACTCCATACCTCTATAACAATTGGGTTGAATCTTGCATAGTTCTTAGGGGAAACTTTCTAGGTGTTGATTACTTGTTGTAGTTGATGCTATTGAGTAGAACCATTGAATTATCGTTCATGTTCAGATTGTTACTTATCATTATTTCATCTCTGATCTTGATCCATATGATGTCTCGTGAGTAGTTCGTTTAGTTTTTGAGGACATGGGAGAAGTCATGTTGTTAGTAGTGGAATTGTGTTGAGAAAGATTGATGACCCACAAGTATAGGGGGTGTATCGCAGTATTTTCGAGGGAAGTGAATCCCAATTTATTGATTCTACACAAGGGGAGCCAAAGAATATTTATAAGCCTTAACAACTGAGTTGTCAATTCTGCTGCACCTAGAAACAATCTTGCTCACAACAGTTTATCAGTAACAATAGTTTTGTAGTAGCAATAGTAAAGTAATAGCAGTAGTAAAGTAAAGACAGTAGTAAGAATTGCAGTAAATAGTAGGATTCGAGTGCGGTAGGCATAGGGATGGATAGACGGGCGTTGCATGGACAAGACAATTCACATGGCAATCAGAACATAGGGCAATTGCAGATAAATAAGATAAATCATCCAAGTACTAAATAATCCTAGGCATGTGTTCCATATATAGTCATATGTGCTCGCAATGAGAACTTGCACAACATCTTTTGTCCTGCCAGCCCGTTTGTAGCGAAGCCTCAAGGGAACTACTAGCAATTAAGGTGCTCCTTTTAATAGAGCACCAGAGCAAAGCATTAACACTCCGTGAACACATGTGATCCTCACATCAAAGCCATTCCCTCCGGTTATCCCGATTTCTATCACTTCGGGGCCATTGGTTCCGGACAAGTGTGTATACAACTTGCAGGTAAGACCATAAACAATACTATCATAATGAATCAGATCTAAAATCATGGCACTCAGGCCCTAGTGACAAGCATTAAGCATAACAAGTCGCAACAAAGTCAAAAAGCACTAATAGAAGATACTAGGAACCATGCCCTAACAATCCGATGCCATTACAATGAACGATCTCATCCAATCCCGACCATCCCTATATCCTACAACGGGGGATTACTCACTCATAGATGGGGGAAACATGGATGGTTGATGGAGAAGCGATGGTGATGATGATGGCGATGATCTCCTCCAATTCCCCGTCCTGACAGGGTGCCAGAACGGAGTTTCTGGTTCCGAATCACGAAATCTGGTGGTGGCGGCGAAGCAAAACTCCTTCTGGAAAAACGTCGAACCCCCTGAGTTTTTAGGTCAGAAGGCAACTTATAGGCGAAGAGGGAGAACGAGGGGTGTCTGGGGCGGCTAGACCACCCCCTGGCGCGGCTAGGCCCATCCCGCGCGGCCAGGTGGTGTGGCTGGGCCCTAGCCCCACTCCATCTCGTATTCTGGCTCCGAGAGTCTTCTGGTGAAATAGGAATTTTGGCATATTTTCTGGGATTTTTCCTGATAGTTGATTTTCTGCACAAAAACTAGACACCAAAGTAATTCTGCTGAAAACAGCGTCAGTCCGTGTTAGTTGCATCCAAATCACACAAGTTTAGAGGAAAACTGATAGCAAAAGTGCTCAGGAAAGTAGATACGTTTTGGATGTATCAACTCCCCCCAAGCTTAGCTTATTGCTTGTCCTCAAGCAATTCAGTTGAAAACTAAGTGCGATAAAAGAAACTTTCACGAACACATTTGCTTCATATGATGTATATATTCTCAGCATATGATCAACTACTTAGACATTTCATAATAAGGAGTATGCAACTAAGTTTACTTAATAGGTAATGCAAGCTATGAAGAGATTCAACTCAAAAATAGTAAGTAGCATGAAACATAAACATAAGCAACATTACAATGCTCATAACAAGGTATGATAGAGTGGTATCTCGCTTGCCTTTGATTGTAGAGCAAACATAAATGCCAAGGCACCTCTGAAGTTCAAGTGAAGACTAGAAGTAAAGATAGCAAAGATACAAGCATCAACATCATAACACAAATAATCAAGTTTTGAGACAAGCACATTATAGTAAGAATGACAACTATGCTCTCAGGAAAGTGCTCAAAGAATGTGTGGAGACTCAACAAGGGAATGAGAAGGTTTTGAATAGTTTGAAAGGCTTCCAAATGCTGAAAGTATGGTACTCATTAGCTTTGAGCTCTCATTTCCCCTATCATAAGCATCTTTAAATGGTTACGGTTAAAGTGACACAACTAAGAGGATATGCTTGACAAGTTATAAGCTAAAATCTCATGCCCCTTACTTACGAGTACCGGACCTCATGCTACTCAACTCCAGTCACAAGTAAGCTCTTGTCATTGTAAGTACATATGTATCATAGAGAACCACCAACGGGGTACCCCTTGCACATGATACAGGAGCTATCCCATAATCAAAATGACAAGGCAAGCAGACAATGAGCATCTCAGCGATATTTTATTTGCTATTTGCATAGGTTTTTATTGAGGATGCTTCATAGAATGCTCATTATGGTTATGCTGCAAGTTTCCACCATGATTAGGCATGGCTTAGGCTAGCGGCCCAGGCGTTTCTCTAACACACATACAAACTCCATGATCTTACAAGTCCCCCTTTTATTTCACACCGTCGGGATCCATAAGCAAAAGAATCATGATATCAACGAGGTACAAAGTACCAGTGCAATGTTGAAAGCGTTCCCCATGATACATGGTTCTGCTAACTTCAACTTATAAAGCGCAAGCATATACGCAACAAAGATGGATGCAATGGTTCAAGATTATTAAGTGCAAGAAGATAAAGTGTGCCATCAAGTTCGTGAGATCTTTACTAACTAACTTTTTCATAACATATAGACATTTTATTCGGAAGAAAACAAGTCATACTTAATATGCACGGAATAGCAAACAATGCTAATAGGTACGTATGGTGGACACTTTTGGCAATAATTGGTTTAAGGGAGTTGGAAACATGAGTAAAATATACTCGGTGTAAGTGAAGGCTAGCAATAGTAAGGGAGCGACAAACGAGAGAGCAATAACTGTCATAATCATGCTTGCAACAAAACAGGACTAATCATGGCATGAAAGTGATTCAAGACCCTCAAGGCAAAATAATTCATCGAGGCTTGACTGATTATTTTAGTCATATGCATGTGTGAGCATGTGCCAAGTCAATTCAAATGAAACATTCAGAGGAGTATACCACGGTGTCATACCAAGTTATGAATAGAGTAACGCAAGCAAACATTCATATGACATGCTACAAACTATTAGCAAGCTGGAACTAATCATATGAAAGCAAGGACTATTAAGCATCCATAAATAACATACACCCTACATGAACATGCCCACAATGATGAGTATATGTACAAAAATGAAAACAAATAGAGTTTGTTACCAGCCTCTTACCACACCTCACATTGTCATTAATCCTCTGATGACCCACAAGTATAGGGGGTGTATCACAGTATTTTCGATAAGTAAGAGTGTCGAACCCAACGAGGAGCAGAAGTTGCTGGCTAGTGGTATGGATCAGGAATTTTCTGCAAATACTTAGCAAACAGATTTTTAGGGGGTTTCGATAAAGCAAGTAAACAAAGTACGAGTAAATGAAAGACAGTAAGAATGAATGCAGCAAGTGGCCCAATCCTTTATGCAGCAAAGGACAAGCCGGTTGTATTTCTATAGATGACCAAACGTTCTCGAGGACACATGGGAAGACTGTCAAGTGCTTTCGCTTCATATAGTCGATTAATCTTCTTTAGCTTGCTAAGTGTTGTGTGGGTGAACCTGTGCTAATGTACCGCCCCATCCAAGAATAATACATACTTGTGATTATACCCCTTGCAAACATCCGTAAGTACAAGGAAGTAATTAAGGTACAAACCTAACCACAGCTTTAAACTCTAAGACCCTTACGTCCCTTGTGCAATGGTTTCCTAACGGGGGGTTCAAGTTTCTGTCACTCCGGCAACCCCTACGATTAGTAGCCAAATACACAATGCATTCCCCTAGGCCCATATAGGTGAAGTGTCATGTAGTCGACGTTCACATGACACCACTAGAAGAAGTACACCACAACTTAAATAACAATCTATTGAATCTTTCTCAATGCAACTCCACTACTAACAACAAGACTTCTCCCATGTCCTCAAGAACAAAACGAACTACTCACAAGACATCATATGGATCATGATCAGAGATGGAATAATGATGTATAACAATCTGAACATAAACAATAATTCAATGGTTCACTCAATAGCATCAACTACAAAGAGTAATCAACACCGGGAAAGTTTCCCCTATGAACTATGCAAGATTCAATGCAATTGTTACAGCAATATGGAGATGGTGATGAGGGTGCTGATGGTGATGATGGTGGTGATGATGATGATCCCGATGAAGTCCAGCTTGATGGTGCTGATCACTGGCGATGATCTCCCCTCTCCGGGAAGGAATTCCCCTGGCAGAAATCTGTCTGCCGGAGAGATCTTTCTCTCTCGGTGTTTTCCGCCCCGCAGAGGCGGCGGAATCTTTCTGTGGTCGCTCCCCGAGTCTTAGGGTTTCGTGGGGATGATATACACCAGAAGGGAGAGGCTGGAGTGGGCCAGGGCGGCCACACCACTCCCTGGCGCGACCTAGGCCTGCCCACACCATGGGGTGGTGTGGGCCCCCTGTGGCCCACCTCCACTCCATATTCTGGCATCCTGAGTCTTCTGGAAAAATAGGAGTTTCTGTATATTTTCCCGTATTTTCTGATCTTCGCGAATTTTGCCTCCAAACAACACCTTTTCCATCAGAATCCTAACTACAGCGGTCCATGCTCCAAAAGTCATCAACCATGCAAAAATAGATGAAATAACATAAGTATCACCTCTCAATACGAAATATATCAATGAATAATAGTGAATTAAGACATAGAATAGTGATGCAAAATGGACGTATCAACTCCCCCCAAGCTTAGACTTCGCTTATCCCCAAGCGAAACTGAGCTCAATAAACATGACCTCAGGTTTATGGAGTGAAGAGTCGATAAAAGAATACGGACAAGAAGCATCACATTCATCAAAAGCATAGATCATAATAGAAGACAACTCCCTATTATATAACTAAACTTGCAATGAGTAAAGGAAACACAATAAAGATACATAAAGTGAATCATAATTGGTAATGGCAAACTTAGCTCTTGGTCGAAGAATAGTTGATAATTTGCTGGAGTTCACAAATAGCTGGATTTTTCAATGATAGCTTTCAAAGTAGTAAACATCAAGATAAGAGAAATGTGCAAAACAAGGAACATAAGAAACATTATTGAATAAATCATCATATGAATGAATGAAACACATCAACTCAAAATACTTGCTGAGATAGAAGGGAGTAGGTTTACTGACTCAACTACAAGGTAAAAGAAAGGGCCCTTCAAAGAGGGAAGCAGGGATTGCAAGTCTCATAAAGATCTCCCAAAAATTATGATACTTACTAGCTTTCAGCTCTCATTGCCCCTATCATAGGCATCTTTAGGTGATTAAGGTTAAAGTGAGGTCTAATCTGAGTTATATGCTTGACAGACTATAAACTGAAAATCCCAAGTCCCTTGAGTACGAGGGCCGCTCCTCATGCTACTCAACTTTAGTTACCGGTAAGTTCTTGTCATCGTAAGTATGTGCATATCATTGAGAACCGCCAACGGGGTACCCCTTGCCCGATGATACGGAAGAATCCCCATATCAAAATGACAAGGCAAGCAGACAATGAGTATCTCAGCAATCTTCTTATTTACCATGGGAATATGGTGCTTTTTTCTCTCTTTCCTCTTTTCATAGTATCTCTTTTTTTCTTTTCTTTTTCTCAATAGCTATATCTCTCTTTTTTTATAAGAATAATGCTTCATAGATATCATTATGGTTACGCTGTAGGTTTCCACCATGTCAGCATGGATTAGACTAGCGGCCCAGGCGTTTCTCTAACACACATACATAACTCCATGGACTTACAAGCTCCCCTTTTATTTCACACCGACGACATCCGCAAACAAAAGAGCAAGGTATCAACTGGGTATATATTTACAAGTGTTGAAAGTGTTCCCCGTGACAACACGGTTCTGCTAATCCCCAGCCTATAATTTGCAAGCATATAACTTTCATGGAGAGTTCGCAATGGTTCAGGTTTATTAAGTGCAAGAAAGTAAAGTGTGCCATCAAGTTCGTGAGATCTTTAATCGCTAATTTTCGCATAACAAGTTTAATTTGGGAGGTAGACAAAACAGGAATTTACTTGGAATAGCAATAATGCTACTAGGTAGGTATGGTGGACACAAATGGCAAAGGTTTTGGTTTAAAGGAGGTGGATGCACGAGAGGAATACCCTCTCAGTACAGGTTTTTGGCTAGCAAGGCTGGGTAGCAAGTACAAGAGTTGAAGGAAACAAACAAACATACAAGTGATAAAGACAAACATGCAATCTTCCTTGGAAGCACAAAAGATCTTAACTAGAGAATACTAGACTTATGAGCAAATCAAGAAAGAGAGATGATGAAATTATTTTTCTTTAGAGTACTTCTATCTTTTTTCCATTCAACTCTTAAAAATAGTGTTGCTACTGACCGAGCCAGGTTTGCCAAAACCAACTAAATTAACTCAATGATCCCAAAGTGATACCAATACTAACAACAAGATCAATCATATAACCACGAATTGAAAACTAATATAAGCTATGCAAAAGAGTGAATGATAGAACTTCTCATTAATACTCCATAACAGCAACTCACACCAAGGGATACAAATCTAACGAGAGAGGGGACACTTCCATAATGCAAACCATACTACACAATAACTCCTCTATTCATGATATGACTCTACTAATAAGGTAAAAAGATAGAAGATAGTGATATGATACCGCGACACTCCCCCAAGCTTGGAACAAACCAAGGGGATGCCAAACCTGATGACGAATTACTCCTTAGGTGGTGGTGGTATCCTCCCATCTTCGTCCATCTTCCAGGGTAAAGGCTTCCCATCAACAAAGGACATCGTGGTTTCCAACATCCTGAAACTTGCAGCAGCACTTATGTGTTTAAATCTAGCCTCATACTCACAGTTTTGATTTTGAACGTCATAGAACTGTGCTTGCAATTCGTTGGTTGTTTGGCGGAGTTAAAGGACTTTGTCTTTGAGTTCAGCAGTCTCCTTTTGGTGCTCGGTGATGAGTTCAGAATAAATTTTATGGATGATGTCCACTTCGCGCTCCGCCATCTTCCTGTACCTAAAGATTTCTTGCTCCAATGCTTCCATCTTGTCCTCCAGACTTCCTTCACCTTTAGGGCCTTGAACCTCCTTAATCCGGACCTCCCCACCTTCGAGCAACAACTCCTTGGGATGGATCTTCAATTCTCTCATGTATGGGTTGATGATATCCTCAAAAGAATCCCCCTTGGATGATCCAGAAGAAGACATTGTGGCTCCAAATCTGGGACTCTACCTGGCAGAAACAGATCGAAATAAAAACACGACGAAAACACGATATATGGACCTCGGGGGATCCGGGAGGGTTATATATTACGAAGTTTCATGTCAAAAGGAAGGTACTGGGAGAAAACGGGTCAGAGACGGAGTCCTGGGTGGCCTCACCACCTGGTGGCGCGGCCAGGGGTGGGCCCGCGCCATGGGGTGGTGTGGGCCACCCCGGCTCTGGTTCCGTCCCTTTTTCGCTTCGAAACTTTCCTTATTGACTGAAAACTGCAAAAATATAGTTGGATTGTACTTTCGCGGAACTTTTCTTACCAGAACTGTTACCTATTTGAATACGGACTCTGAAGGTCTCTGAATTTGGTATCTAGTAGATTCTTCCGGGGTCATCTCTTGAATATCATCGATATCTTCATCTTCATACACTTATTACTTGAGTCATAAAACCCTTCTCTTCCTTATTACACCATTGTCTCCACTTCCTGGGAATTTCTTTCACACAAAACTTCACACAGTTCTTATTAGCAACATTAGTATAAGTGAAGTGATAAAACCTTTTGAGTCCAAATTCAACTGAAAACCATCAAAGCATAAGATACTGTAGCAACTCCTTACGAAAACCCAAAAAGAATTCAAAAAGAAGATCGAATAAAGAAGCAGATGCAAGAGTAGCTAAATCTGTCAAAACAGACCAGCAGGTAAAGATCAATTTTTTCGAAACTCTTTTGTTGCTCGAATCAAAAAGTGCAAAACTAACGAAAGTTAAATAACAACCTGGGGCAGAAGAACAAAAAATTACAGCTCAATCCGACTTATAGAGATCTCTCACGAATTTTTACGATGAAGCACAAAAATCTGTTTCGGGAAAGCAACTCCCCCAAATCTTACTTCTCTCTCATTAGAGGTTGATCTTGACACAAAAACCAAACAAAATGGATAAGGAGCAGTTATTACTGAAGTAATAACTTCCAAGACTCAAAGAAACAAAAACAAACTGAAAGCAAAAAAAAACAAATTGGGTTGTCTCCCATAAAGCTCTTTCTTTATAGCCATTAAAATGGGCATGATAATTTTGAAGAAGCTCTCATAGGGATATGATTTGAAGTGAAAGAGAGCATTAAGAAGCAAAAACACACACATTTAAGTCTAACCCACTTCCTATGCAAGGGTATTTTGTAAACAAACAAGTTATTGAAACCAAAGGCAACTTGCATAAGAAGGCAAAAGAAGCGCAACATAAAAACTTTTAGCATAAAATGAGGAAACTTGAGATTATTGAGATGCATAAGAACACTTTTCCCTCTCTCATAATAACTTTCAGTATCATGCATAAACTTAACAATATAGCTATCACAAGGGCCATCATAGCAATGATCACTTATTCTAACAGAAAACACGGGAATATTAGCTCTCATAACACTACTTTGTGAAACAATATTAGAGGTATCCTTACAAAGGATAATGTGTCCCTCTTTTTCATACTTAGTAACAAAGTCTTTCACACTTGCTATTATAGGTTCATCAACCATTTGTTTATCAGGTTCAATAGCCTTATTCATACTTTCATTAACCATACTAGCTATCATAGAATGTTCCTTTACCTTAACTGGGAAAGGCATTTTCTCAATATAAGGTTCAGGTAAAACATGATTAGCAGTATAAACTTCAGTAGTTCTTGCAGGAACACTCTTAACAACATCTTTATAAGGTTCATGATACTTATTCCACTTCTTTTTAGGCACTTCAATGTAGGAAGCAAAAGCTTTAAAATAAGAAGCAATAGCTTGAGAGTCTAGACCATAAGCATTTTTAATATTTTGAAAGTCATCAGTTCCCATAAAAGATTCAATGCATTCATAATCATAATTTATACCCGACTTTCTACCTTTGTCATTCTTCCAAGCTTCAGCATTATCTTGAATACGATCTAGAATGTCCCATTTAGCTTCTTCTTCCATACGAGTGAATGATCCAGCACAAGAAGCATCCAATAAATCCTTATCATGTAGAGGGAGCCTTGCATAAAAGTTGTTGATAATAATATTGTTGGGGAGCTCAGGAATGGGACATTTGAGCATTAGTAACTTCAATCTCCCCCAAGCTTGAGCTGTACTATCTCCATCAAGAGGCCAAAAGTTGTATATTTGATTCCAATCTTTATGAATCTCACTAGGAGGATAAAACTTTGAATAAAAGAGAGGCACTATTTCCTCCCATTCCAGAGCTTGACCATTCTTCATCAGCTTATACCATTCCTCAGCTCTTCCTTTCAGTGATAATGAGAATAACTTCTTCTTAACTTGATCTATAGTGATACCTGCACACTAGAACAACCCGCATAATTCGTGTATAAAGAGTAAATGATCACCGGGATGGACAATTCCATCCCAACATAGTAGTTATCCATAACACGATCAATAATTCTTGTAGGTATTTTGAAAACATCTTTCTCAGCAGGTGGTGGCTTATCTACTACCTTGGCAGTGGTAGTAGCATTACCAAATAAGAAACTCAGCGAATTATCCATAACGAAAATAAAGCAACTAGCAGAAGTAAACAATACTCACAGTAGAAGTTTCCTTTACTAGTTCCACTCGCCAATAGCGCTTCACTCCCTGGCAACGGCGCTAGAAAATAGTCTTGATGACCCACAAGTATAGGGGGTGTATTGCAGTATTTTTGATAAGTAAGAGTGTCGAACCCAACGAGGAGCAGAAGGTGCTGGCTAGTGGTATGGATCAGGAATTCCCTGCAAATACTTAGCAAACGGATTTTTAGGGGTTTTCGATAAAGCAAGTAAACAAAGTACGAGTAAATGAAAGACGGTAAGAATGAATGCAGCAAGTGGCCCAATCCTTTATGCAGCAAAGGACAAGACGGTTGTATTTCTATAGATGACCAAACGTTCTCGAGGACACATGGGAAGACTATCAAGTGCTTTTGCTTCATATAGTCGATTAATCTTCTTTAGCTTGCTAAGTGTTGTGTGGGTGAACCTGTGCTAATGTACCGCCCCATCCAAGACTAATACATACTTGTGATTATACCCCTTGCAAACATCCGTAAGTACAAGGAAGTAATTAAGGTAGAAACCTAACCATAGCTTTAAACTCTAAGACCCTTACGTCCCTTGTGCAATGGTTTCCTAACGGGGGTTCAGGTTTCTGTCACTCCGGCAACCCCTACGATTAGTAGCCAAATACACAATGCATTCCCTTAGGCCCATATAGGTGAAGTTTCATGTAGTCGACGTTCACATGACACCACTAGAAGAAGTACACCACAACTTAAATAACAATCTATTGAATCTTTCTCAACGCAACTCCACTACTAACAACAAGACTTCTCCCATGTCCTCAAGAACAAAACGAACTACTCACAAGACATCATATGGATCATGATCAGAGATGGAATAATGATGTATAACAATCTGAACATAAACAATAATTCAATGGTTCACTCAATAGCATCAACTACAAAGAGTAATCAACACCGGGAAAGTTTCCCCTATGAACTATGCAAGATTCAACGCAATTGTTACAGCAATATGGAGATGGTGATGAGGGTGCTGATGGTGATGATGGTGGTGGTGGTGATGATGATGATGATCCCGATGAAGTCCAGCTTGATGGTGGTGTTTATGGCGACGATCTCCCCTCTCCGGGAAGGAATTCCCCCGGCAGAAATCTGTCTGCCGGAGAGATCTTTCTCTATCGGTGTTTTCCGCCCCGCAGAGGCGGCGGAATCTTTCTGTGGTCGCTCCCCGAGTCTTAGGGTTTCGTGGGGATGATATACACCAGAGGGGAGAGGCTGGAGTGGGCCAGGGCGGCCACACCACTCCCTGGCGCGGCCTAGGCCTTCCCGCGCCATGGGGTGGTGTGGGCCCCCTGTGGCCCACCTCCACTCCATATTCTGGCATCCTGAGTCTTCTAGAAAAATAGGATTTTCCGTATATTTTCCCGGATTTTCTGATCTTCGCGAATTTTGTCTCCAAACAGCACCTTTTCCATCAGAATCCTGACTTCAGCGGTCCATGCTCCAAAAGTCATCAACGATGCAAAAATAGATGAAATAACATAAGTATCACCTCTCAATATGAAATATAAAAATGAATAATAGTGAATTAAGACATAGAATAGTGATGCAAAATGGACGTATCATCCTCATTATTGCCCTTCACTTATGTGGCTTGAATAATAACATGAAACCAAAACCCACTGAGGACTGCTGAACCCTGCAACAAAACTCACAAAACCAAAGAAGAACAACAAATATTTTTGGTGTTTTCGATTTTTAAAACATGAACCAAAAAGGGAAGAACAAGCAAAGCAAAATCTTTTTGGGTTTTTCGAATAGTTCAAATGAAACAAGCAAACCAAGGCAAAAAGGAAGAAGCAAACCAAAGAGAAACAACAGAAATATTTTTGGTCTTTTTGTGTTTTAGAAAGCAAAAGCAAAGAAAGAACGAAAACTAAAAAGAGAACGGAACATGAATATACAAAGTATCGATGCAAAATGATATGGAGATGAGTGCGATGTCGGAGTACCTCCCCCCAAGCTTAGGCTTTTGGCCTAAGTGGGTGTCAATCCCAAGATGGCTAGGATGGAGCGCCTCCGTAGTACGGTGAGGAGGTACCCTCATCTTGGTGCGAGCTCGAGGACACCCCACCATAATGCGCAGAGTAATCATAGGAGGGCACATCCTCCTGGTGCTGCCTGTGGAAACCCAGCAAGCGGAGCTGCTCGTCCACCTCCTCCTTGGAGCACGACCATGGCCTTCTATGAACACTAAACAAAGTATATTGCGGCAAAGGGATCTCCCTCTCATCACCGTCAGTAAACAACATCCTATATACTAGACTGTCCAAATCAGAATCAACAGTGACAAACTGATGTGTTTTCATAGCAGCAAGATCAAGCCTTTGTGGTGCCAATAAAGTATCATTGGGGTCCACTGAAAGCTCTAATGCATTGACCATACGTGAAGTGATGATGCCCCCATAGATAGGCCCCCTAGCAGCTAGGCGGCGAGCAATAAGAGAGCCAAGATTGTACAGAGTATCATTGTTAAGCGCAGCAGCAAGGAAGGCTAAATGATAGTTGGAGATATTACTCGTATTCTCCCTACCAAGAACGCTAGTAGCAAGATAATATGTAAAGTATCTAAGAGCAGGGAGTTGGATGTTTCTTATCTTTCCGCCCTGAGCTACATGGTCGTCGTCATTGGTCACACCCCGATAGAGCTCCAGCAAATCAGCGGGTCGCCCTTGAATCTTCTTCACGGTCCCCGTCATGCCCACACCTACAATACTGCAAAATCTTTCCAATGGCATGATAAAGGGCAGATTATAAATTCTGAAAGAGACAGTTGACTGATAGGGTGTGTTAGTAAACACGAAGCTCTCAACAAAAGTTTTGGTGAGCATAGCGTATTGCTCACTCTCATCTTGCATGTATGAGGTCAAACCAACCCTCTAAATCAGTAGCAAGAAATCATCAAGAATCCCTGCAGCTTGTAAGAAAGTAAAACAAGGAAAAGTAGATGGGTGAGCATCCCAATCATCTCCTTCATTACCAATGCGAGGTGCAATGAGATCTTCGTTGTATGCTGCCTAAACTGAGAGGCTGATCTTGAGGGCCTTGACCTCCTAGGTGCATCCCTCTCAAATATTTCTCCAAAGGTATGGTTTTTCATGTTTGATATTCTGAAATTTAAACATCTATTAAACAAGTGATTGCAAAGTGAATATAATGAAGGGCACTACTCATAGGGACTTATAAGAGGCCTAAGCATGCATCAAAACTATATCTCTAAGCACCAAACAAGCTTACAAGCTCTCATAACCTGTCACCTACAGCAGCAAAATAATCAATATATAAACCACTAAACACAAATCTACTTGGACAAGCGAAGGAGTCACATACCGGAGAACAAATGCTCCAAATTTCAGCAGCAAAGATGGGCTGAGCAAGGAGATTGAAAAATCGAGGGCAAGCACATCAAGAACGTGATTTTGAGCAATGAACTGGTGTTTTCTCGGGAGAGAGAAAAAAGTGGCAAGAGAGAGAGTGAGTGGAGGGCTAGGGGTGGCCCACACCATAGGCAGGCGCGCCCTAGGGCTGGCCGCGCCATCAGGTGGTGTGCCTTCCTGGTGGGCCCCCTGGTACCTTCCAGGCACTCCTCTGCCCCTTTTTTCACGTAAAAATTTAATATGAATTTTCTGGAATTTTTTGAGGCACGTTATTTTTGAGCAATTTTCAGGCATAGATGAATGATTTTCTAACAGAAAGTGGTTTTTGGAAAGATGCACTGACAAAACAAAGCTAAAACTTCAGAAGTTCTAAGACACTCTAACATGCAAGCAACTAACAACAGAAAAGAAAACTAAACAAAAGCAAAAACTAAATGGATAGAATAGAAGTAAGCAGAGATAATCATGGTGAAAATAGTGTTTTGTTCAATGAAATCCAATTTATATGAAACAAAACTTTGTATTCCACTAATGATTATGTTACCTCAACTTTGATAGCAATGGTCCCAATCATAATAGTTTCAAACTTTTCTCGTGGTATGGGACAATATATCTCTCCAACTTGAATGCCCTCAACATGTTCAATTGAATTCAAACCATAAGTCCTATCAATCTTATTGGGGAAATAGATAGTATGCTCCTTGTCATTAACATTAAAGGTCACCTTTCCTTGATTACAATTAATAACAGCTCCTGTAGTATTAAGAAAAGGTCTCCCAAGAATAATAGACATATTATCATCTTCAGGCATTTCAAGCACAACAAAATCAGTTAATATCAAGCAATTATGAGCTACTTGAACAGGTACATCCTCACATATACCAACAGTAATAGTGGTAGATTTATCAGCCATTTGCAAAGATATATCAGTTGGTATTAGTTTTTCAAGTTGAAGTCTCTTGTAGAGAAAAAAAAGGCATAACACTAACTCCAGCTCCCAAATCACACAAAGCAGTTCTAACATAACTATTTTTAATAGAGCACGGAATAGTTGGAATCCCTGGGTCTCCAAGTTTCTTTGGAACCTTACCATTAAAGGAATAATTAGCAAGCAAAGTAGAGATTTCTTCATTAGGGATCTTCCTTTTATTCGAGACAATATCCTTCATATACTTTGAGTAAGGAGGCAATTTAATAGCACCAGTCAAAGGAATTTGCAGGAATAAAGGTTTCATCCACTCACGAAACTTATTATAGTGTTCATCTTCCTTTGACTAGTGTTTCTTATCAGGGAAAGGCATAGGTTTTTGGACCCAAGGCTCTCTTTCACTACCATGTTTCTTAGCAATAAAATATTCTTTAGTGTATTTAGTATTCTTAGTGTGCTTTTCAGGTTCTTCTTCAACTTTTTCTTTATCAGGAACATCATTTTCTTCATTACCACTTTCAGTTTCAGCATCAGAGATAGATATACTATTAGGATATTTAGCAGGTTCAGTGGGTTCTACAATAGTTTTATATTTCTTTTTTATTTTCTTATGAGTAGAACCACTATTTTCAGCTTGTTGAGAATCTTGCTCGATTCTTTTGGGATGCCCCTCAGGATATAGAGGATCCTGGGTAGCAGCATCACTTCTAGTTCTAATTTAATAAGCATGTTTTTCTTTAGCAGCATTAACTAGCAAGTCTTTTTGCACTTTAATAAGTTGATTTATTTGAGTTTGAACCATTTGAAAATGTTTAACAAGCATTTTAACATCATTAGAGGTTCTTTCCACAATATCTTTTAACTCAACAATAGCTCTAGTGTTTTCTATTAGATGATTTTGTACCCTTTTATTAAAATTATCTTGCTTAACAATAAAATTATCAAATTCTTCTAAGCATTGATCAGGAGGTTTAGAGTAAGGGATATCACCTTCATCAAAGAGTTGGAGAGAGTGTACCTCAATAGTGGATGAATGGGGAATTGGCTTACATAATTCTTCTATAGGAGGTAAATTCTTGACATCTGCAGCTTTAATTCCCTTCTCCTTAAGACATTTCTTAGCTTCCTTCATCACTTCATCATTTAATTCGATAACTCCCCTCTTCTTAGATGATGGTATAGGCACCGGTATAGCTGGTTCAGGAGGAGTCCAATCTTCATAGTTCTTGCTTATTTTAGCCATTAATTCCTCAGCTTCCTTGGGAGTCCTATTCCTGAAAACACAATCAGCACAACTATCCAGGTATGTCCTAGATTCTTCAGTTAGTCCATTATAAAATATATCAAGAAGCTCATTCTTAGGTAATGGACATCCAGCCTATGCATGAATCAAAGCACAAAACCTTGCCCAAGATTCAGGCAATATTTCTTTTTCTCCTTGTTTAAAATCCAAAAGTTCCTGGAAAATAGCATGTCTAGAACTAGGAGGAAAATATTTCTGCAGGAAAGTACTAATCAAGCAATCAGGGCTATCAATAGATCCAGGAGGTAAATTACTAAACCAAGTTTTAGCTTCTCCTTTCAGTGAAAAGGGGAAAATCTTAGCAACAAAGTAAGTACGCATCTTAATATCATCAGAAAACAGGCCACTCATGGTAGAAAGCTTAGTCATATGTGGTACCGCACTTTCATTCTTAGTCCCACAAAAAGGTTCTTTCTCAACAATAGCTATGTAGGATAGATCAAGAGAGAAATCATAATCTTTATCTTTAATGTTTATGGGAGATGCATCAAACTTAGCAATAGGAGACAATTTGGTTCTAATAGTACACCTCTCAAGGAGACTCTTAGCAGCGCTCCTATCATGGGTGTTTTTACATTCTTTAATAAATTCATCGGTCATCTCACCATAACCGTCTTCAATATCATAACTCTCACTAGACTCAGGTGAACTAACAGGTGTAGTAGTGTATTTATTAGGAGTTTTAGTATTTCCAGCTATAGTTCTAGCAATCGTAGCATCTAGGAAAGGACCTAATGAACCACTCTTATCAAGCACAGTAGAAGCAGCATCATAAGTATCAGAAGTTTCAGATTCAGCAGTAGTAACAATGTGTGTAGCATGTGTATGTGGTGGTGTAACCAGCTTACTCATAACAGATGGTGAATCAAGAGCAACAAAGGTATTCAGAACCGTACCTCTTCTTGTAGTGGATGGTAAAATAGGGACCTTGCCATCACGAGACTTACCCATGATGGATGGATGGCAGCCAACAATAATGAATCCAAGTGAACTTGATAAATAAAGCTATGCTCCCCGGCAATGGCACCAGAAAATAGTCTTGATGACCCACAAGTATAGGGGGTTTATCGCAGTATTTTCGAGGGAAGTGAAACCCAATTTATTGATTCGACACAACGGGAGCGAAAGAATATTTATAAGCCTTAACAACTGAGTTGTCAATTCAGCTGCACCTGGAAACAATCTTGCTCACAGCAGTTTATCAGTAGCAACAGTTTTGTAGTAGCAATAGTAAAGTAATAGCAGTAGTAAAGTAAAGACAGTAGTAAGAATTGCAGTAAACAGTAGGATTCAAGTGTGGTAGGCATACGGATGGATGGATGGGCGTTGCATGGACAAGACACTTCACATGGTAATCAGAACATAGGGCAATTGCAGATAAATAAGATAAAGCATCCAAGTACTAAATAATCCTAGGCATGTGTTCCATATATAGTCATACGTGCTCGCAATGAGAACTTGCACAACATCTTTTGTCCTGCCAACCTGTTTGCAGCGGGGCCTCAAGGGAACTACTGCAATTAAGGTGCTCCTTTTAATAGAGCACTGAAGCAAAGCATTAACACTCCATGAACACATGTGATCCTCACATCAAAGCCATTCCCTCCGGTTATCCCGATTTCTGTCACTTCGGGGCCATTGGTTCCGGACAACAATGTGTGTATACAACTTGCAGGTAAGACCATAAACAATACTATCATAATGAATCAATAACATGTTCAGATCTGAAATCATGGCACTCGGGCCCTAGTGACAAGCATTAAGCACAACAAGTCGCAACAAAGTCATAAAGCACTAATAAAAGATACTAGGCACCATGCCCTAACAATCTGATGCCATTACATGAACGATCTCATCCAATCCCTACCATCCCCATAGCCTACAGCGGGGGATTACTCACTCATAGATGGGGGAAACATGGATGGTCGATGGAGAAGCGATGGTGATGATGATGGCGATGATTTCCTCCAATTCCCCGTCCCGGCAGGGTGCCAGAACGGAGTTTGTGGTTTCGAATCATGAAATCTGGTGGTGGTAGCGGAGCGGAACTCCTTCTGGAAAAACATCGAACCCCTTAAGTTTTTAGGTCAGAAGGCAACTTATAGGCGAAGAGGGAGACCGAGGGGGTGTCTGGGGCGGCCAGACCACCCCCTGGCGCGGCTAGGCCCAGCCCGCATGGCCAGGTGGTGTGGCTGGGCCCCAGCCCCACTCCGTCTCGTATTCTGGCTCCGGGAGTCTTCTGGTGAAATAGGATTTTTGTCATATTTTCCGGGATTCTTCCTAATAGTTGATTTTCTGCACAAAAACTAGACACCAAAGTAATTCTGCTGAAAATAGCGTCAGTCTGTGTTAGTTGCATCCAAATCACACAAGTTTAGAGCAAAAACAATAACAAAAGTGTTCGGGAAAGTAGATACGTTTTGGACGTATCAAAGATTCAATAGTTTGATATTTAAGTTGTGGTGTTATTCTTCTAGTGGTGTCACGTGAACATCGACTACATGATACTTCACCTTTATGGGCCTAGGGAATGCATTGTGTATTTGGCTACTAATCATAGGGGTTGCCAGAGTGACAGAAACCTAAACCCCCGTTAGGAAACCTTTGCACAAGGGAGTGTAGGATCTCTGATATTAAGGTTGTGGTTAGGTTTTTATCTTAATTACTTTCTTGTAGTTTTGGATGCTTGCAAGGGGTATAATCACAAGTATGTATTAGTCCTAGGAAGGTTAGTACATTAGCACAGGTTCACCCACACAACACTTATCCAACTAGAGACGATTAATCAACTATATGAAGCGAAAGCACTTGACAGTATTCCCATGTGTCCTCGAGAATGTTTTGTCATCTTAAGTAATACAACCGGCTTCTCCTTTGCTAAAGAAAGGATTGGGCCACTTGCTGCAATTATTATCATTGTCTTTTTTTTACTTGCACTTTATTTATCTGCATTATCAAAAACCCCTAAAAATCCGTTGGCTAAGTATTTATAGAGAATTCCTAATCCAAGCCACTCGTTAACACCTTCTGCTCCTCGTTGGGTTCGACACTCTTACTTATCAAAATACTGCGATACACCCCCTATACTTGTGGGTCATCAAGACTATTTTCTGGCACCGTTGCCGGGGAGTGAAGCGCTATTGGAGAGTGGAACTGGTAAAGGAAACTTCTACTGTGAGTATTGTTTATTTATGTTAGTTACTTTATTTCAATATGGATAATTCACTTACTTTCTTATTTCGTAATACTACTACCACTGCTAAGGTAGTAGATGGACCATCACCTGCTGAAAATGATACTTTTAAGATACCTACAAGAATTATTAATCGTGTTATGGATAACTACTATTTTGGAGATGGAACTGTCCATCCCGGTGATCATTTGCTCTTTATACACGAATTATGCGGGTTGTTCAAGTGTGTAGGTATTACAACAGATCAATTCAAGAAGAAGTTATTCTCATTATCACTGAAAGGAAGAGCTGAGGAATGGTACAAGCTGCTGAAGAATGGCCAATCTCTTGAATGGGAGGAAGTTGTACCCCTCTTTTATTCAAAATTTTATCCTCCTAGTAAGATTCATAAAGATTGGAATCAAATATACAACGTTTGGCCTCGTGATGGAGAGAGTACAACTCAAGCTTGGGGGAGATTGAAGTTACTAATGCTCAAATGTCCTATTCATGAGCTCCCCAACAATATTATTATCAATAACTTTTATGCAAGGCTTTCTCTTCATGATAAGGATCTATTGGATGCTTCTTGTGCTGGATCATTTACACGCATGGAAGAAGAAGCTAAATGGGATCTTCTAGTCCGTATTCAAGATAATGCTGAAGCATGGGAGTATGATAAAGGAAGAAAGTCAGGTATAAATTATGATTATGAATGCATTAAATCTTTTATGGGAACTAATGACTTTCATAATATCAGTAATGCTTATGTCTTGATTCTCAAAATATTGCAAATTATTTTAAGGCTTTTGCTTCTTATATTGAAATTCCTAAAAAGAAATGGAATAAGTATCATGGGCCATATAAATATATTGCTAATTGTGTTCCTGCAAGAGATACTGAAGTTTATACTGCTAATCATATTTTACCTGAACCTTACATTGAGAAAATGCCTTTCCTAGTCAAGGTAAAGGAACATTCTATGATAGCTAGTATGGTTAATGAAAGTACAAATAAAGCTGTTGAACCTGATGAACAAATAGTTGTTGAACCTGTAATAGCAAATGTGAAAGACTTTGTCACTAAATATGCAGCTAGTGTCCCTGTTTTTTCTGTTAGAGTAAGTGATCATTGCTACAATGGTTCATGTGATAGTTATATCGTTAAATTTATGCATGATACTGAAATTTATTATGAGAGAGGGAAAAATGTTCTTATGCATCTCAATAATATTAAGTTTCCTCGCTTTATGCTGAAAGTCTTTATGTTGCACTTGTTTTGCCTTCCTATGCTAGCAGCCTCTAGTTTCAACAATTTATTTTCTTACAAAATTCCCTTACATAGGAAGTGGGTTAGACTTAAACATGTGTACTTTTGCTTCTTGATGCTCTCTTTTACTTCAATTCATATTCTTATGTGAGCATCATTGAAATTTATCATGCCTATCTTAATGGCTATAAAGAAAGAGCTTTTTGGGAGATAACCCAATATATTTTTGCTTTCAATTTATTTTTTTTATCTGAGTCTTGGAAGCTATTGCTTCTGCAATAATCTCTCCTTATACTTTTTGTTTGGTTTTGTTGTCAAGATCAACCTCTAATGAGAGAGAAGTAAAATTTGGGAAAGTTGCTCTCCCGAAACAGATTTTTGTGCTTCGCTATAAAAATTCGTGAAAAATCCCAAAATGTCGTACTAATCTGTAATGTTTTGTGTGCATGCCCCGGGTTATTAGTTAACTTTCATTAGTTTTGCACTTTTTGATTTGAGCAACAGAAGATTTTTGAAAAAATTGATCTTTACCTGCTGGTCTGTTTTGATAGATTTTTGCCACTCTTGCATTTGCCTCTTAAATCGATTTCCTTTTTGAATTCCTTTTGGGCTTTCGGAAGGATTTGCTACAGTAGCTTATGTTTTGATGGATTTCAGTTAAAATTGAACTTAAAGGTTTATTATCTTGCATGCACTAATGTTGCTAATGAGAATTGTGTGAAGTTTTGTGTGAAAGAAATTTCCAAGTTGTAGGAGAAAATGGTGTAATAAGACGGTGAATGGTTAGACACTCAAGCAATATGTTTTTGAAGATGAAGATATTGATGTTATTCAAGTGACTCCAGAAAAATTTATCAAAGGCTAAATTCAGAAACCTACAGAGTCCGTTTTCGAATAGGTAATAGTTCTGGTAAGAAAACGTCCGCGAAAAATCAGTCAATTTATATTTATGCAGTTTTTATCTAACATGGAAAGCAACGAGTATAAAGAGGGACGATAACGGAGCCCGGGTGGCTCACACCACCCCGTGGCACGGGCCCACCTAGCCGCGCCACTAGGGGGTGTGGCCACCCCGGAGCCCGTCTTTGACCCGTCTTCGACCCGTTTTCTCCTAGTACTTTCCCTTTTGTTGTCAAACTTCGTAATATATAATCCCCCGGATCCCCCAAGGTTCGTATATCGTGTTCTCGTCATGTTTTTGTTTCGATCTGTTCTGTTTAGATGTCATTCTAGGATTCATTTTCGTAGGACTATGAGCTATGAAGCTGGCACGAGCTCCATCGCAACCTTGAGCAGAGGACCTTCGCAGGATGGGTGGAAGAAGAAAAGATCACAACTAGGCGCGAAGACATGGATCGGAGCATCGAGGAGGAAGTGAAGGGCATGTCAGTAGGCATGAAAGGACAAGGGCTGATACCTCCAGTTCTAAATCTCAGTTCCTGCCCTGCAGCAGTGGAAGCTCTATGGGCCACTGATGAGTTTTGCGATAAGTACCGAGTCCTGAGGAGAAAGGTGGTATCGTGGTGGTGTCATGGCATATGCCATGGATAGGCTAAAGGTGGGGACTAATAGCACTAGGGGAATCCAGGGAGGGATAGTGAGGTGATTCCTCACACAGAAGCTTTGTATTCGATTCAGTTCACAGATTACAAGTGCTCCTAGAGCTGTATTGGCGAGAGGAGGAAGAAGGAACTCTCTTACTCTCACCCACAGTTAACCCGTACAAGACCCTTAGAACCTAAAACCTTTCAGAATCGAGGAACCCCTTCTACAGAGGCCCTAGCCCTCCTTATATAGGGGTGGCTAGGTCTCCACTTAGGGCATACGTGGAGGCATATTCCAGGGAATATGCCTCCTCCCAAAATAGCAAACCGACCGGGGTGCTTTTCCCCCGCGTCACCCATGCAGAGGCTACGTGAGCCTCTGCGGCGCCTGCGTCAGCCGACACGGGCGTCGTCACCTCTGTCGGCCACGCCTCAGTGGTCCTGCCCTCTTTTGCTTCGCTCATGCAGTGCGTACCGGGGCTTCTTTTGACCAGCGAGATTCCTTCCTTCTCCTAGAAGCTAGATACGACCCGGATCATAGTTGATCCGGCCACACCCGTTCCTGCATACAAGTTAAATACGCCATTCTGACTTACGGCTTAAGTCGGTTGAAACCTAGTTAGGTGGACGCCCCTGGTCCGGGTTACCCCGTGATTTGGCCTGCCTTGAGGTGACCCGGCCAGCATCCGCTTTAGCCTTGCCGAACCTTGGCTAACTCGGCCTTTATACCCCGGCGTGACCCTACCTGGGGGTATCCCCCTAACATTAGTCCCCGAAGCTGGTGCGGTCTTAGCTGCCTTGGCTGCTAAGGCCACATCAGGTTCAATTCTATCGAGCTTTGGATGTTATTTCTCCGAGTTTCCTCCTCATCTCGAATTCTTTGGATTTACTTTCCCTTGGCACGTTCCAAGCTATCACTTGCTGGCCGGGTTACCACCCTAACTCGGACCTCATGGTTTTACTTTCCCTTGGCACATTCCAAGTTTTCACTTGCTGGCCGGGTTACCACGGTCTCATCCGGGTCTTCTTTCCTTCTCTCGTACGCTAACCCACGTGGAGGCTAATCATTAGGTTGCCTCATTTTAAAGGCCAGCCATAGTAACCGCTGTAGTAATTGTCAGTTATCACTGTGGCGCACGTCACGTCTGGCCTGCCTCCTCATTAACCGCATCAATGCGTCACGTCATGGGATCAGCTACTCCCTGTGGCCTTCCGTGTGGCTCGCTGCTGATTGGTCGACGCGGGCAATACACGGCCACACCGTGTGGCGTACCCTCGTTCGACACGATCCCACTTCCCCCTCGAGGGAGTGGTTAAATAGGGGAGGGACGCACCCCTTAGGTCTTTTCCCCCTCCTGCGCCCCTTTGCCTCTAGCTCTTCTTCTTCTTCGTCTTCCCCGCGATAGCGCTGCCGCCACTGCTTCTAAGTAGCAGCGCCACCGCTGCACTGCTTCCCCACACCTCTGCATCGCCGTCACCGCCGCGCACCTCCTCCGCCATGGGTCACTATCAATCTAGGCCGCTGCCCCCCACCGTTTCTAGCGACAGTGAGGGCAACGAACTAGAGATGACCGAAGAGGAGCTCATCGTTGCCGAGCAAGAGATGGAGGAAGACAGCGCCACGGCGGACCGTGGTGCGTGGCCCCGGTCCTGGGTCTGCCAAGACGACCTAGACTGGCTCTACCGCACCAGACGCATCCCCGCCGGAGTCACTGCTCACCTTGCCTCCGCCGAACTCGCCCCCTCACCCAATCCGGGTGAGTTCGTGGTGTTCTTGTCCCACTTTCAGCGGGGGTTCGGTTTGCCGGTCAGCGATTTTTTCCAAGATTGGCTGAATACCTATGAACTCCAGCCGCATCACCTTCCTGCCAACGCAATTACTTCTCTTTCTGCTTTTGCCTCCACGATCAAAGGCTATGCCGGACTATGGCCCATGAAGGAGCTATGGATTCGGTTTTTTGGCCTTCGTCGTAATGTCATTCCGAACATAGATCTAGATCTAGAGGACAAGCAACTCACTCAATTGGGAGCTGCGTCCATCTCACCCCGGAGGTTCTCTGTCTTTCCCCGGGTTACCGGGCTAGATTCCTGCAAAGGATGGGCCCGGACCTTCTTCTATGTTTGGAATGAAGGTACTGAAGACTTGATCCGACTTCGCCCCTATGCTTCGGGTCCTCCTAACCCGGAGTTATGGGACGTTGTCCCCAAGAAGCCCACTGTCTTGGCCAACCTGGTCAATAAGAGGTTCAAGGAGCTGAAGGATCTCGGGTTGCGCAACAAGGACGCCATGATCACATTCGTCCGCAACTGGATCTCCCCTCTCCAGAAGCGCACCCACAAGGTGTGCCACATGAGTTGGGGCCGCGACCCCAACCGGACCTCGTCCTTCGAGCTTAGCAACACAGAAATCTACCGCCGGGTCAAGGCGCTCTTCACCACCCACAAGGACTTCTCCTCTGAGTGGACGTGGGGAATTGAGCATTATTGCCGGGATAGGCTTCCTCCCGTGGTAAGCTTCGTGCCACCAACTTTCTCCGAATTAGACCTTATGTCGGTTGCTGTTTTATTTTTAACTTCGTTGTCTTTTTTCTCCTTTAGCAATTCCTTCAGCAGACAATTGAGGATGGCACCGACCCCACCCTCAAATGCGCGCTTGACCGGGAGAGCTCGGACGAGGAAGAACCGGACTAGGAGATGTTCCTCCCAATGTCCGACGTGACCAAGCGACCCACCGGTAAACTCTCTTCTATTAGAGATTGGCCCGATGATGAGGATGACTCGGATATTGAGGTGATGGAGGCTGTTGAAGTTGTCCCCCTTTCTTATGCTTTTCCGGCATCAGCTAACCCCGATGGGCAGATCCACGAGGACCCTCCCCTCGCTACGGGTGAACCTGTTCCGGTAGCATCAAGTTCCTCCTCCGGACCTTCTCAGCCCTCCAAAAGGCGAAAGAAGTCTAGAGACAAAACCGCCTCCAAGCCAGCAGGCAAGGCCCCAGCACGTAGGGCTCGGAAACCTAAGGAACCCCTGACCTCGGATGCGTAAGCCTCTTTTCCCTCTACAAGTTATTTTTCCTTGCATTGTTTTAGTTTCTCTTCTGACATTATTTGATTCGGAAATGCTGCGAAGGAGGTCCCCCAGAGTGGATCTAGCATCTCTTTGCCGCTCCAACCTAGCCCTTCTCCCCCTCATGACGACAAGTCACGCCCGCTGAGCCCTATTCTAGAGGGTTCTGTGGCTGCTCCGAGTTCCATCCCACCTCGTCAAGAGGGGGGAAACCTCAGAGCGGGGGAGACGGACCTAGCCGAGGCAGCGGCATCCACCACTTCGGCTTCGCCGCAACCAGCAACTACTGAGACTACCTCAGCACCAGCACCAGCTCCAGCACCAGCACTGGCACCAGCAACCACTCTGGCACCAGCACCAACACCAACAACAAGAGCACCAGTGCCAAGCTCCTCCGCCTCATCCGAGTCTTCTCAGTCTCGGCAAGGAAGTACCCATGCAGCTCCTAAGGGAAAATCTGCCGCAACCACTTCCTCCTCTCAGCAAGTCAAAGGCAAGAAAGCCCCTGACGCCACCAGGGCAGTGTCCGCTGGGTCTGGACAGCGCACCCTCGCGTCCATGCTTGCCCAGAAGCCTCCAGCACCGAAGGACGCCCCTGCCAAGCCAGCTAATGTGCAGCAACTTGTTCTGTACACCAGTCCGGCCCTTGCTCAGGTTGAGAGGAGGGAAGCACATGCGAAGGGCTTGGTGGCACCCCATATGCTCAGCGGTGAGCGATATCCTCCGACCTTGATTGAGTTTATGAACAACTGGAACAAGGCGGAGTTCGTCTATAACGACGTCTCCCGGAGAAGTTCGGTCCTGCCGAGTTCGCTGCTCAGATGAACACGGCCGCTAAGGCGATTAACCTCGTGGGCCGGATGATGGAGGTACGTTACTTCACCTTTTCCTTAGCATGCCGTAGATATTAGCAATATAATCATTAGTCCCCGAGCCTCTGGGGGAGTAACTTGTTACTCGGCCGGATGCTCCTTAGAAAACTAACGTAGCTCCTTGACAACTTTAAATATGCACACACCTAGAGCCGGTTTAAGTTCCACTTGGCCCGGATCTTGCACAATTCGAAATTGCACACACCTAGAGCTGGGTTAAGTTCCGCTTGGCCCGAATCTTGTACACTTCGAATATGCACACACCTAGAGCCGGGTTAAGTTCCGCTTGGCCTGGATCTTGTACACTTTGAATATGCACACACCTAGAGCCGGGTTAAGTTCCGCTTGGCCTGGATCTTGTACACTTCGAATATGCACACACCTAGAGCCAGGTTAAGTTCCGCTTGGCCCGGATCTTGTACACTTCGAATATGCACACACCTAGAGCCGGGTTAAGTTCCGCTTGGCCTGGATCTTGTACACTTCGAATATGCACACACCTAGAGCCGGGTTAAGTTCCGCTTGGCCCGGATCTTGTACACTTCGAATATGCACACACCTAGAGCCGGGTTAAGTTCCACTTGGCCTGGATCTTGTACACTTCGAATATGCACAAGGCTTAAGCTAAATTTTTGTACTCATTTCAGGTGACCACCAACCGCTGGAGCGCTGAGTTCCAGCGTCTCCTGGATACTCACAAGATGCTGCTCGCAAAGCACAATGCACATCTCGCTGAGAACGAGAAAAGGGGTAAGTTCTCTTCTTCACATTTTTCTGTTTTCCTTCATCTTCTTCTGCCGAACTCATCCGTTAATCGGTTTTCGCAGCTGGGGTGGAGGCTGAGAACAAGCTTATGAGGAAGAATCTGGATCAGATTAAGGGTAAGCTACTTTTGTCCGACCTTGCTTTGCTTTCCATCTCCTTTTCTTCCTGGCTCGGTAAACATTCATACCTCGGGCTTGCCGGGTTAACAAACTATTTCAGTAACGCTGGAAGATAGTGTGCCCGTGCCTGACATGATGCTGCATTTTCTCGAACAAGCAGGGCAGCATCAGGCCGAGCTCAAGAAGAAAGATGATGAGCTTGCCCTCCTCCGAACCAAGAATGACAAGATTGCCAAGTTAAAGGCAGAAATGAAAAAGATGAAAGCGCAGCACCAAACCGAGCTTGAAAAGGCTGGCTAGGACTACACCGAAGAGCGCGAGCGCCTCAATCTCCAAATTGCTAAGGACCGAGAACTTCTCTAGGAGGCCGACCTCAAACTTGAGTCGGCGAACGCTGAATTGGTGCAGCTCCGCCAAAGACGCGATAATTGCATCAATGAATTGACCCGGATCCACAGCCACATTTTATGTAAGTTCCATTTCCTTATCCGGCATATTTCTCCGGGTTATCTCACATGTCTTTTCATTACTTGCTTCTCTTGTTCTGTTTTCAGGCAAATTTCCAGAGGGTACTCCCATTGCGAGCACCGCTGTTGCCAATTTCCACCGAGATAGGGGTACTCCCGTCGCTCCTGGCGGTGAAGACATTCCCTATGACATGGAGGACCTATTGGTCATCCTGTCATCTCGCGTGGAAATCATCAAGAACTACGGCAAGGATCTCCTTGACGTTTCAGTCCGAGTCTTCAACACGTTCTGGCCTGGCGAAGACACTCCGGAGAGAATCGCAATTCTTGCTGAAAAGCTGACGGAGATCGAGACCCAGCTCGACCTTTGGAGGGAGTCTGCTGGATGTGCTGCAGCTGAGACCGTTCTTCACCACATACTCACGTGGTACGAGAAGATCGATCTCAGCCTCCTGACGCGCCTGCGCACCGGATCCAAGTGGACCAATGACCCGGAGTGGGTAGCTCGGCGCCAGGCTTGCGCCCATAGCCTCATTGAATATGCTCCCATTCATGAATGGACTGAGGGTCCGAGCTTCCTGGAAGCCGCTGGCGACGAAGAGGTTGAAAATGTTGAAGATGGTTCGGACGAGGATGGAGAGGACGATGCCTCGGATATCGAAGAAGGCGAAGATGACGGCGAACTTCCTCCTCCTGCTGCTCCTTAAGTAAAAACACTTGAAAACTTATCAGATCCCCGGTATGCCGGGTGGAATTGTTTCCAGTACACATGTGATATTTTGCTACTAAGTTTTTATGCCAGATTAACTTGGGCGTAGTCCCCGAGTTTCATTTTCTTGTTCGTCCAATCTTCTGGCTCGGTTCGTGTCTACCTTGATTCGGTTTTACGACTTACGAATCCGAGCTTCAAAAAATTGTTTTAACAGTACTTAGAAACTTTTAGTCTTAGCTCAAAATAATTTAGCATAATAATTTGAAAGTAAATACAAGGTTAGTCCAAAAAACAAACGTCGGCTTGATTTAGTTCTTTTCCATAGTCGTTTTTCATGTGCTACGCAATTCCAAACTTGTTCTCTTGCTTGCCATGAAGCCAAATCTTGTTGGACAACAGCAAGTCGAAGAGTTGGGTTTTTGGTGCTCACACACTACTAATCCGAGTTAAGTAGAACAACTTACTCCAGCTGACGTAAAAATAATGAAAAACAACAAATATTGTTAAGGCAGTCCCCGAGTTACTGCTCGAGGTGCCAACATTTCATTGATAGGCTCATTGCCGGCATACATACTGACATATGAGAAGACTCGGATACATACACTTCTCTGCTAAGTGTAGAAAGGACAAAGAAGAGCTACATTCCATGGACGCTTAGATTCCTCGCCGGACCTGTCCGTCTTGTTCTTTTCCTGTGGCTTTGCATCGATAAGATAATAAGAATCGTTGTGCAATGCTTTTCTCACAATGAATGGCCCTTCCCATGGGGGATAATTTATGCATGTCAGCAGTACGTTGTACCAACCGGAGCACCAGATCGCCTTCCCGAAAGACTCGGGGGCTTACTTTCCGGCTATGATAGCGTCGGAGATTTTGCTGATATATGGCGGATCTGGACAATGCCAATTCTCTCGCTTCTTCCAGAAGATCAACATCATTTTGCCGGGCTTCTTGCACTTCGGCTTCTGTGTATTGGGTGACCCTAGGCGAATCATGCTCTATGTAGGCTGGTAATACAGCTTCTGCCCCATATACCAGAAAAAATGGCGTATAGCCTGTTGATTGATTCGGAGTTGTTCTTAAACTCCACAGTACCGCTGGTAGTTCTTCTATCCAGCACCCCGTTGATCTTTGCAGCGGCTCAATGAGCCGGGGTTTTATCCTGGATAACACTAATCCGTTGGATATTTCCACTTTTCCGTTCGATGCGGGGTGGGCTACCGAGGCAACGTCCAGCCGGATCTTCTTATCCTGGCAGAATCGTGCAAATGCTCCTTCAGGAAAATTTGTGCCATTATCAGTTATGATACTGTGAGGATAACCGTATCTCAAGATAATGTCTTTGAGAAATGTTACGGCCGTAGCTCCATCACATTTTCTTATAGGCTTCACTTCAATCCATTTTGTAAACTTATCCACCATGACCAAAATGTGAGTCATATTTCCCCTTGCTGGTTTAAATGGGCCAACCATATCCAAGCACCATACGGCAAATGGCCATGTAATTGGTATGGTCTTGAGTTCCGACATTGGCATATGTGTTTTGGTAGCATACCTCTGACAACCATTGCATTTTCTCACCATATCTTCTGCTTGTTCTAAGGCACTTGGCCAGTAGAATCCATGCCGGAAAGCTTTTGCCACCAAGGCTCGGGACGAGGCATGATGCCCGCACTCCCCTTGATGTATATCTCAGAGGATGTCAAGCCCTTCTTCCGGGTCAACGCATCGCTGGAGGACATTGGTCACACTCCGTTTGTATAGCTCGGAATTGATGATTGTGTATGCTTTTGCTCTCCTATGAGTTTGCCTGGATAGCACCTCCTCAGTGGGTAACGTTCCATCTTTCAGGAATTGAAATATAGGCAGTGCCCAAGCTGGTATTGCTCGCACAGGGAACACATCCTCATCAATTTCCATCTGATCCACCGGCATAACTTCAACCGGATCATGCTGAGCAGTCCCCGGGTCCTGCGAGGCAGTCCCCGGGTTAGCTGAGGCAGTCCCCGGGTTTGCTGATGCAGTCCCCGGGTTTCGCACACCACCTCCCATGTCAATGTCCATGGGCACAACTCCGGAGTCTGTATCTTCCGGGACATAGATTGAGTCGGTTCTTGGGGACGGCCTGATAGATGGTTTTCTGAGGTGTTCCAATGCTACACCCGGTGGAATTGCTTGTCGGGTTGATCCGAGCTTCGACAGCATGTCGGCAGCCTCATTTTCCACCCGGGGTACATGGTGAAATTCACATCCCTCAAAGTAACCAGATATCTTCTGCACATGAAATCTGTACAGAGCCATGTTTGGATCAAGGGCGTCCCACAACCCCGACACTTGTTGTATTACCAAATCCGAGTAGCCAAAGCATAGTATTCGACGTATCCCAATCTCTTTTGCCACTTTGAGCCCATGCATAAGTGCTTCATACTCAGCGACATTGTTCGATGCCGCGAAATGGATCTGCAGCACATACTTCAGCTGGCCCTTCTTTGGCGAGGTAAGCACAACTCCGGCGCCTAGCCCGGTTTTTGTTTTTGACCCGTCAAAATGCATCCTCCAGTAGTTCGGATCTGGTGGCGGTGGTTCGTATTGTACCTCGGCCCAGTCCACAAAAAAGTCAGCCACAACCTGAGACTTGATTGCTTCTCTTCTGTCATATTGTGGCGCATAGGGAGCTAGTTCAATTGCCCATTTTGCAATTCTGCCACTTGCATCTTTGTTACTCATTATATCGGATATGGGAGCTTCACATATTACTTTGATGGGATGCTCCTCAAAGTAATGCTTCAACTTCTTCGCTGCCATATAGACACCATATGCCACCTTTTGATAGTGTGGGTAGTTCTGCTTTGAGGCAGATAATACCTCGCTCAAGTAATACACTGGCCTCTGCACCGAATTACCCTCTTCATCACGCTCTACCATAATCACTGCACTTACAACTCGGTTGGTTGCGGCTATGTAGAGCAACATTGGCTCCTTTGATAGTGGAGAGGCTAACACTGGTGTAGTGGCTAACATCTTCTTTAAGTGGGCAAACGCTTCATTGGCCTGTGGCGTCCAAACGAACTTATCCAACTTTTTCATGAGTTGGTAGAGAGGCAATGCCTTTTCTCCCAACCGACATACAAACCGACTTAACGATGCCAGGCAACCAGTGAACTTCTGGACATCGTTAAGACACTTCGGCAGTTCCATTCGTTCAATGGCCCGGATCTTAGTTGGATTAACTTTGATACCTCGGCTGGAAACAAGAAATCCGAGTAATTTTCCAGCCGGGACACCGAAGGTACATTTTTCTAGGTTAAGCTTCATTCGGAACCTTCTTAAGTTCGCGAATGTCTGCCTAATGTCGTCAAGGAGCGTTTTGCTTTCCTTGGTCTTGATAACCACATCATCCACATACACTTGTACATTTGACCTATTTGGCCGTGCAAAGATTTTTGCATACATCTTTGGTACGTTGCCCCTGCATTACGTAAACCAAACGACATGGTGCGATAGCAAGAAGCCCCATACGGGGTGATAAATGCGGTCTTTATTTGATCATCCGGATTCAGAGGTATCTGGTGGAAACCAGAATATGCATCAATGAATGACAACAGTTCACATCCAGCGGTTGAGTCTATGACCTGATCTATCCTTGGCAGTGGAAATGGATCTTTTGGACACGCCTTGTTCAGGTTCGTGTAATCGATACACATACGCCAAACCACTGCCACATTCGGATCATCCTTCTTCTTCTCCACCAGCACCAGATTAGAGGGCCAATCCGGATAGAGTACTTCCATGATAAATCCTGCTGCTAGTAACCGAGCTATTTCATCTCCAATGACTTTTCTCCTATCCTCGGCGAAGCGGCGGAGAGGTTGCTTCACCGTCCTTGCTCTGGGTCTCACGTTCAAAGAGTGCTCGGCCAACTCCCTCGAAACACCTTGCAAGTCCTGTGTGGACCAAGCAAAAATATCTTGATTCTCACAGAGGAAGTGGACGAGCTCTCTTTCCTACTTATCATTCAACCCGGCACCAATTGTTACGGTGCTCTCTGGGAACATATCATCAACATGCACTTTCTTAGTATCCTTTGCGGCTTGGAACGAAACGCTACCATGCGGGTTACTCAACACCGGCATATACTGTTGTGCGGACTGAGCTAATGCCGCCACCTCTTGGATTTTTCTTTTCTCTTGCGCAATCACAAGTGACTCGGCTAAGTTAGACCCGGCTGAGGCACACTCAATGGAACGTCGGAAATCTCCTGCAATGGTAATCACCCCATTTGGCCCGGGCAACTTCATCTTCAAGTAACTGATGTGGCAATTTGCCATGAACTTGTCCAATGCTGGTCTTCCGAGTAATGTGTGATACGCACTTTCCAAGTTCACCACTTCAAACTCCAGATTCTCAGTTCGGCAATTATCTCTCATGCTGAACAACACGTCAACCCGGACTTTGCCTATGGGCTCACAAGAAATGCCTGGTACAATACCATGGAAAGTAGTCCTTGTAGCCTGGAGCATGTTCTCCGAGATACCCAACTTGCGCATTGTATCCGCATACATGATGTTAATGCTACTACCATTGTCAATCAGTACCTTGGAGAACCTCACATTGATGTTTGGCCCAATGAATGTCCGATCCAACACCAACGCATATGAACCAGGACTCGGCATAAGCTTGGGATGATCTTTGATGTTCTAGGTGATTTCCTGGTCCGACCAAGGCATATACCTCGTCACCGCTGGCATTACCGCATTGACCTCCATATGTCGGCGCTGCAAGCTCTTCCTATATGTTTCCTCGGTGGTAAACACACAGTAACTCTGATGATGCTCCATGTACTCATTCCTCCCCTCATTTCCGGGGTACCTCTGATCCGGTTGATGCTGGTTTTCTACTTGATGCACTGCATCCCTTCTCTCATGGTTATCATATCTCAGCGGAGGCGGAGGCAACATTAGCTGTTGCGTGTTTGCTCTGGAGAGCAATTGCTACCGGGGTAACTCCTGCCGAGGTTGATCATTCCGGGGTGCTTGAGAATTCCCCGAACCACCTTGTTCTATCTTGCGCATCCACTCACATTGGCTCGTTGTATGACCCGCTGGGTTACTCGGATTTGGCGTGTGAAATTTACACGGCTGATCCAACATCGACTCATAAGTATACCTCGGACGGTCCTTCTTTTCTTGCCACTGTTTCTTCTGCTCTGGTGTCCAAGTTTTCTTGCCATCATTCCTTGGTGTCCATTGTTGCCCTCCAGTTTTTTGACGTTGATTGCTCCCTGTTCCGGGCTGATCTTGATTCATAGCTGCAACTTGTTGCAAACTGTACCGGTGATCCGGTCTATCATCTCTCCTTTTACCCCTGTAATCATTCCTTCGGGATAATCCGGCTCCATCTCTCTGGTAGTACTCCTCATTCGACTCGTTGGACACGAGCCTAGGTTGAGTCGGATCACCCAAAGCATACGAATCAGCAATCCGAATCATCTCTGCCAACATAGTTGACATTTTCCTTTGCAACTTTTGCCACAGCTCGCTTGTATATCTGCATCCCTGCGCAAACCATGCTATGGCCTGTGACTCTATCACACCCTCACACGAGTTTCTCACGGTACACCAACGGGTCAAAAACTCCCGGTCCGTCTCATTCGGTCTTTGCTTGCACATAGCTAGGGTCTGAGGCCTATTTGGTCTCTAATACATACTCGAGAAATTGCTGATAAATATTTCCTCAAAATCGATCCAGCAGTTAATACTTCCGGGCGGCAAATTGTTCAACCATACCCTTGCTAGCCCCTCCAACATCTGGGGTACGTATCTCACAGCCCATCGCAAGTTTCCTGTAGCAATTTTCACAGCTGTAGCATAGTTTATCAACCAATCCTCCGGCTTAGTGCTGCCGTCATATGTCTTCGTGTCTCTGGGTAACTGGAAGTTAGGTATCGATGGCTCTTTCATGATCCGGGGTCCAAAACACGCAGGACCCGGAGGACCTTGACTTTCAATCTACTCCGACCTATACAGTCGATCCAGTTTCAACCTGGCGTCATCCGGCATCAGATCTCTGCTTCCCAATCTCGACCCTATCACATGATAGTCCGGCCTTGGGTATCCTGCGTTCACCATTTCTGAATCTCCATCGTTATACCGGTCTCGCTCTCGTGGCGCATCTCTCTGTTGCATACCTCGGTCGGCACTTTGCTCTTGCCTTGGTATATTCCGCTGCTGCGGTCGTCCTGTAGAGTTGCGCTGTCCGGCATTGCCGTTAACAGCGTTTCCTTGACCGGCATTGCCTTGGTCACGGTTACCTCGGCCATCTTCACCTCGGCTTACACTCCGTCGATCGTCGTCTCTTTGTACCTCTTTTGCTTTTCCTGCCCTTATCAGGTCATACGGAACAATCTGCTTATTTCTCCTGGCCGAGGTTACTACCTCCTCTCTCCTAGGACCACCATGAGGGGACGATGCGGCTCCAGCGGATTTCTCTGGGTTACCCACCGCCGAATGAACGATCTTGGAGGCCCCAGCTCTCTCCGGGTTTGCCCTGAGCAGTTCCTCATTTTGCCTGTTCGTGATCCGAACCAACTCATTGACCCGATCTTGCTGTCTCTGACGGGCTTCACCCGTTAGACCCTCTAACTCAGACGCATCTGCATCTGCTGCTCTGAGGTTTTTTTCCGGGGTACTATACTTTGGCAGCCCCACGGACAAACAGTTTTCTGACTCTTCAATCCGAGTATCACCCTCTTTGTTCATTTCACTCATGATATTTCTCCCCTTCACTTTTACAGCATCCACTTTATTCGCCTTTGCGTACTCATGCAGTGTCATGTTCAACGACTGCTGAGCCGTAGCAATCTTTTTTGCTCCCTCTAGAATTTTCTGCCAAGTTCCTTCTAGCTCGGCCTGTGCCTGAGCTGGATCTACTACTGCTGCTACCGGGTTTGCTAAGCTATCCATAGCTTCTCTCAGTACAATCTCAGGCCTCTCTAGTGGAGGTCCTCTACCTTTCCTCGGTGCCTTAGGTGTTACCTCCGGATCTGGTGCCGGATCCTTGCTTGCGCCTGCACCTGGCGTAGTCATCATCACCTCAGCACGATCCGGGGAGCGAGTGATACGCGCCCCATGAACCAAGCTAAGGGGTGGCTCCCCTGCCTCGACGACGTGCCGCGGATGAACGCATGGTACGTCCACCACAATGTAGACCTTGTGCGCACCAAGCTTGACGAAGAGGCCGTTGCACGGAAGTGGGCGCGTGCCGAAGCAGCCAGCATTGTCGCTGACGAAGTCCAGCGCTCCAAAGCGCTGAACGATCCCGGAGACGATGCGTTTGCCGGTGCTGATGAGGTTTCCCGTCTGGATCTTCACCCCTGCTAGCGCCGCTAGCCCCACGGTGGGCGCTAACTATCGTGGTGGTGTCATGGCAGATGCCATGGATAGGCTAAAGGTGGGGACTAATAGCACTAGGGGAATCCAGGGAGGGATAGTGAGGTGATTCCTCACACAGAAGCTTTGTATTCGATTCAGTTCACAGATTACAAGTGCTCCTAGAGCTGTATTGGCGAGAGGAGGAAGAAGGAACTCTCTTACTCTCACCCACAGTTAACCCGTACAAGACCCTTAGAACCTAAAACCTTTCAGAATCGAGGAACCCCTTCTACAGAGGCCCTAGGCCTTCTTATATAGGGGTGGCTAGGTCTCCACTTAGGGCATACGTGGAGGCATATTCCAGGGAATATGCCTCCTCCCAAAATAGCAAACCGACCGGGGTGCTTTTCCCCCACGTCACCCATGCAGAGGCTACGTGAGCCTCTGTGGCACCTGCGTCAGCCGACACGGGCGTCGTCACCTCTGTCGGCCACGCCTTGGTGGTCCTGCCCTCTTTTTCTTCGCTCATGCAGTGCGTACCGGGGCTTCTTTTGACCAGCGATATTCCTTCCTTCTCCTAGAAGCTAGATACGACCCGGATCATAGTTGATCCGGCCACACCTATTCCTGCATACAAGTTAAATACACCATTGCGACTTACGGCTTAAGTCGGTTGAGACCTAGTTAGGTGGACGCCCCCTGGTCCAGGTTACCCCGTGATTCGGCCTGCCTTGAGGTGACCCGGCCAGCATCCGCTTTAGCCTTGCCGAACCTTGGCTAACTCGGCATTTATACCCCGGCGTGACCCTACCTGGAGGTATCCCCCCAACAGGTGGATATACTGCAAGAAGAGAATAATAGGCTTCGCAAGATCCTGGAAGATTGTCTCACTCCGATCATGGGCACAACCCCACCACCACCGAAGGAGTAATTCGTCATCAGGTTTTGGCATTCCCTTGGTTTGTTCCAAACTTGGGGGAGCGCCGCGGTATCATATCACTATCTTTCATCTTTTTACCTTTTTAATTAGAGTCATATCATGAATAGAGAAGTTATCATATAGGATGGTTTGAATTGTGGAAGTATCTCCCCTCTCGTTAGTTATCTATGTATCCCTTGGTGTGAGTTGCCGTTATGGAATATTAATGAGAAGTTCTATCATTTACTTTTTGCACATCTTATATTAGTTTGCAATTTCAGTTATATAATTCATCTTGTTGTTAGTATTGGTATCACTTTGGGATCATTAAGTAAATTTAGTTGGTTTTGGCAAACATGGCTCGGTCAGTAGCAACACTATTTTGAGAATTGAATGAAAAAGATAAAAGTACTCTTAAGAAATATAATGTCATCATCTTTCTTTCTTGATTGGCTCATAAGCTTAGTATTCTCTAGTTAAGATCTTTTGTGCTTCCAAGGAAGATTGCATGTTTTTTTTATCACTTGTATGTTTGTTTGTTTCCTTTAACTCTTATGCTTGCTACCCAGCCTTGCTAGCCAAAAACCTATACTGAGAGGGAATGCTTCTCGTGCATCAAATCCTTAAACCACAACCTATGCCATTTGTGTACACCCTACCTACCTATTGATACATTGCAAATGTATCTATAATTTTTGATGTTCCATGCTTGGTTTTATCTACTTTCTTATGTTTTGTCCACACTTTGGAGTACTTTTCATATAATTTCTTGGACTAACCTATTAACAAGAGCCACAGTGCCAGCTGCCTGTTTTCTGCTGTTTTTGGTTCCAGGAAAGTCAGAAAATGAATATTCTCATAATTGGACGGGACAAAAGCCAAAGTCATTATTTTCACCGAGGGACACCTCGAGCTAGAATACGAGACGGAGAGGGGCTGGAGCCCGGCCACACCACCTGGCCGCGCGGCCAGGCCTGGCCCGCACTAGGGGGTGGTCTGGCCGCCCCAGGCACCCCCTCGGCCTCTCCTTCCGCCTATATATTGCCTCTGATACGGAAGCCCTAAGTACTCGATCAAAATTCCACAAAAGAGTCTATAGCCACCATCATCTCCATCCCTAGATCAGGAGGGATCTGAAGCTCTTCCCGGCACCCTGCCGGAGAGGGGAATTCACCCTGGAGGCCTTCTTCATCATCATGCAAGCCTCCGGTGTGATGTGTGAGTAGTTCATCTCTGGACTACGGGTCCATGTAGTAGCTAGATGGCTGGTTCTCCTCCTTTGTGCTATCATGTCTAGATCTTGTGAGCTCCGTTCATGATCAAGATCATCTATTTGTAATTCTGCATGTTGTGTTTGCAGGGATCTGATGGATATTGAGACGTTATTTCAGATTGATTATTGATTCTATCATGTCTTTGTTATTTGTGATCTTGCATGATTTCCGTTGTTAGTAGCTATCTTGGCCAAGTAGATGCTAGCAACTCCAAGAGTTAGTATTTATGCTCGATAGTGGGTTCATGCCTCTGGTAATCAGGGGAAGTGACGGAAATCTCTAAGGTACTAGATGTGTTGTTGTTACTAGGGAGAAAGCAACAATCCTTTGTTCATAGAACAATCGTATTGTTTACTTTACACGCAATTCGTAATGCAATTATCCGTTGCTTGCAACTTAATACTGGAGGGGGTTCAGATGATAACCTGAAGGTGGATTATTAGTCATAGATGCAGTTGGATTACGGTCTATGTATAATGTTGTAATGCCCAATCGAATCTCAAAGGAGTTAATATGATTAGTATATTCTTGTATGCTTTTTTGATGTTTGTCAATTGCCCCGATGTAATTTGTTCACCCAACATGTTATCTATCTTAAGGAGAGCCACCTCTAGTGAACTATGGACCCCGGTCCTTTCTTTTACCATCAATCTACAACTGTTTACTGTTTTGTGTTTACTTTCTGCAAACTATTACTTCCTTCCAGTCGATATGTTTAATCCTTTGTTTTCAGCAAAACTAGTGAGATTGACAACCTCATCGCAAGTTGGGGACAGAGTTCTGTGGTTGTGTTGTGCAGGTCTCCACGTTGCTGCTGGCACCGGTAGTGCGCCCTGCCAAAGTTCAGCTAGCTACACCTTTGGGTTGTTTCCTTGCTCCTACTGGATTGATAACCTTGGTTTCATAACTCAGGGAAAACTTACTGTTGTGCTCATCATACCTTCCTCTTGGGGTTCCCCAACGAGCTCGTTAATACACGAGTCAGCACCTATTATCATTATTGTTATTCCAAGGTAGTTCATGTTTTTATCTACCTTCCGAATTAAACTTGTTATGTGAAAATTAGTGATTAAAGCTCTCACGAACTTGATGACACACTTTACTTTCTTGCACTTAATAAACTTGAACCATTGTGCCCATCTATGTTGTGTATATGCTTGTGTTTTGTAAGTTGTGAATTAGAAGAACCATGTTACCATGGGGAACACTTTCAACATTGCACTTTATTTAGTTGATATCATGTTCTTTTGCTTATGGATCCCGGCGGTGTGAAATGAAAGGGGAGCTTGTAAGGCTCATGGAGTTCGTATATGTGTTAGAGAAACGCCTGGGCAGCTAGTCTAAGCCATGCCTAATCATGGTGGAAACTTGCAGCATAACCATAGTGAGCAATATGTGAAGCATCCCAAATAAAACAATAAAAAAAGAAAAAAAGAGAAAAAAGGGGAAAACCCTATGCAAATAGCATACAAAAAGATCACTGAGATGCTCATTGTCTGCTTGCCTTATCATTTTGATATGGGAAATCTTCTGTATCATCAGGCAAGGGGTACCCCATTGCCGGTTCTATATGATACACATGTACTTACAATGACAAGAACTTACTTGTGACTAAAGTTGAGTAGCATGAGGAACGGTACTCGTAAGAAAGGGGCATGAGATTTTCAGCTTATAACTTGTCAAGCACATCCTCATATTTTTTCACTTTAACCTTAATCACCTAAAGATGCTTATGATGGCGGTAATGAGAGCTTAAAGCTAATAAGTACCATAATTTTTGGAAGCTCTTTATGAAACTTGAAATCCCTGCTTCCCTCTGCGAAGGGCCTATCTTTTACTTTTTAGTTGAGTCAGTAAACCTATTCCTTTCTATCTCAAGCAAGTATTTGAGTTGTTGTGTTTCATTCATTCAGATGTTGATTTATTCAATAATGTTTCTAATGTTCCTTGTTTTGCACACTGCTCTTATCTTAGTGAATATTACTTTGAAAGCTATCATTGAAAACCTGTTATGTTTGAACTCCAACAAATTGTTAACTGTTCTTTGACCAAGAACAAAGTTTGCCATTACCAATTATGATTTACTTTGTGTATCTTTATTGTGTTTCCTTTACCTATTGCAAGTTAAGTTATATAATAGTGAGTTGTTTTCTATTATGATTTGTGTATTGATGAATGTGATGCTTCTTGTCCATATTCTTTTAATGATACTTCACTCCATAAACCCGAGGTCGTGTTTATTGATCTCAGTTTTTGCTTGGGGACAAGCGAAGTCTAAGCTTGGGGGGAGTTGATACGTCCATTTTGCATCACTATTCTATATCATAATTTACTGTTATTCATTGATATATATCATATTAAGAGATGATACTTATGTTATTTCATATATTTTTGCATGGTTGATGACTTTTGGAGGATGGACCACTGAAGCCAGGATTCTGACAGAAAAGGCACAGTTTGGAGGCAAAATTCATGAAGATCAGAAAATCCCGGAAAATATATGGAAAATCCTATTTTTCCAGAAGACGAAGGAAGCTAGAAGGGGGAGCGGAGATGGGCCACAGGGGGCCCACACCACCCCCTGGCGCGGGCCACCCTGCCATGCCACTAGGTGGTGTGGCCACCCTGGCCCACCTCTGGCTCTGCTCTTTGGCGTATATAATCCTCCCGAAACCCTAAGACTCGGGGGGCAACCACAGAAAGATTCCGTCGCCTCCGCGGGGCGGAAAACTGCAGAGAGAGAAAGAGCTCTCCGGCAGGCAGAAATCTGCCAGGGAAATTCCTTCCCGGAGAGGGGAGATCGTCGCCATCAACACCATCCTCAAGCTAGACTTCATCGGGATCATCATCACCATCATCTCCACCAGCACCATCATCACCACTCCATACTGCAGTAACAATTGGGTTGAATCTTGCATAGTTCTTAGGGGAAACTTTCCCGGTGTTGATTACTTGTTGTAGTTGATGCTATTGAGTGGAACCATTGAATAATCGTTCATGTTCAGATTGTTACTTATCATTATTTCATCTCTGATCTTGATCCATATGATGTCTCATGAGTAGTTCGTTTAGTTCTTGAGGACATGGGAGAAGTCATGTTGTTAGTAGTGGAATTGTGTTGAGAAAGATTCAATAGTTTGATATTTAAGTTCTGGTGTTATTCTTCTAGTGGTATCATGTGAACGTCGACTACATGATACTTCACCTTTATGGGCCTAGGGGAATGCATTGTGTATTTGGCTACTAATCGTACGGGTTGCCGGAGTGACAGAAACCTGAACCGCCTTAGGAAACCTTTGCACAAGGGAATGTAGTATCTCAGAGTTTAAGGTTGTGGTTAGGTTTTTATCTTAATTACTTTCTTGTAGTTGCGGATGCTTGCAAGGGGTATAATCACAAGTATGTATTAGTCCTAGGAAGGTCAGTACATTAGCACAGGTTCACCCACACAACAGTTATCCAACTAGAGAAGATTAATCAACTATATGAAGCAAAAGCACTTGATAGTATTCCTATGTGTCCTCAAGAACGTTTGGTCATCTTAAGTAATACAACTGGCTTATCCTTTTCTAAAGAAAGGATTGGTCCACTTGCTGCAATTATTATCATTGTCTTTTATTTACTTGCACTTTATTTATCTGCATTATCAAAAACCCCTAAAATCCGTTTGCTAAGTATTTACAGAGAATTCTTGATCCAAGCCACTCGTCAACACCTTCTGCTCCTCGTTGGGTTCGACACTCTTACTTATCAAAAATACTGCGATACACCCCCTATACTTGTGGGTCATCACTTGCAAAATGGCAAAGCAAGGGAAGGTGGATGGATGAGCATCTCCCTCATCTCCTTCATTGCCAAAGAGCGGTGCAATAAGATCTTCATTATATGATGGCCTAAATTTGGACGCTGATCTCGAAGGCCATGCTCTCCTGGGTGTGTCTCTCTCAAATACTTTCCCAAAAGTACGATTGTTCATCTCTCCTTTTTCTGAAATTTTAGACAACCATCATACAAGTGATTGCAAAGTGATTACATAATGAAAGGAACTACTTATAGGGACTTGTAAGAGGCCTAAACATGCATCAAAACATTTTTTCTAAGCATTGAACAAGCATGCAATCTCACATAACCTTTCACCTACAGTAGCAAAATACTCAAGATATAATCTACCAATCACAAATCTACTTGGACAAGCGGAGGAGTCACATACCGGAGAACAAATGCTCCAAATCTAAGCAGCAAAGGTGGGCTGAGCAAGGAGATCGAAAACCGCGAGCAAGAACAGCAAGAACACGGGTTTGAGCAATGAACTAATATTTTCTCGGGAGAGAGAAGGTAGTGGTAGGAAGGAGAGTAAGTGGAGGTCCAGGGGTGGCCCACACCATGGCCAGGCGCGCTCCTGGTGTGGCCGTGCCACCAGGTGGTGTGCCTGCCTGGTGGGCCCCCCTGGGTCACTCCAGGTACTTCTCTCCACCTCTTTTGACGTAAAAATTTAATATGAATTTTCTGGAATTTTTCGAGAAACTTTATTTTTGAGCAATTTTTAGGTATTGATGAATGATTTTCCGACAGAAAGATAATATTGGAATGATGCAATAACAAAACAAAACCTAAAATTCAGAAGTTCTAAGACACTCTAATATGCAAGCAACTAACAAAATAGAAAAGTAAACTAAGTGAAAGCAAAAATTAAAATGGATAAAATAAAAGTAAGCAAGGATAATCATGGTGAAAACATTGTTTTGTTCATTAAAATCGCTTTGTTAACAAGGTTGATCAGGTCTTGTTACCAAAACAATTTTATATGAAACAAAACTTTGTATTCCTCTAAATGATTATGTTACCTCAACGTTGATAGTAATGGTCCCAATCATAATAATTTCATAGCTTTCTCGTGGTATGGGACAATATATTTCTCCAACTTGGATGCCCTCAATATTTTCAATTGATTTTAGGCCATAAGTCTTATCAATCTTCTTGGGGAAATAGACAGTATGCTCCTTATCATTAACATTAAAAGTTACCTTTCCGTGATTACAATTAATGACAACTCCTGTAGTATTAAGAAAAGGTCTCCCAAGAATAATAGACATATTGTCATCTTCAGGCATTTCAAGCACAACAAAGTCAGTTAATATCAAGCAATTATGGGCCACTTGAACAGGAGCATCCTCACATATACCAATAGGAATAGTAGTAGATTTATCAGCCATTTGCAAAGATATATCAATTGGTATTAATTTCTCCAATTGAAGTCTCTTCTAGAGAGAAAAAGGCATAACACTAACTCCTGCTCCCAAATCACACAAAGCAGTTCTAACATAATTATTTTTGATAGAGCATGGAATATTTGGAATCCCTGGGTCTCCAAGTTTCTTTGGAACCTTTACCATTAAAGGAATAATTAGCAAGCAAAGTATAAATTTGCTCGTTAGGGATCTTCCTTTTATTAGAGACAATATCCTTCATATACTTTGAATAAGGAGGTAATTTAATAGCATCAGTTAAAGAAATTTTCAAAAATAAAGGTTTCATCCACTCATAAAACTTATTATAGTGTTCTTCTTCCTTTGACTTGTGTTTCTTATCAGGAAAAGGCATTGGTTTTGGACCCAAGGCTCTCTTTCAATACCATGTTTTCTAGCAACAAAATCTTCCTTAGTATACTTAGTATTCTTAGTGTGCCTTTCAGGTTCTTCTTCTATTTCTTCTTTATCAGGAGCATCATTTTTCTCATTACCACTCTTAATTTCAGCATTACAAACAGATATACTATTAGGACCTTTATCAGTTTCAGAAGATTCTACAATGTTTTATGTTTCTTTTTCTTTCTCTTAGAAGTACCCCTATTTTCAATTTGTTGGGAATCCTGCTCAATTCTTTTAGGATGGCCCTCGGGATATAGAGGATCCTGAGTGGCAGCACTACTTCTAGTTCTAATTTCATAAGCATGTTTTTCTTTAGAAGCATTAACTAGCAAATATTTTTATACCTTAATAAGCTGATCAATTTGAGTTTGAACCATTTGGAAATGTTTAACAAGCATTTTAACATCATTGGAGGTTCTTTCCACAATATCCCTCAACTCAATAATAGCTCTAGAGTGTTCCATCAAATGATTCTGCACTCTTTTATTAAAATTATCTTGCTTAACAACAAAGATATCAAATTCGTGTAAGCATTGATCAAGAGATGTAAATAAGGAATATCACCTTCATAAAAATGTTGGAGAGAATGTACCTCAATAGTGGATGAGTGGGAGATTGGCTTACATAACTCTTCTATAGGAGGTAGATCCTTCACATCTTCAGATTTAATACCCTTCTCCTTGAGACATTTCTTAGCTTCCTTCATCACTTCATCATTTAGTTCAATAACTCCCCTCTTCTTTAGTGTTGGTGTTGGCTCAGGAACAGTGGACTCGGGTGAAGTCCAGTCATCATAATTCTTGCTCATCTTAGCCATTAATTCCTCAGCTTCTTTGGGAGTTCTCTTCCTGAAAACACAATCAGCACAACTATCCAAGTATGTCCTAGATTATTCAGTTAGTCCATTATAATATATATCAAGAAGCTCATTTTTAGGTATTGGACATACAGGATGTGCATGAATTAAAGCACAAAACTTTTCCAATGATTCATGCAATATCTCCTTTTCTCCCTGTTTAAAATCAAAAAGTTCCTGCAAAATGGCATGTCGAGCACTAGGAGGGAAATATTTCTGAAAGAAGGTATCAATCAAGCAATCAGGGCTATTAATAGATCCAGGAGGTAAATTATTAAACCAAGCTTTAGCCTCTCCTTTCAGTGAAAAAGGGAAAATTTTAGCAACAAAGTAGGTGCGCATCTTAATATCATCAGAAAATAGGCCACTCATGGTAGAAAGCTCAGTCATATGTGCTATAGCACTTTCATTTTTAGTCCCACAAAAAGGTTCTTTCTCAACAATGGTTATGTAAGATAAATCAAGAGAGAAATCATAATCCTTCTCTTTAATGTTTACGGGAGATGTAGCAAACTTAGCATTAGGAGATAATTTAGGTCTAACAATATGTTTCTCAAGAAGACTCTTAATAGCACTTCTACCATGAGTGTTTTGGCATTCTTTAATAAATTCATCAGTCATTTCTATATATCTGTCTTCAATATCATAGCTCTCTCTAGACTCAGGTGAACTGACAGGTGTACTAGTATCTTCATTAGAAGTTTCAGTATTTCCAGCTATAGTTCTAGCAATCGTAGCATCTAGGAAAAGACCTAATGAACCACTCTTATCAAGCACAATAGAAGCAGCATCATAAGTATCAGAAGTTTCAGATTCAGCAGAAGTAGCAGTATGTGTAGCATGTGTATGTGGTGGTGGTGTAAGGAGCTTACTCATCACAGATGGTGAATCAAGAGCAACAGAGGTGTTCAGAACTGTACCTCTCCTTGTAGTGGATGGTAATATAGGAAACTTTCCATCACGAGTTTTACCCATGATGAATGGATAGCAGCGAACAATAGTGATTCCAAGTGAACTTGATAAATAAAGCTATGCTCCCCGACAACGGTGCTAGAAAATAGTCTTGATGACCCACAAGTATAGGGGATCGCAACAGTCTTCGAGGGAAGTAAAACCCAATTTATTGATTCGACACAAGGGGAGCCAAAGAATATTTATAAGCCTTAACAACTGAATTGTCAATTCAGCTGCACATGGAAACAGTCTTGCTCGCAGTAGATTATCAGTAGCAACAGTTTTGTAATAGCAATAGCAAAGTAATAGCAGTAGTAAAAGTAAAGACAGTAGTAACAATTGCAGTAAACAGTAGGATTAAAGCGCGATAGGCATAGAGATGGATGGACGGGCGTTGCATGGACAAGACAATTCATGTAACAATCAAGACATAGGGCATTTACAGATAAATAAGGTAAATCATCCAAGTACTAAATAATCATAGGCATACGTTCCATATATAGGCATACGTTCTCGCAATGAGAACTTGCACAACATCTTTTCTCCTGCCAGCCCATTGCAGCGGGGCCTCAAGGGAATCTACTAGAAATTAAGGTGCTCCTTTTAATAGAGAACCAGAGCAAAGCATTAACACTCCGTGAACACACGTGATCCTCACATCACAGCCATCCCCTCTAGTTATCCCGATTTCTGTCACTTCAGGGCCTCAAGTTCCAAACAATAATGTGTGTATACAACTTGCAGGTAAGATCATAAACAATACTATCATCATGAATCAATAACATGTTCAGATCTGAAATCATGGCACTCGGTCCCTAGTGACAAGCATTAAGCATAACAAGTTGCAACAATGTCAAAAAAGCACTAACAATAGATACTAGGCACCTGAAGGAAATATGCCCTGAGAGGCAATAATAAAGTTGTTATTATGTATTCCTTGTATATGATAGATGTTTATTTTGCATGCTATAATTGTATTGATAGGAAACATCAATACATGTGTGTTTAATAAACAAAAAGGGTTCCTAGTCATGCCTCTCTTATAGACTAGCTTGTTGATTAACAGGATGATCAAGGTTTCCTGATCATGGACATTGGATGTTGTTAATAACAAGGTCACACCATTGGTGGAATGATGTGATGAACATTCATCCGAAGTATAGCATTACGATCAAGTCATTGTGTTTATATTGCTATAACATCATACGAAGTAATCTTTATCCTTAGACCATGAGATCATGTTAATTGCTAACACCGGAAGAGTATCTTGATAACATCAAACGTCACACCGTAACAGGGCGACTATAAAGATGGGTTCACTGCTACGAAGGTGTTATGTTGAGGCTCATGGATCAAGAGTGGAATTTGTCAATCCAGATGACGGATAGATATACTCTGGGCCCTCTCGGTGATATCACATTAGGATAGCTTGCAAGCAAGTGATGTGATCACTAGAATGTTATATCACGGGAACGAGAAAAGAGTGCATGTCGGTAACAAGATAAAACTAGGTATGGAGATACCGATGATCGAATCTCGGACATGTAATATATCGAGAGACAAAGGGATTTAGTTACAAGCGTTAAAGGTTCTCACGATCACAGGAGTCATCGTTGAATGTGTAGGAGTCAGTACGGATCTCCAGGTCCCGCTGCTGATTATTGATCAGAGAAGGGTCTCGATCATGTCTACATTATTCGCGAACCGTAGGGTGGCACACTTAAGACTTTCCGGACACCATTTTGGAGCACATATGTTTCATACGAAAGAATTGCAAAGCGCAGGAATTGTTTCAATAGAAACCGGAAATTGTTTCGGGTGAAATTGCAGAAGGTGGTTCTGCATGTGATATTGAAATATTGCAAGGGGCTATATGTGAATGTTTTTTAATTAAAGTAATTAACAAAATTCTGAATAAATTTAATAAAAGAGTTTTATTAAATGAGAGAGCATTAAATTTGGAGAAACTTAATGCATTTAAAGTGGAGACTTTAAAAGGGAATGTGAAGAGGCATTTTAATGTGGAGGAGTTACCACCACATGAATGGGGAGGTGAGGGGTCACCCCCCCATGCACCGGCCATGGAGAGAGGGGGCACCCCCCCTCCTCCTATAAAAGTCCACCCATTCCCTCCTTCATCCTCACACCTCCTTGTGAAGGATCTCTCTCCCCCTCTAGAATTATTCCCCCATGGTCTCGGATTAGCGAGATACATGTTCCCGGTGGCATTTCATCTGGAAGGATTTGCTGCTTCCGCTGGATCGCTGGAGCGAGGAGGTGGAGGTTGTCTGGTGGCTTGAACATGTGTGCGAGTGCGGATGCGCTCCTGAGTTGCGGCGCTCGGACTTCCTCACGATCTTGAGATCGGCAAGTGTACGATTACATCAACCATGAGTTCCTACTCGTTAACAAAGCTCGTTGTCTTCGAGGGTAAGTTCTCTATGGATGTATGTCCACCCGTTTGCTTTGTACCTAGTAGATAGATCTTGGCGTGTAGTTCACACCGTAGGAAATTTTTTGTTTTCTATGTTGTGGACCCAACAGCACCATGCCCTAACAATCTGATGCGATTACATGAACGATCTCATCCAATCCCTACCATCCCCATAGCCTACTACGGGGGATTACTCCCTCATGGATGGGGGAATCATGGATGGTTGATGGAGAAACAATGGTGATGATGATGGCGATGATCTCCTCCAATTCCCCGTCCCGGCAGGGTGCCATAACGGAGTTTTTGGTTCCGAATCGCGGTATCTGGTGGTGGCGGCGTGCTGGCTCGTGGTTGATGTAGAGCTCGTTGGGAACCCCAAGACGAAGGTATGATGAGCACAACAGCAAGTTTTCCCTCAGTTATGAGACCAAGGTTTAATCGAACCGGTAGGAGCAAGGAAACACCCCAAAGGTGTTACTAGCTGAGCTTTGGCAGGGCGCACTACCGGTGCTAGTAGCAACGTGGAGACCTGCACACCACAACCACAGAAATTTGTCCCCAACTTGCGATGAGGTTGTCAATCTCACCGTGTTTTGCGGAAAACAAAGGATTAAACGTATCAAATGGAAAGAAGTAAAAGTTTGCAGAAAGTAAACACAAAGCAGTAAAAGATTGTAGATTGTATGTAAAGTAAAGGACCGGGATCCATAGTTCACTAGAGGTGGCTCTCCTTAGATAGATAACATGCTGGGTGAACAAATTACAGCGGGGCAATTGACAAACACCGAGAAAGCAATACATGCATATACTAATCATCTTGACTCCTCTGAGACTTGATTGGGCATTACAACATAATACATAGACCGCCATCCAACTGCATCTATGACTAATAATCCACCTTCAGGTTATCATCCGAACCCCCTCCAGTATTAAGTTGCAAGCAACAGATTATTGCTTTACGAACTGCGTGTAAAGTAAACAATACAATTGTTCTATGAACAAAGGATCGTTGTTTTCTCCCTAGTAGCAACAGCACATCTAGTACCTTAGAGATTTTCCGTCACTTCCCCAGATTACCAGAGGCATGAACCCACTATCGAGCATAAATACTAACTCTTGGACTTGCTAGCATCTACTTGGCCAAGATAGCTACTAACAACGGAAAGCATGCAAGATCTCAAATAACAAAGTCATGATAGAATCAATAATCAATCTGAAATAGCATCTCAATATCCATCGGATCCCCGCAAACACATGTATGGATTACAAATAGATGATCTTGATCATGAACGGAGCTCACAAGATCTAAACATGAAAGCACAAAGGAGGAGAAACCAGCCATCTAGCTACTACATGGATCCGTAGTCCAAGGATGAACTACTCACGCATCACACGGGAGGCTTGCATGGTGATGAAGAAGGCCTCCAGGGTGAATTCCCCTCTCCGGCAGGGTGCCAGGAAGAGCTTCAGATCCCTCCCGATCTAGGGATGGAGATGACGGCGGCTACAGACTCTTTCGTGGATTTTTGATCGGGTACCTAGGGTTTTCGTCCCGAGGGCAACTTATAGGCGGAAGGAGAGGCCGAGGGGGTGCCGGGAGCCACCACACCACCCCCTGGCGCGGGCCAGGCCTGGCCGCGTGGCCAGGTGGTGTGGCCGGCCCCTGGCCCCTCTCCGTCTCGTATTCTGGCACTTGATCCCTGCCGGAAAAATAGGCACTTTGGCTTTTGTCTCGTCCAATTCCGAGAATATTCATTTTCTGACTTTCCTGGAACCAAAAACAGCAGAAAACAGGCAGTTGGCACTGTGGCTCTTGTTAATAGGTTAGTCCAAGAAATCATATGAAAAGTACTCCAAAGCTGGAACAAAAAAAAAGAAAGTGGATAAAACCAAGCATGGAACATCAAAAATTATAGATACATTTGCAATGTATCAACATCCCCAAGCTTAACTCCTGCTCGTCCTCGAGTAGGTAAGTGATAAAAAGAAATAATTTTTGAGGTGACATGCACCATCAAAGATTTGATCAAAGTATTTGCAAAACATTCAAAGCTGGGATCATAGTACTTCAATCATAACATGAAAGACAAAGTTCTAGCAATAAGCAAAGAAACTATGATGCAACATGAAAAGGCACAAACAAAAGATTCATGAATAACAATGCTTTGCAAGACGTTTGTTTGTTTTACACAAAGAAAACATAGCATAAAAGTATTCAGCTTGTCCCTCAATAGAGTAGCAAATATAAATGCATAGGACACTTTCAAAGTTCATAAGAGTGACTAGATACAATAGTTTCAAACAAGCAATAACAAGTTATGCATCAATCAACAAGTCTTGGGACAATGCACATAGAACTAAGAATGGCCACTATGCTCTCAAAGTAGGTGCATAAAGATAGAAGGTGGAGACTCAATATAATGGTGGAAGAAAGGCCTTTTGTAAAAGGAAGTAGGGATTCAAGTCTCATAAAGAGCTTCCAAAAATTATGATACTTAAAGCTTTCAGCTCTCATTGCCCCTATCATAAGCATCTTGAAGTGATTAAGGTTAAAGTGAACAAACTATGGTGTACATGCTTGACGAAGTATAAGTCAGAAATCTCGTGTCCCTTGTATACGAGGGCCGCTCCTCATGCTACTCAAGTTTAGTCACCGGTAAGTTCTTGTCATTGTAAGTACATGTGTATCATTGAGAACCGCCAACGAGGTACCCCTTGCCCGATGATACGGAAGAATCCCCATATCAAAATGACAAGGCAAGCAGACAACGAGCATCTCAGCATTCTTCTTATTTACCATGGGAATATGGTGCTTTTTCTCTCTTTCCTCTTTTAATAGTATCTTTTTTTTTCTCTTTTCTCAATATAGGACTCTTTTTTTTATAAGAATGCTTCATAGACAGCTCATTATGGTTACGCTGCAGGTTTCCACCATGTCAGCATGGATTAGACCTGCGGCCCAGGCGTTTCTCTAACACATATACATAACTCCATGGACTTACAAGCTCCCCTTTCATTTCACACCGACGACATCCATATATAAAAGAGCATGATATCAACTAGGTACAAGTACCAAGTGCAATGTCGAAATCGTTCCCCATGAAAGCATGGCTCTGCTAATTCCCAACAAATAAGTGCAAGTATATACAACATAGAAGACACAATGGTTCAAGTTTATTAAGGGCAAGTAAAGTAAAGTGTGCCTTCAAGTTCGTGAGAGCTTTAATCACTAGTTTTCTCATAACAAGTAGAAGGTAAACAAAAGCATGAATATACTTGCATGGCATAAGCTAATAGGTAGGTATGGTGGACTCTTTTGAATAACTTGGTTTAGGGAGTTGGATGCATGAGTGGAACTCATACTTTGTTGTGGAGGCTAGCAAAAGACTGGGAGTGACAAAATAAGAGAGCAATAATGGCCATAATCATGCAGAGCGACAAAACATCATTGATCAAAGCATAAAGTGATACTACAAGTTGAAAACTAAAGGATCATAAAGGCTATGGTGACTTGATATAGTCATAACATGGTGTGAGCATGTGCCAAGTCAACCCAAATAAAGCATCAAAGGAGAATACCACTATACTATGCTTTAATATGCTAAAACAACGCATGATTCATCCAAGGCACATTAAGCAATCTCAATTGTTTATAACAAGTCATGCTACAGCAAAGAATACTAAGCATAAAACCAAAACAATATCAAGCATGGCATGACAAAGCATAGACCACAGTCAAAAACAAGCTCATTTTACCACATAAGCATGAACTTTCCTACTCTTTTCCAAACCAAACCAAACTATTTGCAAACCAAAGTATGAAAGAGGGGGTCCAACCAATTTATTCAGAAAACTAAGCAAACCAAGCAAACTAAAAACCAAAGCAAAAATGAAAAAGAAGACGCTCCAAGAAAAACACAATTGTGCATGAAACAATAAAAATGAAGTGTTTGGAAGAAACCTAGAATTTTTATTGATGAAGAAGGAAAATGCCTTGGGCATCCCCAAGCTTGGACGCTTGTACTTCTTGGATATTTCTTGGGGTCACACGCGTGGCATCCCCAAGCTTGAGCTTTAGTCCATCCTTCATCTCATTACTCATTCCTTCCATACACCTGAAATTTTTCCTTCATACAAACTTCACACAATCTCATTAGCAACATTAGTGCACTTAAGATAAATAAGTCTCAAGGTTCAGTTCTAACACCAAATAAACTTCCATTAGAACACTAGATACTGTAGAACTTCCCTCAAAAAGCTCAATTCTCCAAAAGAACTCAAGAAGGAACCGACAAGAAGCAAATGCAGAAAATGGCAGAAATCTGTCAAAACAGACCAGCAGGTAAAGACGAATTTTTTAGAAGACCTTATGTTGATAAAATCAAAAGGTGTTTAACTAATGAAAGTTATATAACAACCTGGGGCAGAAGCACAAAAAATTACAGCTCAATCCGACGTACAGAGCTCTCTCAGGAATTTTTACGGTGAAGCATAGAAATCTGTTTCAGGACAGCAACTTTCCCAATCATTACTTCACTCTCATTAGAGGTTACTCTTGGCATAAAAAGAAAATAAAAATGATAAGGAGAGGTTATTACAGAGGTAATAACTTCCAAGACTCATCTAAAACTCTTGGGTTATCTCCCAACAAGTACTTTTCTTTAACGCCTTTAAGTTAGGCATAAGAAGCAAAGAAAGAATCAAGTGTTCTCAAATGAAGAAGCATTGTATTCAACATCCAAAACATAGAAATCAACGGGGACATAGGAATCATTAACCATAATAAGAACATCATTAAGACTCCCCATGAGTTTCTTTTTAGCATTAGCATCAAGTGGGACATTCAAATAGCAATCTTCAAGAGGAGGCAAATCAAGCATATCATAAATCCTTCTAGGCATAATAGAAACACTACTATCAAGATCACACAAAGCTTTGAAATCAAAGTCATTCACTTTCATATTAATGATGGGTTCCCAACCATCTTATTGCTTTATAGGAATAGAAGCTTTATGTTTCATCTTTTCTTCCTTAATCTTTATGAGAGCATCGGTAATGTGTTTTGTAAAGGCCATGTTCATAGCACAAGCATTAGGACTTTTAGCAAGCTTTTGTAGGAACTTAATAACTTCAGAGATGTTGCAACCATTAAGATCAAAATCAACTTTATCATCTAAAGTAGTAGAACTATTACTAACCTTAACACTAGTGGTGGTGATAGTAGAAACACTAATGTTTCTAGCAATTTCATTTTCTCTTTCCCACTTAGCATGTAATTCAACTAATAGTCTGACATTTTCATCAATTCTTACTTGTATGGCATTAGTAGCTGCAAAGGGATTGTCATTAGTTTCAGGTTTAGCAGCCATTTTATTCAAAGAAGATTGATCTTTAGCCAAAGATGCTATATTTCTTTCAGCATTAGAGAGTTTTTCCTCAATAGTTTTATTGAAAGCAGTTTGTTTACTAATAAACTCTTTAAGCATAACTTCAAGTTTAGAGGGAGCACTCTTATTATTGTTGTAAGAATTTCCATAAGAATTACCATTGTTGGGAGGATATGGCTTATAATTGTTGTTACCAAAATTGTTCCTATAAGCATTATTACCATAAGCATTGTTGCCAAAATTATTATTTCTTATGAAGTTCACATCAACTTGCTCTTCTTGAGAAACCAAAGAGGCTAAAGGAACATTATTTGGATCAATATGGGCTTTCCCATTAACAAGCATGGACATAATAATATCAATCTTATCACTCAAGGAGGAGGTTTCTTCAACAAAATTTACCTTCTTACCTTGTGGAGCTCTCTCAGTATGCCATTCAGAATAATTAACCATCATATTGTCCAAAATTTTTGTTGCAGCACCCAAAGTAATGGTCATAAAGGTACCTCCAGCAGCTGAATCCAATAGGTTCCTTGAAGAATAGTTCAATCCTGCATAAAAAGTTTGGATGATAATCCAAGCAGTCAGTCCATGAGTGGGACAATTCTTAACCAAAGACTTCATTCTTTCCCAAGCTTGATCAACATGCTCATTATCAAGTTGTTTAAAGTTCATTATTTTCACTTCTCATGGATATAATCTTAGCAGGAGGATAGTATTTTCCAATAAAAGCATCTTTGCACTTAGTCCAAGAATCAATACTATTCTTAGTTAAGGAATTCAACCATTATTTAGCTTTTCCTCTCAAAGAGAAAGGAAACAATTTCAGTTCAATAATATCACCATCTATATCCCTATGCTTTTGCATCTCACAAAGTTAAACAAAGTTATTTAGATGGGAAGCAGCATCTTCATTACCAATACCAGAAAATTGTTCTCTCATAACAAGATTGAGCAAAGCAAGTTTTATCTCAAAGAAAGTATTTTCAGCCACAGGTGGAGCAATAGGTGTGCTCATAAAATCATTGTTGTTGGTGCTAGTGAAGTCACACAACTTAGTGTTCTCAAAGGTAGTCATTTTTTTTGGGTTTTCAAATAAGAAAGCAAACTAGTAAAACTAATTTTTTTTGTGTTTTTTGAAGAACAAAACAAGCAAACAAAGCAAAAAGAAACTAAGCAAAACAAAAACAACAAAGTAAAGAGATTGGTTATGAGGGACTCCCCTTGTGAAGATGTCCTTGACTCCCCGGCAACAGCGCCAGAAAAATCTTTGCTGGCTCGTGGTTGATGTAGAGCTTGTTGGGAACCCCAAGAGGAAGGTATGATGAGCACAACAGCAAGTTTTCCCTCAGTTATGAGACCAAGGTTTAATAGAACCAGTAGGAGCAAGGAAACACCCCAAAGGTGTTACTAGCTGAGCTTTGGCAGGGCGCACTACCGGTGCTAGTAGCAACGTGGAGACCTGCACAATACAACCACAGAACTTCGTCCCCAACTTGCGATGAGGTTGTCAATCTCACCGTGTTTTGTGGAAAATATAGGATTAAACGTATCGAATGGAAAGAAGTAAAAGTTTGCAGAAAGTAAACACAAAGCAGTAAAAGATTGTAGATTGTATGTAAAGTAAAGGACCGGGATCCATAGTTCACTAGAGGTAGCTCTCCTTAGATAGATAACATGTTGGGTGAACAAATTACAGCGGGGCAATTGACAAACATCGAGAAAGCAATACATGCATATACTAATCATCTTAACTCCTCTGAGACTTGATTGGGCTTTACAACATAATACGTAGACCGCCATCCAAATGCATCTATGAATAATAATCCACCTTCAGGTTATCATCCGAACCCCCTCCAGTATTAAGTTGCAAGCAACAGATTATTGCTTTACGAACTGCGTGTAAAGTAAACAATACAATTGTTCTATGAACAAAGGATCGTTGTTTTCTCCCTAGAGCAAACATCACATCTAGTACCTTAGAGATTTCTGTCACTTCCCCTGATTACCAGAGGCATGAACCCACTATCGAGCATAAATACTAACTCTTGGAGTTGCTAGCATCTACTTGGCCAAGATAGCTACTAACAACGGAAAGCATGCAAGATCTCAAATAACAAAGACATGATAGAATCAATAATCAATCTGAAATAGCATCTCAATATCCATCAGATCCCCGCAAACACAACATGTATGGATTACAAATAGATGATCTTGATCATGAACGGAGCTCACAAGATCTAAATATGAAAGCACAAAGGAGGAAAAACTAGCCATCTAGCTACTACATGGATCTGTAGTCCAAGGATGAATTACTCACGCATCACACCGGAGGCTTGCATGGTGATGAAGAAGGCCTCCAGGGTGAATTCCCCTCTCCGGCAGGGTGCCGGGAAGGGCTTCAGATCCCTCCCGATCTAGGGATGGAGATGACGGCGGCTACAGACTCTTTCGTGGATTTTTGATCGGGTACCTAGAGTTTTCGTCCTGAGAGCAACTTATAGGCGGAAGGAGAGGCGAGGGGGTGTCGGGAGCCACCTCACCACCCCCTGGCGCGGGCCAGGCCTAGCCGTGCGGCCAGGTGGTGTGGTCGGCCCCTGGCCCCTCTCCGTCTCGTATTCTGGCACTTGATCCCTTCCGGAAAAATAGGCACTTTGGCTTTTGTCCCGTCCAATTCTGAGAATATTCATTTTCTGACTTTCCTGGAACCAAAAACAGCAGAAAACAGGCAGCTGGCACTATGGCTCTTGTTAATAGGTTAGTCCAAGAAATCATATGAAAAGTACTCCAAAGTTGGAACAAAACACAAGAAAGTGGATAAAACTAAGCATAGAACATCAAAAATTATAGATACATTTGCAATATATCACGGCGTAGTGGAACTCTATCTGGAAAAACGTCGAACCCCCCATCTGCTTTAGGTCAGAGGGCTTATATAGGCGAAAGGAGAGGTCAATGCGGAGTCCGAGGCGGCCACACCATCTGCTGGCGCGGTCTGGCCTGACCCGCGTGGCCAGGTGGTGTGGGCCCCTCGTAGCCCTTCTTCGTCTCGTCTTCTGGCTCCATGAGTCTTCTGGTAAAATAGGAGTTTTGCGATATTTTCCGGGATTTTTCCTAAAAGTTGTTTTTCTGCACAAAAACGAGACACCAAAGCAATTCTGATGAAAACATCGTTAGTCGTATTAGTTGTATCCAAATCACACAAATTAGAGAAGAAACAATAGCAAATGTATTCGGGAAAGTAGATACGTTTTGGACGTATCAATGCCTCCCAACTGTACCACTTGGAGCACATTCTTTAGTGTAATGTTCCGAAAGTATGGCATACATTATCATATCAACAAAATGGTCATCGCATGTCTCCACCTGGATGACGCTGAATGGACACTAATCGTCTTTTACATCATCAACTTGTTGTAGAGCACCATCTCTAGTGAGATCCTTGGAATCGCCTTGCAGTCCAACGACAGGATGCACATACATTTGGATAGGTTACAACAGTCTTCCTCTATAACTGTAATCTATGTGCCATCATGCCTTGCAACAATTCCATAACCTTTTATAGTGAGACATGGCGCTCATTGTCTATTGGAACCTTTGCATACATAGCATCATGTTTCTTCGAGCGAGCTCGTTCGTTTTCTTCGAGAGAACTCAAACCTTTGCATACGTAGCATCATGTTTCTTGGTTATTGTTTGGATCTTGTTCATGAGAGGATCTACAGCTTGTGGTTATCTTTATAACAAGATCTAGTTCATCAAAACGGATTTCCCTTGAATATCTTATTGTGTTTTTATTCTTGCGGGTTTTCTAGCTCCACACCTTCGGAGATATCTCACATATTTAGTCATGGTATTTTATCCCTTGAATATCTAGTTGGATTCTACACGTTGTTATCTTTCCAACAAAATTGGTTTCATCTTATTTGGAGTTCATATGCAAAAGTTATGACAGTTTTGGTTTTGGAGTTTTTCCTGACCGGAAGTTTCGCTGACTCACCGGAAGTACCGATAGGCCAATTTGACACTGGTAATACCGGTTGAAGTAACGGGATAGTTCAGGTGAGCATGCAAATGCTCACAGCACCCATTCTGTTTTAATGCATATTTACCAGTACTTGGGTCGGTAGTTGACCGGTAGTACCAGTCGGAAGAGCCATTGGAGCAGCATGACCGGAAGTACCAGCCAGGCACTGGAAGTACCGCTCAGGCATATTTTGCTGCTGGTAGTACAAGTGGAAATTTCGGCTCACTTCCTCTTAGCCCTTGTCACCCCGCAGTCATCTCTCTATTTGGTTGCGTTTTATTTATCGATACTTGGCTAGTAGTAGATTGGTAGTACTGGCTGGAAGTTCTGGCCCGGGTTGGGCGGAACTTCTGGCATGTACAACCAGATGTCGTTTCAACTGCTTTCGAACCGTTGGAGACGGAGCTGACCGGAACTTCCGGTGGCTCACCGCTAGTACCGGTCAGGTGCGTTTTGGCCCGAACGGTCAGATTCGGGGAGCCCTTTAAAAGAGGCTCCTCTTTCCCTTCATGGGTACTAGCTCTTTTGGTCTGTTTCTCTCTCTCTCCTCCATTGTTGATCTTGAAGAGCTTGTCCTCTTCCATTATCCCTCCTATGAGTTTTGCATCTTTTTGACGGATTTGAGAGCGGATATCTAGATCTACAACCCCACCTAACCAAATTCTTTCTTTGTGAAGGAATCCTTGGGATCTAGATCTTGGAGAGTTTTGTGTTCTCCTCTTGTGTTGTTCCTCTCTTATTTTCCCAATATCTTTTGTAGCTTTGGTGGAATTTGGGAGTGAAGTACTTGCCCTTGCATTTGGTGCATATGTTTGTGTTCTCTACGGAGATTCGGCAGGTTCAAGCTCTTGGGCTTGTTTCTCTTGGGTTCTTGAAATCCTAGACAGTTGTGTGGTTGTGGTGTGATTCCTTTGGGGCCTCCAATTGAGTTGTGGAGTGTCCTCAAGCTAGAGGCCTTGGTGATTGTTGGGAGCCTCCAATTGAGTTGTGGAGATTGTCCCAAGCCTTGTACGTGTTCGGTGACCATCCTAAAGTGTCTCATAGTGGATCGTGACTAGACCTTTGTGGCAAGCTCACGGGAGAATAGGGCGAGCCTGTTGTGGCGTTGGTGAGTTGCATGTCTTCACATCTTGGGTGAGGCCTTGTGTGGCCTTGGATGAGCATCGAGTCACCACACCTTAAAGTGGGCCATTTTGTGGCGTATGAAGAGCATTGCGCCATCGCACCTCTCCAACGGAGACGTAGCTTCTTTAGAAGTGAACTTCGGGGAAAAAATCATCGTCTCCGTGTCCATCGGTTATCTCTCAACCGAGCCCTTTACTTATGCAATTTACATTGTGATAGCCATCATGATTGAACTTTTATATCTTGCTATCACTTTGTTGCTTGTCTTTCTTAGCATAGGTTGTTGGTGCACTTAGTTGAAGCTAGTGGTTTTGTGTTTTGTGCTTTGATAAATTAAACGTTAGTTTTATTCTGCATTTGTTAGATCCTAAACCGTAATTATTTTAAAAGCCTATTTACCCCCTCTAGGCGATATCCATTATCCTTTCACATTGTAACTTTGAAGGAAGAGGCTTCACGCGTGAAGAAAATAGGTTGTGTAACACACCAAGTATTATTGCTTTGTTTATATATTTCTGATCAGAATAACCCAAACTGCTAGAAGTGATACCTCACTTGTCTGCACGGCGTTCTTCGTTAGCACTCATCTATGACTTGTGACTTGTGAGAGCTTGATATGAAGTTAGAATGCTTTCATCTGATTCTATTTTTGCTGAACACATCTATGAACTTTGAATTAGTAAAAGACTATCACAACATTCTGATGTACAAGTGAAGAAGATGCATGTCATCTTCCCTTTTTGAACACTCTTGCTTCATTTATTCTGAATATACTGCTACTTCTTGCCTTTATTTGCATTAGATAACTTCCATTGCTAGTGCGTATGCTGTTGAATAATGTGAATCATATTACATTATGTTGATCATTTGCTGACATAATACTTGTAGTTTTACACAACTTCACTACATGGATCTATGGCTAGATCGATAGCTGGAGCGAGATGCTAAGGGAGGCGATATGCTGGGCAGATGCGCGCGCACGTTGTCATCAGGAACAGGAGCTTAACGGCGTGGGTCGAGGCCGACGTCCATGACGACCTAGACAAAAATGTTAGTTTGAAATTTAAATTTGAAACTAAGAGGCAGGCATTTCCTGTAATAATATCGTGATGCTTGTACTAATTATGGTACCATCGGGCTATGTTCAGATGGCTCTTGTGTGTAGAATGCACCTTCTTACTCGTAATTCGTGTGGTCCTGTGTGAAGCTGGTTGTTCTTTAGACTTTCATGTGTACTTGAGTGAAGAAGTTGTCTAGCTATTTGTGTGAGGAAGCTGGCTAGCTATTTCCGTGAGAAAGCTGAAACTGGCAGGTTTAGGCGGGCATGGAAACGCAAGTTAGCATAAGCAGAATTAAAATGACAGAATTGACAATCTCCATTAAATTATAGGACACAGGTGGGTAGATGGTGGACAGCCGTGGCATGTCAACTTGCTGAAGCGATATGAGGATGTGCTATGGTTTCCTTTTGTTCTATTCTCCTTTTTGTATCTTTTCTATTTTCTATTTTTTGTTTTCTGTTTCACCTCTATTTTTATTCCCTATTTTATTTTTCATTTTGTATTTTTATTAAACAATTTTTTATGATGTGAAAAAATTAGTACTATTTTTCTTGTTTAAACGAGATAAATATTTTTATTGATTTTTGAAATACCATAAATGTTCTGATTGACAAATTGTTCAAGTAATATAAATGTTATTTTTTAAAATCTTCAATTGAGATAAATGTTATTATAAAAAAATATTCAAATAACATAAATGTTCACATTTGAAAAATCTTTCAAATAAGATAAATGTTATGATTGAAAAACTGTTCAAACGATATAATTGTTATCATTAAAAAACGTTCAAGCGAGTTGAAGAAATAATTTCTACACCTTTTTGATAATAATAATGTGGATGAAAAAACATATATTTCCAATGTACATTTTGTAAATCTCCTGAACAGCTATTCTAAAATCTGTGTGCTTTTGTCACAACTTTCTGTAAGGTGTTTAAAAATAATAATATATATAGTACTGTAAAAACATAAAACAAAAAATACAAAAAAAATAAAGGAAAAAATAAAAATGCTCACCTCTATTCATAAATATAAGGAAAACAGCAGTACGTGTTATTGGGCCTTGTACCATGAAGATAACACTTTGTACGGGAGCGAATTGCACAGATTGGTGTACAAGGCTCCCACGGTTGCTGGCCTTTACTCTATCGGGCCCATGTCAATGATGTTAAGACCAGGCAAATCTACTGCGATCGTTCCGTGGGATTTCCTGTGTCATTGTTTTTTAACAAAACAGGCAATTTGGCTCATTTTATTTAAAAAAGTAGAAGAGAATTGACCAGTTCATTACGGGAAACCGACCGAAAACCGATACAAATGCGCCAATGTAGTCATGGAACACGACCACATTGGGCACCACCACCATCGGCCGACCTGGCCACCCACACGGAGCACACACACCACGAAGAAGAAAGGCCACCATCGAGGTTGCCATCTAGTGTCATCGTCGTCACTCCTCCGCGAGCCAGCGATTCCGACTTCACCTTCGACGACCCAAACGAAGTCTCGCATCAAGCCACGCTTGAACCCATGTCGGCCCATGCCAACAGTCGGCCACACACACCAACGACAGACAGCTCCGACTTTGACGCCGAGCCTCCCGAGAGAAATATGTTGGGCTTGCGCCGACCGAGCCCTCTAGAAAGACCACCGGCCGCCGGTCATCGTCACCGCCTGGACACGCTCCATCGCAGCTCCGACTCCACAGCAACACAGCGAGCACAGAGAACCCATCGGACACGCCGAAAAGACCGACTACAGAAGCACGAACCACGACCCAAGCTCATCTCGACGCATCATCATTGCCAAACTGCACATCAGCGCCCATGAGGAGCCGCCTCAGCACCCACACGGCGGCCCAGTCGCCATCCACGAGTTTCCATGCTCTAGCCGACCCCGAAAACGATGCCCCCAAGGAGGAGAAAGATGTGCAGCGCCTTCATCGTCCGATCTCGAGGATCTGAGGTTTTCCTCCGAAAGTCCACAGACGAGGGGAGGAGCCCACAACGACACTTCCAAGAAAGTCAACGGCACCCGCAGATGCCGCCGTCGCCGGTTCCGACCGATGCCGGAACAAGGATTTCTCCCCGGAAATCTCCACCACCTACAATCCGAGTCGGCCACTGCAGCAACCACCAAACCTCCACTGCCGCCCGACGGGGGACCCATCGGCGACCACACAGCCAAGGACGCACCACCTCCTCGCCTCCTTGCCGCTACCGAGCCACGGAAGATCCAGCAGCACCACCACCCTAGCCACCACCTGCCACCATCACCAAGCCCAGCCGGAGCCAGCCCCCAGCCGCGACCACCGCCAGCCACCACGCCCAGTGGAGGCCCTCCTCGGCCCAGACGGCCCAGATCAACCCCCACGGCGCGCCCCCGCCAGGGCGAAGCCACCACGCCCACCAGCACCTCCGCCCCCGCCTCTCCGCACCAGCTCCTCCACCCCCGCCACTCCACCTCGCGCTGCCGTGACGACCAAGCGGACAGCCGCCACCTGCCCGGGGATACCGCCCCGGCCGATCTCCCAGCATCCACGCAGTTCCCCCCGCAACCTTTGGCAGCGGGGCGCCCACCGCCACCACGTGGACGGCCTACGACAGCGGCGGCGAGGGGAAGGGGGGCTCGAGCAGAGGGAGGCCCCCCGTTGACGGCTAGGGTTTTCCCGGTCGCCCCCGCGCGGGAGCGACTCGGGGTCGGGGGTGATTTTTTTTTGGATGTTCTTGTGTCAATTTATTATATTCTCTTCAAAATGATATCACGTTTTCTAGATTTGTACTAAAAAATATACCCCTTCCGTTTGAAAATATAAGATATTTTAGCTTTGTGAAGCTAATGAATCTAGACTCCTTCACAAAGACGTCTAGATAAATTACCTTCACAAAGCTAAAACATGTTATATTTTGAAACAGAGGAAGTATATATAGATATAGAGAAATTTATACAAATCTGTGATATCCTTTTCAAGAGGAGCGAGTACAGGGGTCCTGGTTCGTCCATGGTGCGAGTCGTGTGAGTATAACACGCCGAATTCAAACTTCAAAAGAACCCAAAGAGCTATTGAGCTACTTTTTTTTTTTTTGAGAGATACTTTTTTTTGTTTTTGCGAAGAAGCTATTGAGCTACTTTGATCAACCAATATTCTGGAAAAAATTGACCCATTCTCAGGTTATTATTTAGTTTACGCAGGACCATGCTTAAATATTCCCACGCCGTCTCTGCATTCGATAGACATGGACGAACCGATAGCTTCTCGCTGCTACCTGCAAATTTATCCATCCAAGTTACAGAGCGTCGATTCAAAGGAGTGGGACATGGGCCATCTCCTGCGATGATCGATCAGAACGGGCACTGCTGGCCCTCGTGCACATGCGGCTCCCGGAACAGTGCAAGACGTGGACGTCTCGAGGAGAGGAGCGGGGGTGCCGCGCAGCGTGTTGAACTCCTCACAGTTGCCCTAGGCAGACACCGCACCAACAGCAGCGCGGATGGCGACCAGATGGGAGCTAAACCCGGCCCGTAGACGGGGAATGTCCCCCGGGCGCCGTCGCTGTCCCACGAATGGCTCGCGCTGCCGTCTGCCGATGCAGGTACTGTCGCTGAAAGCGTCGCCGGCCGCGCTAAGCCTCAGACGACGACGACGACGTCGCCGCGCGCGTTCTAATCCGCCGCACAGTGGCATGCGGTACAGCTACTAGCTACTGGTTCTTAATTAATGGTTCCAGCGCGAGCGTCGAGCCACCGCCTGCTGCATGCGATCGATCGAGTGCGATTGAGTGACTGACTGAAGCAACCAGATTTTATGCCAGTCCAACTTTGATTATGGCCACTAATGCTCTTTTGGCCTGTACCGCGCGGCCTGGAATCGGAAAGGAAGCTGGGCGTCCAACAGCGGAGTAAATGGTAGCTTGACTTCCTGCCTCCTACGCTCGCCGGCCGGTCCATGAATGCGCGTCGGAGGCATGGGCCGCCATGGGGCCTTCTCCGTCGCTGCAGGAGGCATGCGATACTAGCCTGTTTCTCCGGCGCCGGAGCGATGTGTGGGGGGATCGCGGAGCCACGTCGAGGGCGGCAAGGCAAGCGACAAGACATCCACCAGCTAGCCCTAGCTATCACCCCCCACCACCCTGCATTAACCCGGAGGTATGGGGAGAGGCGACCTACATGTCCCCCGCTACACGTGTGCTACCTCCCACCGACCTGCGACCTCAAGCTATCTGCAAGATCCAGTCCACGTACTCCCAGGCAGTGGTTCTTTTCAAAGTTTTCATAAGAATATTTTGCAGTCTAACACTACAACTAAAATGTGCGATCATGTCAAGCAAGATACAGTATTATGGATGGATTTTCTTTAGATGTGGTAGTATGGAGTTGATTGGAATGCCATGCATATGATTGTTGACTTGGTCTTTCCGAAGAGATAGACTAGATTCGGTGATGGGCTCAGATTTCCAAAAGCAAGTAGTATTACAGTTACAGTCGCGGGGAACAATGGCAGGTCACAGCAGGGGCTGCACCGCATTCTCGGCACGTAGCACTGCCGCACTGGCCCAGACAACTGATCAGATCGCATGGCGTCTTGCTATGGACATCACCTGACAAGAGGACCTGGGGTGGAAGCAGACCGGAGGGCACATCAACTGGAGTACGTCCGTGCGCTCTCCTCATACTCGTACACCGGTTGCTCGCTCCCGCGCGGCCGCGGCCTCCAGGCTACGTGGTCAGCACGGACACGCAGCGGGCAGCGGCGCACGTTGGTAGGCACATGCGGTGCCGGCACGCGCGGCCCCAGCGGCGTCCGTGCGCGCGGCGGAGTCGGGGATTCCAGAAACCGCCAAGCCGCGCCACCGCGGCGGCCGGGCCCCGATGTCCGCTTTGTACCGTGCCGTCGGCATGTGCATAGCTCAGCTTTTCTGCTTGTTTGCTTCTGCGCGGCTCAGCCCGCCCTCCGGTATGCTATGCATGTTCCACTGTAATGGCCTGGCCTGGCCGGTGGTTGCCTCTCCCTCCAGACTTTGGCCCCTGTGTAGCCCTTGAATAACCTTCACACACCGTGCGTTCCGCTCTCCGGCCGCCCGGCAGTCCTCCAGCTGCACCGGAAAGGGCCCAGCTGCACCGGAAAGGGCGCATCTCATCTCGTTCTCTCCGGTAGCTTCAACCTATGAGGCATGTCCACGGGGCTGGCCCAAACGGGCGGCCACGGTCAGATTCTGACCGTTTAGTCGTGGGGATCTGGGTCGTGGTCAGACTAACCGCGTCTAGGGCACGACCCATATGTCCGTGTTTGGCTGATGTATTTTTGAAATTCAAACAGCGATAATACGCGTTAAAACTGACAAAGTTTATATATATTTATACGTAATTTACATTTAAAATATAAAAGATGAAATTTAAACTAGCCTAGCACTAACTACTGAGCTACGCCATCGGCGCCGTCCCGTTCATCTAGGGGTCGAGGTCGATATACTCTAGCGGCATCCAGAGGTGTGCCGGTGGCAGGCCCGGAGCGGGCGCGGGTTGGTTGATCACCTGCCCAGGCCACCCGTCCATCCCCTCCTCCGGCGTGGACGGTGGCGCCCACCCCGACAACGGCGGCGCTAGAGGTAGCCAACGTTCACCTGCCCCACCAGGCCGGTGAGCTGGACGGCCTCTTGGTAGCCGCTCCACAAGGCGTCATCGTCCTTCGCGCTGGCTGTAAAAGCCTACTCGGTGAAGGCGTCCTCATCGTAGCCCCGTGCCAGGAGCTTCTGGGACTCCGGGGGTAGGTGCGCGGCTGCGACTGCGATAACGTCCTCCTCCTTGATGTCGATGTCGGCGTTGTTGTCGCCGAGCTCGTCGTCGGAGTGGTTGACGACATCGTCGTCGCCGGGCTCAAAGGCGGGGAGGTCGTGGACCTCCCACGACTGGAACTCTCCGCGGTAGGCGCTCGCGCGCCACGCCTTGTGGTCCCAGGTTAGGAACACTTTCCAGAAATCCTGGCTCTAGTAGCCGCGATCCCATCGGACGGCCGGTGGGAGCTTGCGGATGCAGCGCGAATATCCTCCTCCAGCCCTTTGCCCGCCTTGGGCACGGGCGGCACTAGGACCCGCTCCCGGTTAAGGTGCCAGCCCATGGGGAGGGAGACATCATGGTGGGGGATGCCTGCCCCTTCCCTCCATTGCCGCTCACACTCCGCCAGGCGGAAGTAGCGGCGGTCACAACGGGGCTCCTCCTCCACCTGACGCATGGCGGGACGGTGGGAGAAGTCCTAGGGCCACGGTGGCGAAGGCACGATGCCCTGAAGGAAGGCCAGCAGGCGAGCAGGGGTGGGAGCCCCCTGCTTGTGCCCGGCTGCTCGAGCCAGATCCGCCCGCCTCGTGGTCGTTCTTGGCCTTCTTCTTCATCCAGCTTGGCATCTTCATCGTTGGCGTTGGCGCTAGGAGGGATGTAGTTGGCGATGATGAGAGGTGGGAAGTGCGACACCGATGGGCCTAGGAGCCAGTTAAGTAGCCCTCGTCCGAGCGCGCACAGGTTCTCATGCCTTCGCCATTAATGCCGGTGCGGGAACTGATGCAGCGTCTCGTTAGTCACAGGCTGACATCCCCTCGGTATTGATTGCGAAGGTTGTGTTGGGTCCGTAGCATAGAAAACAAAATTTTTCCTACGGTGTGAACTACACGCCAAGATCTATCTACTAGGTACAAAGCAATGGGTGGACATACATCCAACGAGAACTTACCCTCGAAGACAACGAGTTTTGTTAACGAGTAGGAACTCGTGGTTGATGTAGTCGTACACTTGCCGATCTCAAGATCGTGAGGAAGTCCGAGCGCCACAACTCAGCAACGCATCCGTACTCGCACACACGTTCAAGCCACCAGACAACCTCCACCTCCTCGCTCCAGCGATCCAGCGAAAGCAGCAACTCCTTTCAGACGAAATGCCACCGGGAACATGTATCTCGCTAATCCAAGACCATGGGGGAATAACTCTAGAGGGGGAGAGAGATCCTTCACAAGGAGGTGTGAGGATGAAGGAGGGAATGGGTGGCCTTTTATAGGAGGAGGGGGTGCCCCTCCTCTCCATGGCCGGCGCATGGGGGGTGACCCCTCACCTCCCCCATTCAAGTGGTGGTAACCCCTCCACATTAAAATGCCTCTTCACATTCCCTTTTAAAGTCTCCACTTTAAATGCATTAAATTTCTCCAAGTTTAATGCTCTCTCATTTAATAAAACTCTTTTATTATTTTTATTCAGAATTTTGTTAATTACTTTAATTAACAAACATTCACATAAAACCCCCTGCAACATTTCAATATTACATGCAGAACAAATTTTAGCAATTTCACCCGAAACAGTTTCGGTGTCTATTGAAATAATTCCAGCGCTTTCTTAAATCTTTATATGAAACATATGTGCTCCAAAATGGTGTCCGGTAACTCTTAAGTGTGTCACCCTACGGTTCGCGAATAATGCAGACATGATCGAGACCCTTCTCCGATCAATAATCAGCAGCGGGACCTAGAGATCCGTACTGACTCCTACACATTCAACGATGACTTCTATGATCGTGAGAACCTTTAACGCTTGTAACTAAATCTCTTTGTCTCGCGATATATTACATGTCCGAGATTCAATCATCGGTATCTCCATACCTAGTTTGATCTCGTTACCGACATGCACTCTTTTCTTGTTCCCGTGATATAACATTCTAGTGATCACATCACTTGCTTGCAAGCTATCTCAATGTGATATCACCGAGAGGGTCCAGAGTATATCTATCCGTCATCGGTATTGACAAATTCCACTCTTGATCCATGAGCCTCAACATAACACCTTCGTAGTACTGAACCCATCTTTATAGTCACCCTGTTACGGTGTGACGTTTGATGTTATCAAGACACTCTTCCGGTGTTAGCAATTAACATGATCTCATGGTCTAAGGATAAAGATTACTTCGTATGATGTTATAGCAATATAAACATAATGACTTGATCGTAATGCTATATTTCGGATGAATGTTCATCACATCATTCCACCAATGGTGTGACCTTGTTATTAACAACATCCAATGTCCATGATCAGGAAACCTTGATCATCTTGTTAATCAACAAGCTAGTATATAAGAGAGGCATAACTAGAAACCCTTTTTGTTTATTAAACACATGTATTGATGTTTCCGATCAATACAATTCTAGCATGCAAAATAAACATCTATCATATATAAGGAATACATAATAACAACTTTATTATTGCCTCTCAGGGCATATTTCCTTCAGTCTCCCACTTGCACTAGAGACAATAATCTAGTTCACATAGTGATAAATCTAACACCCATGGAGTTCTGGTGTTGATCATGTTTTGCCCTAGGGAGAACTTTAGTCAACGGATCTGCTACATTTAGGTCCGTGTGTACTTTACAAATCTTTATATCTCCATCCTTTACATGCTCGCGGATGGAGTGAAACCGGCGCTTAATATGCTTGGAATTCTTGTGAGACCTCGGTTCCTTTGCATTGGCTATGGCTCCATTGTTGTCACAATAGATCACCATTGGGTCCAATGCACTAGGAACCACACCTAGTTCTGTAATGAACACTTTCATCCAAACCGCTTCCTGCGCCGCTTCTGAAGCAGCAACATATTCTGCCTCCGTCGTTGATCCAGACACCACAGGTTGTTTGGAACTCCTCTAACTAACTGCTGCTCCGTTCAAGAGAAATACGTATCCAGATTGAGACTTAGACTCATCTGGATCGGTGTCAAAGCTAACATCGACATAACACTTAGCGACTAGCTCTTCTTCACCTCCGTATATAAGAAACATATCCCTAGTTCTTCTCAAGTACTTGAGGATGTTCTTTACCGCTATCCAGTGTTCCGAACCTGGATCAGATTGGTACCTACTAGTCAAACTAATAACATGTGCCACATCCGGTCTTGTATATAGTATGGCATACATAATAGAGCCTATGGCCGAGGCATAGGGGATCTTATCCATCATCTCTCTTTCTTCCGTCGTAGACGGACTTTGAGTCTTATTCAATGTCTTGCCTTGCAACATAGGTAAGAACCCCTTCTTACTTTCGTCCATATTAAACTTCTTTAATATCTTATCAAGGTATGTACTCTGCGATAGCCCAATTAGGCGCCTTGATCTATCTCTATAGATTTTAATGCCTAATATATATGATGCTTCACCAAGGTCTTTCATCGAAAATTTGCTGTTTAGATAACTTTTAACACTGTTTAAAAGATCTATATCATTTCCAATCAATAATATATCATCCACATATAATATCAGAAATGCCACATTGCTCCCACTCACTTTCTTGTAAATACAAGTCTCTCCGTAAGTTTGGAAAAATCCAAACTCTTTGATCACCTCATCAAAGCAGAGATTCCAACTCCGGGATGCTTGCTTCAGTCCATAGATGGATCGCTGAAGTTTGTATACCTTATTAGCATCCTTAGGATCGACAAATCCCTTAGGTTGTATCATATACAACTCTTCTTCAATATTACCATTGAGGAACGCAGTTTTGACATCCATCTGCCATATTTCATAAACGAAATATGCAGCAATTGCTAACATAATCCTAACTGACTTAAGCATCGCTACGAGAGAGAATGTCTCATCGTAGTCAACTCCTTGAATTTGTCGAAACCCCTTTGCGACAAGTCGAGCCTTATAGATGGTCATATTACCATCAGCATCAGTTTTTCTTTTGAAAATCCATTTATTCTCAACGGCCTTTCGATCGTGAGGTAAGTCCACCAAGGTCCAAACTTGGTTCTCGTACATGGATTCCATCTCGGATTTCATGGCTTCTAGCCATTTGTTGGAATCCGGGATCATCATCGCTTCTTCATACGTCGCAGGGTCATCCATTTCATCAACCATGAAATTCACAACAGGATTGCCGTACAGTTCAGGAGCTGCACGTGTCCTGCTTGACCTGCGAGGTTCGGTAGTTTCCTCTTTCGGAGTTTCATGATCAATATCATTAGCTCTCTCTTCATTAGGTGAAGTCAACTCCGAAACAACTTCCAGTGCTGCGCCACTCGCTATTTCATGAAGAGAAGGTTCAATAACCTCTTCGAGTTCTACCTTCCGACTACTCACACCTTTCGCGAGAAACTCCTTCTCAAGAAAGGATCCATTCTTGGCAACAAAAACCTTGCCCTCGGATCTATGATAGAAGGTATACCCAATTGTTTCCTTAGGATATCTTATGAAGACGCATTTTTTTGCTTTGGGTTCGAGTTTATCTGGTTGAAGTTTCTTCACATAAACATCGTATCCCCAAAGTTTAAGAAATGATAGCTTGGGTTTGTTTCCAAACCATAATTCATAAGGTGTCATTTCAACGGATTTAGATGGTGTCCGATTTAAAGTGAATGCAGCTGTTTCTAGTGCATAACCCCAAAATGACAGTGGCAAGTCAGTCAGAGACATCATAGATCGAACCATATCCAATAAGGTACGATTACGATGTTCCGACACACCATTACGTTGTGGTGTTCCGGCAGGCGTGAGTTGTGAAACTATTCCATGCTCTTTCATGTGTGTGCTAAACTCGTAACTTAGATACTCTCCTCTATGGTCAGACCGTAGAAATTTGATCTTTCTATTACGATGATTTTCCACTTCATTCTAAAATTCCTTGAACTTTTCAAAAGTTTCAGACTTGTGTTTTATCAAATAGATATACCCGTATCTACTCAAATCATCCGTGAAAGTAACAAAATAACGATATCCACCTCGGGCCGACACACTCATTGGTCCACACACATCAGTATGTATGATTTCCAATAGATCTGTCGCCCGTTCCATTGAACCGGAAAACGACGTTCTAGTCATCTTGCCCATAAGGCATGGCTCACATGTATCAAATGATTGAAAATCAAGTGATTCCAAAAGTCCATCAGAATGGAGTTTCTTCATGCGTTTAACGTCAATATGACCTAGACGGCAGTGCCACATATATGCAGATATATCATCATCAAGTTTAATCTTTTTAGCATTAACATTATGAATGTGCATAATATTACTATCGAGATCCATCAGAAATAAACCATTCAACACATGTGCATGACCATACAAGATATTATCCATATAAATCGAACAACCATTGTTTTCAGATTTAAATAAATAACCACTTTGCATCAAACACAATCTGGATACAATGTTCATGCTAAGTGCAGGCACCAAATAACAATTATTTAGGTTTATGACTAATCCCGATGGCATATGGAGAGGCAGCGTTCCGACGGCGATCACATCAACTCTTGATCCATTGCCGACCCGCATTGTGACCTCATCCCTTGCTAGTTGTCGCTTGTTCCGCAGCCCCTGAATCGAGTTACATATATTAGCAACCGATCCCGTATCAAATACCCAGGTGCTACTGCGAGTACTAGTCAAGTACACATCAATAACATGTATATCACATATACCTTTGTTTGCCTTGCCGGACTTCTTGTCCGCCAAATACTTGGGGCGGTTGCGCTTCCAATGGCCAGTCCCCTTGCAATAGTAGCACTCGGTATCAGACTTAGGGCCAGCTCGGGGTTTCTTTTCAGGCGCGACAACAGATTTGTCACCCTTCTTTCCCTTGTGCTTGCCTTTCTTGTCCTTCTTGAAACCGGTGGTCCTATTGATCATCAACACTTGATGTTCTTTCCTAATCTCCACTTCTGCAGTCTTAAGCATTGGCAGAAGCTCGGGAAGAGTCTTCTTCATGCCCTGCATATTATAGTTCATCATGAAGCTCTTGTAGCTATGTGGCAGAGATTGGAGAACACGATGTATGCCTAAGTCAATGGGAATCGTTATTCCCAAGGACACAAGCTTATCGGCGTACCCAGACATTTTGAGTACATGCTCACTAACGGAGCTGTTCTCCTCCATCATGCAGCTAAAGAACTTTTCAGTAGCATTATAACTCTCTACGGCAGCATGGGTATCGAAAATCATTTTCAATTCTCCCATGGTATCAAAGGAATTGCCATTTTCGAAACACTTTCGAAGTTCTGGCTCTAGCCCATACAGTATGCCGCAATAAACTAAGTTGTGATCCTCCTGACAAGTCACATAGACATTATTTTTCTCGTCAGGGGCATCAGGAGCTGGTGGGGGGCCTAGCGGCGCATCTAGCACATATTGCTTTTGTGCAGCAGTGAGGAGAATCCTCAAATTCATAGCCTAGTTGGTGAAGTTACTACCATTCGCAGCAAGTTTCTCTTTCTCCATGAACACATTGAAATTAAAAGCAGGTGGTGCCATCTACAACAGAATTTGTAAAGTTTATTTAGACTAAGTTTATGATAGATTGAGTTCAACTAATCCAAATTACTAATGAACTCCCACTCAAAAACGACATCCCTCGTGCCTTTTTGGTGATTATATGAACCAAATCCACTACACCAAGTCTGATCATCACGTGAGTCGGTGTAGCTTCAAAGGCGAGCATCTATATGGGCATCATATCAACCATATGACTCATGTTTAACCTTTCGGTCCGTGTTCCGAGGCCATGTCTGTACATGCTAGGATCGCCAAGTAAGAACCTTAGTATTCGCGTGTGTAAAACTGTCTTACACCCGTTTGTATGAAAGCGTAGATTCGAGTACACCTGATCATCACGTGATGTCTCGAAACACAATCCACAAAACGGTGCATACTTAAGGAAGAACACATTTTTATCTTGATATCTAAATGAGGGATCATCTTACAATGCTATAGAAAGTGCCAAACTAGCAGTATAAGATGCTAGCATCTAATGTGTAAAGTGAGATGATATGGTCCATGCAGTTGATCTCTATCATTTGCATCATGGTATGATCTCTATCATTCCTTTGTGTGTAAGGCCAAGGTCTATGGAACTTACACGTTGAGTGTGTTGTAAGAGTATCTATCATACATCTACTTACAACAATACCATATCAAGACACTAGCCCAGCAGCGATCTAAACTAGACGCCTCTAATTTATCAATTGCAAGTTTTACGTGGCTTAGGGCTTTCGGAGATAGAACCGTTCTTACCTACGAACATGAACCACAACGAGGATAACCAAGTTATTAGCAACTCGTTGTAAATCAGATATTGACTATAGTAGGAGAGACAGACACCCGTCAGCCACTTATGCAAAACAAGTTGCATGTCAGTCGTGGAACCGGTCTCATGTACGATGACATGTAAGGTTGGTCCGGGCCGCTTCATCCTACTATGCCACCAATATCCAAAATACATAGAAGATGCAATAACATGATCATCATAGCCCACATATAAACATATGTGTACTACCCGTGCAAAGCACCTACGCATAGATCAGGCTTTGATACCACTGTTGGGTCCGCAGCATAGAAAACAAAAAAATTCCTACGGTGTGAACTACACGCCAAGATCTATCTACTAGGTACAAAGCAACGGATGGACATACATCCAACGAGAACTTACCCTCGAAGACAACGAGTTTTGTTAACGAGTAGGAACTCGTGGTTGATGTAGTCGTACACTTGCCGATCTTAAGATCGTGAGGAAGTCCGAGCGTCGCAACTCAGCAGCGCATCCATACTCGCACACACATTCAAGCCACCGGACAACCTCCACCTCCTTGCTCCAGCGATCCAGCGGAAGCAGCAACTCCTTCCAGACGAAATGCCACCGGGAACATGTATCTCGCTAATTCGAGACCATGGGGGAATAATTCTAGAGGAGGAGAGAGATCCTTCACAAGGAGGTGTGAGGATAAAGGAGGGAATGGGTGGCCTGGGTGCCCCTCCTCTCCATGGCCGGCACATGGGGGGTGACCCCTCACCTTCCCCATTCATGTGGTGGTAACCCCTCCACATTAAAATGCCTCTTCACATTCCCTTTTAAAGTCTCCACTTTAAATGCATTAAAATTCTCCAAGTTTAATGCTCTCTCATTTAATAAAACTCTTTTATTAAATTTATTCAGAATTTGGTTAATTACTTTAATTAAAAAACATTCACATATAGCCCCTTGCAATATTTCAATATCACATGCAGAACCACTTTCTGCAATTTCACCCGAAACAATTTCTGGTTTCTATTGAAACAATTCCTGCGCTTTGCAATTCTTTCGTCTGAAACATATGTGCTCCAAAATGGTGTCCGGTAACTCTTAAGTGTGTCACCCTACAGTTCGCGAATAATGCAGACATGATCGAGACCCTTCTCCGATCAATAATCAGCAGCGGGACCTAGAGATCCGTACTGACTCCTACACATTCAACGATGACTTCTATGATCGTGAGAACCTTTAACGTTTGTAACTAAATCCCTTTGTCTCGCGATACATTACATGTCCGAGATTCGATCATCGGTATCTCCATACCTAGTTTGATCTCGTTACCGACATGCACTCTTTTCTCGTTCCTGTGATATAACATTCTAGTGATCACATCACTTGCTTGCAAGCTATCTCAATGTGATATCACCGAGAGGGCTCAGAGTATATCTATCCGTCATCGGGATTGACAAATTCCACTCTTGATCCATGAGCCTCAATATAACACCTTCGTAGTACTGAACCCATCTTTATAGTCACCCTGTTAAGGTGTGACGTTTGATGTTATCAAGACACTCTTCTGGTGTTAGCAATTAACATGATCTCATGGTCTAAGGATAAAGATTACTTTGTATGATGTTATAGCAATATAAACATAATGACTTGATCGTAATGCTATACTTCGGATGAATGTTCATCACATCATTCCACCAATGGTGTGACCTTGTTATTAACAACATCCAATGTCCTTGATCAGGAAACCTTGATCATCTTGTTAATCAACAAGCTAGTCTATAAGAGAGGCATAACTAGGAACCCTTTTTGTTTATTAAACACACATGTATTGATGTTTCCGATCAATACAATTCTAGCATGCAAAATAAACATCTATCATATATAAGGAATACATAATAACAACTTTATTATTGCCTCTCAGGGCATATTTCCTTCAGGTTGCCGCCGGTCAACCTGCCGCCCGCGCCTCTGAATTGCTACTGCTGCCCGTCTGAATCAGGGCCACTGCACATCTAAATCGGTGCCGTGTTGACCGGTCGCTGATGGGTGGTCCAGTGGCACGTGCGGGAGGACACGCCTTGGACCGCTCGCATCCGTGCACAACGCATCGGCAACGCAAATTTGGTGCGCCGATGGGTCGAGACGAGCGCGTCGGTCCGGATGGGTCATGCCGCGGTGGAGAGGCCGCACATGTCCCACACGTCTGTTTGAATGGGTTGGGTCGTGCTGGTGGAGATGCCCTAATGCTAGCGCATGTTTAGCCATCTTCAGCAGCACGGCCGACCAGGTCCGAGCAGGCCCGAACCCATTCATGCGGATAGAAGGACAGGTCGAGCACGCTCCAGTGGCTCGATCCAAATGGACCGACGCATCCGACGTGACCCATCTGGGACGGACGCGTGGACCGCACGTGTGTCCTCCCTCGCTCGTGTTAAGGCATCGTCAACAACCCAACAGCCTCCTCGTGCTTGACTCCTATGATGGCTGCTGGCCGCTGGCTTTCAGAAGGTTGACCGACACCACACTCTAATAAGAAAGTTCAACGATGAGCGTTTTCCCTGTTGGCGTAGCCCAGATTACCCTCGGCTTATCTCAACACCGAGGGTGACCCTCAACATTAAGCCCTCGGCTTAGGTGGTCATCGACACAACTCGATGCCGTCGGTGTTTCTTAGGTCGTCGGCATAGAGGCTTATGCCGACAGTATACCTCGCCCCTCGTCGCAGTCCGGCTGTCGCCACAGAAAGTTAACGGCACGGGGAAGACGGTGCCCAGGAGCAACGCTGAGGGGGAAAATCTCAACGTTGGTGGCCACGTGGAGAGCGCTGGAGGACTAGGGTGGTGGAGCAACGCCAAGGGGGAAACACTCGATGTTGGTGGAGCTGTGCCGAGGGGGAAACCCTCGGCGTAGTGCCCACGTGGAGCATTTTTTCGAAAATTTCAAAATATTTGAATTGTTTGAATGTTTAATTGCACAGGGAACATTTTTTAACTCTAAGCATGTTTAATCTCAGGTCAAATTTCTCACACGTGGTCACACTTCCCACTCGGTCACCCATCTTTATACTACTCCAGTCCCAGCATGCTTAACTTCTTGAGGTTCTGAGTTGTGAGACTATATCTTATTGATAATGCTATCCTATCAATTTCTATTAATCCTTAGGTCATGATGTCACATGCCTTTATTTTTCAAATTCCAAACAATTATGTAAGTAAAAAATGAATAAGTAATAGTAATCTTGAATTCACATAACAATAAAATGCATTTTATATCATATTTGCTTTTTTCCATTTAATATGGAATAATTCATATCTATAAATCCGTAAATAAGAATTCCACAAATAATATGTATAAATCGATAAAAAATGAGAGGAATGCAAATATGACACTCATATCAATTTATATGATATAATATCCATGAAAAATAACAAACTTAAAATATCACAAATATCTTGGAAAAGTGTTCCTAGAAATGAGTTAGCATATCGAAGTTTCATGGCTTTCAGGCTAAACGACCAATGTTATGTCTAGATTCATGGCATAGTTTGTGATATTGTATCTATATTGTGCACACATGTACATCTTGGAATGACGAACAATGTTGCCAGATAAAGTTTTCCTTTTTGTCGCACAAAAAACTGATTTTCCATTTTTCGAGTGCAAAAATTTGTCAAGCAACCACCAAATGTAAGTTTCAAAATGCTAACACCCAATTTTTCAAAAATACTAGATAACATTCTATGGACAATGTCCCAAACAGTGTATCTTAAATCTTTCGGTCCACCCCTCGTGAAAAAACCTAATGTCTATAGAATTGGTAGGAAGTGGGTCAGATTTGAACTGCATGTACATGATCCAATGCTCATGATTTTTTTTAAAAAAATCAGTTTTAGGTTCACAATATATTGTTTCATGAGAGATCCACAATTTTTTTTGAAAGGTTCCACCCCTAGACCCTATGGTCACGTCCGTCGGTTTGACCATGTTTTGAAACGGGCGTAGGAAATTCAAAAACGATCAAAACGATGTAAAAACTAGGTGTGGTGTCATTTTATATGATATAGTATCTATGAAAATAAAAAAACTTGGAATATCACGAATATCTTAGAAAAGTATTCTCAGAAATGAGGTATCATGTATGAAGTTTCATGGTTTTCAGCTAAACGGCCAATGTTATACTCAGATTCATGGCATAGTTTATGATAATGTGTTCATATTATGCACACATGTTTATTTTGGAATGGCGAACAATGTTGTCGGAGAAAATTTTCCTTTTCGTCGCATAAAAATCCTTTTTCCATTTTTCGAGTACAAAAAATAGGGTGCTCTATGAAGCAACCACCAAATAAATGTTTAAAAATGCTATCACCCACTTTTTATAAATACTAGACCACTTTCCATGGACAATGTCCCAACCGGAGAATCTTAAATCTTTCGACCCACCCCTCGTAAAAATACAAATATCTGCAGAATCGGCAGAAAGTGGGTCATATTTGAACTACTCGCACATGCTCTAATACTCATGGTTTTTTTACAAAAACCATTTTTAGGTTCACATTATATTGTTTCATCATAAATCCATCGAAAGTTTTCCAAGGTTCCACCCCATAGATGACGACAGTCACGCCCGCCGTTTTGACCATGTTTTTAAACGGGCATAAGATATTAAAAACGATTAGAATAATATAAAACCTTTGCTTGGTGTCATTTCGTATGATATAGTATTCATGAAAAATAACAAACTTGGAATATCACAAATATCTTGGAAAAGTGTTCTTATAAATGAGCTATCATGTACGAAGTTTTATGACTTTCAGCCCAAACGACCAATATTATGGCCAAATTCATAGCATAATTTGTGATAATAAGTCCATATTATGCACACATGTGGATTTTGTAATGGCGAACAATATTGCTGGAGGAAGCTTTATTTTTCTTCGTACAAAAAAGCATTTTCTATTTTTTTAAGTGTGAAAATGGCGTGTTTTATGAAGCAACCACAAAATAAAAGTTTCAAATGCAACCACCCTGTTTTTTATGGACAAAGTCCCAATTGAGGTATCTTAAAACTTTCGGTTGATCCCTCGTGAAAAAGACAACTGTCTGAAGAATCGGCAGGAAGTGGGTCAGATTTGAACAGCAGGTACATGATCTAATACTCATGATTTTTTGCAAAAATCATTATTAGGTTTATAATATATTGTTTCATTAGAGATCCACCGAAAGTTTTTTGCAAGGTTCTACCCCTAGACGAGGATCGTCACATCCACCGTTCTGACCATGTTTTGAAATGGACATAAGAAATTCAAAAACGATCAAAACAATGTAAAATCTTCATGTGGTATTATTTTATCTGATATAGTATAAAAAATAGAAAACTTGGAGTATCACGAATATCTTGGATAAGGGTTCTCAGAAATGAGCTATCATGTATGAAGTTTCATGGCTTTCATGCCAAATGACCAATGTTATGGCCTGATTCAAGGAATATTTTTTTGATAATGTGTCCATATTGTGCATACATGTGCTTCTTGCAATGACGAATAATATTGCCGGAGAAAGTTTTCATTTTTGTCGCACAAAAAAACTATTTTCCATTTTTGAGTACAAAAACAGGGTATTTTGTGAAGCAACCACCAAATAAAAGTTTTAAAATGCTACCACCCCAATTATCATAAATACTAGACCATTTTACATGGACAATGTTCCAACCAGGAAATCTTAAACCTTTCGGTCCACCCCTCGTGAAAAATACAAATATCTACAGAATCAGTAGGAAGTGGTCATATTTGAACTGCTGGTACGTGATATAATACTCATGATTTTTTTCCAAAAGCCATATTTAGGTTCACAATATATTGTATCATCAAAGATCCATTGAAAGTTTTCCAAAGTTCCAATCCTAGACGTGCACGGTCACGCCCACCATTTTGACCATGTTTTAAAACGTGCATAAGAAATTCAAACACAATCAAAACAATGTATAACCGCTTGGTGTCATTTTATATGATATAGTATCCATAAAAAATAACAAACTTTAAATATCCCGAATATCTTGCGAAAGTGTTCTCAGAAATGAGCTATTATGTACGAAGTTTTGTGGCTTTCAACCCAAACGACCAATATTATAGCCAGATTCATAGCATAGTTTGTGATAATATGTCCATATTATGTAGACATGTATATTTTGGAATGGCGAACAATGTTGCTGGAGGAAGTTTTACTTTTCTTTGTACAAAAAGCCATTTTCATTTTTCTGAGTGCGAAAATGGGGTTTTTGTGAAGGATCACCAAATGAAAGTTTCAAAATGATATCACCCTATTTCAAAAAAATACTAGACCAACTTCCATGGATAATGTGCCAACCGGGGTATCTTAAATATTTTAGTCCACCCCTCAAGAAAAAGACAAATGTCTATAGAATCGGTAGGAAGGGGATCAGATTTGAACTGTAGGTACATGATCTAATGCTTTTCGAAAAGGCTAGAAAAATGGCGTGCTCCCAGGAGGTCGTGCCGCGTTGCTGTTACTGCCTCCACGTGGCGGACGCGGAATGCCTCATGCGCTGTCCCGGCCTTCCTAGTGCGACGCGTGGTGGATGCAGAGAGGGTCACGGGTCCTTTTTCCTTTTCTTTTTTAGATTTGAACACGAAAATTACAATATCTTTTAAACAACAACGTCCAAATCGATATCTATTTTTACAACTGTGCTAGCCACGTCCATCTTCAAAACTAGATTCATTGCTGATATGTTTCGGCAAACTTTTTTCTCACACTGCTTTTGATGCGTATGTTGCACTGTCTTTTGGTCTAGTATACGGTGCCTTCGGTTGCAGTGCACGGCCCGTGCACTGTCTTATTGTACTGCGTTGTACTATCCTAGATCACAGTGCAGTACGTGGTGTCCTAGTAGTGCACCACCAGTGCGCTGCCTTATTATGCTGCGTTGCACTCGCTTCGGACGCAGTGCACTGTGTGGTGTACTAGCAGTGCACCGCTGCCCTGTTTGTACTGTGTTACACTGCCTTCAGTCGCAGTGCACTGCGCGGTGTGCTAGCAGTGCACGGACTGTTGTACTGTGTTGCACCACCTTTCGTCACAGTGCACTACGCGTGTTCAGGCAGTACACTGTCTTGTTGTACTATGTTGCACGGCCTTCGGTCGTAGTGCACTGCACAGTGTCCTGGTAGTGCACCGCTCATGCACTGCCTTGTTATACTGCGTTGCACTACTTTCGATCATGCACTACGCGGTGTCCTAGCAGTGCACCGCTCGTGCACTACCTTGTTGCACTGCTGCTTTCGGTTGTGCACTGCGCGGTGTCCTGGTAGTGCATCGCCTGTGCACTGCCTTGTTATTTTGTGTTGCACTTCTTTCGTCCATGCACTGCGCGTTGTCCTAGAAGTGCACAGGTGGGGCACTTTTAGTTTTTAGGTGCATTGTTTTTTTAGCACTGTATTATCTAATTGTGTTTGACGTGAAAAAGTTCAGAAAAAGAACACTTGATCGAGCAGATAACTTGCATTGCCTGGCCAGCTAAGCAGATTTGCTCGCGTGCTGAGCAGGTAGCAAGCTTAGGAGTAGCGAGGGTCACTCCCGCAGGTGAAATTTCACACGCCACATATCGTGTTGCCGTGCGGCCGAAAGTTGCGTGTGGTGCCTTGTGGCCAGAAAATCGCGCGCGGTGCCGTGCGAACGAAAGCCGCACTTCCTGGAGGGCGTGCCCCTGCTAGTCGTCCTCAATGCTTTTAGGTTCACAATATATTGTTTCATCAGAGATCGACGGAATTTTCTGCAAGGTTCAACCCCTAGACGAGGAAGGTCATGCCCGCCGTTTCGACCATGTTTTGAAATGAGCATAAGAAGTTGAAACGATCAAAACAATGTAAAACCTTCGCCTGGTGTCATTTTCTATGATATATTATCCATGAATAATAACAAACTTGGAATATCACAAATATCTTGGAAAACTATTCGTAGAAATGAGCTATCATAAACGAGTTCCATGGCTTTGAGGCTAAACGACCAATGTTATGGCCTGATTCCTAGCATATTTTGTCATAATATGTTCATATTATGCATACATGTGCATCATGGAATGACGAACAATATTGCTGGAGGAACTTTTCCTTTTCGTTAAACAAAAAAGGCATTTTCCATTTTTCGAGTATGAAGAACAAGGTGTTTTGTGAAGCAACCACCAAATGAAAGTTTTATAAGGCTACCACCCCACTTTTCATAAATGCTAGACCATTTTCCATGGACAATGTTCGGGTCGGGGAATCTTAAATCTTTCGGTTCACCCATCATGAAAAATACAAATGTCTGCAGAATTGATAGAAAGTGGGTCATATTTGAAATGTTGGTACATGATCTAACACCTATGATTTTTCCAAAAACCTTTTTTAGGTTCACAATATATTGTTTCATCAGAGATCCACCAAAAGTTTTGCAAGGTTCCACCCCTAGACGAGGACGGTCACGCCCGCCTTTTTGACCATGTTTTTCAACGGGCATAAGAAATTCAACAACGATCAAAACAATATAAAACTTTCACTTAGTGTCATTTTATATGATATAGTATCCATGAAAAATAACAAACTTGGAATATCACGAATATCTTGGAAAAGTGTTCTCAGAAATGAACTATCATGTACGAACTTTCATGGATTTCAGGCCAAATGACCAATGTTGTGACCAGATTCATAGCATAGTTTATGAAAATATGTCCATATTATGCACACATGTGTATTTCGTAATGGCGAATAATGTTGTCGGAGGAAGTTTTAGTTTTCTTTGTACAAAAAAGACATTTTCCATCTTCCGAGTGCGAAAACGAGTTGTTTTGTGAAGCAACCACCAAATGAAAGATTCAAAATTCTACCACCCGATTTTTCAAAAGTACAAGACCACCTTCCATGGATAATGTCCCAACGAGGGTATCTTAAACCTTTTGGTTCATCCGTCGTGAAAAAGACAACTGTGTGTAGAATTGGTAGGAAGGGGGTGAGATTTGAACAACAGGTACATGATCTAATGCTTATCATTTTTCCAAAAATCATTTTTAGATTTCCAATATATTGGTTCATTAGATATCCACCAAAATTTTTGCAACCTGCCACCCCTAGATGAAGACGGTCACACCTACCATTTTGACCAAGTTTTGAAACGGGCATAAGAAATTTAAAAACGATCAAAACAATGTAAAACCTTCATGTGGTGTCATCTTATATGATATAGTATCCATAAAAAATAAAAAACATGGATATCACGAATATCTTGGAAAAGTGTTCTCAGAAATGAGCTATCATGTATGAAGTTTCATGGCTTTCATGCCAAGCGACCAATATTATGGTCAGATGCATATCATAGTTTGTGATAATGTATCTATATTGTGCACAAATGTGCATCTTTGAATGACGAATAATTTTGCAAAGAGAAGTTTTCCTTTCTGTCGTATAAAAAATATTTTCCATTTTCCGTGTGTGAAAAATGGGTTGTTTTGTGAAGCTACCACCAAATTAAAGTTTTAAAATTATACCACATCATTTTTCATAAATACTAGACCACTTTCCATGAATAATGTACCAATTAGGGTATCTTAAAGTTTTCAACGCACACCTCATGAAAAAGACAAACGTCTACGAATCGATAGGAAGTGGGCCAGATTTAAACTATAGGTACATGATCTAGTTCTTATAATTTTTTCCAAAAATCATTTTTAGGTTCATAATATATTGTTTTATCAGAGATCAATGGAAAGTTTTCCAAGGTTCCAGACCTAGACGAGAACGGTCATGCCTCGCCATTTTTACCATGATTTGAAACGGGCATAAAAAAATAAAAAATGATCAAAATAATGTAAAACCTTCGTGTGGTGTCATTTTATACGACATAGTATTGATGAAAAATAACAAATTTGGAATATCACGAATATCTTGAAAAAATGTTCTTAGAAATAAGCTATCATGTAAGAAGTTTTATGGCTTTCAGGCCAAACGACCAATGTTATGGCCAGATGCATGGTATACTTTGTGATAATATGTCTATATTGTGCAAACATGTGCTTCTTCGAATGACGAAAATTGTTTCTGGTGGAAGTTTTACTTTTGGTCGCACAAAAAAACTATTTTTATTTTTCGAATGCAAAAAACGGGGTGAGTAAGCACCATATAAAAGTTTCAAAATTCTACCACCCCATTTTTCATAAATACTAGACCATCTTCCATGGACAATGTTCCAACTAGGGCATCTTAAACCTTTTGGTCCACATCTCGTGAAAAATACAAATGTTTGCTAAATCAGTAGGAAGTGGATCAAATTTGAACTACATGTACAAGATCTAATGTTTGTGATTTTTTTGAAAAATCATTTTTCGGTTCACAATATATTGTTTCATCAAAGATCCATAGAAATTTTGCAAGGTTCCACCCCTAGACGAGGACGGTCGCGCCCGTCTTTTTTACCATATTTTGAAACGGGCATAACAAATTCAAAAACAATCAAAACAATGTAAAATCTTCATGTGGTTTCATTTTATATGATATAGTATCCATAAAAAATAACAAACTTGGAATATCACGAATATCTTGAAAAAGTGTTTTCAGAAATGAGCTATCACGTACGAAGTTTTATGGCTTTCAGAAAAAACGACCAATGTTATGGCTAAATTCATGGTATAGTTTGTGATAATGTGTTCATATTGTGCAAACATGTGCATCTTGGAATGCCGAATAATGTTGCTAGAGGAAGTTTTCCTTTTCGTCGCATAAAAACCCATTTTTTGAGTGCGAAAAACGGAGTCTTTTGTTAAGCAACCACCAAATGAAAGTTTCGAAATGTTTCCACCCACTTAAAATAGTAGACCACCTTCCATGGACAATGTCCCAACTGGGTTTCTTAAACCTTTTGGTCCAGCCCTCATGAAAAAGACAAATATCTGCAGAATTGGGAGGAAGTGGTCAGATTTGAACTATAGGTAAATGATCCAATGCTCATGATTTTTTCCAAAAATTATTTATATGTTCACAGTATATTGTTTGATCAGATATCTACCGAAATTTTTGCAAGGTTCCACCCCTAGACGAGGATAGTCACGTCCACCATTTTGACCATGTTTTAAAATAGATATAAAAATTTAAAAATGATCAAAACAATATAAAATCTTCGCATGGTCTCATTTTATATGATATAGTATCTTGTAAAAATAATAAACTTGGAATATCACGAATATCTTGAAAAAGTGTTCTCAGAAATAAGCTATTAGGTACGAAGTATCATGTCTTTCACGCCAAATAATCAATATTATGGTCAGATTTATGGTATAGTTTGTGATAATGTGTCCATATTGTGCAACCATGTTCGTATTAGAATGGATAACAATGTTGCCGAAAGAAGGTTTTCTTTTCTTCAACAAAAAAGCTATTTTCTATTTTCCGAGTGCAAAAAAGGGGATGTTTTATGAAGCAACCACTAAATAAAAGTTTCAAAATGCTACCACCCCATTTTTCAAAAATAATAGACCACCTTCCATAAACAATGTCCCAATCGTTTTATCTTAGACCTTTTGGTCCATCCCTCGTGAAAAAGACAAATATCTGCAGAATCGATAGGAAGTGGAAAAGATTTGAATTGCAGGTACATGATCTAATGCTCATGATTTTTCTAAAAATCATGTTTAGGTTCACAATATATTGTGTCATTAGAGATCCACGGAAAGTTTTGCAACGCTCCACCCCTAGACGTGGACGGTCACCGCTGTTTTGACCATGTTTTAAAACGGGCATAAGAAATTCAAATACGATCAAAATAATGTAAAACCTTCATGTGGTGTTATTTTATATGATATAGTATACATGAAAATAACAAACTTAGAATATCATGAATATCTTGAAAACGTGTTCTCAGAAATGAGCTATCATGTACGAAGTTTCATGGCTTTAAGGCCAGATGACCAATGTTATGGGCGGATTCATGGCATAGTTTTTGATAATATGTCCATATTTTGCAGACATGTGCATCTTAGAGTGGCGAGTAATATTGTCGGAGGAAGTTTTTCTTTTCATCGGACAAAAAAACCATTTTCTATTTTCCGAGTGCGAAAAATGGAGTGTTTTGTGAATCAGTAAAGTTTCAAAATATAGCACCCTATTTTTACTGTGATTGATATTACATTATTAGTGCTATAAAAAAATTAGAACGTATATTTTTTTGCAGGCAATTTAGAACATATATTGTGGTGGTCATGTAAAGGTCTTCCTCTCCCTCGTGTTGTTTTGGCTGCTGTGTAATGAACACCACCATATATATCCATTACATACAGGTGGAAGCAGCAGAATCATATTTTAGAGAAATGTATCACTAATATTTCCATCCAAATCTTGCAAGAAAGTGCCAGGTCTTTTTGTGTAGCCTACCTCAGAACGGAAGTGCTAGCGTTGCCTAGTTTCTAAGCTTGCCGGGGTACAATTTGTACAGGGAGCAAGTGTGCCATATCGCTTTCCAATTAAGTGGAATCGGTGCAATCTAGCAAGATACAATGGACATTCATAAGGTTATGAAAATATTCTTCTCAACGAAGACACACTACATTCGCTGTGAAAAAAAGATAAACAAAATTTTTCATAGATATCAACTCCATGTTCAGTTTGCGTATCGACCAAACACATGCAAACTCTGTTGTGCATAATACTTGCAAGACATATATAGCCTCCACGGTGTCACTGTCTTGGAAACCTTGTATATTTTCGCAGTTTCATACAAAAAGGTTCGAGGTTGCCCTATGTAGTTTTTGCAGATCTATAATGTTCAAACCGGGCCGTATGTGCATAGGCTACCAGACATAGTCCTGACCAAAAGGAAAATATAGTGCATTGAACGGACATATAGATCTTGGCTCCAATATTTGCATACAACAATCAGTTGGTTCGAAAGCATGAGTTGAAGGATAATGAAGATTATAAGATAGAATCAGGCATGCAATTACTTTGCTGATCTACCTCTACACCGAAGGCCAAACTTGCGTCCATCTGCGTCGTACCTCGCCACTGGCATGCGTAAAATGGCCCGCTAGTAGGGATGGCCGAGAGGGTGACAAGTGGCTTTTTTTCTTACGTGCCAATGAATTTTAGTAGAATTTATTCGACAGTCGTAAATTCTCAGTGGACTTCATGTATAGAGCACTGGTAAAGCCAATGGTGCCAGTTGATAATAAAAAATGGAAACGAAGATACCGCTAAAGATAATATGTTTTGTTTGTATCTTTATAGAGGAGTAATCCTCACCAAAGACAACCTTGTAAAACACAATTATTGTGGAAGTATAAAGCATATTTTGCACTATGATAAGACAAGCAGACATTTATTCTTACAGTTCAAATTTGACAAATATATATTGTCGGTCATCCAAATAGCTTCTAGCTTGTATGCACCACATAGTTTGACTAATGTATTTGGCAACTGGTCACATGATATTGATTATAGGTTTAGAGTCTTTATTAGGAGGAGAGCGTCTATGTAGAAATTATAAGGTTTCCAATGATAAGAATTCCTCTCATACATGTTATATGTCGGGGCACCAATTTGCTATGTTCACGATCTTGTCCAGAACATGTGGAGAATCGAGATCTATTTACGAAGGTGTTCACATGGTTGGAGGACGCACGAGTGATATTATTATGCAGCATGGATGACAGTTTGATCTACGGATTGTCGACCCTCCATCACCATATGCATTAGTTTTCTTGCTGATTTCATGCATGTATTTTGTCCTTTAATTTTTTTTCTTTTGCCAGGCTTATTGCTGATACATGCATCTTAATTGCTGGGTAAACATTTTAAGTAATAAATTTCCCTTTATCGAAATTGATGGTCGCCCGTCAAGAGTGTGACAACCAGAGTCAATCCATTTCATATGGGTGGCACATCAACTTTTTTGTGTTCTTTTTCCCTTGTAGTGAATAATCCAACACTTTTGAGTATCCTATAGATAATTGAGATTCTTTCTTATGAGAAGTCCACTCCATATCTTTTTGGATGAAGAACTAGTCTATTCCATATCGGTGGTAGATTATCTTAGGGACGCAGTGGTGGTCTAATAAACGTAATCGACATGTACTTCTGCTTCCACGTTACATACGATCAAAAAAAAAAAGAAAATTACAAATATAAATGTAGACATACGTAGGTACCCACCCTAGCTAATTAATTAAGTTATAATTTCTTAACTATTTCCTCACTGGCTGGCTCGGAAGTTCAAATACGAAATATTAATTTTAAGCCCCTAGAGGAACACATCGATCACGAATTCACGATGCATGCCATGCATATTCCTCCAACCCATGGTGGGCTTGCTAGCTAGGCCTAGGCGCCTCCGTTGCTCACCGTGTCCTTGGAGTTGTTATTCCATTGCTTGTTTCCGGGGCTCCACTTTGGGCACTTGGGGCTCAGGTAGCTGGCCTGCACCCTGGCGTCAAGCAGCTCCACGACCGGCCCGGAGCGCACGCAGCGCGGCGCCTTGTACTGGTTGATGGAGGCGCCGCGGCTGAGCGCGTAGTCCATGAGCTTGTCGAAGGTGCCTTCCGAGACGACCCGTATCTCGAGTGGGCCGATGGACTTGTCGCAGGCGCGGCACTGCCGGTACACGCTGTTCAGGGCCTCCTCCACGGACAGGCAGCACTCCTCGAACACGGACGCCGGCACCGCCGTGCTGCCCGCGCGCAGCTCCCAGAACAGCACGTAGTGGCCCGGGATGGCCGCCGTGTCGGCGTAGCTCGTGTACTCCACCAGCGACGCGCCGAACGGCGCCAGGTGCTGCACCGCGCTGCTCACCGCCGTGTGCAGCTCGGTCTCGTCCGTCTTGTCGGAGTCGATGCTGAGCGCCACGTTCCGCCGCCGCATGAAGCTGAACATTGGCGCCTCGTTCTTGAACCCTGCCACCCTCAGTACGTCGCCCACGCGATACCGACACAAGCCTGTCGAAATCGCACATACGTAGCCGATGATGTTAGTCTCGCGATGGAAATATATGTCCACAAGAGGAAATCTCTATGTTAGATGCTAGTCATTGCTTACCAGAGAAGGTGGTTACGACGAGCTCGTAGTCGTGACCGAGCTTCACGTCCACAAGATCGACGAGGTCGCGGTGGCTTGGCTCGGCATTGGCGTTGATGCCGCAATGGCCGACGGGGAGGAACTCGAAGTAGCACATGGTGGGGATGAGGGTGTACGCGACCTCGCCGGGCGTGCACATGGGGTTGAGGTTGAGGCCGAAGTAGCACTCGGAAGAAGCGTACATGGTGCACGTGAGCGGCAGGCCGCCGCCGTAGAACTCGAGCGTCGGGATGTACTGCGACATGGCGCCGGTCACGATCACGTCTATGTACTTGGTGCGCGGCCACAGGCGCTGGATGATGCCCTCCCACGACGGCTTCAGGCACTCGGCCTCGACCTCGTCCGCGAGGGCCGGGTCGGCGCGGAGCAGCCTCCCGACCGCGTCGCGCACGGAGCGGTCGGTGATCTCCGGGTCGACCTCGCCGGTGCGGATGTCGTGGCACAGGCGCCGCCAGTGCTTCTCGAGGAAGCGGATGGCGCGGAGGAAGCCGGAGGCGAACACGGCGCCCACGCGCAGCACGTCGGCGCGGTGGACGAGGCCACAGAGCAGCTGGGCGTACATGCTCTGGTAGGAGTCCACGCACAGTATGGCCTCGTTGGGGCTCGTGTAGGCCGTGTAGGGGTCGTGCGGCCGGTCGAGGAACTGCCGACTCCGGTAGTAACTGGTCAGCACCGGCCGCGCGGCGAGCCCGCCCGGCGTGCGCGACTCCGCCTTCACGAAGAGCAGGTACATCGCCTTGCCTTTGTCGAGCCCGGGCAAGGACTGGCTCATCACCGGCATCAGTAGGCTGTACAGCAGCGAGCGCCTGTCCAGCTCGTCGGCGATGGTCGGCATGAGCTTCCTCTCCCCTCCAGACGTGCCCGAGCTGGTAGTACACATGCATAAACCCCCATTGCGTTAGTGCATATCCGAGATCGAACAAATTTTGCACCCATAAGCATATGCACACACACACGTTCATCATGTGCTTGTCATTCATACCTTGTGAGGAACTCGGAGATGGGCTTGCCGGAGAGGATAGGGGAAGTGTCGCCGTTGGCGATGCGCAGTATGTCCGGCTGGAGGTCCTCGTAGGTCACGACCGGGACACTGCGGCGGAAGACCTCTACGGCATCGAGGGAGCTGCAGGGGACGCCGTATCGGCGCAGGTACTCGGCCGGCGCGTTCTGCGCCAGGATATCAGCGAGGACGCGCCGCTGCACCTTCCCGGCGTTGGCCGTGACATGCTCGATGAATTCGAGTGCCTCACGGTGCGCCCCGGGGGCGTAGCCGGAGGCAGGAACTGGCTGGGCGCTTGGTGCTTCCGGCATGGCACTGCACTGTGAACCCAGTAGTGCGTATGGCTGTGTGCTGGCGCCGCTCTGTGATCCCTGGCTCGTCAGAATGCCGTAGTAAGTACTTGCTCGGCTCTGTCTAACCAAGCTAGCTAGGCAGGCCGTGTTTGTGTGAGCGAGAAGTACGAGTGGGAGGAGTTTTATAGAGGAGGATGGGATGGGAGACGGGGATGGATCGATCGAGCGCTTTACTGGCTTGTCAGCTGTGTCACTATGTCATTTGGTCTTACTACCTGAAGAAAAAAACATTACACCGATGCTGTAAAACCTCTAGCTGCTTTATTTTGTCTTCTTTTCGCCAGGTTCTAGTATTATTTTTTTACTGTCTCGTAGACACCAAATTTCAAGAACTGAGCTGTAGCTGGACCCTGGATGATAAATGCCAATCGTCTTGCAGTACATGTGTTTTAGTGCACGTATGATACTAGTTGTGCATAAAATATTGCATTATCCTAACATGTCCTACGAGTCAAATCGGCCCCATCCTTCGGCAAGGCTCGTTGTAGCACAATTAGGTTCAGTGCATTACGCGCCTAATTCAACATTTCAGTCCCTGAAATATTGTGAAATAGATTAATAACATCATACAAAATGTGTGTATATATAGCATGTCATTCACTTTTGTATTCAGATGTGGCAAACAACTCGAAAAAAGATAAGGGTTTTCCGGAGTGTCAGTCGACCGGTGATTTCTCAAGTGTGAAACAATTAAGAAAATTTCAACTCTTGTGTACTTACACTTTTCAGTAACAAAACTACTACTCCCTCTGTCACAAAATATAAGATGTTTTAACTTTTGTAAAAGGAATGCATCTAGAGGTCTTTTGGTGTGTAGGTTCGGAGTGAACCTACACCTTAGAAGACGTCTTGATAAACTCATTTCGCAAAAGCTAAAACATCATATATTTTGGAACGGAGGGAGTACATGTCAAGCAACAAGATTTTGTGTGCAAACTACAGCCAATTTGATCATGCGTTTTATGTGTTCGTGTTGCTCCTCTCTCTCCCAGGCGCCATCTAGACCGAGCTTAGCCAGAAACGACGACGATGCGGCTGGTCATGGAGGTAAAGGAATGCTTAGGACGATCCAAAGATGACGCTCAACATAGAGAGGACGACACTGACAGAGGCGAGGAAGAGACCTAGAGGGGTTGGGGTGGTGGCCAAATCGGCAATGGAGATAATCACCGTACCCTGCTTAGCGGGAGGGCCCGTGCGGCGGTGGCCCAGCGGTGTGGGCAGCTCGTGTATGGTAAGGTTGGCGACACAAACACAACAACGCCATCGGTGGCGGGTGAATGGAGATAGCTGATGGACGAGGTTGGCAAGCATTGATGAAGGAGCATGCAATGGCACTAGGTCCAGAGAACGAGGGATGCAATTTGGGGTAGATGTGTATGGATGAAGATGATCGAGGATGGCCCGATGAAGATCCAGTGGTCAGGAACAAAGGGATTGAGATTCAGAATAAAAAACTGACTACTATGGTATAGCTTAAGCCTTTGACTAAACTGGAGCTGCATTTTTCCAATTTGACAGAATCAGAGTCCATTTGAGACATAGAGGGACACTAAGGATAAATTTTTTGACGATTATGCTAGAATGATACTTATTCAGTTGCTTAAACTTTGGTATTATTAAGAACCTAATTTGCCATTTTTATGAAGTCATTAACATAATTTGGATTCAAAAGTTATGATGTCATAGATGTGCAGAATAATTTAGTTTTTTGGGGATGTTGATGTGTTTTATAGGAGTTTTTATGGCTATATCTGTTCCATAAAATTAGGCGTATAAATTTTTTAGAAGTCAAACAATGTGAAGTTTGACCAAAATGATATAAAATTTTGTTCCCCAAGTTGAATTTGATGGCATCTTTTTTAACAAGGTAGAGAAGAATCCCTAACGCAGATGTGCTGAGAGCGAGACTTCGCCGATACCGATGCCAAACGAAGCTCGAGAGAGATCGATCACAGGCATGTTGTGAACCATACCGAGTGAAAGAGCACTGAAATGAACCATATGGATGGAACTATGATACCACGGAGATATAATATGAAAATTTAGGTCATGGTGTATTCAATGACATTGATTTGGTGTGGTAGATATCGATATTTCTTTCTGAAGACTTGGTCAAAGTGTACATCGTTTGTATTTTGGAAAATTTATACGTCTTACGTTACGAAATGGAGGTAGTACTAGTGCATTGCTCCCTTGCCTCGGCTATTAGCCGAGATTGATACTCCCTTGCGTAGCAAGTTTACAGTTTCGTTAACTCTCCTAGGCATCCAAAACATAAATATGTACACGCAAAGTGTGGGCTTTAGGCTGATGTGTGCTACTAAAAGTCAATCCAGATCCAGTTATATTCCCATTACGTATCTGATCGTGTACACACTAGATGAAAGTAAACTAGTAAATAGAAAGCAGAATCGTTGAGGGAAGCACAGCTGAATCTTGCGTTCTTGCTTCCTCCGGCGGTAACAAAAAAGTTGGCGCGGTTTTTCTATTGGATTCGGCACCACTTGGCATCGCGGGATCTGTTCCGGACGAGCTGGGAAGCACGGGAAAAGCGTCTCGACGGAAGCGCGCGGCCGACACGGCGCGTGGGCTGAGTTGCTTCTCATGGCGTACCTGCCGCTGGAAAGGCCGGCAGCTGCATCGCTTCCCGGCGACGATCGATCGATCGCCCCGTCTCAAATTAAACGACCTTGCCGCGGGCGCACGGCCCGAAACCAGCGCTTCTTCGCCAGTCGATCGGACGCTAGCTAGCTTGCCATTTGATCTGCTGGCTGCTTTAGTCCACTCCCTCTTTGCCCGCCTCTTCTTGATCGGCGAGACTACTAACCGAACGAGTGTGATATCTTCTCTGCCCAAAGATATGCACGGAGACAGCCAACCGACCCACAACACAGAGCGGGTAACAACCAAGAACAAAGATATTGCTGCTTCGGACTCCGGGATATGCATGTCGCCAGTCACCCACCTCGCCACTGATTTACTAGTTAACAGCATAAAATGATTAATTGATCCGAGGTATTGTTTGTTTTGGTTTACCTCTGCAGTAATAATTCCAGCAGCCGGCTCACATATAGCATGCGATTAGCTAGGGATCGGTCGACAAACGAATCATATTCATAGGTCGGCTTGGTTGTGCCTGACAATGATCTTGTTGAAGATATTGTTTTGTGAGCACGAACTTTTTCTAGGGTGAAAACCTATGATCAATGATTAGGATGATGACAGCACTTCTGTACTCTTCCTTTCTTGGAGGTGTCTTTTTTTTTTGAGATGATGAATTTCTGGTGCTATCTTGGTGGTGTTTGGCCCGCTGTTGTAAGACATACATCGTTGTAGCATGAATTTTATTTTTCTGTATTTTTTTTGCTGGGTGCATCCGTATTGCTATTATGATAGTGCGTTTTGTAAAGACTGGATGTAATTGGTATGTTCGTGATGTTAATATATGCTCTCTTTTTTAAAATAAAAAGGTCGGCGGAACATGCGCATGCCTAAACATCCTCTGATCTGATCAAGTCCCGTCCGTGCCATAAAATATAAATTGGGAGAGATATATCGCATTTCGAGTGCCAAGTCCAAGCTAGCTCTCCGATTGCTCGCCTCGCTGAAAGCAACCAGAGGGGGCAGTTAGACAGTACAGTACCATGTTGCCATGCGTACGTTGCGTTGCTGCTCCCGTGCAGGCACCTCATGTGCATCCCTAACGTGTGCACTCTACTACTCGACCGGAATACAGGTAGGCGTCGGAGTGGTTGGTTGTACCGCAAACCGCACATTATCTCGGTGTTGGGCCTGAATCGAGAAAGAAACAAGGCAAGAACAGAAAGAGCAAAACAAACCATGCAAGCTCAGCAACAAAAAAGGTGTCGAGTCGCAGCATATATATCCTCTTGTGATTCACATCCCTCCACGGCTCTCCGTGGCTAGCGACCTAGCAGAGCGGCAGATGGTGAGCAAGGCTTGTGGGTTTTGCAATGCTGATAGATAGCCAAGCAAACTTGGGTAGATCCAAAAGATCTTCAGTTAGTTTGCCTTGCTTAACGATAGGAGCTAGTATGGTCCATCATGAAGTTCATGACTGGACAGACAGTCGATCTCTTGAAGCTAATGCAGCTGCTATCAACGACGTGTAGTACATGCGCTGATAGCTTAGGCCGATCGATCCATGCTTTATTTTGCTGCACAAATGGTGAGTGCTATAATAGCGGGTAAATGTGGTTTAAGACTTCAAAGTACAATGCTTACACACTGAGGGAGGCTGGGAGTAGCACATAGGAGAGCAGCGGCTAGCTAGCTAGTGTAGTGCTAGTGCGTGCCTGCAATCATGAGATCGAGGGCCAACGGGAGATTTAAATCACACACATATAGTATATATACATATCGGTGGTATCGTCTAGAAACTACAATCATTGCATATTCTTTTTGCGCCCTATAATTGAGAGCAAACACGAGATGTCTGGATTCGGACCCATATAATTGAAGGCACCAGCTAGCAACACTCCCTCTGGCAGGAGCCACTACCTTTATTGAGGCCTTTCTGAACCTGCAAAATTGATGGATCAGTGGATCCATCCACGGTTGCACACCCACACGGACACAAACTTGCAAATTGGTCTGCTCCTCGTAGAGATCCAAGTGGGCCATCATGCATATCTATACAATTATGCGACAAGTAATTCGGGACCGAGAGGTTAGTTCATTTGTTTGAACTAAAAAGAGCCACAAGATTCCCTTTAAAAAAAAAATCAAGAGCCGCAAGATACCCTAATAACGACCCTCTTGCATTTATATCCATTGCAAGCATGCGGAGTGCAAGCCTCGGAAAGAAATGAAATGGGCTATGCAGGGTCTGGTGCAAGTATAAAGGGATAGTATGTTCTTCATGGGATGACTAGAAATATCGACCGAGAATAATTGTTTACGAATATATTGATAAATAATCACTCGCTAAATACAAAATCCTAGTTCTGATTAAATAATCAGAGACTAGTCTATCCATGTGTCTTGTTCCAAGTAATCCAAATTATTGTATGTTTAATTTCATCATTATTGGAAGTTGTCGCATCACACCATCCATCCTACATAAGTACTAATAACATGGTGCCAAAAGCAATCAAGAAGCCAGGAAAGGAGTTGACCCCAAAACATATTCAGTTCACTTTAGTTGTGAGGGAAATATGATACACATCTTATTTAGGAAAGCGTTCAATAGTAGTATCCAGACATGAATTAAGCATATTCCCTTTGCATAAATTTATCCAGTATATTTCCCTGATATAATTTATATGTGTTGTAGAAAGTAGACATGAAAAGTATTTATTAGTTACTTTAAGTATTTAACGCTCTGGGGTCATGACTATGGGTGCATGGAGGACACTCCACGATTTCAAGCTGCTCGCGAGGTGGTCCGATGCTCCAATGATAAGAGCATGTGCTAGATCTTTACAATATGGGGGTATTCCTTAACAAATGAACCCTCTAGTGCTTAGATATATGTAATGTTTGGATCCTTTATGTTCTTAATCAGGTATCAGGAAAGGAATGAAAGACACAAGGGAGAAGCGAAGATCCAAGAAGGATAAGGGAGCACAAATGGATGGAATAAAGGTGGGACTCCATGGAAGATTCTGAAAAATTCGGGTTACTTGAAGGTACGCTTCAATTAACTTCCGAACACAATGAACCAAAGCCGCGTCGAGGGGCCGGATAACCAGGATAGCCTGGGTCGATACCGAGCGCACCTGGGCGATCACCTAGATAGTCCTGGTACCCAAAAGTTAGGTTGTTCCCTCGGACTTTCCAAACTAACTTCATGCAAAAAAGGAAACAATGCAGATATAAGACATTTTTGGCACTCAGAAAAATTGATAATTTCGAGATTGGGAGTATAAATAGTCGTGACTCGCCTCGAGCATGAAGGTGATAAAACTAACATGGACTTTGGTGTTTGGTGCTTCTTTTCACTACCAAGTATCACAACAAGTTAAATGGTTCATTTGTTTAGAGAATAACAACAAGCAAGCATAGCATAAAGAGATACTTCTTATAATATCATACTTGACAACACAATGTTTTTATTGACTAACACAAATGCATATAGTACTATGAGGCAATAGTGCATTCTTCGCATAGAGAAAAGTATATATATATATATATATATATATATATATATATATATATATATATATATATATATATAGTGGCGGTCGTATGGTTAGAATATTTGGCAAACGAGGTTGGAAAGAGTGTATGGCTGATAAGTAGGGAATATCATATGTGAGACACAAGCTATCTTCCAAACACTATCCATTAAGTTTATGTTTGAATCGTAGTTCATCATTAGTGTTTGGTTCCATTGCCCCTCATTACCTGATTATTTTTGGCATTCTTGTTTTGGCACTTTCTGCTTATTTCCTCTCTTTGTTTTTTTTCTATATCACTTTTTGCTTATTTTGATTTTTGGGAAGACCTAGCCTCTACATACTCATGCTTATCACCTTTTGATATCATATAAAAATTTGAAGGGGTTTTCTCCTCATCTTTTAGTGAATGCATCATCTTATTGCTTTTTGGGAATGGTACTCTATGACCAATGAGTTCGTGGTCACCCCACGACTAACTTCTTCATGTCACCCATACCCATAATAATAGTGTTTGTAAGATAAATAATGACTCACACATGATAGTATACTTTAGGATATAGCTTGAGTTATGTGGATAGGTGTTTCCTATATAAATTCTATGTTTGTTTTTCTAAAGGAGGTTGTTTCAATATGGTGGGGCTAGCAATGGTAACAATTTGACCTTCTACAAGAATACAAAGTGCCCATAGTACTAAGTCATTTCTAGAAGACAATATAAGCATTGAGCACCATTTATGTTGAATATAAGAACTAGTACAAGATGATAGAATTGTAAGTTATCACTCCATAAAGATATGAGCAATCCAACCTAAAGCAATAACATGCATAGTTTGGTTTTCCCATTTTTATATTTCAAGCAAGGCATTCAATCAAACATAAAATTTATTCAAATATGTCATTCATTCATGGGATAGTTTATTTCAGTAGCTCTTTCCTAAGCATGCAAAATATCTATAAAGGTGGTCCTATTTATTTCCAAGCATATCAAGCAAAATTAAACATAACACTAAGCAAAGATGCTTCGAGTTTTGCATGATCATTCTATGTTTCTCAAAAAACAAAGTTTAGGGGTTTACAAACGGAGAGTTTTATAGGTCCAGTGGGGTGACTTGGGCATCACAAGCTTATGGTTTTCACCATTCTTGGATATCTCTTGGTGTGGTGTTCCTTCATTTTCTGTCAAAAAACTTCAACACAAAACTTTCTCCCATTTCTTTTTCTATGGGGTGACATTAGTGGTACAAGATTATGATAATAGCTGCCATATATATCAAATACAAAAAAACCTTAGTAGTCCATAAATCATATAGTGTACTACACATTCCTAGCATATCAAAAGACTCATGGTGACATGGGTATACCCTACAGGTACTCGAGCTTGGTATATACGGCCCAAATACATACAGACCCACGGTGTCGCCAAGGCCCGGATGGAGGGACTCGAGTAACCTACGGACTCTTGATTGCTTGAAGGACAAGAAGAAGCTAAAGATAGAAAGTTTGAAGGGGAAAACCCTAACTTGTAACCGACTCGACCTGCTACCTGAGACCTAGCCTATCTATATAAAGGCTAGGAGGGGGCGGCGAGGAGGACACACGCAACCCTAGTTTCCACAACCCTCGCCAGATTTCATCTGCGCACCATTGTAACTTTTGACTCCTTCGATAATTCCATGAGCAGACAAGCAGGAGTAGGGACCTCTACGAGGCCTGAACCTGGGTAAATCCTTTGTCCCCTGTGTGCTTGTTTGCTATCCGATAGATGTCTCCAGCGCTCCCTCCTTCTCCAAAACCCAAGTCCATAACAATGGGCATTGACGAGTTAAACCCTCGTCAATTGGCGCCGTCTGTGGGAACTGGGAGTGCTGATGTTGCGGCTTCTTCGGCCCCATCAAACGTGATCTACAACTCTGCAACAGCAGAATTCGCCAGCTTTTCGGCGCCTTCGACTTCACCGTCCACACGCCGGCTACTCGCCCGGCCTTCGAGTCCGTGGGCGACGGAATTAGCCTGGCGATTGGGAGCTTCCGCTTCCAAGTTGGTCAGATGGGCACGCTTCGCATGCCCGATCATCCGACAGCACCGGCGATTGCCCCAGCATCATGGTTCCCTCCATCGATCGGCACCCTCAGCGAGCTCAATGCTCCAGCGGCGGTCGGGAACCTGATCAGCGACAGTAGTCGTGACTCCGATCTAAGCGATATGGCCACTGAAGATAGAACCTACGGTTCCGGATCTGAAAGTTATGGAAGCAACAGCTTCCAAAATCACTTCATGTGCGCCGTCATCAACACGGGCGACACCTCCGCCAACCGCGGCGACAATGGTAACACCGGCAACGGCACCGACCCGCCCAATGCTGCCAACAGCGGCAACAGCGGCAATGGAGGAGCAGTCGAACCCCCCAGCATAATCAACGAGCAAACCGGCGAACGCGTCGTGATTAGGCTCAACGAGCAAGAGTGGGAACGTTGCCGCGAAGCCCTACGAGGTGCACCTCTACCCTTCGGGTCCCCTCAGGAACTATTGATGGGTTACCACTAGCTCCTAAAAGAGGAATTCAAACGCCAGAAACAAGCAATCGCGCAACTCGAAGCGCGTAAAAAGGCGGCGGACGAGTCAAGGCTTCGTCGCGCTGGGCTCTCCTCCTACAGAGGATCCTCCTCAAGAGGCAACGAGCATCTCGCCAGGAAGAGGCAATCGCGGATGGCTCACCTCACCGAACAAGAACGCATAGACGCCGCGAAAGTCCTCGACTTCGGCTCTATGACAGTCGACACGAGAGGCAACGTGGTTCCCAGGATGCCGCAGGCCGTAGTGACAGCGGCCACCATGTACCTTCTCAATAACCAGCTACCGGCTGGAGATCCCCGAACGGCCATGCACCGATCTACGATCGCAGGCCTTGGGCTAATCGAGGCCGCCCTCGACAAAGAACCAGTACCAGACCCAAAAAGGGGCAAAGCGTTAGCAAAACGCTACTCCTCGTCCTCGTCAAGCGATGACAGTCACGACCTGTCTCGGCGCCGCCGTTCACGACGACACGATCGCGACTACGATGCACGCGACGAGCTCACATAGTGCAAGATCGACAAGTCAAGGGCACGACGTGCTCGGTCGATTGATTCAGAAGAAGAAGATGGGGAGCTTTGCGGTGCCAGATGCTTCAGCAGATCCATCAGGCAAAAGCGAATGCCTAAAGGGTTCAAACTCCCATCAGAGAACCTGAAATTTGACGGTCTGCAGGACCCCAAGATCTGCCTGGAGGATCACATCTCCTCCGTCAGGCTGCACGGAGGCAGTCAAAGCACTGCCATGCAATGCTTGCAGCTACAGCTGCAGGGCGCTGCCCGGGCATGGCTCAATAACCTCTCACGCGGAT